>OX467324.1:7555000-8805000 GCA_950108535.1 Agriphila straminella | reverse complement strand
GCCAGCGCAGGGACTTGCACACTCTTTCCCTCCTCTACTCCATACTGTTCTTGCCAACTACCCCTCCTTACCTAAAAGATTGTTTCTCATTCCTTTCCTCGTCCACGCAGTGTACCTTGGGTTCTTCCTCTAACCTCACTCTTGAATTTCCGCGTCATTCCTCTGATTTCTTCTCCTATTCCTTTTCTGTTCATGCAGTCCGTCTGTGGAACAATCTACCAGAAGGTATCAGAAAGGCCCAAACTCTTGGATCCTTTCGCAATCAAGTCAGGAGTCATTTCCTTTCTTCTATTCCTGACTAATTATATTTATTATTATTATTATTTTCCATTTTCCTGAATTTTCATTTTTTTTATTTTATATATGTACTTAGTCTGTCCTCTAAATAGTTGCACCCACTCCCTTATTGTCCTGTATCTTATATCTCTCTCTCCCAAGGTTGCCTGGAAGAGATTGCTGTCTAGCAATAAGGCCGCCTATTGTGTACTTTCTTCTTTCCTCTGTTTCTTTGTCTGTAATGTCTTTTCGTGTGGAATAAAGAATATTATTATTATTATAAAACACGGCACTTTTTTGTGTAAACCTACCACATTATAAAAAAAATCAATAATGAAATGTAAACAGTCCATGAAACTGAACAACTTTCTCCGTGAAACAGGTGTCGAAATACGCCACAAAATTCACTCTTACTAACCTGATCACTCTTTGATTTGTATGTATTTTTATTTGTAAGTATTTTTTTATATATGTTTCTTAGAGACAGTTATTCAGTTTCATGGACTGAGGATTTGTTTAGTCACTGAACACATCCTTAAAATTTGGAGAGTGAATAAAATGACACCCTGTACATATAAGTTTTTATCATGTACAGTCAAAAGGGTTTGTAATAAACGCACATTTGCTGCTCAATCCATCGGAAACTTTATGTGAGACATAAACTTCTGTCAAGCTTAGTACGACCAAAACACAAGGAGACTGGCGATAAAAAGTACATAAAAAAGCTGTAAAAGGAAAAACTGGGTAAGTAGGTATACTTCTTAAACTTTTTTTTCTTTATTCGCTGAGAAACTCCTTGAGTTGTCTTAATTAATTTTGGGTCGGTATACTTTTTAATAACTACGTTTAAAGCATTATCTTAGACGGCTTTTAATCATAATCAATTTATGCTCGGTATTCGAGAAGCTCGGTGGCGCAGTGGTTTAGTGCCTGGCCCAGCGATTGCGGAAGTTAAGCAACGTTCGCAAGGGTCGGTCATGGGATGGGTGACCAAAAATTTATTATCTCGAGCTCCTCCGTGCTTCGGAAGGCACGTTAAGCCGTTGGTCCCGGCTGCATTTGCAGTCGTTAACACCCACCGCCGCATTGGGCCCGCGTGGTGGGTGGGTTATGACCCATCCTCCTTACCACCCACAAGGAAGGCATTTTTAATGTCCCCACTGCTGGGGCACATTAAAAATGGCTGATGGACAACTTATGCTAACATACCAATATGATAGTTAAGAATTTCAGGTGCAGATGCGCTTCCTCCTATGGCCTTATAGTCATTTAACATCAAGTTATGTGAAGGCCAAGCACTGACAGGTTGTGAATACAACTTTGTCTATGGGACCAACTTAATGAGAGCAAAAAAATAATCAGCTGTTCCATAGAAAACGTCATTATCTACTCGACCACCTCTTTTAACCGCCTCTCTGGTCTAGTGTACCGGGTTCGATTCCCAGGGAGGTACAATTTGCACTGGCTTTGGTTGGTGGTAGGGCTTATTTCAAGTCCGCCTAGCCAGGCCTAGCTAGCCAGCTACCACCATCTTACCTAAGTCTGACGCCATAACAACAATTAGAATATTTTTGTGTTCCGGCAGTTAGTGGTATGGTAGCCAGTTCCTCAGTGATAAGAATTCCGGGTGTAGTGCGCTTCCACCTTCCGCCTTATCGTCACTTAACATTAGGTGAGGTGAAGGCCAAGCACTATCCCGTTGTGCATAAAAACAGACCAATATGTATGGAACAGCTGATAATTTTTTGCTCTGATAAGTTGGTCCCAGAGACAAAGTTGTTCAGTTTGACGGTCTAAGCCACACCATAAAATTACGAAGTCGACTATTTTGGATTCCACCTTTCAGCACAGCCTGTAGTACCTATAATTGTTTATCTATAAAATGTAGACTTATGAAATAATGTAAACAAAATTAAATATAGGTAGTTTTTCACTTCTCCTATCAATGCCTTACTATAAATTCCCTATTTCATTTAATTCACTACAAATGGTACTGCACTAATGCACTAATTGGTACGTAGTTAAGTGAACAACGTTCCAATAAACTGAAACTAAGTTAGTTTCCAATTAAATCGGCTTTTCCAGAGTCTATCTTCGTTAAATGCTTAAGTGAGTGGATGTTTGAAACGTAGCATTGTCAGTAAGAAAACTTTAATTTTTATAAAATACGTAAGTAGATATTGCAAAATATTATAAAATTGGACTGGGTCCTTAATTCCAAAAAAGACAGTGACCACACTGTCTTTTTTGGATTGTAGTTTTGTAATTAGTTTGTATAGTTTTTATATCTTTATTCTTCTTGTCTATTTTCTTTTTTTCTTTGTTTCTGTCTGTCATTGTATTGTCTTAAAATTAAAGCTTTACTGAACAGTCGCCTTGTAGTCCCTTTCCGTTACAGACAATGATTGAATTTTCACGTTTTGATACATTAAAAAATACGATAAGCCGTGTCGTGCCGTGTCGGCAGCCTACAGAGCATTTTAGCGCATTTGGCGGTTAAGCAAGTACTTATTGATAGATTCGGTCTAATGATGGGTGACCAAAACTCTTTATTATCTAACTCTTCGGAAGTCAATTCAAGTAATTGGTCCCTACTGCATTTGCAGTTATTAATTAACACCCATCAGCATTGGGCCCGCGTGGATTTTGGCCCACTCTTCCACGCCATATATTATCCTTCCTATTCTGTCTCTTTCTTCTTTTTCTCTCTTCTCTCTCTTCTCTCACATATCCATTTCATCTCTCTTCTCTATCTTATTTCTTTTCTCTATCTTCTCTTTCTCTTTCTTGGTAGGCCTGTCCTCAGCAGCTAGAATCTTTACCTGACACTAGTTACTTAACATTACACTATGCCAAAAGGGTGATAGAGATATTGTTATTATAATTTTTAACGAAGATGTCGAAAGGTTGATACACTATGGCAGACAATAAAGTATTTACTGACTATTTGCACTGTGTTATGTCTTTGTTACGGCTGGGTTCAAAGGATCTTAGTTTATTACTCAAGATACCGTCAAATTTCAAGGAAACGTAATGCTGATGATTTAATTTTCATAACTTAATTGGCATTATTTACATGAAATAGGAACCATAGGTGTAAATATTAAATAGCCAGGATAAACAGTTTTCTTTCACTTTATAAAATTTACTAGCATCCGCCAGCAACCGCCTGTAAACAACTCAACAAACATTGCTCAGGGGACGTATTTTTGAATCATTCGAAATGAATCTTAAATTCATGCACGAAAGCAAAACGTATACGAAATCAATTTCGATTGCTCCCATAATTTTACGTATTTTTGAAACAATAGAAATGAGTGTTGCCCTAAAACTCGAATCTTAAATAACATTTTTCATTTCACGCAGAAAAAATAAAAACCGGAAAGCCATAACTCGTTAATTTTATAATCTCGGTATTGAGTTACGGGGAACGGAACGTAAGTTAAAAAGTTATAATGTCATTGTCAGTCAGTCATTTGATTTTGATATTTCTCTTTCACTCTCTCACGTTATTTCTACTGGTAGAATATCGAAAACGTCAGACCACTCGTTGCAAAATTCACGAGTATGAATATTCAAAAATAGCGATTTTAGGGATTTGCATACGAATCTTGCGATTTCATACACGATTTGGAATTCTAATGATTCAAAAATAGGGCCCCTGATCCTAAAGTAAGTAAACGCACTTGTGTTCTGGAAATCAAAGACAAAGGTTGAACTACCCATCAGACCTGAGCCTAGAAATGTTCGTTTTCTAAATTAACACAGCCGGAGATCGAACACGGGACCTCAGAGATGAAACCTTGGACCATGAAAACCGTTCGAACCACTTGACCACGCAGGACGTCGAAATCTATATTGGATCTTCTGCTAAATTGGACCACTCTTAATACTCATATAACAAAAAGAACTTTTTTCAATTTCTTAGTAGCAACACCAAACAATAATAATAATAAAACACTTTATTGCACAAATGCACACTTGAGACAGGACATATTACAAGGAAAACAACAAAATCTCTTCCAGGCAACCTTGAGTGAAAGAGAGAGGACAGTCAAGGGGATTGGGGGTGCAAATATGAGGAGGAAAAAAGATAAATATATATAAGTAGATCATAACAATAACTATAAAGAAAGAAATAAGTTTTCTATATTATAAGTGATAATAAGGAGAGGAAATAAATTATATAGAGGAAAGGAAATGTCTTTTGACTCGGTCGCGAAAGGAAATCAAAGAAAGAATTTCAATACCTACGCATCACTTCAACCTAACACAATGAAACTCAAAAGTAGCAGCTGTATAGTGTAGGTATTCCAAAAAGTAATATGTAGGTACGGAGATAAAAGATACACGTAGAAAAGTCTCATTAGTGTCTCGTATGTAGGACATAATGACAGCACCTTTAATATTGCAGCGTCAATGGATTTCCAGCTTGTCATCGTCAATGGTGTTAGGGTTGCCACATAAGATTGTGGTCTACTTCACAGCATTAATTTTTTTTTCAGATCAAATGCAAATACGGTTAAACGGATTTAGAAGAAACTTGGTACACAGATATGGCAGTTGTATTGTAGGATACCCTTCATCTAGAAAAATCCTACAGTTACCGAGGGATGTAACTGTAAATGCAGACCAAGTCGCGGGCGGCCACTAGTACCCACTTGTTTAATTATTAAGGCATTAAACTTTATTACACATTAAATTAATTAAATTAAAACATTAGCATTAAAATACTAATGTGCTTTTCAACCTTTTCGAATACGTGACCGCTTTACAAGTTAAACAATATTAGTGACCTTCTAGCAAGGGCTATAAAATGACTACGTACAGTCAACAATGAAAGTCGCTTAACGCTTTGGTACTTTGTCGTAGCAACTTTTTTAACAGGTGTCTCACGGTTTGAATCATTAGTCAAAAAAGTTACTATGATAAAGTACTAAAGTGTGAAACAACTTTCGTTGCAGACCGTACCACGACAATTTCTCAAAACTTGGTACGTGTACAAATTGCCAAAAAATAAACAAACAGGTCCGACCTTCTCACTGGATTGAACTTTTTATTTTATCCGTGATCTTTCAATCACGAATATCCTAGATAACGCTTCACGAACTAAAAGAGTTCGCAAAAATGGCACCTCAAATAGCGCCTATTTTGTATAATAATATAATCACCTCTTATTTTGCACAAACTCACATTTTATATCACTTCATCATCATCATCATATCAGCCGCACGACACCCACTGCTGGGTATAGGCCTCCCCTAAGGATCTCCACGACGATCGGTCCTGCGCTGCTCATATCACTTATTTTGTACAAAATAAGCTTATTTTGTAAAAAAACACATCTTTTATCACTTTTTGCAAAATAAGCGCCCGTTATTGTAAGTGGGACGCTATTAATTGAGGTGCCATTTTTGAGACTCTGACCGGACATCTAGGGTATTCTTGGTCGAAGCCCCCGAGTAAGGTTTCGCAAGATTGAAAACACCCAATAGATTTAGACAGCCCTACTTGTATTTGCCAGTCAGGCGGATAGCAGGGCGAGGCACCAAATGCGCGAATTCACCAAAATATGGCACCCCAAATTAGTTTGTGTCTGATTCCGATTCTAACTATTCATGCCTAATTGATATAGTTGCAATAACAATGATCCATCAATAATTTTAACAATAATAATATAATTAATAATAATGATTAACACTTTATTGCATACAATAAAGGAAAAAAAACAAAGAGACACAAAATCAGACAGAAAGCACACAAAAGGCGGCCTTATTGCTAAATAGCAATCTCTTCTTAGTAACCTTGAGTAGTAAAGAGTTAAGAAGAAGAGGATTTAGGGGGAGTGGGTGCAATTATGGGAAGAGATATCAGATATAGATATTAGATAGATATAGCTAAAAAGAGAGGAATTAAGAATAAACTTTATAGCGAAAGAAAAGTTCATACGATAGTGTATTAGTTAGAAGAGAGTAGGTAATGTCTTCTGACTTGATCGCGATCGCGAAACGATCTCAGAGTTTGAGCTCTCATGATACCCTCTGGGAGGAAATTCCACAGCCGTACGGCATGAACAAATTTTAAACATTAAATTCAATCATTTATATATACAGCCTACTAAAGCTATGTGCCTACACATTTCTGACACATTACAGAAAATAACAACAGTTGTCTAGTAACTGAGCCAATAGTAATTACAATGTATGACCTTATTGTGTTAAATCAACAGTACTTAGGTATTTAATATAATAATTACGATACATGTAATCACGACTTAAGTGAAGTTTGTGAAGTATAGGTACAACAATTCCAATTAAACTTTGTCAACAAGAAAGGAACTGGCTTTTGATACACAAGTTTACTTATTTTGGAAGTCAGGGCTATATATTTATCTGTAAATTGTGATTGTTGCAATAAATATTTTTTCATTTTCATTTTTTCAGTTAGTTGATTTGGTTTAACTAAACTTTAAAATCGATGTTTAGCTTCATTTCTTCATACTATCATGTCTAAATTACTTGATCTATCTACAGTATTTGAAACTGCAACAATACAACTGCATAGGTGGTGCAGAAACTGCCCAATTTCAATGGAAAAGCCCCATCCACGGTGAATAAGGAAAATGGATTAACTTTTGCGAAATGGTAGCGGTTAACACGCAGCACGTTCTTCAGTACCCTCTTTTGGTCAACTGAAAAAAACAATAAATTACACTCCCTTCAGCGCCATCCGCCATTTTGTTAAAAAACAAAAAAACCCTCCCCACCAACTGGCAAGAAAGAAATAAAATGGCGTCTTTCACAAAAAACCCGATAATTTCGTAATCAGGCTATAATTTATCATTATGTAAACATAGTTTTATTTATGAATACTTTTCTCATTTCTAGATACCAATATCATAGTCATTTACATAGAGAAAAAACCGATTACCGGTACCGGTCTCCGGCGACCGCTTGGGCTTTGACAGAACGGCAATATAGCGATTATTAGCGGTCGCGGTTCTGGCACTTAGAGGTTAATTCTACGACAAAAGAAACATTTGTGTATGGTGTATACATTGGAAAAAGAAATAACTTCAGGAAGAGGAAGGATTCTGTCGCATCACAGCCCTCTGAACCAAATTGCGCGGTACGGTTTGATGGAGCCATCAAACTGGCTATCAACGGTTTAAGGTATGATCTAACCGATTGACCGTCTTGGGGGTATATATTATGTTACCGTAAAAACCCGTTTTTAGTTATAACCCGTTTTGACTAGTGAAAACTAGTTTGAACTAAGTTCCTTTGTTGCAACTAGTATTTACTTCGGCTCAATAAATAACATCAGTTAAAACTAGTTTGGACTAGTCAAAACGCGTTTTTACGAACAGATTCAGAGCTAGGTCAAAGTTCATCGTGCCTCATTCTGATTGGTTGAGAGGTGTCACCTAACTCGGGGCCTCGCATGAGCGTGGCCTCCCTCCGCTCGCGCGCTCATTCCTGCGTAAAGAGGCTAAAAAGAGGTGGGGAGAGGGGAGAGGACGGACGTACAAAATTTCGCACGTAAAAAAAGTCGCTTCTGGCGCTTCGCCGGCCACTGCCGCGGCACGCTCGCTTCGCTCGCTTGGCTTGCGCGCTGGGTTCATGTCAACCTAACATGCTCGTCGCTGCGCTCCTCACAGCTATTACGTGACCTGCAATCTTTGGTCACCATTGCAACAATTTAGCAGTGCTAGCAACCTAGTGCGCCGCCATTAAACGTCAAATACCTTCTAGTTTTAACTAAGGTTCTCAGTAAGAACTAGTTATAACTGAAATTGAATTCTTGAGTCATTCCTCAAAACAAAATTCTCTAATACTAGTTTTAACTAAGGCTCTCAGTAAGAACTAGTTTTAACTGAAATTGAAATACTATTTGTAGTATATTCTAGTTTTGACTGGGTAAAACTAGTTCTTACCAAGGCACTTAGTTCAAACTAGTTTTGACTAGTCAAAACGGCTTTTTAACTAAAAACGGGTTTTTACGGTGACATATACATCAGGTGAGTTGAATTAATGGCTAAGTTGTTACACAGTTGTAGGCAAAAGAATGTGCTAAAGAAGTCGTAATTTAGTATCTTTGCCACTTTATGTTATGTATAATTTCATTACTAAAACAAGCAGTATTCAGGGGGCCTATTACTAAAATAACGTACGCAATTGCGTAACGCAGTCACTTGGCCACGATAATCGTGTGCAGTTCGTCGGTTGTAGATATAACAAACATTTTAAATTTGACTATCGTTGCCCATAGACTATTGAACGAATGATGTCGGATACTCTAGAGAGAAACTGTCAAACTTACGCAATCACTTCGCGATATCGCATACGCAAGTGCTTTGTAATAGGAAACAATCAAAACGAAGCACGGACGCAGCTGTGTGTATCGCATAAAGCTTTTCTAGACCCCCAGTAGGTACAACAAGAAGAACTTAAAGTTTAAATTACCTGACTTTGGTTGTAGTTTCAATGCCATTAAACATTCCACATTGACAGAATCGACAGCCATAGATAAGTTTTCACATTCGATGCTCAAACTACAGGCAAGATAATAGTGCTTTAGTGCGAAAGTTAATGTTGTATATTTAGAAATCCAGGATGTATACTGAAATATAAAAAAAACTATATATCTCTAGGCTATATATTTTAAGCATTAGTTTTCACTACAAAATGTGTTTGTTAGAGTAAGAACATCGTTCGGCGTTGATCGGCTCACCTGGTCATTCTATTTAGCTACCTACCCAAAAAAACAGCCTGATTGGATTAAGCAAAAAGTATGTCCAAAATTTGACTCTTACCTATCAGCTGGGCCGATAGGTAAGGGGGCTCCGTTAGATGCGCCTTCAGGCATGCGTCAAATCAGCCGGGCTAATAGGTAATAGGATTAGGGTTGATTCAGCCCTAATTCACCCACCAATCCGCATTGGGCTCGCGTGGTGGGTTATGGGCCATCCTCCTTACCACCCATAAGAAAGGACTGTAACCTAGCAGTTGCTACATTAAAAATGGCTGATGTAAATTATTTCCTTCTTTATATCTAGCCGAACTCCCGGAGATATCATATTTCAATTCGGCAAGCCCTACATCATGTAGCTAAAGAAACAATTTAGTTTCTGCGGTTGGTGGCACAATATGTTGCCGAGTTTTGTTATAATTTATAGCCGATATATCTATAAATCTCAAGTTAAGCAAATTGCTTGACTTTAAACGATTATTTAGTAGGTATGGACATCAAAAAAATGGCTGATGGACAGCCCTAATTGTCAGAAAGTGTCGAAGAGTGTGAACGCGGTAGATAAATTTAAAATGTAATGATTAGTAGATATTAACCAGGCATGAACGATGATTGTTTGTAACGGCAAGAAAGAGCTGCATATAGCAAAATGCAGCTCCGTGCGTGAAATTTTGTGCGTCTTTGATTCAATTTTAATTCGAATAGTATTTGGGCAGCTTATGATCAAACGCTACTTACAATATATGCTGAGTCAGCTGACACTAACTTTTCAAATTCAATTAGACCTTGTAAGGAACCCAGGACCATTAAAAAACACGCCAAAGTGAATATTGTAGTCTGTAACAAGAATAAGAT
Organism: Agriphila straminella; assembly: GCA_950108535.1. Classification (NCBI taxonomy): domain Eukaryota; kingdom Metazoa; phylum Arthropoda; class Insecta; order Lepidoptera; family Crambidae; genus Agriphila; species Agriphila straminella. The sequence goes on along the minus strand of OX467324.1, from coordinate 8,795,118 downwards.
TTTGCTGACTTATAAAAACTTAGGTATAGTTTCTATCGGTGAGGATCTGTAATTGGCTTCCAAGTGTTACATAAGCTTCCTACTGCTTCAGCTGTTGGCCTTCCAAATAATTAAAAAAAAATAGGTTCCTACGTAGATACAGTTGCGCTTTCAAGTTCATCTTGCGTCTTCATAGTTCAACTCATCCTGCGTGGAGGGATTGTTTTTATGAGAAGTGAAGGACATGCACTTTCAGGCATGCATCGCAGATGAAAGCGCGAGATGAACGTGAAAGTGAACCGGTGTGAACGTAGCAATACGGATACTTTCAAGCGTATTTAATTCTATACGAAATTCCATGAGACAGGCCACGGCAGAATATTCAAAATGGCATTGGCCGCATTATGAGTTTACGTTTATTTTACTCGATAGCGACATAGCGTTTGGCAAATTGCATACAGCCAAAGTAACATTTCCAAATTTTCGTTATCGCTTCGCTTCGAAACATGTTGGATTTGACGTTTTAAAATTCGATTGTTAACGAAACCTTAAGTCAATCCCATACATGTGTCGAAAGCGAAGATTTGCCAATGTTACTTTGGCTAGGCCCTCAGAATTGCTTATTACAGTCGTTATCGAGTATGTGCAAGCTTGTTATAAAGGCACTGATATTGATGCATTGCCCAATATTATAGCCTTTAAACGGAAGAAAAAGAGTATTACTAATGATAGTCTTACCGAGACGGCAGTAGCCTTTTTCAAAACATCAAAAGATTCAATTATGTCACAGTATGCTTTAAACAACATTTTCCACCGCCATTTACTTTCAAAATTATTTACTGCTGCTTCTTTTTCAGATTTTTTGATACACATTTTCATTTCAACAATCCATTTCTTCATTAGGGCTTCCAACAATTTGATCATTCCAACTACGTATAATTGTGTTATAATGAGAAACATCATATTGTAATGGGTAAGCATCGTGAAGATAAACCAACTTATTCCAATGCCACTGATTACTAAAAGTTCAATAATGACGATGTTGAGTAGAAACAACCCGACACGGATCCAGTTGATGCAAGTTAAACGCATGAAACTTTTCTTTGAAAACCGTATCGCTCTTTTCGCACTTTGTAACTTTAAAATAACTTTAACATTATTGTCTGTATTCATCACATTTGCGGTAAATAAAATAAAATTAAGTGCAAACAATGAATAAAGTGAGAGATCTTTCATTTGGCCAAAAAACGTTTCAAGAAGTTTGCTGTTTTGATAAATCAAGTTAGTTGAGAAATATAAAATCAAGCAATATATTATGCAGCCGATTCCCAAAAATATATAAGAAGTCCAGCTGTTTGGAGAGATGAAATCGTGACGTAAACTGTACTTGCGAAGAAAACTTGTATTTTGCAAGATATCCAAAGGCAATAGGAAAGTCTTGGTGTCATAGTCTATGCTATTGTCTAGTAAAAACTCTGGGTGCATCTTGCTTTCCGTCAGTATCAATTATATTGCCAATAAATAAAAAAGAAACTTCAAATGAATAACACCCTACTTCGTTACTACACAAAACCTAAACTGAATTATCTAACTCGTATGTACTTTCATTAATGAAAAACTATTTGTTGATAAAATTGGTGGATGGTAACCAAGAGTAACCTTTTAAGTTAATTCAAAATGTTAAAGCCAAACAATACTCTGAAATAAGTGAAATGGTTTATAATAATATAATGACATGTGAGTAACAGAGGAGAAATACCACTTAACTGCGATTAAACAGCTGGTACCTACTTACAATTTTTTAATGTAATGTGTACGTGCGAATACACCTTTATGATTATTATTGCAAGTATATTTACAGTATTGGCCTAAAACTTACGTGGCTAGATTGATAATAAAAATATCTTTCGTTTGATATCCGACAAACTCTTCATACTTTCCACCCAGACAAAGTCCATAGTGGCTACTAGTGAATAATTTAAGATTTTATTATTTTGATAATGCCGATAATCTTAGGTGAATAAAAATGGCGCCAAACGGAAGTAAGTCTGTACAATTACGATTTTTGACAAGAAAACTGCTTAAAGGGTAAGTCAATTGACTACTTTGACAAGATGTAGCTAGACCGGAAGTCGGCGCACTCTTACAGATGCTGTGCATCTTCTTAGCTCAATAATACAGCGGCGGCGGCTGTCCATTCAACAAAGTATTTAAATTTTTGAAAAAAAAACATAATGTGCCTGCCCAACAAATAACCAAAACGGAATATTTAACAGTACCTATACTAATATTATAACAACATTTTTAGTTACACAATTCAATAAAAAATAAGCGATCGAAATCTGCTAGTTTCCATTTTGGATAACAAATTGTCAATCATTTGTCCGCAGCTTTTGTACTTAAGGCGCTGTTGGTAGTGAAACTAGCGCCTTCGACTTACATTTTTCATCATAAGTCGAATAGCGTTTTCGACTTATGATGAAAAATGTAAAAAAAATACCGTCCCCCCCCCCCCCTTCACTCCGAAGTTTGCAAAGAGAAAAATCTGAAAAAATTCTATGTGATAGTAGTTTATATAAAGATTACAGGAAAAATAAAACGTTGTCTTAATATAACACACTTTTTTAGGAATTCAAAAACACAAACAAAAAGTTTATTAGTTCTTCTACCAGTCAACAGATGGCCCTGACGCCCCTGACCTAAGAAAAATTTAATTAGTTCCACTATCGGTCAAGAGATGGCGCTGGCCTAAGAAAAAAAATAGTTCCACTATCGGCCAAGAGATGGTGCTGACCTAATACTGCAATAATAATTTTATTATTCTACAGCTCTGCAGTGTATTTATTATGATGGTACGGAAACCCTCGGTGCGAGAGTCCGACTCGCTCTTGCTTGACCGGTTTTTATTTTAATCAGCAAATAGTTATACATCAACGAAAGCAGATAACTCAGTCAAGTATTGTGTTGTAACGAAGTAGGGTGTTAGTCATTTGAAGTTTTTTCTTATAATAATTATATTGGCAATATAATTGATAGATACTGACGGAAAGCATGATGCACCCAGAGTTTTTATTAGACAATAGCATAGACAACGACACCAAAACATTCCTACTGCCTTTGGATTACTTACACAATACAAGTTTTCTTCGCAAGTACAGTTTACGTCACGATTTCATTTCTCCAAACAGTTGGGCTTCGTACATATTTTTAGCAATCGGCATCATATTATATTGCTTGACTTTATATTTCTCAACCGACCTGATTTATCAAAATGACAAACTTTATGAAATGGCATTTGGCCAAGCGAAAGAGCCCTCTCTTTATTTATTATTTGCACTAAATTTTATTTTATTTATAACAAATGTGATAAATACAGACAATAATGTGAAAGTGATTTTGAAATTACAAAGTGCAAAAAGAGCGATACGATTTTCAAAGAAAAGCTTCAGGCGTTTAACTTGCATTAACTGGATCCGTGTCGGGTTGTTTCTACTTAACATGATCGTTATACAACTTTTAGTAATCTGTGGCATTGGGATGACTTGGTTTATTTACACGATGCTTACTCATTACAATTTGATGTTTCTCCTTATAACACAAATATACGTAGTTGGAATGATACAATTATTAAAGGCTCTCATGAAGAAATGGATTGTTGAAATGAAGATGTGCATCAAAAAAACTGAAATACCAACAGCAGTTAATAATTTAGATAGTAGATGGCGGTGGAAAATGCTGTATAAAGCATACTATGACATAATTGATTCTTTTGATGCTTTGAAAAAGGCATCTGCTGTTATGGTAAGATATTATTATATTAGGAATAGAAAAAACTTAAAACTGAATTTAGATAATAATTCAAACACTATCTTTCGTTTGAAGGCTGAAACATTAATACCCATTTTTGAATATGCCATAGTTATTGATGAAATGCTTGAAAAAAAAACATTTCGTAAACAAAAGATGCTTGAGAAGTATCTGTTTTGCTACCTCTATACCAGTTCGCTTTCACGTTCATCTTGAGCTTTCATGTGATGCATGCCTGAAAGCGCAAGCTCTATACTTCTCATAGGAACGTCAAAAGCATTGTAAGCACTTGACACAAGACGAATTAAACGTTGCAGACTTGAAAGCGTGTAGACTTGTGGGAATGAGACCAGGAGACTTGTGTTACTTCTTTATTGAGCAGTTGCTCTACACTTATGTACTTTATAACATTATTATTCAACAGATACGTTCACAACTCTATAACTATAAATGGGTACGTATCAGAATGTCTAAAGTTAGAATGTCTAAACTTAAAATGGCAAAGTTCAAAATGTCAAAAATCAAAATGCAAATTGTTTAAAATGTCAAAAATCATTATGTATAACTTCATAATAGCAAAATTCAAAATGTCAAACGGTTCAAATATCAAACTAGTTAAAATATCAATGGTCCATAAGTCAAAGGTTTACAATGATTTGAAAACAACAATTCGCCTTTTTTTTCATTTATCGCCTTGCAACATTTTGTGAGCAAGTCTTTGTAGTTTAAATATTTAATAACCCCTCCCTAAAGTTTGAAAGTTAGGAGATGGATACTTTTTTTTTTAAATGGTTAAAGATCAAAAAATTTGGAAATTAAGCAGGGGAAGCTAAAAATGGTGGGGAGAGGGGAGGGGACGTACGTTCAAAATTTCGCACGTAAAAAAAGTCGTTTCTGGCACTTCGCCGGCCGCTACCGCGGCACGCTCGCTTCGCTCGCTCGGCTCGCGCGCTGGGTTCATGTACACCTAACATGCTCGTCGCTACGCTCCTCGCACCTATCATGTGACCTGCGGTCCTTTAGTAGTGCTACCAACCTAGTGCGCCGCTATTAAACGTCAAAAATTACGACACAAATCTAAAATTGACATTTTTCCTAGAAAATCTTAATTTTCAGTTTTTTTTTCTCGCGTATTATTTGATTCCTAAACATAAAATTTCGTATGCGTGTTCCAAAAATGCGAGTTCTTTACATAAAAAAATATGAATTCGAAACTCGTGGTCTGATAATGGAAAGGTGAGCCCTGCAAATCATAAAGCGTCTACAAGTACCGATATTGCGATCTATTTACCTACAAAAGATTCGATGCGACAGATGATAAATCGCGAGAAAAAAAAGCATTAGGAAAAACTAGGTAAGGAACCAACCGAGTTTGATTTTTATATTGATGAACAACTGACAACTTACAATAACAAAAACTTTGTCATAAAAGAAAGGACTTTTGTACAGTGTAAAAGAGTGATTCTGTTTAGCACGAAAGAACTCATGCTATTGTTGAGTCAAGCTACTTTTTGGATTATGGATGGAACCTTCAAAATCGTTCCTCAGATATTCGTTCATAGCCCCACATACAACTGTGAAAAAACGTTTCCATTACTATTTGCACTTTGTACACACAAAGAAAAGCATCATAATATGATGTTATGTTTGATTTGATTCCTGAATATTGTACAAAAAAGAAATTTCATTAAATCCATTATTTGTCGTCATGGATTTTGAAAAAGCTTCAGCTTTATGTTTACGCCAACATTTCTTAACTTATTTAAATCACGCTTTCTCAATTTCAATTTTGGTGGACTGCTACAACCATCATCAAAAAATGTAATTGGCATTTATTATGAATTGGTAATTTGAATATTAGACATTTTAAGTTTTGATCATTTGAATTTAGACATTTTTATTTAGGACTATCTGACCGTTTGACATTTTCGTTTTTGACATTTTGAACGTTCGACATTTTAATCGTTAGACATTCAAATTTTTGACATTTTGAACGTTGCCATTTTAAGTTTAGACATTCTAACTTTAGACATTCTGATACGTACCCCTATAAATAACATGACAACCACTTGATTCGAAGGCTTTACAATGAATGTAATGAGAGATAGATACGACTTAGATAAGGTGTTGTAACTGTTGGCAGGAAAGTTTTAAGATTGTATAAGAATGATTAGGCAGATAATTCGAAATTTAGTAGTGCTGTACAGGAAGTTAGAAAACTGGTTTAGGTTAGTATGGTTAGCATGTGCAGCAGATTGAGGGGGTGTGTTGAGGGAGGCTTCCGACCTCCATGCTGTGCTCTATGGTACATTCGAATATTAAGTTGATTTGGTTATGTCAATCAGCTTGCACATGCGCAACAATCTGTAGTGTGACACATTCATTGTAAAGCCTTCGAATCAAGTGGTTGTCATGTTATTTATAGTTATAGAGTTGTGAAAGTATCTGTTGAATAATAATGTTATAAAGTACATAAGTGTAGAGCAACTGCTCAATAAAGAAGTAACACAAGTCTCCTGGGGGCTTACCATCAGCAAATAAGAAACCATTCAGTTCAAAAGCAGGCCGTAAATAAGACTGCTTAAGGCCTGCTTTCATACTAACCGTTGAGATCATGGTACGAAAAAGTAAGGCCGTTCAATATAAGTCCTGCTATAAGAGCTCATAGTAAGGCCCCTGGTCTCATTCCCACAAGTCTACAAAGCGCACCTGGCTGTAGCCTATTAAGTCTTATGTCAGCGATATTTTATTCTAATTACAGACAACGTTATTCACTTTGGCGTGTTTCATTATGGTCATGGGTTCTTTACAAAGTGTAATAGAATTTGAAAAGTTAGTGTCAGCCGACTCAGCATATAGTGTAAGTAGCGTTTAATACTAAGTTGCCCAAACTAATTCAAATTCTTCAAATATTGCCATAATATGACCACTCTTAGCACACTTTTCCAAAGCTCTTTCCATCGCACAGAATTATCATTTACTAATGTCCTTTGCGGACAAGAGTAAAAAGAAAGATTTTGGTTTTCGAATAAGAGTATAATAAATTTCTACAATGGTTTAGGTCACAAGGCAGAATATGAGTGAGCAAGAGAAAGTTAGTGTATTTTTTTACCATTTTTGAAAGTTATTCGTTGAAACGCGAAAGTTCTATACAAAAATTGACGTTTAAAAGAAGGGATTGCGAGAGGGGCGCACGACGTCCACAGATCATTGAATGGAGTGAAATTGACAGCTCAGCAGACTCATCGCTTGACCATCGCGTCGCGGCGTAAACAACTAACATCAATTGATAGAGTGAGAAAACTACTTGGCCGTGACCATGCTCTTCGGCAGTGGAGAGTCCAGTAATTATATTTATCCACCTTAGACCGCTTATCTACCGCTGGCCGCCGTCACCAAACCGTTATGAGAACGAGATGACGGTGCGCAGCAGCGCTGAAGTAGCATTACATCCAGTACCTACTTGATCACCTGTGAATAAGTTCAATTATATTACATGACTGCCCAAAAAAGAAGAGTGAATTGTGTTTAAGGTTTATGTAGGTTTGTACGTATGTGAGTTTCTTTATTCCACTATAACTTCCAAATGCCTGAACAAATTTGGAAGTGTGAGATATCATAAAAATCTTTACTTTTATTTTTGTTTCACATACAGAATGTTACCCACTGCACGACCAACGTAACTTGGGCCCCTGGCACGTCACGGCCCTGATGTGTAGATAGACCTTTAGGAATATACACTTTCCAGCGTTGATAATTGTTATTTCATATTTCAAGGTATACTTCCCGCGGTATCCCCTAGGCACTCCACCGTCAATATTATTTTTTATATTTCAGTATACATCGTCGATTGCTAAATATGCAACATTTAGCTTCTCTCTAAAGTATTATTTGCTTGCCTGTAATTTGAGCATCGAATGTGAAAACTTATCTATGGCTGTCGATTCTGTCAATGTGGAATGTTTAATGGCATTGAAACTACAATCAAAGTCAGGTAATTTAAAGCTTAAATTCTTGTACTGAATACTGCTTCTTTTTAATACTTAAAACTCAAATTATACCTAACATAAAGTTACTAAATGAACACTTCTTTAGCCAAATCTTTTCCTACAACCGGGTAAGTACTTGACCAATTCAACTTATGCCCCCCTACAATGACTGTCAAAAGTAATATCCAAGCAATGTTGTAAATGAGATGGCGCTATACGCGATGTATAGCTCTGTCCCTATAACAACATTACTTTGGGGTTGCTATAAGAGCTCATTGAAAGGCCCGTGTTGTGTCACGGTTGGATCATACCGTTGATGGCCAGTTTGATGGCTTCATCAAACCGTACCGCGCAATCTGGTTCGGTACGCTGTGATGTGACGTAGTATGGCTGCGAATAAAGTTTTTTTTTTTAATAATTTTAAAATAAATAAAAACTTCATCTGCCATTTTAGAATAGAATAGAATAGTTCTTATTGCCATATATTGTGTACAAGTTAGACCGACGTCTCGGCACCTTTGCAGCTGCTGCAGTCCCCCGTGACCACGGCAGCTGCAAAGGTCGTCAGCCGAATCGTCGGGAAAATCAAAAATCAAACCAAATGCCAACTAATTACCAAACTACTTTCAATAAAACCGCGCTTGTATCCGTTAAAAGTGTTTTATTTCATTTATACACCATACACAAATGCTTCTTTGGTCGTAAAATTAAGTGTAATTTATTGTATTTATTTCAGTTGACCAAAAGAGGGTACTGAAGAACGTGCTGCGTGTTAACCGCCACCATTTCGCAAAAGTTAAACCATTTTCCTTATTCACCGTGGATGGGGCTTTTCCATTGAAACTGGGCAGTTTCTGCACCACCTATGCAGTTGTATTGTTGCAGTTTCAAATACTGTAGATAGATCAAGTAATTTAGACTTGACAGTACGAAGAAATTAAGCTAAACATCGATTTCAAACTTTAGTTAATTTATGTCAACTAACTTCACTTACTGTAGGTACTGTTGGTTTAATACGATGAGGCCACACATTGTCATTACTGTTATATTTTCCGTCTTTTTACAGAAATGTGTAGGCATAGCTTAAGTAGGATGTAGTTAGATGATTGAGTTTAATGTTAAAAAAAATATTATTGTGTATTCATAACATTAAGTGGATTGATGTTTTGATAAAATAAAAAAACTGATGTGTATTGTCTAATTCCATAACATACTTACTTACTCACTCCGATGGCTCCGCGACCCGAAGTGAGTCTTGTCCTCCGACACAAGGTGACGACACTGCTCGCTGTCTTGCGCGATCTCCTGCCACTCGCTAGTCTCCAGGAGTTCACGCAGGTCCTTGGCGACTTAGTCCATCCATAACAATATATTAATATATTCAATGACGCTTACCATTGAAGTAGCTTTAGATCACTCCTAAAATGAAGTTGTAAGGATATTTAATATAGATTTAATACAGTTCTGGACACACAATAATGAAAATGGTACAACAAAAGTGCCTTTTAGATAACCTTATAGAGATATGCAAAACTTTTTGGCACTCCTGAATTTAACGCAAACTGCAGTTCTTCACCGATAATAATGATATTCGTAATAATTTCATCACACCTAATGGCAAAGTTTGAAAAACAGTATGTATAATTCTGGTATTAGTATTTCCAAAAGACTAGCTGTATTTAAAAAAAGGCAAAAAAAAAGAGAAAATAGTTTTTTTTTTTATTTATTTAATTAACAAAATACAAATTAAATATTTGAGAAACACACCATAAACCACAGAGATTTGTCTGGCGTGCTACAAAGTTGAGTTCGCTTCAGCTATTTCATATGATTAATACTAATTATATAGATTCGTAACGTAATACAATATTCTATTGTTTCATAATAGTTACCGTGCTATGGTTAGCCAAATATGTCAGACCTATCGTGAAGTAGCATTTGCTTTGCAGCACGCGTAGCATGAGCAAACGGGACTCTTGTCTACGAAGACTTGCTTGTCGGGTCGTCTAAATATGCGAGCACAGTTTGACAGACAGGTGGGACTCGCTCTCAGATTTTTACAATCTTTTAATGTCTTTTTATTACAAATATGAATTTTAAAAGGTAGAATTTTTATTTCAACATCAATAAACGTCGAAATTATCTAAAATGATCCGAAATAATTTAGTTTAAACATGATTCTTATTTTAAAATAAGTTCTAAGATAAAGAGACACTCAAGAGAACGTTCACTTCCGTAGACAAAGCTCTCTCGAGCTCGAGAAGAAATAATGTTGCCAATAGTAAATAATTACCATAATTGCCATCGTTTCTCATAAAGTGCTGTTCCTTTCTATACATTTCACGACGCAAAACTTAAAACTGAGTAAAATTTAGCTGTATGGATATAGATTCGCTTGCCTTTCTTTTATTAAGAGAATTTTGAACACACTTGTTAATTTAGTAGTCTGTGCAAACTGACGAGAAAATTACAAAATATTGAAATTAACGTATGAAAATAAAATGTTAATTTACGTTTTTAAATATAAAAAAATTAAAGTTAAAAAATCTATATAATAAAAGGGTGGAATATTAGGAAACAATATTATTATAGCAATAAATTATTTAGAGTTATTTATTGTTTTATTTTTTTTATTAATATAAGTTTATTTTATTTTTTATAAATTATATAAATAAAAAAAATTAAATCAACACATTATTTATTATTTTTCCATAATAAAATATAAGCACGGGCAACTTTTATTTGTTTTTATTGCGAAATTTAGATTTAGATAAAATAAAATACGTAAAAAACTCTTTCTCGACCTTCTCGACTACCCAAGGGGTAGTAGACAAGTTTCTCCGACTCAACTGTCAAATTAATGTCAATTGAAGAGAAAAGTGGTCGTTTGTCGACTTTTGACATAAGGCCACGACAAAGAACAATACGAGTCTACTAGTGTAAAAGTGCGAGCATGAGTATCTCGATCTCAACCCGACAAAAGTGACATTTGGGTGTAGACAAGCCATTGTTCTGTGAGTCGAGTCTTTTCTCGAGAGTGGTCATGCTACGCGTGCAGGAGTAGCTCTACTATAAGTGGGCAAGCCAGGGTCGCATCAAGGTCGCGCTAAAATGCGTGCGAGTGGACGCAGTGAAAAATTGCATATTGCATCCCGTGACAAAAAAAATTGAATCATGTACAACATAATTATAACCATCCCACTAGTACTACTATGGCGTCAAAATTAAATAGTGTATCAATTGAAAAGGAAAATAATATCATCCGCAACAAACATCATCTTGGTGCTAATAGACCATACGAACGTCGAGTTTAATAACACTGACAATGAATTTCAAGTTTTATTTTAATTATTCACCCTCCTATCCTAGATAAGTCAAGTAAATGTATTTTTACCATCGCCACTCGAAAAAGTGCGTTTAATTCAACGATAAGAGTGAATAAAACGCTGTTTTATTCACCGAGTGAATAAAAATATTTTGAATTTGGAACAAGCGCGCATCGTATGAAAATTTGGAACAAGCGCGCATCGTATGAATTATGTAGAAAAAAAAATACGTGCTGAAAGTATGGAGCTATTCCATAGATAAAGCCATATTATAATAAGTTAAATGGGATTCTTAATATCTATCCCCTCCCCAGAGCCAGGTGTAAAGTAACAATCACAAACTACCTAAAGGAACAGGACTACCATAAAACTGAAAATTTACTTATTCCTCTAAAATGAAAAAAAAAAAAAAAAAAAAAGTACCTACCTACACACACAAAAAAAATAAAAAATTGAGGTTAGAAAATAAAAACTTACTGAATAACATTGGCTTCTCCTTTCGACTCGAGTAACATTGGCATATATAATAAAATTGGCTCACAATCTCACATACACTCTCACATTACACACACTCACACACACTTACACTCACACAAGCACTCTTACACAACCATAAAATTCTGCTACTAAGTATTTATAATGTTTAATTTGTAATAGTTCTATAAGTTTTCTTTCTTAAGTTTACATGTAATAATTAATACCACTTATGCTAGCTCTTCACATAGGTCTACAAATACTGTTAGCTAAGAACATAATTAACTGTATCCTATTGCGGGGGTGGCCTGGTGACCTGTGTAACCGGTTTTCTTTTAAAACCTATTATGGGCACCAGCTTCTCACACTTCAGGTCATACTTGTATTTTGCTCAAATTGTTCTAGAATTAAGTAAAGTAGCATTGTGTGATGAGGAAATAAATGATTTATTTATTATTATTATTATTATATTTATACAAATAAATAAAAAAAATATCCCGCCAATTTTATTTAGGTTTTTTTTAGTGTCTCATCTTTGGATTCTTTTCTATATATTAGAGGGAGATTAGATGTTCAATCTTGCATCAGTCTGGTTACGATATTCAGTGTGTAAAAATTCAAAGTCAAGTTTGTATTCAAGTAAAAAATTCAAGTTTGTATAAAACTGATGAAATGGACTGACGCCAAACTGATCATGTAATTTCCCTCTTTGCGTGGTTTTTTTATGTCATTGGAAAACTTCTAGTTTCACTATTTTCTAATGTTTAAATACTTATTACTGATTACCTACCTAAATAATAAAAATGTGATAACTACCTATTTAATATAGGTATAAGTACCTACTGCTATTTGTTTTCTCGCAGTCAATGGTAAAAAGTAGAGTACACAACTCGTGAAAAAAAATTCATCTCGGTCCTTTGTATCCCTCGAACTAAATTTCCTTTTTTTTTTCACTTGTTGTATAATCTACTATTGTTTTATTAATAGCCAAGTCTCTGACGGCTTTGTTCCGCGAATACACGTTTATGATTATTATTGCAAGTATATTTACAGTATTGGCCTAAAACTTACGTGGTAGATTTATAATAAAAATATCTTTCGTTTGATATCCACCAAACTCTTCATACTTTGGCGGCGGCTGTCCATTCAACAAAGTATTTAAATTTTTGAAAAAAAACATAATGTGCCTGCCTAACAAATAACCAAATATATAAAACAGTACCTATTACTAAATACTAAAACTAAATATTTAACAGTACCTATACTAATATTATAACAACATTTTTATTTACACAAATTCAATAACAAATAAGCGATCGAAATCTGAAAGTTTCAATTTTGATAACAAATTGTCAATCATTTGTCCGCAGCTTTAACCCAAGGGTTTACTTTGGCCCAAATCAGGAAAATATTTTGATTTCCCGCCTTTATTTTGGAGTGACAGATACCGACGTAGTTTGTACTACAAATCATAGGTGGCGATATAAGTAGGCGTGTCAGTAAACAGTTTCTGATAGCTAATTCGTTCGTTTCAAGATGGTTCGTTTTTAACTGTTATTAGTGTTGTCAAGTTGTCAAGCAAAAGCCTGCAATGTGCAAGAATTTTGGGTGTGCAAACTTTGTATCGTAACTTTTTAAGGTAAGTCTGGCTGTCTTTTTATAGTTGGTCGTATCAGACATAAGGGGGCTTACCATCAGCAAATAAGAAATCATCCTTAATACGTTCAGTTCAAAAGCAGGCCTTAAACAAAATTGCTTAAATCGGTACCATGACCGTCTTTTAGGTGAACGGCTTAAAGATTGTTTTGACTCGAGGTGAACGGTTAGTTTGTCTTTGGCATGGTTTGTCACAGATCACTAATGCTTTGTAGACGTAATGCTAATACGAGATAGCGCCGACGTAGTATCTCTTATTAGTCTGTGGATAGCGCTTTACAAGTCGATGGGTCCATTCTGCCAGACAAATCTCTGAGTCATCGATCGCCATATTTTACTTTACATGGTTAAAAAATGTACTCAATCTCGATCGATGACTCAGAGATTTGTCTGGCAGAATGCAGTAACCTCAAAAACGTAAAACAATTGTTGAGGAGCTCGGTGGCGCAGTGGTTTAGCGCCTGGCCCAGTGATTGCGGAAGTTAACACGTTCACGGACACTCCGTCTGAGGACGTTGAAAGAATAATTTGAAATATGACACTTCGAAATCCCATACATTTTTTCATGACGGCTGAAGACGCAATGTCACCTATGCCATACTTCTACACATGTGCTGTGACAAACTCGTTCATGGACGTCAACGTCTGCAGACGAAACGTCACGCTTTGACTTGAAGTACATATGTGCTATGACGATACCGGCTACAAACGACAACGTTTGCGGACGGGCCGTCACGCTTCATACTACAAAACATGTGTCATATATCACCATATATCAGTCATCTGCTATATCATAAGCCATCTGCAAAAGGGGCAGAATTTACGCTAAGTAAGTATACCTATTCGTCTCCCAAAGTCGATAAATAACCCAAACAAAACACCCCGATCATTATATCAGTCAGTAACCACAAATACATACAATTATCAACTTTTACTTTGATATATTGTACCTACTCACCGTATGCTTATTACTTCAATAATATTGCTTAATATTACAAGCAAAACAATCAGATCACAACAAATATCGAGGTAGGTACTATACTGGCTATCAACCCTACTTTTATTCATTTCCTTATTGAATTCGAAATATATGAACACAGAACAGTAATATTAGGGCACTTACAAGTACCTAAACATCACTCTAATTGAAAAACTATTGAAATAACTCGGCTTAGAATCATCTAGAAACTGGTTGTAGCAGCTCCGATTGCGATGCGCATGACCTTCTCGTACTGTGACACCGGGCGACTGCGCGAACGAACGTGTTCGGAAATCGGCCGGCTGCCGACGACATGTCACAACACGCATTTCGATGTGTGCGCCAACACACACATACAAACCTTCCTAAAACTTGACATAAAATCTTTTGCAGTGACACTAGGAAGATAAAATATTTCGTGTTGTGACACAGGGTCACGTGATCCCTTATGCTGCTTAGTAAACCGGTCGTTTGCTGACGGGACGTCAGTTTCAAAGCAACAAAACTTGCCGTCTACAGACGGTGTGTCATATCAAAATTAATTCTTTCAACGTCCTCAGACGGAGTGTCCGTGAACGTGTTAAGCAACGTTCGCATGGGTCGGTCATGGGATGGGCGACCAAAAATTTATTATCTCGAACTCCTCCGTGCTTCGGAAGGCACGTTAAGCCGTTGGTCCCGGCTGCATTTGCAGTCGTTAACACCCACCAATCCGCATTGGGCCCGCGTGGTGGGTTATGGCCCGTCCTCCTTACCGGCCGTCATAAGGAAGGCCTGTGCCCCAGCAGTGGGGACATCAAAAATGGCTGATGGACCTATTAAGAATTTTTTTGTTTCGTGGCATTTTTAGTTGCGGATCACGTCGATGTGGATGTTAATGTGACAAGGTTCCTGCGCATAGTATCTCTGTCTGCTACGCGACGACGTTCTAAATTGATGAAAAATAAAATAACGGATACTTTCTAGTTTTTTTAATGAGAACATTGCAAATAAAGTATTACAACTTCATATTTATTTTTAAGTGAGATTTACTAGGTGCGTGCTCTAATAAAATGTCGCAAGTCCATAAAACAAATTAAACTTACCTACTTATATTATTTCAGTTTTTTATTTTCAATATCATTGCACACCATTAATTTGATAATTAGGTACATCTGTTTAAATGTACATGAGACCAGGAGACTTTTGTTCACACATTTATTGACACTGACTCTATTTTATCTTGCTTTACAAACATTTTAAACACATAGCTTTACTAAGCTCTACAAGAAATAAAACACTTTTTACGGATACTAGCGCGGTTTTATTAAATGTTTTTTGGTTATTAGTAGGTATTTGGTTTGATTTTTGATTTTCCCGACGTTTCGGCACCTTTGCAGCTGCCGTGGTCACTGGGGGCTAGTATCCGTTAAAAGTGTTTTATTTCATGTCTAGTGAGCGCGTAAGCTTGAGAAGTGAATAAGCTCTACAAGCTTATGTCACCAACCAAACAATACAACGGTTTCACAAGAAGTGCGTCAAAGCAATGACATTCCTGTCGCATGTAAAGCAGATTGTCTAGCTTAAACTTCGAATGTACCATAGAGCAAAGCATGGAGGTCGAAAGCCTCCCTCAACACACCTCCTCAATCTGCTGCATATGCTGACCATACTTATTAAAACAGTTTTCTAACTACCTGTACAGCACTACTAAATTTCAAATTATAATATCTGTCTAATCAGACTTAAACACTTCTTAAAAGCTTCCTACCAACAGTTACAAAACCTATCTCAAGTTATCTAACTCGTATTACCCCTGTCTACCCCTTAACATAACATTTGACCTAATGTATCCCAAACATTGAAACACTGCAAACATTCCAAAACTTTCTATCTGCCTCTCCATTCCTATAACCCGTTACAACACTTCTCGAGCTACTTACTACATTTCAAAAACCAAACCTTTCAATTAACTTTAACTCCTACTCGACCTATCTTATTACACATCATAAATAACTTAGTCATCTCACACTGTTAAGTTACTTCCTCACTCGAATATCTAACTAATCTAACTGACATACAAAATACAAACAAACACAAATACAAACAACCAAATACAAATCTTCAATTATAAAAAGTAAATGTGATAGAAACTTAAGGCCAATCTAACAAAATAGTTTTGTACAGTAACTTCCCAAAGTTTAAGTTATTCACCGTTTTATGTTGCCGTTGTTTATTTAAAATTCTGAAGCCAATGATTCACTTACTTTTATATTTCCACACCCCCTTAAATGAATCATTACATATGCCAAGATACACCCCCTTAATAAGTATATGCACCCCCTTAACTCTTTAACTGATAATGTGAATTGACTGGGCTTCTTGAGTTTACATCACACCTTTACACCTTTCTTATACAAATCTTACACACCCCTATACAACTTACATACTCATTCCCCACATATTGACCGAAAACGCACTTATTTCACTTTTTCTCGCACTTATCACTACCTAACACTCACTCTGATACAAGTTTTCTTTGACACCTTTCAAACTTCACTGGCGACAAACACTTTGTGAGTTGTCTGTCTGAGTTGCTATCTGCGAACCCGTTGGACAGTATTTGACTGTTATTCTATTTGCATCAATCTGATCTTTTTGGTAGTATAGTATCTCACATCTATGTGTTTACTTCTTTTATTCATAATTCCTTTCTTCATAAGTCAAATCGCTGACTGGTTGTCCACTTTCATTTCTATTTCTAATTTCTCATTGGTCATTTCATATATGAAGTCTCTGATGAACAGGAGTTCTTTGCAGCATTCTGCTGCGTCTATAAACTCTGCTTCTGTACTTGACAGCGCTACGATCGGCTGCTTTCTTGAGCTCCATGCCACTGGTCCACCGTTCAGCCAAATCACGTAACCCGACGTGCTACGCCTAGTGTCTGGATCCCCCGCGAAATCTGAGTCACAGTACGATCGATGCACTTTATCAGCTTCAACAAAATTAATACCTTTATTTTTCAAATCGTTTTTGCATTGTCTAAATCATTCAAATTTGGAGCACTTTGTTGATGCGAGCAATAATCATTTTCTTCTTTATTTGATTATTATTATTCATAATAACATAAAATGTGATGCAAATTAGGTACTTATTTATGGGGTCTCATCTCATCGTTTCTTTTTATTTTAGTGATAATCAACAACAAGGAAGACATCGCGTTGCCTTTATCCAACTGTTAAATAATAAACATTAAAAGAAATTCACAAATTTTAAAATTCTCACACCAAACATAACTAAATACACTAAACAATTTTGAAAAAGTTGATCACGTAGGAACTTTTTATGAATTGCTTTATTTGACATTACAGACGCTATAAAACAGCTCCCAATCTGTCAAACCGTGCGTCATGGTACGCTTCGTCCATACATAAAAAATGCAGGCCCTCCGCAGGCCTGCTAAATCGAGGTCATGGTACGAAAAAGTAATGCCGTTCAATATAAGTCCTGCTATAAGAGCTCATAGTAAGGCCCCTGGAGATGCGCAATGCCAGATATTGTCAAGTTTTACGAACTTTTTACGAAACGAAATAAAACTGCAGGGTACTTTGACCCGCAAGTGTAGGTATCTTTAGCCCATGGACCAAAGTTCCTATTAGATTAGGGCAGATATAATATTGAAACCATTACCTAAAATGTTACTGATGATTCTCATAAAAGCAGACAGAATTGATGTTAATTTTGATAAGAAAAATATGTTTTTCGTTTTTTTTTAATATTTTATAACATAACTTTATACTAAAGCTAAAATCATTATAATATAAGTCACTACAAATAAGTAGTTTGCAAAGCAAAATGTTGATTATATTTAATTTTGTAGTAAAAAAATAGTTTTTTGCTGATATTTACAAAAAAAACTTGATGTTATGAATAATTTTCTTTGATAAACCAAATTTCATGTGTTCTGGTAGTTTAAATCCTCTCCTCTTATTCCCTGCAGTCTACATTAGCCCTAAATGAAATTATATTATGTTTAAGCTCCTACAAAGGGTGTGGGTCAATGAAACCACCTCCAAAGTACAACTTTGGCCCAAAATAAATAAAAAAAAATAGTTTTCAGTATAATATGAAATTAATTTTTTACTTAAATTAGTTACTTATATCCTTGTCAAATGATCTAAGGCTGTGCAATATCTATGTGTCCATTAGAGGCCAAGAAATCAGGAGAAACGTAAAAAGATACCCTATTTTGGGACAAAGTAACCTACGTTTACGGTACCTACTTTTCCTTTAACCTATGAAATCGCAGTCAAGTGGAAATTCTTCTATGTAACATTTCATTAACTGTTGCAAGTAAACCAATTTCACTTATTTCTAGAGTATTGTAGATGTTTGGCTTTAACATTATTATAATCGAATTAATTTAAAAGGTTGCTCTTGGTCTATCACCATCACATCAATCATTAATTTCTTTTTTTATCAGAAAATAGAATTATTCATTAACGAAAGTAGATAACTCAGTCAAGTATTGTGTTGTGTAGTAACGAAGTGGAGTGTTAGTCATTTGAAGTTTTTTTCTTATTTATTGGCAGTATAATTGATACTGACGGAAAGCAAGATGCACCCAGAGTTTTTACTAGACAATAGCATAGACTATGACACCAAGACTTTCCTATTGCCTTTGGATATCTTGCAAAATACAAGTTTTCTTCGCAAGTACAGTTTACGTCACGATTTCATCTCTCCAAACAGCTGGACTTCTTATATATTTTTGGCAATCGGCATCATAATGTATTGCTTGACTTTACATTTCTCAGCTGACTTGGTTTCTCAAAAAGACAATCTTTATAAAACGTCTTTTGGCCAAATGCAAGATCTCTCTCTTTATTCATTGTTTGCACTTTATGTTATTTTATTTATCGCAAATATGACGAATACAGACAATAATGTAAAAGTAATTTTGAAGTTGCAAAGTGCGAAAAGAGCGATACTGTTTTCAAAGAAAAGCTTCAGGCGTTTAACTTGCATCAACTGGATCCGTGTCGGGTTGTTTTTACTTAATATGATCGTTATACAACTTTTGGTAATCTCTGGCATTGGGATACGTTGGATTATAAACACATTGCTTACCCATTACAATGTAATGTGTCTCATTATAACACAACTATACGTAGTTGGAATTATTAAATTGTTGGAAGCTCTAATGAAGAAATGGATTGTTGAAATGAAGATCTGTATCAAAAAAGCAACAGCAGTGAATAATTTTGAAAGTAGATGGCGGTGGAAAATGTTGTTTAAAGCATACTGTGACATAATTCAATCTTTTGATGTTTTGAAAAAGACGTCTGCTGTTACGGTAAGATATTATTAGGAATATGAAAAAAAATAACCGAATTTGGATATTCCGACACTCTTTCTCCCTTTGAAAGGATGGAATCATCAATCATGTATCAGGGGCCCTATTTTTGAATCCTTCGGCTGGCGTCGAGCGCTCTTTTCTACTGATTTTCATTCGACATTTGACTCAAATTAATGAGATTAGTGGAGAGTGATTCAAAAATAGGGCTGCAGTGCCTGTATGTTACATTTACTAGGCTCGATAGCGACTGTGGTAAGTAATTATGTATGCAATTTGGCAAACTAAAAGTTTGCATACAAATGTTAACTTACTTATTTATTAAATTAAACAATAATAATACAGTAAATATTAAATTTCTTAAAACAGTGTCACAAAAACGACTCAACCACTGAATGCCGACACTTACTACGGCGAAACAGTCAACAGCGATGACACGCAATTGCGAAAACAGTTTACGATTACATCAATCAAACCAAAATAATAGTAATAAGTTTCTTATCAATATTGTTTTTATTTTAAGTATTATTGTTTTTTTATTATTTTTTTTAGACGCTTATGTCACATGTCCGTCCGTGTGTCACGGCCACTTTATTCCGAAACTATTAGGATTACACAGTTGTAACTTGGTAGGTACGATGTTTTCTAAAAACCGCTTTATGATTTTTACACCAAAATAAAAAATAAAAGATTAAGGGGGAGCTTCCCATACATGGAACTGAAACTGAAGAAAAAAACATACAATGTATGTATTAAGTTGTTAAAAATTACATTGAGGTTCCTAAAACAATTTTATCTCAAAGTCAAACGTTTGAATCAAACCATTTTATTTGATACTTGCCCATATTGTAATAATTGAGGATTTTTTTTTCCAATTACCTACAAAATGACTGCATGCTATCCAGTTTTTTAATCAAAAAATCATCATCACATCCTGACTTTATGGCAATGCGAAAAATTATATGTTTTGTAACAAAAAAAGAATTTCTAAAATCCTACTATAATATATAATATAATATTATAAATGTGAAAGTTTGTGGGTTTGGATGTTTGTTCCTCAATCACACAAAAACTACTAAACGGATTTGGTTGAAATTTTCCACACAGATAAAAGATAGCCCTAGATAAAAACATAGGATACTTTTTATCCCGATATTCCCACGGGAAAGGGAACCACGCGGGTGAAACCGCGGGCGGCCGCTAGTCAGTATATAATTGACAAAGTTATGAGGTAACAAACATACAAAAAAATAAAAAAAAACAACCTAACTGAGAACCTCCTTTTTTTGAAGTCGGAAATTTCGGTAATTGTCTTTTTTACATTGGTGCAATTGCGTGTTTTCGCAATTCCGTGTCATTGCTATTGACTGTTTCGCCGTAGTAAGTGTCGGCATTCGGTGGTTGAGTTGAGTTTCGAATCCTATTAGGTTTGACCGTACAGTCTGTATTCATCATCATCATCATTTAAATTAAGCTTGAATTCAGCTATAATAATCAATAAAATCGTAGGGTAGTTATACATTACAATTTGCTTCCGAATAGTATTTTTTTCTACCTGCCCAGTCCGACCAACAACAACAACTAACAACAGTCGCTATCCAGTAAAGTTAGCATAAAATTATAATAATCCTTAGCTATTAATTCCTAGGATGACGGTGTCGTCATATTACGGCTGCAATTTAGCGGCGTAGAACGTTTACTATGTAAACAATACGGCGCGCCATATTGTTTTAACAGACAACGTTCTACGCCGCTAAATTACGGCCGTAATATAAAAATAAATAAATAAATAAATAAAAATCATTTAATTCTCACCATAATCCTTACAATTTTACATAAATATGACGACACCGTCATCCTAGGAAACCCTAGCTTAAGGTGGAAATGCATAAAACCACAAAAAAAAATTTCGTAAAGAATTAAATACGCTTTAGAAGTATCCGTATTGCTTTGTCTACACCTGTTCGCTCTCACGATTATCTCGCGCTTTCATGCGACGCATGCCTGAAGGAGCATGCCCTTTACTTTTCATGGGAACGTCGAAATTTGTATTGCAATTGCAAGTCTCCGACACAACACGAATTGAACTTTGAAGACTTAAAATGAACCTGAAAGCGCAACTGGACATAGCCGTCAGGTAATAAGAGCGCTGAACAACAAGCAAATGATAGAGGAATCTATACTGTTTTCACATTTGAGACACCTATCAGCGCTCTTTTTACATGACGCTTACTTTAACCTAAAAGTTTTTTTGTGTCAGCTAAATTTTATTTTTATTACAGACTACACTATTCACAATGGCGTGTTTTTTATTGGTCCTGGTTTCTTTACAAGGTGTGATTGAATTTGAAAAGTTAGTGGCAGTTGACTCAGCATATAATAATGTAAGTAGCGTTTGATCCTAAGCTGCCCAAATACTATTCAAATTGAAATTGAATCAAAGACTATTTGCACGCACGGAGCTGCACTTTGCTATATGCAGCACTTACTTGCCGTCCCACACAAACATCGTTCATACCTGGTTCATACCACATTATAACCGACCGCGTCCGCACTCTTCGGCAATTTATTTATGGCTGATAGGTAAGTGTTAATTCTTGGAAATACCTTTTTGGGTAAGTAATCTAATCAGGGTGGATTTTTGGGGTGGCCATATTATGGCATGACCCTGGTGAGCCGATCAACGCCGAACCAATTAAAACAATTATTGCACGTTTTTTAATTCATGAAGATGCCTGAAGAGAAAGTTAAGACGATTAAATGTGTTAAAACCGAAACTATATCGTCAATGCATATTTTAAGATCTTTGTGATGATTTCATCGTATCCTACTGAGCTGATGGGTTTTAATAGCATTACTTCCTTTCTTACTTCAGTTTCAGTCAATGGTTTTAGGAAAATTGAGTTAGACCATTTGTGATAGTCAATTTTTACGCTAATGGCGCTCATCGATGCGAAAATTTATCGTTTGCACGTGCAATTGAAGCGATTGTCAATTTCTCCAAGAATGGCATTGACGAAAAAATTTACAATCGCAATGACCGTTACCAGCGGCTTTAATATAAAAGTTTAAGGACGGAGTGAACCCCCCTGGCCGAACGATATTCTTACTCTATGAGCTCTTACACACGGGCGGCACGTTGCCACCGACGAGTGACGGCGGCTGCATTGGCAACGAGCCGCCCGTGTGTAGGAACTCTAACAAACGATGTTTGAACGGCGGCGGCGTGGCAGAAAGTGATGGTATTTAGTAGAGATTCAGGAATCTGCTTTGGCTCCTAGGACGACAATCCACCCTGTCTCTGAATAATAAAATAATGGTCTACTGTGCAATCCTAAAGCCTATTTGGCTTTATGGTATTCAGCTGTGGGCTACTGCCGCTAAATCAAACATCCAGTGCCTTCAAAGAGCTCAAAACAACATCCTTCGAACCATCAGTGGTGCCACATGGTACACCAGGAATACCGAAATTCACGAATATTTGAAAATACCGACAATTATCGAAGAGATAACCAAATATAATAATAAACACAAGGATCGCCTTTGTGCTCACCCGAATCCTCTTGCTAAAGCGCTGGTGGAGATGAATGCAAGTGATGTCAAAAGACTAAAACGAAGAAATGTGTTTGATGACTAAGAGAGGCTGAAGCATTGGCTTTCTTCACTCTTTAACGTGAATAGCTCCCATCACAATTACTTATAGTCTGGCGACTGATTGTATATTAATATTATAAAAAAAAATTGTATAAATAGCGCTCTTAAACCCAGATCTATCATTTATTTTTTATATTTCAGAACACATCCTGGATTTCTAAATACATGTCATTTTCTTCCACACTAACGTACTTTTTTCTTGCCTGTAACTTGAGCATCGAATGCGAAAACCTATCTATGGCTGTCGATTCTGTCAATGTGGAATGTTTAATGGCAATGAAACTACAATCAAATTCAGGTAATTTAAAGCGAAGCACATAATCATAAGCAATCAAATAGATTGTTTTTTTATTACTGAAATTATTCATAAAGTGATAGATAACGTGAAAGATAAAATGAGAACGATAAATTCATTTTTTTTCTCTACACAACTAGCGACCGCCCGTGGTTTCACCCGCGTGGTTCCCGTTCCCGTGGGAATATCGGGATAAAGAGTATACTATGTTTTAATCTAGGCTATCTACTATCTGTGTGCCAACAACCAAATCCGTTTAGTAGTTTTTGCGTGATTGAGGAACAAACATCCAAACATTCAAACATCCAAACCCACAAACTTACGCTACTAGTACTACGCTATTAGTCGTATACACAAACGCTTCTTTGGTCGTAGAAACAAGTGTATTTTATAATATTGTTTTGTAATATACCTATATTTTTTTCAGTTGATCAAAAGAGGGTACTGAAGAACGTGCTGCGTGTTAACCGCCACCATTTCGCAAAAGTTAATCCATTTTCCTTATTCACCGTGGATGGGACTTTTCCATTAGAATTGGGCAGTTTCTGCACCACCTATGCAGTTGTATTGTTGCAGTTTCAAATACTTTAAATAGATAAAATCATTTAGATGTGACAGTATGAAGAAATTAAGCTAAACCTCGATTTCAATGAAAATCATTTTAACTAACTTCACTTAAATCATGGTTATATTATATTGTATACTGTTGGTAACACGATGAGGTCACACATTGTAATTACTTTTGGTTTAGTTACTAGACACCTATTGAATGTATGTATAGGCACTTGGTTTTATTAGGCTGTAGTTAGATGATTGAATTTACAAGTATTTTTTAAATTATGGGTATTCATAACTTTAAGTGTATTGATGTTTTGATAAGCTAAAAAACTGATCTGTTTTATCGAATTCCATAACAATTTATTAATGTATTCAATGACGCTCTCTTTAGCTTTAGATCACTCCTAAACTGAAGTTGTAAGGATAGACTTATATTAAAACTAATACAGTTAAAAACACAATATATTGAAAATGGTTCTACAAGAGTGCCTTTTAGATAACTTCTTAAATAAAGATATGCAAAACTTCTTGCTACCCCTAAATTTAACCCAATCTTTAGTTCTTCACCGGAAATATGATATTCGTAATAATGTTATCACACCTAATAGCAAAGTTTGGAAAACAGTATCTATAATTGGTGTTATAACCTATGTCTCACTGTTCCTTGGAACTGAAAGTGCGTTTTATGCCAAACCTGGACGCATTGTCATAGGGTTCCTATTTTATGTGAAATTGCTTGAAGTTCCTATGATAATTCTGGTAATATTGACGTCACTTTTATTGTACAGTGAAGAGAATGTGAGATTAATAATACAATTGAGAAACGCTATGAGAGGTATTAAAATCAACAATAGCCGAATGAAAACTTTTATATTCATAAATTGGTTGTTATTTGGATTCGTTACATTATATTTGTCAGCTGTTTTCATTTTTGGATTCTGGTACTTTGAGACATCATTTGTTTATATAATCGCAAATCATTACAACAGTATATTTCATGATATCGTATTGATTTATACTGTTCGTTTCTTAAAAATGTTCTGCATCATCTCTGAATCTTGGGTTGAAGAACTTAAAGCATTTTATGTTGATGACTCTATAAGGTGTATGGTCAAAACTAATGCAATGGAAAAATTACAACGATTTAAGAACATTTTTAAAGCCCATTGTGCTCTTATGGAAGCGTATTTTATTCTAAAGAAACTATGCGCACTTTCTGTAAGTATCTTTTAGTCATAAAAAGGGTTTGATTATCAAAATTTACAACATCTATAATTTTTTAAAGCATTCTTAAATTGAATTTTGACCTTTCTAATAATGTTATAGGTAACAGCAAACATTATTTCAAAATTCGCAACATCCCTCGTTATAGTACAAATCATGATTAATTTGGGTAAATCGGCTTATAATGGTGATGTAAATGTAAGTACTTAGTATACAGTCACTCAATTGTTAGTTTTAAAATCTTCATTTAGTTCTTAAATAGGTACGTAAAGTCTCTTCCCACGTACTTTTAATAAATACGTAAGGTCTGTTCCTTTTCTGTACCCCTGACAACGTGTATTCAAAATTTCATGATGATACAAACAAACAAACGGACTTTCGCATTTATAATATTAGTAAGGATGAAAATCCATAACCATTAGCTAATGATGTTGTTGCAGGTTATGGCAAACCTAACAAAGGTCTACCTAATCTTAGGCATGCTCAAGGGCTTTCTGTTAGTTTGTCTACTTAGCGCTCAAAGTGAAAAGTTTTACATAATGATCAGCACAGTTGATGTGGAATGTTTGCGCGTCTTGAACAAAAGAAATGCAGGTCAGTTTTATAATGATTACGAAAATATTGCACCTATATTTTATTTGTAATCGACAAACTAGAGGTGGTGATTATGCTATGATTTTTTGATCGATTTTGTTCCAGATGTCCAAAGGAAATTGTTGAAAAACATTCTACGGATGAATCGCATGTGTTTCTCAAAAATGACTCCTTGTTCCATGTTTACAATTGATGCTTCATTTCCATTAGCCTTCGGCAGTCTTATTTCGACTTATGTAGTTGTATTACTGCAGTTTAATAAGGTCTAGAATAGCAATTACCATGACATCACTTTGTCATTGTCACTTATGTGTTTATTTGTTACGCGGTCAACAAAAGATCTTATAATGCTTTCAAAGCCTAATTACTATCGTCATTCATTGTCATTATTCTCCTTAAAGTTATCTTTAGACCCGATCTAAGTATTTTTATTTTTAAAGTACAAAATATAACTTATGTTATTACATCAGGTATTGACATAGTTATTGACATCCAGGAAATGTTACTTGATATAATGAATCAATCAATTACTTAATAGTTATTGTTGATATAAGCAATATTTCATTATCACCATAGCGCACTTTAAAAAGATTAGTCTACTCTATACCGACGTCCATCTTTGTTCATATTACAATAGTAAGGCTAGTAAAAATTGTTAATAATGTTGGAATTAAGAGTAACTCCAAAATATTTGGTGGATAACAGTCTTGACAAACATATACAAACATTTTTGAGGCCCTTACACTGTTTGCAGATAGCATCTTTTCATCGAAAATACTATATAAGACATGATTTCCTCTCTCAGAATAACTGGTCTACGCACTGTTTGACCATTGCCTGTATTTTGTTATTAAACATTGCCATATTTATCAGCTCTGAAATTTTCTTCAGAACACACACTTTGTTTGAATCCCTACTGTGGCTAAATTATGTAATTATTCTATTTTTTCTTTGTGTGCATTTGATATATTTCGCTTCAAACGTGAAGAATAGTGACAACAATGTCAAGATAATTTTAAAAATGCAAAGTGTCGAAAGACTTATCAGGTTGTCGAGAAAGAACGTCGTCCAATTGACTAGATATAATTGGGTATTAATTGGATTCTTTTGTATTAACTTCTTATCCGGAGCAGTATTTGCAATCGATTCAATTGGGATACACTCTGCTTTTCACGTCTTTCTATGTCAGTATAATTTCATGATTCTTGATGCTACAGAAATATATTTCATTGCTCTAATAAAATTTTTGGAAAGTCTCATGAAGAGATGGATCGCCGAATTAAATTATTTGATAAGAAGAGATGAAAAGAAACTAACAGCTAATAGCAAAGATCAAAATTGGAAGAATCTTTTTAAAGCATTCTGTGAATTAATCGAATCTTTTACGATTTTGAAAAATGTTTCTGCCGTTATGGTAAGTGAAAACTTTGACGATGCGATTACTGATAGCGACTGTAGTAAGCAATTATGTATGAAAGGCACAGCGCCTTTGGCAGCGACTACACTAAACTAAAAGTTTTCATACTTAGCGAGTGTAGTTAATAAATATTATTAAGTTAAGTCAGCGTAACTCATAATACCTACGCCTAACTATACAGGTTTAAAATTTTGTTTAAGAGTCCTTATAAGAGCGATTCATACAACAACAATATTTTTTTCTTCCACAATTATTTTTATAACTTTAAAGTTTTTACATATTTCAATAAGAATTGACTGGTACTTATTTTTATTTTCAGACTTCGGTATTCGTAGTTACGACATTTTCGATGCTCCTGACTGCCGTCCAAACTTTTTTAGAATTTGAGAAAGTTACGAATATCAACACAAATCAAGTAAGTATATGCCGTGGGCGGCGTGGTAAGCTAATTCGGTAATCACTGCGTGGTCGTAAACGACGAGCTGAGAGGTTGCCAGGTAGCGCGCAGTGGTTATTAAATTCGCTTGCCGCGCAGCGAGCTGTGACCGGGCCGTAAGCATCTATGTGAACCAGAGTTTTTTACCATTGAAAGTGGTAACTTTTTTTTTAATTATGCAAAATTCGGGTAAATTCTACTATGTACTAAATTGTAAATATTTCAGAAAAAAACCGACTTAAGAAATAATTGAAAAACTTTCATAAAGATCTATAAGTAGCATATATTTTTTTTAGATTTTTCACTCACCTATTTCAAAAGTAAGAGACACACACATTTTACCACTTTGGCAGTGTTTATCTTTCAAACGGTTGACTTTGAGAAAAAATTGTAGCCCCCCCTTAATCTTTTTATTTTATTTTTGTGTTAAAATCGTTAACGGTTAACAGAATACATCTACCTACTAAGTTTCAACTGTGTAATCCTAATACTTTCGGAATAAAATGGCTGTGACATACGGACGGACGGACAGACAGACAGACAGACAGACATGACGAATCTATAAGGGTTCCGTTTTTTGCCATTTTGGCTACGGAACCCTAAAAATGAGTCCTAGGGTATAAGTTTGGCTACAAAATGGCTAAAAACTTTTGAAAATCGGTTAATAATAAAATTGTGACCTGTAGCTGGTCCCTTTAGATTTGGAATTGTAGAAAAACGGGTGTTTCCGTAAATAAAAAGTGATGTAACTTCTATGATTATTGACCAATAGTGTTAAAAGATGCAGAAGCAGACAAGAAGTGCATTCATTGGAATTTTAAAAATTTTACCCGAGTGTCACAATCGTAAAAATAAATAGGTACTACCTAGGTAACTTTAAAAATATAATAGGATTTTGCATTTATTTTGGTTTTGGCTTTTCGTAAATTTTTTGATTCATTATTATCAATGGTCAGATTCTTGCTGGGACTTTAAAATCTGTGTTTTTTTTTTAATACGAGTAGCTAATAAAAGTTTATGACATGTTATTAAATATACTATTGCTCATTTATTTAAGCTTTAAAAGTAAGCGTAGCCGTAGCGTCCAAACGTATAGAATGTTGGCCATTTTAGTGGGAGGGCTGGTCAATGAAGATGAAGCACTGAACACCATTGTAGGTTAAAAATATAAATATTAATAATTTATTTATTTTGTCAATTTCATGGAAAACCAGCAGCTGTACAAATAGGTGTAGAAAAAGCGTAAGAAACAATAAGCTAATTATAGGTTTTCGCTTAGAGTAACAATATAGAATTTTACAAAACAATAATGTTATGTACCCATCTAAACAAAATAAAAGTACTTAATGCTATGTGTGTGTAATGCTCACCATACCAGCATGAACTTATTCAGTAAATAGATATTCAATAAGTTTTCGCTTAAAAGAATCTAAACTACAATTAAATACGTCGACATCAAGCTCACACCCACCCAACACCACGTTTAGGCTTTTGGTAGACCTAGGAATAAAACTAAATTTGCCTATAGTTGGTCGACGCTAATGGAACTGCCTCTTAGACCTTGATGGCACGGAAAACGATAACTTTGCTAGAAGATCAGGACAGTCGATGGCTAATGGATAATGTTATAAATATTTACTTATTATATAACGTTTGATTTTTAATTTGCAGTACCCAGCTACGGTAGCCAAATTTGGAACAACAACATGGGTGGTGAAAAATTACATGTATTTGATTGTTTTGAGTGTAGAGTGTGAGAAATTGTATCAAGCTGCTACTTTAGTCCAGACTGAGTGTTTAATGGCACTGAAGGCACGAACATGTTCAGGTCAGTATTTTGTTTATTTTGATTATTTGTAGCTAAACATACAGCAATTAGCAGACTTAAGAGGATTGTCAACCACGTGGTCTCCATACAAACGGCGATAACGTTTACCTTAATATACCTTAACCTACAGCAATGAATTTTTGGTATGTTTTTGAAATGCCTAAAAACTAGGGCTGTACGTTTTGATTTTTAAAATATTCATTGTAGATTTGAAAATATTGGCACTTCTGTGTTTTGTATGAAATCACTAAAATGCAAATATTTCGAAATCTATTATAGATATTTAAAAAATCAAAACGTACAGCCCTAGTATTTAGGCATTTCAAAAAAATACAAAAAATAATATCAAAAATGTATGAAATAGCTGATTTTTTTCGCGATTTCAGAGTTGGTCTCATAGTAAAAGTTGTTTAGTTTGATGGTCCCTATCTACCATATTCGACTTTATAAGGCTATTTCCATACATCTGGTATTATTCTTTCTTTAACCCTGACAACGTGTCTATGCCATGATGATTAACAAAATTACGACAAACAAAATCTATTTCGCATTTATAAAATATATTTATTAAGTAAGGATACTTAGGAAGTAGTATATGTATGGATTTTAGGTATTTTTTTTCTTTTCCAGTTGGCCAAAGAAGGTTATTGAAAAATGTGTTACGTGTATACCGCTACCATTTCACCAAAGTTAACCCATTTTCCATATTCACCGTCGATGGGACTTTACCACTTAAGTTAGGCAGTTTGTGCACTACCTATGCAGTTGTATTATTGCAATTTGAAATACTATAGTTATACAGAATTGATTATCATAGATAGATTATAAGAAGTATTGCACCAGCCTGTATTTATAAACCACTCTAAACGTTGACAGCCATCTGAGATCATTAATGAGCTCCTCTTCATAAAGGAACAGCAGATCAGGTATGATCTTAAGATAGCCCTCAACGTTGAGAGCGGTTTATAAATACGGACCTTAAACTCGATGTCCTGTAGTGTAGAGATGTTATTTTTTAAGATTAAACTACATCAAATACATTGCTCCTTTTTCGTAAATACCTATGCTAAAACTCTGTCTATATAAAGTTACAAATTAGTATTTTATTTACTAATTTTATTTGTGAATGTAAATATTTCCAATTCAATCTTTTTCTCTTATTTAAGACATGCGAGCTTAATTAATTATGAAAAAAAAAATTTTTTTTCTCTTATTTCAGACTAAAAATTAATTATTGTACTTTGATATTATAGCAATAATAATCTAATGAAGGAGAAAAAGCTCATCATATTTTACTGTAAAAGTACCAGCAGAAATAAAATTGCCTTTTAAAATTATGGATTCAGCTATTAAAGTTTACAGCAAAGCGTAAAAACTACAATGTTTGCTTTATTATAATGGACTTTAACTGACTACGACATAACGACATCTACAGTAGCTCACGGGTCTAAATAAAAATAAATATTTTTAAACTTTGCAAATATTATAACTACATAAAAATTTCAACAAATTAACCAAAATCCTTATAAATTTTTGTAAATATTTACAGATTTATAACTGATATGAAGCGCTCATGGCGGAACTTGACAGACTGATCGCACGCGATCACGTTTGTTAAGCAATGCTCGGTCCGGCTAGGTGTCTGATGGGTGACCGTTAAGTGGCATTACAACCGAGCGCTTCCGTGCTTCGGAGGGCACGTTTAACCGTCGGTCCCGGCTGTTGCCATCTGATAACTGTCGTTAAGCCAAGTTAGAGGCCTTACAGGCGGCTTGATAAACTCTAACACTAGAGGTGGCCACTATTCCTCATTCGATAAAAAAGAAAGAAGAAAGAACTGAAAATAAACGATAACTCTCAAAGCATTTTCAGCGTTTTCACGTTATTTGATACACTCGTGTAAATCATATATCAACCTCATCGAGTGTGTCCTCATTAGGTCATGCAATTTTTGTTTATACACATTATTCCCATTTAGTCATGCCTAATATAACGAATTTTGCGGATGAAGCAATGCCACAGGGTAAAAGCTATTCAGAGTTTGAAGCATAGAAGTAATGCTGTTTTTTTTTACGAATGCAATAAGTTCTGGTATATTTTTCATTTTGTCATAAATTATAGATCTGTCTGACACATTAGTTGTTTATTGCTTACGTTGTTTTAGTTATTGAATACTCTCTGTTTTATTAAACTCACAAATGTTTTATTATATTTTCATGTATGATTGAAAAAATAAATTAATAAGAAGTTTTGCTTTTTCTTTATTTTATGTTTTAATTTCTTCTTGGTTTTCTTTTGATTCATTCTAACAAAATGACAACATGACCTAGTGAGGACACACACACTACACCATTTTTCGGTCTGGGTACCACGCACAGAGAGCTAAAATAATTGCTAATTCATCTCAACGCCATCTACACTCATTTTCTTAAAACATTTACTCCCGTGGAAAACTTTTCACATTTCAGCAGTACGAAAAGCATGGAACACTTAATTTCTTCGAGAAATGCAAGATGTTGTTTTAGTCTCATGAATATAGATGGCATTACTTGTATTCTATTTTACATTGGCAAAAAAGTATTTTATCTTTACAAAAAAAAACATAGGTTTTTTTAAATCACATGATACCTTCAAACTGCTTAATAAGTAAATAAATACTTAAGTACATAATAAATGGATCAATGGCACACATTTTATTATCTACGAAATTAAATATTAGGGTAAGCACAAACCACATCACTTATGATTGAATTTTTATTTTTATTCCGAATAGTGCTGTTAGGAATTTCAAGAATGACAACAACAACAAAATGTGTTTCTTTTTAACCGACTTCAAAAAAAGGAGGAGGTTATCAGTTCGTCTGTTTTTTTTTTTTTTTTTATGTTTGTTACCTCATAACTTTGTCAATCTCAAACCGATTTAAATTTTTTTTTTTGTTTGAAAGCATATAGTTACAGATTGGTCCCATTGTCATAAGATCACGATCTGATGATGGGATCCTGGAGAAATCAAGGGAACTCTTCAAATATTATAGGCACACCTTTAGCGATTTTGGTATTTTCTTAAGTAACTCGTGCATTTGCTTTCGAAAAGTACCATTTTGGTGAAGTGGAACTGATGATGAAGACCATAGATGATCACCGGAACTATTCAATAGGTACTAAGCTAAGTATCTCACTGGTGCGATACGATTACTTTAATACGGTTGCTAGGCTATTTATGTTGTTCGTCATAATGCAATGGTGAAGTGGAGCTGATAGTGAAGTACCAGGAGAACTCCTCAAGAATTAACGCCCCTGCGTCGGGAAAACCAGTATTTTGTAAAGGTGATGAGCCATTGACATAAGACTATTGTAACTTAGATAATATCGTCGCTAAATATACCATACTTACACAAAAAAGTTAAAAAAAAAATACTTTGGGTCTACCCATGTTTTATCTACTTACCTAGATAATATACTTAAGTACTGAATAAGATAATATAA
This sequence comes from Agriphila straminella, assembly GCA_950108535.1. Taxonomy (NCBI): domain Eukaryota; kingdom Metazoa; phylum Arthropoda; class Insecta; order Lepidoptera; family Crambidae; genus Agriphila; species Agriphila straminella. The sequence goes on along the minus strand of OX467324.1, from coordinate 8,762,078 downwards.
ATAAACTTAAGTAATTATCTACCAAATACAGAAGGTACTTACTATTTACTAACACTAAAAATAAAAAAATAAAAAATGTTTAAAAAACAAAAAACCGACTTCAAAAAAGCTGAAAATGAAAACAAAAAAGCTTTAAAATTAAATACCTCTAAAAAGCAAGAAATAATCTTCAAATCACTAAATACGAATATCATTGTAATAAAACACGTCTAATGAAGTCGGGTGGGGCTTTTAGAATAAAAAAAGATGATGAACTTCAGCCCCACCCGACTTCAATAGACGTGTTTATTACAATGATATTCGTATTTAGTGATTTGAAGATTATTTCTTGCTTTTTAGAGGTATTTAATTTTAAAGCTTTTTTGTTTTCATTTTCAGCTTTTTTGAAGTCGGTTTTTTGTTTTTTTCTAAATTAATAGAGTTAAAGAATTTGTTACACGATGATGCTTTTCTTTAGAACTTACGCTTTCTGTATAATAGTGAAGTTTGTATCTATTACATAAAGGTACTATACTGCTTTTTAGGTTTCCGTATCAAAATGGTAAAAAGGAACCCTTATGGTGTGGCTCAGTTTGTCTGTCTGTCTGTCACAGCTGGATATCTCGAAAACTACTAATGGTATCAACTTGAAATTTGGAATAATTTAAGATGACGTTTGCCCAACTATTTTGCAAATAAGAAAGAAATAAAAAAAAATTACAACAAGGTCTGAAAAGGGGTTTTAATTTTTTTTTTATAAAAAAATACCCGTAGTAACCCAAAGTACAGCTCGCGCAACATAACTTGAACCAAACCATAGACAATGAAGCTTGCGCAGGAAGCAGTACAAAAAATGTAATGCGCAGGTCACGTGGTACTAAAAATTATGTCAAATTTATGTTGCGCGAGCTGTAACTTTACATCAAATATAGTTAAAAAAAAAGTTTGCTTAGGAATATGACGGTTTTGGACATCAAACGAAAGGAGTAATATTGCTATGACCGATTTATATCGCGTGATATAGCATTTTATCGACACTCAACTGTCAAACTCCTTTGTCTTTTTGACAGTTAGGAGCGTTTATGCGCTATACTAGCGCCGCCTAGTACATAGTCCTTAAATAAAGATAAAATTGTAAATGTACTCCGAAGAAGCTTTGTGGTACTCATTATCGCTTAAACAATATTTTCTAGTCTGTCGTTTAGTTAAATGAAGTTTTATTGCTAAAAGTGGCCACTTTTAGCAATAAACTAAACCACATCTAAACGACAGGTTATAAAATATTGTTTAATCGATAAAAAGTACCACAAAGCTTCTTCGGACTACACTAGATGAACACAATTCACAATTTTGCCTTTATTTGAGCACTATGATTTTTTTTCGATTGGCGGCGCTAGTATAGCGCATAAACGCTATTAAACGTGATAAAACGCTATATCACGCGATATAAATCGGTCATGCTAGGCAGGCAGGGGTATTATTCTAAAAAAAAAGTCTGGAACGGGTGGTAGGAAAATATAGACGATTCAAAAGTACTTAACAATTAAGTTTATTTGAATAAAGCTTATTTCACTTTCACTTTCACGTTTTAAGGCCCCTAGTGTAAAGGTTACCGACCGCTAATACCCGAAGTGCGGCTACATACCTAGTATTAGCCGGCAAAACCTAGGTGTAACTGATTTGCTCACGGCTAATATTAGCAGTTGTATAGATGTAGCCGGTTAAAACTAGGACTATTATATTAGCCTTCTTTGTGCTTCTACTAAGGGAAAGTAATTTATGGAGTAAAGTTATTTCTGTTGTCTGTTACGTAAATTCGAGAATCGACCTACAGGAGTAAAGCAGATCAGTTACACTTATAGGTTTAACCAACAGCTACCGGATGAAACCGATGTGTGTGCTATTATGTATTCTGTGGTGTGTGTACATCGATAGAGGATCTATAGACAAACAAAAAACGCCATTTTTATTGAACTAATTGTTTTTTTTTGGTCTCGTTAAATCGCCCATTGCCTTTATGTAAAATTAAAAAAAAGAAAAGTCTGCGTCTAACCTAACGTTTATCAGGAAACCGCACAAGTGGCTCGATATAAATTAGGCTTCGACAAAAAAATGAGTACCAACGGCTTTGTTGTGACGTTCGAATGATGATCAATCATGGTGGTGGACGCTTCTAGGAAGCCTTGTTAGGGTTGGGGACAGTGTTGTATGCTAAGTATTATACTGTAGAATATCTCTACTATAGTGAGATAACTCTTTGTCTCGGCGATGACCACCAGCCATTTCAGCGCCTCCACTGCTGGGGCACAGGCCTTCCTTATGAGTGGATAAGGAGTGGGCCATAACACCACGCGGGCCCAATGCGGATTAGTGGGTGTTAACGACTGCAAATGCAGCCGGGACCAACGGTTTAACGTGCTTTCCGAAGCATGGAGCTCGAGATAATAAATTTTTGGTCACCCATCCCATGACCGACCCTTGCGAAAGTTGCTTAACCTCTGCAATCACTGGGCCAGGCGCTAAAGCACTGCGCCATCGAACTAAAGTACCGCACTAAGAGTTAGGTATAGTTGTTCTATCCCGAAGACCCTTTTTCTATGATTGTGCTAGGCGTGCACGTACACATTGTGTATATTCCTCGCCACAAATATGAAGGTATAATATATATATATAAAGGTATAATATATATAATAATACATCTTGCGAGGCATTCGTTGTGCGCCCCGCCCCGCTCGCGGCGCATGCATACCTCGCAATAGTCGCGTAGCTAGAGAAAAATTACCTTCGATAATACTAAAAGTTTTCGTTTTTGCTGAGTGTATAGATTATGTGCATTGTGAGCTATTTTTGAAAAGTTAGAAGTTTTATGCCGGTGCTTTAGGTATAGTTTAGGTATTTCGTAATATTTCGTTTAACTTCATATATATAGAATTAAAGTTTGAAATGTTGATTGTTTCATAATAAGAACTATGTTATCATCATGTTGTAAAAAAATTAGAAAGTTAATATATGTGTAACTGCGTAAATCACAAAATTACTCTTTTGTGTCCGAATAAAATTTTATAGTTTCTGAAATCTTATTTTAAGACTTTCAGTGGTTAGATATAGCTGTTGAACAAAGTTTAGAAAGTTAAGTGGTGTGCTTCTTTGATATTTTCATTTTTCCTTTATAACATACGGAATAATGAATTAAAATTGATAAGATCGCTCTAACATGACCTTTTCAATGCACTTATATACTACACAAAAAATTAGAAACATACATAATGTGCATTTTGTTTAATTACGGATAAATTATTGCGCTTAAATACGAATTATGCGGGACGCGCGAGCGGGTCCATGCAGGGCCCGCCGACTGCCACGCGCCGCGCGGGCAGGCGAGGGGCCACAAACTATAAGCTACTCTCGCCGCACGGCAATAAAGTACAATTTCAAATTGCACAGCGCTGCGTGCCTGATATTATATATAAGCACCTACGAAGCGCCTCTCTTTCTGTCGCGTAGCTCGCTAGTCGTTCTTACCGATGCCGATATCATAGAAAACATCCGTTATGTATGTCGATGAATATACAATGAAATAACACTGAATACTTATAAAATAAAATAAATCTACCTACCTACTAAATGAGCTGAGCATAATTGTATTTCTAAGTTAGTTGGGCGATGATTCGCCTCAAAAGTTGATACTTTTGAGGCACTCCTTTCAGAGCATTTTGAAACAGAAAAACAAAATTAAATTTAATCGAATTTACAAGAATTTATATTTTATTTTTTTAATTTAATTTATTTATTTATAAACAGGCATCGATGGCCCATAGATATATACCTTAAACACGAAATATATATATTTTATAAAACAATGTTGTTAGTAAATAACTTAAAACATATGTTAGTAAAAAAATCAAGTACCTAGACACTTTGTGTGTCGAATCGGTGGCACAAGGCAGCGTCCCTCTGAAGCGCCTGTACACCACGCCCTGCGGCCAGAAGTCCTCCTTCATGAAGAAGTCCAGCCTTGCTGTCGGGATGCGCACCACAAACGCCTTAAAATTGGTATTATGGCGCGACTCCAGTGGCTGAACTCTCAAACAAAAGTTGGATTTCTTCTTTATGTACTCGATCACGTCCTGCACTGTGGTGGTATGGTGCAGGCGGGACAGGTACACGGCCGTGGTCGGTATGGCAGCTCGCAGCAGGAAGTTGGGCCCTGTCGGTGCGGTGCCATGGTGGTTCTTGCTCTCTCGCTGACGACGTCGCTTTTTGTTCCGAACCTCGAGGAAACCGTCTTCATCTTGGCCCGGTACGACGGCATTCAGCAAAGGTATAGATTCGATTATAGTTTGTATCATTTATCTAAAATTTAGGTTTTAAAGGTGGCCACGATGTTTGACGTTTAGTTTTTGAGATTTTTGAGAATAACAAAGGATCGTCGTAAAAAATTCCCCTCTGTTACTGTTGAGTTTTTTTTTGTGAATTAAAATGATACTTCAAAGAAAATCTGTACATTAAGTATTTAAGTAATACAACAAGAAAGTATCCTATTCAAATAATGTATCTATGTAGTAAGTAATAGTTTCTTAAGATTGATATTATTTTAACTCCACTGCGTTACTTTGACATAAAGTAACGCAGTGGAGTTGATTAGTAACTGATTGTTAGTTTTCGCACTAACAATCAGCGGGTAATAATCGGTACCGCCTATAGGCCACAATGGCAGGACCCGGGTGTATTTTTGGACGATATTGCGGATTCCATTGCCTCTTTCACAAACTACGATGTGTTGATCCTGCTGGGTGATTTCAACATAAATCTGCTTGATGTTAGTACTGGTAAATACAAACAATTTATGCAGTTTCTTAGCTGTGTCAATTTAAAACAAATAGTTAAGGAACCCACACATTTTACCGATCACAGTTACAGCTTAATTGATGTAATATGCACGGATACTCGGGCTCTAAATGTCACTGTTAAACACATCTCTGAACGTGGTCATGGAATGGTATTAGCTGAATTTATGGTCAAGAAAGACAAAATATGCCCACGATGGGTGACATATAGGCCACTAAAAAATGGTGAACCAATTAAATCGGGATCTTGTTGCGATCAATTGGGATGATTTTCATAAACTTGATAACATCAATGAGCTTGCAGAATCCTTTACGGCTTGTCTCATTACATTATTTGATTTGCATGCTCCAACCAAGGTGCAAAAATTCAAACATCCACCGCACCTCTGGATCACTGATTCTATCAAATGTATGATGCAAACTAGGGATGATTATAACATAAGATCTTTGGACGAACACCTAACTTTTGAAAACCATGTCGCTGAGTGTTCACGCAATTGCTTTTATAGACTTAAGTTACTGTTCAAAATAAGACCTTATTTGGGTGAGGAACTGAGGGTCACACTGTGCGAGGCACTGATTTTGTCAAAACTAAATTACTGTGACATTGTTTATGGGCCGTGTTTGATGTCCAAGACGAGTAAGCTTATCCAGCGGGTGCAGAACGCTTGTGCGCGTTTCTGTTTTCATGTACCACCCCGATCGCATGTGACTCCCTTTCTGGACTCTGCAAACATGATGAAAATGGAAGCGCGCAGGAGACTTCATCTCGCCACTCTCTTGTTTGGTATATTAGATACGGGAAGGCCGTGCTATCTTTATGAAAAATTGGTATGGTTTGGTGACTTGAGCAGGTTCCCAAAGAGAAAAAATACTAACATTTTCGCAATTCCAAAGCACGGGACAATGGCGTTCCGCGGTTCTTTTAAATTCGCCGCCTCGAAGTGCTGGAACGATATTCCACCGCCGTTACGTGACCTGAAAGCGGTTGAAACATTCAGGAACCACCTTAAGAAATATCTCACCACGTTGCAAAAACAAGACTCACTTCGGGGTTTTTCACAATTGTTACTTCGATTTGTCTGACCAAACAGCTCTTTTATATATATTTCTTTTTATTACTATGTATATCAAACTGTCATGGAAGAGGCAAGGAGACCTAATTCCATACAGCCATTAAGTTTTTTTAATTTTTATTCCTCTTAAATAATATTTTTATTTTGTTTGTGTTGGTGATGATAGAATCGATGCTCGTTAATATTTATCTATTACTTCGTTAAAATTATTGTCTATTGTCTTCTGAATTGTTATTAAATTATAATTTTTGTTTGTCTGTTCGCTGTCGTCACCAAGTAGGCTCCTCCAGAATACCAGCGTTGCAGTGGCATACTCAGGTTTGCCTCTGTAGCATTGCTGAGCTAACCTCAGCCTAGTTGGCCGCACTGCAATTAGTCCTAAGTTTGTGTAGGTACATTGTTTTCTTTTGTTTTGCGGTCAATAAATGATTTTTCTTCTTCTTTCTTAAACTTTAAAATAATTTGATATTAAACAGCCACTTGAAACTTACTTCTATGTCAGGCAGTACTTTTCTTTTCTTTATAATTACGTTCACTATATTGTTTACAAGGGGGACACCAGGGTAACACTAGAGAATAATATATAGTAACTCCGGAGAAAAAGAAAGAATTTGAGAATATTATATTGTAACTAGCGACCTGTCCTTGCTTCGCTTCGGTTCCTTCTTTTTTTGCTAAATGCAACCTTCCAACAACACCCAAAAAGATAAAAAAATAATACCTCCTCACCTCCATTTGCTCTAAAGTCTTTTTCTCTCCCGTTCGTCCCGTCCCGTTGTCGGCATAAGAGACGCGTTTGATTTCTATTTGCGCGTGTTAATTTTTTGCGACGACTCCTACGATATTCATTTAAATGGTATGGTGTTAAAGGCTAAAATAATGTGCATAAAATGCTTAAGGTAACTAACGTATTTAATTTGATAAGGATTAGTACTTTATCCTTCTAAATAGCTTTCCAAATTACCGCGTTGAACTTGATAATTTTTTTAGGAAGATATAATTGGTATAGTTAGTTATTTTTAAAAGATAGATATTATATACCATCACGGATTTTTTTGTAGATCTATAAAATAGGAATAATTTCATCATAAATTATTTTGTTATAGCTCTAAAGGTTAGAGCAGCGTTTTCAATGCAAGCTCCCAGTCGGCTTAATTTTTGCCGACCTCTTCAACAATCATCGTGATATTTCTACCACTTTCTATAAAACCTCAACTTATAATACACACTAAACCTTCCTCAGGAATCATTCCATCATTTAGTGAAAACGCCGCATGAAAATCAGTTTTTATAGTTTTTGAGTTTATCGCGAACAGACAGACAGACGCGGACTTTGTTTTATAATATGTAGTGATTCATCAATTAATCTAAGCTATAAAACTAGACACGAAGTTATATTAACTTAACCAGATCACAAATCATAACAGGAACATAGCGAAAACACAATTTAACATAACATATTGTCGCTATGTCCCATGTATGAAAATGTATTTTTTTTTTACAATTTAAGTGATTTTTTCGGCAAAACCTACTTGTAACCTTTATAAAAAACATCGTATTATTTTTTTAACGATAAGTTTGAGCTTAATTTCACGTCTTTTCATTTGTGCACTTAATGACTGGGCACATGGTATATTTTTAAAATTGCTGAAAACTGGACTATATTGATATTTGATTCTATTTTAAAATCAGAGCTCAAACCTCATCAAACTGCAGCGAGATAACAACAAGACAAGGAGCCGTAATGTATCTTTTTAGCATCAATGGCGAGCACCTAGGAGGCCTTCATTTTGCCGGTTCCCAAGCAGGCACCATTAGACCATGACCAGGGGCCTAATCGCGCTAATTTTCAACGATAAAACCAAAACTAAATTGTTACCGTTTCAGTTTCGTTTACAGAAAAATACTCGCTTTAGTTTTGTTGTTGAATACTCTGCCTAAGGAGTCTAGGATTACAATCTAGGACAATTTAAGTGAAAATTATGAAGCTAAACCAAAGATTTTTAGGTACCTAAATATAACCTAAATGACAACGTTACGTTACGTTTTTGTTTTATCGTTCAGAATTACCGCGATTGAGCTGCAGGTTGCACAGAGCACCGAAGAGTATCTGCTAAGAGTTGGTGTTCATGAACTATGAGGATAAGAATACAAAACTGGGTAGATCGGACACTTCCTTTGAGTGACGGTGGGTCCGAGCTGCTGGTGTGGTGCGCAGAGCTGCCACGCCGGAGTGAGGGCCTAGTGATGCTCCAGTAGTGGGCTGCGAAAACCAGGTCGGGATAATGCCGTCGAGAGTTGCCGAAGGTCCAAGAAAGCGTCGTCAATGATGCTGCGATGGAACCTTGAAGGCCTGGCTTGCTGTGCTTCTGCTTGCAGTGTGACTGCTGCGGATGCTGGGATAAGGTATGGGGAGTGATGGCTGCGCTGCGTTGCTTGCTGAAGGTGCTTGATGTGCTCCGTTGGGGTCACCAGTGTAGTGAATGAAGTAGGTATGGTAGGTATGGAGAGAGGTGACCACTAGGAGGAACGCCAAATAGAAGATCTTCCTCCGGGCTTGGTGGTATTAGTCCAACCGATGATGGTTGGCAGTTGTATATTATGCTGCGTCGCTGACTAAACGTCGTTAGCGAGATTTAGGTTTCTCCATAATTATTCTCCATACTACGAGACGCTATTCCTTACTAATCTTTGTGTTTATTCGACATTAGCGCCATCTAGTCACACGGTGATGAATCTTGTTGCAATCGTGTGTTGGTATAGTAATGAGCGGCGTATAGGTAGGTGCTGCTACACGGGCAACGCAGGACCGATTGTTGTGGAGATTCTTGGAGGAGGTTTTTTACACAGAAGATAAGATGATGATAATGAGTGTAAATGTAAATTGTAAATGTAAAACCAACCATTAATTTACTTCACTACAGTGAAGTAATCGGTTGATTATATTATATATATATACGTACAGTACATAAATTCTCTGGTGTTACCAGATATTTCTCTAGTGTTACCGGTAACGCGATGGAGAACATTGATAAAAGTACAAATAAGTAAGTAATCATTGCATATCGAACAACTATTTCAACTTGATCTTAAATTCCGATATTAAAGTTAATATCTTAACGTAATAATAATAAAATAATCCATGAACTTATCGTGATTTCCGACGTAACACAGCAGAACAACAATAGACCCACACACACTCCACACACAAAGTTAGACAAGGGGCAATACTAACGACGCTAGATAGGACCTTCATGCCATGCCATGGTATTAACCATCACCAATTATTAATGGTCACGCAGGAGCCCTGATTTTTTAGACATTGTTGGGGACAAACCTTCGCAAATATTAATTAAATATTGTTTAAGCAAAATTACTAAAACTATGTATTGTAAATAAAGGATTATTCAATATAGAACTTAAATATGTATAAAATATTGGGTATTCTGATACAATATTTTGAAGATTTGACATGATTTGCCTTGACCGGCTATGCCAGGTAACACAGATTCTTTGTATGGGGAGCGATTTTGTTCTCCTGAGATACTAGCTATAAAATGTTCAAAGGAAAAAATATTGTAATCTGTTGTTCTCGCATTGCTAAATGCATCTAATTTTAGATTAATGTAGAAAAATGTAAGGTTTAAACCGAGTTGTATGTAATAATATGATTTTTTATAGAGCGGGGACAAGAAAGGAGTGCCTTAAAAGTTGATTGGCCAATCTCTGACTCTGACTGAAGCAAACATAACTTGCCTAGTAAAAACTAGGTACTTGATAAAAATAAAAATATACTTGAAAAAGTATTAATCAAATTGTTTAAACCTACTAATTTGTTTTATTTATCTATGTACCTACTGTGCTCATTTCATAAAATTACTGTCGTCTTTTAGGGCCTATCTACATAATATATGTGGCAGTTGTATAAATTAGGTAGGTAGGTACGTTAGTTTTTTTTTTTTTTTTTACAACTGCTCCCCGAACATAGGGTCCAGGTCTTTTTTTTCTAATATCTACTTTTCTCTTTCATTCAAGTTCTATCTTATTTGCCTCTAGGTACGTTAGTTAGAGCTAGGTAGGTTAGAGTTGCACTATCCTTACTAATATTATAAATGCCAAAGTCCGTTTGTTTGTTTTTTTAACCGACTTCCAAAAAAGGAGGAGGTTCTGTTTCGTCTGTATATTTGTTTTTTTTTTTATTGTGTATGTCCACCGATTACTCGAAGACGGCTGGACCGCTTGAAATGATTCAAACGTTATTACAGTAGGTACACTCCCAAGTTGGTCCCATTTTTTTAAATTATGAAATCGGTTCAGTACTTTTCAAGTAATTTTGAAAACAAGCACGAAAATAGTATGATTTTGTGTGAATTACCTCGATGATTGGTCGTATTACTTCTTTGTTTATGAACTGAATAAGATAATATTTTTTTTGTTGGAAGAGGGATATCTTAAGTGTAGTTTTTTAACCGACTTAAAAAAGGAGTTTCTCAGTTTCGCTGAGCCGATTTTTCTACTTTACTACTAAATAAATGAATTGAATTGAATTGAATTGAATACATATATAATATACCTTACCTACAAGGTACCTACACTAAAAATAATAAAATAAAAAATTGTTTACAAAAAACCGACTTCAAAAAACCTACCTCTAAAAAGCAAGAAATAATATTCGTAATAATAAAAATACGTCTATTGAAGTCGGGTGGGGCTTTTAGAATAAAAAAAAGGAATTTGTATTCCAGCCCCACCCGACTTCAATAGACGTATTTTTATTATTACGAATATTATTTCTTGCTTTTTAGAGGTAGGTTTTTTGAAGTCGGTTTTTTGTTTTTTTTGTAAACAATTTTTACGCCTTCACGTCATGACTACTGAATCGATTACAATGAAATTTTACATACACGTTGCCAGGGGTATAGAAAAGGACATAGGGTTTTATCCCGAAAAAAGTATTGTTCGCGAGGGATAGCAAAAACTATCCACGCAGACGAAGTCGCGGGTGGCCGCTAGTGGAATTATAAAAATATATAATTTCGGGATAAGAGATAGGTCAGATAGGAGTCGACACGTCTTAAGTAGCCGTAATGTTACGTTACGCCGAAATGTTACAGATCAATCGCCAGTATCGCCACCTAATTAATCTATATTTTTTATTTATATGGCGCGAGCGGGCATAGTAGCTGGCCGCCGCGCCGGCGTAACGGCGCGGCGCGGGCGGCCTGTAGCGACAACAATGTATCTGTAATTAAACAAAATCCACTGTATGTATTTTTCTAATTTTTTGTGTGGCATATAAGCGCATTGAAGAGGTCATGTAAGAGCGATCTGATCGATTTTTAATTCATTATTGCGTATATTACGAAAGAAAAATGAATTTATCAAAGAAGCACACCACTTAACTTTCTAAACTTTGTTCAACAGCTATATCTAACCACTGAAAGTCTTAAAATAAGATTTCAGAAATTTTAAAATTTTATTCGAACACAAAAGAGTGATTTTGTGATTTACGCAGTTACACATATATTAATTTTCTAATTTTTTTACAACATGATGATAACATACTTCTTATTATGAAACAATCAACATTTCAAACTTTAATTCTATATATATGAAGTTAAACGAAATATTACGAAATATTACGAAATACCTAAACTATACCTAAAGCACCGGCATAAAACTTCTAACTTTTCAAAAATAGCTCACAATGCACATAATCTATACACTCCCCAAAAATTAAAACTTTTAGTATTATCAAAACTTTTTTATGAAATTTAATGTCCCACGACCGGACTACAAAGTTTTTTGGAACCGGCTTTATGTTGACAGGGGTACGTATCAGAATGTCTAAAGTTAGAATGTCTAAACTTAAAATGGCAAAGTTTAAAATGTCAAAAATCAAAATTCAAATGGTTTAAAATGTCGAAAATCATTATGTTTAACTTCAAAATAGCAAAATTTAAAGTATCAAACGTATCAAATACTTGACGAGTTGAAATATCAATGGTCATTAAGTCTAAAGTTCACAATGATTTATTTGAATTGGGTTGGATCTTAAAACGAATCGCTTTCTTTGAGGTTAATTGAGTCTGTGGAGGTCTTTGGGCTTCGCCTGAAATGCTTTATAGCAAATTTAGCTGCCGGAAATAAGCCTAAACTAGTCTACTGGGACTTAGAAACCGTAGACCATAGGTCACGAAATAGGTGCGAGGAGCGTAGCGACGAGCATGTTAGTCGAGCATCTTTTGTCTTGACACCAATGATATTAAATGTAAAGATAGGTTATGCGCCAACATCATTGCTATTTAAAACAGCGTAAAGGTACTATAGATACACACATTGGCCGCTGCATGCGCATTGGCTGCCAATTGACAGCGCGTCAGCTGTCTCCTTCACTCCCACACGCAAAGCAGACAGCTCGCTCTTTGTACAATATGGCCGAATAAAGTAATAGAAAATACATATTTTTATTAAATACAGTACTTACGTGTGAAATAAAGCATTTTTCCGATCTCTGACCGTTGCTGTATAATTTGTACATCGTCTAAAGACGCAAGTAGACATTTTTTTATGGTATTTCACAATTTTATTGCGTCTGATTGACGAGAGCCGCGTGTGTTACCGTGTCGCGAGACTGGGCATGACTAAATGAAAGTCGGGCAATTACCTGACTTTCGTCTTGCCATTGTGAAGCGCGGGTAACCTATCTTTACATTTAATATCATTGCTTGACACAGCGACTAATCTTAGTTTGTTAACAGTCACGCAGCGGTACGGGATTAATAATAATAATTTGTCAACTGTCTACAACACAAATAACGAACGTAATGATTAAATCAACAGAAACAAAAATTAAGCTTTGCATTGCTAGTCGTACCAGAAAGGCGACGCAGGGGGTGCGGTATGACGAAGCGGGCCGGGAGGTAGCGGCAATCATAAAGTGAACGCGTAGTAATCTTTTTCTTTCTTCCACGGTCCAACTTCGTTGAGCTAGGCAGTCAAGTCAATTATAGGTTATTACCTACGTTAATCTAGTGATCTAGCATACAATGTTTCTGAGCGAAAAATAACGAGCGAAATGGTTCAAATTTCAATATAAGTAGTTTAACCAATCTATACCAGTGGCTTAGCGACATTATAGCTTCTCCTTTACTGCACAACAGGCTTGAAACCCAATTGATTAAGTCGTTTATTGATTAAGCGACAAATGTTATTTCTAGTTCCAAGTCAAGTTGAATTAAGCCGTGCATAGCTACATTATAAACAAACCATAGCAAAGTCAGTAAATGAAGAGATGACTGGTAAAATGGAAGAGAAGCACAGTACGCACTTTGACTGCGCTCCAAATAAAATTGACATAAGGGCGGAAGGGCAGAGATGATCATTATTGGTTTAGCTAGCCTCATCCACAAAACAATAAATAATACAGTAGGTACTCAGGAGGCCCGCTTAGCGGTGTTCGAAAATCACTAAAGGTAGCATAGATATAGTATATTAGAAAGGTAGGTACCCGTCTTTTGTTTTGTTGCTAGGGTTTGACATTTTAGATTTTTTTTTGACGTCAACTTCATCAGTTCTTCATCACTCTCGACGGGACTTAAGCCGCGATTACATATTCCAATCTAGCATACCAATTTAGAGTTGCCACCCGTATAATAAGTTAAATTTTAACAATTAATTTAAACAAATAACGCAAAGGTCAACAATGTTTATGTTTTTTTTATTTTCAATTCTCATCTCCAATCTTATACAATGTTTATCTTTCCGTTATAGGGTAAATTCACTTTTAAAATCGAACTTAAGTATTATACAATATTTTATTGTCAAGTACGAGTGGCAACCCGAAATTGGTATGCTAAATCGGCGCATGTAATCGCGGCTTTAACGAGATCGAGTTCACATCAATAAACGTCAAAAATCTTTTAGCACATTGAAAACGGTTGCCATAGTTTTTAATTGTAGGTACTGTTTTGACGTTTACTCGATACCAATTCGATCTCAAATTCTCGTTCGTGTTTCGGGAGTAACCCAGGACATGTAGAAAAATATGTTAATTTGGTAATTTGGAAACGGTGGCCATGGCTTCCATTATACTGGGGGGTTACTCCCGAACGCGAACGAGGTTCAGGCTTACGCAACAGCACAATTTGACGACCGTCGTGATCGTAATCGCAAAACAGTGTAAGATATAGTCAGCGAGTCAAGCTCTCTATCGGCGTTTTTCGTTGCTCTATCTAGCAACTAAGATCTTATACCGCGAATTTTTATTTCACTATGAATAACTGACACCGCCTGTCAAATTGGTACGCAAAGAGGAGAACATTTTTGTGCAAATCTTTACATCTTTATGCAAATTATTCGAACAGAAAAATAGCCGAGGACCTATTTTCAAAGACTGATAAATATAGGTAGGTTCTCTGAGTGCCACTTACGTGGTCACCCTACATGAACCATAAACGAAATAATGATATTTTTTAGAACCGCGCACACGGGCACTATCATGTGAAATAACGATAGAAATAAAGACACTCATGTATTCTGCCGTTCTTATGAAGAGTGCAATAACTTGGTTTTGGCTACTTTCGAGCTAATCGCAATTAAATATTTAATTTTTGTTTTGTGTGTATCTTCGTAACTATTATATATATGAACTTGAAACTTTTAACATACGACAGATAAAATGATACAGAATTTTATGTAATACATTATATTTGTTTATATAGTTATATAGTCATTAAAAATACAATAATGTGTTTATCTTTAGGATTATTATTGTTTTATTGTATAAAGCGTGACTAATCATAACCGCAATAAGTAGATTACTTATTGCAGTTATCATTAGTTAACCGACAAATTGCTCTTTTGAGTTGCAAAAACTGTATGTTCTGTAGTTTTCTTCTAACCATAAGTGCAATAAATGTCTTAGTTATTGCAGTTTTCATTAGCAAAATAGTTTAATGAGACACAGTGGACCGGTGAGTTAACTGCAAGAATATTATGTACCTATACAATGAAAAATTATTAAAACAAAATTACTAGGTATGAAAATATTTATTTAAACACAATTTCAAAATTATAAAATCACTACTTTAGGAACTTAGTAATTGCACATTTATATAGCAAAGTTGGTAACATAAAAAATCATAAATTTTATTAATCTTCTCTTAAATCTAATACTTAATCTAGTAAGACACATTATGAGATCAATTTTAAAAATAATTCAATTAAAATAATTAAAAAATCTGAGAGTTTAATCTATGTTTGTCACTCGCGAAGATTCCGGTAAGTTTCGCCAAAAATCTCTCCTTGTTTCTGGCATCAAAGGCAGCAATTCTGTTATTATTCTTTCTTTTCTATCTTTTGTTACACCTCTGAACTCAACTTTACTATTAACATTTGGAATTTTTTTATTTTTGATAATTTTAATTTGTAAGAAATCGAATTCTTTCCAATCAGCTACATGATTTTCTTTGTGTTTTAATGAAAATTGTCCCCTTTCAGCTTTGACGGCCATAATATTTTTTAAATAAACTCTGTGTTCTGTGTTTCTAATTTTGTGCTGAGATGATAGGTCTTGATAAAAGTAAAAATCAGAAACGGTCATCATTTTTACTGTGTTCTTTTTTGAATTGGACAATTTTACAGCATCCACAAAATCGTCAAAATCATAAACTTTTTGTTTCTTTTTTAAAGACATTTCATCTTCGTGGTGAAAATGATCAGCCGACATAAATGTGTGACCGGGTTCGAAATACTTTACTGTGATTGATTCAGCAGCGTTAAGTTGACTATTCACCATGTTTACTAAGAAACACATGAACGCCCAATTTTTGTTTTGGGCCGCACAGTTATCGACTTATAACACAACGTGTTTCACGTCACGTTTGTGTACCAAAAATGACCGAAATGCAGATATGATGCCTTCTTGATTTCGTCCAGAGACAGTTTCGTTCCACAGTACAGCAAAAGGTACATTTGTGCCGCTACTACTTCCAAGTGGGACAAAACTTTCGTTAAAGGCAATAGGTTAATACGCGGGCAAAATATGGCAGATTTAAACTGGTCCATTCTTGGAAGCATTATCACTTATTGTAAATCTACGGAAAAGTAAATACAATCTTCGTTAGTAGAAAATTCTTCCTTGTCGTTTTGGTATTCTTGTCTAGTTTGTGTGTAGCGCAACTTATGTTTTTCATATTGAATACACAGTTCACAACTTTCTTGAGAACATTCATTATGAGACTTATAAAGAACACACTGCTCGCACTCCTCATGGCCGAGATGAGCAAAGGAAATGTTCATTTCTTTTACAACCTTGCGATATGTCTCGAGAGATATCTGCATATTGGTATATTTATCTGTAAAATATTGGTGCATCATCGTCATATTTAAGTCACTGGGCAAATAAAACTTATTGGGGGCATGTTCGCGACGATAATGTGATATTGTTGGATTGAAACTTTGAATATGTTCTTTAATTATGTCCTTGTCTAAAGTTGTCTTGTTGCGCTGATGACTAGTAAATGTGCCCTAAATTGAATAAACGCGTTGATCATAAGTACAATAACTAGACTTATTGCGGTTATCTTTAGTAATATCGAAAAATATTATAGCTAACCATGCCATAACTTATGTTATTTCGTTTATGATATGCAACTTACAAATAGTAATATTAGATATTGCATTTATGCTTAACAAAATAACCGAATTTACTGACAATACAAAAAAAACATCTAAGGAGAAAATATAGAGCTCATTTTCCTGATGACGGATATGTACTTAAGTCAGTTAGCCTAAAAACCCGAGTTATTGCACTTATGGTAAGTACGGCAGTATTGTAAAGCCGTGGTCGTCGTTAACGTTGTAATGTCAAATTGACGATCGCGATGGTGCTGTTGCGGAAGCCTGCTGAGATCAAATTGGTATCGAGTAAACGTCAAAACAGTACAATGGAAACCATGGTAACCATTTTCAATGTACGATTCGAACTCAAACTCGAACTCGCCCCTTCTTGGCCATGCGTGGTTAGCCCGAGATGACTCGAAATTGGAATTTTTGTTCTTCTTATCGAATGAGGAATAGTGGCCACCTCTAGTGTTAGAGGAGCTTAGAGGAGCTCGCAACGTTCGCAAGGGTCGGTCATGGGATGGGTGACCAAAAATTTATTATCTCGAGCTCCTCCGTGCTTCGAAAGGCACGTTAAGTCGTTGGTCCCGGCTGCATTTGCAGTCGTTAACACCCACCAATCCGTATTGGGCCCGCGTGGTGGGTTATGGCCTATCCTCCTTACCACCCATAAGGAAGGCCTGTGCCCCAGCAGTGGGGACATCAAAAATGGCTGATGGACTAGATAGATAGATAAAACTCTTTATTGCTCACAAATTACAGGAATAATTACAAAAAACATTAAAACTATAGTGGGCAAAGGCGGCCTTATCGCTGGAAGCGATCTCTTCCAGGCAAACCTTTGTTACAAAGGATAACTTATTAATTAAAAGAGGCAGTGTGCCAGCAACATACTTACAATACACAGAATATTACATTTTACACTTACGAAACAATATATTATTATAACTAGTGTAAGAGTTTATCAAGCCGCCTGATATTTTTGTTGCGTACCTATAGACAAAAAAATCGCGATTTCTTCTAATCGGGCCTTTTGTCTTGACACAGCGACTAATCTTAGTTTGTTAACAGTCACGCAGCGGTACGGGATTAATAATAATAATTTGTCAACTGTCTAACAACTCAAATAGAAACCCTTTGACGCCATAGCGGTTTTTGTTTTTGGTATCTACTTTGTTTTACTTAAAACGTCAATTTATCAACGAACTTTTAATAATGATTATGGGAAATGGATCGCGGGGAAACGCCTAAGTACATTGATTTTGATCTACAAATTTTCCTTTTCCTTGTCTACAAATTGTTATTTTGAAGGGGTCTTAGTTTTTTGTGTGTCTTGACAGATTACACAATTTCTAATAAACTGGATGAAAAAAAACCTTATGTAAAGGAATAATTTCGATAGCTGCTGAGAGAGAAAAAATAACAACCGCTCGCCATGCGTTAGACGACAAGACAAATTAAATAATAACTATAAGTAGCAACACCTTACTTGCTAGTCTCTAGAATCAAGCCACAAAATTATCATAATATTTTAAAAGTGTATGTGTTTACAGCTTACAAGTTTCTGCCAATGTGTCGAACAGCTGATTTTCTTTCTGTGGGCCCAATAGTAAAAGTTGCTTGTAATCATGATTGGAACCACCTTACTGCGGGAACCAAATGATTAAAATTTCAGCGTGTATTTAAATTAAAAAATCAGTTTATTTCCTTAAATATTTTTAAGACTCTATACAGGGCAATAACCATTAGAAGGACTATGTCCTGGAGTTACGCCATAGAGTTTATTCTTAGTCAAAATATTTTTATTGTCCATCATCGTCGAGGTTCGTTGAATATTTGTTGACTAAACCTCGAAGGACTGTTTTAGCATACTAAATATATCCAGGTTCCACTAAGTACCTATCAGAACCTTATCTAATAATAACAATTCAGACAATTTCGTACCTTTTTCACTTAAAAAAAAATCCATTATGAACAAAATTCCATTGCTAGAAGAGTTTCTCTAAACAATTCCCTTTGCTTTTCTCGCTACTTTTAATCAAGGAACCTTTAAAATGTAATTTTACAGCTATCTTGTCTTCAATGAAATCGTATTTTTTAATTCAATTTTACTTAAGTGTATTTTTCTCTCTTTTTTTCAGATTTAAATTTAGTGTTGGAAACATTAAAATTAATAGATATAATCTATGCTTATTAGAAGCTGTGTGTATGACAGCTGTCACTGTCATTCGATGTAAATCGCTCTCTTCTCAATATAGCTTCAAGTTGGACGCACGCATTTTATTTCAAGACCACAAATCTTTTCATGGTCCTTAACGCCGTTTACAAAAAGTGCTTTACAAATATAAAATATTAAAAACAGTGCAACTAAACATAAAATAAAGCTCAAATCTGTTATCGGAACTTCAAGAAATTCCTTCTCAATTCGGTTCGGCGTCGTGGGCGGCCATTTTTGCTCCCACCAAACGACAAGAAAAGGCGGCGAAGCGGCGAGCGAGGCAATTTCCGGTACAGCTGAGAAGGAGCAAGGTGTCGGCCAAACTTCGTGTCACCCATCCAACCTGTCGGCGAAAATCCAGTCCTGCCAACATCGCGCAAATACATCGCGTCGGCCAAGCGCGTAGCAAGCGTTTTGGCGAAACGGCGGGCTTCCGGATCCGGTGTTGCCACCATCCTACAGAGGGTCGGCCAAACGTGTCGGCAAAAAGGGTTACCGCGCGCGCACTTCCGTCGCATTCGTAAAGACATTGCATGGTGATTGCATCATTTCGCCATCTTTTTTCGTAATTTTTACTTTGCTTGTAAAAGGTTTTCTATTTTAATTAGAATAGTGTGTGTTTAAATAATGGCACAAGATCCCGAAAAGCAAACAAAGCTGCTTATTAGCAAAAGGTCATCGTTAAAGGGATCCATTACACGGCTCCGAAATTCACTGACATCGGAATTCCTTGACCAGGCGTCTGTTCAAATGCTATACGCAAAGGAAGAACGTCTCGAACATCTATTTTTACAGTACAACGAGGCGTGTTACGAACTAAACGATTCAGAAGATCCCACTCCAATCGAAAGTGCTTACTTTACCTGTATAGATTTACTGCGAACCAAACGAATTTTTGTAAAACAAGAAACAGAACCTGTAAACTGTGCAAATTCTAAAAGTGACGCAAGGCCCCCATCGAATTTAAAATTGCCAAACATAGATATTCCAGTGTTTTCAGGTAATTACTTGGAATATAAACCATTTATTGATTTGTTTATATGCATTATTGACAGGAATTCTAGCTACGACCCCATACAAAAGCTTGTGTATTTACGTTCTTTTGTAAAGGATGAGCCTTACGACCTTATTAAACACCTTCCAGTCGTAGGTTCCAGCTATTCTGAAGCATTAAATATGTTAAACGACCGATACAATAATAAACAAAAGATTATATTTGAGCACATAACACAATTACTTGATTTACCTAGTATAAGCAAACCAAATGTAGTTTGTTTAAGAAATTTGATTTCAAAAGCAAAACAAAATGTTGCAGCTCTTAAAAATTTACAGCAGCCTGTAGATAGTTGGGACAGCGTGCTTGTATGCATTCTCCTGAGAAAGTTAGACCCTTTAACTAACCGTGAATATTGTCTTCAACATGCTCCTACAAAAGATCACATCTTTACAGATTTTATTAAGTATTTAGAAGGAAGAGCCATGGCGTTGGAGAACACAACAGGTTCGGATGCATCTACTGTTAACAAGCCGTCAAAGTTAGCTTCCGCTGCAATTGTTTCAAATAACAATAAACGAGACTGCACATTCTGTGGTAAGTTCGAACATAAATTATTTAATTGTCCTAAGTTCATGTTAGCATCAGTTGACGAGCGAATGGTTTTTGTAAAAAGCAAAAAGTTATGCAAAATATGTTTAAATTCTCATGCTGGTAAATGCAAATTTCATTTTAAATGCACGCATTGCAAACAATCGCACAATACTTTGCTTCATAAGGAGGGCGAGCAAAATACACATTCAAAATCCACGGCTTTGGCTTCAGGTACGATTAACAATAGTCAAGTACTATTACCTACTGCTAAAGTCAAGATTGTCACCAAGGATGGTTGTGAAATTATCACGAAAGCTTTGCTTGACTCCGCTAGCCAATCTTCTTTCATCACAACTAGCTTAGCAACCAAACTTGGCAAAAAACTTGTTTCAACCTCGATAAATGTGATTGGTGTTGCCAATACTGAAAAAGCTATTAAGCAATCTGTTCAACTAGATGTATTTTCATGCGCTTATCCATATAAAATTAACAGCGACTTCCTAGTTGTGGACAAAATTACAACAAACTTACCACAGACAACATTCAATTTATCAAATTTCTCAATACCAAATAATATAAAGTTAGCCGACGACACCTTCAATGTTGAAAGTGAAATAGGCATATTATTATCTTCTGATATATTTTTTCAGACGCTACTACCCCAGCCTGAAGAAATAAACAAGCCCAGTGATCCTGCACATCCCAGCTTCGTCCATACGCAGTTTGGCTACATAGTCGCAGGCAATATCCAGGTTCAACCTCTCCAAAATGCTACTGTTTCTTTATTTTGCAGTCAATGTAAGTCTGACATTAACAGTACCTTGAATAATTTTTGGCAATCAGAGGCTGTACCAGAATTTTATACTGAGCATCTCACTTCTGAGCAACAATACTGTGAACAATATTTTAAAGACACAGTCAAGCTCGTGGACAATAAATTTGAAGTTTCTATACCTTTAAAAACTAATGATGTGAATAGCACATTAGGCGATTCTTTAGGTTTAGCCCTAAATAGATTTTTAAATCTCGAGAAAAGGTTCAAGAAAGATGAAGCTTTATTCCATGAGTATCAAAAATTCATTCATGAATTCATAGAATTAGGCCATGCTAGCTATGTTGATATTAGTAATTATGATCTATCACAAGATGCTGTGTATTTTATGCCACATCACCCCGTTATACGGGAGGATGCCGTATCTACAAAATTAAGAACGGTATTTGACGGATCGATGAAAGCTTCAAATAAAATTTCATTAAATGACATAATGCTCAATGGCCCAGTAGTTCAACCAGAACTATTCGATATTTTAATTATATTCAGATTACACAAATATTTCTTTGTTTGTGATATCAGGCGTATGTTCAGAAATATTTTAATTGCCAAAGATCAAAGATCATTACAAAATATTCTTTGGAGAGACAACCCTGATCAACCAATTAAATGTCTACAAATAAATACTGTTACATATGGATTAAAGGCTTCAACTTTTTTGGCTACAAGATGCCTCAATGAATTGGCATATAGGTATCAAAATGAATTGCCACAAGCTGCGTCTGTCATTTTAAATTCAACGTATGTTGACGATATATTGTACACGAACAATGACTTGGACTCAATAATTCAAACAAAACAACAGCTTGTCCAGCTATTAGCCAAAGGTAGTTTCTTTCTGCATAAATGGTCAGCCAATGATCCAAAAATTTTAGCAGACATCCCTGAGAATCAGCAGCATTTTGGAGACAAAGTCATTCAAAATGACATTAAAACTTTAGGGCTGAGTTTTGAAATAAACTCAGATTCATTTAAGTTTACTCCTCCACCTGAGCAATCGGCAAAAACAAAAAGGGAAATACTAAGTTTTATTAGCAAATTTTTCGACCCTTTAGGTTTAATTGGACCAATTTTAGTTCAAGCCAAACAAATCATGCAAAAGCTTTGGTTATCCAAAACAGATTGGGACTCTGTTCCCCCACCTGATTTGCAAAAAGAATGGTCATCCTTTTATCAAAATTTAATTAAAATGCAACCCATTCAAGTACAAAGAAACACTTGCAATCTAGACCAACCAAAGGTACAAATAATAGGATTTTCAGACGCATCAAACGTAGCCTATGGTTGCGCAATCTATTTAAGATGCACAGATCAGAATGGTAATGTTAAAATGTCATTGTTATGCTCAAAATCCCGTATAAATCCAAAATCTGATAAACAATTGTCTGTGCCTAGACTAGAATTAAATTCAATATTATTATTGTCAAAATTAGTCAAAAGAGTTTATAATACTTTAATTATAAAGTTGCAAATTAATGAAGTACATTTATTTACTGATTCGCAGGTCACTTTAGCATGGTTGAAAACTGATCCAATTAAACTTAATGCCTATGTAGCAAATCGAATAAAAATGATATCAGATTGCACAAATAATTATTCATGGGCCTATATAAATACAAATGAAAACCCCGCTGATTGCTTGAGTAGAGGAGTCAAGCCCTGCGACTTGCAAAATCACCAATTGTGGTGGTCAGGGCCACAGGTAATGTCTAACTCTAATTACAATTTTAACGATTGTAATTTTGAAGTACCTATAGACTTACCTGAGATAAAACCAGCTGCGTGTGGGAAGTTGGCTTGTGTAGCTTCTCTTGGCACTAAAGAAGAGTTCCTAGATACGTTTATCTCGAAATATTCCGATATTAATAAGGCACAACGCATACTGGCTTATGTTCTGCGCTTTTGTAACAATATTAAGAAAAATTCTGTTAAATATTCACAAAAATTTGTTACATTTTCCGAGCTAAATAATGCTTTGCACAAGCTCATAAAGCATGAACAATACAAATATTTTAAGAAAGAAATTCATTCTTTGCAAAGTGTCCAAAAGGTAAACGCTAATTCTGTTATAAAAGGGCTCAATCCATTTTTGGACAAAAACGGCTTGTTAAGAGTAGGTGGTAGGCTGCAGCATTCTGTTTTGCCTTATGCTCAAAAGCATCAAATTATCTTGCCAAAACAATCTACCATTACTCATTTAATAATTAAGAATGAACATTTAAAGCTATTGCATGGTGGTCAGAAACTTGTTCTTAGTAGCTTAAGCCAACGATATTGGTTAACAAATGGTTTGCGTTCAGTTAAAAATATTATTCATAAATGCTTAACATGTTTTCGTTTCAAGGCTGTCACATCTCAACAGCTGATGGGGTCTTTGCCAGCTGATAGGGTCAATGTAAGTCGTCCTTATAAAAAAGTAGGAATCGATTTCGCAGGACCAATCTTAGTCAAGCAATCTCGAGCAAGAAGTGTTATTACTACCAAGGCCTACATATCTATATATGTATGTTTTGCGACAAAGGCAATCCACCTTGAATTGGTGTCTGACCTCACTACAAACACTTTCTTGGCCGGGTTTAAAAGGTTCATATCTAGGCGAAATGTACCTACTGATGTTTGGTGTGACAATCAATCTACTCACAAAGGAGCCAATAATGAATTAAAGCAATTGTATAACTTATTAAATTCAAAAGATTGTCAAAATGATGTTCAAAATACAGCCTCTAAATTAGGTATCAATTTCCATTTTATACCTAGTTACTCGCCTGTATTTGGAGGATTATGGGAGGCAGCTGTGAAAAGTGTAAAACATCACCTCAAAAGAATCCTAGGTAGTCACATACTCACTTATGAACAGCTGTATACCGTACTCGTCCAAATAGAGGCAGTCTTAAACTCTAGGCCGTTAACATCAATTTCATCTGACCCCGATGACATGTCTTTTTTAACACCCGGTCACTTCTTGACTGGAGAACCTTTTACTTGCATTCCAGAACAAGATATAAGTAACTTGCCAGATAATTTAGTTAAGTTTTGGTCTAAATGTACAGCACTTAAGCAGCAGTTCTGGAAGCAATGGTCAAAACAATATTTAAATATGCTTCAAAATCGCCCAAAGTGGCAAAATAATTTACCTAATGTTAAAGTAGGAGACTTAGTTATCCTAAGGGAATTGGATACTCCTCCAATGACTTGGCCAATGGCAAGGGTCACAAATGTATTTCCTGGTTCTGATAACAAGGTCAGGGCTTTAGAAGTTAAAAAATCCAATGGTAAAACTCACAAAACTTCTATTACAAAAATATGTATTTTACCATTTAATTAAATTTAGTTTATTTTTGTATAACTTAATACTCACTTTTGTTAAATGTCACTACATAGATACCTATGTTAATGTTAAATAAGTAAAATATATAAATAAGTGTTGTGCAACTTAAACTTACAACTACTTTAGTAATTAATTTTGTTGTTTACAGCTAGTCTGTTTATACTTAAAAATGTAACAGATAATTTTACTTACCAAGAATTTATATTACTTATGTTAAATATGGCTTCTTAGGAGGATAAAAAAAATACCTTGTTATTACTTACTTATCCATTTATTTCTATATAGTAAAAAAGCTGTAACTTATCTTAAAATGTACAACTTAAAGTACCTACTTAAAATAAAGATACTTATAGTATAAGTAATTAAGAATTGTGATGATTCCAACAAAAACTTTAAACAACTAAAATTTATTAAAATTAAAATAAAAAGCACTTAGAACCATTAAACAAAAAGTTGCCTCTTACATACAGTCCATTTACTTAAATCGAAATCTTGTTGTTGGGAGTATGTTGGAAACATTAAAATTAATAGATATAATCTATGCTTATTAGAAGCTGTGTGTATGACAGCTGTCACTGTCATTCGATGTAAATCGCTCTCTTCTCAATATAGCTTCAAGTTGGACGCACGCATTTTATTTCAAGACCACAAATCTTTTCATTTAGTAAAACATTTAAGTAAGGCAATATAAGTTTTAACACGAAAAAATAAAACTATAAGTAAGTATCTCGAAATATTTCTGTCAGACTCAAATTGTCAAGTGGCTTTGATTTCTTCGAAATACGTAAGTGCTTAGGTACTTTGTTTTTACTTTCAAATCTTACTTCGAAAGATAGCATAATAGGAGTTAATAATTAAAGTTCCGCGTCTAGTTCTCAGAAATAGCTTCAAAAATAGGCATTTTTAATTCAAATATTTAGATGATCACGTAGGTAATTGTCATATTTACAAATCAAGTCATCTTATTGTGAAATGTAACACTAGTTCTAGAAAAATGACACCTAAGTTCACGTGTGTAAGGGTCATTTACTTTATCAACAAAGTTGTGTTATCCCTATAAGGTGCAATGTTTATATCGTAACATTTTCCTGTTGTTATATCATCTTAAAACATCTTAGGAACGAATACCTGTCGTCTCTTTCGGAGTTTTTAATACCTATACAAAATAAGATTTCGAATAGTTATGGTGTACAAGAAACTCATCTCACAGGGTTACCTATTTGTAAAAAATTAACAACCTCGCAAGAGTCGATTAATAACATAATAAAAAACCACATATTTTGTTCTACGACTTTTCTGATCGAGTTTTGTATAGGGAATGCAATCTCGATGCGAGAATGCGAGAACGAGATCTCGCGAGATCACGGCCATATTTACCGGGATTAATCTCGGCCAAAAATGGGACGGGATCTCGCGAGATAAACGAAATTGTACAGGAGCATAAATAAAATACATGTGTTTCCGAGGAATAAAGAAGCATTTCATTACAAGAAGACATTGAAAAATATTTTACTGCATTTAAAGAGCCGAAAGAGAGCAATCGCATCTGCTGCTGCTGCTGAGTCATTGATTAAAAAAAAAATGAATCTTTATGAAGCCGGGGGGGGTCCAAGGGAGAACTCTTACAGTTTGCAGACGATTATTTGCGCTCTGTAGTCCCTACCAGTATGTATAGAAGCTGCGAGCGTTCTCTGCCGTTGTTATTTCAGCTGCAAAATTAGAAGCCGTCTCTCAGATGACTCTTCTAATACTTTTTGCTTTTTGCGAAGTTATTTCAAAAATGTTGACAATTAAGGTTTCTTTTCTTAAATAATTAAAGAAGTCTAATTATTTAATTAATGAAAACTGGTAGGAATAAATGATTATTTAATATTACATCAAACTTGTTATTTCCCTATCAAAAATCCATTATTGTGACACTTTGTAAAAAAAAATGAAAAACAATTTCACCAATCTCGCGAGATCTGGTAAATGGCGAGATCTCGAGAGATTGGTATAATTGTTTTTCTTTTTTTAATCGATTGATATCCACGGCTTCGTCAAAATTTCGCGAGATTGCATTCCCTAGTTTTGTATGAATAGTATGTTTTTATTTATTTTCTGGAAAGTCATACAACAAACTTTTGGTTGTGTTAGATATTGATCCACTCCTGCGAGGTTGTTGGTGTTTTACAAAAAACCCTGTAGGTACCTTAATCAAAGCCCGAGCGGTCTCCGGCGACCGGACAACAATAGAAAAACGAGTTAAATAAAAATGGGTAATTGTATTTTTATAAAACTCTATAAAGCGCCTCGTTAATGATTATGCGATTGTCAATTTTTACGTCATTGACGCTCATTGAGCGAAAATTGATCGTTTACGCGTGCGATTGTCAATTCCTCCAACAGTGGTATTGAGAAAAAAGTTGACAATCGCAATTGATCGTTACCGGCGGCCTTAAAAAATATTAAAAAGCAAAATAATAAATACATGATGGATTCTTCTACATCTTCGTAAGTAGATGATTGTTGCAGCGCAAATCTCGGTGCCCCGCATTCAAATGCAAATCAACAACAACATGACTGTACAAATACAATACAGTTTCTTCTGCCTATCTTGTAATGGAAGAATTAAAAAAACAACAATAATCTGTCACTGGGTGCATTCCAGGAGACCAATCGCTAGGTCATCGATGGATTAGATTGCTCTGGTTCTAAAGTAACTAGCACACTGCTATATGGAACTCTGAAACAACGACCACAAAATAATAAACGCGCACTCGAGCAACGCACACATAAAGCCGCGATTACATATTCCAATCTAGCATACCAATTTAGAGTTGCCACCCGTATAATAAGTTAAATTTTAACAATTAATTTAAACAAATAACACAAAGGTCAACACTGTTTATGTTTTTTTTATTTTCAATTCTCATTTCCAATCTTATACAATGTTTATCTTTCCGTTATAGGGTAAATTCACTTTTAAAATCGAACTTATTATACAATATTTTATTGTCAAGTACGAGTGGCAACCCGAAATTGGTATGCTAAATCGGCGTATGTAATCGCGGCTTTAGACACAGTTGTCGGTTGTCACCGACACCACAGATTACTAAATAAATAGTTACTACGTAAACGTAACACGGAATAGCTGGAATTGCAAACGGATTCGAGTGCATGACGCAGTTTCGTCGGTCGGTGTGAGTGAACTGTCAATAGTGTGTGCGTTGCTCGAGCGCGCGTAGTACTGTCTCTCTCTATTTTGTACATACAACGACGTACGTAGGTACTTACACCCAAACCAGCCCCCTCAACGTGGGCGTAGCGCGGGGGGGGATTTTGGGGTTCAAACCCCCCCCCCCCCCCCTCTTCTGAAATAAAGACATCTTAATAAAATCCTTTTTTTTGTCAAGCGTTTTTTTACATCCGACTGACCCCTCCAAAAACTGGCATTGATCCCCCCCGAAAACTGGCCTGACTCTCAAATGGTCATTCTACTAATATTAAAGCTGGTAAAATAAAATTACAATGTATAGGAATGACATAAGCTATAGGCTCCTGTCAATCCCATACATTATTGTCATTCTATTCTACAAGCGTTAATTTTAGTAGAATGGTCATTTATTTGAGTGCCTCTGGCCCTAAATCCTAAGTGGCTTTCTACAATTTGAATAGAATATAAATTAGTAAGTATTGACGTAAGATGTCGCTGACCATAGACTATCACGGCGTTTTGAAATGTCAATTTTATACACCTAATGTCACTTCTATTCACTTTTATTCTATTTATTTTATTTATAAGAAAGTGTTCTACCAATGAAACACCATTTTTGCCAAAAAAAACTTGGGTCGAAAAACGACTAAAAAATGTTGTCCTCCCATACTAACTAGACACCTAAATCCAAGTATTGGGAAAGTAATTTATTTGTTGTTTTTCGACACCATGTTTCTTCGGCAAAAAAAAAAATAGTTTCATTACATGCATAAGTCACCGATTTTGATAAATTTGAGCTTAATCGCTGCGGACACGTATAAAAACATGATGGAAAAATAAAAAAAAAAGATGTATTATTTTAGTATAGTATATTATTTTATCACACAGGGGAAAATAGCAATATTTTTTTTCATTTTCGGATATAATGCACTTAACAGTCGGATAGAATATCAAATAAGAAATAATATTTTGTATGACACATATTATACTTAAACGTAATATTTAGGGAGATATTTGAAAATTCCTGGCTAACTCCATACAAACGTGGCATAAGTGACGTCACAAATGTTGACCGTTTTGTATAGAGCATTTTCGGCGGGTGCTGCTGCGCGCTAACTTCAAGTGAATAATTATTACGAGAAAAAAACGCAAGAGAAAAGTTTTATTATTACAGTTGATTTTCTCACGCATTATACTTTTGATTTTGATACAAAAAAAATTGATGCATGTTCCCATAAAAACGACTACAAAATGACGGTGTTTGTAGTAAAGTAAGTTTTACCCAACCGGCGATCTAACCCTGCCTGCCTAGCATGACCGATTTATATCGCGTGATATAGCATTTTATCGACACTGAACTGTCAAATTCCTTTGTCTTTTTGACAGTTAAACGTGATAAAACGCTATATCACGCGATATAAATCGGTCATGCTAGGCAGGCTGGACCTCAAAGATGGCGACACCATGAAGATCGGTGTACAAGCCAAACGACCTAAGAGTTCATCAAGAATATTATTATAGCGATTCTTTTTCAAAGTAGACCCTCTAAAGATTCAAACCAGAAAATATAAAGAAAGTGCCATCTGGTTGAAAATTATGAGTAAGTAACAATATTTGAGGCAACTGGGAAAATAACTTTTCACATGTCAAGGTTTGGCTTCATTTTTTGCCTCAATAAACTAATAACCTTTTTAGACCTTCAACCACTTTTACTTTTGGTCGAAAATATTAAAAAGTGTTTACGTTCTATTCTATGGACGATTACTGTTCTAACTATTCATAGAATTTATAATAATGAAGTCACTAGGTATGATGGTGGGTGATCGCCTCGATTCAGCCCTAGTTGGCAGGTTCACCGAGCTGCTTGTGGCAAGGGGTCGGTCAGCCTGCCCACTGGAGGTGTTAATTTACTCTTTTGTTGCCATGTTTACTAACATAGTCTTTAAGTTATATTGTTTCTAACAAAATATGGATCTTTGGTCTGAAAATAAATTATTTTTATTTTATTTTATTATTTATAATGGGTGGTGCCATAAATTATAGGTAATATAACTATATTTAATAGTATGTAAGGTCAATTTAGCAATGCATTTTCAGTACCTACTAGAGTAAAACTTTCTAGGTAACCTAAACAAAACTAGTTGTCTTAACAAAATCCTTAGCTTATTATTAGTTATTATAGGTATTTTAACAATAACATTAACTTAATACACATGTTGCGGAACGTTGCAGTGTCATCTAGATTTCAAAAATCGAAGTGTCAGGTCATAGTGTGAGACATTTTATCCCCTAGCTTGTTATCTGAGGGTTATCTAACAAAATGAAAACAAAAATCACAAAAATGCCATTTAATCCACGCCTCTAATCTAATGACATGTTTCTAAAGTACTTTTTCGAAATTCAAAAACTTTTGTTCATAAATCGCAATCTTGTTACATGTTTTTCTTCGCCTGCCAGTAGTTGGTTAGTCGGCATTTGTTTCTTTTGCTGTCTATCACAAAAGATTAATTATTCTTTTGTTATCTACGCGTTTGCCTTATTAATGAAGTGTACCTTAGCAACGATTTAGGTACAACTATGATGCTACTGCTCCACCTGCGTTAATGTCCAACTACGCTATAGCTAAGGCGTTAAGTAAATTTAGTACTGTCGTTTGTAAATTAACATCGTTAAGTCTTGGCCACATCTGCGCAACGCCTAGATTAACGCTTTAAGGCGAGGCCAGTTCACGAAATTTACTCTTTCACTATGTCTTTAGAATAAGGTTGAATATTGCATAACTTTAATTGACGCTTCGTCAGAAATTTGACGAATTTTAGTACATTTTTATTGATTTCTGAAATACTGGATCTTTTATTAAAAATGTACTCGGTTATCGTGTTAGATCGATAAAAAAAGCTATCCTTTTTGCATAAAAAATCATATCACTGTCGTTGAAAATTACGAAATCTGACAATTTGAAATTTAGTTTTATAAGTTTTTATGGTGTTATTCAGGATTTTTTTACAGAGTTACCATGCCATTTTTCAATATTCTGTTCGGTTAATTTGCTTCTTTGTTTCTTTTTCAGTCTACAGTAATTTTTGTGAAGTAGAATTTTACATCAGTTCTTCACATTGGAAGTTCAAGAATCAGACTTTTCATCAGATCGTGAACTGGCCTCGCTGCAGGTGGAGCCGTAGCATGAGAAGATACCACTGTTGATTGTTTGGTCGCAAGAAGCGTTTTCCTTCAGTACTGTGTTTGCGTGCGCCGGCGAGACACATCTCGAAAGCTTTTGTGGCGTTGGGAAACATATCTCGAAACTGAACTTTCGGAAAGTTTTAGTGTGTGAAAAGTTTGTTTTTAGTGCGTTCTGAGAATGACTTGATTACGGTAAGTTTAGTTTGTTTGTTTTTTTCCATATTCGGCGATACGCTGCCAAAAGTTGCATGGTTGAAAAATCACTTGTTAGGAGCTTTTTTATTTTTGCTGCTGAAATTTTATTTTACATGAAAGTTAAAGAAATATTTTTTAAACTTTAAAATTTTATGCATTCAAGATTATTAATATAATTGAAAAATATTAGAAAAAATCGACTCACCCGTAGCAGCTCAGACGGGACTCGAACCCGCACCCTTAGCAAAATATTTTTTATAAAAAAAATATTGATGTTTTTGTACGGATTTATGTACACATTGATAATGTAGGAACATTTTCAATAAAGCTAAAACTAATGTATGTAGTGTTGTTATGTGAGGTCGAGGAAAAAGTTTATTTGTAAGTAGGTATTTTCTATAAAAAATCTATGTCTTTTATATAAGTAGGTATATTTTATATATGTAGTCTTTTATATAAATAGGTATTTTATATAATAAACTGTTTTTGTTCCATGGATATCTTTTTACCATCTTGTAGATAATGATAAATGACGTCATTTTCTATAGAAGTTGCAAGATGTTTATAAAAACTTAAGTTTCCAGTTGACCAAAAAACTAAGTAGGTACTCAATTACTTTACTTAAAGCTTTACCTCCTTGACATGGACAAAATAGACGAATATTGACATGCTTATAGTTTTGTCTCCAATTGTTGATGGATAATTAACAATAAAAACGTTTCATTAATTTTTTAATAGAAAACCTTCAATATTGTTACGTAAAATATTTGATTTCTTGGCATGTTAAAAAGTCTATATCTTTTTCTATCGTTTTATAAATTAAATTTGAATTAAAAACTATTTTATTCAAATTTAATTTTTGATTTAATTTTTAGCCATTTTTGATGTCCCCACTTATGGGTGGTAAGAAGGATGGGCCATATCCCACCACGCGGGCCTAATGCGGATTGGTGGGTGTTAACGACTGCAAATGCAGCCGGGACCAACGGCTTAACGTGCCTGGTGTAACGGAGGAGCTCGAGATAATAAATTTTTAGTCATTTATTTTAAATTACCTGTCAGTAAAATCCTTAAATATTTTTCATTATCATTATTATTTATTCTTCACTATTATTACTATTTTTATTTATGTTAGGAGTATTTATAAGTTACTTATTCATTAAGTACAATAAAATTGCCCATCAGTGAAATCCTTTGTTTAATGATTTCGATACTTAATTTGTTAGTAATAAGTAAAAAATAATTTTAAAACTGGGGTAAAACTTAGATTTACCGAGTAAATGGTAGTAAACGTACAAAATGAACGATTATCACAGAACAGTTACATTTACCATTAAGGGTTGGCAAATCTTAGGTTTAACTGGAAAATCTTAGGATTTACATAAGTTCGGGGTTTTACAGTAACATGTTACTACCGGTAAAAGTCCTTACTTCACAGGACAGTACGGACTTTTACCGGTAAAACTTGGTATAAAAATAAATAGACTTTAATTATTTTGATAGTTGACGGCTATTGTTATTTGATGATATCCAGCAACTGATAAATATTTTGAATCACAGAAGTTATGAGGTTCTCTGTGTGTGAGAAAAAAACACCATTTCATATGTGAAGTATATACACCAAATGATTCAACTTTTAGTCCAAACGCCATACTATTTTTCAAAAATAAACATTGCTCTTATTTAATTACTAAGCACACCTATTTGTCATATGGTGTGAAATATCAAGTCAGGCTGTGGAGTTTTTTTCGCGCGACACAGACTTAAAAGGTTGATTTGTGAAAGGCCCGACACGAATTTTTCATTATTCAGAAACACGTAGTACGTCACATCAAACAAAATATATTGGCTGCCATTAATATATACAGTGTACGGAGCTTTATAATTAATTGATATAAGTACCTTACGTGCTTAATTTTGCTGTGTTGTATTTAAAACACGTCGTCCTAATTTACTTAAATTGTATGTATTACTTTTGTTTAACTTATTGATAGCACGCTAAAAACTAATTATTATGTAACTTTAAGCACAGAATACGTAATATTAAGTCCAAAAAATACTATGTGCTTTCCATGAAAAGCAAAATAGAAAGATAGACATCACCCTATGGTTGACTGGTAGAGAATGCCTAAGGCATTAAGTCCACCATTGTACAAATTGTGCATTAAGAATTAAATAAATAAAATAAATAAATAAATAGAAACTATATAACCTATCTCTGATGAAAATAAAAACTGGCACTGGAATGTACCTACCCATTCCAGTGAGCAATCCAGTTCAGTGGCATGGCATTCCAGCGCTGGCTTGAAGTAAACTGAAAACGTACTAAAATAATGTGATCTGGGCAATAAATTCGTTATAATGACGTAAGCATCCGCTAAGAAAGGACTTTTGAAAGTTCCTACGGGCAGGGATTGATAACCAACGTTATTTTTAAATGTAACGTTATATCTTACTTTTTTACCGTTACTTTTAACATTAACGTTATTTCAATAAATAACGTTACTTTAGAAAACGTTGCATTAAAATTAAAGTTATTTCAGTAAATAACGTTATAATTTTAACGTTATTTCTTACTTTTTGTTACCGTTACTTTAAAATTAACGTTATTCTAATTAATAACGTTACCTTTTTACCGATAATTTAACGGTAATTTTACCGGTACAATAATTTTAACGTTATTTTTACCGGTAAATTTACAGATAAAATGTTTTAACGGTATTTTTAACGTTTTTTTTGTATCGTTATTTTAAAGTGGATAAGGAGGATGGGCCGTAACCACGCTTGCCCAATGCGGTAATGTGGATTAGTTGGTGTTAAAGTGCCTTCCAGAGCACGGAGAATCTCGAGACAATATATTTTTGGTCACCCATCCCATGACCAACCCTTGTGAAAGTTGCTTAACCTCCGCAATCGCAAGGACACAAAACCACTGCGCAGGCGAGCTCCTCGAAGCTAGCCAATCGAAATAAAATATACTTACTGAATTTGTAAGATTTATAACTCTGTTCACAATCTAATTATACCTATCCCTTTCTGTTCATTTGATTCGATTAAATATATAGTTATTATATTAAGTTCAGCTGCGTAAGATCATAAATTTATTTGATGTGGGTTTAATATTTCAATCTATACTAATATCATAGTGTAAAGAATACTAGTTTTCTGTATTCTGTACCTACACTATGATATTATGGTATTGGTATGAGTATGAAAATATAGACGATTCAAACGTGCTTCTATTAAGTTTATTTAAATATTGATATTTTGACTTGACTTGACTTGATTTTACAATCGATTATCGATAAAAAGCACTAATTGAATAAGCAAATCGCCTGCCAAATCGACCATATTAACTACTGTTTAGGGAACAATAAGAGATATTATTTTTCTTTACAAAATTTCAAATTAACTTTACAACTTACAGTGTAATATTTCAGACAAAAATAGACATCAAATCAAAAAGGAAAATTTTAATCAAAACTTCAAAACGAGAGTAGCTATTGTTTATACAAATAACAAGGATTTACATTCCTTTGAAAGAAGATCTAAAGAAGAGAATGCCGGTTGGTCCTTACATCCCTAAACATGGCTTTGATATTGTAAACGTAACTTAATAAAAATCGTTACATCTCCTACACCACGTAATGTATTTCTACTGGAGTAAACAGATCGTTTTCCCCGAAACTGATTTTAAGCCCAAAATTATTTTATATAATATCCCTCTTATTTAGATCCTTGATAAATGACTTTACCAAAATCCAATATCAGACATTTGGTACTACAAACTTTGACTATTAACTTTGATTGTTTAAACTAATTTATGTTTCTAAACCGTTATTACCACTTTTCTCTTTGAACATTTGTGACATCCATATTATTTTAACCGAAACGAAGTATTTAATAGCCAATAGTATTTTCTACATGAATCATGTTTTGTTTTATTTTTAGTGCATGTAGAAAAAGAGTTATTTTATGATGAATATTTTTTGATTTGAAAAAACACTACGGAAACAACGAGTTAAGTTTCGATATCTATATGAGATTTTCAAAGGGCATAAAGTCGTCACTATGAAATGTAAAAACATGGATGCACAAACCATAATTCCTTTGCTTTTTTCGAAATTAATTAAACGAAATGTCAATTTGACTTTGATTTGGCATTGATAGCTTTCATTTGGAGTCGCGATTACATACGCCGATTTAGCATCCTAGTTAGGTACTTGACAATAAAATATTGTATAATAAGTTCGATTTTAAAAGTGAATTTACCTATAACGGAAAGATAAACATTGTATAAGATTGGAGATGAGAATCGAAAATAAAAAAACATAAACAATGTTGACCTTTGCGTTATTTGTGTAAATTAATTGTTAAAGTTTAACTTATTATACGGGTGGCAACTCTAAACTGGTTCCTAACTAGGTTGCTAGATTGGGATATGTAATCGCGGCATAACATATAGATATAGTATAACATAGATATAGGTTAACAGATACCAACCACAGACTAATAAGTGCACAAAAAGCAGATTATAAATTACAGATTAAAAAATCAAAAAGTACCTACACAATTTCAGCCTAAAATGACTGGTCTTCTTTAGACTTTTCTCGGTACAAGGTCAACTCAGCAGTGGGGATGTCAAAACAGCTGATAATAATGACGATGACGAAAATGATCTGCAAGCTTTCAGTATAATGCACAAGTAGACGAATATGACGGTAGTCATCATCACATCAGACGCACGACACAAATGGTGGGTAAAGGCCTCTCAGGATCTTCACGATGATCGGTCCAGCGCTGTCCACATCCAACGACTACTACCCAAGAATTTCACCAGGTCTACCACGCAAGAGGCTTCGGCATCGGCTTCATTTGACAGATGGATGTGATACATTTTGTGCATTTCAGCAGGCTAATTGCTGAGTCATAGATCGACAGAGAGTACATTTTAACCATAAAAAGTAATAAAACTTTTCATGATTAAAATTTATTTTGCGGTGATTGATGAGTTAGCGATTGGTCTGCTGGAATGCACCCAATGCTACTTTTTTTGGTAAGTTTTGTCCCAAAAATGTAGCATGGGGTGCAATCCAGCACACCAATCGCTAAGTCATTGATTACTACAATATACATTTTAATCATGGAAAGTAGTTCGTTTTAATGTTAAACTTTATTACTTTTCCATGGTTCAAATGAACTCTACGTCGATCAATGATTCAACGATTAGTCTGCTGGAATGTACCCAGTGTGACACATCCATTTGCTAAATAAAGCCGATGCCGACGACACTTGCGCGGTAGACCCACACATCGACGACACACTTGCGTAGTAAGCCTACATATCGTCGTTATCATGTCTAGTCACCTACCCACGGAGCGTGTCGTCAGCTACGACGCCTGTATTTACTTGTTTTAATGGTCTAAGAGTAGCACGTCACACACAAATCTTTCGAAAAGTAATGTGATCGTAAACGTCCGATTCCTTTAATGGTAGATAATATAAACTTTTTAGGAAAGAATTTGATTTAGTGGTACTTACTTAAGTTCGTAAGTAATATTTAGGTGTCAGCTTTTACAAATTGAAATTAAAATTTATTTATTTGCCACGTTACCATTTATTTATTTTTTTATTTAACACGGTATACAAGTTGTTACAGAGTATAAGTTCAAGCGTATTTTGTCAAGTTTTGACATGCAAAAAGTTATTAATTATAATTTAATATTAACATAGTTAACATCACACAGTTCCTGATAATTCCTATTAAGTACATAAAGTCCAATAAATGTCAAGACTGCAACAGTAAATTATGTAGGTATAAAGACCCATTAAATAATAAGTTAAAATATGTATGTCAACTAAGATAACTGAAATAATAAAATAGATTAAGTTAAAGATTATAAATTATAATAGGCAATGTCATTTCAGTGGATGTCAAAATATTCATTCAGGTTATAAAAACTTTTGTCAATCAACCAGGCTCTCAATTTGTGTAAAAAACGTGTAGTGGGTAATTGTCTGATTTCGATAGGAATCCTATTATACACACGTATTGGCATCACATCACAATTTTTCCTATATAAGCTTGTATTACATGACGGTACCTATACAGTTTCAAAGACAACATTTCTAACTAACGTCATCTTTATTAATTAATTCTACTTCGATAGATAAATTCCATAATTTTATATGAATTTTAGAAACGAATTATTTCAAATAGAAAAACATTAATAATTCTCTTAATATGTAACAGCAGAACCGAAATATCAAAAATTTTATACTTTATACAAACTTATTTAAATTTTGATATTTTAGCAGAACTCACAGTGCTATTTGTATAGAATACAATTAAATAATATTATTGCAAGAGTCGTATTTTTTCTAGTATATTAGGTGTTTTAATTTTATCTGAACAATGCGTGCTTTATTCACAAATTTTTATTTTATTTTATTTTATTTATAATCCCAAAATCCACAGCACCTACAAATTAAACAGTGTGATTATCTTACAAATTTTGCTTAATGCCAATAACGGATTTACATTTTATTTAAAGCACATAACAATAAACTGTGTTCCCTACACAAAAGGCCTTTGAATTTTCAATAAACTTAAATGACATTGTGTGATACGAAATAACGCTGCATTAAACTTAATGGCCGCACTTTATTTACAAAGCTTTCTTTTTAAAACATTTTTCATGTCCTGCCAACATTTTATTATGCAAATATACAAAGCGTTTCATAAAATCAACAAGAGAGCACTTTCGTTTTTTATTTCTCAGACCCGGAAGCAATCCTTTTCGAGGAAAGACACTAATATTACGAGGACCATTAATCAATGTTTCTTGGGAAAACCTTTTCTTGTTTTCGAGAATAATACTAAGGCTCCTACAATCTGGTTGTAATAGTATTTATTGTAATATATTACCTAGTGAAATAGTAACAATTTGGGTGTTTCTGGTCCCGTAGTAGTGTCTGATTTCCATAATAAACAAAACACACGTAACCTGTTTTAAGCTACCACCTTCAGTCTTCACCTCATAATGTTAAGTTACAATAAAGCCAAAAGTGTACTTATTGATCCCGAGACATGGATGATCATGCACTCTATTGGGGACTAAATGAATTAATCAAGTGAGTTGTTGGAAAAAATTGAAAAATTCTTTTTTTGGTTGACATGACAGTTTTCTGATAAATGGTAATATTGAGAGACAGATTTTAATGAAATACAGTTTTCCGGCGACAGAAATATACGATATTACGGCAAATTACTAAATAGTTATTAGCCGCCTAACGCGGAACGCCCAACCAAACACGTCACCGCCTTCTGTATGAGAGAAAACAAATTATAAATTTCATATACGAGTTAAGAATAACTCATTACACGTATATTATTATGTGATTGTCTGTACAACGTACGAAAAATACGAAATTTCTGTGGAATTTCAGTTACAGTGACTACCAGACTAATGGAAATAAATATTTTCAAAGCAAAAGCGTCGGCGAAGTGACTCAGCGGGCAGGAATGTAAAAACGGCTTATTTGTTACCTACTCCAAACATATTAATTGATCGCTGACAGAAATGTAAACAAAAATGAGACGGCATGAGCAAAAAAATAAAAACCTCATATTATTATGTTTTTTTAATCCACAACGGGATACTGCTTGACCTTCACCGCATGATGTGACTTATTCGTCAACTCGCCATATCGAATCAGAGGGCCTAGCCAAAGTACAATTCGCTAATCTTCGTTATCGCTTCGCTTTCGAAACATGTATGGAATTGACATAAGGTTTCGTTAACAATCGAATTTTAAAACGTCAAATCCAAGCATATTTTGAAGCGAAGCGATAACGAAAATTTGCAAATGTTACTTTGGCTAGGGGGGCAGGTCCAGCGGCGAGTTGACGAATTTCAATTTGTGAATGCGTCAACTCGCCATCTCAAAATCTAATAAATCAAGCTAATTTTATACCAAATTTCAGCAGTGTAAGTGTCTGTTTGTTACGATTTCACGTCTAAACTGCTGAAATTTGTTATAAAATTAGCTTGATTTATTAGATTTTGAGATGGCGAGTTGACGCATTCACAAATTGAAATTCGTCAACTCGCCGCTGGGCCATTCGATATGGCGAATTGACGAATAAGTCCATGATGTTAAAAGACGATAAGGCCGAAAGTGTGAGCGCACTACACCCGGAATCCTCACCACTGAACGGGCTATCTTACCTCTAACTGCCGGAACACAACGAATTGTAAAAAGTCTGAAGTCATAACAACAATGGTGGTAATGGCGGGTTGTTATGACGTCAGACTTAGGTAAGATGGTGGTAGCTAGCCAGGCTGACTTGAAATAAGCCCTACCACCAACCAAACCTCCCTCCTGGGAATCGAACCCACACACGTGTAAGATATGTGCATGGAAATAAAAAAAATAAAAAATAAAA
Organism: Agriphila straminella; assembly: GCA_950108535.1. Classification (NCBI taxonomy): domain Eukaryota; kingdom Metazoa; phylum Arthropoda; class Insecta; order Lepidoptera; family Crambidae; genus Agriphila; species Agriphila straminella. The sequence continues at coordinate 8,722,561 of OX467324.1, read as the reverse complement.
TGTTTATGGAAATAACAGCTGAACAGCGACCAAATGAACAGTTTATCCATACTATATACTTTTATGTATTCTGTGACTATAGTATGTTATTTATAACAACTGAACCTATTTTGATGAATTTTAATACAAAGGTAGATTGAACCGTAGAGATTGGATACCTTTGATACCTAGAAATGTGTAGTGGCTTGGCACATCCGGCCTGCGCTTGCATTGGTTAAGAAAGATAATTTAAATGTTACGCCTGTTTATTTTGTATAAGATATAATCTGTCTCAAATTAGTTTATTTTAGTACACCGTCCGATATAAAACATTTTTATCGTGTTCCTGTCATATGAACTATAAATCAAAACTAAATCGTTACCGTGTTTATGTTTACAGACAAAATATTTGTTTTAACTTTGGAAATTAGGCAAAAGGATTTCCGCTATATTAAAGATTGCTATTTTTTTAATAATAATATAATTGAAGAACTTCCTTTAAGTGAAGCAAAAAAACGTAACTAGGTAGGTACACACACGTATATTAATTTAAGACTACTTTTCAATCATAAAAATGTTAAGTGGTGCTTTTTCTATTATCATTAATGAAACTACTATAACTAATATTTATTAGATTTAGTATCCAATAATGTCACTTTGCGAAACCGCCTATATTAGGTAAACACAAATATTTGTTCTGGTTATCGGCCTAATAAAAAAACTCGTCTTTGTTTGTGTACCGATACCGACCGGCTAACTTCATTATCTGTCATCTGTTTGGTAACATACTCGTATAAATATAATATCAACCTAAGGACAAATTGATATTATATTAGACTGTCTTCCTTCACCGAGTCGCTTCAACTATCTATTCAACATGTGTTAAGGCGCGGCAGTTCACGAAATTTACTCTTTCACTATGTCAGAAACTTCGCCAGAAATTTGACGAAATTTAGGACATTTTTATTGATTTCTGAAATACTGGACCATTTTATTAAAAATGTACTCGGTTATTGTGTTAGATTAATAAAAAAAGCTATCCTTTTTGTATAAAAAATCGACTGTCGTTGAAAATTACGAAATCTGACGATTTGAAATTTATTTTTATAAGTTTTTATGGTGTTAGTCAGGAATTTTTTTACAGAGTTACCATGCCATTTTTCAATATTCTGTTCGGTTATTTTGTTTCATTGTTTCTTTTTCAGTCTACAGTACTTTTTGTGAAAAAGAATTCTACATCAGTTCTTCACATTGGAAGTTCAAAAATCAGTCTTCATTAGATCGTGAACTGGCCTCGCCTTAAGCGCATGCAATATCACCTCTAAACCGTGCGCTTTCACATTCAACTTGCGCTAAACGCATGTAATAATGATTGCCTCCAAACCGTGAACATTCTCGTTCAACTTCTGCCATACAAATTCGCAATTTTTTTGAGAAGATAGGACATAAGCTATAGCTTGCCTGAGGCGTTCCTCTGTTGAAAGCGCAAAATGAAAGCGAAAACGCACGGTCAGGGTGCGCTATTAAATGCGTCAGACGAAAGTGAAAGAGATCGGGAAAGCGATCATGTGAAGACACGCCTTATTAGTGATTTCGCGATTTCAGAGTTGGTCCCGTAGTAAAAGTTGTTCAGTTTCATGGTCCTTATCATATTCTTCATTAGGGGTTATTTTTAGCCGACTTCCAAAAAAGGAGGAGGTTCTATGTTCGTCTGTATATTTGTTTTTTTTTTGTATGTCCACCGATTATTCGAAGACGGCTGGACCGATTGAAATGATTCAAACGTTATTACATTAGGTAAACTCCCAAGTTGGTCCCATTTTTTTAAATTTGGAAATCGGTTCAGTATTTTTCATGTAATCTTGAAAAAAGCACGAAAATAGTATGATTTTGTGTGAATTACTTCGATGATAATGTTCGTATTACTTCTTTGTTTATGAACTGAATAAGATAATTATTTTTTTGAAGGAAGAGGGATATCTTAAGTGTAGGTACTTTAACCGACTTAAAAAATGAGGTTCTCAGTTTGACCCGTATGTATGTTTCTCCGCTTTTCTACATATTATAATATACCTTACCTACAAGGTACTTACACTAAAAATAAAAAATAGTTTAAAAAAAACAAAAAACCAACTTCAAAAAACCTACCTCTAAAGAGCAAGAAATAATATTCGTTATAATAAAAATACGTCTATTGAAGTCGGGTTGGGCTTTTAGAAAAAAAATAAAGGAATCTGTACTCCAGCCCCACACAGAAAAAACGGTTTTCTCCGAATAAGTGAAATAATCTTGCATGAAAGCAAGTTGCATTAAACCAAGATTATGGTTGCCTCATATATATTGAAACTAATATTTTCTTACATAACAATAATAATAATCTCAAACTGATATTTGAAATAATCTTAAATTAAAACAATTCTCGATTGATTTAAGAGAATACATCTTAAACCAAGAATTGTTAGTGTTGTTAATGTAAGTTGATAATTCTCTTGATGCAAGCTTAGGATGTATTTTTATTTCAAGAAAATATTGATTTCAATTCAGATAAGAAATCACTTCACTTGAAAAAATATATGCTTAATTTAAAAAAACAAACTTTTCTTTCAACAATAATAAATCTAGCTTTAACACTAGTTTTACTTGTTTCAAACGTGTTTATTTTAATATGAGAAAATGATATCCTCAGACCAATAACTACTATTTTAAATTTTAATTTAAGCTACCTTCAATAAAGAATAACCTTTCTTGTTCCTGGAAAAATATTTCTTGGTTCAATATTATTAGTTCCTTGTAATAATAGTCTAAATGTTTGTGTTAAGCGTTTTTAATGTCAGGTTTGGTTTTTATTTTACAAACATTTCTGCAGGAATGTTTGTAAAATAAAAACTAAAACTAATTAAATACGGCTCAGGAACTCCCAATTGTCCTAAAAGAAGTTCTGGAGTCGTTTTCTGAAAGGAAAGTCAAAGACAACATACAAGGAACCAACAGAAAATCATATCACATTGTGTTTTCTTTAACAAAATAAAAAGAGATGTTATTTTTATAAAAAATATTTATTTACACAAAAAACAACAATTGAGATCACAACTTTATAATATTGTACCTCATAGATTCAATAAATTTACTAAATAGCGTTAATCTAAATAATAAGGCGTGTACATAGGAAAAGTGTAGGTACATTACTTTTATTATTTATATAAAAAATTTCAAAATACTGTTTCCTCCAACTGTTGTTTGTAATAGAGTGTTTAAGTCAAAGTCTGGAAAACATCTTGTAATCACTATATTTGTTGTGGTTACTTCTTCAGAACAGTTAGTGGATGTAGGTTTTGTAGAGTCTGTTTCACTTAATGACTCAAAACACTCATTAATTAATGACTCACATTGATTACTACATGACTCCGTAGGTGACTGAAAACATAAAAGATATGGTTTATGCAATGAAGCTAAATTAAGTACATACTTAAGTTTACCTTGAATAATTAATTATTTTAAAGGAGCGCCACCGCAACCGCAAACGCCAATGGATTGCACTTACATAAGCTGAGATCATTTCAGATAACTTTATCCGGGTCCCAAGATGAGGACAGAGTTCTTTGAGGTGTTCCGGAATGAGTTTGAAGAACAACTCTGTTGTTATGCCATTTGCTAAAATGTAAAACAGAGATATTACATTTAAGTAATCGTGACATTTTATAAAAGAGCACAAAAAATGATTATAATTTTTGCATGAATGGGTGGCGCTTCAACAACACTCTAATCCAAGGCTGGCCAATAGCCAGGCCAGTAAAACCAATGGGTACTTACACACAAAAGCTCCTATTACTTCTGGAGGAACATCATTTGCCTCGAGAAGAGTAACTATGTTGTTAGTTTCGTTCATTTTATTCACAGTTTCACACGTCGCGATGTCGCACTTCGCAATACAAGTACCAGTGTACACCACAAGAGATATCTGATCTGATAATGCACTCCAACTCCACCACCACAGAAAACGAAAATCTCAATGCACAATCTAAACAAACAAGAACAAGTTTAAACCTGCTTTGCGGCTAGCGCGCATGCACACAAACAATAACGGTTGGCGTGGGTTGACATACCAAAAAAATTATAATTACGGTAGAGATTACTGGTTATTGAGTCAAAATATTTTTAACTTTTTTCAATATTATTTTTTATTGAAACAAGGTACTATAACATTTTGTAGCAAACCAAGCTGTTTACTTAAAATAAGATTAGATGTGATTAGTTCAAGAGATTTTTGTTTTAATTTGCTCAAGATATGATTCAAGATGATATTTTCTTCATTGAATGAATTGTATCATTGTGATAAATAAAATTTCAGTTTGAATTAAGTAATTCTTTGTATTGAAGCAATAACATTTGAACTTTTTAGATTAATTTTACTTATTATTAATTAAAGATATTTTTTCTTGATTGTAAAAATTGCACCAAGAAAATATATTTTTTGTTTTAAGACTGCCATTATTTGAAAATGAATAAACATTATTTCTATTAAGACAATTTGCCTTGAAATAACATAATATGCCAAGAAAACTATTTTTCTTACTTAGAGAAATCCTTTTTTTCTGTGCACCCGACTTCAATAGACGTATTTTTATTATAACGAATATTATTTCTTGCTTTTTAGAGGTAGGTTTTTTGAAGTCGGTTTTTTGTTTTTTTTTTAAACTATTTTGTAACACGTATAAGTCATTGGCTTGCTATTGTCATGTATTTATTATATCATTACAGAGTTGTTTTGAGTAACACTGTCAGTCTGTAAGGGACAATAGTTGACCTAATAATGCACAATCAAGTTAGGTACTGGAAATTTCATAACATTGGTGAACAATGAAAGATTACATTGTGTTAACAAAGGGATTGTAGGTTGACCTCCCTATTTGTTTACTGACAACGAATATAAAGGGTTGGAAATGGGACATTGATTTAATGAAAGCAGTATAGGGTTACGACGAAAATATTGAGAAAAATCTTCAACCTACCTTTAGTACGAACATATTCGAATCGAACTTCGAGAGCTTGTTAACCTCAGTAAGAAAATATGTTGATCAATTTATAATCAAAACTGAGAAAGTGACAGTTACTTAACAATTTTGTTCGTTTTACTAAACAAATTATAATGGTCCTTGAGGTGCAAACCTCGCGTTCGTGACATTTTTCGAAATGGCTGAAATATGATTTTTCCCCATATCTCCGACATTTTGAAGAATTTCGAAAATTCGTTGAGAAATGCGACCTGTAGAGGAACTATTCTCTATTTCTCTATCTATTCACTTACTTGAAAAGCTTGCAAAAAGAAATTGATTATGTGGTTACTGAACTTGACTTACGACGAAACAGAAAACCTCTTACAAATTACTTACTAAGGAAGAACATACGCTCACCATTCACACACACACACACACACTCACACACACACACACACACACATTCACACACACACACACACACACACGCACGTTTATTTAGTTTTACTTTTATATTTCTTTTTTGTCATTTAATATTCTCATGTTTACTCTCTGCGTCATCTATTGGGTTCATTTAATGTGAATTATTGTGTGGTTCGAGGTGGTGGAAGCCTGGTGACCTGTAAGTAACACAGGTATTTCTTGCCTAGCATGGGCTCCAAACTCTCGCAGACTTATATTACTTAATCCTGTAATATTAATGACCTTGTTACAATGCCAAGTTTGTGATGAGAAAAATAAATGATTTATTTATTATTAATTCAATAAAAAAAATCTTGAAAGAAACCCACTCTTTTAAAATCGTCGATTATTCTAAGACGTACCTAATCTATGACATGACATGACATGACATGCAAATGCAGCCGAGACCAACGGCTTAACATGCCTTCCGAAACACTGAGGAGCATAAGATAATATTGCAATTGACGAAATAAAGTTGACATGTTTGTTATGATTATTAATAATTTATTGACATGTTTATTAAGTATATTATTATTATTAAATTCTCGACTTACTAATAGTTTATAAGTACCAAATTGTTACTAACAAATATGTATCAATGTAATCTTATAAATAAATAATTTTTTTTTGGTCACCCATCCCATGACCGACCCTTGCGAAAGTTGCTTAGGCTCCGCAATCTCGAGGAGCTCTTGGTTTAGCGCCTGGCCAAAAAAAATATGATAACAATAAATGCGACCGTCAAAGTGCGAAGATAAATTCCATTTCAAATTGATTAATCAACGCCGATCATTTTAAACTAATAAAACTCTAACGAATTGAATTTACAGAAATGAATAATAATGATAGACAAGCTATAATTCAAAGAAAATTATATTACGGTCGTTTGTTGTAGCGGTAGTGAAGAAAAGCGAGAGCAGAATAAATTATTTTGCTCTCGATAATTACTTATTTAAATGTGTTTTATTTATGAAATAAAACACTTTAAACGGATACTAGCGCGGTTTTATTGAAAGTACTTTGGTAATTAGTTGGTATTTGGTTTGATTTTTGATTTTCCCGACGTTTCGGCACCTTTGCAGCTGCCGTGGTCACGGGGGACTGAAGTAGTATCCGTTTAAAGTGTTTTATTTCATGTCTAGTGAGCGCGTAAGCTTGAGAAGTGAATGTGTTTTATTTAGTTATTGTCCTTAGGAGAAACTTGCTCTTGATTGAAAATAATTGATGCGAATGAACAAAATGTAATTAATTTATTTATTTATTTATTTATTTATTAATTTATTATCAGGCAACAATGGCCCATAGATACATACCTTAAAACTAAAACATATAATATATAATAAGTATGTGCACCACCTTAGCCTTCTATAATTTCCAAGCCATGAAGTGAGCAGAACGGCAACATCGCATGACTACGGGGTATAAAATTATTTTAATTATTATTTATTATTTGTTTTTCCTATATTATCTATCTTTAAACTAGTTTTAAATTGTGATATAAGATTATTTCAATAAAGATTTTATATTTATTATTATTATTTATTTATAAGGACACGATGTTTGAGTCAAATTGTTTGACCTTCTCAGGGTCTTTTAGTACGATGAGCATTTTGATCTAGGCCTTTTCTAGCAATGAATCTTACATCACTGGAAAGGTATTTAAATTTGAAACATTTTATTGTACGACAGCAAACGTCAACTATTAGTACTTTGAGAGTTAAGTATATCGCTCTGAATTCAACCAAATTTTATAACATTAATGACCTAAAACTCCGAAAATACTAACTATTGATAGAAAGTATGTTTACAGCTAATATTTTTCATATAAAAACCTTTCAAATGATATATCATTCAATGCTAGAGGTGGGGTAGATCAACTCCCATAGACAATAAACCAGTTTTATACTTTAATAACCTTTAACTCAAAAAGTATTAACAATTGATATTATTTATTATTTATTATTTTATAATTAGGCACACACACAGATAACAGTCATAACATCATTGAGTACATGCTAAAATAAAAAGATCTAAACTATTATCCAATAAAAAGTATGCACAGCATGGATATTAATAGAATTTAAAATAGTTAACAATAACAAACAAACATGCAAAGTTCATTAAAATTAAAAATAAAAATTAAACAGATTGAATGAATTAATATTGACAAGTTAACAATTGAATTTAAATTATAAAGTTATAAAATATATATTGATAAAAGTAAAAGTTAATTTTCAAATTCATTACAATAAATAATAAAAAATCCTTAAAAATCATAAATTATTGTAAAAAAAAAAATGTACAAATTAAATAAAAAAATCCTTAAAAACATAAATTATTCTAAAAAATGTAAAATTAAAAAAAATAATTAAACAATAATACAAGTATTTATCTACACACAAAAAAGTAAATACATAATCATGGATTTTGGGAACCGGGCCCGAACAGATCTGAAATGCTCTTTTTGAACGAAGAAAAGTTGGAGTCGAACACATCAACATTTGTATTGTTTTTTGCCAGCTCATTGTAGGTTCTAGACATTCTGACTACTGGATTATAATAAGAGGTATTATTTATATAAACCTGTATAGAGAATGTATTCGGACGACGAGATCTATACAATGTGTTGATGGAAAACAGTGAAAGCAAAGCCGGTGCATCCATGTACGAGTGCAAAATCTTGTGAAGGCATAGTAAATCATATCTTCTGCGTCGGGCTTGTAAGGAGACAACGCCAAATTCAGATAATTTCTTACTATAAGTGTCGAGGGAGCGACCATATTTAAACTTATAACAGAGAAATCTCAAACATCTTTTTTGAACGCTTTCGATTCTATCGATGTGCACCGCATAAAAAGGCGATGATGATATAAAGTATATTAATAGCAAATATTTGTCTTTAAAAGACCTTTCTAATGATATATCATTTATAGCTAGAGGGCGTGTTAATCAACGCCCTGCTGAAAAAAATCAACAAAAAAGATGACATCTTTGACAGCCATTTTTTCCTGGTTAATATTGATATTTTTCTTATTGTTTAATATATAAAGAACTTCAATAAAAGAACTACATTATTTTCATATTTTTAACCCCACACTATTACTACGAAAAAAAATATCGACTTTTTAAAATTGAATATATTCCCATACATTTAGTATGGAGACTGGCCGACGACGTGACCACGAACTGACAGTAACAGACGTTGCCAAACTTATGTTCATGGCTTGGAAATGAAGAAGGCTATGGCTCCACATATTCATTCATTGTTTAAACCCCTTACTAATAAAGATTTTATAGCTGATGTGACTTAGTGTTTTGTCACTTTCTTTTCAATGTCAAACTCAAATAGTTTGACAGAGAGTAACCATTGTGTAACTATACATCTGCTATACAATCTTTATTAGTAATGGGGTAAGTATTTTAAATTTCCATGGTTATTAACGTTATTAGAATAGACTATGTCGGGATTTACACCATGTTATACCTACCTGTTTATTTTAGACTCCGATATTTCGACGCAGTTGCATGCGCCATGGTCGAAGCAGAAATGTACGAGTCTCAAAAATAAACGGTACGTACGAGGGTGGTTTGATAAGTCCATGACTTTGAAAAGAAGAAATAACAATATACTTTTTTTTCATAATTTATTTTTGTATCTTAAGAAGAAACTCCTTTAGGAATCTTTACAGTTTTTTTTTTCAAATTCGCCAAAAGATTATTACTTTTGGAAACATAAAGCTCAAGCGACTTCTAACTTTTCTTAATGACCCTGTCGACCCTCTCGGCGGCACTCATGACATCAAAACTCATCAAATGAAGATGCGAATCCTTCCTATTCTCTAGATTCAACCCATTGAGATTTTTTCTCCTACCAAACATGAATGAATGTCTTGGCGGGCAATGATTTTCATCAAGCCAATTGGTGGTGTCTGAAATGGGTCCTCATATCAGTTACCAGTTTTCAGGCAATGAAAGAAAAAAAAATGGGTTAAAGACATAGGAACTTTGTTGGGCTGATTACGCAGAGCTACAATAAGATTATGTAGAGAAATAAAACAAAATATTCCGAAAAAAAAGTGTTTCTTTATTACAAAGTCATGGACTTATCAATCCACCCTCGTACATGGTGTAAATCCCGACATAGTTTATTCTAATAACATTCATTATTCCTTCGCCAAACTATAGTCACGTACACCAAAACGCGATAAAGAAAAACCACCCGTTCTATGACTGTTAACACCAAACTATTTATAAAACCGCCTCCCGCTTGTACATTTGTCAAAAATGAAGAATTTCGCGCAATAAACCCCGTCAAGCGAGGTTAAAAACGATCCCATTTGTAATGGAACACAAACAGTATTAAGGAAACCGCATAAACAAAGTCTGGCTTGATTTAAGTCCAAACAGTATTGTAAAAATAGGCCTTATTTTGTTAAGCGAAGTGTCTAGTGGGCTCTGAGTGGGGTTAGATACTTTACTACGAGTAGTTATAAGTATCGCTTGGTATAGTTTTTTTACATGGGGCGTTATGTCATCGCTATGATGACCCTCTAGCGGCGACAAATAAATAAAATGTGGTGTACTACGAGTATGTGACGGTGATGATTTATCAAAAAAATCAAAAATATTTATTTACATTCAAATATCGTTTTTTACAGTGTAGCGAGTGACCAGTCTCCTTTTAAGCATATAAATACTTGTACCCACCAAAACCAGATGGCTCTGCTCTTCATATAATAGGGATGTTCACTATTTTTTTATTTTATGTTACATAAATTACCTCTCAAAAAAAGAAACATTGGTAAAAGAATTAATTCGCTAGCATGAAAACTGCCCGAGATATCACAGTGTGAAATGCACACAAATGGACTCGATCAAAAACGCTCCATACTAATGGCTTGCACGTTATGACGTCACGCCTTGCAAGTTTGTATGCAACGCATAGGAAATTTGTTCAGCAGCTTTATTAAATATTGTGTTTATCAAAATGGTTTCTTCGACAAATTTGCTATACATTTTACGGATTAATTAAAGGTATCATTTATTTTAATAAATTTTATACTTTTTAAATGGACTTGTCCACCCAACTTTGAAGGGTCATAACACAAATAATATGCAATATATAAAACCAAGAGGTATACAAGCTACTCTAAAAGTTTAATATGTTTACGATTTTTATTAGTATTTCGTTATTTTATTCATTAGTCAACATCCCTATTGTGACATTCGAACATATGTTTTTTTTTCATGGTATGGCATTCAAGTCATCCATCATCATTAATTGTTACAGTCATGAATGTCTTGTCTTTTTACAGTCATGAAAACTCTAACACCCGGGTGGCCACTAATCCTCATACGATAAGAAGAAGTCTTTAAAAAGAAAATGTATTTAGTTTAACTGTCTAGTCTAATGGATTATGATATTGATAATGGCTGCCTTTGACACGTAACATTAGTAAAGAAGTTTCCAGTAACACCACTTTTAGTTGATTTTTTACTCTGAACAAAGTGGCGTTGTGCAGTAAATAAGGCGGATAATAGTTAACACTTTTGAAAAACCATTACTTACCTGTTTGCAAAAATAACAAGCGTCTTTACAAAATTAAATGCCGACGCTATACTCTGCTATATATTTCATTATCAAATGAACTATGGACCTAAGATCATTAAATTGTGTTATGATTTTTTGATTAACAGATAAATTTCGCGGTCGCACACACATGTGGCATTAAATTTCTTTTAGTAGCTTCATATTTGTGCTATAAAAAATAGATTGCAGTGGCCTTGATACCAGATTGTAATGGTTTAGCTAAAGAATTCGTATTGGTTGTTTTTATTCGGCTATCAACAACATCACCAATAAACAATGCTAAATTTGTTTTTGCTGGAACAATTTATTATTTAACATTTTGATCATGCAGTAAGTTTACGGATCGCTATTTAAAAAGTTATGTAACTTTACCTATTGAGCCCGGCGGGTGCCTCCAGGCACCCGCGAGACGGGTTATACGTCATTGAAAAAAATATCCGTCAAGGCCCAATGTCACAGAACATTAAATTTAAATCCAAGATTTATTTAATTTACAATAAGGCAAAATATTGCCTGGCAAAATATTTGATCTCTGGGTGCCTGGAGGCACCCGCGATGCTTGACGGTATAAATTTCTCGCGGGTGCCTGGGGGAACCCGTCGGGCTCAATAGGTAGGTGGTATACATATTATAAGGTGTTACAAAAAGACCTATAAAGCCGAATATAGACAGGGGACCATGCATGCAATCCCGGAAAATTATTATTAAACCTGAAAACCGCCACTTTTTGAAAAAAACTTATTTTCATGATAAACTACATAATGGCAACCCTAAATTGTGTTTTGCTTTTGTCCATTGATGGGATTGATTATCGAAAACAATATTATTTTCCATACAAATAAAGAACAAAACTTTACGGGTTATTTTGAAACATCATGACATGTAAGATGGGTGGTCAAAGTAATTTTGTTTGAAATTAATATTAAATTAAGACTTTGAAAGCGTATTCAATTTTATTATTGTGTGTTAAAATCGCGCTGTACCTACATGGCCACAGAACACATAAAAGTAATGGCATCGAAGTTCGACCGGTGGTCAACCGTAACTCGACCAAAGATGGACCGGAGCCATCGTCGCTGAGGTCGCTGACAGTTACGTAAATAATGTAAGAATTTTAAAGGCCTTCCAAATGACACGATTTCATTTCCAACTTAAATTGTGTAGTAATCGGCAACTGAATCGAATTGGCTGTCTACACGACACGACGCCCAATCCCATTCAATTTTCAAACTCTTGAGGAGCGGATGTGAACCATGCCTCCTATATTATCGAAAAAACGCAAGTATAGCACTCGTGTTATGGCTCATGATTAGTTCAGATGAAGTAAGCAAATGAAAAGAATGAAAAATAAGCCTTGAGGCTCAAAAGAACTAAATAAAAGATCTAAATTGGCAATCGTTATCCACTACGCCTGGAATCGGGTGATCTTGCCCACTCTATGACCTTCAATTTGGATCAATCATCAACTTCCCACTACATTATACGATTTGATTAACAATATTGTGCCGTCATTAAATAAATTCATATTCACATTTTACTAATCCCTCATCTAGGAATGACCTTTTTAAAATAGTAGATTGTTATACAATACACTAAAATGACCCATTGCATACAAGGTAGTTTTGTTACAAAGGGTTTTATATAATAGAAACCGAGTTACAATGGGTTTTAGCGTCGTGTGTTACACCATACTTTTCACTATGATTGCGAGAAAATAAAATACAATATTAAATAGTTTATACCTACTTCCGTAAACGAATCCACTCGTTTTTCTATCCTCCACTTCATAAACTTTTTGTACAATATTTAAATAAATCAGTCACACAATTCAATCAGTTTGTAATTATAGAAAAATTCTAAAGACTTCGCGCCATGGTTGGTACCTTTTTTTTAATTTCTGCTATAGCAGCTATCAGTCAGTTGCAAGAACGATCTTGCGTCATTAAAGGTATCACCGTCCTTTACTTCTTTTGAAAGAAGAAAAAGATGGCGATACATTTAATAAAGCATTAACTTTAAAGATCGTTCTTGCAACTGACTGTAAGCAACACAAACACGCACTCTACGATTCACTCTTTTTTCGTTTTAGTAGGCTCACTGGTAATAGACAAACATTAAAAAAGAAAAAACTTTATCCCCTAGGGGTTATTATGCTATTTTATATATAGTCGGGTCTTGTACGTTACAATGACGGACTTTTTGAGCAAGAGGAGTGAAAATAACATTCCGTTTCACCAAAAACAGAAAGGTTATATAACAATATTTAATCGTAGCTTAACCTAATTTCATCGGTTGGGGTTTAACGTCGCGCCCACAGTTTTGTTGAACTTAACGTAATCCTTACATAACGCGTCAAGTTTATCAAGCACTTAACTTAATGTACTGTATCTAAAACCACTCCGAAAATATATTTACATTGCCATTACCCACATTAAAGTGTTAACAGTTGTACCATTTTGTCAGAAACATGAAAAAACCCCATTGGACAAAAACGATTATGTGTAATCCCAAGATCAGTGTTTATTTTAAACATTTATTTATTTATTTAAGTAGATACTTTGAATAGCCCATTTTTTTCTTACCACACATTCTGAACATCTTTTAGCTGATAAAAAATATTGTCAGATGATGGATTATTATCTTACCTATTTCTTTTTTCTTCGAATACCAGATGTTTGTGTCGAACATATACTCGAGGATATTGAAAGAAAATTCAAAAGGTTCAATAAAAATGTCACGGACGTCCTAAACATTACATTTTCTTTGGTCTTACATTTTCTTTGTGATAATGTGTTATGTTAGCTTATGATAAAATTGCCGAAAAAGGAACTTTAATTTAATCCTATTTAATAATGGTAAGTGTGGTTATACTTTTTACCCTTCGGACATAGCCAACAGTCTCTAGAAATCGTTGGAATACTCGTCGAACCTTCGAGCATCGCGGGAACAGAAACGCGTCTTACTCTAAGCGTCGAACGGAATCAATTACATTCGTATGACAGTTGCCGCACCACAGTCTGGTGAATGAAACGTCGTCGCCGCCATCGCGTCGCAACCGCCGCAGTAGTGTGGCCGCGGCCTAACAGAATATTTTTGAGTTTTCTTCTTCTATCATCGATGATCGATAGATTTCTTACATAATTGAATTGGCACAGAAATTGGTCTCAAATACCGTTAAATTGTGGTCTCCTTTTTTAAGTCACCTAAAAAGGTTTGGAAGTTTTTAGAGAGCACTGTAAAAGTATTACGAATGTAATTTTTATTAATCCTTCGAGCCCCGGAAATTAAGACAATTTAACCGCCTCTGTGGTCTAGTGATTTGCCCACCCGTCCTTGTAAGACGCAAGGGGTTCGCATCTTACCTAAGTCTGACGCCAAGCAACAATTAAAAATTGCTGTGTTCCAGCAGTTAGAGGTAAGATAGCCAGTTCCTCAGTGATGAGGTTTCCGGGTGTCACATAACATCAGGTGCGGGGAAGGCCAAGCACTTTAACCCGTTGTGCATAAAAAAATAGATTTTCCATTGTTGTGCGGCCCAATCGGGCCGCTCTGGCATTATAACGTCTATCATCGTAAATGACGTGAAGAAAATTATTAAAATGACTGATTGTTTTTTGCAAAGATTAAATAAATAGATTCATAAATATCAACACAAATACACACCATTTGTCTTGTCAATTTTTCCCATTCTCCGAACAAATGGTGTGTGAGGTGGAGACAATATATTTATTGTACCTATTACCACGAACAAAACCGATAAATCTTGTTTCTGTGACTCCCAATAATGTTAGAAGTTATATTGGAAACTTGTTCTTAAATAGATATATCTACGGCTATTTTTATTTGTGGAGTCGATCCATCTAAGAAAAGAAAAACATAAAAACTAACCAGAAGGAAAAAGATTAATTTAAGCCTGGGGACACCTTTGTGTGACTCGGGTAATCAGCGTTTTTTACCGACGTTTTTATCCCAGCATTTTGCACTAGGTCAAATTCAGTTAATGAAACTTTATGTAAGTACCTATTTATTCGATACAAACAATAAACTTGTATAGTATAATCTGTGTAACCGAATATTAAAAACAATTATTAGGTGACCCAGAATGCCTTGCGGCATTCCAAAGATGAATTTTAAACTCTGAACTGAAAGGTTAAAAGTAAACTGAATTCTAATTTATTAATATTCTTTAAAAGTCAGTTTATCTAAGTTTAAGTATCTTTGTAAGCATTATATAACTTGTCCGTTTCTTAATGAAAGATAACATTGTTATATAGTTTCTTTCATTGTCCTGACCTAACCCAAAATAATCCTCAGATTATGAGAGCATTTTTATGGCAAGGCTTATCCGCTAACTCCATTCAAATTGCTGATTCAAACATCAATGGAATCTGGACCTTTGACGGTCGACGGGCGAACCTTTTCTTCACATCACCTTAAATCACGACATTCATCAAGGGATCAAACCGTGTTTACTGATGATGGTAACATTTTATTCCAATTTATATATTGTCCGATTTCTGATACTGTCGAAGAAAACCTGTTCTTTTGATTATTTCTCTATTTATTGAAATAAAAAACATTATATTTGGTTTAGCGATTTTCCCTGGAGATAACTAAGCGCATTCAGGATGGGGATCAGGATGGGTGACCATCAGTCATTACCTGTAGCACGAACAGCTATGAAAAAAAAATTACGCGCGTAAAAAATTCGATAGAGTAATTTTGTATGGGAAATTTGTACCGCGCCATCTACCGCCGAAAAGCGAAAGGAGATTTCCCATAGAGAATTACTTTATCGAGTACTTTCACGCGCGTTTTTTTCCCGATAGATGTTCGTGCTAAGGGTAAAGATTTCTAAAGCAAGCTAGCAATGAGAATACAACGCGCGCGGGAGCGAGACCGATTTGGCAGATTAGGCGAAACAATCACAAAATCAATTTGTAGTAAATAAAATAACCATAGCGATTATAGAGAAACACATACATTGATAATACTTACAAATTGCTCGACTGCAAACTTTATGTTGTTTATAATCTCTTACTTAAAAAAAATATTTTGAAAAAAGAAATATATGTAGCTTACTTCCGCAAACAAAATATGCAAGATGCACCGCCCGCCTGCCCGCAAAAATATGCGCATGCACACCACAAACACACCACACAACCGAGTGTTTAGTTCGGTGTTGGTTTACGCACGATCTAACTCCTGAGGATGCTCCGGGTTGGGGGCGAAACACGTGTAGAGTAGCCTAATTGGTGAAGGTGCAAGGTGTGTTACTGTCTTGCTGAATGCAGGTATTGTGCACTTATATTTTGTGGTGTGCATGCGCATATTTTTGCGGGCGGGCGGGTGTTGGATCTTGCATATTTTGTTTGCGGAATTAAGCTACATATATTTCTTTTTTCAAAATGGTTTGGGACTTCCGCCAAGCGACGCAATCAAATACTTTAAGAGGTAGGTACTTTCGAAATTAAAATGTTTAGAGCCAAAATCATTGAAACGTGTTTCTGGTTCTTCTTAAAAACCATTTCAGATCCGTAGCATCTTTCTGCAAACTAATAGTATTACATAAAAAAATTTTTTTTCAAAAGATTAGTATAACCCATTATTTGTATCCATCTAGAGAATCATTATTAGGTAAAGAACTTTGTAATAGTTAAAAGGCTTTATTATTATTCTGGGAACGCTGGGAAGATAAAGCTTCTTAAATATTTACTTTTATAATAACAGCACCTGTTACAAGAAAGAGCTTTTTTGGCAAAAACCCATTATATTATGAATTGATTGTCAATATAAGTATTTAGATTATTAAATTAAATATTAAGTTATTTGGGAACAAGAATAGCAGCAGTGTACCGGGAATCAAAATTGAACCTTTTTTATGCACAACGGGATAGTGCTTGGCCTTCACCTCACCTGATTGTTAAGTGACGATAAGGCCGAAGGTGGGAGTGCACTACACCCGGAATCTTCATCACTGAGGAACTGGCTAAAAAAAACATACCTCCAACTGCCGGAACACAACAGTTTCACACAACCTCAGAGGTCATCGATAGTTGAAGCGCTCAAGGCGGAACTTGACAAACTTATCGTACTCGATCACGTTTGTTAAGCAACGCTCGGTCCGGTCAGGTGTCGGATGGGTGGCCGTTAAAGTGGCATTACAACTGAGCGCTTCCGTGCTTCGGAGGGCACGTTAAACCGTCGGTCCTGGCTGTTGTCATCTGATAACAGTCGTTAAGCCTTACAGGCGGCTTGATAAACTCTAACACCAGAGGTGGCCACTAATCCCCACTCGATAAGAAGAAAAAGAAGGTAGTTAAAGTGTTTTTCATGAACATTCACAGTCACTTAGATACAAAACACACAATTAACAAGAGCTAGTGAAATATAAATAAAGCTAGCTATAGTAGTAGTCGCAAAAGCTTTAGTTAGAGATAATAAAAATCATCTAAATTTTCATGTAGGTAGAACTTTGGAAAAATCTCTATAATCCTAACGAGCATAATCGCTTGTATTGAAAAAAAAACCTCTTTCGTTCGTTTCAGGGATTAAATGATTTAGTTTTTTTTTATGTTGAAACATTAAATTTTATTAAAATCAAAACAAAATAATATTTGATTTCAGTTTAAAACAATAATATGCTTTTACTGTTGTGAAAAAATATAGAGCCGATATTTTACCCACTTATGAAACAGCTAACTACTCGTAAAATATTGTGTTTTTTTTCGAAATCATTAATTTACATCATAAACAGCATCGTTCTTTTCTACGATTTTTCCGAAAAATTACAACAAAAAAAAATCTACATACAAAATAAATATCCGAACAGCTGCTGATCAAGTTTTGTATGAAATGTTGCTTTTTGTCTTTTTGGGAAAAGTCATAGAACAGACGTTTTTATTAATGATGTTAAAGAAATGATATTTAATATAATGTTAAATACAAATCCGCTCCTGCGAGGTTGTTAAATGGTTTACATACTGTATGCCTACTACTTAAAGAATCATTCATTTATACCGACTTCAAATGTGTGTGTATGTGTGTGTGAGTGCGTGTGTGTGTGGATTTGTGTTATTGTATATGTGTTACTTAAGTAGAATTTCTTCTGTTTCTTTATAGTTTAGGTTAAGTAACCATTGACGTATTATTTGCTTACATTTATAAGATGACAATGATAAGTACCTGGAAAAAGTGCCGTAAAAAGTGTGCAAGAAAATGTAATGGCTGAGAAGCTCCTTTATTTAACCCAACCCATTTCAAGCATCAGTCTTCACAACTAGTAATCTAAGACTAATATTGTTTATATTTACTGTTGCTTGTTACTACTATTTGTGAAGGAATAAATAAAAAATTATTTAACCAAGGTCTTGGGAAATTGGAGCTATTGAGTCATCAACTACAAATAGTGTACGACTAACAAGTCGCTAACGATCCATCAGATATTACACCAAGAAACCTTTATAACCAATTTTCCGCGAAAGAAAATTGAGACTAATGATTTACCTAGGAAGAAAATATTGAGCCCTAATGTCAAAGTGATAAGAGTCACATTGGCATTTGCTAACCCAAGTCATTAGTAGAAAGACATACAAATACAGAAAAAATACCTACATACAGGATGTTTGGTAATAGCCTTATTAAGCCGAATATGGTACAAATAGATAGATAGGGTGTTTCATACAACTCCGGAAAATTATTAGAAACCCTAAAAACCTTTTTTGAAAAAAAAAGTATGTTAAACTACATAGTGGAGCTCGGTGGCGCAGTGGTTTAGTGCCTGGCCCAGCGATTGCGGAAGTTAAACAACGTTCGCAAGGGTCGGTCATGGGATGGGTGACCAAAAATTTATTATATCGAGCTCCTCCGTGCTTCGGAAGGCACGTTAAGCCGTTGGTCCCGGCTGCATTTGCAGTCGTTAACTCCCACCAATCCGCATTGGGCCCGCGTGGTGGGTTATGGCCCATCCTCCTTACCACCCATAAGGAAGGCCTGTTCCCCAGCAGTGGGGACATCAAAAATGGCTGATGGTCATAATGGCAAACCTTGACTGAAATTGTGTTTTGATTTGCCTATTAATGGGGTTGATTATCGATATCTTTTTGATACAAATAATAGGGGTAAAAGTATGAAATTGCCGATTTTTTATGATAAAGATGATTCAGTTACTTGTTATCGAATTATGATCATAACGGCCCACTATCAGCAATAAAAATATTTCTGATTTTCTTTCCTGAACGTTAAAAAAGTATCAAAGGGGACTCCTTTTTGTTTAGCAGAAATGACCGCCTCATTCGTTGTAACTTAGCCGATAAGTACAATTTTTTTTCACTTCACAGTCATGTGGCATTTAGTTAGCTGTGTGTCTAAACATTTGTGCATAAAAGTTTTAAAACTTGACGTTCATGGTTATTAAATAATTAATTAATACAATGTTAGTGTGGAAAATTCAAATTCTTTAAATTTCTCCATACAAAACGGCAATTTCGTACATAGACCCCTAATATAAATACTATTCAGCTTTGTAACGCTATTTCTAAACAGAAAGGAAGTTTCTAGTTTTAGCAGTATCGCACAGAATTTAGTTTTGTGACGGATAATATAATACTAAATAATATACTAGAAAAAATACGACTCGCACCAGATCAATACTCAGACGGGAATCGAACCCGCGACCTTTGGATATCGGGCCAATGCTCTGACCGCTGAGCTACCGAGTCACTAGTGACATCGTTGAATTTCTTCTAGAATATACTTCTCTTACGCTGCAAGCCAGCGTTATTTCACTAAGGTGGATAATATAATATCAAATTGTTATCGAGTGAATTATAGGGTTATGGAAAGCTCGATGTCGCAGTAGGTCAGCGCATTGGTATTGCGGAGGTTAAGCAAGTTTCGAAAATGTTGGTCATGACCAAAAATGTATTATTTCGAGCTAAGCCGTCCGGTACCTTCTGCAATGTAGTCGTCAACATCCTCATTGGGCACGCGTGGTTATGGCCCATCCTGCCTTATACACACATAGGGAAGGCCTGTGCGTGCAGTGGGGACAATGAAATGGCTGATGACAAAATTAGCGAGCTTCTTTAGTAAAACAAAACAGTTAGGCATCGAAAATACAACAAAATTTTCCTACTGTTCGTGACATTTAGCCGTTTCTGTTGAGCCATAAAACAAGTGACTGGTTTTCATAGCACCTAATTTAATGGACTCTTTTTAAGTCTCAATTAAGTTAACGTACCAAGCAAGCTTATGTTTTCATAACAAGTATATTGACAGTGGCAAAAAGGTTATTAACCCTATCCTTGATGGTCTTTTTAAGAGCTTTGTCTAATTAAGAAGTTACGCTTGAACACCCCAGTTTTCTTCCGCTGACCTTTACTACCTTTTACATTCAGGAACGTAAGTATATAAAAAGGCGTAATTTCCACTTTGTTACTAACCACAAAAGAACTAACTGCGGATTGGTAGGTATTAACGACTGCAGATGCATCCGGGACCTAGTGCCTTCCGAAGCACGGAGGAGCTAAAATTTGGGTACCCATCCTATGACCGACCCTTGCGAAAGTTGCTTAACCTTCGCAATCGCTGGGCTAGGTGCTAAACCACTGCACCATCGAGCTCCTCTACCTGACCATACCAGCCCACAATTTTATATGACCACCTAAAATGAAAAAGTTTACAGCAATTATATATTTTATTTATATATAAACATAATTATACGGGATAGACCCAATTATATAATTATGTGGTGGTACTACAAACATAACTCAATTTGGTTAACAAGAGATTTCGGATTGTCCGCAAACACATCAAAGTAACCAGGAGCGCGTTAAGTGCTTCATGCATGCGACACAGCGATATAAGACCAACGAAGCTACTAATTTAAGTGGTGGTCCTAACAATAGTGGTTAGAGTTAATTTATGGCCAAGAGTCAAAGATAGGTTGACACCGAAGTTTAGTGGGAGCTTAAAATCTTATTATGTGTCAGAGTATAGTCGCTAGTAATTACACGTAAACTCTGTATTTAGCCAATTTTAGTTAGAGAAACCATGAAATAAATTTATTACTGTGGTGAATCTGAGTTTGATAAAGCCGGCATTTTACTGTATACAGAGTGTTTTGTAATAGCCTACCTAAAGCCGAATATGGTAGATAGGGACCATCAAACTGAACAACTTTTACTATGGGACTAACTCTGAAATTGCGTAAAAAAATCAGCTGTTTCATACAAAAATTAATAATGCATGAAAAAGCAGTTTTTATTGCGATTTCAGAGTTTGTCCCAAGGTAAAAGTTGTTCAGTTTGATGTTTCAGCTTATCTACCATATTATTACCAAACATCCTGTATAAAATATAAATGGGTTAAGTTATTCCTATATGTTACGTATTTTATCGTATCGTATTGTACGACAATTTCGGTGACGGTAAATCGTTAATTTATCTTCGTACGTGCTTACAAACGCTGTCTAAAAAGTGATTAATTCAGACGACTAAAATCTAATCTTTCGAGTATAATTAACATCAAAGTCTGAGACATATTTCTAGTCAACGTAAAATGTGTAATAATATTCTGATATTTTATAGAAATACTACTACTAAAATGAAGAATGTTTATACTTTGTTTAGCCAAAAATATTGCTGAACAATTTTACTCCTTACGTTATATACATATTCCTCAACAAACTTATTGGTCATTCTAGCTATATTATACATTTATTAGGAAGTCAGTTTTCGGTTTGAAAAATCTGTAGGGGTACAGTGGGCCATAATTAAATATATTTAGCTCAACAATTTAGTAAGTACTGTAAAAAACACACTTTTGTCAAAAACTTTGCTCTATGATAAAGTTCTAAAACCTTCAGCTATTTTCATTGCTGACTGTACCGTCACGACAATTTATTGCTTTTGTATAGTATGTAGTGATTACAATGCTCAGTAAATAGAGCTGTTGTAACTTAAAAACGTTAGTTTTTTGGACAAATTACCAAAGTGCTCATAGTACCACAACTATTAATTTATTAGGTAACACCTAGATATTTTTTTTTCAATTAATTTATACCCACAGACCATACAACAAGTACTTATTCATACCATACTGTACAAAAAAACAATTCATCAAAAACCACTTTCATGACCATAGAGATAGCATACACTAGGGGCGCCGAAACAAAACAAGCAAAATCGTTATAACCCGTAAAGCAAAAAGAGTTCGACGTGCATAGTGTCAAAGGCTCTTGATAAATTGATGCTGGTACACACTATTCAGAGCTTTCCAACATAGGTGTCCCTTTCCATTGAGTTTTCCAGAAAGGTCGAGAGAACAATAGGCCAAACATGTGTCGCTTTGTGTTGGACATCAAATGACGAATGAGCCTGGAAGTGGTTTCGCCTTTTATACTTTAAAGTGGATAAGCCATTATGAAGAATTCAATTTATGTATACAGAGCTCAATCACGGTAATTTTAAACGATAAAACCAAAATCGTTACGTTGTCATTTAGGTTATATTTACGTAAAAATCTTTGGTTTAGCTTCATAATTTTCACTTAAATTGTCCCAGATTGTAATCCTAGACTCCTTAGGCAGAGTATTCAACAATTTTAACAAAACTAAAGCGAGTATTTTTATGTAAACGAAACTGAAACGGTAACGATTTAGCTTTGGTTTTATCGTTGAAAATTAGCGCGTAGGCAACGGAAGGAAAGTAAATGACATTAAATATTGGAGATAGGAAATACTGAAAGAAAACCTCATTTTGATTTTAAAAATAATTGGAACTACAATCAAAGTTTTTTAAATCGCATACAATACTAACTATACAAATTGATACAATACGTATTAATAAAATTCTACATGTTCTTCCTTTTTTTAAGATGCTGTATTAATCGGTATCGTAAAAATAAAAGATTGTTTTTCTTTTTATAATTGGTGGGTTCAATTGAAAATTCAAAATTCGAAATAATTTAACAAATAAAATAATCAAAGCTCTTTCTCCCGGGTCGCTGTATACATCTATCAAAGCATTTTGGTTACCTAAGGTAGAGTGCTAAGTGCGGAAAATTCCTAGTCTATCTGTGTAGTTGTGAACGTTTCCTAATATTTGGATTAGAAGAATGCAAAATAACGTACGGTCGACGGCATGCTGGGCTTCCAGGACAGCGTAATGATATTCAATCAATGTTATACATAATTGAAAAGCTGAAAGCTATTAAGGTTATTTATTAAGGTTATTAAATAAATTACGGATTTTTGACAGTTTTGTATAACCTCTTGTGCTGCTGACTGCACCTAAGTCGCTTCGTCAAATGGCTTTAGAAGCTTTTTCTCCGGGGATTCTGTCTGTCGGAGCGTTTAGTTGCCTAAGGTAGAGTGCTAAGTGCGGAAAATTCCTAGTCTCTTTTTAATAACATCAATCTATACTGTGTAGTTGTGAACGTTTCCTAATATTTAGTCTAATAACAACTTTGTTTACAATCTCGACCCTGTCCATTAGCGACCAGTAACGTAAACCAAAAGATAATTTTACAATTCACGTTTTAAAAACAATAACCGCTACGTTACCGGATATTGGGCCAAACAATGTCAAGAGCCAAGTGAATGAAAAACATGGGTTTTCATGATTTTATTTATATAGATGATCTCATTATACCAAGAAATTGTATTGAAACTTTGGCATTCGACTGACGCATTACCTGACACGACACCACTAATTCTGGATCTGGGAAAATATTTGACAAAAAATAGCAACATTGTCGTCCATTTTGTTACTTTACCCACAGCTGAGTTACACCATCTTGATTTAAGCATAACTATAACAGATACAAACTTATCTGACTCGATGACAGCGTCGCTGTCGTCTATGGCGTAACCTAGGTAACAATATGTAATAACACCTTAGTTCCACTTTTGACCATTGGCTCAGATAATTTTGTATCTGAAGTTAAGGTCAAGTTAAGATTGTGCAACTCAGCCAGATGGGTAAAGTAACAAAATGGAAGACAATGTTGCTGTTTTTTTTGTCAAATATTTTCCCTGATCCACCGTTGCTAACCGTAGATTGCAGTCTACGGTTAGCCACCTTTGATTTAATTTTATTATAAATTCTGATTCCAAAGTAGGTAGCACTTGTGCTATCAGGGATAACAGTGGTATACAAATACCTAGAGCTGAGTCTACAGAAAAGTTCGTTTCTAAATTTTCGCAGCCGGCGGGGTTTGAACCCGCCTTTAGAGATGGTGATCACTGTGGAGTGATCAAACTGATCAAGGTTGTTGTACTCCGGTTTTCAATGTGTCAGTGGGGAGGTCCTGGGAAATTTTAAGAAGTTCTGTGAAAAAATAAAACTTAACCTAGACGAGTATTTTCGCATTGCTTATTATGAAATCCGATATATACCTGGTAGTTCGAATAAATAATGTTGAATTAATGAATGAAGCTCGTCACTGATTGATTATTAATACTGACTGAACACGTGGCAATTTCCCATCTCTTCTAACTTTCATAATATCAGTTTCTTATACCAAATATTAATCTCTGTTATTGTTGTGGGTGAGATTATTAATCACCACTCTTCTAAGGAATCCTAAAATAATATATAAGTACCATCTTTGATTGATGTAAAGAACGCTGTTACATTTTATTTATTTTATTTTATTTATTGAAAGGCACAACTACAGAATACAATTTCACACATTTTTAAAGAGCTAATAATTAGATTTCACATTACTAAATAATATACTAGAAAAAATAGATCAATACTCAGACGGGAATCGAACCCGCAACCTTTGGATATCCGGTCCAATGCTCTGACCGCTGAGCTACCGAGTCACTAGTGACATCGCCGAATTTCTTCTAGTATATCCTACTCTTACGCTGCAAGCCAGCGTTATTTCACCAATGTGAGGAATTACCTCGATATTCAATTGAAATATCTTTCCAGATATTTGGCAATCGATTAAGATGAAATAGCTATATAATTTTTAAATTTGAGATTTTTGCATTCACAATGCTATTTTTACACAATACTAAATCTCAAATTTAAAAATAGATTTCACATTTAAATCGAATTCCAATAAATGTTGTAAACAAAGTTTACATAGAACAGTAATTCTTTAAAGTGACAAGTTTAAGCTAATAAAAAAAGAGATACAAACGATACAAAAATATTTCATGCGTGACAATACAAAATACCATAATAATCAATAGTCACTTACATATGAAATAAACGTTTTATTGCTGTGTTAAAAGAGTAAAAGCTTTGTGAGAATACATCCAAATTGTTAACATTTTCGTTATAAGTTATAACTATAGTTACTACGTAATAGTTATAACTATTAAATTAATAAATAAATAAAACCTTAAATAATTGTCACACTGCTAAATGTTTATTTTTCGGCATGTCGAACATAATAAAAGATTTAATAAGAGTTTGATATTTTGCGTACCCATCATTTTATATTATATTTTGTCACAATTATGTACGATAAAATTGTTTATTGCTGAGAGCATTTAATTTGTCACGTCTACGTAATTAAATGTTTATGAAATTTCGTGTCACCTTGGCCGTAATGTGAATTAATAAAAACATGAAAAAAAAAATCAGACGAACTGAGAACCTCCTCCTTTTTTTGAAGTCGGTTAAAAATCAACATATTTTTGTATGATATTGAAAGTCATTCACAAAATATCACTACAAATTACTTAATTCATTTTGTAAAAATTAATTAGTTATCGATTGATTTTTGATAATAATAAACTTTACACCGTTTATTATGAAGTCACCTACATAGTAAACAGTGCACTGAGAAACGAGTTTTGAAAATTTACTAGGTGGTCGTATGATCGAAAGTGGCACCGCGGTGAGTTTTTTTAATTTTGTAATTCTATACACAATTTTAATAAAACTTTACGTGGAATTTTAAGGGCCCATAGTCTATTATTTTTAAACGATATTATTACATTCCCTCGTAGTCACTAGTTACTGCTAGAAGTAGATAACAAAACTGCTTAAAGTGGCCGTTTTGACACATTTGCTATCTACTTCTACGAATGACTACGAGGGCCTTCGAGCAGCGACGGCTTCGTCCCGCCCGTCTTACTTTAAGACGAGGGCATATGAAATCCACGCGGGCAAAGTAAAGTCACGGGCTTAGTGTATTTAAGAAAACCAGACAAATGCGAGTTGGGCTCGCCCACCGCGGGTTCCATACAAATTTGTAGGTATTTACGTATTTTAAATAAATACTATATTTTTCATGATTTAATTACAAATGCAAAGTTTTCAAATTTTTTCCTGTACTTGTAGTATAAAACGATATGATTTACAAAATTTCATAGTTCTTGGTCAACGGGAAGTACCTACCCTATGTTGAATTTTAATTCCCTTGGGAGTGTCGAAATATGCGTTTTCTGCGGTATAAACGGCCATACTATTTTTTTGAGTTAACTTAGAAGTTTGTTTTTTCACAGCTTCAAGTTACTGTAAACTTGAGTAGGTACCTATATGGTTTTAATTTCAACTCGATACCTTTACGCGTTCCCCAGATAAAGGGTCTTGACAGACAGACGGACAACAAAGTGATCATATAAGTGTTCCTTTTTTTTTCCTTTTAAGGTACGGAACCCTAAAATGACATTTCAATTCTCTTTGTTCCAGATCGATAATGGACTGACAACTGCTAAGCCCCAACTTCGAGGAAGATAACTTTCAAAATGTATACAAGAACATGCGTATATTTCGTTATAGGAATATTGGTCAGCTATGCTACAAGCATCAACATTTCCAAGACCAAAGAATTGATTATAAACAGAGATCTCAAAAATATAGATAATAGTAAAACAACTCATTCGAATAGTAAACAATCACCTATAAAAACAGATGGAAGCTCTCATACAGATATTAAAAGTGAAGAGTTGAAAGATTTTAATAATAACAAAAGTATGGAGCGTTTTACTTTAAAAAATAAACGGAATCATGATATCAAAAAACGGGCAATTGACTTAGATTATGATTCTTTGGATAAAGATAATAAAATTAATAACACAGAAGCAGAATTTCTCAAAACAAACTTGACTGTAGCAGATTGTGTTGGGTTAGAGGATTATTGTAATATGTCAAAGGAAGAGTACGTATCCATGTTGCAAGACTACATATACCCGCAAACATACGAATGGGTCCTCATAGGTACGCATACGGCTGTTTTCGTGATAGGATTAGTTGGGAATGCTCTTGTTTGCATAGCTGTGTACAGAAATCATACAATGAGGACAGTCACGAACTATTTCATAGTGAATTTGGCGGCTGCAGATTTTATGGTCATTTTGTTTTGTTTGCCTCCGACAGTGCTTTGGGATGTCACTGAAACTTGGTTTTTGGGAGACGCGTTGTGTAAAGTTCTACTCTTTTTTCAGGTAAGATTAGTGTTAATGTGTTACTATTAATTAAAGTGGAATGTTAGATTCTACTACAAAATACTTATTAAGTATCGCATTGAAAATAGCATTATGATTATCGGGGTTATACTCGTATCTTTGAGAAACAGTTATTTCAATTTTCAAATACTTAAATACCAGGTTTGGAAACAAAAAAAATATATATACTCTTAAAAATTAAAACAAGGTCACGTTTGTTAACACCATTTCATTACTCTTATTATTTTTGTTTAGTTGTCAGATTATGTTATTTAAAAGATTGTATTACAAGTTTTCATTGTCTCCGTGTGGTGATCACCAAGTCTCCATCAAGGAGCTGGACCACAAAGTTTTCATTACAGTCAGTCTCATGACCCAGAAGTTTTATTGCAGTCATTGATCAGTATACTGACCACGAAGTTTTTATTGCAGTCATTAGTCAGTATACTGACCACGAAGTTTTTATTGCAGTCATTGATCAGTATACTGACCACGAAGTTTTTATTGCAGTCATTAGTCAGTATACTGACCACGATGTTTTTATTGCAGTCATTAGTCAGTATACTGACCACGATGTTTTTATTGCAGTCATTAGTCAGTATAGTGACCACGAAGTTTCTCTTGCAGTCGGTGTCAGTGTCGGTGTCGGTGCTGACGCTGACATTCATCAGCGTAGACCGCTGGTACGCCATCTGCTTCCCACTCAAGTTCAAGTCTACCACTGGACGGGCCAAGACCGCTATACTAGTCATCTGGGCTGTTTCACTGCTGTTCAGTAAGTTACGTTCTATTATATGAAGCTATTTATTGTTTGGTATGTTTCATTCGCTCTTAATATAATGCGGTGTCTTGGCTAAGCTAAAATTTTAATTAATGGTAATGTCTAGTCAGTCGCTTAGTTTTAAAAAGCTATTATGGATGATAGATGTGGTATGAAAGAAAAAAACACTGAGGCCCTCCGCTGCGTCAAGCGGGATCCCGCCGCGGGTACACGGCGCGGGAATATTGCTGGTTTTTGACGGACAGATGCTTGCGCAGTGCATGAGTAAGCTCTAATCTATGTCGCCCCGCGCGCGTGTCCCGCTTGTCACAGCGGAGGGCCTTAAGGCGCTGTAGGTAGTGAAACTAGCGGCGCCACTACATTTATTTTTATTACTCGTAAACCAAGTCAATATTTAATAAAAGCTCATGTAATAATTTCTTAAATTGTCTCTAATATTTTTTGGAAAACTCTTCAACAGTTTTCATTCTTTCTGTAAGTTTTAAAATCCATTTTAGCTCAAAGTGGCCACTTTTGGCAATAATGGATTATAAAACTTACAGAAAGAATGAAAACTGTTGAAGAGTTTTCCAAAAAATATTAGAGACAATTTAAGAAATTATTACTTGAGCTTTTATTAAATATTGACTTGGTTTACGAGTAATAAAAATAAATGTAGTGGCGCCGCTAGTTTCACTACCACGTCCGTTTGGTGACAGAGGGGTCATTGTATTATTATAAAACCACAAATATCTTCATTCAAAATGTGAATATAAGAATAAAATGCGATATTCATTCACTAATATAAATAAATAATATCATAATAATCAACTCTACACCATGGTTTTCAGGTTTCCTATTAACAAAAAATAATGTCATTCAAGTGGAACAAATTGCAATAAAACCATTTTCGGCTCTAGCTTTGTATGATAACGGTCAGAGATTAGATATCATAATAAATTAAGCACCGTTTTTTTATCCACAACGATCATTGCCGAGTAGAAAAAATTGTGATGATTATAATAGTTTTTATATTTATTTGAGCACTGAATATAGACTATAATAATACTTAGGTACTGCAAAAAAACACTCTATACAACGTGTTTCAAAATAACCCTTAATGTCGAATATGGTAAATATGAGGTGATTTTTTTTAACATGTGACCAACTCTGAAATCGCAAAAAAAATCAGCTGTTTCATACATCTGGACGACGCCCAGTGGGTCGCTTAAGATACCGCTGGAAAGATGAAGTTGTCAAAGACCTGAAAGAGCTGGAGGTGCCCGACTGGTCTCACTTGGCACAAAACAGGAAGGAATGGCGCACTTTAATGTCGGAGGCCAAGATCCACTTCGGGTCGCTGAGCCAGCGTAGTAGTAGTAGTAGTTTCATACATCTTGATATTTTCGTTATTAACTTTTGTATGAAACAGCTGATTTTTCAGCACCCTTAGCACGAACAGCTATCGAAAAAAATAACGCGCGTAAAATCATTAGATAAATAAATTTTGTATTGGAAATTTGTACAGCGCCATCTATCGCCGATAAGCGAAATGAAATTTTCCATAGAGAATTGTCTATCGAGTAATTTTACGCGCGTTTTTTCTCGATAGCTGTTCGTGCTAAGGGTACTTACAGAGTTGTTCAACCATAGTAAAAGTTGTTCAGTTTGATGGGCCTTATCTACCATTTTCGGCATTAGGGTATACCGGGTTATTTTGTATACATAATCAAATGATTAATTTAAAATTGAAAGTAAACTTTCCGTGGGGGAACCACCTTCAAAATTCAAGATCTTAACTTTGGGTGTGATTCTGTCAAAAGAATAAGTTCCAAACAAGAAAAACACCAACTAACCTACCCTCTGCCCTCAGATTCTCCTGAGCTGTTAGTCCTCGAGACTGTACAGATGGTACCACTCCGGTTCAATCTTCAGTACCTGGTGCAGTGTATGGCCACCTGGTCTCCGACTAGCGAGGTGGTGTGGCATATCTTGAAGGTTCTGCTTATCTACACGTAAGTTTTAAAGAAAATGTTTTTTTCATGGAAATAGTACAGATGGTATCCTTAGTAACCTGGCGCAGTGCATGACCACCCGTCTCTGACTAGCGTGGTGGTGTGGCATATCTTGAAGATACTGGTCATCTATAAGAAATGTTTTAGACGTTTTTTTCCATGAAACGGTACAGATGGTAACCCTACGCTTCGACCTTCAGTACCTGATGCAGTGCATGGTCACATGGTCTCCGACCAGCAAGTTGCTGTGGTATATAAATCTTGAAGTTTCTGCTTATCTATTGTTATGCTTCCCTATTCTGATTTGAATGAGACTAAAGGCGTTCCCACGCCGAGAGCATTCATATGACCTAATGAAGCAATCCAAGACTCGAGACTGACTAAACTAAACGTATTGATCTGAATCTATGTAACAGTCCAAGCTGGACTATAACACGGGTCACTACTGCTTTATTACTATATTATTTTTACAGACTGTATCATTAGTTCATTACAGGTTGCGCACCGTATTGCTCCGTTCTCCTCATTCACTGTGTATTGCTTAAATCTTGAGAAAGCACTTTGATATCGTTTGTTTCAATAGATGCTAATGGGGTTGGTAAACTTTTCCAAAACTGTTGTGAATTATATATTTTCTGGTAGCTTTTGGCTTTGGAGTCAGGAATAACAAATTGCGGAATTATATACAGCTTCATTTTAATTTAAATAAAAATTTATATTTTTAATTTACAGCATAGTACAATAAATCACTATTACGGCTGTATGCATAGGTTATGCCTTTGCTCCAAAGACTTTCTATGTTGTTGCTCAAAACAAAAAAAAACAAAGGTATGATTACTCTTTGTCACTGTCTGTCAAATCTGTCAATCAGTTTTTTTAATTAGTAAATGCAAAGGAACTTGGTGTTCAGCCGTATGTTTGATATTTTATCGCGATAATAATATAAAAAAATATATTTAGTTAACAAGGTAGAATAAAAAAATCATAATATTATTTTCTTTATTCTTCAAACTTGTGCTATCAAAAAAAAATATAAAACAATTCTCTTCGAAAAAGTTTACCAACCCCATTGGTATGCTAGATTGGAATATGTAATCGCGGCTTTACTCGTTGTCACTGTCTGTCAAATCTGTCAATCAGTTTTTTAAATCAGTAAATGCAAAGGAACTTCGTGTTCAGCCGTATGTTTAATATTTTATCGCGATAATAATATAAAAAAATAAATATATTTTTTAAATGAATTTAAGACTTATAAAAACCTAAATATAGTTACCAAGGTAAAATAAAAAAATCATTATATTATTTTCTTTATTCTTCAAACTTATGCTATCAAAAAAAAAAAACAATTCTCTTCGAAAAAGTTTACCAACCCCATTCAAATTCTACCTTTTAATTATTAATGCAAAATATTAAGTTTTGTTTCAGTGTTCCTCTCCTTCTGATGACGATAGCTTATCATCAGATAGTAAGAGTTCTATGGAAAAATGAGAAAATCCCTGGCCAAGCTGAAATGGTCAAGTTGGCACCGGCAGAGCAAAGTATGTGCACTTATTATTTCATAAACTAACCGATTGAAGTAAAAACAAATAAACTTAGGTACAAATTTGGTCAACCTTTTTGCTGTGGGCTGTGAGAATTCTGGAGTTTTTTAGTAATTGAATATGAAACCTTTAATTCTTGTCGATATAGATTTCACAGACCTTATGATTTTGCTCTACATTTTATACAAAAATAAGCAACCTGTATACTCATTGATACGAGTTTTCGTTTTGTATAAAAAATCTATGTTTACCAAAAACCAATGCGTAAAAATATTAACGAGGTCATTAGCTTTCGACATGCCAAACATGTAAACATTGTTATAACGTATACAAATCTCAACATTATTTATAAAAACAAGTGATTGAATTTTTTCTTGTTTTGTTTTAATAAAAAATCGTTGTTCTGTGGTTTTAACCGAATCTTTCTACTCGGTATTCTATTTAGGTGTACTTGTGTACGTTATTAATCATCTTTTGTTTGGAAAACATTTTTTTGTGTTTTAATTGTAAAACAGCGTACCTACCTACTAGTCAAAAGAAAATTTAGATTGTATTGATATTAAAAAAACCTTTCCAAAGTTAGCTAATAATATTATCTTATTCAGATCATAAACAAAGAAGTTATACGACTGATCATCGAGGTAGTTCACACAAAATCATACTTTTTTCGTGCTTTTTTCAAGATTACTTGTAAAGTACTGAACCGATTTCCAAATTTTAAAAAATGGGACCAACTTGGGAGTTTACATGTAATAACGTTTAAATCATTTCAATCGGTCCAGCCGTCTTTGAGTAATCAGTAGACATAAGTACACAAAAAAAAAACAAATATACAGACGAACAGAGAACTTCCTCCTTTTTTGGAAGTCGGTAAAAAGATCATAAATTTATAACGAAAATATCGAAATGTATGTATCATCCGTTTTTTTCTCGATTTCAGAGTTGGCCCCAGAGTAAAAGTTGTTCAGTTTGATGGTCCCTATCCTATCTGGTTAAGCCATTAATTCTGTTACACTGTGTTTAAGCGTTACGATATATTTTATTCGTGTTCGTACGAGATAACAGACTAATTTATTTTGTCATGAATTTTTATGAGTTTTACTTGTCTTTTTCATGAAGAATGACAGTTAATTATTCTTCTACAGCTCAGCTACGGTCGAGAAGAAAAGCAGCCAAAATGCTGGTCGCTGTTGTGATCATGTTTGCCGTCTGTTATTTTCCCATCCATCTACTGTGTATACTCAGGTTAGTGTTTTTTTACAGTAATGTGAACATTACATTGTGTTCTTAGCAAACAATAATACCTACCTTATTGTAAAGGGAAACAATTGCTATCGATGTGATGGCAGGCGTTTCATGTTCAAAAACCATCAACATAAACCGTAAGCATTTTAATAACATATTTCACAGAAATCAATATTTTAGTACTTATCTGCTAACCAATTTAATGTAAAAATCTGACCGTAACGTTATTGTTCTGCTAATAGAAATTATCATTTTTTTTATAATACGTAAACCACTAGAGAAAATAAAATTGAGTCCTACGTTAGATATCAAAAGTTCTATTGAAAGCGGCAATCGAACTTTTGATATCTAACGGAGAAATAAGTACGATATATAAGGGCGTCCGCTGCGTTAA
Organism: Agriphila straminella; assembly: GCA_950108535.1. Classification (NCBI taxonomy): domain Eukaryota; kingdom Metazoa; phylum Arthropoda; class Insecta; order Lepidoptera; family Crambidae; genus Agriphila; species Agriphila straminella. The sequence continues at coordinate 8,689,167 of OX467324.1, read as the reverse complement.
GCGGAATCCCGGCGCGGGCATGAGGTGCGGGAATGTATTAGATTGCTGGTTTTCTGACAGACAGGATGCTTGCAGTGCATGAGTAAGTTCTAATCATGTCGACCCGCGCGGACACCCTAAGGCCCTAAGAGAACTTAGGGCCTGAGAGAACTAAGGGCCCCTATAGGACATCATGGCGCCGTCATCAGCAATGATTCGCTTTACGCCCCCAAATAAGTTGCGCAACCAAGCTAACACGCGTCCTAGTAAGATATCGCACTTAATTCTCCTTATTAGTATTTCTCGTTCTATTAGGTTTTTTTTCAAGAATATTATTATTGTCATCAGGTACACAATGGACATGGAGCAGAACGATGCAGTAACATTCCTGGCGCTTGTCTCGCACGTGATGTGCTACGCCAATTCTGCTATTAACCCCCTTATTTACAACTTTATGAGTGGTTAGTATTTTAGCATCCTTCCTTATCCTTACTACTTTTCCTGACTAATACCAGGGCTCTGTCAATCCGCGCGCGAGTCTGATGCGCTCGGCGTCCTCTGAGAGGACAAATTTCATACATCAGAAAAGATAAGACCTACGCGATAGAAAGAGAGGCAACTGCTAAGTGAATGTTTTGGAGCGAAGGGAGCGCTGTGCGAACTGAATTGCACCTTATTGTGTCGGAGCAAGAGTCGCAATTTATTTAAACGATTTTGCGGAGTGCAACTTCTGTACGCTAGTACTATTGCTAGTACTATCTATTCTATGCTAATACTATAAATACGAAAGTTTTTGTGCCTTTCCAAAAATAACGGAATGTTTCCTTTGAGTGAAATTTGCTATTCCCATGGTATAGAGTACTTTTCCTTCGTGGCATTAAAAAATTCCACATTGTAACTATATATTAAAGCTCTTTTCACGCACGTGAGACACTGAACACTCGTCAGTTAATAGGATTAGTAAAATCGGTGTAATATTGTTTTTGTCTTTTTCGACCGTAATAACTTACAATTCCACTAAGTCCAGAAAGGGTCGAGTTTGATATGAAAAGAAAAATCAAATGTGTTCTGTGCCTACTACATAGGTAGGCTACATATTAATCCTACGATTCTAATGGAAACAAACACACTTTAACAAAATAAATTCCGATAGTTAAAAGAATAAGTACAATGTTTACTACCCCCCTTACTAATAAAGATATTATAGCAGATGTGCCTATGGTTACACAATGGTTACTCTCTGTCTGACATTGAAAAGAAAGTGACAAAACACTGTAACTATACATCTGCTATACAATCTTTATTAGTAAGGGGGTAAATTTTTATTCTATCTCACAAAGTCCGTTCAGCTATGTACTAACGGGTGTAACAAGACCCTCAACGAAGCCGAAGTCCACGCATTCCGCCCATCATCAGGATCATTTTTGTCTTTTGGACTATACCTGGGAATCTAAAAGCTACAAAGTTATTGAAGGTCAAAGTCAAAAAAATTGTTTCAAATTTTTTATGGAATCTTATTTTATTCGTTATTTCCTATTTTTTGTCTACAGAAACATTATCAAAATTTTATGTATTTCGTAAAAAACAATGGCTTCAAAACGTCATCACTCAAATTTCATGAGCACGCACATAAACGTTGTCTTTTAACTCGGCCGCACGCACGCAACTGTGTAGCATTCACTCGCAGGCGCGGTCATTTGTACGCGTTACATTGCGTTGTAATGTATGCAATGCTTTTTTAACACCAAAAATTTAAATCGTTTCCCAGCAATAATTTTGAACAGAAATGGTCCTGATGATGGGCAGAATACGTAGACCTCGGCTTCGTTGAAGGTCTTGTTACACCCGGTATGTTGCTAACATACCACATTTGTGCACGCCTAAGCGTGCACAAATTGCACATCACATGCAAATATTTTTAGGGTGAGTTTGCACACTCTCGTCACAGAATAAATAAGTAATAGAGTGATTTTTGTGCTCTCGTATTACGCAATCAAAAATAATGTGTACTTATGTGCAATAAAATTATGCACGCTTAGGCGTTGTCATGTTTAATTATGTTATGTTAATGTTGTTAGCAACATTCATAGCCGAACGGACTTGTGAGATAGAACAACTATACAAATATTGATAAGGTAATACTTGTAATTTTCTGATGGAAACAGGTAAATTCCGCCGAGAGTTTCGCCGCTCGTTCTGGTGCTCCGACTCCTCAGTTCCTGAGAACTTCACCACGTTGAGCCGGTTGACCACATCCAAAACTCGAAGACATTACACTCATGCAGATCACAGATTATCCGATCGGTCACATGTGTGCACCACGCCTTTTATGAACAACCAATGTGCTAGAGAGTGTCCTGTGTATAATTAACTTTTGTTAGAATGTAGTGTATTGTATAGTCAGCCACATCCAAGACTCGAAGACGTTACACCCATGGAGTCCATAGATTTTCTGATCGGTCAAGTGTGTGCACCACGCCTTTTATAAACAAGCACTGTGCTAGAGTGTCCTGTATATAATTAACTTTTGTTAGAATGTAGTGTATTGTATAGTCAGCTACATCCAAGACTCGAAGACGTTACACCCATGGAGTCCATAGATTTACTGATCGGTCAAGTGTGTGCATCACGCCTTTTATAAACAATCATTGTGCTAGAGAGTGTTCTGTATATAAATAACTTTTGTTAGAATATTGTGTAAATGTATGGTCAGCCTCATTCAAGACTCGAAGACGTTAAGCAATGCAAGACTATTTTTTCTGATCCGTCACATGACGTGTGCACCATACGTCATGTGACAAAAGTTAATTATACACAGGACACTCTCTAGCACAGTTGCTAGAGAGTGTCCTGGGTATAATTAACTTTTGTTAGAATGTAGTGTAATTGTTATCTGATCGGTTACATCACGCCTTTTATAAACAACCACTGTACTAGAGAGTGTCCAGTGTATAAGCACAGCTTTACCTGTGGTATAAGTAACTTTTGATAGAATGTAGTGTTATTGTATGGTCAGTCAAAATAAAAATTAAGTACTGTGGCAACACTAATTAAATGAATACTGTAACACTAAATGGCTAACTGCCGTACTCTGAGTACGGCCGTAAGAGTTCGCGACACGAAAATAGTTTCACGTAGGGACTATTATCAGGTTTCGGATATCACCTGAAGGTACCTTTTGGTTTTATTTTAAATGAGAACAGATATCCGGAACCTGTAAAATTTACCCTAAAAAGTCTATCACTATTGAACAAATTAAGGGTATTTCCCAATGACAAACTCAATCTGACCCACTACTTAATTCTGCGGCCATTTTTCCTATTTATACACTAAGAAGTTATGTAAGTACTGTGATAGACTTAAAAAACATTTTGCGAAATTCTAGATTATTTCTAGAAATGTCCACCTAAAAATTTGACAGATTAAGTATTATCGAAGCGAAGGTATAAAAAATCTTTTGATGGCCTCGCGCTAGTGCTTCTTATTTAATTTTATAAAATGTACTAAAAATAAGGACAGATAATGTTAAGTACCTATTTATACTTATTATATAAAATTATGCACAAAGTGCACTACAACCATAAAAATAAACGTAGAATGTAAAACAAGTTCTAGTCAATCATGACATGACATTATCATACTTAGTGAATGCAATTTTGGATGTTTATGAAAAAGGTAAGCAAATCGTAGGTCATATTATATCTGCCAAAAAAGTGAGAGTTACAAATTCATAGTACAAAATTTTTAAGACTTTATTTAGGAATTTGAACTTCTTTAAAGAAGTCGGAAATGAAAAAAATAATTCTTCTAATGAGGTAGGTAGGTACTCCTCTTATTAATATAAGTCAATACGATACATACAAAAAAAATATTCGGAAATTTCACCAAAAGTAGGTAAGTACCTAACTCATTTTTAGGTAAAAATAAAAATAAATTATTTCCCTAATTTGTAGATAATTCCTCAGTCATTTTCCGGAAGTATACTGTATGCCTATGGCACAAATATACACTACTAGCTTTTGCCCGCGACTTCGTTCGCGTGATTAAGATAGTTGTGCATTTATTTTGAAAGTCACGGATTACCAATATACCTACCTAGGTATTTATCAGTAGACCTCATTTCACAAATTTAAATTTTCCCATAAAAAAAATCATGTACAAACTGGAACACTGTAGCACCCTGTACAACGGGAATTTTCCAAAACCCTTTCTTAGTGCTCACCTACACCATGAAAGGTATGTACCCTCCAAAAATAGTATCTCTACCAGCAAAATGGTTCAGCCCTATACAAATCCCCATACAAACTAGAACACCCTGTAGCACCCTGTATAAAGGGAATTTTACAAATTGCTTTCTTAGTGCTCGGCTACACCATGAAAGGTTCACCACATTAGTAGAACAATCAAGAAAACTATGCTTGATTTTCTGAAGTTAGCGAAAACTAAGTTTAGTCTTGCTTAGTTTAAATGAGTTTGTTAAGTTCAACTTCACAACAAACTAATTTTGTGTTTACAATAATGCTTTTATAATCATTCGATCCTTAAGGAAAAGTTCATTGTATACCCTAAGAGAAATATTTATTGAAAACTTAAAAAGTTTAAATTAAAATGTAAGGTAGTAGATACTAAGTACGAAAACCTCTCAGATCCTGGAAAATTCCTATCGGTTTTGTGTAAACCAAAAGTAAAATACTTACTTAATATTAAATAATATTATAGCAAAATGTATAAGTTTTTTATTTGTTTTATTGTATATGAGATTTTTTTGTAAAATATAAGATTTAAATAGTATAGTTTTGTAAATAATGTGAACTTCAAATAAAAATTGATGTTTTTGTTAATCTGGTTGTTTCATTGTAATTTGTTAAAATCCACTAGAAAATATTAGAGAAACACCTACGTACTAGCAGGCATTATGAAAAATCCAAATAGAAATGCTTTTAAACATTTATTGGACCTTGACTTTTAAAACCAAAAATATTTAAATTTAAAAACAGTAGTATCGGAGAAAATAGTGATCTTACCAAATAGTTTGGTATACGAACCCATATACTTATTATTATAAGTATTATAAATCAAACATCTTGAGAATAGCAAAGATACTGTGCGCATTATCGTAGGTAATTAATTAATTATTTATTGCAGAAATTAACCTAATTCACATAAACAACCATTTATACGTAGCGTGACATGTGACATCACCCATAAATGCCCCCCCTGCTAAGGCACAGGCCTTCTTTATGGATAGAAAGATCTAGACTACTTCGCAAAAGTCTTGACCACCACTGGGCAGTATTGAATTACATAATTTATGTCGATGATCTAAATCAAGGGTGGCCAACTGGCTAACCCGCGGCCCGCCGTCTGTTACCTTGTGGCCCGCGGAGCCTTATCTGGCGCGCACTATACATAAAATTTAGTAGTGCGGCCCGGGGTAAAATTCTACTTCGGAATTTTGGCCCAAGTGTCGAAAAGGTTGGCCACCCTTGATCTAAATAAATGTCTTTGTAACGGAGATCAATTTGCGTTGCCTTATTTCGATGTAAAAGGTTCAAACTATAAAATGTGAAAGAAGTAGATAGAATGTGTAATGCAGTTAACAGAATCCTAATGTGAAAGTTTGTGAGTTTGAGTATTACTAAATCACGCAAAAACGGCTGAACAGATCGATAAAATTAGGCACACATATCATGGGCGTAGCGAGGAGGGATTTCCCCCAAAAAACTACCTCCGAAAAGTTGACCTGGCTACGTTTTCCTATGACATTGATAGTTTAAAGCCTGGATTATAACATAGGATACTTTTTATCCCGGTTAAAGGTTCTCTAGAGATATTCCGAATGTCCACGCGTAGGCGGGACGCTATAGTATGATACCATATAAACAAGCAGAAAGCTAACGAATGTTCTTACAAAAATAACTTTTGCCAAAGGAACCTCATTATTGGAAGAATTTACCGTCCTAAAAGCAGCCTTACGAAGTTGTTTTATTTCTTAGAAACTGATCTATACTCTCTGCATGAAAGCTAATCGAATGAAGGTAGGGACCCGCTTTAAATAGAAAGGAAGAGGTGTTCCACATACTCTTTGCCCAAAAGGTCATTGACTTTAATTTGAAATTATTAATGATTTTATTTATTTTTATTTATTTTATTTTATTTTTTAATTTATAATCAGGCAACAATGGCCCATAGATACATACCTTAAAACTAAAACATAATATATGTATAAACAATATTGTTAGTAAATATAACTTAATATTACGTAAGTATAAAGTCAATTTGGCACTTTCTGTGTCATTTATGCTAGGTCTAGTAGAATCTTATAGTGTGGGGTGTCGTTGGATAGATCTTTTAAAAATATTGTAGGTTTGTTAATACTTGTTTGTTTGTTTGAGTCATAGACTTATTATATTATTATATAACCTACTTGGTTTGAATCAAGTGTACCCCCCCCCCCCCCCCACCCTCTTCCAGGTAAGTAAACGTCTGCTTTTGGATACATAAAAAAATTCAGAACAGTAGTACATATACCTATAATAGGTATACAGTTCAAAGGAAAATGATCACTGATACCGGCTCTACAAGCTGACGAGTAGTCGATCAACAATTATTATTATTATAAATATAGGAAAAAAGAAAAAAAGATTTTGACGAACTGAGAACCTCCTCCTTTTTGAAGTCGGTTAAAAGAGAAGTTTTGATTTTGTAACTTTGTCATATTAAACTAAGAGGTGTCAATTGCTAATCACCTGCATCGGCATAGCACCCTTATCGGAATAATGCCAGAAACGATTACTGACACGCGCCTGGGATTCAGATCACGCTTCAATACTCATAAGACTATCAGACAGACCTAGGTAATACTTATAGGTATACCTAATTTTATAATTCATTCAGGCCTGAGGAGCTCGGTGGCGCAGTGGTTCTCGAGCTCCTCCGTGCTTCGGAAGGCACGTTAAGCCGTTGGTCCCGGCTGCATTTGCAGTCGTTAACACCCACCAATCCGCATTGGGCCCGCGTGGTGGGTTATGGCCCATGATCCTTACCACCCATAAGGAAGGACTGTGCCCCAGCAGTGGGGATATAAAAAATGGCTGATGGACATTCAGGCCTATTTCCAGCAGTGGCGTCGTGCGGCTGATATGATGAAATAATCATTAGATGAAATCAAGGAACTTTGAAGAAAATCTTTACATCTCTTTCATATCCACATCCACCGCATGACACGTACTTAGGGTTGCCATCTTTTTTTTGGACTCATAAAGTAGGTAGGTACATTGTTTACTAAAGGTAGAAAAAAAAGTACATTGTATGGTAATCTTATGGTAATAAGGTATTATTTAGGATTACCTTTAAAAACATGGTTACTATTACTTTTGGCAATATTTTAAACAAACCATGTGAAATTTTGTATTTTCACGTACTTATTTTCCTCATAAAGTATAGAGTTCAATTACCCCGAAATAAAGTATAATACTTTATTAAAACGGGTGGCAACCCTACACGTACTGGCAATATGTGTCGTGGGGCAGTACGGTCGGTACTGCCTAGGCTTCCTAGATACTTGCGGAAACTGCCAGTAGTTCAATAAAGTTTGATCAGATGAATCTATAGATCAAGTCATAGGAGGGTGGCACAGTGGTTTAGCACCTGGCCCTGTGATTGCGGAGCTTAAGCAACTTATGCAAGGGTCGGTCATGGGATGGGTGGCCAAAAATTTATTGTTGAACTTCTCTGGTCAAGACTACATTTGCATTCGTTTCGTAGGTGTTAATCCGCCAATCCTTATTGGGCCCGCATGGTGGGTTATGGCCCGTCATCCGTTTCTACCCATAAGGCCTGTGCCCCAGAATTAAAAAATGGCCGATGTCGTCAGATGAATATTTTTTATTTTTTATATAAAACTGTTTTTTTTTTAACATCTTATATTTTTCCAGCATGATATTAGGGTGTTTGTTGGTACTTATAGTACGGTACCTAAGTAGAATATGAACACGGAAACTATCATGATTTGGATTTTCCCCATAAAAAAAATATGATTGTAGGAAGTTGATATTTCAATATGTAATTAAGTAATTATCTTTTATATTTCTATGATTTTATTAGGTCTATCGAATTTACTTCTTGGCTTTGAAATTTCCCAGTTCGTGATCGAAGAACCTTTGGGTTTACTATGAAAATAACATTTTCTACGCAAAACAATGCATACTTACTAAATATTCTGAATGTGAAAGTAATAAACTAATATTTTTTATTTTAAATCAGTCCATACATTATTCATCACCATAATTGGAAATGTTGACGATACCCGGTATTTATGTTAGTATTCGAATTTTGTAATGTAGATAGTATTTTTTATTATAGTGGACTAGTGGTAAGTATTTTCGTAGGAGTTATGAAAAATAGTTATGTATACGGAATAAGGGACTTCGTCTGTCTGTCTCTTACTTTTTAACGCCGGAACACTCAAACTGTTTCTTTCGTTCTATACCTAAGCACTATGTTATGTTTTATTTATAACATTAAGTAAATCCTATCTTAAAATATATCAGAACATTAAAATGTAAAGGAAACCACAAAATCTAAATTACATTTTAATTAAAAGATTCATAAATTCTCGGAATTAATACATTGTCATTGACAAATCTTAGTTAATGTAGGCTTTAATATGCCTTTCTAAGAATTGTCAATTAAAATATTTAGTACATTTGTAGTCATTGATAAAAGCTATTACCTAAACAAATTGTGTTAAGCTTTGTCCACACTTGTATCATTATGGCGTATCAGATCACCGTATCTTTAGCATACATCGCTAGTTTGGTTGGTGGTATACGTTGGAGTAATACTGTATCAAAGAGACGATGTATGACAAAGATACGGTGATCTGATACGCCAAAATGATACAAGTGTGGACAAAGCTTAACGTTACGTCTATCTACTTGAAAAACCGGAGCCTTAACGTTTCAATAAAAAAAATCAAAATAGACAATTATTAAATTTTACTACCGAAAAATGGTAAATTAGCTTTCCAAAGATACTAGAATATAGAGAATAAACTAGGTAGAGAATTTACTAGGTTTCCACTAGAAAATATACTGATACTTCCTAGTATCAGTATATTTTCTAGTTAAAACCTATAGGTAGTATATTCTCTAGTTTAATTCTTTTATCAAAAATATTTATTTACCTTCAAATATCATAACAGTAGCAAGTGCAAAAAAAAAAATTTTTTTTTCTTCATACAAATACGTGCGGGGTGTTTTTAGATAGGTCTTCAAAAATGACATTGAGGTTCCTAAGACAATTTTTTCTCAAAGTGAATCGTTTGTAAAATAAACACTGCCAACGTGGTTAAATGTGTGTCCCCCCCCCCCCCTCTAACTTTTGAAATAGGTGAGTGAAAAATCAAAAAAAACTATATGCTATAGATCTTAATAAAAATTGGTTTGAACGAGATATAGTAATTAGTTTTCGAGATATATCATATTTTCCAAAACCGCAAATATAACTTTGTCATTTATACCAACACTGTGAAAAACAAAGTTATTTTTACAGACGAAAAATTATAGTGGTATTAAATATGGTATGGTATATAAGGTAACTACGGAACCCTACGGCGCGTGGCCCGACACGCACTTGGCCGGTTTTTTTTTATTTTTAATGTCGTGGCCTCGTTGGGAACCAAAGTATTAATTAACTCACATTTTTTTGAAAACAATAGAGCTGTAGACCTCTGGGAACAACACCTTTGACAATAAATTGTCACCTGTCATGACAATTTTATATCCATTGCATCAACCAATTTGAAAATAGACCAAACTACACATAGCTACACCGCAATGTAAACCAAATTGTCATGATAATCACGTTATTAAATAGGTCCCTGAGATTTTCGAATGTCCACGCGGATGACGCGGACGAAGTCGTGGGCAGAAGCTAGCTAGCTATAATATCAGCATAATATCTAATGGAGAAGTCAATTAATATCCATCGATCACCGCATGCGCACTACAACTCGTGCCGGCAATTAAATCCTATCTAGACCTTGTGAGGGAAATAATGAACTCCTGCGCATCGGGGAATTTGCTCGCACTGTGTACTGGTTTCGATTTTTTCCGCATTTTATGCATTAACTATACCACAGAATACATAATACTTAGTACTATTTTTTTTTATTTTGGCACAATATATAATAAATTCTAGCTGAAAAGAAAGAGGTTCGTTGTTTCTATACATAATTTAAAGGTAAGTATCGAATAAAACATACCTAAATTATGTAAGATCATATTTTTTTAAATCTCATATCGCGATTGTAGCTATAAACAGTGTTCCTTAATCAGTGAAGACTATTTAAATGCTCTAAATTTAACAAAGACCTCTCAAAAGAATTTAATTAAGTAGGTACGAGTAACATCTTTTTAAACATAAATGAGATTTTAATTTGCCGACAAAATTTAATTTCAATCTTTAATCGTAGACTCTGAGAAAGTGGACTTTAAAAAATTTAAAGACTTACCTATCATTTTGCTTTTAATAATAATTCTTGCTGAATGTTTTTTTTAATTAATAGAACTTACTGTTTTTACTGAAATCATTGTACCTATATGTACCTATGTAGCAATTAATTGTAAGTTACGAAAATAGCATCTTGGACAAGGTAAAAAAATATGTAGGTATCACGAAATCATTGTTTGACTTATCTATAATTAAGGAAATCAGGAATATACTGCGCCTGCCCCCTATAATAAGCATGACCGACGAAACACGATTTTTTTATCGCGTGATATAGTTATACTAGGGGGGCTGGTATAACATTCCGATACAGAGGAAATCACGTGGGTAACACTTGCTTACGTCATCTCCGTTATCGGTATTGAAAACTACTTAAACTGTTTCGTTAACAAAATCACAAATTAAAATTAACTTTAATAATAATATAAAGTCGGGAAACTGGGGCTAATTGTCTAATTATAAAAAATCTATCGCAATCACTTTCATTTGACAGAAGGTTGTGACACAATGCTGCATTTCATTGGTAAGCTTTTATTCGTGCCAAAAAGAAGCATCAATGTGTTTCATTCTGAAAGCGATTGCGATAGATTTTGAAATTAGACAAAAGAAAGCCAGGATAGTGACGTAAGCAAGTGTTCCTCACAAAATACCATGACCATCGCCTATACGAATGTCTTGTATACATAGACACGGACATGTGCACACATCTGCATACTCGGAAATCACTTAATATTTTGTAGCTGTAGTGCGTGTAGTGGTAGATAAATTCAATGACACTGGAGCGAGTTAAAATACTGTACTGCACTACTTATTTTTTTTATTATTCCGCTATCATTTCGCTTCCGCTAGCATTCCGCTATCAATTCATCAGAGGCAGCTTCAAAGTAGCACCCATATCAGATAAACTGGTGGAACGTCGCCTGAGATGGTTCGGTCATATTCAGAGGCGGCCTCAAGACCACATGGTAAAATTGGCTTTAGATTTGGATATTCCCGGGACGACGCGGAGACGCGGAAGACTCGCCACTACTTGTTTGACGACGGTTAAAAGAGACCTGAAAGCCGCTGATCTGGATCCAGATATAGCGCTAAATCGTAGCGAATGGAAGAAAAAGACAGGGAGGGCCGACCCCAAGTAACTGGGATAAGGTCTGGGAAGAAGAAGAAGCTATCGGCATTGATACATTTCTCTTTGGAACTACATCACAGAATGCAGGTAGTGCATCGAATTACCACCCAAGAGCGCTAGCTAGGATTTGACTACGAATCTGCTACGGATTTGACTACGAAACACGCATTCGTCTACGAATCACGCGCGGAATTGACTACGAATAGTAGGTACTATTATTTATTCTGTGCTACGGGCTTGTCGGTTAGAACTACGACGCGACGGTCGTAGCGTAGTCATAAATTTGTATTTTGTGAGTCACTTCAAGCCATGTTTGGAGAAAATAAAGATTATAAAAAAAGGTTGTAAGAAAAGTCCAGAAGGACATTTTAGGACAATAACCTTGGAAAGTGACCTACATCTTATCATGAGTTCCTGAAGTAAATAAAAATTCTTTGGGACATTGAAACGGATAAGGGTTGGCAGGTATTCTGTGTATACGTCTGCGACCTTTCTGCGACTATCGGCAGAATAGATATGAGTACTACGTACTATCGGCAAGTACTGACTATAGTCACAAAATAAAACACAAACTTTTTATTTTGTGCCATAGTGGGGTGTTGACAGGTAAACCATGAGGTAGGGTGCGGGGCAGGGGGCGCCCCCCTACCGCTATTTCTGACTTTACATAATTGTAGAAATCGCGGATCTGTGGTACAGTTAAGTCGTCATTTGTCCACATATATCGCCAAAACCAAAGATCACTAGGACCACTCACTAAGACCAAAGAATTATCATTATTTAGAAGGGAGACGCCAGCGAAGCCGGGTAGGTGATCAGCCACCTTGATTGGAACCATTTCACCCACTTCCCCAAATCCCCGGAGGGGGATGCGGGTTATCATTTACCCCACCGGCGTCGGACCCTCGAACCTACCTGTACGCTTACAGTACCTGCTGAGTTGACTTATCGTTAACTCCTTAAGCTTGTCCGCTCCAAAGAGCTCCCAGCGCAGAGGTATATCGGGCATTCTGCCATGAAGTGGTAGCTTGTTTCTTCTCTTTCTTTGCATTGCGGACAGATGGGGTCCTCTGTCCGTTTGATGACTGACAGGTGTCTGTTTAGTAATAATAATAATAATAAGACCAAAGAAGGACCCCTAAATTTTGGTAGGACTCGGCAGATCCTCATTTCTAGTGCCAAGATAAAGTTATAAACAAGTTTCATTGATGTACATTTTTACGGCCAAATTGACATATTAAGACTTAGGCACTTTATTTGTAGGTACTACCGTTTTTAATAAGACAACATGTAAGCTTGTTTTTCATTATAATCAGCTAATAAGTAATTTCCCCCGAAAATGTTGGTTGGGGAAATACTGCAATCTGTTTTCGTCATTACCTATGCGAAGTTTATAATGTCAAGATATAATTAGCAAATAGGTTGTGGACCTGGGTTATCTGTCGGCTACCTCGATAACGGTTAAGCCCCTTGTATTTTTTTGTTTTGAGGAAAACTTACAAATAAACTTTGTAAGGTTGAGTTCAAGTCATCTAAGTTGTGCAAAGCAAAAAATCGCTTCAGTTAAAGATAACTGAGTTTTACAGAACTAGAGTTTTCGAGTTTGAGACTGAAGAAATTAAATAGGCTAATTATTTTTTATAGATAGGAATAATCTTCCTTATTATTGGAAAAAAGTTTCAGAATTTTCGGTTGCGTGACACAACTCAAAATTTACCAATATCAACATGTCTCATGTTGAAAATGATGAAAAATACTTACAACTCAAAATTTAAGTAAATTTTAAGTTGAGTTGAGTTGTTAGTCATGCAAAGCAGTGAAATGTTACCAAGGCTATTCAATATACTTTAAATTTAATATAATATTATAGCTATCTTTTCATCATTAGTTTCTCAGTGGTCAACTATTGGTGCATAAGTGGTCATTTGTTGGAGCGCACTGGTCATTAGGCACATTCCCGTTTTTAATATTGTTCATGACATCTATAAAAAACTGAAATATTTTTAATTAAATAATGTATCAATATTGCAGCGTTAATAAACGATAAATAACTTTATACATACATTTCTACGTTAAAACCATATTAATACAATTCAGAACATTTTAAAATCAAAATTTGTCCTAAACCGGTTTGGAACTGGTACACCCACCCTATATCCGTCTGTTGCGTAATGTTTCAATTAATCGCGTTTCTGAAAAACGTCATTATTTCAAAAAGTAAACTATTATTTACCCGTCTATAAAATGGTTATTTAAATTCGGCATGCGGCATGTAATTCTCAAGTAAATATACTTTTTAGACCGCCGGCCAAAAGGCTCATTTTCAATCTATCGCATATTGAGACCAGACCAAATTGGCAAAATAGCCATGCTAATGCTACTTACTGGGCAAGCTTGCCATTTTCAGTCATGATTCATGTTTTAGCCAGAGTTTTATTGGTGGCAAAACTGGCAAAGAGTAAGCCCATTTTACCGACTTCCTAAACACTTAAAAAATTGTTTAGTGATTACATTGATCTTATTCAACATTCTAAAGATGTCGAAAGGAAACTGTACCCTTAGCACGAACAGCTATCGAGAAAAATAACGTGCGTAAAATCATTCGATAGTGCAATTTAGTATGGAAAATTAGTACAAAGCCATCTACCGTCGAATAGCGAAATTAAAATTTCCATAGATATTTCTCTATCGAGTAATTTTACGTGCGTTTTTTTTTCTCGATGGCTGTTCGTGCTAAGGGTACTGAAAAGGGAAAAGGAAGCCACTCCAATTTATAAGCTCTCAATTTACGTGGAGTGAAATGTAAGTACAAACATTGAGTAGGTATTATTAAATTGTTTTGATCATTACAATTGAGTGGGAACCGTTTCACACCCAGGCCATTAATCTTCGGAATGGCTGTTTAAAATTAATTATAAGACAATTGGAGGAAGGTCATTATTATTTAAACTTGTAATCATTAGGAATTACCAATTTAAATGGTTGTAAAATTCGCTTACATCTCTAAAGTATAATCTACTTACTAAGCGACCATCAACATCGCGAACTGTTTCATACATTTTGACATTTCGTTATTAATTTTTGTATGAAACAGCATTTTTTTGCGATTTCAGAGTTGGTCCCATAGTAAATGTTGTTCAGTTTGATGGTCCCTATCTACCATATTCGGCATAGGGGTTATTTTGTATAACGTTGTATAAAAACTGTAATATAGCCACAGCCGATATCTAGGTCAAGATTGACCTCAAAACGGTGGATCAGTACCCTTAGCACGAACAGCTATCGAGAAAAAAAACGTGCGTAAAATTACTCGATAGAAAATTATCTACTGAAAATTTAGTTTCGCTATTCGGCGGTAGATGGCGTTGTACAAATTTCCAATACAAAATTGCACTATCGAATGATTTTACGCGCGTTATTTTTTTCGATAGCTGTTCGTGCTAAGGGTACTGAAAAGTTTATTCAACCCTGACCTGACCCTTAATGTTGAATTTTAATGTTAAATAGAGACAGAGGGTTGGAAATTGTGACGCCTATAATAACAGGATTTACTTCTGTTCCATTTAATTTTAGGGGTTGTAGCTAAAGACCCTGCGACTCCTTCTGATATTTGGACAAGCGTAGGTACCTACTGTATTTTTAAGAAAACAGGGTAAGTACATCAAGTTACATAATTTTGCTAATGAAATTGATCACGTGATCTTTTTGATTTGTGTGGATAATCACTTTTTTAGCTATTATGGCCCTATGTTTCTTAAAGAAAGTTGCTCATTTTCATGGATTTGAATCTTTAAAATTTGAAAAGTGAACAAAAATATACACAAAAAAAAGTAAAAAACAAATAGTTTTGTATCAAATAAAAAAACGTGTAGAACCCTCGACGTGCGAGTATGGCTCGCACTTATCCACATTTTATTGCTTTTTCAATTAGACCCCTTATTAAGGTCAGAGTGTTATCTATCACAAAATGAAAGCCCTAATATTGAATCCATTTTAGCTCAAAGTGGCCACTTTGCAATTATGGGTTTTAAAACTTACAGAATGAATGATAACTGTTGAAGAGTTATTCAAAAAATATTAGAGACAATTAGAGATTATTACATAAGCTTTTTTAAAATATTGACATGGTTTACGAGTAATAAAAATAAATGTAGTGGCGGCGCTAGTTTCACTACCACCGCGCCTTAAGACATCAAAGCATCAATAAAAAATATTTACAGAGGGGATCTAATTTCTCTATTATAAAGAGAAATCACCTCTGAAAAGACTACTGAAGCACAGACTTAAGCATTACAAAACTAATAACTACGTCAATTTCTAAGAAAAAATAATATGAGTATATCCAATATAGATTTTCCCTCACAGAGGGCCTACTAATTAAGTAAGTATATACTTTCGATCAGATAGTATACTTACAATTTTCCTTTTTAAAAATCTTATAATAAAAAATAATGTTTATATTCAACCTTAAAAAAAATCATTATAAGAAATAGACATGGGATAGAGAAAAATTAAAATGTTTTGCTTAAACATGTGTTTGTAATAAAAATGGGCGAAGGAATTTCTCTATTTCATTGAACTAAATTCATATAAGTAGGTACTTATGAACCTATTAAGGATTTCTGTTTTAAACTTCACAGTAAATTATGCTTTACAAATTGTGGTTTTGAAATAAAACCATTCAGTGAATATGCATAATCACATAAATTATTATCATCTGAAACAAATACTTATTATTGTTGTCACGTCATTATTCATCATTTTCATTTGAATCTTAACACAAAAACGGTTATTGTTATAATAGGTTTTACGTTATTTATTACTGTTACATAATATAAAACGTTTACAATATTAGATTATTCCACGATAAGTATTGTTCGTGAGAGTTTCTCAACTCATAATTCCATTTGCGTCAATTTATAACGATCAAAAAGTAAGCATGGTAAATTTACTATCGCTAAATTCTTATCACGTTTGTGATGTTTGTAAATAAAATTTTAATATTAATGATAAGTAATTATTAATTTATTTCCAAAAAATAATTAAATTATTTGGTGTATGTAACCAAATAATAATTTTTTTGGAATCCATTTTATATTCATTTGTCAAACTATTTACCACAATATATAGAGTTGTTACGATGGTGTCAGTGAATGAAATATTAACAAAAAATCTATTGACAATTTGCCAGTCCGTCTGTCATTAGAAAATTGTGTAGGTACAGAGTTTTCTGCATCATATAAACCATTACATTTCATTTTGAAAAAAGAAATATATGTAGCTTACTTCCGCTAATTGGTGAAGGTGCAAGGTGTGTTGCTGTCTTGCTAAATGCAGGTATTGTGCACTTATATTTTGTGTAGTGCATATGCATATTTTTGCGGGCGGGCGGGCGGTGCATCTTGCATATATATTTTGTTTGCGGAAGTAAGGTACTTATTTCTTTTTTCAAAATGGTTTGGGACTTCCGCCGAGTGACGCCTGATTCAATCAAATACCATCATTATATAGGTCTTATAAAACTAGAGGCTCTGTAGCTCTCCCATTTGTGACTGTGTGATTTTTGAACCTTTTTCCAAATAATGAGGAGTTTTTCGAGAGAAATGAGGGCTATGCAAAATAACAAAAAACTGTAGGCTCGATTTGTTTCTAGTATATTATTTAGTACTAGCTGATGCCCGCGACTTCGTACGCGTGGACTTTATGTCTCCGGCGTATTCTTCTTATAAATACGAACTAATGTAGTTACATAAGAAAATACTCGTTAGCAGTGTTAAATATAATGTTAAAAGTCAATAAATTATTTTTATTTTATATTTAATATTGTTAACATGTAGGTAAACATAGTTATTATTTTTTTCTTTATAAACTATATTCAGAGTCTTTCCTTCAGGAGCTAATATGAAAAGACCTGAAGCTATACTAACCCTGGAAAAAGCCACATAAAGTTGACCATGCGAAAAACAACCAGTCCTTATATCGACACCGGCGGCTTTACGTCTGACCCTGCGACTTATTTATTGTCATAGCAAAGCAAGTGGTCACAGGAAACTGAAAATTGTTGGGGAAGAGTGGTATACCTTCGCGGAATAAATACAGTTTCACCGGCACCACTCCCAGTGAGCTCCAGAATCTCAGCTTCAATAATATTTCGCTGCAAAGCATTGACTTGGCACAATTAATTTTAAAGAAAGAAAGAACAATATCATCCTGCAGTGCGATATAAGTACGTTAGGCTGCTACGGGTGAGTCGATTTTTTTTGTATTTTTCAATTATATTAAGTAACTTAATATATAAAATAGCATTATGAATGCTAAAAACTAAAAATTCAATTTCATACATGAGATTTTTCTATGTATATTCAATAAAAAAGTGTTAAATTATATTTCTAAGTAAATCAGACGGGAGATACCCGTTGATAACAATCCAAATATGTACTGAATAGTATTGTAATAAGTATTCAATTCGCGTAGCAAACGCTAGTGTACGTACATTATACTAAGGTCAAGAGTGTATCGAAAGAAGGAAAATGTACCAGGGGATTCCTTGCACCTGTTTGTAATGTTTTAATACTTACTAGGAGCTGATTAGTCACACAATGATAATTGTATGCTTAAACTTATTTAAACTGTTTTTTTTCATTGTTATTTTAGAATTTTTAATAATAAATAAATAAATAAATAATAATAAATTATTGTTATTTTATTAGAATTATAAGTTTTTTTGTAACAATATAATATATTTACGCTGGATGATTTTTTGTTTTTGCTGGTCACTTCTAACCTAACCTAACCCAATGTAAAACCCTAGCCGAATATATAGTAGATAGGGACCATCAAACTGAACAAATTAAATAACGAAAATATCAAAATGTATGAAACATCGGGTTTTTTGTAACACGTTGTATAAAAAGTAACTATATATGTCACTTAAAATAACTTAGTAAGTGGTAACAGGTTTAATTAATGACAAGAAAAAAATAGGTAAACCTACCGCAATGGCCGGACCAGTTTCCTTGGGGCGAGTTGACTTGACTTTCGACCTAAAACTTGTACCCCATGGGGCAATCCTGTGACACTCGCCAACCTTTCTAGAATGACCATCGAAATACGATAATATCGACCTCAACTGTCAAAATTCATTGTTCTTTAACAGTTGAAAATTGTTAAATCGCTATATGTCACGTCATTAATTTAACATACAAAAGATCATGCCAAAATTTCTATGGGACTCCGACCAAAACTGCGCTTTAACTGCGCTTTAATGAAATTAGTGGCAATGTATTTATATAGTATTTTGCCTTTAAATTCTTTATACTTAATATGATTTCATTACACTTTCGGATATTGGTGAAATCTTAATTATTTTCGAGCATTTTGAGTACAGAGTTGACAGCTCAGACTACTTATTGTCTAACTTTCAAAATCTATCGCAATCGCTTTCATTTGACAGATGGATGTGACACATTGCTACATTTCTTTGGTAAGTTTTTACCGACTTCCAAAAAAGGAGGAGATTCTATGTTCAACTGTATATTTGTTTTTTTGTGTACCTAGTTGGTCCCATTTTTTAAAATTTGGAAATCGGTTCAGTACTTTTCAAGTAATCTTGAAAAAACAACACGAAAATAGTATATGATTTTGTATGAATTACCTCGATGATATGGTCGTATTACTTCTTTGTTTATGAACTGAATAAGATAATTATTTTTTGTTGGAAGAGGGATATCTTATGTGTAGTTCTTTAACCGACTTAAAAAAGGAGGTTCTCAGTTTGATCCGTCTGTAGGTATGTATGTTTCTCCGCGATTATCTCACGTTTGGCTGAGCCGATGTTTGTACCTAACTATAGGTACTCTAATACAGAAGGTCTATTAGTCCTATATCTCTATAGGTAATACAGAAATCTACCTACAATAAAAATAAAAAACTGTTTAAAAAAACAAAAAACCGACTTCAATAGACGTGTTTTTATTATTACGAATATTAAGTATTTCTTGCTTTTTAGAGGTAGGTTTTTTGAAGTCGGTTTTTATTTGTGCCGAAAAGACGCATCAATGTATCACATCCTGAAAGCGATTGCCATAGATTTTGAAATTATTAGCCCCCTGTTTATCAACAGATGGTTATGTATGACGCATCATTGGGCAGTTTTTTACATTCTTTTTATAGTATTAAATTAGTTACGTTACCTTACTGTGTACCAACCTAAAAATGGATTTTATTAAGTTTGTATGTTACAGCTTTAGTTTAACTAAATAGGTACACCTAGTCTTTCCTCACAAATCACTCTATCTATTGGTGAAAACCGCATGAAAATCCGTGCAGTAGTTTTTGAGTTTATCCCGAACAGGCAAACAGGCGCGGCAGAGGACTTTGTTTAATGTTAATGTAGGTAGTGGAGCTCGGTGGCGCAGTGGTTTAGCACCTGGCCCAGCGTTAAGCAACGTTCGCAAGGGTCGGTCATGGGATGGGTGACCAAAAATTATTATCTCGAGCTCCTCCGTGTTTCGGAAGGCACGTTAAACCATTGGTCCCGGCTGCATTTGCAGTCGTTAACACGCACCCATCCGCATTGGGCCCGCGTGGAGGGTTATGGCCCGTCCTCCTTACCACCCATAAGGAAGGCCTGTGCCCCAGCATTGGGGACATCAAAAATGGCTGGTGGACAGGTAGTGATGATTAATAGATTAGGTATGGTGTCTTCTATATAGCAACTGTCACATCATAAAGCCTTAAAAAGTCTTAAAACTCATCAAAAAGCGTATTTCTTTAATTGGAATGACGATTATTGATATAAGGTTTGCCCTTTTATTAATAGTCCATTAGGTTTATCATATGAGTCAACTTTAAAACCTAAAAAAGATTTCGTCATTTTAAATGAGTAATATTAGGTTTATAAGCCATCAAAAGTTTAAGTCTGTCTATAATGTAACTAGTTAAGAAATTAGAAAACTTTTATTTATCTATCTATGGGATTAATAATTCTGATTTTGAACTTCAGTGTAAGTATAAAAAATATTTTCGCCTTCGATATTATTTAATAAGTACGCGTTATTTTTTTTTATAACCAATTCAAAACAATATCGGGTAATTTTGAACTTACCATCCAAATTTCAAGGATGTGTCCAGTCCATGAAACTTAACAACTTTCTCTAAGAAACATGTGTCGTAACTAATCCATACAATTTATCTGTTAACCAAGTTTCATTAAAATCCGTTTAATAATTTTTGTGTGATTGAATTATATTATAATTCAATCATACAAACATTACAAACATCAAAACGTAGGTTTTTAGAAACATTATTATTATATTGTCTATGATTTGTTTTTGGTAAGTACCTATTATAATTTAAAAGGCAATAACTTATGTATAATAATCAATAATTCATGTTTGCATGAATGCTAAAATTTTAAAAGATCAAAGGAGAAATGTAAGAAGTCTCAAAGTTAAACATTATCCGTGTTATTATATTACAAAAGATTTTTAAACACTGTTTAACTAAACACATGTTTAAATGTGATGCTGTCTCTGTCAAACAATATTGTCAAAAAAGTGGCAGCATCACATTTAAACATCACTAAATAATATACTAGAAAAATACGACTCGCGCCAGATCAATCCTCAGACGGGAATCGAACCCGCGACCTTTAGTATCCGGCCCAATGCTCTGACCGCTGAGCTACCGAGTCACTAGTAACATCGTCGAACTTCTAGTATATCCTACTCTTACGCTGCAAGCCAGCGTTATTTCACCAATGTGAGGAATTACCTCGACATTCAATTGAAATAGTACATTACTGCAGCGGCACGCAAGACAGGCATTGAAGGACGAACGTGAAAATGTGGGCCGAGGCGAAGCCGAGGCACACATACGTGAGTCCATCAATGCCTAGTTGCGGCCAAGGCTTGTATAGTACTTTTCTCAAATAATGCGCGGAAATTCAAACCAAGAAGGTATTTTTAACTTTTAATTTTTATTTTAAATTAAAGCAAAAAATTGAAAAAAGAAGAAAGGAGCCAGTTTCTTTATTTTTTTGGAATGTGCACATCAAGGCTTTTCATTTGATACCCATGTTGAAAAAAAAATTATTTTTTCCAGTTTTTTCGTTTTTTATTTATTTTTTTTAGTTTTTTTTAAATGTACTCATCAAGACCTTTTATCTGATACCCATATTACCTAGGTATAAAAAAAAAGTTTTTTTCTTTTTTTTTTCGTTTTTTTTCATATTTTTGGAATGTGCTCATCAAGACCTTTCATTTGATACCCATATTACCTAGGTATTAAAAAAAGTTTTTTTTTTTTTTTTCGTTTTTTTTTCATATTTTTGGAATGTGCTCATCAAGACCTTTCATTTGATACCCGCATACTTAGGTATTAAAAAAAAGATTTTTTTTTCTTTTTTTTTTCCTTTTTTTTCATAATTTTGGAATGTGCTCATCAAGGCCTTTCATATGATACCCATTATTCGTGATTTATTAAAAAGTTCGCTCCATTTCTGAATTACACGTGTGTAATGAGTTTTAATAGAAACATTGCCGGTCAGACGCCGGCAATTTTTGTATGAAAATCCATTATTACACGTTAGTAATGGATTTTCATACTAAGATTGCCGGCGCGGTTTAGGTCAGTCCGTAAACTCCGATTTAGCACGAAGAAGGTTGTCAAAATAATGATCGAATTTCCAAGCATGTTTGAGAAAATATCTTTTCAGATATTTCTATATAATTTTTAAATTTGAGATTTTTGCATTCACAATGCTATTTTTATACAATACTAAATAATATACTAGAAAAAATACGACTCGCACCAGATCAATACTCAGACGGGAATCGAACCCGCGACCTTTGGATATCCGGTCCAATGCTCTGACCGCTACCGAGTCACTAGTAACATCGTCCGAGTATTGATCTGGTGCGAGTCGTATTTTTTCTAGTATATTATTTAGTATTGTATAAAAATAGATTTGTGAATGCAAAAATCTCAAATTTAAAAACATTTAAATATGACTGTGTTTAGTTAAACAGTGTTTAAAAATCTTTTGTAATAACACGATCTAAGTAATTAATTGACGGACATGCTAACTTTTTGATTGATGCCATTTTTTCTGATAACACTATCTGTCTCAAATAGTTCATCCCCTTGTTCGTAACGTCGCTTACGATAGAATTCCCGTCAATATAAAGAGATGTACTAACGACAATCTGATGCGCAGACGCAGACATAAGACGATCGCGCAGACGCGTATTGCGGATGTCTTTGTCCCTGCGAAAAAAGTTGTAATACCGTGCTTTGATAAAAATCTTTTATTTTTAAATTAAAAAGAGGTTTTAGGTTTTATACGGATTTTATTTCGAATTAAGAAACCTATCTTAAACGTGATTTGAATATTTTCCCTATTCTATTTTTAAACTGAAAAGAGTTTTAATACTGTCCTCTTAAAATTAATTATAACTTGGTGATTAAAAACTTTTTGTTTACTTTTCGCGCGAATAAATTAAACAAAAGACTGGCGAAAGTTTTTTAAAATATTCAAATAGGCTGTGTCAAAGTTTTTCGTAATATACAAAACTGAGTGTTTTTTTGTTTAAAATGGTGAATAAGGTGTATAAAGTTAGTTCTTCAATGGCGAAGAAAACTGGGAGCAAACATAATCAAGTTCTTATGTCTATAGTTGGTAAGTTATCCTACTCATGTTAGTAAAATGCGATTAAATTGACAATTAGACAGTATCTTCTGCATCTTCACTCAAAAATGTATGGAAAAAGAAAATGTTACAGATTAAAAAGTCAGTTCAGAGTATCTCATTGAATTTCTTATGAGTATTTGAAAAAAATACTTACACTTTTTGAAATTCTCATTTGAATAAAGTACCTAAGTATAAGATTATTATTATTTTTGTTGATTTTATTTCTAAGTGTAACAACAATAAAGTCGGACAAATAAGTAGAATAAAATGGCAACCCCAAAAAACTCCCAGAAAGGCAACACTCGCGTAGACAGATGTGGACCGGTTTTGATTTTTGGTAGTAATTTATTTTGATTTTTTTATTGAATAGGTCTTTTGAAATATTGGTAGACTGTGAAGACCACTTTTCGATTCAGGGATTCGTTAGTGTAATCTTTAAAGTGCAAAATTTTGTTAAGAGTCAAGTCTCCCCCCTCTACCCCCCTCAAACGGTTGCTTTTGGATAGGTACAAGTGAAAAAAATACGATAGTAAGTACCTAGATCACTGCTAAGTAGGCTCTTTACAAGTTAATGAGCAACAGTCGATCAACTTATACTTATTAAATTATTAGATTCTAAACACCTCAATACCCTAATTTTTTTTAATTCAGCTGAAACTTTAAAAGTTGATTTACCTAATTCCAACATTGAGAAAATATCAACCTCAATATCAATATCAATCTTTTTTACCGTGGTCACGGCAGCTGCAAAGGTGCCGAAACGTCGGGAAAATCAAAAATCAGACCAAATACCAACTAATTACCAAAGTACTTTCAATAAAACCGCGCTAGTATCCGTTAAAAGTGTTTTATTTCATGTCTAGTGAGCGCGTAAGCTTGAGAAGTGAATATACCTATATACTATTAGAATTTTTTATCATACATACACACAGATAATAAGCTAATTGCGTATAATTTTGCCAAGGCTAGTAAATAGCACTTATTGAAGACAAATTGAAAGCATTTTTTCTCACTGAATTCCCACGATGTCAATAATTAAAGTATTATTAATGGGTGCATTTTCAATCCTAAGGCGACTATATCTCTCAAGTGGCGCCCTCATCTTAATTAAATTTATTGCTCGCTAACTACTCAACGATCATGTAATTTCGCATACATATTGTCAGGAGTACAGAAAATTACATGGTTGGTAGGTACCCTATGACCTTTTATTTTAATAATTAATTAATTAATAAAAAAAATAGTTTAATATAAGTACTTACTTAATGAAATTGTAGCTGCTGCATTAATTTTACCTGCTTTTATTTAAATTATTAGAAATGTGTAATTGTTATGAAATTTATGGACACTGTCTGAAATAAAGTGATTTTATTGATTTTATTTTTATTTTTAAATTTTTTTTTATTTATCTTTTATCCAGAAAAAATACAGCGTGAAATAATCATTTGGTTCCCGCTGTGGGGTGGGTTCCACTCATGATTACAAGCAACTTATAGCCATAAAAACGTGGCCTACCTACTGACATGAATAAAAAATAATATAATAAAGAATAAACGGTCGCCTTAAGTATTGTAAAAATAAAAGCAAAAATACTTATATCATAAAAAATAATTCCACGCTTACGAAGTTGCGGGCAAAAGTTCCGAGTTCCTCGATCCTCGATCCTTACGAGGAGCTCTATGGGGCAGTGGTTTTAGCGCCTGGCCCAGCGATTGCGGAGGTTAAGCAACTTTCGCAAGGGTCGGTCATAGGATGGGTGACCAAAAATTTATTATCTCAAGCTCCGTGGTTCGGAAGGCAAATTAAGCCGTTGGCTTCATTTGCAGTCATTATGGCCTATCCTCTCCTCTATAAGGAGGCCTGTGCCTCAGCAATGGAAACATGAAATCATATTAGCTACCAGGAAGTCACATAGTAGATTAAATATAGTACATAACATTGTACCCACATCTATTGTTAGCTCTCCATAGTTCATTTCGTAAGCAATGTCTCTGCCAAATAATGCTAAAAAGATAAATAAAGGTAAAAAAATTATGCAACAGAAATATCAACTTAAAAACATACTTATTTATGTTTGTCTCTGTTGAAATATTTTAGAAAAACAAAATATAAAAGGCAAGAATTATTAAATATAAGTAGGTAATATAAAATATCTTGTACCTACCTAATAATTATGTAAAGTCAGGTATAAGTGTACATTATTGGTTCGCTCTACAAAGTACACACGTGATAGATTAAAATAAAAGTTAAAAAAATAGCGACATAAGTAATTATATTTTTTTAGCAATTAAAACTGGGGATTTAAATTAAGTAATAATAAAAATAAAAAAAACATTTTGATAAACAGGTTTTCCCCAAAATCATTTTATTTATCTTTTTTACTTTATACAATATTTAAATTGTATGACAACCGTATTTAGGCACTCAGCTATGGCAAATATTTTTGGCACACTTCACTAAACAACACGTGTCACATTTCGAATAAGTACTTTAATAAGTAGATTCCTATGGCGATGTTAAAAATCCAATAATGAATCAGAGTCATTCATCATCACATCATTTTAGTAGCCCCATTCCATTTTGGGTTGTTTCCGTCTCGTCACATTTTGTTTCGTCACATTTTGTTTCGTCACATTTTTGTTTCGACAGCGTGTCATTTTGTGATATCAAACGTACAGCTAGTACAAAATAAAAGACAAGTAAATTAATTAGGTACGGTCAGCAACGAAAATTGTTTAACACTTTAGTACTTTGCCATTATAACTTTTTTGACTAATGTTTCAAACCGTGAGACACCTGTTAAAGAAGTTGCTATGACAATGTACCAAAGCGTTAAGCGTCTTTCATTGCTGACTGTACCTATATTTTTACATCTCCGGCACGAAAAGGGTGCTTTTGGCGCGTAAAAGCTCGCAGAAAAATCGATTTTTGCTGCAAGCGTGAAGCATACATACTTTTTCAAATTTCTAACACCACCTTTTGACAAAGATGAGAGAGATAAATATACAGTGCCTTTAGTCTTGACCTAGAGATAATTTAAAGGCGTGAAATACTTACACCTAATTTTATCGACAAAAACACCCACATGTTGGGATCTACTCCTGTTGGAATGGCCGCCATTTTTAATTTGACTTTTTATTTTAGATGACCCTGCCGAAAAATATTGGAGTTTTAAACAGGGATTGTTGAAAAGGAAAGGAAAGTTAAAAATTCGAACAAAAAGTAGGGACAAAATGAGATCGCATGTATGAAATAAATATAAAACAAGAAAAAATTATGATAAAAAAATGTGTTTTATGATTATGTGAATAAATAAATAAGATGGGATATTAACATTGATATATCAAAACAAAGTTTAGATGCGTTATGCGCCAACATCATGCAATTTAAAACAGCGACAGGTACTGCAGATACACCATTGATATATCAAAACAAAGTTTAGATGCGTTATGCGCCAACATCATGCAATTTAAAACAGCGACAGGTACTGCAGATACACACATTGACATATTACATCAATAGTGGGACAAAAATGAACGCCACCATACGGAATCCCTGTCGTTAGAAAGAGATAAACAGACATCATAAGTTTCGTCTGATACGCTGCATGCTCATTGGCGCGTCTCGCTCTTTGTAAAAAAATGGCCGATTAGAGTAATACAAAATACGAAAATACATTTTACGATTAAATACAGTACTTACGTGTGAAATAAAACATTTTTCCGATCTCTGACTGTTGCTGTATAATTTTGCACATCGTTTATAGACGCAGGAAGGCATTTTTGATCAGAATGTCACGGTTTTTTAGTGTCTGTCTGACGAGAGTGATGTGTGTTTACGTGTCACGAGCCTGTGCCTGACTAATTGAAAGTCGGGCAATTACCTTACTTTCGTCTTGCCATTGTGGAGTGCGGGTAACGCATCTAAACTTTGTTTTGATATATCAATGAGATACACACATTGACATATTACATCAATAGTGGGACAAAAATGAACGCCACCATACGGAATCCCTGTCGTTAGAAAGAGATAAACAGACATCATAAGTTTCGTCTGATGCGCTGCATGCTCATTGGCGCGTCTCGCTCTTTGTAAAAAAATGGCCGATTAGAGTAATACAAAATACGAAAATACATTTTACGGTTAAATACAGTACTTACGTGTGAAATAAAACATTTTTCCGATCTCTGACTGTTGCTGTATAATTTGCACATCGTTTATAGACGCAGGAAGGCATTTTTGATCAGAATGTCACGGTTTTTTAGTGTCTGTCTGACGAGAGTGATGTGTGTTTACGTGTCACGAGCCTGTGTCTGACTAATTGAAAGTCGGGCAATTACCTTACTTTCGTCTTGCCATTGTGGAGTGCGGGTAACGCATCTAAACTTTGTTTTGATATATCAATGGATATTAATAATTATGAGAAAAATACAACGTAGGTAATAGAAAACAAAACGACGGGAATCTACTTTACTTTACTTTATGAATACATTAGCGTAGGTAGGTACTTACCTACCTATAAAAATAATAGGTACCTACTCGTATAGATATTGTTGGTACATACGTACATTTAATTAAACCGTATAATCGGAAAACTGCTGTTATAGCACAGAATACATCTAGTTTCGCGGTAATTTTCAGGTATTTTACCTCTACCTCTGCCAGACGCCACATTGTACAAAATCTATAATTTATATCAAATAAACTAGAATAAATTGTTTAATTACTAGCTCAATGCTTCTTAAAATAAATTATGCAATGAAAAGAAATTCTAATCAGTCAATTTGATAAAGAATTCTACTACTATTGGTTTACATTACTCATTGATTGGCTATTGGCACATGTCTTAGCAGATGTTTGATTAATTTTCTTTCTCGGTCGAAAATTTAGTTCAAGTGTTTCGAAGAATGCTGACGAGGTCTTGTCACCATGTTGGCCGAATTTGTAACAACAAAAATTGGGTTATATTATAGTTCATATTCATTTATGATATGTAGGTATATAATTTTATTTATTTATTTATAAATCTTTATTGCACAAATACATAAAGTAAGGTACAAATGGCGGACTTGATGATGAATGATGATGCATTTTTATTACCTCCCTAGCCAAAGTCTTATTTACAAAAGTGATAATGAACTACCCTTTCGAAACACAAGTGGAAGTATGTATTCAAAGGTCTAATGAAGTCGGGTACTTGTACTTTATGTATTCTGTAGTCGGGTGGGAATTTTAGAATAAAAAAAGTTGTCCTCCATCCAGCCCCACCCGACTTTAATATATAGGTAGACGATTTTTATTAAAATTGATATGCGTACTTTGGTGATTTTAATTTTATTTCTTGCTTTTTAGAGCTATTTGATTTTGAAGCTGTTTTTGTTTTAAGGTTTTTGAATGTTTTTCTTTTTCTTTTTTTTAAGATTTTGTTATTTTGAGGTAAGTAGTTTTTTTGCATCAACAGACTCAAATGAGGCTGAAAATTTTTTTAGTAACATTTGTATTAAAGGATTGCAAATTACTGTATGAGCGTCGTCGTAGTCATGCCATATGCGTAGCTTTAGGGCTTTTAAGTACAGGGGCGTCTGCTTTAGTAAAGTTGAATTGCAAATAGATTGTACGTACGTAATTTCTGCAAAAAAAAAATAGGTAGGTACTCCAAACTTATACTTTTAAATGGGAACATTTTCTTATCAAAATTCAGTAATAAATTTTTCGGTAACTTGATTATAAATACGGACGGCTAATCATCTTCAAAACGTGACGTTTGAAAATTTCTAGAGCATGAATTTTCAAGAAAGATTTAAAAGTTGTGAAAATATTCTGAGAGCCAATTAAATGGACTTAATATTTTCAAAGAATGTCAAGGGTAGGTATTCAAGTACCTACACCGAGTTTAAGATTATATTTACTGAAGGAAAACTGAAGGATTAACTAATTTATATTAGATTACAGCTGTGTTTGTGTGGATCGGTTTCGATTTTTCCTATTTATGGAGCTTGATAACAGTACTTTGTCACACCAACTCAAATTAATATTCAATAATGATGATAAAAATTACTTATTTATCCTCATTAATAAAAAAAAACTGTGACTGCTAAGTTTAAGTCAGATACATACACAATGCCATGACGAGACACACACGAAGAACATCCAATAAGTATTAACAGTAGATACCAAACTTACTCAAATTAATTGATATAGGTAGGTACCTACTTATTATATCCAAACTGAAATAGGTAGTGTGGTGACCTGGTGACATAGAACGAAAAACAAAAGGAAACCAATTATATTTTCTTTGTTCTGTGTATAGTTTAATACCTACATTTTTATTGCAATTAATTTGTAAGATCCTGAATCCTTTATATTGCATTACCTGATGAACTTGTTCTACTTATTTGTTTTTTTATTGTTTCTTATATTTTCATTATTCTTATTTGCTTTTTTCAATAGGTAATGTTAATTAAAGTTTTTCCTACAAACATTAAAAATTGGTCGTCTTCAAAACTGTATTCTATTAACAATCAAACAAGCCGCGACATGCGTTTCTGGATAGACTAGAATTTAGATTTCGTATATAATTTTGACAATAAACTTTTTAATAGCAAACTAGTCAAACACGATAGAAATTAAACGGTGTTCCTATTCTTCTGTGCATCTCATTATTGCTAAAATTAACCCTTCTTTCTCCTTGTTTCCAGTATGCATGCCTATCCTAGCATATGGAACAGCGATGGGTTGGATCTCTCCTAACAAAGCTCTCCTGATGGGAGACTACTCTCCCTCGAACTCTCCTCTCTCCGAAGAAGACGTCTCCTGGATGGCATCCATCATGTTCATCTTCGCACCAATCGCTGTTTTCGTGTATGGTGTTGCTGCTGACAAGTTTGGAAGGAAAAATGCTCTGTTATGTGCCTCAGTTCCTATTGCGGTAAGTTGGCTTTACTTTATTTGGGTATTCTTTTGCTTTTTTTCTTTACTTAAGCTTTACTTATTGAAAAAAACTCCAAGGTTAAGCTTGGGAATATAATATCAGGTACAGACACTGTAATATGTGATTTCAAGGAAGAACAAAGGATGTAAATTCTGGTCTGAGTAAAAAGAAACTAAATTGCCCATGCACCCGGCATTGGAATTTTACCGACTATAGGAAGGAGACAACTTTTTAAAATTGGTTATTTAACCAATTTATTTGAGGAGCTCGATGGCGCAGTGGTTTAGCGCCTGGCCCAGCGATTGCGGAGGTTAAGCAACTTTCGCAAGGGTCGGTCATTGGATGGGTGACCGAAAATTTATTATCTCGAGCTCCTCCGTGCTTCGGAAGGCACGTTAAGCCGTTGGTCCCGGGTGCATTTGCAGTCGTTAAACCCACCGATCCGCATTGGGCCCTTGTGGTGGGTTATGGCCCGTCCTCCTTATCTTGTGAGGGCATTAAAAATAGCTGATGGTCAACCAATTTAAAAAAGGTGTGGTTTAAATGGTTAGCAATATATTCGATATTGGTGAGCAGAAAAATATATTCGGTCAGCCAAAATGGTTAGTTGGTCAGCGACTTTTGGCTAGCAAATATTTCTAAATCAATCAGCAATCAACGTCATACCTACTCTGCTGTATTTTTTCTAGCTGCATTCAATGATAACTTAGTAAGTTTAATAAAAATTTAAGATTATCGTTTTGATATTGTTTGGTGATCTGATTTTGGCGATAGATCTTTCTAAGTATTTTGAAGACAGATCTTATTTATTAGGTCATTGAATGTGCATTTATTTGACAACCTACTTTCCAACAGGTCGGGTGGGCTGTGAAACTAATATGCGCGCATCCTATCGCATTGATCGGTGCGCGTGCGCTCATCGGCTTCGGTTCTGGAGGGGGGTTCGTGGTCTGCCCCCTTTACGTGAAAGAAATAAGCGAAGACAGCATCAGAGGAATGACAGGGACTTTTGTTATATTTTCACAGGTAAGTAAGTTTGATTTTTTTTATCAAAAAACAGACTCTATTTTTTTTTATTCACTCAAATTTCTTAAAGCGTTTCTGAAAAAAGATTGAATGATGTATATTAATATTTCTAACTCTTTGATTTTGGTGTACCTAGGTACCTAGTTTTTTATTTCCATTTTTAAACGCCCTTTGAGTTTTTGGCGCCATTTTGTCCAGTTCAGTTCGGTGGCTATTTTTAGTATTTGCAAATTGTTTCATAGTGGATATTGTGTCTTAAAATCGGTGCTGTTTTGTGGTAGGTACAAGTGTCTACGCAACTGAACAATATGTGGGATAATTGAAATAGGTGCGATCTTGGTTGTGTGAAGCTGAGACTTTTAGTAGTGGCTACCTCGGCAGAACTAACTGAGAAACTGTCTTGATATACTTCGTGCCAAATGCTCCAAGCAGCATTGGAATGCAATGCACCCGCATTCTAATGAAAATTGAAACAATATCTACCACTGAACTATTCAACACTTGACACTGGCAAAAATAACATTCAAGAGGAAAGTAGATTGCCAAAACAAAAATAAGAAGAAGAAGAACTCCCATTATTATAGGCGTACTTTTCTTTACACAACACCTAAGTAGGTATACCTACCTCCTCGTACAAAATGAAAAAAAATCAAGTTCAATCCTTTGAATTCTATCTGACTTACCCATTAATATTACTCTACCATATATAACAATTAAATTAAGGAAAACCCCATAAATTACATAAGAAATTATTATGCCGTGGTAGATCGATCAATTCGAGGCGCTAGCAACAGGAAAATCTAGCAATTGAATTATCTTTAACTTACTGCTCGGGGCTTCCCCGACCGAATTTCTCGTAATAAATACTTTGCTCATATATTATTAATTTTGAAGACATAAAAGCAATTTTTTAAACGTTCTTAAAAACATGAATGACTTTTAAATGTGAATGGACTAATAGCTAACGATCAAGTTATTAAGTTTAAAATAAGTAGGTACGTAGGATAGGTACCTACATACGTTATCAATTTAACGGAATTATTGCGTATTGATTGACGACACAGAACAAGAGATCGGTTTAATTTAAAAATATATTAGAATTTCTATGAAATTCATTCATATCCGGAATTTGTCCAGAAACAATATTTTATCACAGAATATAAGAAGAAGCTCGGTGGCGCAGTGGTTTAGCGCCTGGCCCAGCGATTGCGGGAGTTAAGCAACGTTCGCATGGGTCGGCCATGGGATGGGTGACCAAAATTTTATTACCTCGAGCTCCTCCGTGGTTCGGAAGGCACGTTAAGCCGTTGGTCCCGGCTGCATTTGCAGTCGTTAACACCCACCAATCCGCATTGGGCCCGCGTGGTGGGTTATGGCCCATCCTCCTTACCACCCATAAGGAAGGCCTTTGCCCCAGCAGTGGGGACATCAAAAATGGCTGATGGACAGAATATAATTGTAAATATGTATACCTAACACTGGCGAAGGGCCCATGGTCCATACAAGCGGATTCCCATCAGCCTACACGGTGATGTTATCATCTTTTAGAATGCTCACCCCCACCGATCCACAAAGCAGATCATAACATTGTTATAGAACAGCCGTTGCCATAATTTCACCCCTCACCACTGCTACCTACTAACAAAGCATTTTCTCAACAGACAGCTGGTAACCTCCTAGTGTTCGTGCTCGGAGACCTTCTGCCGTTCAACACCGTTCTCTGGATCCTGCTGGCCATCCCCCTGGTCCACTTCTGCATACTCCTCAGGCTGCCGGAGACCCCATCATACTTGATCAAATGCGGCAAGAATCAGGTCAGTGCCAGATCTGTGGATCCCAATTAGTTTTTTCTTCGTACCTACTCTAAGAAAGACCTCAATGTGACGTATGTAGGTACTGTCAGCAAAGCTATGAGCTGAACACCTTAAGGTTCATTTCTAGATTGAGTAGGTAGTCTGTATTGTCTTACATTTACCCAAAAGTCACAAAAGCATCTTTTGTATAAAAACAATGGAGGCAAGACGAACTTTCAGTTCCATCCTTTCAAGCGATATATTTTCAAACTGTTAAGGTCATAACTTTGCTGACTGTACCTACCCCTTTTTGCAACCCCCCGCCCCCGTAGGAATAAAATAAGTACCTATACTTACAGAAAAGGTTATATCTTAGTTAAGGCGAGGCCAGTTCACGAAATTTACTCTTTCACTATGTCTTTAGAATAAGGTTGAATATTGCATAACTTTAATTGACGCTTCGTCAGTTTTTTTACGAATTTTAGTACATTTTTATTGATTTCTGAAATACTGGATCATTTATTAAAAATGTACTCGGTTATTGTGTTAGATCGATAAAAAAGCTATCCTTCTTGCATAAAAAATCATATCACTGTCGTTGAAAATTACGAAATCTGACGATTTGAAATTTAGTTTTATAAGTTTTTATGGTGTTATTCAGGATTATTTTACAGAGTTACCATGCCATTTTTCAATATTCTGTTCGGTTAATTTGCTTCTTTGTTTCTTTTTCAGTCTACAGTAATTTTTGTGAAGTAGAATTTTACATCAGTTCTTCACATTGGAACTTCAAAAATCAGACTTTTCTTCAGATCGTGAACTGGCCTCGCCTTAAGTATAAGTAATATATAGCTTGGTTCTTGGCCAGTACCTAATTGGGAAACACTGGTCTAGATGATTAATTTAGTTTTTTACTTGCTGACCCGACCGTCGTTGTTTGTGAAAGTTTTGTAAAATAGTTTTGCGGAATTCTTTATCCTCTTGTATTTTTTTTTCGCGTTAAGTTTTCCATTTTCGCAAAAAATACTTACACAATAATTACCCATGAGAATCGTTTTCGCGAGTTATGGTTTTGTATACTTAGTAGTAAAAGGACGTTTTTCTCTAAGTTTAAAAAGTCCCAGGAATTTTTTTCTTTCCATAAAAATGTGATTCAGACTAGGCTAGGTAATTATTAGGTAAGTAGGTACCAACATTTTACAAAAAAAAAATTCAAATCGATTCAACCTTAGAGTAAGACGCGTTTCTGTAAGAAGCCGCGATGCTCGAAGGATTCAACCTTTTTAAATTCGCAAATAAACAGGATTTAATTTTTTTATTTTAATTTACTAACATATTGTACTTTTCTGATAAACAATAGTTCTTGTAGTAACGAAACGGCCAAGCCACATATTTTGACTAGGGTGTAGAGTTTTTGAAGTTAAGGCTTGTAGAGTTAAGACGCGTAGAGTTAGAAGCTTGGCTCTACATGAGGTCTGATAACTTTTTGGCAGTGTGAGCCATAAGTATGGTAGTCTTGGGAACATTTACATGAAAATGTTTTTAATGTGATTTTTATTTTATTTTACTAACATAGGTAAGTAAGTAACTATCAACTGATAAGATAAGAAAATTTTCCACAACTAAGTACCTAGCTACCTAGTTTTCTTCTAAAGAAAATGAGAAGTCCGTATGACGCTCAAAGTGCAAAGACATTTACGCTTGCGTGTTTTGAAACGTCTTTCTAAGGCCACATAATAAACAATAATAGTAGGTAGATGTATTAAGGCGACATTATAGTTAGTACCTAACTGAAAGGTAAGGTCGTGATACCTGAAGTAATTGAACAATGACATAATACTTAGGTAGGTCCTACCTACTATACTTCTGGAAATGAATGACATAAATTTTAATGATCTCAAATAAGTATGAAATTATTTTATGATTATGATTTTTAAAGGATTTCAGCTACAAAATCAATCAATTACCTAATAAATGTTTCATCTTACATTTTAATCCCCTCTATAACTTTCTTCTAGGTATACTTACTAATTAAATGCTTAACGAATGATAAATAATTTTCTTCAAACTTATTCCGTGGTTGGGTGATGAAACGTTTGATTAATAGGTAGCACGCGCGTTCAATATGACTGGGAATATTAAATATCCATTAAAAAGCCTTTAGCTGTTAATGCCGTAATAAATTACCGATAAAATGTAATGTGTAACATATCCGTTTACCACATACTTATTTAGCCAGATTATAGTACATTATGAGACAAGTTAGCTTGCAAGAGCTCACGAGTTTCATACGACGTTTTTCAACACATTTGCGAGGAAAAAACAAAGTAATTTATCACACAGCAACAAATATGGCAAAAACAAAATATGATAATTATGGGAAAAGGCGCGCATGTTCTTTTTTTGTTTTTTTTTTCACACGCCCACCGCAAGAATATTTTGCGAACAAAAGGGTGAGGAGCATACAGCCTACTACTAATACTTCAAAATTATAATTTCAAGTGACAAAATGCAAATATTTTAATATTTTATAACAAAATATTGTGAACTATGAATAATCTGATAATAATATATATTTATTTGACTTAATTAAGGACTTACACAATTATTTATTCCAAAAATTGTATATAAATTTTCAGCAGCATAAAAACCTCTTTGTTGTAAAAAAAAAATAACTGTATTACCCGGCTAAATTGAGAATGCTCTGTTTACTCGCATAGAACTTGCAGTAAGGTACTAATTTAACTTTGTAGGGTTAATTCTATTACGAACTAGTGTTTTATATATTATTGCACGCGTTTGTTATAGCTCGGTTTATGGCCCTAAAAGCGATGTATTAGGGCTCACTTTACGAGCAAGTGTGTTGAAAAATACTTAATGAGTGAGTAGCACTGCGCATACCTATAGCCTGATCAATTATCATCAAAATTATATAAAAAAACATGTTATAAATAGTATTTATTTATATTATTATTTTTTTTGCTTTTATTTGTATTTCCAATATGATAGACTAAGATTTTAAAACCTTGTTGCAAATTAACCTTTTGTACATATGTGTGCATATTATCTGTAATAGTCATATGCACTAGCTATGTAATGTGAATGTGTATTTATTATGATGATTTTAAAGTGCCTTATTACCAAAACCATATCTATAGACAGGCCAAAGAAAATATAAATCTCATTTTCTTCGTTGACATCGGGAAATGAACCTGGGAACTAAAAAAACTTCAGCGTTAGCCACTACAGCTAAGCTACAGGTGGTCACATTATAAATCTTAAACATTTTTAACATTCACATTAAATAGTGATAAATGAGATAAGTATTGTAATTCGAAAACATTGGTCAATCCATGAATAAGTACCTACCTATCTAACTTACTAATTAAAAAAATAAATTAAAAAACCCGCCTGCATAAAAAGACAAGTCGACTGAAAAGATGGAAACAAGATTAAATAAATATTAAAGGCAACATGTCATAATAACATGCAGTCGGAGGCATGCATAAAGAAAGTGACATTATGAATGATTGAATTATATGCCTCCGACTGCATGTTATTATGACATGTTGCCTTTAATATTTATTTAATCTTGTTTCCATCTTTTCAGTCGACTTGTCTTTTTATGCAGGCGGGTTTTTTTTTTTGTTATTATATTTTACGGTCATGATATACCTTTTTGAAATCCTTATAATAAGCCCTTTAATTTGACACCCATATTGCAGTAATCTAAAAAAAAAAATTTTTTTTTCACTACGTATAATAGCACCGTACAGCCGCCATGTTGGTTTTTTTATAACGCCACCTTCTTAAGAACACTTGGGCTGAAAATTTTAATCATAGAAATCCGTTCAGCCGTTTGAGAGATATGAGGTAATAAAGAATATTACATACATACATACAAACATACTTACAAGATACGCGCGAAAAACATAACCCGCAGTCGGGTAAAAATATAATAAGTAGGTGGTATAATAAGGTAAGGTAGTAGGATGGTCCCTTTATACCATATTCGGCATCAGGGGTTATTTTGTAATACGTTGTATTATTTATTACTATGCGAAAGTTACTATTGAGCTCGGTGGCGCAGTGGTTTAGCGCCTGGCCCAGCGATTGCGGAAGTTAAGCAAAGTTTGCAAGGGTCGGCCATAGGATGGGTGACCAAAAATTTATTATCTCGAGCTCCTCCGTGCTTCGGAAGGCACGTTAAGCCGTTGGTCCCGGCTGCATTTGCAGTCGTTAACACCCACCAATCCGTATTGGGCCCGCGTGGTGGGTTATGGCCCATCCTCCTTACCACCCATAAGAAAGGCCTGTGCCCCAGTAGTGGGGACAGACATCAAAAATGGCTGATGGACTATGCGAAAGTTCCCGTCTGAATGTTAGGTTTTCACGCCTAATCAACTGAACTATAATTATTATGATACGGTCTACATTTCGGTAGGTAGGTACATTGAGTTGGAATAGACTTTGAAAAAATTGTTTAAAAAACAAAAAACCGACTTCAAAAAACCTGCCTTTAAAAAAAAGGAAGAAATAGGTAATATACAAATCATTAGATAGTACGCATTATCATTGTTATAATAAAACACGTGGCTGGAGAACTTCTTTTTTTTATTCTAAAAGCCCCACCCGACTTCAATTGACGTGTTTTATTATAACAATGATAATGCGTATCTAATGATTTGTATATTATTTCTTCCTTTTTTTTAGAGGCAGGTTTTTTGAAGTCGGTTTTTTGTTTTTTAATCAATTTTTTATTTTTTTTTATTTTTAGTGTAAGTACCTTCTGCATTAGGTAGTGTAGGTATATTATTTAGGTAGAAAAATCGGCTCAGCCAAACGTGAGATAATCGCGGAGAAACATACATACATACAAACTGAAAACTTACCTCCTTTTTTTGAAGTCGGTTAAAAAGACTACACAACGGTATCCCTTCCCCAACAAAAAAAAATCATCTCATTCGGTTCATAAATAACATAACAAAATTGTCAAGTTAGTTGATTTAATATCATAGTATTTTCAGGATTAGGTACTTGTAAACTACTGACCCGATTTGAAAAAAAATTAAATGGAACCATCTCGCAAGAAAACTCAATCGAACAAAAAAAAATTATCTAAATCGGTCCATAAATGTCGAAGATACGCGCGAACAACGATAAAAAAAAAAAAAAAAAAAACATACAATCGAATTGAGAACCGCCTCCTTTTGATGAAGTCGGTTAAAAAAAAAATAGGTAGCCTACCATGGGCGTAGCCACGGTGGGGCAGGGTGGGGCGCTGGCCCCACCCTGGCTCTGACCTGTGGGGTACCTACCTAATCTTACCTACCTAAGTAAGACAATATAAAAATGACGCGGAATTAATGAGATAGGCCCGTAGCAATACAAAATATGCATAGAAAAAAATTACCAGGGTAAGACCGCGGGTATAGTTTGCTAGTTACATATTATTTTAGACTGCTGCCCCACTCTGAGCCCATGGCTGGCTACGCTCATGTCATGAGCCTAGCCTAACTATTATTCTCGAAATTCCCCTAAGTTAATTCTAATTCTAGAAGACGTGGACAAAACTACATCTCGTCATGGTCGTAAAGCATTATTTTTTACTGTTCTGTGATAAATGTTGTCTTATAAACGCACAACGCGACGCGTCATAATTACCGAATAATTGCAGCTTGGCGGCATACAATCTTATTAACGTCTTAATAGAAGTAGGTCCTACCTACAAGTAAACTGTATCTTGAGGAAAATGCGTCTCTTTAAGAGGAGCTTGTACCTAAATACTTACCTCCCAGTTCCATGGGCGTATCTATAGATATTTTCCAGGGGGGCGGTGGGGGGTTGTTTTTAGCCGGTAGCCCTGCTCTGGAGTTCCGGGGAAAAGCTATGAGGGGGGGAGGGGGTGCTAGAGCCGCGTTGGAGTTTTAGGCCGGCCACACACAGACGGAATCCCGTTACGGAATTCCGAACGGAATTTCGATAATGTATGAAGATTCCGTACGGAAAAATCCCGTCTGTGTGTGGTAGTCCATAGATTAGCTGCGTTCGGGATCACGTATGTACGGAATTCCGTAACGTGATTCCGTCTGTGTGTGGCCGGCTTTAAAGGGCAAGGTTTTTTCTGGGGTGGGCACCAGACTGTTCTACGGTGGGCACGGCTTAGGATATTTATTATATTTTTTTATTTATTAATGATGGATGACAGTTACTATCATACCCGCTATCTCTTAACAGGAGACAACTAAAGTCCTGGCGTGGCTGCGTTCTCTGCCAGAAGACGATAAGACGATCATCGAAGAAGTAGACCGCCTCATCATCGAACAGACAACCAGTGAGCCTAAGTTCTCCCCCAAACTACTGTGTAAGTTGCATTATATTCATTACTTTATTTAAGTAGGTAGGTACATCAAGTGTGTACCTACATAAATAATTAGAGCTAAAGCGCACGAACAACTTTTGTCTCCGCAACTAAATTGTCTGTCTACGGGTTTGTATTGAAAGTCTCCCGCGTGCTGATTATCTAATTAGAAACCACCTAGCGACCGGTCTCATTTGACAGATGAATGTTATACATTGCTACTTCTTTTTGGGGTAAAAAATAACTTACCAAAGAAAAGTAGCAATGTACTACTTATGTCAAATGAAACCGGTCGCTAAATAGTTTTTATTTAGATAATCAGCCTGCCATGCCGGTCCCGGCTGTCGCGTCGCTACGTATGCGCGCACTTTCATAAAAACCCGTAGATTGACTTGATGTGAGAGACAAATTAGTGCGTATACAAAAGTTGCTCGTACGCGCTAGGATGACGGTGCCGTCATATTACGGCCGTAATTTAGCGGGGTAGGGTAAAGTGCCTAGTTTGCAGTTGTTGACTTTGAACAGTTGTAACTTAAATTTAACAAATAGTAATGATCCCAACTATTTCTATGTGGTTGGATATATCCTTGAGAATTAGGGTAATATGCCTAGTTAACCGGCCGCCCCCAGTTATCCGGCCCCCCAACAGTTTTTCGAATAAAATAAGAAATTCGTGGCAATTTCTTAACAATTTGGATATTTTCCTGGCAGCACTGTTATCGATCTATCGAATGGTATGGACGCCACTAGCGAAACGTTACGTAATATTTTATAATTTGTGTTTCACGTTGAAGCCTACCGCATCTGGGTCGATTTCGCAAGTGGAGATAAAAAAAAAATAGTGGAGAGCTCTTGCCAAATAGTCAATATTGTCCTTCAGGGCATCGTTAAAAGGTAAATATTTAGTTTGTTCTCAAGGTATGTTGTTATTTATTACTATTTTAACGTTAAATATGGCTTAATAAGCAGATATTTAGTAATATCAAGGGGGCCGCCTTACTAGACGACGAAACCACATGTTTCCAGTATACCGGCCGGGGGCCGGTTAACTGGGACTGAGCTCGATATATTGTTTTGTCTCTTTTTGTTAAAAAAGGGATTCCATAGAAGAATGTATAGGTAATGCTATCCCTTTTTATTTATTTTAAAGTACTTTGTGTCCAGTACTCGGCCGCCTAAATGTGCTTGTATAAGAAGTTGATTTTTTCTTTTTGTATGGAAACGGGTGGCCGGTTCTACTGGGTGCTTGCCCAGTTTACCGGCCTCCTAGTATACACTAGGAGGCCGGTATACTGGCTATCCTGCAAAATACTCCCAGTACACCGGCCAGCTTTGAAATTTATCTACTAATAAAATTAATTGTGCGTCTCGTGAACAAGCGACGGCGACGTGCCCGCCATCCAGGTCGTTGACCCTCGCTGAATACCTATTTGTCTCTTGTTATTTCCGAAGTGTATGTCAGCGAATTACTCAAACGAACGCTACTGCATTGAACGATGTGTTTTTTAAGCAGACTTGCCTATTAGCTAGACTTCTTTATTTCTACACTAGACTTTAATACTAATCTATATATTATAATTAGAAAAAAATACACAAAAATATTATTATACCTATATTATTATTGAATACCAATCAATGTTATTGATTGTTAATATTATATTTTTTACAGGTTATACGTACTTCCGGTCATTATCATAATACCCATAATATTTATTGTTATTGTTTATAAGAGACCTATTGACATTCGGTTTTAGAAACTATTTTTTTGTTAATTATTAAATTATTATTTGTTACCTATGTCTTCTTGAGCTCGGTGGCGCAATTGTTCAGCGCCTGGCCCAGCGATTGCGGAAGTTAAGCAACGTTCGCAAGGGTCGGTCATGGGATGGGTGACCAAAAATTTATTATCTCGAGCTCCTCCGTGCTTCGGAAGGCACGTTAAGCCGTAGGTCCCGGCTGCATTTGCAGTCGTTAACACCCACCAATCCGCATTGGGCCCGCGAGGTGGGTTATGGCCCATCCTCCTTACCACTCATAAAGAAGGCCTGTGCCCCAGCAGTGGGGACGTCAAAAATGGCTGTTGGACATGTCTTCTTGATTACTGTAATAAAATTATTAATCGAAGATTTAGATTTTCTATAAATTTTCCTATTCCTATGAAAAACTGCAAGGCTGATTCCAGAATCAATATAAAGGTTCCAATTAATAGTAAATGTTAAATAAAAGTACAATCAACGATTTTTTTAACTCAAAAATAATAGTTCACATCACAAGCCAAGCCATAGGACAATACTTGTTAAGTATATTATCTGAAATTCAACTTCATACAAAAATCAAAGAAAAATGGACCTTATTTAAACTGTATTAAGAGTCACAGGCCGCTTACTGGGCTAGCTTATCTTTTGCCCAGTATCCGGCCGTCATGTTCTTTGAAAGGCGGCCGGTATACTGGGCAAAGGGGGGCCGGAAATAGGAACAGGGGGGCCGGAAACTGGGCAAATCGTACTTTTTTGGAAAATAATTTCTAATGACAAAACCGACTGATGGAAATTTTCAAAAAAAATACAAGTAATTCTCAAGGATATATCCAACAACATAAAAAATAGTTGGGATCATTACTATTTGTTAAATTTAAGTTACAACTGTTCAAAGTCAACAACTGCCTTAAACGGCCGGAAACTGGCACTTTACCCTACCTGTATTTTTTTTTTAATTTTCCATTAGTAGGTTTTGTCATTAGAAATTATTTTCCAAAAAAGTACGATTTGCCCAGTTTCCATACAAAAAGAAAAAATCAACTTCTTATAAGTACAAGCACATTTAGACGGCCGAGTACTGGACACAAAGTACTTTAAATTTAATAAAAAGGGATAGCATTATACATTCTTTTATGGAATCCCTCTTTTAACAAAAAGAGACAAAACAAAATATCGAGCTCAGTCCCAGTTAACCGGCCCCCGGCCGGTATACGGGAAACATGTGGTTCCGTTGTCTAGTAAGGCGGCCCCTTGATATTTACTAAATATCTGCTTATTAAGCCATATTTAACGTTAAAATAGTAATAAATAACAACATACCTTCAGAACAAACTAAATATTTACCTTTTAACGATGCCCTGAAGGACAATATTGACTATTTGGCAAGAGCTCTCCACAATTTTTTTTTATCTCCACTTGCGAAATCGACCCAGATGCGGTAGGCTTCAACTTGAAACACAAATTATAAAATATTACGTAACGTTTCGCTAGTGGCGTCCATACCATTCGATAGATCGATAACAATGCTGCCAGGAAAATATCTAAATTGTTAAGAAATAGCCACGAATTTCTTATTTTATTCGAAAAACTGTTGGGGGGCCGGATAACTGGGGGCGACCGGTTAACTAGGCATATTACCCTAGAACGTTGTCTATGAAAACAAAATGAACGCCGTATTGTTCACATAGACAACGTTCTACGCCGCTAAATTACGGCCGTAATGTGACGGCACCGTCATCCTAGGAAACTCTAGCTTTAGTGAACCAAAAAATATGAATCCTTCAAAAAAAGATTTAAAACAGCTTTTCAAAATATTATTCCTTCCTAGCTCGGGTGATCCGGTTTTTTAAAACACGCAGTTTGCGCATCTTTTGCGGTGATTTCGCTCATACTTACTTAAGTACTTAAATCATTTCTTGGTAATTAAAAAATCGCATTGAGCTAAGTCGAGGCTGGCTGGACTGAGGATAGGGTAATAATTTTGTAAAAGTATTTTATACAGTGCTATTTTAACTGTCGAGAAATGGTACCAGAACCGTCCACAAAATAGTTACAACATTTGCATAAGTAATCACGTGCAATACAAACAAACAAAAACATTCTAGGTCAATAAGATAGGTCTTTCCAATTGACCTTCGTCATTTGACACCGACTCAAAACAAATTACAGGAACATTGTACATGGCCAAGTATCAAGGATACTTGACGCGATTCAATTCCAATAAATCGTAATTGTGCCAATATAATGTTGGCGATTTGTAGACGTCACATGTTGAGAGTTCGATCGTCGATTCAGATATGATTCATTGAGTGAAACAAACACTCATAGCTAGCCTCACAGACTTCAGACTTTTTAATTGACTATCATGCCTTCAATCAGCATGAAAATGTTTGCAAGTGCGCATATACTTACTTAGGGTACTATTATATATTCTGTGACTTAGGCATAAAATCTGTGAAATGCGTGTCCATAGAACGTAAGATCATTACACCTTCCCAGGGGGTCTGCTAATGTTTTTGTCAAAATCGTAGTTCAATGGTGTTTTAATTGTAATGCTTTTTGACATAGTTCTTGTTTCTTAACACGTTGGCGGACGCGCCGGTTATAGCAGTCATCAGTGACTTACTCAGAGTGACGCGCCGGCTATAGCCTTTATGTTCTGTTCGCACTCCAGAGGCACAACGGCTGTAGCAGACGATTTTCCTTACTACTGCCGTATATTTTATCATCAAGTGCCCCCAAGTTGAAACTTTCAGATCGCTAGGTGTCATATAACATATCTTTTTACACCTTCAAACGTGTCACTACTCGTGTGTCGATGTGCGTGCACGCACACTGACGCACCTGTCATAGCAGCGACAGTTGTATGGCAATTTGTTCAGTCGGCCGGCGAGTGCCCCGTGGAGCGGAGTGTACAACATATCCGCTCCAATGTGTTTCG
Organism: Agriphila straminella; assembly: GCA_950108535.1. Lineage (NCBI taxonomy): Eukaryota > Metazoa > Arthropoda > Insecta > Lepidoptera > Crambidae > Agriphila > Agriphila straminella. Next base: position 8,645,046 of record OX467324.1, on the reverse strand, counting down.
CACGTGGTTTTTGTACTGCTATAGTGCTGAATTTACTTAATTATTCTGAGTAAATATGAATAAATTATTACTAATATTACAATGAAAATATAATAATACAGATAAAAACAAAAAATAATACAATATTTGCCATAAATTACCAACTTACGTATACTTTATTTGAGTATAACACTAATAGCATTCCGAGAAGATTTTTTGACAAAATTTGATGGTGTGGTTTTATTTCTGTCATCATCATCATCATCATATCAGCCGCACGACACCCACTGCTAGGTATAGGCCTCCCCCAAGGATTTCCACGACGATCAGTCCTATCCTATGCTGCCCGCATCCAGTGGCTTCCCGCGACCTTCACCAGATTGTCGGTCCACCTTGTCGGGGGCCTACCCACGGAGCGTCGTCCAGTGCGCGGTCCCCATTCCAGAACCTTTCCGCCCAACGGCTATCGGTTCTTCTCGCTTTGTATCAAGCCTACTGCCACTTCAGCTGAGCGATCCTTCGAGCTATGTCGGTTACTTTAGTTCTCCTACGGATCTCCTTATTTCTGATTCGATCACGCAGGGAAACGTCGAGCATAGCTCTCTCCATTGCAAGCACAAGTTGGACTTACCTAACTAGACTGCCTGTCCTAGGTATACGTATGGTCAACAACTTCAAGAGTAGTGTTCCCAACATGAACTGGAGCGGGCACAGCATGGGCATTCGACATGATTTTCGTCTCATCCATGTTCATCTTGAGACCCACTCTTTGGGAAGCACTACGGAGATCTTCGAGCATTGTGTTCAGTGGCCCTACCATGAGTTGATGCAAACTGTTTACGTTACCGTAAACTATCGTTTTGTCTCTTTCACTCGCACTGACTGTGAGCAGTATATCCGATAGTTTACGGTAACGTAAACAGTTTGCATCAACTCATGGTAGGGCCACAGGTCTTCCATAAGAACTATATCATCGGCAAAACGAAGGTGTGTTAGTTACTGGCCCTTAATGTTGATTCCGAGTCTTTTCCAGTCTAAGAGTTTAAAGATGTCCTCCAACGCAACTGTAAACAGTTTCGGAGAAATAACATCTCCCTGTCTCACACCTCGCTGCAGTTGGATAGGATCTGTGCTCTGGTTCTGTACTCGGACTGACATGGTGGCATTTTCGTATAAGTACCTCAACACCTCGATATACCTGTAGTCTACTTGGCACCTCTGAAGAGACTGCAGCACCGCCCAGGTTTCGATCGAATCAAAGGTTTCCTTATAGTCCACGATCACCAAGCAAAGTGGCATATTATTCTCCTTGGTCTTCTGTATAACCTGCTGCAGCGTATGGACGTGGTTTATGGTGCTAAAGCCTTTTCGGAACCCGGCTTGTTCGGCAGGTTGGAAGTCGTAGAACCTGCAAGCGAGACGATTCGTAAGAACTCTCGAAAACAACTTATAGATATGGCTCAGAAGTGAGATGGGTCTGTAGTTCTTTAAGTGGGACTTGTCACCCTTTTTAAAGATCACCTCACTTATGTTCTATGCCTTCGGCGTTCTGCCCTCGACGATGACGGAATTGAAAAGCTTCTGGAGGACTTTAAGTATCGGATCAGAAGTTCTGTAGTGATTCCGTCGTCACCCGCCGCCTTGTTGTTTTTCAGCTGTTTGAGAGCCATACTAATCTCGTACAGGCTGACGTCCGGGATATCTTGGGTAAGCATGGCTCTGGGGTCTTTAGCCTTGCTTTCAACTTGCGTCTGCGTGGAATGTAACTGCCCATAGAAACTCTCGATCTCCCTCAAGATTTCAGGCTTCGATGACATGACGCGTCCGTCGTCAGTTTTCAGCTTCGTCATCTGGCTTTGCCCAATAGACAGATCTTTGGAGCCTTTATTCTGCTCGATGGCTTCTTTGATACCATTAAATCGGCGAAGGTCGCTCGTCAAAGACTTAGATATCTGTCAATTCAGCTGTCGATAACGATGAGCATCATCTGAACTCTGGAGCCTCATTTCACGTCTCTGATCCATGAGTAGCAGTGTGTGGTCGGAGAGTTTCTTTAACTAATGGCGGCGGGTCTTTAAGAACTTGGACCCTAGTCCCTACCGTACGGACAATATCCACCACCATGTTGTTTAGATCGTCCATTTAATTTTGTCTTTTCATTGAAGGAATAATCAATATATGCCAAGGTGCCTTTTAGTGGTAGTTTGGAAACGTTGTTGCAATTTGAGGGTTTAGATAATAAATGCTGTAATACTGACTATTTACCACTGCCGTAAACTTTTCTAAGCATAGTCTTTGGGCCTTACTTTATACTAATTTCCTAGTGATGGAACGGCTAAAGCAAGCGAATTATCTAGTCGGTGCATCCTATTTAAATAGTAATAAACTATTTATCAGTGAAGGGACGTCTATAGCAGGCGAAAGCTAATGGTTGCGTCCCATTTGTATAGTAATAACTATTTACTAGTGTTACACCGGCTATAGCAAGCGAAGGCTACAGCCGTTGCGTCTCATTGGTATGGTAATAACAATTCACTGATGACACACCGGTCATAGCAGGCGAAGGTTACAGCCGTTGCGTCCCATTTAAATAGCAATAACTATTCACTAGTGACGCACCTGCTAAAACAGCTAAAGGCTATAGCCGGTGCGTCCTATGCATATAGTTATACACTGCTTACCAGTGACGGAACGACTATAGCAGGCGAAGGCTATAGCCGGAGAGTCCTATGTATATAGTTATATACTGTTTACTAGTGACGGAACGGCTATAGCAGGCGAAGGCTATAGCCGTTGTGATTTTATTTAAATACTTAGTAATTTTCATTAGTGACGGTGCGGCTATAGCATTCCATACAAAAATGAAGTGACAAAGTGGCGTTGCAAAATCGGGCCGAGTGTCCGCCAACGTGTTAAACCCAAAATCGAGACACAATGTGTTTCCGTTACGAGTTTAAGAGGATTGTCAAGCAAACGGTCTCCATACAAACGGCGATAACGTTTCCCACCCTCTAAATCTTAACCTACAGCAATGAATTTTTGGTATGTTTTTGAAATGCCTAAAAACTAGGGCTGTACGTTTTGATTTTTAAAATATTCATTGTAGATTTGAAAATATTGGCACTTCTGTGTTTTGTATGAAATCACTAAAATGCAAATATTTCGAAATCAATTATAGATATTTAAAAAATCAAAAGTTTTATTTATTCTTATGCGGTAACTCACGCTTACGTTACACCATTCAGCCAGTTTTAACAGATTCTCGGCCGAAGCATGGTCAAATAATATAATATCCCATATAAATTTTGTACGGACTCGCTCACGCCATAGTAGAAGATTCTACTACTTATATATGCTCACGCTATGCCGAGCGTCAAACGAGCAACGGACGACGTTCGAAACCAACAAATCTATAGAATCGGGTGAAACGTGAGACTCGGCTCGAAAATAGTAGATTGTTATACGAGGGTCAAAAGGAAGCAATTCCCATTCGAGATATTTAGACGCCCAAACATAGCGTTCGAGAATGGAATTGATGACTTTTACCCGTGTTAAACACTCTACTTTTCATTTCGAATTTCAGGAAAGTAAAAAAGTCTTTGTTTTTACAAAATGTTTATTAATAAAAACATGTACCTACTTAGTAACTACATTGGTAGACCTTATAATTATTACCTATACCAACTTACCTTTAAAAACCTAGAAAAATTTGAACAATTTGTGAAATTTAAAGTTAAATTCTTGCTTGGAATATTAACAGTTTGATATAAATTATTATGATGACAGATTTTGCTTTGTTGGATGCCTGTAAATAAAAGTTGGAGATATTCTTTGGTCTTTGATAAGACGGTAAGTCCATGGCAGAGACTCTCCTGAAGTAGTTGTTTCCTGTAGGCGAATTACAGCGTAGCTTTATTGTTTCTTTTATTTTATTTGAACTTTTTGTTTTAGTTTTAAACTCATTTTTAGTAAATACAAAATCAACACAAAACTTTAATACGGCACACACAGCTCAAAGTCACAGAGTTAGTAAGTCTCCCTCCAATATTTTATAGTTTTTCTTATTTTAAATTTGGAACACGCCGCGTCGCCGGCCGCTCCGCCCAATGTTTTTAATTTTGCACTGGCTGTTTATACCATGTTTTGTTGTTGTTCTTGAATGCGCCCTACAAGGCTGCAACTTTTTTTAAACCATTTGTTTTTAACTATTGTAAACTTTTTCATTGCCAAATTCAGTTCTATTTTTAAATTACTTTTCCACCCTAGGGTGGAACGAAGAGTTTTGGACCCGCTGCTCAGTTCAAATATACATCACTTTCCGAATATGAGAAATTAAAACATCTTTCCACCATTATAACGGTTCCTAATTCCAGAGTTTTCATGAGCTTTCCCTTTCCAGTCTCCGACAAGACAGCGGTAAAAGCATTCTGGGTGGCGCTCATAGTGAACCTAACTCGCGAGTTCTGCGGTTGCATCGCCGTGCTGGTCTACGCCAGCCACATCTTCGCGGAAGCCGGCAAAGACCCTAACACCAGCATCGCCCTGTCGCCAAACAAGCAGTCGATTTTGCTCGCTGTGGTGCAGATCATTGGGTCGTTTTTGGCGTGCCAGCTTGTTGATAGAGCTGGGAGGAAGGTACGTGGACTTCTTTTACATAAAAATAAGTTTTTTGTAAGCTTGGTGCGGTCGGCCATAGCATACAAATTTTAATTTACTACTTAGCTTGTTTCATCATAGAGTTTTCCATGCCGCAATCACCAAAAACCACCTTGATAGTTTGTGAATGTCATAATGGCGGGATACCGCCTGGTTTTTGAAATATTTCATGGCTAGCATATAGTGCCATTTTGGTGCCATTTGGTGCCTATGTTAAAAAAATTGTGCCATTAATAGTGTCAAAGATATTCAGCATAGCTGGTTGTCCCGCCACCTTGATATCAAAATGGCGGGATAACCACTGGCAATCGATAATCAGTTGTATTGGCGGTTTAACAAACACATACGATTTTAGTGCGTTTTAGTGCCTTCACGTTTAAATCACTATAATTTATTTTTGATTTGTAATTATGAAATAAAACCTACCTACCTATATTTACAAGGGTGGTGGGCGAACCACTAGAACACAGAGGCGGTTCAAAACACACGACACGATAAATAAAATAAATAAAAAAAAACGACACGATACGACCCTTAATTTCAAGGTAGAACGATTTCTCTTTGAAGCAATTCCCCAGTTTTCTGCAATACGAATTCGCATAACATCGATCTTATTAAGTACGATAAATAATATCATTTAACTTTGGATCTTCGTCATTGTAGCCGCTGCTAGCCGTCACGAGCGTGGTAGCCGGCTTCAGTATGTGCCTGCTAGGCGCGTGGTTCTACCTGCAAAGTGTGGGCGTGTTTATGCCGGGATGGGTGCCCATAACAGCACTATGCGTGTGCATATTCGCTGATGCGTCGGGCCTGCAGCCGCTGCCGTTCGTCATTATGACAGAGATGTTCAACTTCCAGGTAAGATTTCTTCTATGTAGATATATAGTTTCAAATTCAAGCGGAGTCCAATACTCCGGTTTTTGTGGGAATTATCCTTCCTCTGTAAGTCTCACAAAAGCCACTTGGCAGCAATGTACCTAAATAATAACACATTTTTCTGAGGATAAAATTTAAGGTAACGTCAAAAGATAGGTAGGTACTTAACCTACCTATATAATAGTACTAAACGTAGTAACGTTCTATAAACAAGACTAAGTAAGGACAGAACATGACCAAGTGGTAGAAAAAGACTAAAGCTGATCAAGTCACACCTAACAACTCAACAACATATTGATAATGTTTACCTACTGGCGTCGCAGAGGAAACTCCTGGATGTGGGCAGCGCAGGACCAATCATTGTGGACACTTGGGGTAAATAGAGCCTATAACCATCTGTTCCATACATTATAGTCTAGTCGATGTTGTACTTTTCTTTTGAACAGCTGATATTTTTTTCGAGATTTCGTGGTTGGCCCCATAGTAAAAGTTGTTCATTCACGTGGTCTGAAATCCCCTTTTCATTTTTAGATATACTTAAAAAATACCGGTGAATATATCCAGCAGTCGATGTCGTGCTGATAATTTAATGATATGTGAGACACCCTTTATGTTCAATTCATTGTTTCGCTAGTTGAAACTGACGAATTGGCCAATCCAAATTTGATACAAGATACAAACATTCTATCAATCCATAACAAAAGCTAACAATATATTAAATTTTATGTATTTTTTCCTTCTAGCTGCGAGGCACCGTAGCCACCCTGGTAATGGCGATATCCCTTGGCACCGACTTCGCACTCCTCAAACTATTCGCCCCCCTCAACTCCTGGATCGGGTACCACTCCACATTCTGGATGTTCAGCATCATCTGCTTATCCAACGTCTTCTATCTGATCTTCTGCGTCCCGGAGACCAAAATGAGGAGTCTAGAAGATATATACGCCGACTTAGAGGGTAAGAAACGACAGAAGAAAGGCGAAGATATTGTTGAAACCAATCATGTTTAAGTTCCTATATTTTTAAGGTCTGTTTTTTTCCTTTATTCCCACATGACTTAAAAATCTTACTGATAAATTGCTTTTAATCTTTTGATGATATCCTATATTCTATTGACTTATACAGAATGTCTAGTAATACCCATAAGACTCCTATAAAGCTGATAGTAAATAGGGTACTGTGCATATAACACCTGAAACTTATTATAAAGCCTGACGACCACTTGACTAAAAAAAAATAGCTTCTTTTTATGAAAAACTGCATACCTAGTGGCAACCCTGGGCTATTTTCCTGGGTTGTAGGCTTGCTAGTTATGGTACCCTACCTTAATCGGCTAAACACCCTTAAACTTTTCGTTTTACGTAGATACTTATATCAATTTGAAGTTTGACAGTTTGTGGGAAGAGAAAAAGTAGATAATTTAATTGTAATAGGTAGGTAATAAAATAATAGAAATATCTACCTGCCTATGTGTAAACAAATTGTAAATATAGTTTTAAGAAATTTATTATTAATGGATAGTGCCATGTTTGTAGCTAAAGAAATTATGTAGGTACGTAGGTAGGCTCAATACAATATTTACATTTTAAAAGAGTTTTGTCACTAAAGCCTGTTTCATACTTATGTTACGGTTAAGTGCATGCTTAAAAAACTTCTGTAACAGTTCACTTTAAGAATCTCCTCATAATAAACTGTTCATGATTTATAGATTATAATATACTATGTATTTATTTTTAATTCATTCCTAAAGTTAAAAATGATTTCGGTTATTTATTTATTATATGTATTCGTCTAGTCATGATTTGTTAAACATGTTTAAATAAAAAAATACCACATGTTATAAATTATAATATCTGCATCAGAAATCATTTTAAAACTATTATCATAAGAATAAATAAAACTGGTATTATCTTGATCTTAGATAAATAAAAATAAATCAAATTAGGTCCCGTCGTCGATTAGTGAGCATATTACACCTAAGTACACCATAATATTTCCTACTTGATATGAAATTAGATAATCTACATTTAATTTAAGTATTGTTAAAAAAAATAAGTACTTATTGTTAAAAAAACTATTATTTTTGCATCAAAAATAAATGGTGATTCAGAAATCCATATTTTTTTATTTACGTTCCAACTGCGCTGCAACTTAAGTTATAAGTAATAACAACAGTAACCTACCTAGTAACTGAAATATGTAGTTACCTACTTATTAGGATAGGTTAGATAATACAACGTGTTACAAAAAAACCCCTAATACCGAATATGGTAGACAGGGACCATCAAACTGAACAACTTTTACTATGGGACCAACTCTGAAATCGCGAAAACAAAATCAACTCTTTTATAATTTTTTTATATTTTCGTTATTAATTTTTGTATGAAACAGCAGATTTTTTTCGCGTTTTCAGAGTTTGGTCCCATAGTAAGTTTTTCAGTTTCATGGTCCCCCATCTACCATATTCGACATTAGAGGTGAAAGTGAAAGTGAAATAAGCTTTATTCAAATAAACTTAATTATTATATTACTTCAACAAAGAGGTATGTTTGTAACACGTTGTATTCTAATTTAACTGACGCAACCAGGAATCAAACTCTCTTCTCTTCTGATCTCTGCCACAGAATACATAATGTCTCCGCTTTGGTGGATCTATTCCCGTTGTCCCCCACTGTTTATCCACCACTGGGCAACGGGAATAGGCCTCCTGGCCTTAAGGCCATTGGTGGAGTCCTGGCCTTAAGGCTTTAAGGTGGGTCAATCCGAGCGGGTCGATCCGTGATGGAGTGAAATCGAACGTAACTCTACTCAATCAGTGCGCGTACCAAAGCGGCGGCGGTTGCGTTGAGAACTAGCACCGAATTCTCAATTTTTACATGTTTTTACCCGACTGCGGGTTATGTTTTTCACGCGTATCTTGTAAGTAAGTTTGTATTATGTATGTTTGTATGTAATATTGTTTATTACCTCATATCTTTCAAACGGCTGAACGGATTTCAATGATTAAGATATCGTTAGATTTGTCTTTTCAGCCCAAGTGTTCTTAAGAAGGTGGCGTTATAAAACCAACATGGCGGCTGCACGGTGCTATTATACGTAGTGAAAAAAAACTTTTTTTTAGAATACTGCAATATGGGTGTCAAAATAAAGGGCTTATTATAAGGATTTCAAAAAGGTATATCATGACCGTAATATATAATAACTAAAAAGAGATAAATTAAAAAACCCGCCTGCATAAAAAGACAAGTCGACTGAAAAGATGGAAACAAGATTAAATAAATATTAAAGGCAACATGTCATAATAACATGCAGTCGGAGGCATATAATTCAATCATTCATAATGTCACTTTATGCATGCCTCCGACTGCATGTTATTATGACATGTTGCCTTTAATATTTATTTAATCTTGTTTCCATCTTTTCAGTCTTGTCTTTTTATGCAGGCGGGTTTTTTAATTTTTTTCATTTATTTTTTTATTACTTTTCTTCGCTTTCAAGTTGGTTAAAAAAACTGTTCAATTAAGATTGGATACTATTAACATCACCGATTTTTATGGTTGGTTTTAACATAAACGAATGTTCTGTTTCCGAGAAATTTTGCAAATAAGACCTGAAACGGAATATTTTTTCACATCAAAGGTGGTAACATTTTTATAAAAATCTATTGTGTATTATTTCAAGTACATTATATATTTTTTCCATGATAGCTTCACGCGCGTAATCTTTCAATAATTTGAATTGAATATTGGGATTTGACCCACCTTAGCGCCTTAATGGTACAAAGTTATGGAGCCACGAGAAAACAGCGGATTAAATGTCAATATGATAGATTAGACTTGATAATATAATATTATTCTTTTAAGGATAACGAAATAAAAACAACACAAAGACTTTCGAAGATTTACTTATTTTAATAAATAACCAGCTTAGTTTACAAAAGCATTTTTTTTCGATTTTTTACATTTTTATTAGAAAATATTGTTGGAAACCAGCTCAAGTGAAAATATATCTTTATTGCCAATAGTAATAATTGAGTGTGTATCTTCAACAATGATTTATATCCCATTAAAAATTATGATCCCATAGGGGTGACTCTACGATACTTATATAAAAGGACTAGTTACAAACAACATGATATTATCTATACATTAAAACCTGGAAGATCGACGCTCAAATATATTTCATTTATGCCAACATTACTTTTAATTAAAAAAGGAACACCATATCCTCAATTTTAAATAATAATCGGTTTATCAGCATTCAAACTACACAAGTAAAACTCAATCGCAGAACCAAAATGTATCAACTCCATACATAATATATTTGCTAAGCAATCATTACCCTCTTTAATTCTTTGAAGTACACCAATTCAACATTTACACACGTCAGAATGGCGAACATGCATCAATTTCTTTTTGTATCAAAATCAAAAGTATAATGCGTGAGAGAATCAACTGTAATATTAAAACTTTTCTCTTGCGTTTTTTTCTCGTGATATAGTCACTTGAAGTTAGCGCGCAGCAGCACCCGCCGAAAACGCTCTATACAAAACGGTCAACATTTGTGACGTCACTTATGCCACGTTTTATGGAGTTAGCCAGGAATTTTCAAATATCTCCCTAAATATTGCGTTTAAGTACATTATGTGTCATACAAAATATTATTTCTTATTTGATATTGATATCCGACTGTTAAGTGCATTATATCCGAAAATGAAAAAACCATATCTATTTTCCCCTGTGTGATAAAACTAAAATAATACTTACATATTTTTATTATTTCTCTGTTCCATCATGTTTTTATACGTGTCCGCAGCGATCAAGCTCAAATTTATCAAAATCGGTGACTTATGCATGTTCCCCATTGAGTAAATGAAACGAGTCATTTCCCGCACAATTATGAACTACTTATCTCTCTGATATAAGAAAATCGTTCTCACAATTTCTTTGATAAATAACTCAACCGTTTTACTAACGACAATCTAATTTAATTTTTCATGAGAAATTATACATTCCTTTAATTGAACTTAAACTTTGCTTTATTGATTACAGTTAAAATGTTCATAAGACACTATTTCGATTATTAAGACGTATAAGATAGACTTAAACGCAAAATAAAATTCACAATTGTTTACACGTTGTAATATTCCCAAACTTAGTTTAATACAATTTTCATGTTATGGAATATTACTTAAATAGGTAATTATGTTAATTTGGTGAATATTATCACAACATAACATAGCAGAAACAGAACTGAACTGAAAATATCCAATATTTAAAAGAAAACTTATATTTTATGGAGAGAAGATAATAAATTAAATTTCTTTAACAGTTTGACATTGCTCGGTTTTATTAGGCAAAATAAACTCCATGGTTTTAAAATTGTTTTTTTTACGTATAGGTACTAATTCGGGCGTCACATTATATTACACAACAAGAAAGAAACCTAATAAAACCGTTTTAAAAAGAAACTAAGCAAATAATGACAGTCGAATTCGTATTTACAAGTTTATTATCATTTAGGTATTTTTTTACATTTTATATTATGATGAATGCTATACAAATACCACAGCTGTTACAGCCAAAGTATACAGAAATATACAATATAATAATATCACTCATCTGCCTCGAAAAATTAAACCTCGTTTTTATAAGAGTTAAATTAAATTACAATGTTTGAAGAGTTATTTTTATATTTTTTTACGTATTTCAAATACGCTTTGTTCGATATTTATTATAAAAATAATCGGCACAAACACGACTCCTATGTTTTAGTGTTATTCATAATATGTGCCTAAACTTCCAATTCACAAAATTCAGTACTTAAACTACAAATAATTACGTTAATCTTTAACAAGAATAATAATTGGTACGAACGCCTAAACACTGAGATCTCAAACAAAACACGATTTAAATATTTCTTAAAAAAACCTCGTGTTAGTAAAAACTTAGCCGATTAATTGTGTTGTTTTTTTTTTTAAATACACTTGAGAGCAAAGCAATCGACACGCCTAAGTTTGTTTCAACCTTTTTCAGCACTGAAACCGCCACAGTTTCGTGCAAGAAAGAAAAACTCTTATTTCGAAACCAGTTTCGTACTTTTTCCTCATTCGCAACTGGTTACGAACGTACGGTTTCGTATGCGGCCAAAGGGAATCACTTGATCTAAGTAAAGCATTAAAATTGATACCATTTTAAAGCCCGTTATTAATTGTTGTGATGTATCAATTTTCATTGAATTATCTGAACTGACTGTGTGTTAGAATTTAAAAGAGTGGATGTATCGTTGAACACAGGACAATTCGTCAAACTACATATTATTTAAGTTTGTCATTAATAAAAAGGAGACAAACAATTACTGTTTTACTAATCACTCACACAATTATTATTAGGAATAAGGTAAACTTCTTCACCAAGACTTATTAGCATGTAACAATCTATTAAAACTAAAATGATAATAATTATCTCAAGTGATAAAACATTGAATATTTTTAGTGTAACATGGTATTACCAGTGACAAATTACAAAAAATTTGGGTGTGAAAAAAGATGAAAGCAAACCTAATGCGTATTTAAATCAAAAATATCTCTGATTGTTAAAAGATTTTTGAATTCTTATTTTTTCCTCGAAGTCAAGATTATTAGCATTCTGTCTAGACAGACCGATATGACGATGTTGAATAATATAATTGACAATAAATATGACTAAAAGACAGTTGAAAAAATTAAAACATATAATTGCTTTAGATAATCCAAAATATACATTTTTATTATATTAATAGGCCAAATAAACGTTGTACTAGATCGATTTTACGCCATTTTACTAAAACTCAACATTATATTAGGGGTTTAAGTATGAAATTGCTGTTTTGTATGGAGAATTTTAAAGATTGAATTTTCCATACTAACATTGTCTTAATTTATTTGACAACCATGAACGCAAATGTTTTAAAACTTTTATGCACAAATGTTTAAACACTCAGCTAATGCCACATGTATTAAGTGAAAAAAAATAGTGTCGGCTAAGTTACAACGAATTAAGTGGTCATTTGTGCTAACGAAAAAAGTCACTTTTAAGATACATTTTTCAACGTTCAGGAAAATAAATCGAAAATATCTTTATTGCTGATAGTGGGCCTATATGATCATAATTCGAAATAATAACAAGAAACCGAAGCATCTTTAACATCATAGAAGATAATATAAGAGCCTGTGTGCGAGGAAAAATTTCATACTTTCAACCCCTATTATTTCTTCTTTTTAATAATTACATTATGTTGATTAACATTAGAACAAATATTAGCGCCATGATTGTATGATATGACACCGATTTGTTAGTGAAAGTTTTGGAAAAGGTGAAATTTGCAACGATTAATTTTGAATATCATGTGGAAATACGATTACTCATATTTTCCATACATTAAAAAGGACGATTTTATAAACTAACAGTAAAGAATGAAGTGGAAAATGGACCCAGCAATGTAGCATTTTTCTACTTATCGGAAATTGCAAGTAAACCGTACATAGCACACATTTATTATTTGGACGCATGTCTGTAGGTAATCATAATATGTAAAAAATAACTTATTTAATTATCTTGGATGTAACAAAGAAATCGATTGACCACATGTTCTGATGAAAATACCGTTTAATTAAAAGAGTTTTCATATTAAAACTCGGTTCGCATGTTAAAACGCAGCGTGGTTCAGGCTAATAATATCTTCATTTCTGGGTAACTGTTCAAACCCTATTCGGTCATACTCCCTTTGAATTTCGCTAAGAGACATTCTTAATAAACATAATCATCATAAACATTCTTAATTTAATATCTCTTATTTTTTTGCCCCTTGTCTTCCATGTTTTAAGTAAATATTCAAGAATGGGAATGACATTAAGGCGCTGTATGTAGTGAAACTAGCGCCGCCACTACATTTATTTTTATTACTCGTAAACCAACCAATATTTAAAAAAAAGTGGCCACTTTGAGCTTAAATGGATTTTAAAACTTACAGAAAAAATGAAAACTGTTGAAGAGATATAAAAAAAATATTAGAGACAATTTAAGAAATTATCACATGAGCTTTTTTTAAATATTGGTTTACGAGTAATAAAAATAAATGTAGTGGCGGCGCTAGTTTCACTACCTAGCTACAGCGCCTTAATTTCAAGACGCAACTTCTTTTAATTTTCTTATGTAAAATATACTTTTATTTTTAACATTTGTAATGAAATGTAGTTAAGAATATACGTTCTGTTAGCACAAAACTAGAGAAATCAGATCAAAATAAGTGAGTAATTTATATATTTAATCTCCACCGGAACATACATAGTTACAAGTAATAAAATATTGTAATTTTTACAAGGATTTCTCGAATACAATATACTCCACAGATGTGATAAATTATAAGGGTGCGTTTCCACTGAGGCGGAGCTGAGCGGAGCAATGCTTAGCAGTGCATGAATTGACCAATCACGATGCTTGAAATCTCTCTCGAGATTGGTCAAATGTTGATGAACCCCGCTAAGCACCGCCTTAGTGGAAACACAGCCTAAGCCCAACAACAAAGTTTTTTTAAATATACAAAACAACGTGTTCTATCTTCCACTATAGTACTTAGCTTGATAGCACTCAAAGTACTTTATCCTTACCAGTCAGGCATCCGTTTGTATAGTCTCTTGTGACACTTGGGGTTCGCTCTCTTGCGTATCCTTCTCTTCTCTCCTATCCTCTCCTACCCTCTCTTCCGCCCTCTCTTCTTTAGGCTCTGAAGGCTTGGAGTCAGTCGATATTGAGCTAGATGTTAAGCTATTAGGCTGTGATGAATCTTTGCTAGTTGGCTCCTGGGAGTTTCTGTTCTCTTGAGGTTTATCTTTGGAATCTGCGATGGATTTGTTGATTTATTTGTAAAAAGTCAAGAAAAAACTAAAAGACATAACTACTTCTAAAAGGGCCTATCCCCGGTGTCCTCCACTTTTTCCCCCATTGGGGTATATCGGAAAAACTTTGTTTTTCTATTATTTTTTCCCAGTGGGGAAAAAAAGTGGGAGACAACGGAAATAAGCCACTAAAAGTCTACATTTGTATTGTAAAATTGTCTGAAACCCAATTTGCATACGTAATACATATTACTTTTAATTTTATATGGCTGAATACTGAAACAATCTAAGATGCTGCTTCAAGAAGAATCGCCTAAACACAGACGTCTTAAAATTTTGCACTGAAACCATTTTTTTCTTTGTTGCTTATTTAAAAGCAATTGGCACTAAAAACGAAGTAATAACTTCGTTTTCTACTAACCAAACTACGAACTTCTAACCAAATATGGTTAGCTGTGTTTAGACAACCCTACTTTAAGTTCCCAAAAATCAAATGCACTATCAGTATTTGGCCGTAATGGGGCATTTGCACAGGTCGATTTTCCAGGTGACTTGCTGGTCGATAGACAATCGCTTGTAAAATCGAATAGCCACCTCACTGAAATTAGGATTGCGATTAGATTTAACCGATTGTCGATAAAAAGCCCTAGGCGATAAACCAACAAGTCGTCTGGAAAGTCAACCCGTGTAAATCCCACGTAAGGCTCAATTCACACCGCGATGGAATGGAAGCGAAGCAAAGCAAAGCGAAGCGGTGTAAATGGAGCCCAAGTCCTACACAAAATGAACTAAAATGAGATTATGATACTATAGGACCTACTTTTATGATATTCTTGCTAGAACTTTGCGATGATTTAATTCCTTTATATGATTTTAAATGATTCGTGATAATGGATGATGATGTTAGCAATGATAAATGGAATTGAATGTACTACTTCGCAAATGAGTGACTTCCAACTAAACAACGAATGAAAAGCACTAACATAAAATAAAAATGGTAAACTTAGGATATTCTTCTTAATTTTCTTCTCTTTTTTTTAATTTTCTTCGTACAGTTTGAGCAACAGTGCTAGTTTCGCCCGTATACTTATTTTACCTTGGAGAAAATGAATAGTGTAAACATAGTTTTCCATATTTTAATTCCAGTCTTTATTGATGGCTGAAATCGAGTACTTTAATTCCCTTTTTTATGAAAAAAATTGCCTTGAATACGCACCGCAGTGATATGTTAAGCGTCCAATAAATATCTTGAGCCGTGCGCACTTTGGATGTGTTTTCGTACGAATTTGACTCCTACGAACATCACAACATTCCAAATACGCACAATGGGTTCATGCGCACCTGTTGGAGAGCTTATGTCCGTGATGTGAAAGGGTCAACGTCACTACTTATCTAAACTCGGCATTTGGCGTATATAATATATTATTATATGTAAATATTTATCTATTTATTGAAATGTAAGTATATTATTATATAATTCTGTAGATATATATTTATTGGTGTGTATCAATGTATTTTGTATGCATGTAAATATCATTCTTCTTTATTTGTGCCGCATTCGCGTTTATCTGTTTACTGTTGGTTGACTGGTAGAGAATGCTATTAGCATTAAGTCCGCCATTTGTACCTTACTCTATGTATTTGTACAATAAAGATTTATAAATAAATAAATAAATAAATGGGTGCGAGCGCGCTCCCATAGTAAAAAAGTCGTACGAATTAAACTCGTACGCATCCTAAGTGCGCACAACCTTAGTCTTTTGCTTTATGATTTAGGTCTAGACCTTAACTATCTATTCTGAGGCAACAGTTAAGTATGTTTAAACGATAATGGCTTTCCACTTGCTATATCAAGGCAAATATTAGCCTTGATATTAATAATCTCTAAACAAACACCACAACATTAGTAATATATTTTAAGAGTGCAGCCCTATTAAAAGCAAAATAAAAAAAACTCCATTCTCCCAACACACAATGATTGACATAATTAAATAATAATATCTGTCGGCTTAGCAAGGCACACCTTGACAAAATTTTGTGGACACTTTTCTCGCTTTAACGCAATGTCTGTCCTGCCTAGCTAGCATGACTACCGAACACGATATATATCGCGTGATAAAGCGTTTCAACGACACTCAACTGTCAAAGTCTATTGTCTTTTGACAATTAAACGTGGTTTATGGCTATATCTTATCGTGTTTCGATGTTCATAATAAATACTTAGAAATTCATGCTAGGGGGGTTGCCTAGGGGTACCATCTGTCAGGCATTTGCCGCATTTGACAGGCATTTAACGGTTAAGACAGGCATGCGGCCGGCGCTAAATTGAGACAGGCACCTTAGAATTTCTCGGGTCTCGCTGCAATTCGAAAGCTTGGATACAAGCTCTAATCAAATCACGCAAGCACAGATGAAACTACAGATTACAAAATTAGTGGATGGAACTGACTAAAAATCGCGCTGCGCAGTCGTTTTTTACTATGGGCATTTTTCTGAAGTATCATGATGCCTAGACAGGCATCCTCTCTTACATAGATGGTGGTAACCCCAGTGCTGCCTGCTCACACCGCATTGATGTGAGCGGGACAGACATCACGAAACGAGTGTTGACAAATACAGTGCGACAAGCATTCGTTGGCACGCGGTAGGAAAAGGAACTATTTTTGACAGTTATTAGGCCTGAAGGCCTAGTGCGAGTTTTTTCTTAACACAACTTTGTATGTAAATGATGTAGTTCGCCGCGTATTCCGCTAGATGGCGGATGATGAAACTACTCGCACTAGGTCCCCTGATTATAAGAGAATTTCTAATAATATATAGATTTAACAAGGGGATGATGGGCGTTATTGGGACGCTAACTCATAAACTGTATTTGTATTGTATTGTAACCTGTAGTCATGGTGTGTGTGCTAATCCGACTGAAGACCAAATGAGACATGTTTTGTCATTCTTTAATGTGCCAGCTTTATTAATGCAATGTGCAATATCACAAGCAAAATACCTGACCAATAAAATAAAAAAGCTCGCCTTGGTTTGAAAAAATAATTTACTCAATCTTTACTTGTCCTATTTTAGTAAACAGTTTTTGACAGTTGTCAATGTTGTCATACGTCTTTTGTCATTAATAATTAACAATATCTTTCGTATTATTATATTATTATTATATTATGTGGACAATTATTTGTAATTTTTTTTTATATGATTAGATTTGAGAGGTTTATAAATGATGAAAGAGTTAGGTAAAAATTGTTAACCAAAAAGGACAAGTTAGGATAAACAGACTGTAAATCTGACATTATAACAATAAAAAAAGTAATTGTGACACCCCAAAGCAAGTTCTTTTAAATCTTTTTGGTCAATCTTTAACCGAAATCAAGGAAAATTCACCCG
Organism: Agriphila straminella; assembly: GCA_950108535.1. NCBI lineage: Eukaryota > Metazoa > Arthropoda > Insecta > Lepidoptera > Crambidae > Agriphila > Agriphila straminella. Next base: position 8,627,270 of record OX467324.1, on the reverse strand, counting down.
CACAGGTACTTAAGTGATACCCATTATTCCACTGAAATATAAACTATTTACACTTTAATTGATATATATTTTTATAATTACCAGCGCCATGTGTCGCCGGCCAGGGTTTCCTCACGAACATGTTCTCTACGATTCTGTCAATGTTGTCCTTATCTGACGAGTTGGCTGCCCTAAAAGAGATAATGAGATACATATAGGTTAAGCATTTAATAATTGGCTGGGAGAGGGAGACTACAAGGTTTCATAATAAGTAAGGTTTGTATGGAAATGTATGATTTTGCATACGTCAACTAAAATGGCCAAGCGGTTACATACGGTCTTACCACAAAAGATACTGTTTAAATGTGATGCCGTCTCTTTCAAACAATATTGTCAAAAAAGTGACATGACAGCATCACATTTAAACAATGTCTAACTTGATCCCGTCTACCCGTTCTACGGGTAAACAGATTTTTTCTAATATATTAACTATCTTTATATAAAAATAACATTGTGAATGCCTAAAATCTAGAAATTCTATAATATCTAACTTTTTAAACTTTTAAATTTTATGCATTCACAATGCTATTTTTATATTAAGATTATTAATATAATTGAAAAATATTAGAAAAAATCGACTCACCAGTAGCAGCTCAGACGGGACTCATATCTAACTTGTTTAACAGTGTTTTAATTATATTTGTTATAATAATAATAAAGTGTAAGGTCGGTATTTAGTGGGTCTGAGTCTTATTAAACCATCCTTCATCTCAGCACGCTGCCATGGTGAACAGTAGTATAACAATGCGCTTTTTCTGCTTGGTGGCGTTACTGCTGCTTGAGACCTTGGTACGGGCATTTATCCCCGATTTTCCCATTTATTTTAAATTATATCTAAAAATGGTTGATACTAATAAAAAAATATTATGGAAGTAGAACAGTAGACGAATTAAATATTGAAGAAAACCAAAATGTGTTGGAACAAAAATTGATATTATTTACGAAAAATCTCTCCCAACATCCAAAAGTTGATAGCAAGCACGTAAAAAACAACAAAATGACAGGTCTACATCTATACTAGCGCCAAGTTAGCGGTAGTGCGCTGACTGGTGGTCGATTTGTGGATCAGCAAAATGAGGATCAGTAACAGGTTTGAATCCTATAGTTTTATTGGTATAATATAAAAACATATTCATAGCAATAAAATTAAGTGAAAGATTTTTTGAAATCCGTTTAGAAATGGTTGAGTTATAAGAGTTTAGAAGGAAATGCCAAGCTCAATGCAATATGTGCTTTATCACGTACGACATAAGGCTCGCGTACGTCTCGATGACGTCATAATGACCCTCCCAAAATAACAGTGTTTTAGCTTGTTTTAGCTCGTATAGCTTCTCACTCTTCTCAGGTTTAAGAGATATCGTAAAAATTTCTTTACAGTTAATCATGTGATGGCATAAGCTTTCTGATAAGCCACTAAACAAAAATCGTTACTGATCCTCATTATGCATTGCTACTCAATCGTACCTTTCTGGCGCCGGTCTGACGATGGGGATGGCGTTAGTGGGCCGCCTCTGCGGTCGCGGCAACTGATCTTGCTCGACGCACGTGTAATATGTCACACCGCCAGCCTGTGTCGCCTTAAACATCATCATATTTATCTAAAACTCTGTAGGTAGTGAAACTAGCGCCGCCACTACATTTATTTTTATTACTCGTAAACCAAGTCAATATTTAAAAAGCTCATGTAATAATCTCTTAAATTGTCTCTAATATTTTTTGAATAACTCTTCAACAGTTATCATTAATTCTGTAAGTTCTAAAATCCATAATTGCCAAAAGTGGCCACTTTGAGCTAAAATGGATTTTAAAACTTACAGAAACAATGAAAACTGTCGTCAAAAAATATTAGAGACAATAGGGATGTTGACTAATGAATAAAATAACGAAATACTAATAAAAATCGTAAACATATTAAACTTTTAGAGTAGCTTGTATACTTCTTGGTTTTATATATTGCATATTATTTGTTTTATGACCCTTCAAAGTTGGGTGGACAAGTCCATTTAAAAAGTATACAATTTATTAAAATAAATGATACTTTTAATAAGTCCGTAAAATGTATAGCAAATTTGTCGAAGAAACCATTTTGATAAACACAATATTTAATATAGCTGCTGAACAAATTTCCTATGCGTTGCATACAAACTAGCACGGCGTGACGTCATAACGTGCAAGCCATTAGTATGGAGCGTTTTTGATCGAGTCCATTTGTGCACATTTCACACTGTGATATCTCGGGCAGTTTTCATGCTAGCGAATTAATTCTTTTACCAATGTTTCTTTTTTTGAGAGGTAATTTATGTAACATAAAATAAAAAAAATAGTCAACATCCCTATTTAAGAGATTATTACATGACCTTTTTGAAATATTGACTTGGTTTACGAGTGATAAAAATGAATGTAGTGGCGGCGCTAGTTTCACTACCTACAGCGCCTTTATTGAGTTTTTTTTTTATTTCAATTTTTATACGTGTTACAAAAACCCTTAAGCCGAATATGGTAGACGACCATCAAATTGAACAACTTTTATTATGTGATGTGACATGTGACCAACTCTGAAATCGCGAAAAAATCAGCTGTTTCATGCATTTTGATATTTACGTCACAAATTTTTGTATGAAACAGTTGTTTTTTTTTCGCGATGTCAGAGTTGGTCCCATAGTAAAAGTAGTTCAGTTTGATGGGCCGAAGAAACAGAACAAAAAATTAATAACGAAAATATCAAAATTTATGAAACAGCTGATTTTTTCGCGATGTCAGAGTTGGTCACATAGTAAAAGTTGTACAGTATGATAGTCCGAAGAAAGTTTTTCCATTTTGGGTTCATTCATTAACAGTGGGGAACAACGGGAATAGGCCGTGTTGACAGGGCAACGCGCAACGAAGATATGCAGGTATTTATCACAAAAATCTAACACATGCCTTGCCTATTCATGTTTACTTCAATGTTACAGCTAGCTCTAACTTCAATATCAATAAATAAAATAAAATCAATCATTAGTAACCACACATCCAGTTTTTATTACTAAGAACTGATATTTTGTTTTACCAGTGAATTGTAAATCAAACACAAATACAGACTTTAAATTAGCTGTCATTATTATGAGAAGCATAAAAGGAATATTTTTGCTACAAACAAGTAGAGTTCCAAAGTATCAGAGAAAAAGTATATAAGTAAATCTATCTTTTTCCGTTCATGTATTTTAGCGCAAAACATTAGCACCACTGCACCAAATTAGATAATTATTTTTTTGTGGCGTTTGTTAGGGGGCGTCCATTAATTACGTGAGGCATTTAGGAGGGGGGTCGAGCCGAATCTCACCCAATCGTAAGAGAGAGAGGGGGTCTTGGCAAATATCACGTCTTTTTTTTCTGCAGAAACAGTATCGCGAAAAAACTGGGTTAAATTAAGTTAAACATTTTTCATACCAAAATAAGGCTAAATCCTAAACAATAATGTTTATTTAAATAATAAACAAATCAAGCAAGCACACATTAACGTAATCACACTAAAAATACGCATTTTGAAAAATCTCACGAAAGATTTATGGGGGATGAGGTGGTCGAGCCAAATGTCACATCTAACCAAGGGGGGTAAAAAATCCCAAAATCCCTTACGTAATTAATGAACGCCCCCTTATTATCAGGACATTATCAAAAAAAAATGGAATGACGTAAAAAAAACTCTTTTCTGTCATTTTGAATTGCAATATAACTAATAGATGGCGCCACCCGTACGAAGCTGGGGCAAACAGCTAATAAACTATAAAAATTATTAATAAATAAACAAACCAGGAGGTCCGGGGCGGGTCCCGGCGGGTGGTAGTTCGGTATGATGGCCCGCGCCGGCTCGTGCTTCGGAGCCAACGGCCTTGGTTGCTGTTACGGAATTAAAACATAACTTAACAAACAAAAGTAACACAAAATGCTTATACATCGTGAAATTGTAATCATTTGGTTCCCGCAGTGGCGTGGTTCCACTCATGATTACAAGCAACCAGGGATTGAAATACCGTTAAAAAATAACGATACAAAAATAACGTTAAAATGATTGTACCGGTAAAATTACCGTTAAATATAGCGTTAAACTTTACCGGTGCAATAGTACCGGTAAAATTATCGGTAAAAAAGTAACGTTATTAATTGGAATATAGTTCATTTTAAAGCAACGGTAACAAAAAGTAAGAAATAACGTTATAATTAACGTTTTTTACTGAAATAACGTTAATTTCAATGTAACGTTATCTAAAGTAACGTTATTTATTGACATAACGTTAATGTTAAAAGTAACGGTAAAAGTAAGAAATAACGTTACATTTAAAAATAACGTTATCAATCCCTGCAAGCAACTATACTATGGGGCCAACTTTGATATCGCGAAAAAAAATCAGCTGTCCCACACATTAAGGTCGAGTAGGTATTGCGTTTTTGTATAGAATAGCAGATTTTTTTCGCTATATCAGAGTTGGCCCCATAGTAAAAGTTGTTTGTAATCATGAGTGGAACCAACCTACTGTAGGAATCAAATGATTAAAAGGAGTTGTTCCATTTTTGTATGGAGGCTGGGCCCATTTGGGTAACCCGTGGCCTACGGTCATAAAATTATATTTAGTGGAAAGAGAACAAAATAAGGAATCTGTCCATGTATAAAAAAAAATTTAAACCTGCAAACATTTTATTTTTTGGTAAGGTAAGTTGGATAGTTAAAGTTATTAAAACAGCAACCCAAAACGTTTTTCTACCATAGCAACATCGATTTTTTACTGTCATATGTCACATTGATGCTGTCAGATGTCAAATAAAATGACAAATGACATATCATCAGCCAATGTAGTCATTTTAATAGAAATAAAAATGCAAAGGAATATCCCTTAACAGCCGGCAGCCGCACAAAATGGATTTTCAGGATTAAATCAACAGTAAAAACTTGTAACAAGCATTAGAATTTATTGATATACTCGGGAGAGTAAAATTAATAGTAAGACACTTTCATTTTAAAGCGAAAACATTAAGAAATACACGATGAAGAGCACCATAATTCGAGTTTTTAAATATTTTTTTTATGTGTGTTTGCAGGTATTAATATTTTTTTTCTTTTTGGAAACCTTGTCTCACGAAAGAAATCTACGAGAAAAAAAAATATTATGGGTGTAGGAAATTTTTTAAAAAGTGAACCCAGGAAAGAACGACTCCTTTCAGCGTGTATTATAAAATTAGATGCGAAAGCAACGGATAACGGTAAAGCAAATGAAACATATTTTTTTATGATAGATAGGCAAGCGCTTGCCCGCTGTCATGGCTGGTGGGCTGGTGGCAAGCGATGATGCGAACTACGATGAAACGCGCTTGCCTAGATGACACCTATTCACTCGCGACTTGAAGGCATCAGATTGTACCTATCGGGAAACACAGATTTGGGCAAGGAGTATACAACTAGACTTTGAATATGCGTTTTGATTAGATACTTTATTATAATACCAAAAATTATTGATGCTAAGAACCTAAACAGTTGACGGACATTTTGAGATGTTGAGAACGATCATGATCTTAAGTAATGTGGGAATTGAAACGTTAGGACAGTAAGAAAGAGATATTAAAGTGCTTGTGAATGTGCGATGATATTGTAAATTCAAAGTTTTATAGAATGTCTTACATAAGATTAAATAACTAGGTTGAAATGAAAGAGAATAAAAAGTTAGTTATTAAAAACTTTTAGTAATAAAAACTGGAAATTTTATGAATTTTTAAAGGGAAGGCATACTCAAGCCCCCTTATTGTTTTTAAATAAAAGCTATACATTTAATGGAATATAAAGTTTTTCTTACGTAATTATGGTGCGGGTACATCGGGTATGGCGCGGGCGGTTGGGGGTACATCGCTCCGGCGAAAACATTACCACTGCCGCCGCCGCCCGCGGGCTACAACAAAATCAATCTTATTGCTTGTACGATAAAGCTCTGGGAAATTTTGTCTAATTTCAAATCTATCACAATCGCTTTCAGAACGTGACACATTGATGCTTCTTTTTGGCACAAACTTACCAAAGAAATTTAGCGATGTGTCACATCCATCTGTCAAATGAAAGCGATTGCGATAGATTTTGAAATTCGACAATAAGTACCGTAACCCTAGTTTCCTAAGATGACGGTGCGTCATATAGCAGCCGTAGTATATCGGCCGTAGTATAGCGGCGACAAGAACGTTTTCTAACCGCTCTCTAGAAAACCGCACCGTATTCATTCTAGTGACGTCATTCACCCCTATATTACAACCGCTATATGCCGGCATTGTCATCTTAGGAAACCCAAGGGTTATACAATACTAAATAATATACTAGGAAAAATACGACTCGCACCAGATCAATACTCAGACGGGAATCGAACCCGCGACCTTTGGATATCCGGTCCAATGCTCTGACCGCTGAGCTACCGAGTCAGTTTTCTAGTATATTATTTAGTATTGTATAAAAATAGCATTGTGAATGCAAAAATCTCAAAAATAAAAATTCCATAGGTTATTTTAGCTTAAATTACACTTTAAATACTAGAGATTCTCCCTAAGCGATTTCCCGCACGCCAAGGGAATCTATTGGTTATGGTTATTGACCTTAATTACTTTGAGGCGAAATTACTAACTCAGTTAAATACGAGAGAAGTTCCAAAAAAAAACTACTGATTATGAGTCAATTAGATTTACATTTCCTATTGAAAACAAAAAGGATATTTTTAAAACTAGATGACCCGGTGAACTTCGTATCACCACCGTTTAGACCTACCCTGGACTACGACAAATATTTCAAAACCAAAATCAGCTCAATCGGCCTAGCCGTTCTCGAGTTTTAATCAGACTAACGAACAACAATTCATTTTTATTTATATAGATATAATTATTTAATCAACTCAATAGAAACAATTTCATCTTGCAAAATAAAATGGACTGTATTTGTCTAAAATAAATGATATGATAATAATTATATAATTTTATAAATAAATGAAACAATTAGGAAGAATAACGGCCAAACCCAATAATCAATCCACGGACAGGGATTGGCCTGATCCAGATTAATTGCTATGTAACGTTTGATATTAATCAAAATCAAATCAAAATCAAAAAATCATTTATTCAGTCTAGGCTGTTACAAGCACTTGTGAATGTCAAAGAAGCTACGCCATCGGTTCGCAAACCCTGAGCGGGAGACCTTGTAACGAGAAGAACCGGCAAGAAACTCGTCAAGGGCTGCTTTTTTCTCCCTGTATATTTCATACAGAGTCGTCAACATTGAAAAATGAGCTCCACATTTAAAGTGAGGTCATTTTCCATCACAATAATTAACAAAAGTTTTTACACAATGGGTAGGTAAGGTAGGTTGAAATTAAATACCTACTACATATCGGATAGGTAATTGTGAGAGTAAATAACTTTCAACTAGTTGAGAAATCAGTAATCACTATGTCTGCTACTCGAAAGTGCACCTAAGTAGGCAAAATTTACCAAAAAACACTTGATACAAGACATAAAAAATAACAATAAAAAAACGCAATTCTTACAATTCAATATGCGTTAAGATAGGTACTCAGAAGCAGACCCATTCCCACTGGCAGCACCCGTTCACGAGCATGACGCGTGGACCAGCCATCGCTTCGCTCAACCATATTTGAGGGAACGTAACGACCCGCCCCACACGACACCACCGCAGAAATTATTAAAGAGAGCATGACATACTTAGGCTACCCATCCTAAGGCACTGAATTGAAAACTAGTATCCTAAAGCTTTTCATAGGCCTTTACTTACAAAAACTACTGACTATAGAAAGCAAAATGATTGCAATAAAAAAAAAAGAGAAATCAAAACAAGGTTTACTTGCCTATTAGTTTTATGTTTTGAGTAAGAAGTGCCATACATATTGATAACATCAAACAGAGAAAAAATATATATATATAAATATACGACGCCCTTAGTACAAGCAGACAGAAGCAGACCCATTCCCACTGGCAGCACCCGTTCACGAGCATGACGCATGGACCAGCCATCGCTTCGCTCAACCATATTTGAGGGAACGTAACGACCCGCCCCACACGACACCACCGCAGAAATGTTTAAAGTGAGCATGACATACTAAAGCTGAAAGAATGAAAGACAGTTGCTTAGCAACTAATCTGGATTAGACCAATCCCTATCCTTGGATCGATTATTGGATTTGGGGGTAAGTGAGAGAAGTAAGAGTAAATACTTCCTTATTGATATTTTTTTTTAGTAAAGTTTCAAGTATTTTACCTGCATATACTGTGCTGGCATCATCGCTGGAGGGGCGTAACCTTGTGTTGCTTGTAATTGTCCTGTAACAAAACATAAAGAATCACTTTCTTTATTTTTCTACAACGGAATAGTGCTTGGCCTTCACCTCGCCTGATTTTAAGTGACGATAAGGCCGAAAGTGTAAACGCACTACACCCGGAAACCTCACTGAAGAACTGGCTATCTTACCACTAACTGCCGGAACACAAAAAATTTTAATTGTTGTCATGGCGTCAGACTTAGGTAAGATGGTAGTAGTTAAACAGGCGGGCTCGAAATAAGCCCTGCCACCCACCAAACCGAGTACAAACAAACTTACCCCTCTTGGGAATCGAACCCGGGACCCCTGCGCCCTACACGTGTGGGCGAACGACTAGACCACATAGGCGGTTAGACTTTACATGACCATCAGTCATTTTCATCTCCTTATGGGTGAATAAGGAGGATGGGCCATAGCCATAACCCAACACGCGTGCCCAGTGCGGATTGGTGGGTGTTAACGACTGCAAATGTACCCGAGACCAACGGCTAAACGTGCCTTCCAAAGCACGGAGGAGCTCGAGATAAAAAATTTTTGGTCACCCATCCCATGACCGGCCCTTGCGAAAGTTGCTTAACCTCCGCAATCGCTAGGCCAGGCGCCGTCGCTCGTCGTCGAAATAAGCCGACAACCAAACCTAGCTTAAATGTACCTCTCTTGGGAATCGAACCCGGGACCCCTGCGTCTTAGACGTGTGGGCGAACCACTGGACCACAGAGGCGGTTAGATCTTACATATATCTTACCTATAGCGTGCTGTTGTGGCATGTTGTGAAGCGGGTGCGGGTGAGAGACTAGCTGCTGTTGCTCGAGGAGCCCTAACCTAACCTGTGGCAAAAACAAATATAATCCTTACATATTATAAAACAAAGTCCCTCGCCGCGTCTGTCTATTCGCGATAAACTCGGAAACTACTGAACGGATTTTCATGCGGTTTTCACCAATGGATAGAGCAATTTCTGATAAAGGAAACAGTGTATAATAAATTGAGGTTTTATGGAGATTGATAGAAATATGACGATAATAGGGATGATGACAACTTTTTTTATTTTATGTTACATAAATTACCTCTCAAAAAAGAAACATCGGTAAAAGAATTAATTCGCTAGCATGAAAACTGCCCGAGACATCACAGTGTGAAATGCACACAAATGGACTCGCCCAAAAACGCTCCATACTAACGGCTACTCAATTATGACGTCACGCCTGAGTAGTTTGTATGCAACGCGTAGGAAATTTGTTCGACAGCTATAATAAATATTGTGTTTATCAAAATGGTTTCTTAGACAAATTTGCTATACATTTTAAGAACTAATTATAGGTATCATTTATTTTAATAAATTTTATACTTTTTAAATGGACTTGTCGACCCAACTTTGAAGGGTCATAAAATAAATAATATTATGCATTTTATAAAACCAAGAGGTATACAAGCTACTCTAATAGTTTAACATGTTTACGATTTTTATTAGTATTTCGTTATTTTATTCATTAGTCATCATCCCTATTGTTGAAGGAGTCTGCAAAAATTAAGCCGTCTGGGAGCTTGCATCGAAAACGCTGCCTAAACCTTTCGAGCTATAACAAAATAATGAATGAAGGAATCGTTTCTCTGTTATAGGTCTACAAAAAAGTTCGCGACAGTATATGTCTACCTTTTAAGGATAGCTAACTATAGCCATTTGAACTTTTTTTGAATGATCACAATATGGTAATTGGAAATATATTTAGACGGAAACAGTATTAATCCTTATCAAATAAAATGCGTTCGTTACCATAAGCGTTTCATGCACATAACTTAAGCCCTTTACACTATATAGTTTAAATAAATATCTAAGGAGTTATCGCAAAAAGTTTACGCGCGCGAAAATAAATTCAAGCGAGTTTCTCATACCGATGATGACGGAACTCGAACGGGACGCTTACATACTTTTGCAGCGAAAAGAAAGGAAAGTGGTAAATAAATACCTACAACCAATGTTAAATCTTAAGCCTACGAAAAAGAGAATGCTGATCAGATCAGTTGGGTGCGTATAGGGATCTGAATCTCTTCCATTCACTCCCTGGATAGCCGTCATCAGATCACAGCACGGTGCATTCCTGGCAGGAAACCAAGGCTTCAAAGTTACCTCGTTTGTATGAAAAAAATACCTTGATCCCTAGACAAAGTTGATGTGTGTATTAGTAAGGATTCGAAAGCACTTAATTTGTCTATTTGAACAAAGAGTTTTGAGTTAATCGGTTACCTGTTGTGAATGCTGCGGCTGCGGCAGTTGTTGGTGCGGGGGCGAAGGCCCGTGCTGCGGCGGCACGCCCGCTCGGTGTACTTGCTGTATATATGCATTTATTATGTTAAACGGTGACTGAAGCACAATATAGGGAGAGTACAGTAGTTAAGCTTAGCACTCGCGCGCTTAAGGTGGTTCGATGAGCTCAGTAGCGCCACCAATGGAAATAAATCAATTACGTTTTATCAAGGGTTTAGATTAAAAGTTTTGATGATTTTGCGCAAATAAAAGACTAACGGCCGAATACTCAAACGCTTCTTAGCTAAAATCTTAAGTTAAGGTCTTCTTAACTTTAAGGAAGCTGTCAGTTACATAGAGTTTCTGTCAAATCTGACAACTTTTTTGAATTTAAGGTGGCCTTAACTTTAAGATTCGTTTGAGTATTTGGCCGTAAAATGTATTTTCTAAATATAGTTTCAAGAACTCAAACTTAAGCAATAAGTCGTGCATGTCACTAGTGCCAAAAGTGGCCACATTTAGCAATATCGACATTCATAACTTATTGTTTATATTTGAGGCCATGAAAAAATATTTAAAAATTGCACTATACTCTTCTATTTGCGCAAAATATCCAAAACTTTTATTCTAAGCCCTTGATACAACGTAAATGATTTATTTCCATTGGTGGCGCTACTGAGCTCATCGAACCACCTTAAGTGACGCACCTCACCGACATCTCAAACTAATCTCAAACCAGTTTGAGTACATGACGCAGAGTCGAGAGCTGTCTTTGTGTGTGTGCGATGCTCTGAGCTGAACTTCTGTTAGTCTCACTATTTCGTGAAATGAAATGAAATGAAATGAAATATTTTTTATTTAAATAGACTTATTAAAAGTTCTTTTAAATCGTCCAGTTTTTTTTTCCCCTACCACCCATTCGGGACGTCTTTTGCTGACAAGAAGAATGGGCGCAAGAAACTTATCAGCCTCATCAAAAGTAACGATATTTACAATTTATTATATCGTTACCTACCAAACACAATTAATATAAAAAAACACAGATTTCAAAGGTCATATCTAAGTAAACATGTAAATACAAAAGCAATTTACTCCCATGCTTTTTTGTCATCTAAATAATCAACAATTCGTGACTGAAGATTCACTTTAAGTTGTTACAGTTGTTTTACCAAGAATGCGGCTCGGCTATGAATGTTGTTAGGCGTGCAAATGCAGATTATTTTAGTGTTCGTAATACGAGAGCGTGCACACTCACACTAAGACAATATGCATGTGCACACCTAACAACATTCATAGCCGAGCCACATTCCTTAAATAAAAAGTTATAGGACGTAAAGTTTTTGTGACTTTTACTCTTTTGACAAATGATAAAGATAATAGTAGATTGTTATACAAGACGCTAAAATTACCTATTGCATACGAGGTAGTTTTATTCCCGAGCTTTAGCGAGGGAATAAATAGAAACCGAGCTACAATGGGTTTTAGCGTCGTGTGTTACACTATACTTTTCACTACGATTGCGAAAAAATAAAATACAATATTAAATAGTTTATACCTACTTCCGTAAACGAATAGGTACACTCGTGTTTTTCTATCCTCCACTTTATAAACTTTTTGTACAATATTTAAATAAATGATTTGTGCTTGACGGCAAAAGATTAAAATTATTTCTTTCCTATTACAGCCACACAATTCAACCAGTTTGTAATTATAGAAAAATTCTAAAGATTTCGCGCCATGGTACCTTTTTTAATTTCTGCTGTAGCAGCCTAGCAGCTAAGCAACACAAACACGCATTCTACGATTCACTCTGTACACAGAGTATAAATAAGTCTATGATTTCACCGAAGAGATGCTTTTAGTTCCATTTTCAAAAATAAGAATGAGAAACTGGGGGCCTATTACGAAAGTTGGTCACGATAGTCGTCCGCAGTTCGTCGGTTGTAGTTATTACAAATATTTTCAATGTAGCTATCGTAGTCCATACCTAGTCTATTGAACGAATAATGACGGATCCACTAGAGAGAAACTGTCAAATTTACGCAATTACTTTGCAATATCGCATACGCAAGTGCTTTGTAATAGGAATCAATCAGAACGAAGCACGGACGCAGCTGCGTGTATCGTATTAAACTTTTCGTAATAGACCCCCAGTATTAAGTCAAGCGAGTTTTTATTCGTGATTATGAATAAAGACTTTTTCGTTTTAGTAGGCTCATTGGTAATAGACAAACATTAAAAAAGAAAAAACTTTATCCCCTAGGGGTTATTATGCTATTTTATCTCGACTCTTGTACGTTACAATGACGCACTTTTTATGCAAGAGGAGTGAAAAATATATTTTCACGGTGCAATAGCTAAAAAGGGGCGTCCAATAATTACGTGAGGCATTTAGGGGGGAGGAGGTCGAGCCGAATCACAAGTGGGTAGACCTTAAAGTCATGGCACACTGGCACCGCAACTGCACAGCTGCAGCACGGCGACACCTCGAATAGGCTAGTTGTCAAAATTTCAATAACTGCTTAATATTTTAGCTTATTAGGCATTTTATCGAAAAAAAGGTTTTTTTATTTTTAATCGAGCGTTTACATTATAAATTTCGCGTTTTAAAAAACCAATTTTAATTTGGTTCCAAAACGCACAAGACTGTCATGGCGTCTTGAATGACGTCACGCCGTGCGAAACAAACCAAAGAGCGATCGTGTCTTCGTACGTTATAGCTAGTTTTTATCGTTTAAAAATGAATTTCTCATATTATAAGTACTGTATAGTGCCCCAGTGTGATAGCACGACTATAAAAACGCCAAACCAGTTATTTATATATGTTCCAAACAATGGAGAAATACGGAAAAAGTGGCTAAAACTTGCGTTCGGTTGTGGTTAGGTTGCACTCGGAGTGTAGGTTTGGAACGCGCCTCCGGTAGTGATACTCGAAACGTCAAAGACAAGATTGGAGTTTCGCACGGCGTGACGTAACGCTTTCTGATTGGTGTTCACTGTCACGTGACTAAAGGTTTCATTTTACGAAATTTATTTTTTAAAAATATTATTAATCTTTAACGCTTTTAATAATTAAAATTGTTTGTTATTTTCTCTATAATATAATTAATCATTATAAACCCCTATCCATTATATTTATTCTTAATGGAAACAAGCCTATTGAGGCTACGGCAAACCGCCAGCGCGTCGACCGCGAGGCGCGAGCTCGCAGTCCGCGCGCTGTCAAGCTATTTTGCATACGATCTGACTCGGAGTCAGCGTGCAGTAAGCGCGCGGTCCGCTCGCTTGCAGCAAGCTGGCTGCGAGTCGAGTCGTATGGTAGCGGCAATGGCGCGAAAATGTCGTCAAGTAGTAATGAATTTATTAATTCAACACCGCCAGAAGTCTCAAGAGGTAGCTAAAAGGCAACTCTAAGCCTCTGCCCGAAAAATCGACCGATAGATACTTACAAGCGTATCAAAATTTCATCATATGGAAAACAAGCAAAGATGCAAAGTCCGAGTTTTATTTATTTCCTCCCAAATATGTTATATAACGTCGTATGACATACGTGCGCTTTGATAATTACCGCACTTATATCATAATGTACTATTACGACACACGATTTAAAGCTCTAATATGAATGACAAGTTAATTGCTGGGTTGGAGCGGTGCCGTTGCGGTATAGTGTGCCATGACGTTTAATGGCACGGTGTAGTGGGTAGACCTTAAGGGCGCTTGTGTGTGCATTCACCTGGTGCATGAGCTGCGGCGGCTGCAGCTGCGGCGCGGGGCTGCCCTGGTGCGGCGCCGGCGCGCCGCCCGCCGCGTACTCTGCACCGTCAACACCCGCACACAACATTACACCTCTTTACCGAAACTTAGTGCCCGTTCGCACATCGCATCCGTATTTACAGGACCGTTTTATCGGATCCATTGTTATATTATGGATACAGTACATATACGGATCCCGATATGTATATATATACTGTATTGTGTGTGAGCACGCTTGTACAACTACATACACCATCGCCAAATTATAACAGATGCGATAAAACGAACCTGTATAACGGGTCGGTATTTTTACTGGATCCGATAGACTGTATTGTGTGTGAACAGGCTCATAAAAAAAAGAATATGCATGTTCCCCATTATGAATATTTTTTGATATGGAAACGGCGGCAGCGGCCGGCGAACACAAGTTGTTATCATCATGCCATCCATAGCCTTCTCTATTTTACAAGCCATGAAGTAAGCAGAACGGCAACATTGCATGTGGTCAAGCACATAGTTTAATAATATTCTTTTTATTATTGATTATTTCTTATTCCAATATTATCTGCGTTTAAACTAGGTGTAAATTGTGATGTAAGATTATTTCAATCAAGATTTTATATTTATTATTATTATTTATTTATTAGGACATGAGGTTCGGGGGTCCTTTAGAACAATGAGTATTTTGATCTAGGCCTCCTCTAGCAATTAATCTTACATCATTGGAAAGGTATTAAAATCTGAAACATTTTAATGTATGACAGCAAACGTCAACTATTAGTACTTTGAGAGTTAAATCGCTCTGAAATCAACCAAATTTTATAACATTAATGACCTAAAACTCCGAAAATACTAACTATTGATAAAAAGTATGTTTACAGAAAATATTTTTCATATAAAAACCTTTCTAATGATATACCATTCAATGCTAGAGGTGGGGTAGATCAACTCCTGTAGACAATAAACCAGTTTTATACTTTAATAACCATTAACTCCAAAAGTATTAACAATTGATATAAAGTATATTAACAGCAAATATTTGTCTTTAAAAGACCTTTCTAATGATATATCATTTATAGCTAGAGGGCGTGTTAATCAACGCCCTGCTGAAAAAAATCAACAAAAAAGATGACATCTTTGACAGCCATTTTTTCCTAGTTAAAATTGAAATTTTTCTTATTGTTTAATATATAAAGAACTTTAATAAAAGAACTATATTATTTTCATATTTTCAACTTCGCACGATTACTACGAAAGAAAATATCGACTTTTTAAAATTGAAATATTCCCATACATTTAGTATGGAGACTAACCGACGCCATGACCACGAACTGACACTAACAGACGTTGCCAAACTTAAGTTCATGGCTTGTTAAATAGAGAAGGCTATGTGCCATCTCTTTTTGACAGTTGTAAATCTGACATTTTCATGTGCGTTCAGAAACTAACTGGTTTCGGAGTTGGGACACAGTTATAGTGAAAACCATTATTTTTGTAGTGATAATATTAAATTATAGATAAACTATACTATTATAATAAACTATTACAAAGTGCTGATTTACAATTTTATAGCTGCTTTCATCAAATTGAAAGTGCTGCATAACAAAACTAATAGACCACTGAGCACTGAGACGCTTGACCGATTTTACAAGTTAGCGTTAAATACTTACCAGTGTATCTGATCTGTTGTTGTTGTTGTTGTGGCGGCTGTTGTTGTTGTTGTTGTTGTGGTTGTGGCGAGTACGCTTCGGCGAGCGGCCGCTGGCGTAAGCTGCTGTAACGTTTACTACCGCCTCGGGCTTCACCAGCCGCTAAGAAACAATCAATGTATTAGAAATCAGGTATTACTTGCCGAAAGTCCATTGAACCCTGTAGCGTGAGACCGACTTGCACTTGGACAGTTTTTGATATAAACAAACAATGGGGATGGTAACGCAAAGTTAATTGTAGATTTTGAAAAGAAATATATGTAGCTTACTTCCGCAAACAAAATATGCAAGATGCACCGCCCGCCCGCCCGCAAAATTATGCACATGCACACCACAAAATATAAGTGCACAATACCTGCATTTAGCAAGACAGCAACACACCTTGCACCTTCACCGATTAGGCTACTCTACACGTGTTTCGCCCCAACCCGGAGCATCCTCAGGAGTTAGATCGTGCGTAAACCGTTGGCATGTGCATATTTTTGCGGGCGGGCGGGCGTTGCATCTTGCATATTTTGTTTGGGGAAGTAAGCTACATATATATTTTTTTTCAAAATAATTTGGGACTTCCGCCAAGTGACGCCTGATTCAATCAAATACTTAATTGTAGATGGCGCTGCGTACGTTTGTACTTAAGACAGTAGACGTTTCGCGTGTAAACTATAGGAAAATAGGTATTTATTTTGTGGTATTTTATTACCGAAAAAGAGCCATTGACCCAAAGACCAAAGACTATTCTACAATGCAAGTGCCAGAATTGAAAGCCAAATTAAGACGTTTTTATTATCATAGCATTTTTTTCTTAATATCTAGATTTTTCGAAAATTTGTAAGTGCCAACATTTTTACAGCCTTATTACACAGAATTTGGTCATTTTAAAGCTATAAGACGATTTTAAAAGTATAGTCCTTTGTTTTGACAGTTCTCGTGGAACAAGCGTAAGTAGCGCCATTTTGACAGTTGTTTTCCATATTGATAAAGTCAAATTAGTTCTACCATTTTTCGATTGACTTTGTTAACAAATTGTATTTTTTTTTTATTTTTAAAGTGTAATTATGTTTTTTTATTTCTGTTATTTATGACATTGTACTAATTTCCTTACCGGCCGGTTGCGATGGTTGCTGGTTAGTGAGCGGCTGCGGCCTCTGTTGCGACTGCGGTGGCGACGGCTGCGGCGGTGACTTGTTCGGTGCTATGTTGTTCGGTTGTTGCGGCTAGCGAAATAAATCACAACACATAGATGAATTCCAGTGTGTAGTTTAGGTACTATATGGTCTAAGAAAACAAGGTCTGGCATTACGGGAGTAAAACGGGCTAATGGCAGGGGGGTATCACTCCGCGCTTAAACTTTTATATTAGCCTACTGCTCGCGGCCCACTCCAAGAGGGCCATTGTCGAGGGATATCACCGCGCCGACCGAAACGCGCGGCCGCGGCGCGTGCAAGCGACGAGAGCGCAGCGCGTGAACGTCACCAACGAAACGAGTCAGTCAAGCGCCGAATGCGAAACTGCATGCACTTCGTTTTAGATACTTCATTACTAACGTACCTACCTACCTACCTACCAAAGTTTATTGTATTTTTTGTATACATATTTACATACTTAGTTGTATCGAAGTTCGAAATATGGCACCAGTAAAGAAAAAAGCTAAAAAATACTATTTTTTTTCACCCATCCCATAACCGACCCTTGCAAAAGTTGCTTAACCTCCGCAATCGTTGGACCAGGCGCTATACCACTGCGCCACCGAGCTTCTCTAACCTTAGAAATACTAATTATTTATGCTCTTTAAATATGCTCAGCTCACCTATTAGGTAGATTTATTTTATTTTATAAGTAGGTACCTATTAGTAATTTCATTGTTTATTCATGAGCATAACGAATGTTTTCTATGATATCAGTAACTAGCGAGTAGCAACCCCGAAATGTGTCGGTTGAGACAGAGCTATGCGACAGGAAGAGACGCCTCTCTTTCTTCTTCGTAGGTGCATATAATTTTATCCACGCAGCGTTGTGCAGTTTGAAATTGTACTTTATTGCCGTGCAGCGAGAGTAGCTTATTATTTGATGGTCCTCGCGGGGACCGACTTCTGTACGTTAGTACTATTATATATTCTGTGCTAATGGCATGATAATTTTGCTGTTTCACAAATCATCCACCAGTCGGCGCACTACCACTAACTTGGCGCTAGTGTCGATGTCATTTTGTTGTTTTCTATGTGTTTGCTATCAATTTTGGGATGTTGGAAGCGATTTTTCGTAAATATAAATTTTTCTTCCAACACATTCTGGTTTTCTTTAATCTTTAATTCCTTTACTGTCTGACTTCCATAATAATTACTTATTAGTATTAACTATTTGCAGATATAATTTAAAATAAATGGGATAATTGGGGATAAATGCCCGTACAAACGTCTCCAGCAGCAGTAGCGCCACCAAGCGGTATACATTTTGTGACATCCCGCCATTGCGCGACTTTATAGTAACGAGCAAAGAATAAGGGATTTTTTTCTGTCACACTCATTGTAAAATTATCATAGTGCATTTTAATTGTGATTTTTTTCTTTTAGCAAACGAAATAATTCAAATTAAAGATGAAGAAACGTAATTTTCAATACCGATAGCGGAGATGACGTAAGCCTGTGTTACATACGTGACTTCCTCTGTCTCGGAATGCTATACCTGGCGCAGTATATTATTGTACAATGATGTAGTCCAAATCAATGCCAAAAGAGATGTCCCAAAATGTATGGAGTCTGGGCCAAGTCTATGTACAGTAAGTATACCAAAAAATAGGTAAAGACACGATAACAGTTTCTTGTTATCCAATTTCTCTGAAATTGTTTTGCTTTTTGGTAGGAACAATAATTTGTGCGTTATAAATGCAAACACACAAAAAACATCTAGCTAGCTAAAACTGAATTATTAGGCGTTTATAAATAAGGCCGTAATTTTATCTAGCTGTCAAGTCAAGTTTTATCTGGGTCAGATACATTTACAAGTGATTTATTAGTAGAATAAACCCTTTCTGATGATTGAATAACAATTTTTTCTTATTTTTATCGAATAATTTAATCCCTGACATTCATCTGAGATTTAAAAATGAGCCCTTAAGCAGGCTAGGCGCACTCCGCTCTTTAGGTACGAAGCTACAAGTAGCCGGCGGTCAGGTTCGGACGGACTAATTTCAGAGGGCCGCCGCGTGCCGGCCGGGTCGCACGTTAGCAACATTAGTTCGATTTCTATACTCATTCACGCGCCGCGTTCGCGTATTGTCGCCTCGTTCGTTTGCATGCTTAACCAAAATGAAGGCATATTGCATCGCAATGGGCTGCCTTAACAATAATAAAAAGGGTCCGAACCTTACGTTTTTCACACTTCCAATCGACATCGAAAGGTAAGAAGAATGCTTGTCTAGTAATGGGTAGATTTACTAGAATAGAATATTATTATTATCTGTGATACAAACAAACCTAGTCAGTGTTTAGTCGGTATTGTCCGTTTATTCTTAGATAGGTACCTACTTGTCTTATTTGCTAAACAATCTTCACCCAACTATTTATTGAAATAATAATTTACTAGGTACCTACTTACTTACCTACTTACGAAATAGTAAGCAAAGTTTAATTTTTAATGACAATTTAATTTCGTAAGAAATCATAATTTTTGATACCATGTAATCTGTGCCTAGGTGTTGTATTGTATTGTATGTTGTGTTGTATTGTATGACAACATTGACAAATCTGTTTACTAAATAACTAAGTAAAATAAACAACTAGTAGTAACGTATAGTATATGTACTATAGGTACTATAGTACGTATATTATTATTATGTATGTAGGCAGCCGGGACCAACGGCTTAACGTGCCTTCCGAAGCACGGAGGAGCTCGAGATAATAAATTTTGGTCACCCATCCCATGACCGACCCTTGCGAACGTTGCTTAACTTCCGCAATCGCTGGGCCTAAACCACTGCTCCACCGAGCTCCTCACAATGCTAACACAATAACTTGTAGGTATTCAGATTAACTATTATTTAAAAGAAGACAACCCTGAAGTCGTTAGAAGAAATAAAGCTACGCGATAGAAAGAGAGGCAACTTCTAGGTGAATATAACTGTAGGCAAGGGAGCGGTGTGCGACCTGAATTGCAATTTATTGCGTCTGGGATAGAGTAGCTATTTATTTAAATGACTTTGCGGAGTGGATCTTCTGTACTTGTACTATTATGTATTCTGTGCCTTAAGGCGAATCACGAAAGAGATATATTGTGGGAATGTGGAAGGAACAATTGCGCAAGGGCGTCCCAGATAACCTACGCGGACCAATTAGAGGTTATTATAAAAAAGGCTGGTGTACGCAGTGACAAAAACCGCAGGGCATGTATGAAAAGATTGATGTGAAAGAAGCGAAAGAAGTGTGTAAAGATCGAAGCAGGTGGCGATCCATAGTCTCTGCCTACCCCCATGGGAAACAGGCGTGAGTGTATGTATGTGTGTATGTATGTATGTAATATTTTAAAAGTATTATCTACCTGTTGTAGTGGTTTTCGTTTGGCCTGTTCAGTGGGCACTGGGCGTTGCTGGGCCACCGTCGCGTTCACCTTCCTCTGGGGCTGACCTTGGCTGGCGACAATCAAATATTCCTTATTTCCTAACTTTTTTATAAATTAAACTATAAGGAATTAAAGGTATGCAGCTAGAAGATTAATTAATGAAAAACAACTCTTTTTGCGGATAATATAAAGGTCAAAACGCACTTCTATCGAGACAAAATCACTGAATCGTGTTTCTAGTTCAATACGTGTCTGGAGATATAAAAAAAAAATATCTTAATTTCAGATCTATAGGATTTTTCAGCGACTTATGGCATTACATCAAAAAGTGTATTTTTTTTTAACCCACACCCTTAGATCGAGAATATCCTAGATAACGCTTCACGCACTAAAATAGTACGCAAAAATGGCACCTCAAATAGCGTCCCACTTACAAACTTGGCGCTTATTTTGTACATAATCACGTCTTATTTTGTACAAACTCACATTTTATATTACTTATTTTATACAAAATAAGCTAATTTTGTACAAAAACACATCTTTTATCACTTACTTTGTGCAAAATAAGCGCCCAATTTGTAAGTGGGACGCTATTTGAGGTGCCATTTTTAAGAATCTGACCGGACATCTAGGGTATTCTTGATCGAAGCCCACACCTAATACTTATGACCGGGGGCCCTACCGCCTAACTCAAAGCTTTAGCCAGAGCGATAGCAATGCTCTGTCCGTCCTTGTCATATCATAACACGATGACAAGGACGGACAGTGCACTGAGGTCATAAACCAAAGCCAGAGTTAGGCGGTAGATCCGCGGATAATACAGAATAGTTTTTGAAGCAAGAATTCAAAGCCAGTTTCGGTAAGTCAGTCACTTTCTGTGTGAATGAGACGGGCTATCTGAGATGAAAAATGTGATAACGCACTTAAATGGCATTTGACAAGTAATTTAAAATCCCGAGTGGTGCAGTTGTTAACTTGCCGGTCTACCAAGCAAGAGGTCCCGGGTTCGATTGACGACCGGGCAGAAATAGAAATATGATGAATTTTATGTTTCTTAGTACATGGTATACATTTAAACATGGTATATATTTAAAAAGTATATAAGTTGTATACTATTTGTCTAGCACCCATACTACAAGCTTTGCTTAGTTTGGGGCTAAATGGCGCTGTGTGAAATTGCCCAAGTATGTATCTATTTAATTCAGTGACTCACTTATTGTTGGTAACGCTAGTGGTTATGGTGAGGTTCTCTATCAGCGGCATCTTCTCCTTGGGTGACAGTTTGGGGGAGGGCCTCACAGCGCTCTTGTTGCTAAGTATAATAGGTATACGTGTAACAGAATGAGGATCGGTAACAGGTTTGAATCCTATAGTTTTATTGGTATAATATAAAAACATATAAAACTTAGTGAAAGATTTTTTGAAATCCGTTTACAAATGGTTGAGTTATCAGGGTTGAGTTATCAGGGTATCATGTTATAAGGGTTTTGAAGAAAATGCCAAGCTCAATGCAATAAATGCTTTATCACGTACGACATAAGGCTCGCGTACGTCTCGATGACGTCATAATGACTCCCCAAATAACAGTGTTTTAGCTCGTATCGTATAGCTTCTCAGGTTTAAGAGATATCGTAAAAATTTCTTCACAGTTAAACATGTGGTGGCATAAGCTTTCTGATAAGCCACTAAACAAAAATCGTTACTGATCCTCATTAAAGGCTAATCCAGAATAGTAGTACTGAAAAACTTTTACTATGGGACCAAATCTGAAATCGCAAAAAAACAACAGTTTCATACATTTTGATATTTTCGTTATTAACTTTTGTATGAAACAGCTGTTTTTTTCGATTTCAGAGTTGGTCCCATAGAAGTTGTTCAGCTGAATGGTCCTTATCTGCCATCCTGGTTTAGCCAGATAGCTAGATAGCGCTGTGTGAAATTACCTAAGCATTTATTTGATTCAGTTACTCACTTATTGTTGGTAACGCTAGTGGTTATGGTGAGGTTCTCTATCGGCGGCATCTTGTCTTTGGGCGACAGTTTGGGGGAGGGCCTCACAGCGTTCTTGTTGATCAGGGGTCTGCTAGGCCTCTCGAATTTACCTGAACAAGAAATTTGATATAAATACCGATGACTTTACGGTTGTTATGTGATATAAAGGAAGCGAGGTTTATGCTTCAGTACCTTATGTATAAAAGATAACCAAAAAGCAAGTACCTATTACCATACTATCTTAGAATAGTAGTTAATCCTAATCGTATATTAGTATTAAAATAGTGAATCTAACTCGACTCTTACTTGATGTTGAGAAAACAGAAACTATGTCAAATGAACAAAATTGGGTCTAAATCTAAATTCTAAGCCTTTATTATACAAAAAAATATATCAAGTGCTTGCGTATTTTTGCTATTAAGATGGGTTGCATTCTTTATTGGGTATTTGTTTTTGCTTTTGTTATTTTAGTTTTGCAAACAACAATGTATTCAAACAAAATTTACAGTTTTTTTGGTAACACTAAAACTGACTAAAAAAACCTTTAGTTTACAGTAGACGCAAAAATACTCATATACCCATATTTTAGTACGGTCAGCAACGAAAGTTGCTTAACACTTTAGAACTTCGTCTTCGAAAAAGTTGCTATGACAAAGTACTAAAGTGCTAAGTGACTTTCGTTGCTGACCGTACCACATGACTTGCGCAGTAGCAATTTTCGGTACAAAAATTATTTGTGCACAACCCTCATTGTCTATGGTCGGGTTCAAATTATATTGCGCGAACTGTACATAATTATTCAACTAAACAATAACCTTCAATAAAAACTTACCTTTAGGCGTCTTAATGGAAGCATTTCTTCGTAGCTGGTCATTGGAGCCATTTTCGAGCGACTCGTTCGAAGTTGGCTGAGATTTGGACCGCGGCCGGGGACCACGAGTTTTCTTACTGCGGTTCAAAAATATTTGTTTATACCTACTTCATTCTTCAAATACGACTGAAAGTTTTTTTTTTGCTTTTTCACTTATTACTATTATCCAACTTCAAATTCACAAATTCTTCTTCAAAAAAGCATTTATTTAACAAAAGAACAGGAAAATTTATCAATTTTAAATATTTTTTAATAAGCCAATTATCTTTTTATCGCTCGCTCAACTTGCTCTCCGCACCGCGGTCAATTCACAATTAGAGCATCACAGATATTTTTGTATTGGTATTATTAACATTCATAAAATCTACCTATCCTAATAATGCACATGACATGCATGTCACCAATATACATAATGTAATTATGTATATTGGTGACATGCATGTGCTTTGGAGAAATCTCTGTAAACTTTCTTTGTAATGAAATAAATAAATCACAATTGTCATGTATTAAGAATTCACTCATCGCATCGCTATTCGTCGCTACGCGTGGCCAGGGGCCTTTTTTTGTCAGGCGTCGAGCGCTCTTTACTATTCATTTTAACCGCCTCTGTGGTCTTGTGGTTCGCCCACCCGTGTAAGACGCAGTGGTCCCGGGTTCGATTCCTTTTTTTTTGTTGTATCAAGAGGAGAATGCAATCTTTACGCACACCAAACGACGTGTTGGACTCGGTCATACTCCCTCCCTCGCCGCACCCGACCCTCCCACCAAGCCTAGTAGGCTTCGCGTCAGGGCCGGGCGGTTCTCACCCCTGCCCCGCCCCCTAACGATCTCGAAAGATCGAATTCCTAGGAGGAGGGTACCATTTGTAGTCGGTTTGGTTGGTGGTAGGACTTATTTCAAGTCCGCCTTGCTAGCTACAACTATCTTACCTAAGTCTGAAGCCATAACAGTTTTTTTAAAAATGTGTTTCGGCAGTTAGAGGTAAGATAGTCAGTTCCTCAGTTATGAGGATTCCGGGCTTCCGGGTGTAGTGCGCTTCCACCTTCGGCCTTATCGTCACTTACATCAGGTGAGGCGAAGGGCAAGCACTATTCCGTTGTGCATAATAAAACATTTTCAAATGTAATAAAGAGCGCTCGACGCCTTTCAAAAATAGGCCCCCAGGCCGTTACTGTGGTGGTAGCACTATGCTATAGTTACATTATTACCTGAGTCTCTTGGTCACGTCCAGCTCGGGGAAGTCCTCAGGATTGGGCGGTTTGCGCGGCTGCGGCTGCGCTGCCGACTGGCGCTTGTACGCCTCTTCGTCCTCCCAAGTGCGAGTGTACTTGTTAGGGCCACGGCTAACGAACGATTTTCAACTTTATTTCTTGTAGCAGTAAAGAATATTTTTACGTTTACGCCTGTACCACACCTCTGCCACGAAACATCCAGTAGGTTCCGCTAGAGTTCGACAAGCTAAACAAAAGCGAACAGCCTGGGGGTCTAGTCTGCTAATGTTAACGTCAAAATCGTGTTTCAATAGTGTTTGAATGGTAATGCTTTTTACCGACTTAATCAAAAGGAGGAGGTTCTCAATTCGATTGAATGTTTTTTTTTATCGTTGTTCGCGCGTATCTTCGACATTTATGGACCGATTTAGATGATTCTTTTTTTGTTCGATTGTGTTTTCCTGCGAGATGGTCCCATTTTTTTTTTTTTTTCAAATCGGTTCAGTAGTTTACAAGTAACCCTGAAAATACTATGATATTAAATCAACTAACTTGACAATTTTGTTATTTATGAACCGAATTAGGTGATTTTTTTTGTTGGGGAAGGGATACCTTTGTGTAGTCTTTTTAACCGACTTCAAAAAAAGGAGGTATTCAGTTTGTATGTATGTATGTTTCTCCGCGATTATCTCACGTTTGGCTGAGCCGATTTTTCTACCTAAATAATATACCTACACTACCTAATACAGAAGGTACTTACACTAAAAAAAAAAAAATTAAAAAAATAGTTTAAAAAACAAAAAAACCGACTTCAAAAAAGCAAGAAATAATATACAAATCATTAGATACGCATTATCATTGTTATAATAAAACACGTCAATTGAAGTCGGGTGGGGCTTTTAGAATAAAAAAAGGAAGATGTACTCCATAGACGCGTTTTATTATAACAATGATAATGCGTATCTAATGATTTGTATATTATTTCTTGCTTTTTAGAGGCAGGTTTTTTGAAGTCGGTTTTTTTTTTTTAAACAATTTTTGAGACACAATTTGTTTTCGTTTTGGGTTTAAGAAACACTATGTGTTTCGATTTTGGGCTTAAGAAACAAAAATTATGTCAAAAAGCATTACCATTTAAACACCATTGAACTACGATTTTGACGAAAACATTAGCAGACTTGACGCCCTGTTCTAATGCATAGTTTCGCGCGCGATTCCACCCGACCGGCTCCGACCGTTGACACACGCGAAAGTAATGACGCGAAACCGCTACGTAGATGTGATCTTCATATATCGTCGTCGATAGAAGACAACTCATTGCGGAACTGTGGCGGAACTACCGCGGTGCCGCTAGTACGGTCTCGCGGCGGAGGTGTGCTACAGGCGTTAGGCGTATTTGTTGGGCCTACAGCTACGAGTAAACGATTTTCAACTCTATTTCTTAACAGTATAGAATGTTTTCACATCTGCATGGCAGCAGGGCTTGAGTACGCAGATAGCGTTTCTTTATATTTATTTTTATTAATTTATAATAATGGTTGTCGTTAATTGCGTAGCCAAAGGTTGCCAAACTGTCAAACATGTATAGTTGTTAAACTGGACTGTCACAGATTGTAAAATAGAGGTATTTTCAATATCATAAGACAACAAGAAACTGTACGTGTTTGCCCTTTTTAATATATTTTAAAATGAAAATGAGTTTATTTCAACATCTAGGCATGCTTACGAGAAAGTTTAGATAGTAATAAAAAAACGTAGTATACATATAGGTTTAATTTGACGTTCCTGATATTGAGAGAATACATAACATACACTCATAAATCATGCATGAAAAGCAAATCTGCATAGGGTTTAAGCTATTGTAGCAAAATACTTTATGAACATTAGCTGTTGGGTACCGGCTGATAAGATGAGAGTAACATAAATAAGGCCCCGCGTCTTCGACCAAGTATACCCTAGATGTCCGGTCGGAGTCTCAAAAGTGGCACCTCAAATAGCGTCCAACTTACAAACTGGGCGCTTATTTTTATACAAAGTAAGTGATAAAAGATGTGTTTTTGTACAAAATAAGCTTATTTAGTACAAAATAAGTGATATAAAATTTAAGTACTTGAAAATATTTTTGTACTCCAAAAAAGAGCTGTTCGCGCCATATACAATCTACGGCGGAGAGATACCTTGAGAGAATTGTTCAAAGAAATAAATATTTTAACTTTGGCAGGCCAATATATTTATGAAAATTTAGTTTATGTAAGGAAACACTATGATTCATTTGATAAGAACAGCAACATTCACCAGTTTAATACAAGAAATAAAGATAAACTTGCCGTTCCAAGATTTAGGCTTGCAAAAACGAGAGGTTCATTTATGGGGAAAGGCATAGCCTTTATTAATAAAGTTCCACAACAAGTGATTGATCTTCCTTTGCATGAATTTAAAAACCATGTTAAAAAAACGCTCATGGGTAAAGGTTATTACAAAGTTGACGATTATCTTAAAGATCAAAATGCGTGGAAATGATGTAGGTAACACATAACTTGCTAATATAAGTACTTTATTGAAGTAATATAATAAGTCTATGTTGTTGCCAATAATTCTGTCACCCTTTTGTAATTATGTTACCCTGGTAACGATATATTCAAGTTTGTAAATATCGTTACTTATGGCTGTTACAGCTGATAAGTTTCTTGCGCCCGTTCTTCTTGTCAGCTAAAAAAGTCTGGAACGGGTGGTAGGAAAATATAGACGATTCAAAAGTACTTAACAATTAAGTTTATTTGAATAAAGCTTATTTCACTTTCACTTTCACTTAAGTTTGTACAAAATAAGAGGTGATTTTGTACAAAATAAGCGCCAAGTTTGTAAGTGGGACGCTATTTAAGGTGCCATTTTTGCGTACTGTTTAGTTCGTGTAGCGTTATATAGGACATTCTTGATCGAAGCCCCGCGTAGACAGAAAGAGTTCAGCTGTTCCGAGTTCTACATTCTACGTTCCAAGTTCTTTATAGCGCCGCGCAGACGACAGACAGTCAGAACGCGCCATCAGTAAGTACAATTAAAGAACGCGGATCGCAGAACTCTGTCTGAGCGGGGCCGAGTAAACAATCTTGGCATTTGTTTACAAGACAAAAACGTTAAGGTCCGCCTCATACAAACGGAGTTTAATTCAGAATTCCGAAACGGAATACTCAGAAGATAAATGTAGAAAATTATAAACTGTAAGTAAACTACCGCATGTATGTGGTAGTTCCATAGATTTGTATGGATTTGCTGCATTCGGAATTATTCCGTTTCGGAATTCCGAATCGAGATTCCGTGGCCCGGCCTAAACATTGAAATTATTATTATTTTATTTTTTAAATATCTTTTATGCTACCTGCGTCCTAACACGTTAACTTAGGCGTTACGCAGATGTGGCCAACACTTTAACGTGCTAATATACATAACATACGACATGCCTTAGCTAACGCGTAGTTGCATATTACCATTAACGTTAACGCAGGTGGAGCCGTAGCATTAGAATAAAGGGATACCACGAGATTGTTTACGTTTTGTTTATAACGTCATTTGTTTAAAACGTTAATAAGCTCAAAATAATAATAAGTAAATGCTTCTCATATTTTTTTTCATGATAGCTCGATTATTCGTCTTCGGTAGTAGTCATAGTCGTAGTCATATTTTACGTGCTAAAACGACGATTGCCAAACACAAACAGGGATTGATAACGTTATTTTTAAATGTAACGTTATTTCTTACTTTTTTTACAGTTACTTTTAACATTAACGTTATGTCAATAAATAACGTTACTTTAATTTAGATAACGTTACATTGAAATTAACGTTTTTTCAGTAAATAAAGTTAATTTTAACGGTTTTTCATACTTTTTGTCACCGCTACTTTAAAATTAACGTTATTCCAATTAATAACGTTACTTTTTTACCGAATTTTTTACCGGTACGTACTGTTGTACCGGTAAAGTTTAACGCTATATTTAACGGTAATTTTACCGGTACAATAATTTTAACGTTATTTTTTTGTATCGTTATTTTTTTTAACGGTATTTCAATCCCTGATCACAAATAAAAGGGAAGCGCTGTTTTAAATACAAAAAACCTTAAAAGCATCATGCAACAGAATTTATTGAACTAACCGCCAATTTCGATAACTCCGGTTGGTATAGCACGAGGACAAGACAATACTATTTATTAAATTATGTGTTCTTCCAGTAGGACCATTAAGGACAAATCATTCTGTATAAATAGGGATGTTGACTATTTTTTTTATTTTATGTTACATAAATTACCTCTCAAAAAAAGAAACATTGGTAAAAGAATTAATTCGCTAGCATGAAAACTGCCCGAGATATCACAGTGTGAAATGCACACAAATGGACTCGATCAAAAACGCTCCATACTAATGGCTTGCACGTTATGACGTCACGCCGTGCTAGTTTGTATGCAACGCATAGGAAATTTGTTCAGCAGCTATATTAAATATTGTGTTTATCAAAATGGTTTCTTCGACAAATTTGCTATACATTTTACGGACTAATTAAAGGTATCATTTATTTTAATAAATTGTATACTTTTTAAATGGACTTGTCCACCCAACTTTGAAGGGTCATAAAACAAATAATATGCAATATATAAAACCAAGAGGTATACAAGCTACTCTAAAAGTTTAATATGTTTACGATTTTTATTAGTATTTCGTTATTTTATTCATTAGTCAACATCCCTATTGTCTATAACTATTATTAAAACAGGTCATGTAATTTCACAACTTTTCCAGAAAACACTGAGTGAAAAACAATTTTGATGGAAACATTTAAAACGGTGCAAGATAAGATTTGATGTATAACTTGGAAAAGCTATATAGAACTTTAAGTAGTGGATTAACCTTGTGTTAAACAATAAGCTCTGCTAAATCATTGCGGAATAAGAGTGTAATGTAATTTATGTATATGTTATCCGGGGACCACATAAACGGCTTATCGCTAATAATATTAGGTAGTCGGAAAAGTTTGCGGACTTTTGTACTAAAAATAATAAGGATGCCACAGCGAGGAAAGTTTTTATCATCAAAATTACCAGACCTGAAGCTGCTGAACCATTTTTTGCCGTAGTATCCGACGTAGCATCTTCTACAATATTAACATTTCAAATCTTTCTTTGATCACTAGCAGCATTTTTTTTTATTAAGGGTTTGAATCCTAATCGAAATAAAATTGCAAGACGTATCTAATAAAAATTATCACTACATAAAAACAAAGTCAAACAAAGTGATATTATATACATTGTATGCTTAGATCTTTATAACTACGCATCGGATTTTGATGCGGTTTTTTTAATAGATACAGTGATTAAAGAGGAAGGTTTATAATGTATAATACATGGTGTCAAATTCCACACTACACCGAAGCGAAGCAAGGGCGAGTCGCTAGTTAAAAATATGAAAATGCAAGATAACTATTAATTTGTTTTAATTTTACTGCTATTACCAGAAAGTCAGCTGTCAAACAATTTTTTTTTTTTATTTATTTTGGCAGCAAACAGTCATGTATAATAATAATGTTATTAACAAACAATTATAAAGAATAGACCTACAGTGCCCAATATTCATTTTTTACAAAACTGTGTCTAAACATGGACTTTTTTTTTAGCACACTAACACCAAGTTACCTATTAAAAACATTGAAAAGCGTTAAGAATAAACATACATTTTTATACCTAGTACTATCAAAGTATAATATATTACATTCCCGCCTAAGTTTAGTGTTGTCAGAAATATTAAACGCCAAATTCATGCTTCAAAAAGTTGCGAGCTTTTCCGACTACCTCCTATGTTTAATTGTTAATTATTGGCGTTTAAGCCTTAGCGATCGTAAAGATGGCACCTAAGTACGACCGGTGATCAGCTGAAACTCGACCGGAGCCAGGCCGGAGTGCAACCCAAGAACGCCTCACTCATTTCCCTCGTATTTGTTACTATGGCCACAGAATATTATAATAGTACTACGACGTACAGAAGTATAACGTTAATAACCATGGAAATTTAAAACAATGTACAGAAGTCCATCTGTGCGAGGACAATTAAATAATAAGCTACTCTCGCTGCACGGCAATAAAGTACAATTTCAAATTGCACAGCGCTGCGTGCATATTATTGAAAGCAATTTCTCTTTCTGTCGCGTTAGTCGCGTAACTCTGTCTCAACCGACACATGACATCCCTCGCGCGCTGGCTCGACTGAGTTAGCCGCGAGCAGTAGGCTAATATAAAGGTTTAAGTGCGGAGAAAGCCCCCCCTGCCTATGGCAACTGAGCCATCCTATATTAGCGCAGTGTCTCAGTCTTGCTCCGGTAAGTTCAATAGGCGTGTTATGAGTATACTCAGTAGCAATTACTGTATAGTGACATTTGTATGACAACTTTTAGTTTAGTTTAGTTACCGCCAGAGGCGCTGTGAATTGCATGCAAAATTGCTTACTACTTTGCTATCGAGTATAGTAAAATGTAACTTTGCAAACTCATAATACAGGCACTTTTCCAGCTCCAGCCAAGTTTCCAGAAGTCTTACTTTTATCCCTTATGTTTAGAATACTATGGAAACGGGATGTTATTATGACAATGGAGTTGATAGACAACGCAGTTGTTACTATAGCAACGGGACCTTCCTGTTCCTGTGCGGTTAACTCCTGATCCTGAACGCGATCAAGAATCTGAGATCAAATTGGTATCGAGTAAATGTCAAAACGGTACGATGGAAACCATGAAAACCGTTTTCAATATACCAAACTAACAGATTTTTTACGATTATTTGATTCTTATGTGAACTCGATCTCGTTAAGTCCCGTCGAGAGTAGGGGGGTGACTTAGCGCGGTGTCTTCGGTTGATCTCGGTCAAACTTCGGTGCCATCTACACCAGGGATGCACAGACTGCGGCCCGCGGGCCACATGTGGCCCGTCGGCAATATGCTAGTGGCCCGCCAGCAAAAATATTCCCTCGTTCATATGAAAAAAAATCTTTTTTTTGGCTTTTTTATGTTTTTATGTTGTGCTGGTGGCCCGCCATTAGTTTATCATTTGCCCAAGTGGCCCATGGTCTCCATAAGTCTGTGCATCCCTGATCTACACGCTCGCTTAGTATGACCCCAACATAATAATCATTAATGTAAACACGACTTTTAGCTCAATAGGTAGGAGTTTATTAACGAGTTGTCATGAAACTTACCCATATCTCCTGTTGCGGCGCGCGTGCGGAGGGGCATCTTCGTTCCGTATGTCGTACCCGTATATCGCCACCAATTCGTCGCGGGATTTCGGTATCTTTGAACAAATAATAGTGTTCGTTTATAAAACACGCACACACACGCACGCTCGCACGCGCGCACACACACGAACGCGCGCGCGCACGCTCACGCACTCATCCACGCACGCTTGCACGTGCACGCTCGCACGCACGCACTCATCCACGCACGCTTGCACGTGCACGCTCGCACGCACGCACTCATAAAGGCACGCACACACGCACGCACACAGACACAGACAGAGAGAGAGGGGAGAGGGAGAGCGAGAGGGGAATGGGTCTCCCTCCCACCATTTATAAACACCCCTTTTTTGCGTCAGGGGTTAATAGCGACAAGGTGGGCGGTTAATTTATTGTACCTCTGAGTACAGTGGCTTCCAGATTCCAAAATTACAGTGATGTCAGCTAAAAAATACATTAGATTTCAAAAACGATTACAGTAAGTTACAGTGAAACTTTGTATAGATACTGAAAAAAAAAAACTGATTTATACGAGAATCGGCCCTCTCTGACTACACTACCGTCTTCTACAATTTAACAAAACTAATGTAATGAAAAATAGACGGAATTTAAAATGTTCCTTTGTGAGACAGAGATGGCTAGTTTTTCTGTGAAAACCCAACTCTACATTATAGGTAGCTGCGTTTCGCTTTACATTAGATTTCATTAATTTAAAAAAAAAAAAAAAGAAAGAAAGAAAAAATGTTTATTCGGAGCATATACATATACATTTATAAAAAATACATTTTAATCTAATTGCTATGCAGCCGAAAAGGCCTCCACTCAGCAAAATGCCACAGCATATTAATGCAATGACGCTGGTGTTATGTGGAACCAGTTTGAGAGGGGCGTATAATAAACAATATGCCGGCTGTTAAATTATTGCTGAATTGAAGCAGTGAGAAGTTCAAAGTATTACATTATGTGGGTATAAACCAGATATACAAAATTAAAGTAATCTTTAAGGTAAAATAAAAGTTAATCTCATCACAACATTTACCTTATATTACTTATGTTTGGTAATTTTCAAAAAAAATAAAAAAAATTTTTTTCAACACAGAAACCTTCAATAGAGAAATTTTCAAGACAAAAACTTTCGACACGGAACAACTGCCTATGTGCTGGATATTATCTGCTGTTCAAAAAGATTTATATGATTGAAAATCAATAAATTTTCTACTGTATACTGTAATTACATAAATACCTGTTCATTCTCGTTGTACTTGTCGTGGGACCACTTGTTGATGACGTCAGACTTGCGCGGCGGGCGGCGGCGCTCGGCGGGCGTCTCGCTGCCTTCCTTCTTATCTGAGGCCGTCTCAGAAGTGGTGTTGATTGATTCTTCACCACTGATGGAAAATTGATAAAAATTGTTTATGGCACTGTAGGTAGTGAAACTAGAGCTGCCAAGCACTACATTTATATTTCTCTTCCTCTAATATTTTTTGAATAACTCTTCAACAGTTTTCATTCTTTCTGTAAGTTTTAAAATCCATTTTAGCTCAAAGTGGCCACTTTTGGCAATATTGGTTTTTAAAACTTACAGAATGAATGATAACTGTTGAAGTATTATTCAAAAAATATAAGGGGCAATTTAAGAGATTACTACATGAGCTTTTTTAAATATTGACTTGGTTTACAAGTAATAAAAATAAATGTAGTGGAGGCGCTAGTTTCACTACCACAGCGCCTTAATAATAACCTCGATGCTCGGAGCTAGATGGCGCAGTGGTTTAACGCCTGGCCCGGCGATTGCGAAGGTCAAGCAACTTTCGCAAGGGTCCGTCATGGGATGAGTGACCAAAAATTTATTATTTCGAGCTCCTCCAGGCTTCGAAAGGCACGTTAAGCCGTTGGTCTCGCATTTGCAGTCGTTAACACCCACCAGTATGGCGCATCCTTCTTATCCACCCATAATGAAGGCCTGTGCCCCTGCAGTGGAGTCATTTAAAAATGGCTGATGAATAATAATACTAATAAATATTAAATAAGCATTGAAATAAAACACTTATAACAGATAGCTAGTGCGTTTTTTTTTCTTTGGCATGTTTTTATTTGTAGCAAAAAGAAGTAGCAACGAGTCACATCCATCTGTCAAATGAAGCTGATAGCGATGCCAATGACACTTGCCTGGGGCCCTACCGCCTAACTCAAAGCTTTAGCCAGAGCGATAGCAATGCTCTTGTCTGTCCTTGTCATATCATAACACGATGACAAGGACGGACAGTGCACTGACGTCATAAACCAAAGCCAGAGTCAAAGCGATAGAGTTAGGCGATAGACCCGCCGGTAGGGCCCCAGATCTAAGAACACTACATTATTATTGACAATTTTATGTTTCTCAAATGTGCAATAAATACTAGGTACATCATGCAATATGTTAAATACCAATTTCCTTTTTTAATATTCAGCAGTATGCTACATCGTTTATTACTGAACAATGTCAATGACCAAACTGTGCAGTGGAGCGGCAACAATATTTGTAATAAACTGGATTGGAAAGTTGGCTGCAGTTTTAGACTTAGGCCTTTTCTTATGTCAAGAAATTATATAAATAAATATCAGTAATTTTATACATCTTAATAATGGATTTGCATTTTATTGTGATAAGACATCAAGTAAAGTTGACGGTATCTTGAAAAAACTGCATAAATTATTTGTACAGTTAGCCCATGACACTTTAGTACTGTGTCAAACTAAATAACAGATAAGTTTTTTGTCAAGGCAGAGTGATAGTGATAGTACATCAATTGTCAATATGACACGGTTCTAAGTATGATCAACATTTTCATTGACCGACTGAACATTTAGATTTTCAGAATATGAAAATTTTGTTTGTATATTATTTACCTAGCGGCAGTTCTGTCATCATGTTCATAGAAAGTTCCTCTTTTGGGGATGTACTGAGGGTTGCTGCGGTCCTCATCGTCATCTACTCTGCGTTCCGTTTCCTGAAAAACAGCAGTCAGAGTATATATTTAAGGCTTTATATCAAGGTTTTTTTAAGTGGGGTCTACATGTATATTAGGGGTCTGAAGTTAACACTTCTTGTAATTAAACTACGGATAAAAGTGTTCTTTAATGGCTCGTTTTCTTTTCTTAAAAATCCCTGAATTTGTCTATGCTGCAAAAAGTTTAAGAAATACTGCTTTGTACAATTCATAGATTGATGATAAGCCACAAACTTGTACATAATCAATCCCAGCAGCATAAATTGAATCGTTACTTAAGTAATTAATTGTTATTAAAACAGATTCATAAGTCATAACAATGATAAACATTAATTAAACATATTCAACAGACTTAGAAAGTTATGTGAGATACAAACTTTCTAAAAAAAGACAAAATTGAACAGTCGCTGATTACCTATTCAGAGACTGTTTTTTCTTTTTATTAACAATTATTATTATTGTTACACCTTACTTTCAGCTATGGCTTAGTATAGTAGGTATTAATATTAGATAATTAGAAGATAATTTGTAGCATAATTATTGATACCTGGCTATTTA
The DNA here is from genome assembly GCA_950108535.1 of Agriphila straminella. Lineage (NCBI taxonomy): Eukaryota > Metazoa > Arthropoda > Insecta > Lepidoptera > Crambidae > Agriphila > Agriphila straminella. Next base: position 8,591,743 of record OX467324.1, on the reverse strand, counting down.
AACTATCAATAATTACAATTTCAAAGGGTCAAGTGAGGAATATTAAATAGGTAAAAGTATGCAAGTTTCGGGTAGGCAAATAAGGTAAACAAACAAACCTGGTTCTCTTGGTCTCCGTCAGATCGCTTCGAGTCGCTGCCCTGGGAATCATAATCCGATTCTGGCTGCCCAACGTCCTGCAAACATTCACCAACTTTCAACAATTGCATTTTACACTGTCTTTTGTCCCACAAAGGCAAACGTGGCACGGTCCGTAATTTTGAGGTCTAAACACATCGGCGGTGTTTTAGTGAGTGGAGCCCAAACTGTGACCTCAATATTACGAAAAGAAATGGTCATTCCGTCACGCGAAACACTGGAGAAAGTGACCACGGAATAAGAACCACTAAGAGCGGCAAAACGAAAGTCGCTACGCCTAAAAATTGTCGCGAGACTTATGTAGAGTACTAAACTTACATTTCCTGAATTATTGTGGTCGATATCTTGAGATGCATCCGAATATTCGCCGGAATCGTCATGCTCTCTAGTTGCAACGGACGTCATCTCAGCGTCCTCGCGGGTCACTGATATAACTTCCAGATTAATAATTTAGGATACAATTATTATGCAAATGCTAAATTATCTATCAATGCTAAATGCTAAAAGAGCGAATTCAATTCACACGAACTATGGAAAAAATTAACTCAACCAAAGAGTATTTAGGAAGGAGGAGGAGGAACGTCAAAACAAGGGAATTCCGTCCGAATCCGCGGCCATAAAAAGTTACGTTCCGTTTTACAAAATGGAGTTACCAGTGCAGTGCATTTAGTTAAAAAAAAACTTTCTACTCATTTATTATTTTATTCTGCTAGTATTACAACATTTTATTAGTTAGTTAGATTAAATTAATTATAAAAGTGCTAATTACATTAGCTATATCTAGCTAAACGTATTATTATATTAGATAGAATCAAACTCAACTCAAACTCATCAAATCTCTGCTTGAGTACAATTAGAGAGGAATGGTGCTATTCGGAATATTCATTCATCGCTTATAGCGCCATCCCTTTCTAACTGTACTCTTGCAGAGATTTGAGTTTGAGTTTGATCTAAAATGTTTATTAAATACGCCATAGCCTTTTTCATTTACAAGCCATGAACATAAGTTTGGCAGCGTGTATTACTGTCAGTTCGTGGTCATGTCGTCGGTCAGTCTCCATACTAAATGTATGGGAATATTTCAATTTTAAAAGGTCGATATTTTCTGTCATAGTGATTGTGTGGTGTTAAAAATATGAAAATAATGTAGTTCTTTTATTGAAGTTCTTTATATATTAAACAATAAGAAAAATTAATACCCCACCTCTAGCATTGAATGGTATATCATTAGAAAAGTTTTTATATGAAAAATATTTGCTGTAAACATACTTTTTATCAATAGTTAGTATTGTCGGAGTTTTAGGTCATTAATGTTTTAAATTTTGGTTGATTTTAGAGCGATTTAACTCTCAATAAAATGTTTCAAATTTAAAGACCTTTCTAATGATGTAAGATTCCTAGAGGAGGCCTAGATCAAAATGCTCATCGTACTAAAGGACCCCCGAAAAGGTCAAACAATTCGACTCAAACCTCATGTCCTAATAAATAAATAATAATAATAAATATAAAATCTTGATTGAAATAATCTTACATTACAATTTACAACTAGTTTAAACGCAGATAATATTATAGGAAAAAGAAATAGTCAATAATAAAAAGAATATTATTAAACTATGTGCTTGACCACATGCAATGTTGCCGTTCTGCTCACTTCATGGCTTGGAAATTATAGAAGGCTCTGCATACACCGATTTAGCATCCTAGTTAGAAACCAATTTCGGGTTGCCACTCGTACTTGACAATAAAATATTGTAAAAACAATTAAGTAACTGGGGGCTTACCATCAGCAACTAAGAAACCGTTCAGTTCAAAAGCTGGCCTTAAACAGGACTGCTTAAGGCCCTCCGCTGCGGCAAGCGGGATCCCGACGCGGGTATACGGCGGCGCGGGAATATAGATTGCTGGTTTTTGACGGACAGATGCTTGCGCAGTACATGAGTAAGCTCTAATCTATGTCGCCCCGCGCGCGTGTCCCGCTTGACACAGCGGAGGGCCTTAGGCCTGCTTTCATACTAACCGTTGAGGTCATACAGCGGGTCTACCGCCTAACTAGATTGCTTTGACTATTGATTTGGTTTATGACGTCAGTGCACTGTCCGTCCTTGTCACCGTGTTATGATATGACAAAGACGGATAGAGTATTGCTATCGCTTTGAGATAGGCGGTAGGGCCCTGGGTCATAGTACGAAAAAGTAAGGCAGTTCAATATAAGCCCTGCTATAAGAGCTCATAGTAATTAAATAAATAATATTATAATAAAGACAAAAAAAAGAAACAAATAAAAATATTTTCAGTGACTTAAATAAGGGAATTAATTAATTGGGTGACTGGAAATAATTAAAGGCCACTGTTAATGGGATACTTAATTACTAAACCGGGCAGCAGTTTATTTTTTAGGCGACAAAATAACTAACGGGCGACTAACAGTGAATTATAAAAATACTTTAAACAAATAATTTAAGTTAGCAGTGAAAACTCTTAATATGTGACAAAAATACTGAGTGGGCAACTATTATACCAAGTAGGTAACTACTATACCTGGTAACTATTATAACTGATTTAAGCCGCCTAACATTGTGTTTTTAACGCGTTTTTATTAGGTTGCTTTCTCGTTTGTTTGTTTGTTTGACATCTCGATTAGGATAATAGTCCCCTTTTTTCAATAAAATATAATTATGCCAAATTTTAAATGATTTGTGTGCCCTAAGGTTGTCGCCCAAATAGTAATTTGGTCGCCCGTTCTGAATAACTAGTTACTCAATTTGTATTTTAATGTCACCCATTTATCTGTAGGCGCCCTCGGTTCGTAGCCCACTTAGTAGTTCAGTACGCTATATTCAATATTTTTGATACCCAAAATGGGAATTTATTGTTACCCGATTAAATACTACCCTAAAAATAATTTCGTGTCAGTAGTTCCGCATCGATTCAAATTCAAATCGATGTTTCAGAAAATTACAATGTGGGCGTTCTTTTCTCTTTGATTATTTATTTACTCTTTGACTGACAGTGACAGCCATATTTTATTTTACTCTTTGAGATTGACCATAGCCTTCTATATTTTCCAAGCCATGAAGTGAGCAGAACGGCAACATCTCATGTGGTCAAGACCTAGTAAAATAATATAATAATTATGATTTATTATTCCTTTTCCCTTTATTATCTATGTTTAAACGAGTTGTAAATTGTGATGTACAGCTTGACCATAAAGAGTTGACAAAAAATTATGGCGCCACTTTCTATGTAAACACGTCAAAATCACGATTAATTTGGCAACACTGAGTATATTTTGTACTGAAAAATTTTAGTTCCATTATATTTAATTTCAACTCTTTATGGCCAAGCTGTAAGGTTATTTCAATAAAGATTTTTTATTTATTATTATTTATTTATTAGGATACAGGGTTTGAGTCAAATTCTTTGACCTTTTCAGGGGTCCTTTAGTACGATGAGCATTTTGATCTAGGCCTTTTCTAACAATAAATCTTACATCATTGGAAAGGTATTTAAATTTGAAACATTTTATTGTATGGCAGCAAACGTCAACTATTAGTACTTTAAGAGTTAAATCGCTCTGAAATCAACCAAATTTTAACACATTAATGACCTAAAACTCCGAAAATACTAACTATTGATAAAAAGTATGTTTACAGCAAATATTTTTCATATGAAAACCTTTCAAATGATATATCATTTAATACTATAGGTGGGATAGATCAACTCACATAGACAATAAACCAGTTTTATACTTTAATAACCTTTAACTCCAAAAGTGTTAACAATTGATATAAAGTATAGTAACAGCAAATATTTGTCTTTAAAAAACCTTTCTAATGATATATCAATTATAGCTAGAGAGCGTGTTATTCAAGGCCCTGCTGAAAAAAATCAACAAAAAAGGTGACATCTTTGACAGCCATTTTTTCCTGGTTAAAATTGATATTTTTCTTATTGTTTAAAATATAAAGAACTACAATAAAAGAACTACATTATTTTCATATTTTCAACACCACACAATCACTACGACAGAAAATATCGACCTTTTAAAATTGAAATATTCCCATACATTTAGTATGGAGACTGACCGACAACATGACCACGAACTGACAGTAATACACGTTGCCAAAATTATGTTCATGGCTTGTAAATGAAGAAGCCTATGTTTTTTTGACAGTTTGACCACAGAGTCAGAGTACTCTTTATAATAGTTTTACACTGACAGTGACAGACAGACTTGAATGTCATTATGTGGGTGGTGGTGTTTTTTGATGAGAAATATTGGCAGAATCGTCACGTAAAACGAGACGCAGCCATCCACCATAAAAAAGTTGAAGTTGATGAGAAATATTTTTTTATTTCGACCGTGGACTGTGTTATAAAATAAAATTCTTCTCTAAATAAATACACACTACACTTTAATTATTCAGCCAATGAATATAATGGAAACGTGAGTTTTTATTTCAATTTAAATAGAAACACATACCTATCAAGCACAATATCAAGTTGCTTTTTGCACTTGTTATAAAGGATTAATGTTTTTAAAATTAGTTCCAGTTCCATTAACCAAGAAGAAGTGAAGACGGTTCAGCTCTTGGCTAAAGGTGTACTAGAATTGTATGAACCACCTCTCACTACCATTAACACCCACTTGAAAGAGTTAACGTAAGTTTTTCTCAGAATAAGTTAGGTTCAGTTCACAACCTTTCTCTGAATACTATAAGAATTTATGGTTGCTCCTATGGTCCACGCAAACAAGGTCTGGCATTCCGGGAGTAACACAAGCTTACATCACTATCCAAGCAACTTTATAGCAACAAAGAATTAAGGATTATTTTTTTGTCACACTCAATACAAAATATACTTGTGCAGTGCATTTTATGATTTGTTTCTCTTAGCAAACAAAACAGTTCAATTAAAGATGAATGAACATAACTTTCAATACAGATAGCGAAGATGTTGTTAAGTTACCCCCGTGACTTCCTCTGTCTCAGATTGCTATGTACAGTCAGCAATTTATGTAGCTTAACCCTTTGTTACTTTGTCATAGCAACTTTTTTAATAGGTGGCTCACGGTTTGAAACATTAGTCAAGAAGCTTACTATGACAAAGTACTAAAGTGTACAATAACTTTTGTAGCTGACCGTTCCTACAGTATATGTACGGTTCTTCCCATGCACTGATCACATAAATCTAGAATCTGATCTGATGACATCTGATTTATTTATTATTATTAAAACACAAATTACAACAATGTTTAACAGTGCAGATGAATCTCATTTTTAATGATTTTGTTGCTAAATGTTTATTTTTTTGTTTCTGTATCCTATAGGGAGAAACAGGATGCAGTACATAATATGCTCCAATCGGAGAGACGGAAACTGGAAGATGTACAGAATGACGCTACTCTGGACGCTTTGGTAAATGAAATAAACTCCCTAAAGTCTGTATCCTTACTCCCTCCGTATCATAAGGACAGTTTAGTAAAACGCCCTTGTAGTATAAATGACGTTAAATTAAAAAGGTGAGGTACGCGGGCGGCGGTAGAGGGGCGCGCGCTATTAGTCGCTTGCATGTCCTTCAGTTTCATAATGTCCATTTCTCATAATGTCCCCCGCATGTCAAAAGCATTTCGGGAAAGGGACATTTTGGGAATGGGAAATTATGGAAAAGGGACCTTTCCCAAAATGTCCCTTCGCGAAATGTACCTTTCCCGAAATGTCTCTTTCCCAAAATGTTGCATTCCCATAATGTCCCTCGGTTTCAAAATGTCCCTTTCCCAAATGGCCTCTTCGTACAACAGATACATTGCATTGATTACTGGAAAATTAAAATGTAAAATGCCAAATGCACGAACTGATACCCACTCCGTCGAAAGATCGTCGAGATGTTTGCTGGAATCTGTACAATACATTTCAAGCTTATTGACGGCTCGGAACATCGCGTGAGACGATGCGCAGAACACAATTTCGATGTTAGTGGGTGGGAGAGGCGAGTGGTGGGGCATGGCTACTCGCATAGTGGCTAACTTCACAGCCGCCAATAAGAATGAAATGCAATATACTTTTAATTTAAAGACAGTTAAAAGATTTCTGTACATTATTATTCAATGAATAAATAAATCTGTGATGTTTTTATTGTCACATTTCAGCTAGCAGATATTGCCACCAATAAGGAAAAGCTTGTTTCAATTTCAAACACCATGATGAGTTTACATAAAAGAGTGCAGTCATTACAGGTTATTATTCTTACCTTTTTATTAATATTTCCATTTGTTATTAAATATAGGTACTTACTGCTTACTCTATAAAAGCGCACAGCCACGACTTACTAGAAAACTTATAAGGTGCTAGTGTCTCCAGCAACATATGCATGCAATAAAAAGTCTTACGCCTGTAGCGCCTGTCCGCCATAGTTCCGCATCGACGTATATGAGGATCACATCTACGTAGCGGTTTCGCGTCATATCTTTCGCGTGTGTCAACGGTCCGAGCCGATCGGGTGGAACAGAACAGGCTGTTCGCATTTGTTTCGCTTGTCGAAATCATGGCGGAACCCACTGCGGAGTTCCGCAGGAGAAGATGTGCCACAGCAAAATCGCCGTGGATCTTTCATTACCGGACGTTGCCATACACAAAAAAAGATTTATGTGATAGTATGGCCTTACTACAGAATTTTAATAGTACTAAACTAATTTAGTCAAATGTAACTTTAATTTCTTTCCAGACACGTGCTGCCAATATAGAGAAAGCCGCTAAGAACAGAGTCACGAGCCCTACCAGAGCTTCAACTAGTTAGTATACAAATAGCTATACTTATTCATTCCAAAACTTATCTTGAACAGTAATCAGCAAGTTGACTGACCACTTGAAAATGACAGACTTTATTCAACTTTGAATTCAATATCTATCAACTTAAGATTTAAAATCAATGATTGAAACTCTGCAAATTGTGTTGTGCCGTAAAACAATTAAATTGCAGAATTTCATTAAGTTGTGGTACTTAAGTATTTTATTAAATGTAATTAGTCACGCTACTGTTACAACGGAATATGGTGCAGTGTCATGAATATACCGTTAAAATACACAAAAAAAATCTGTATGTGAAAGTCTAAGGTTAAGGCAACACTATGAAGAGCCTCGCTTATTGCTATAAACCAAGCTACTTGATTAGTAACAGATCCTAGCGAACAGACGTATTGCATTGCATATATGCGAAATTGTTTCCATGCAATGTAAAACTGCTGTTGGTATTCCGAACATAATAAAATAAAATAAAATACTAACGCAATAGCACAGAATATATAATAGTACTAACGTACAGAAGTCGGTCCCCGCGAGGACCATCAAATAATAAGCTACTCTCGCTGCACGGCAATAAAGTACAATTTCAAACTGCACAACGCTGCGTGGATAAAATTATATGCACCTACGAAGAAGAAAGAGAGGCGTCTCTTTCTGTCGCATAGCTCTGTCTCAACCGACACATTTCGGGGTTGCTACTCGCTAGTTACTGATATCATAGAAAACATTCGTTATGCCCATGAATAAACAATGAAATTACTAATAGGTACCTACTTAAAAAATAAAATATATCTACCTAATAGGTGAGCTGAGCATATTTAAAGAGCATAAATAATAGATAAGTATTTCTAAGTAGTTAGAGAAGCTCGATGGCGCAGTGGTATAGCGCCTGGCCCAACGATTGCGGAGGTTAAGCAACTTTTGCAAGGGTCGGTTATGGGATGGGTGAAAAAAAAAAAAAGTATTTTTTAGCTTTTTTCTTTACTGGTGCCATATTTCGAACTTCGATACAACTAAGTATGTAAATATGTATACAAAAAATACGATAAACTTTGGTAGGTAGGTACGTTAGTAATTAAGTATCAAAAACGAAGTGCGTGCAGTTTCGCATTCGGCGCTTGACTGACTGACCCGCGAGCAGTAGGCTAATATAAAAGTTTAAGCGCGGAGTGATACCCCCCTGGCAATAGGCCACTGCAAACGATGCGTCAAATCGCGTAACGAATCTCTAAGCTTGGCACGTAGTGTGGCCTCAGCCTTAAAGTTGCTTATTAAGACTGCGTTCAGACAACACAACCGCACGACCCGAACTCAACTCGACTCAACTTAACCGCAGCCCTTGAAATGCATCACTAACAATTTTCAGTCTTATAATATGACACAGCTCCGTTATATTTTTTCGATGAAACTGCTCCCGCCCCGCGCTCAACCCGAACTCGACACAAACTCAACCCGGACTCGCCTCAAACGCAGCCCGCGCCTTAATAAGGTGTCAATAATAAATAATAATAATAAGACTCAAAATTGTAAGCGATGATTGAATTGTCAAGGAGAGGGCTGCGGTTGAGTTGAGTTAGAGTTGAGCTCGGGTCGTGTTTTATCGTCTGAACACAGCCTAAGAGAGACAGCCCCTCTAACTTTAGCATGCCCATTAGGGTTATAGTATCGAAATCCCTTCGAAATCCGCTAAGATAACTGTCAAAAATTTGGCAAACCATAAAAAACTGATTAAAGATCAATAATGTTACCAGGAATTTTTCAGTCTAACCAATTAGTTTAAGACGGCAACATTTTAGCTGGACCAACAGATATTTGGTTATAAGGATATAGGGACTTTTGATCCTGAATCTGTTTTTTGTTGACGGATTTACCTATGTTTTAGTTGATTTTGCTACAAAACTAGCCGACCATATTTTTAAGAGCTTTCTAACGATGCTACTAACTTGAACTTGGTCACTAAGCATTATAAATAGGGGATTTTGATACATTTAATATAGCAATTTATCACTTGGATTTTGACAGTTGAGTGTCGATAAAACACTATTGCTATTCGGTGATCATGCTAAGTTTAAGTCTAGAGACTGAAAATCAAATATTTATTACTGTAGATAATGTTTTCTCATTAAAATATATTTTAATCTGGTAAATTATTTAATTAATTGTTTTGTTATTATAGAATTCAAAAATAATTGTTATTTGGAAAAGAGCACGTGAAGTGGTCCTACTTAAAGATATTTTATAGAAATGAAAAAAAAAACAAATTTGTTTTATTATTATTTTATTTTATCATAGATACGTTACAGTAAGTACTAATGAACAAGTTATAAATACTGTATAAACTAAGTCTTATTTATATGCTATTGCTATTTATATGCTACAATTAGCAACACTAGTTTTTCACAGGCAATATTACAAAAATACACAACTTTATTGCCTTCGAAATAAAGTTGTGGATACATTGTAGCACATCTTGGGCAAAATTCTTTGTAAGTGACTGTACTTGGTGGTTTATTTATACTTTATAGAGTAAAAAAACGCTATATATAGTCAGCGTCATAAAAATTGTGATAGCCAAGCCTAAATCTATTTTATAGTAACGTCAAACGTTTTATATGTTGTTGTCATCTATTTGAACGCCTTGGTTGTTTGTTCCAAAATGTATGATCATTTTAGATACTCCTAATGTGGTATTTACACGGGTCTATTTTCCAGGCAACTTTTAGTCGATTAGCACTTTTTATCGGGGAATATATAAATGCACTTTAAAAATAATGTAACACCCTTTAAAATGTTTAGCTTCAAAATTTATTGAATGAACTATAAAAATAATGGTTGCCACTATAAATATGCTAAGCTTTAAAATAATTACTTTGCACTATACAATTTAATTGCTTAGCTTTAAAATTAATACTTTGCACCATACAAATTAATTTTATAACTTTAATGCTGGTAAACAGACGACTATACTCCGACTTTTAATTCGGTGCAGTAATTTGACAGCTCCAGTGTGCCCACTGGGGTGATTAGCAACTTGCGTGGTGACAGTGCGACGACGAGCGGGCGCAGCGAGAGAGGAGCCGAGGAGTAGGTTAGGTTCAATAGGGATGTTGACTATTTTTTTTATTTTATGTTACATAAATTACCTCTCAAAAAAAGAAACATTGGTAAAAGAATTAATTCGCTAGCATGAAAACTGCCCGAGATATCACAGTGTGAAATGCACACAAATGGACTCGATCAAAAACGCTCCATACTAATGGCTTGCACGTTATGACGTCACGCCTTGCAAGTTTGTATGCAACGCATAGGAAATTTGTTCAGCAGCTATATTAAATATTGTGTTTATCAAAATGGTTTCTTCGACAAATTTGCTATACATTTTACGGACTAATTAAAGGTATCATTTATTTTAATAAATTTTATACTTTTTAAATGGACTTGTCCACCCAACTTTGAAGGGTCATAAAACAAATAATATGCAATATATAAAACCAAGAGGTATACAAGCTACTCTAAAAGTTTAATATGTTTACGATTTTTATTAGTATTTCGTTATTTTATTCATTAGTCAACATCCCAATTGCGACCAACATCGCCAGAACCGACCTGCTGGCGTGTATGCATTATGCCGCAAGTTGTTATCATCTTGCCATCTCATTTTAACTGTTGTCAGGCTGACATGGTTGGACAGAAACTAAATGGTTTCGGAGTTGGGACACAGTTATAGTGCAAACCATTATTTTTGTAGTGATAATATTAAATTATAGATCTATTATAATTTTAAAGTGCTGACAAAATTGTTATAGTGCAAACCATTATTTTTGTAGTGATAGTATTAAATTATAGATCTATCATTATTTTAAAGTGATGATATATACAATTTTATAGCTGGTTTCATCAAATTTAAAGTGCTATTAAATACATCCCCTTTTTATCGACATTGGCTTGTAAAATTGAATCGCCACCTCTTTGATATTAGGCTTGCCATTACATTTTACAATATTGCCAATAAAAAGCGCCAGTCGACTAAAATCGACCAGTAAGTCACCTGGAAAATTGCCCCGTGTAAATCCCATGTTAATATTCCGTCATTGGCTGTCACCAATCACAATATTATAAGTATGACGCTCTTGTTGAACAAATCAAGCACGATTGTGAAATACGGTATTGTAATTTGATCTAAAGTGTTTTGATACTTTTAAAATTTTTAAAAAATAAATTTTGACTTTACAAGTACAAATACGCCTAATTTGGTTAAAAAAATATATAAGTAAGTACTTTTAATTTACTGCCGTTTTCAAAATCTATTTTTATATTCATCTATGTTATATGACTGTCAAAAAATAATTATAAAAATATAACATTTTCTTTATCCAGTAAACATGCTTAGTTTTATTTATATTGTCTAACTCTAATTCATTAATGAGATGTTTAAATAAATGTCACTTAACACCTAGGTGTAATGATTTCTAAGACTAGTTTGAATTTTTTATGGTTTAGAGTTCAATTCACATAAAAAAGGCCCATGGTAAGCTTTTAAGATTAATCAAATGCAATATGAACTCTATACTAATGAAGTTAAGAGCTTATATTCGCATGTCCAATATGACCTTAGTACTTTAATGTGAAAAGGACTCTTATTTTCACTAACCTATATTATGTAACTATATTTGCTTATGAATTGGAAGAAAACTGCATATTGGAAACAATTCAACTGATATTTCAAATAACAGCACATCAAATAAACATTAAATTTTGATCTTAAAATCCATCACGTTTAAGTTTGAAATCAAATGGAGAGTTTTGAAGTAATCATTAATTTTAAATTAAATACTACTCTACAGTTTTTTTTGTTCGTTTCCAATTTACAAGCAAACATTTTGTGCTTAATAACATGGCAGTTAAGATTCATAATACAGTGTCGAATACTGTACAGATACTCGTATAAATAAATGTTAAAATAATAAAAGCGTTTATTCCACAAAAATACTAACTATATAGTACTTACCTAAATAATTTTACGAACTCGATTATCGAGTACAAACACACAGATGGTATGTAATAAAAAAAATATAAAGTGTCTCAAATCAAATGGGCATAGATTCTGAATTCAGAATTTAACAGAATTGTATAGAACAAAATAACGAATATTTTTTTTTGGTTTAATTCAAAACAATTTCGTTTATGTTAACCAAAAGATTGTGCCAACACACGATTTAAGACACGTTATAATTTTTCTTTACCCACCTCAATCTGTGGGAGATCGCATAGCAAAGGGCGAAATATGTTCTGAGAAAATTCGTTTCACACCACAAGAGCTCTTCTAAATAGATAACATGTAAACCTGCTATGTGTGTGTTTACATATTACGATTTTGCTGCCATTAGTAGTATCAAGTTGAAAAGATATTAACTTTCAATGGACCACATAATCCTTTATTTCGTTTCGCTAATAATCGAACACCATAAACACAACTCGCGCCATTAAAGAATGAAATCTAAAATGGCGGCAATATAGGGCAGCAGTTATCGCTTAAAACCAAATGATAAACCGCGTGAGATGACACAATAATTGCCGCCATTTTAGATTCCTCTCTTGAATGGCGCATGTTATACCAGCTTTTCAGCACAACCTACAAATATCTTACATATGTACGAACGTGCAATCTTTTCGTTTCCATTCATTTTTACCAGCGTTTTCTAACGAAAGAACAAAAGCAATAGAGTTGCCTAAAAACATAAACTTTTCGGTTGAAAACGTTTCACTGTATGATGTTACTACCCAAAGTCTCTCGTCACATTCAGTAGTAGAACCCCATTTTTCGTCTTCACAAACTTAGTGTGGACGCAAAGAGGGGTGATCAGCTGTTCCCTTTGTTATTTTTTTCTGTAAGATTCGGTGACGTCACTGAGGATGGTCACCACGAACGATTCGATGTCGGCCTCGTTGGTGCCTTTCGCGATCTTGAAGTAGCCGTTCTCTCCCCACCATTCGCCCCAGCTGTTGGCTACCAACTGGAAGAGGAAATAAGAAGAATTTAAAAAGTGTAACATCTCCTTAGACTAGAAAATGGGCAGCAACGTTTTTAGACGAAAACGATCCAATAGACGTATGAATCAGTGCCACCGTTATTTGGCGGATATTCCAAAGACTCGTACGATAACGTTTTGCTTAAAATTTTATCATCTGTTAGGTACAGCTACCGCTAGAGAGTAGAACTCCTTGGCTGAGTCTGTGTTTCCCGATAGGTACAGTCTGGGGGCCTTCAAGTCGCGAGTGAATAGGTATCTTCTAGGCAAGCGCGTTTCATTGTAGATCGCATCATCGCTTTACCATCAGGCGTGATAGCGGGCTTGCTTATCCATCATAAAAAAGAGCTCGGAGATTTCACCGTTGCTAGAACTAGAGGACGCGAATGGAGGTGGGTAGGAACTCCCTTAATTAAACCCCAGCGTAGGTCCGGTAGGTCGTTGTGGTCTTGCTGGCCTCATGGGATTTTGGAGGCCTATAAAGCAACCCTGGGATGGGATTCGAACCCGCGGCAACTTATTATGGGACTTCTTAGTGTCAGATCCAGCTGAAATCTGACCTGTTTGTTTATGTTTATTTTTATTTTTTTTATATGTACAACGGTGCTTGGCCTTCTCACCACACCTGACGTTAAGTGACGATAAGGCCGAAGGTGGAAGCGCACTGCACTCGGAATCCTCATCACTGAGGAACTGGCTATCGTACCTCTAACTGCGGGAACACAACAATTTTTAAATTGTTTTTATGGCGTCAGACTTAGGTAAGATAGTTGTAGCTCTGTACCACCAAACAAACCGAGTACAAATGTACCCCCCTCCTGGGAATCGAACCCGAGACCCCTGCGTCTTACACGGGTGGGCGAACCACTAGACCACAGAGGCTGTTATGGTTATGTGTTGGTTACCTATGTTTATTTATAACATAAAAAGGTATATATTTCTTATCTCCAACTTACCCAATACTTCTCGCCTCGCTCCTCACCCCAGCCCACGACCCTCACGCTGTGCAGGCCTTGCAGCTGGTTGTTCCCGAACCCTGAGCGGCGGTACACCCCGTCGCGGTAGTGGAAGAAGTCCTGGTATACCGTCATGATGGCTGGAAAGATAAACATTGTAAGTACCACTATACCATGTGTATGAAATATTATCAGAAGCCTATGTCAGTCTTTCCCAAACCCTTTGTCTTAACTACCTTCAGTACTTTTGGATCTGCCATGGTGAATAAGTCAATCAGAAGCTACCTTTTTCTTATGTTTAGAAAATATTTTACGCATGGATGATACAATAAAATAATGCTGGCGGACGGAACGTACTTTAATTTATTTATTATGTATTACTTAGTTATATTTTTTAATTATCGTGAAAGAAAATAACTGTTTTCTGCAAACTTCTCTAATTATCGTGACTGTGGAGATTTTTCAATCGGAAATTAAAAGGATATGTCTCATAACCACAACCAGGGCTCTGTCACTCCGCGCGCGAGTCTAAAGCACTCGGCGTCCTCTGAGAGGACAAATTTCATACATCAGAAAAGATAAGACCTTCGCGATAGAAAGAGAGGCAACTACTAAGAGAGTGTTTTGGAGCGAAGTGCGCTGTGCGACCTGAATTGCACTTTATTGTATCGGAGCAAGAGTCGAAATTTATTTATACGATTTTGCGGAGTGCAACTTCTGTACGCTAGTACTATTATCTATTCTGTGCCACAACGCGAACGAAGTCGCGGGCAACAGCTAGTGTGTAATAAATCTTTTCTTAACGTGCGTGAGGTTACTCCTTTGTCTCGGAGTTAAATGAAGACTACTAACTGATACTTAAAGAGCTGCAGTTTTTGATTGTAGGTACAAGGTATCGCACAGCTTCAAATAGTTACTTAGAAGGAGTCAATTATGCCTTTTGGTAATCCAAAGTGAGGTACAGTAGCCGGCAAACATGTTGAAATCGGGTGGGGATTGCGCAGAACGCGTATTTTGGGTATGCGTAGCGGTGAGGGGCGCTGGCGGCGGGAGAGGGGCGCGCGCTATTGGTCGCTCGCAAGTGCACTGCGAAATTATCCCCACTCCGTCGAAAGAGCATCAAGATGTTTGCCGGAATCTGTTATAAGTATTATCCGAAGCCCAGGGGGTCAATTCTGCTAATGTTAACGTCGAAATCGTGGTTCAATGGTGTTTGAATGGTAATGCTTTTTGACATAGTTATTGTTCCTTAAACTCAAAAACCAAAACACATTGTGTTTCTTAAACCCAAAACGGAAACACATTGAGTTCGATTTTGGGTTTAAAAAACAAGAAATGTGTCAAAAAGCATTACCATTCAAATACCATTGAACCACAATTTTGACGTTAGTATTAGCAGACTTGACCCCCAGATCAAAAGTGATTATTAATATCGTTACGGTTACTTAGGCCAAAGATTTTCTACCTACCGCATGTGTCTAACGCCCCCTCCCCAAAATGTTTAACTGTCACAAGTTACAATCACTTTTGCTCTCTTTACCGCCCCTCTGCATACCTCCAACGCCCACAAGGGGGCGCTATCGCCTACTTTGAAAAGCACGTAAGACCAAGACACTTATCAAACTGCATACAATAGTTGATTTGATGATTATATTAAATAACTTATGTTGATCCCAGGCAATTCTTTATACTAAACGATAGACCACACTTCGGATTGAATAACTAACTAAGTATTTCCTAAAAACACTTCAGTAATTAGTATTCCTCAAGCACTTCTTAAAGATTGATAAGCTATCAATACGTCATCAAAGTAGCAACAACTTTCAAAGAGGATATCATAAAATACATCAATAAAACGAATCGAATCACCAGACAACATTTTATTACCCGACTGCGGGTTATGTTTTTCGCGCGTATCTTGTAAGTATGTTTGTTTGTATGTATGTATGTAATATTTTTTATTACCTCATATCTTTCAAACGGCTGAACGGATTTCTATGATTAAGATATCGTTAGATTTGTCTTTTCAGCCCAAGTGTTCTTAAGAAGGTGGCGTTATAAAAAAACCAACATGGCGGCTGTACGGTGCTATTATACGTAGGTAGTGAAAAAAAATTTTTTTTTAGAATACTGCAATATGGGTGTCAAATTAAAGGGCTTATTATAAGGATTTCAAAAAGGTATATCATGACCGTAATATATAATAACTAAAAAGAGATAAATCAAAAAATAAATTTAAAAAATTAAAAAACCCGCCTGCATAAGAAGACAAGTCGACTGAAAAGATGGAAGCAAGATTAAATATTAAAGGCAACATGTCATAATAACATGCAGTCGGAGGCATTTAATGCAAATCATTCATAATGTCACTTTCTTTATGCATGCCTCCGACTGCATGTTATTATGACATGTTGCCTTTAATATTTAATCTTGTTTCCATCTTTTCAGTTGTCTTGTCTTTTTATGCAGGCGGGTTTTTTAATTTTTTCACTCCTCTTGCTCAAAAAGTGCGTCATTGTAACGTACAAGAGTCGAGATAAAATAGCATAATAAGCCCTAGGGGATAAAGTTTTTTCTTTTTTAATGTTTGTCTATTACCAATGAGCGTACTAAAACGAAAAAGTCTTTATTCATAATCACGAATAAAAACTCGCTCGACTTAACACTGGGGGTCTATTACGAAAAGTTTAATGCGATACACGCGGCTGCATCCGTGCTTCGTTCTGATTGATTCCTATTACAAAGCACTTGCGTATGCGATATTGCAAAGTAATTGCGTAAATTTGACAGTTTCTCTCTAGTGGTTCATTCGTTCAATAGACTATGGACTACGATAGCTACATTGAAAATATTTGTAATAACTATAACCGACGAACTGCGGACGACTATCGTGACCAAGTTTCGTAATAGGCCCCCAGTTTGTCATTTTTATTTTTGAAAATGGAACTAAAAGCATCTCTTCGGTAAAATCATAGACTTATTTATACTCTGTGTACAGAGTGAATCGTAGAATGCGTGTTTGTGTTGTTTAGCTGCTACAGCAGAAATTAAAAAAGGTACCATGGCGCGAAATCTTTAGATTTTTTTTTATAATTACAAACCATAGATATAGTATATTAAAAGGGGTAGATGCGCTACCGAGCGACCGGGTGTAAGGGATAGATATATTATGACGTCAAAATATGGGGTTGCCATGATCAGAAAAAGTACCCTTAACGGTGTAGCATCCGTTAATGTGCAGATTACTAGTTAAAGTACGGAAATCGTCTACTTTAAGAATAATTTCGCACACTAACTGACTAGACCAGTTAATCTGCTGATTAACGGATTCCGTACTTTAACGGTAACATACGTATACATAGAGTAAACTAGCTGGGGTTCGCTCCGGTACTTGATATGAGATTGTGTGGTTAATGGAATAAAAAGATGAACTTTAAATTAAAACAGGTAAATTTTTTATTAAACGTTGGAATACAGAACGTTTTTTATTAACGTTAGTTTTTCTATTTTTCGGAAACAATTTTTTTCAAAATGTTTCGAACAAATTCGTGTGTGGCACCCAATTCTTTTTTCCAGTCGCTTCTATCCATTTTTCACGAGTTTTATCTTCCGTCGGAAATCTGGAAAAATCAAATTGCTTGAAATTCCCTGAAATATGGGGTAATTTTTGGGGAAAATTTTCTATATAGTAGGCATCCGGAAATCGAATTATAAACCTACTGATTTTAGTAGACGTCAAAGCTAAGCTGACTTCTACTATTACGTAGATGTACGCAATTTTACCGGTTTGTATGTCAAATGTTTACGAGGTTATTTTTAGAAATAATTTTTAGATTTTTCCTATTTATCAGGTATTTCATGATATAACTAATGATTTAGCTCAGAAACTTGGTTCCTGTGAGATTTGAGAAAGAAATACGCGATCAAAATATAGAAAACAGTGTACTTACGCATGAAATGTAACACCCGCTTATTTTCTTTGATTGTTGCTTTTGCAGCCAAATATCGAACACCCCACCATTTTGTATGCTAGACACAAACACAACACATACGATTTATAATAAATTTTGGGTATCAATTATGTAGTCATCCACAAAACCTTTAATTTCTTTGGCACTCTTGATATAACCCCACTTGTTTGTTTGACCTAGTTGAACTGTACCAATAACCCGACCATGAAATAAAGTCCGGTCGGTGATAGAGAAAAAACATGACACTCTTCTCTATTTCCTCCTATAGGAATCTCAATAAGACGATCTCGCTCTATCAAAGCATGTCAGACCCTTGTTACAAACTGATTGAATTGTGTGACTGTTATAGGAAAGAAATAATTTTAATCTTCTGCCGTCAAGCACAAATCATTTATTTAAATATTGTACAAAAAGTTTATGAAGTGGAGGATAGAAAAACGAGTGGATTCGTTTACGGAAGTAAGTCGGTATAAACTATTTAATATTGTATTTTATTTTCTCGCAATCGTAGTGAAAAGTATAGTGTAACACACGACGCTAAAACCCATTGTAACTCGGTTTATATTTATTCCCTCGCTAAAGCTCGGGAATAAAAATACCTCGTATGCAATGGGTAATTTTAGCGTCTTGTATAACAATCTACTATTTAATTTTGAACAATCTGCGTAATCTAAAATTCAAGTGCGACTTCATGACCTTTAGTTTTCACTGAGTCATCGTAATCGCGTTGCAACTTTTTGATTAGATAACCTAAGTATTAGCACAGAATATATTTAGTATCTTTGTTCGTAGGTATTTACGTATATACGTCTATACCACCTTATGAGTACTTACGTAAAAGTCGTGATAAGCCACAGACAGGGAAATGACCGATTAAGTATCTGAATTATTTTATTATTATACATTGACTTTATGAAAACAAAGAGAATTGGAAGAAACTATAACTTAATTGTGCAAAAATATAGGTACTTGAGACCAGGAGGCCGTACTCTGAGCTCTTACAGCAACCTCAAAGTAATGTTGTTATAGGGACAGAGCTATCATCGCGTATAGCGCCATCTCATTTACAACATTGCTTTGATATTACTTTTGACAGTCATAGTAGGGGGGCAGTTTCTTGCGCCCGTTCTTCTCGTCAGTTAAAAAAGTCTGGAACGGGTGGTAGGAAAATATAGACGATTAAAAAGTACTTAATAATTAAGTTTATTTGAATAAAGCTTAATTTGACTTTGACTTTGACCATGTGTGAGTTAGCGTGATAGCGCTGGTATATTAATTTGAACCCCCTCCACCACGGTTTAATTTTTTTTTTACTTCTTATACTTAGAGTTTAAGTAAAACTCAAGTTGTTAGTTCAGGCCCAGACACAGAATACTTTGTACAGGCTCCAATTGTAACATACAGCTTAAAGTTAGACAAAGGAACTCAATTTAAAAATAAAACACCAATATTTAGGGTGAGTTGCACCAAAACGCTGTCAAAGTTGAAAGTTATCGCCAAATGATAATGCTATCTATTGTCACGTCAAACTAATTGTCAAAGGACATCATGCTGCTGGCTGGCTTAACCGGTACTTTAACAAGCTTGTTATTGTTAAAGTAAGCTGGTGCAACTGAGCCTTAGTCTTAGCCGTTTCGTTTGACCTTCCAATCTTCTTCCAATCCATTCGATTAATGAAACCGAAAAAGCAGATACCGGGGAAAACCCCAATTCTTCGTTTGACTTTAGTTAGGTATCAATTTGATGATTCATATTCTTATCTGAGTATTATCAGTGCACCGAGTGTCCGAAAGTACGGGCGTTACAAGGGCAAGCTGCCTAACAATAAAAAACTTGGTGCTTCTATAAATTATCATGATTCCATTGTGTTAATAAGGGCTAGACCTAACAAGGAGTATTATAAATCCGGCCGATAAAGCCTGACTTTGTACTGGGAGGTGAGTTGGGGGCGTTGGGGCGCCGAACGGCGTATTTACATCTATCATCGAACAGGGGTCCAAGTCTGCTATTTGTTGACGTCATAATCGTGTTTCAATTGTGTTTCGATTTTGGGTTTAAGAAACAAGAACTGTGTCAAAAAGCATTACAATTAAAACAATTGAATCACAATTATGACGTTGACGATAGCAGGACTTGGGCCCCAGGTTGCCTCGACGACTTAGCTTGCAGTGTTGCAGAGGGACTGGTACTGATACGGGTGTCCCGACTGCATGCATGATATCATACATATATCGCTCTCCTTCTGCAGGCAGCTGGGAGGGCCGACCTTGTGTCGGGAAGTGCATTGGGGCACCGACGCTGGTGGCGTACACCCATCATCGAAAAGGTTGCCTCGACGATTTAGCTTGCAGGGGGGCTGGGTAGGTACTTCATATGGGTGCTACAAACGTAGAGGTTTCTTACCATGCACCGGTCCCGACTGCATGATATCATACATGATATCGTTCTCCTTCTGCAGCCGGCCGGGAGGGCCAACCTTGTATCAGGAAGTGAGTTGATGCTTCATACGGGTGCTATACAAACGTAAAGGTTTCTTACCATGCACTGGTCCCGACTGCATGATATCATACATGATATCGTTCTCCTTCTGCAGGCGGCCGGGAGGGCCGACCTTGTATCGGGAAGTGCGTTGAGGCACCGACGCTGGGGGCGTACACCCATCATCGAGCAGGTTGCCGCGACGACGCAGCTTGCAGGGGGCCACTGATGCTTCGTATGGGTAGCAGTCTTCGTCTACTAGTCTGTAACATGATTGTCGAGTTAAAAACTAGCGAATTCTCTAAGGCCTATGGTATCCCTCAAGTGGCGGTCTCATCTTAATTGCTCGCTTACAATAATGTATCGAAATTGCACATGTGCTTACAGATTGAAGCTATAAGGTTCTAAAGGCTATTCTACAAACAATAACCTTAGTAAAATAAAGTTCGTTGTAGTAGTAATAAACAAAAGAGCAAAAAGCGGCCACTTTAAACACTTTTGCGTGATCACCACCGATGCTGACCACCAAAACGCGATATGATATAGCAATTTATCACGTTTAACTATCAAACAAAAGACAATGGATTCTGACAATTGAGTGTCGATATATCACGCGATATAATTCGTGTTTCAGTGGTCATGTGGAACGCACACTTACCCATGGTTCTTGGCGAAGTTCCAAGCTACGTCGATATGCCCTTCTTTTGCAGGACAGCAGACTCGCGTACTCAGCACCAGGTTCTCAGCTCCGTTGGACTGGACGCTAGGTGGTAGGACGCTCACTTACCCATGGTTCTTGGCGAAGTTCCAAGCTACGTCGATATGCCCTCCGTCGCAGCCGCGCTGCGCCCTCCTGTTGCAGGACAGAAGACTCTGCGGACTCAGCAATAGGTTCTCAGCACCGTTGGACTGGATCGCGAATCTGAAAACGAAAGGTAGGTATATAAATTAAAATCTTCACAAGCATATAACCCATGTTACTCCGCATATTTTATGCTGACGACACGCATCATTACACAAATTTAGTTAAGATAGAGATAGATAATCGGACCTAACTAAATAGCCTTATAAAGCCGAATATGGTAGATAGGGACCATCAAACTGAACAACATAGTGAAAGCAATGTGACCAACTCTGACATCGCGAAAAAAAAATCAGCTGTTTCATACATTTTGATATTTTTAACCGACTTCATCAAAAGGAGGAGGTTCTCAATTCGATTGTATGTTTTTTTTATCGTTGTTCGCGCGTATCTTCGACATTTATAGATCGATTTAGATAAATTCTTTTTTGTTCGATTGAGTTTTCTTGCGAGATGGTCCCATTTAATTTTTTAACCGACTTCATCAAAAGGAGGAGGTTCTCAATCGTTGTTCGCGCGTATCTTCGACATTTATGGACCGATTTAGATAAATTTTTTTTTGTTCGATTGAGTTTTTTTGCGAGATGGTCCCATTTAATTTTTTTTCAAATCGGTTCAGTAGTTTACAAGTAATCCTGAAAATACTATGATATTAAATCAACTAACTAAAAAAATTGTTTAAAAAACAAAAAAAACCGACTTCAAAAAACCTGCCTCTAAAAAAAGCAAGAAATAATATACAAATCATTAGATACGCATTATCATTGTTATAATAAAATATTTAATATTAATATTATTTCTTGCTTTTTTTAGAGGCAGGTTTTTTGAAGTCGGTTTTTTTGTTTTGTAAACAATTTTCGTTATTAATTTTTGTATAAAACAGCAGATTTTTTTTTCGCGATTTCAGAGTTGGTCCCATAGTAAAAGTTGTTCAGTTTGATGGTCCCTATCTACCATATTCGGCTTTATAAGGCTATTACCAAACATCCTGTATAACCATTAAAGCTAACTAAAGGTGCGGGCACATTTGTCTGACGCCACGTCTTAACACGCCGTATTTGTATGGACGTGTTATCAGATAAGTGTGATCCTAGTGCATAAATACATTTCGTCGTAATCATTTTAATACTTTGTTTCACAATTCTCCTATTGCCATAACACTAACATAACACCCTCTAGCTAGCTTAACTTGAACTTAAGATCACAGAGAAACCCTTGTAATTTAGCTCGAGCAATATACCTACCAGAACAGCGCGGTTATTTGTTGGGGTCTCATTACTAAAGCCATGGCTGTGATGAGGCAGTAGCGATCTTAGACTGGTACAGTGCGTTTCTTTATTGGCGGTTGTGAAGTTAGCCACTATGGGCCTCTGCCGTACCCTCACCTCCCACCCACTTACATCGAAATTGTGCTGCGCATCGTCACGCGATGTTTTGAGATGCCATTAAGTTTGAAACGCACTGTACCTACTGCCTATAATTTAGCAAGAGCTTACCATCAAAGACATGTAGGTTTGTAATCATAAGTATTTAGGTACAATGTTTTAGGAAACTACTTTGGGAAAACCGTTTTTTCGGACCATCAAATCAAACTGAACAACTTTTACTATGGAACCAATTTTCTCATAAGTATAATAAGTAAGTCTAATGTATTTTCTTTACCGTATGAAACAGCAGATTTTTTTTCGCGATTTGAAAGTTGGTCCCATAGTAGAAGTTGTTTTAGTTTGATGGATTTTTCCATTTTGGGTTCATTCATTAACACTAACACGTCTCATCTCTTTCTTTGGCTTTCTGACCTCGCCCCGCTGTCTCTCTAGCCACGGCCCCACCTGAAATCTGAGCCCGCTTCAAGCCTCTGCATGCACTCATAAGGGTGTGCTAAAAATAAACAAGGGCTCTCCATGTCTCGCCCTTGCGTTCTAGAGGTCGGCCACCTTTGTTGGAGCTAAATAATCCTATAATCTTAAAGATCACATCTCGCGACTCTTGATTTTTTTTATGCACAACAAGATAGTGATTGGCCTTCACCTTACCTGATGTTAAGTGACGATAAGGCCGAAGGTGGAAGCGCAGTAAAGCGAAGCGCAGCGCAGAAGACACCCGGAATCCTCATCACTGAGGAACTGGCTAACTATCTTACCTAAGCCTCTAACTGCCGGAACACAACAATAGATATAGAGATATATATAGCGAGCATTATTATTTAATTTTTAAGCTTTAAATTGAAAGTAAGCGTAGCGTTTAAACGTATAGAATGTTGGCCATTTAGGGGACTGCATGTTGTTTGTTATGTTTTTTCGTTGGATAATCTCTGTTTTCTTTTATTATTACTCTACTTATTGGATTCGAGGAATCTTAAGTTATCAAAATTAGTAGGTAGTAAGTAACGGAAAGAATACTAATAATAAGTAATATAAGTAAGTAGGTTAGGTTGATACGCTGTAAATGCTGTAATGTAAAGTAAAGAGGTAACCTATAACAAAATGAATTTGGCTTTTGCAAAATTATATGACATTGTTTTTATTTTATATTTTTAAGTAGTAGGTCTAGGTATTCACAACATTTACATTTTTATAAGTAAAAATTCAATGATAGGTAATACCTAAATAATTTGTGGAATGGGACATTTTGCAATAATAATTTTATTAATGTATTTGGCTCATAAGTTTTAGTGTTTTTGACAGACGTTAATGAAACCACCCCTAGGAAGGTAAGTAGACTAACATTTCTCGGATTCATGTTGGACTTATTATTGCTACCCCCCGGGGTTAGCAATAATAATTCCAACATGAATCCGAGCTCATTAAGCTCCCAAGAGTATATTGTTGGTTGGGATGTGGTGGAAAGATGAGTGGAAAGGAGACTTTCAGTAAAGCTACCTATCATCAGGCATAACTCCTGAGATGGCGACCGCCCAGTCGGAGCCGCACCAGCCCTGGTCGACGATGGGGCAGATGTAGCTGGGCCAGATCTCCCTAACGTTTTAATTAAGGACATTTTGTATAGGAGACTTTCAGTAAAGCTACCTGTCAGACATAACTCCTGCGATGGCGACCGCCCAGTCGGAGCCGCACCAGCCCTGGTCGACGATGGGGCAGATGTAGCTGGGCCAGATCTCCCTAACGTTCTAATTAAGGACATTTGGTGGAAAGATGAGTGGAAAGAAGACATTCCGTAAAGCTACCTGTCAGACATAACTCCTGCGATGGCGACCGCCCAGTCGGAGCCGCACCAGCCCTGGTCGACGATGGGGGAGATGTAGCCAGGCCAGGTCTCCCTGGCATCGAAGTTGATGGGGTAGAACACCTCCTTGTTGTAACGGATCGGACCCATGCGGCGTGTTTCGGGAGATAAGGGGAGAGTACCTGCAAGGAAACATAAAGTTGTATTAAAAATTGTTGGTTGTACATCATTCATCATATCAGCCGCATAACACCCACTGCTGATGGGTATAGGCCTCCCCAAGGATCTCGACGACAATCTGCGCTGCCCGCATCCAGCGGCGCACTGCAACCTTCACCAGATCGTCCAGGCATACCCACGGAGCGTCGTCGTCCGGTGCGCGGTCGCATCATTATTTATTATGAAGGCTTTAGCTATCAATCAAATCTTCTAGGAATCTGCCAATAAGTACGTATTCAAAATATGTATTGGTATTGGTGATGGGCTCTTGTCTCCGCATTTAGACTCCCATTTGGTCCGTTATGCGTGAACATAGCATTGGTAAGGCTAGTCAAGCCATCCCAGCTCCTTCCAGAAGCGCAGAAGCCTCCTGGGGCGTTCACAGGCTTCTAGGAGCGACCTCACGTCTTTGAGGATTTCTGCCCGGTGTGCGGCCAAACCCACGCACTCCAGGATTACGTGGGTGACTGTTTCCTCTGCGTTCAGGCATCCTCTACATAGGGGACTGTCTGTCGCATTCATGATGTTATGTTTCAATAGTTGTCGGTTTAATGATAGGTGACATGTAAGTGTACCTACAACTATTCGGAGGTCTGGACGATTAAGGCTGAGCAGTCTACAGGTCAACCGCGGCGAGACTGCAGTCATCGCCAACTTGGACTGACTACAGCTTGTTAGATTTACCCAACGATTTTTTCAAAATATGTACACTTTCTCCCTCCTTATTTACCCATAAGGAGGGCCTGTACCCCAGCAATGGGAACATAAAAATAAATGGCTGATAGACAAGTACCAGCATTCAGTGGTTAAGTGGATACGTTTCGAAATGCTTTCGAAAGTTCATATAACAAGAGACTCTTAATCGGAGAAATGCATGTTAATCTCAATTCAACATTCGTAAATATAAACACTAAACTATTTTATAGTCGTTCAAAGGCTTGTTTGTCTCCGTGAAGGCTATTTGAATGTGAACTTTATTGTGATGCAGTGAAGGTTAAAACTTAGAGCAAAAGAAAGTAGATTGAAATATCCTTGATACTTTCACTCTATGTTAGCGGCGACAACAAGACAATAATGATTCAAAGACGCTTTCCCCTTTGACATTAATGAAATGATTTTATGGGTCTGTCTGTCTTTGTAAATTCTATTTAATTTAGTGCTAAAATGTGAAGGTTTTACCGCCTCTGTGCACTGTTTGCCCACCCGTGTAAGACGCAGGGGTCCCAGGGACTTGTACTCGGTTTGGTTGGTGGTAGGGCTTATTTTAAGTCCGCCTGGTTAGCTACCACCATCTTACTTAAGTCTGATGCCATAACAACAATAAAAAACCCGGTCAAGAGCGAGTCGGAACGGGAACGGTATTTTTTTCTTCATTTTTCATCATAAGTCGAAAACTATGCAGCCTAAAAAAAGTTTTCTTTTTAAATGTGCAAACAGCGCTCTTTCATATGATACCCCACATGCCCTAGTAGCCCCACTTCTAGTTTTTAAGACCCCTTTTCAGTCCCTGTTGTAAAAAAAATCTCTCTTATTTGAAAAATAGTTGGGCAAACGTCATCTTAAACTATTCCAAATTATCCAGCTGTGACAGACAGACTGAGTCACACCATAAGGGTTCCTTTTTACCATTTTGGTACGGAACCCTAATAAAAAAGGACTGCATTATTCGATTGAGTTTGGCAAAATAATTGAATCTTTGTAATCTTGAAGTAATTAATTAATAAGTATTTGATAATATAGACTTTTTAATGAAAGGGTGGAAAACAACTAACGGTTAGCGGTTGCCGTAGTTTTTCGATTGTTATTGTCTGCAATGCAATTTCACTTTTCGCCACTCAAAAAGTTTAGCAAGTGTACAGTCAGCAATGACAGTCGCTTAAGGCGCTGCTTAATCGAATTTTCTGGTTTTTGAGGGGGTGCGGCAGACGAAGCGGTGTGAGAGTGCAGCGGCGCCCCTCCCGCGCCGCACCTCACCTGCGAGTGCAGCGGTGTAGACTGGGCCGCATTTAGAAAATTTTTGTTTGTTTTTAAATTATTTGCTGTTATGAATAAATGTCATGTTCTCTGATTAGTCCAGGGTGAACAAAACTTTGAATTATATTTTGAGATATTACATAATAAGAACCTATACTTTTTATCACGTAAACGAGCTTTGAGAGTTATAAAAATTAGTTATAATATTTTTCTATACAAAATTTGAACACCATTTTCACCCCTTATCAATCACCAATCATGTCCACCGTGTTGGACTTCAAAATAAATGTTATTTTTGCAATCGTCATCCCAGAAAAAAACCAATATCGACATCCATATCTATTTAAAGGTTTTTTTACCCCTTTTCATTCATTTCATACGTTAGATTTCCATCCATAAGCCTAAATTATAAATTTGTTACTTTGTCATAGAAACTTTTTGGACATATTGTCTCACGATTTCAAACATTAATCAAAAAAGTTACTATGACAAAGTAAGTGTTAAACAACTGTCGTTGCTGACCGTACCTAACGTCGTAAACGGCAGAAACAAGCCAACAAAGCTTGCTTTATGTCTTAGCTATTGTAATCCTTTCTGCGGGAGGAGGCTGGTGACCTTGTGGTACAGGTTTCTGCGAAACCTATTTCGGGCACCAGTCCTTCACAAATTTAGGTTAAAAGCTTCGATTTATATAGGACCCTACACAATGTAGGTATACATGGAACAAATTTGTGAAGTGACGAATAAATACATTTTATTATTATTATTAACAATACTTACACTAAATTTATCATTATTTTTTCACTTTTCGCAGTATATGACGTAGTACTAATATCTATTCTGTGGTATAAGCTATCGTTTAAAAAAAACAAGATATTGTAAAATTCATAGTACCTACCTATACCTATTCTTATTTATATCTTGTTTTACTTACTTATAAAAGATACTATGCTGCCTTTTTGGCTAAAAATATGACACAGTTAACCTGACATTATTATAATTCTAAACACATTTTAATTCATAAGGTGTGTTTACAACTGTTGTATGCTAATTCCGCTATCTTATTATCGTACCGTACTACGGCGTGAATTGTCAATTTTGACCTTTATTCTTAAAGGATTAGGATTATGGTCTACTTATTGTTGGTTGCGAAATGTTTATTATTTCGTGTCACGACTCAAGAATGTCATTCTGAATGGGACCGTTTTGCGTGTAGATTTTATATGAGTTCCATTGCAACACTTGGTTTCTTCCACAATGCTAACTTGATATGGGGCCGTAGCAGTATTAATTGACATAAAACTCAATTGCTTATAGAAAATTTCTATTCAATTCAATGAAGATCAGATAAACAGTCACTTTGATAAATAAAATTAATAATTTATTATTTTATCGTCATTGGCATTTATCACATCGCATTCTTTTGCACGAGATTCCTACTTGAGATCGAATGCCTAAAATCTAACTTTTGTACTATTATAATATATTCTGTGCTTTTGCCTTGGCTTTAATCATTAGTTTCATAGGGCTGAAACCGGAAACTCTGAAACGTGCTAAGTGTGTAAGATAGAGCTATCTTTCTTAACAAGTCTATTTGTAAGTAGGTAACAAATCCCAGGGAACGCTTTAATTTTTTCAGCAGAGTAATGTTACTTTACATAAATGTGACTTTGTTAACACAAAATCTGTCAACTCTCAAGAACTTGTGAAAATTTTATTAACATGACACTTTAAATCTACACTGACACTTTAACTCTAATTTAACTGTTATTTCCATGCCGAATAAGTCCGCATCGTAGCTTTTTGAGGGAGATGCTGAGAAGCAATACCACATGGATTCGCATCGCAGCTTTTGCTTTGCGAAATCAGCACCGCGCTGATAACACGTGTTTTGACTACAGTTTTGTCGACAAAAACCGATAGAGAATAATAAAGACAGTATCTATTGCACGCACAGGTAGTCACAGTTTGGCGTTACTCCAATTCCTCTCTAAATTCTTGACATGGATCAGCCCTGAATAAAATAAGGTCAAGTTTGCAAATTGAAGATCTTGCAATACGTATTACATTGCAGGTCGAGCTTTTATAAATGCAATGTCTATTTTATCATCTACTTGTCATTTGAATAAAAATGGATGAGGCGCATAGGGAAGGTTGGGAATCCTTGGTCTAGTGTAAACCGTTATTCCGATTGGCCGATTTCAATTTATCCACTTTCAGCCCAAATAATTAAAACCGAATTCGGTCGGGACGTATTCGGCCACCGACCGACATAATGTAAACGCGCCATTACATTCAGGTATGATTTATGATTCCAAAGGGGTTTTCTCACCGAGTGCGTACACTAGCGCATCTTTGAGCTTCCTCCCGTGGAACTGACTGTAGTTTGCGGCCCTCCACGTGTACCCTCCACGGTTGACGTTGTCGATGACTTCGCTGGTCATCAGGCAGGGGTCGTTTTCGCATTCCCAGTCTGCGAACCCAGGGGCCCTCGCTTCGCATGAGCTGTGGACAAGAAAAATATGTTCAATCAATCGACCAACCAGATTGATAATAAAAAACTAACCCTCCAACCAAACAACAAACAAAACCAACAACAGGTTGTTATTCATCGAACATTTCGAAGCTTTTTCATTGGGTACTTAATATTAAGAAAAACAATGGAAATGTCGCCTCTGTTTAGCCAAAATATAAAAAATATATTAAGTATTATATTTAGTAATGTAACGATGTTTGATCAATTAAAATAAATTATTTTACATGTTTACCACTAACACTAACACAATAAGGAACACAAGAACTTAACTATGAAATTATTTTTATCTAAAAAATTTAATGGAATTTAACCGGAAACTGTAAAGTATTGTTTATATTTTTAGCATAAACTTAATGATTTTTAGTAAACTATATGCATAAAGAATTAATATTATATTTGCTTGAACTGTCATTATCAGCGGTCATGTCATTTATTATCTTTATGTTTAAATAAGTAATTCAGCTCAAATTGTTATTATTTCTAATTGATAACTTTATTTTTAATTACGGACCGCGATAATCTTTTTACTACTTCCTTACTTCCATTGATAAAATAGTACGTTTTAACCAGTTGTTATCTTTCTTAGAAATATTTCTTAATATTTCTTTTGAATAATTTTAATCAGTAAATAACTAAGTATGTCAATTAATTAGTAGTTATCTTATAACCAGGGCCTTGATTTTGCGAATGCTAATAGCGTTGGTGTAAGAAGGGAGAAAAGGGCGGGTGAAGACCCCAGAACAGTCTGGTGCCAGAAAAAAGCAAAACCTAGCCCCCCCGCTAGCTTTGTCCCAGAAGTTTATTCCTGGAAATTTATTCCTGGAAATTTAGTCCTGTTTAGTCCCTGGAAAATTAATTTATTTATTTGATCTTAAGATAAAATATCTCTAGATACGCCAATGGGTAAGAGCTGGGTCCACAGTTCCACATCGAGCGAGCAGCCTCGCCCGAGCGCGTACATAAGGCTTCCCTTGTTCACCACCATACGTCCCCGAACGGAGAGACGAAATCGCATGGGGTTTTCCACGCCTAAACATCAGAAAACCCCAGTTCATTACGTCTACTCTAGGTGACTATTTTTTAATGAATTCACTTGCTCACCACGTCCCCAATAAGCGACCAAATCGAGAGACCCCGTTCTGTTTTTCGCTAGAAAGCCGTGTTCGACTGAACACACTGTCTGACACTGAACAGTCTGTCGTCACCTTTAACATAATAAATAATAAATAAATAAATATAAATATTTGACAACATCACATACATTGCTCCGATCCCAAAGTAAGTAGCTAAAGCACTTGTGTTATGGAAATCAGAGACAACGGTGGTATCACAAACACCCAGACCTGGGACAATATTGAAAAGTTCATTTTCTATATTGACCCAGCCGAGGATCGAACCCGGGACCTCAAGAGATGGTGACGCCTTGAAAACTGGCGTGCAAACCACTCGACCACGGAGGTCGTCAAATACTTATTTGTTTATTTGTAAAAAAATATACTTATTTGTTTATTTGTAATCTAAAGACAATGATGTAGGTAGAGGCAAGTTTTTCATTCTTCGGATAAAAATACTAGAATTCTAGGGCTTAAGAGACCGTTTTTGGTCACCCATTTCCATCATGACTGAGGACGACGACCCTATCGCAGGGCGATGAGCTAACCTCACTGCGCCATTCAAGCTCCTCGTGGAGGGTTAATTGGTGCTGTTCTACTCTTTTGTAATACAATACAAATATAAGTACCTAAGTTACCTATTTCAGCACTGCACTGTTTAATTCGATACGTAAAACAAAAACTTGATAAAAAGACGGTTGCTCACTTTATCCAGATTCGAGGTTTGAGCGTTGTGTTAGCCAAGCCATAATATTTATGCAGTAGGAAAATCTAATAACATAGCTCAGACCTTCGCCTAGCATCAAAGAAGCCGCAAGCGCCTCACCTAACCAATTGTTTTGTCGATCAACGTCGACCTCCGTTGTCACCATAACTGTGCCATAACTATTTAATATTTATGTCTATATGGTCGCATATTTTATTGCCGTGCCATAATTAGGTACATTTATAATTTTAAAAAAATATAAAGGCTGGATACATCATGGCTGAATTTAATAAACGAAACAATTGAAAATGAATGCTCTGAGATTGTAAATTACAATGCATATTAAATCGCCCGCTTTCTTACAGAAACTGTCATGTCAGTGTAGTGTAAGTTATCTGCCGGGTATTCGAGTCTACTTTATCCAAGTGGAAAACTTTTAATTAAATAAACGCTTAGGTAGGTACTTGTCAGTTTCAAAATAACCAAATAATTGTGTGATATTGGCGCGATTTTTTTCCAACATTATTTTTATTTGAAAATCGTTACAACAATAACTAACTACAATTCCATGCCGATGTAAGTACTTAATCGAAATCAATTAGCGCGCCGCGGTGTAATAAAATTCGTGACTAAATCAAAACGTATTATTTTATTTTAAAATGTTCTAAATTATTTCCTTAAACTTATTTATAAATTCATCTCAAATTTATAAGTAACGGTAATAAATTAGGAACTAAAAACATGAGTTATGTAGTCGAACCAATTATTTTCCTAGGTTAAGTTTTAATTTTTACTTTTTGTTAGCTCCAAAGTAAATATGTTGCCTAAATCTAAATTAATTTTCAGACAAAGTCATAGTTTTGCTTATATTAAATTTGTTTGAAATTATCTTAGTTCATTCATTGAATAGTTATTTGTTTATTTTTTAACTTACCGCCTTTTTTCAACTGCAAATCAATGGTATTAAAAAAAGTTTCGTTCGATACAAAATGTCAAAACTTTTTTGTTAACACGTATTGTGGTTATGGCAGGTGGAGTTATTTATTCTTATATTCTGCTGTGTTACTTTCGTACATTTGTGAAGTCGAAGTGACTTTCGTTTTTAGGGTTCCGTACCAAAATGGTAAAAAAGGAACCCTTATGGTGTGTGTGACTCAGTCTGTCTGTCACAGCTGGATATCTCGAGAATTACTAATGTTATCAACTTGAAATTTGGAATAGTTTAAGATGACGTTTGTCCAACTATTTTGTAAATAAAAAAGAAATAAAAAAAAAAATTTTTTTTAGAAACAGGGATCGAAAAAGGGTCTTAAAAATTTTAAGTGAAGCGACTAGGGCATGTGGGGTATCATATGAAAGAGCACTGTTTGCACATTTTAAATCATTTTTTTCTTTTTTTTAGGCCGCATAGTTTTCGACTTATGATGAAAAATTTAAAAAAAAATACCGTTCCCCCCATTATCTCAGAAGTTTGCAAAGAGAAAAATCTGAAATAATTCTATGTGATAGTTTATGTAAAGATAACAGGAAAAATAAAACGATGACTCAATATAACACACCTTTTTAGAAATTCAAAAAACAAACAAAAATTTTATAGTTTCTCTACCAGTAAACAGACGGCCCTGACCTAAGAAAAATTAAATTAGTTCTACTATCGGTCAAGAGATGGCGCTGGCCTACGAAAGAAAAATAGTTCCGCTATCGGCCAAGAGATGGTGCTGACCTAATACTGCAATAATAATTTTATTATTCTACAGCAGGCTCTGCAGTGTATTTATTACGATGGTACGGAAACCCTCGGTACGCGAGTCCGACTCGCTCTTGGCCGGTATTTTTTTTAATTAAGTAGGTATGACGCACGCAACCGAAAATTCTGAAACTTTTTTCTAATTCTAAGTGTGAGTTGCACCAAAACGCTGTCAAAGTTATAGTTATCATCAAATGATAATGCTACCTATTAATTTGTCACGTCAAACATGTCAAAGGACATCATTATGCTGGCTGGCAACCTCTTTTTTGGCTAACTTGTGCTTAACCGGTACTTTAACAAGCTTGTTATTGTTAAAGTTAGATGGTGCAACTCAGCCTAAGGGAGCTTATAAAAACTTCCTTTAAAAATATATTCAGCCAATTTGTTTTTTTTTTCAGACATTCCCCATTGCAACAAGTCAATATATACCTACTTATCTAATCTATCTATTTTTTACGTAAATGCATAAGTATTAAGTATTTTAGCCAACCACTATTCCATTATCTAATTGGTTTTATATGATAAATACCGTGTAATTTTACTGATCGAAAAGCCGGCACGTTTTGCAACATTTTTTAGTACTTACTTATACTCAAACGACATAAAAGGTCAATCAATAATTTAAAAAAAATCTGCATCTGGTAGGATGAATATTTAAAATCTTAATGGTCCAAAATAGGTTATGAGTTTGCACAAAAAATATGAATACCTAATCTGCATGTTCGGTGGAAAAATTGTGGTCTATTTTCATTCATGGGTAGGTAGGTATAATAAAGACTACCTACCGTGTTATTAAAAAAAAAACACCTCGGCCTTATTACAAATTAATGATTTTTAAACACTGTTCCGTCACAGAATACATAATAGTGGTTCCGTGACCTTTTGAATGAAACACAGGTTTTTTGGGTAACGAAATAATTTTTTTTTCAACGTAGTCTCCCTATAAGCTCTATAGGTACACTTTGTCCAACGTTTCTGCGATTTTTTTTATCCCTTAAAAAAAAAATTGACAAAATAGGTATTTTTTTGAGATGACTTCATCAAACCTTGACGACCTGAGTGGTGCAGTAGTCAACATGCCGCATACCACGCAAGAGGCCCCGGGTTCGATTCCCGGCCGGGCAGAAATTGAAATTATGAATTTTAATTTCTGTGACGGGTCTGGGACAGAAAAAAAAATCAGCTGTTTCATACATTTTGATATTTTCGTTATTAATTTTTGTATGAAACAGCTGATTTTGTTTTTGCAATTTCAGAGTTGGTCCCGTAGTAAAAGTTGTACAGTTTGATGGTCCCTATCTACCATATTCGACTTTATAAGGCTTTTACCAAACACCTTGTATAAGTAAGTAATGTTTATTAGACGGAAGTTTTAGCTAACGTATTTGGATCTAGGCACTGCCTACACTATTTTCCTAATTAGATCTAGTCTGAAACTATGAAAAATTTTTCAAATCTAAGGACTGTTATTTATTCTGTGGTAATAATAGTCTTTTTAGTTTTTCATACTTGAGCTACCGCACTTGCGACGCAACGCCTACGTTTAGTTAGACACTCACGTAATTTTTTTTATTTTTTTTTTATTTTTT
This sequence comes from Agriphila straminella, assembly GCA_950108535.1. NCBI lineage: Eukaryota > Metazoa > Arthropoda > Insecta > Lepidoptera > Crambidae > Agriphila > Agriphila straminella. Next base: position 8,557,437 of record OX467324.1, on the reverse strand, counting down.
TATTTTAGTTTTTAGTTTTTATTATTTGCTGTCTAGTGTTTGCTAGTTTTTGTGTGCTTGCAAAAAGTTGCCTTTGTTAGTTTATTGACCGTTGCATTTAGGCAAGTCGCACGTAAAAGCAGCTCTGCAGTACCCTTAGCACGAACAGCTATCGAGAAAAAAAACGCGCGTAAAATTACTCGATAGACAATTCTCTATGGAAAATTTTATTTCGCTTATCGGCGATAGATGGCGCTGTACAAATTTTCTATACAAAATTTATCTATCGAATGATTTAACGCGCGTTATTTTTTTCGATAGCTGTTCGTGCTAAGGGTACAGTATAAAAAAGTTTGTAAGTAGGCTAAAATGAAACATTCTGAAACGATTTTTAACATCTTAGGTAAGTAAAATTTTATTATCTAAGTTTCTTTTTTTTAGCTTTTTTAACAAGAATTTCAATTGTGGTTTTTTAAGCATATTTTTATTTTTAGTTATATGTAGAGGTACTTACATAAATACCACTGAGAATAAAAGTAATCACTAATTGTACTACAAAAATTTGATTAAGGTATAAATAAAACGTTAAATTATTCCTTACTTTAAAAAGTTATTAAATAGGTTAAATAATTATAAGTTTTTCAACACACTTGCTCGTAAAGTGAGCCCTAATACATCGCTTTTAGGGCCATAAACCGAGCTATAACAATCGCGCGCTATATAAAACACTAGTACGTAATAGATTTAACCCTACAAAGTTAAATTAGTACCTTACTGCAAGTTCTATGCGAGTAAACAGAGCATTCCCAATTTAGCCGGGTAATACAGTTATTTTTTAGTAAAAACTAAGAGGTTTAATGCTGCTGAAAATTCATATACATTTTTAGAATAAATAAAGGTGTAAGTCCTTAATTAAGTCAAACAAATATTTAATATTCTTGCGTTGGGCGCATAAAGTTATTATACCTTTAGGTATAAACTTTATGGTTGGGCGTGTGAAAAAAACAAAAAAAAAAAACCTGCGCGCCTTTTCCCATAATTACGAGTATCATATTTTGTTTTTGTCGTATTTGTTGTTGTGTGGTAAATTACTTTGTTTTTTCCTCGCAAATGTGTTGAAAAACGTCGTATGAAACTTGTGAGCTCTTGCTTATTACACACTAGGCAACCCACAGCCTCGTGTGCAATGAGCAACCTAAGCTAACTTGTCTCATAATGTACTATTATTTTACAAACTGTTATGTCTACCAATACACTTAACGGCTATCTAATAGACATTTTGACCATTCAAGGAGAATTATTTATCACATATTAAAGAACAATAAACGCCAATTACGAATAACAATGCAATTTTTGACACTTTAAGTGGCCACAATGAGTGAAATTCGTAAGTGCAAAGTTCGAATCTTTTGTTACCACACATGGAAACAAAGATAAATGATAAACATATTTTGGGTCAAAACGTCTTCGCTTTTATGACTCATTTTATTAGCTGGTTTTACGTAAAATCAACATTTTTTTGGTCAATTAAGGTGGCCAAAAATCAACATCAAAAGTAAACAGTCTTGGCCACGATCCAAAGATACACAAAGTGACTTATTGCTAGAAGTTATTTATTTGCATGTAATGGATCGTGCGTATATAAACGCACGTTTATGTGTTGGGAGTTGGGATGTAATGTGTTACTTATTACTCATTCCGTCCATTCATCATTATTGATTCGTTGATGATAAATAGTTAAAGAGCCTCGAAACTCGCGTTATGGCATATACCTAGGTACTATTCTCTAAACAACGTGTCACAAAAACCCCTAAAGCTGAATAATGGTAGATAGACCATCAAACTGAAAAACTTTTTACCATGGGACCAACTCTGAAATCGCGATAAAAAGCTGTTTCATACAATTTGGTATTTTCAATATCAATTTTTTTAGGAAACACTTGATTTTTTTCACGATTTCAGAGTAGGTCCCATAGTAAAAGTTGTAAGTTGTTGTTGTTGGCTTACGGACTAGAGGGAATATTATCCCGCCCGCCCCTCTCTTAGGACGGAAAAGATGTTGCGGAAAAAATTATAAAACAAAACAAACTTAGTCATCAAACTTAATAAAAACAGCCCATTTGGGTAAACGACCTAATATGCAGTCGCACCAAAGCCTAATATTTTTTTGCGATAGACATTGATCGCTAGATTTTAGCAGTTTCTGGACGATTTTGATAAAAAGTGTTTTCGATTTAGTCTATTTTCAGTTAATAAAAGGATTGAATCACTGCAATAGATTTTTTCTCACTTATGCTCTGAAATCTTATCATTCCATTTGAAAAAGGAATGCGGGGCGTTCCACATTTCCGAGGGGGTCTGGTTCATCACATTCTAAATTTAAAATTCAGGCCAGGAATGAATTTCAATACTTACTTCCCGCACCAGCACCGGGTGCGGGAAGTAGGTACAGTGCGAAGATGATCTGGGTGGTCTGCGGCAACTTCTTTTTTTTGTTTTAGCTGTTCACAAAAACAAAAAAAGCAAAGGCACATTTGCACCATACAGCCATAACTTTAGCACAGAATATATAATAGTACTAACGTAACTTTAGTTCCTTTTTTCTGGCACGCAAGCCAACGACAAGACAGTTAATATTATAAAGGTAAAATTATTTAATAGGTACTATAATAACGATACAATAAAAAAAATGGTGCGCACAGAGTATATTACTATAAGAATAAATAAATATTACATTGTATTGTACCAGATTTATCAGAGACAAATCCTCTAAGTAATGTTGAATTATGTACAGCGCCATCTACCGCCGAGAAGCGAAATGAGATGGGTTTTTTCTCCTCGGCGGTAGATGGCGCTGCACGTAATTCAAGATTACTCAGAGGATTTGTCTATGATAAATCTCATTTTGCTTTTCGGCGCTTCAGCGATTAAACTGCTGGAATGCACCCAAAAAAAACTGGCGGGAATTAAATTTAATTAAGTTTCAATTGAAAAGTTTTTTATTTCCTCGCATTTCTTAAGAAAAGCACTATACAAGCCTTGTTCTGGAAGCTACTTGCATTGCCTCGAATGATTAAAGCCCTCGCCTGTGGCTCGGGCTTCAAACCATCCTCGACAATGCAATCGCTAGCTTCCCGTTCACGGCTGTAATGTACTATTAACGCGTGTCTAAGTAATTCAATTTGTAGAACTTTTGTCATTCACTTAAAAGTTTTTGTTGAACAGGGAAATCTTTTTACTGATAGTTTTTTGGTGACAGATAATCTTACCTATATAAATTTTGTTGATTTCAAAACTAGTAGCTCTGTAGAGTTATAGATAGACCTCGCGTTAGTGACATTTTTGAACATTTTTCGAAATGGCTGTAACATGACTTTCCCCATATCTCCTCCATTTTGAAAAATATCGAAAAACTGAATCGACAAAAAATTATAATAGACGATAATCGGTTGTGATGAATGTGACTTGTAGTGGAGAGGAGAACAAACGGACAGCCGAACGGACGTATACGAAATAATTTTTGCCCAAGCTGAAACCGAGACGCTTCGCTCGCACCTCGCGCTCACGTTAGTGTCTAACCCATAGACGACCACCTATTAACAGTTAGCCGGGTGAATCAACTTTTTGTTGTTTTGTGGTATTTCTTAAAATATCTACGTGAACTATTTTTACATGAAGTTAATCTGTAGTTGCAAATACCCTCAGCTAATTATCTTATAAGAAAACTTAAAAGGCATGAAAATTGTAACGTGATTTTAAAGAAAAACATAGGTGACACAGGAGACAACTCCTATTTTTCATATAAAAGCTGGGGACAACATTGTCCCCTGGGTCACCCATGTTTTTCAATAAACTATTGATTATATTTGTAAGTATGTTTTATTGGCTAAGAATCTAAATATCGTAAAATATAGTTTTTTTTTAAAAGTTATCTAGTTTTGTTTTAATTTATGAAAATTTACACAAGGGTCGATTTTTTCCTGAAATTAAAAAGTTGATTCAAACTAAAAGTAAACTGGTTGCAAACTCTAATCACCAACGAGTTTCGAAATAGTCACAGCACTAGTATTTCAATGGCGGTTCGTACACGACGCTACCAATCACAAACTGGTTGGTAACGCGTCAGTAACGCGTTGGCAACTAATCACTGGCGACCGGTCTTGCTGGTCGCGCGTGACATGATTACCAACCGAAACTGGAAACTGTTGCGGTTCAGTGAAAATGAATGATCAATTAGTAAAAATACAATTCGTCCAAGAAGTGGAAAAGCATGCGTGTTTGTATAATTACACACTAACAGAGTATTCGCGTAGGGATGTGACCGAAAAAGCTTGGAGTGAAGTGGAATCGTCGTCTGATGTAGTAGAGAAGTAATAACTCCACATCGCTCGAATCGTTAGCCATTTCAATATTATTTCGAAACAACACACACACCGCGTTTCGTGTAGGTTTCAATAAAATTTGGTAGTGCCGTGTACGAATCTCAGTCACTAACCAGTTTACACCTAGAGTTGCTAACTAGTTTCGTCAGTTTTGAGTAGCGCCGTGTAAGAAGGGGCTTACATAACCATCTAACAAGTGATAAGGGTCAATGACCATTTAACCGTTTTGCCATCGTCGTAAAAATCAAAATTTTGCATATGTATGACATTTAGACATTTTTAGTGGTATTTATGAAGCAATTTCTAGATAATATAGCAACTAAGCAAGCTGTCCCGTCCGGCCGGATAATAAACGAGACGAGACAATTAAAAACAGATGTAAGCCCAATGTCAACCGTACCATCTGCATAATAACGGGTAATATGAGATCCTGTCATGGCAACAATTTACGTAGGTACACTAATCGAAATGTCGAAGTAATTAAGAATTTTCCTTTATTTCTAAATACAAAGCGAAAATTCGTCATGGAATGTCTTCGATCGAGTCTCCTACTACCCATCAAACTTTTATCATATACGCTTCGATCAAGAATATCCTAGATAACGCTTCCCGAACTAAAAGCGCACCGAAACAGCACGCAAATGTGGCACCGACTGAAAAAACAAAACCGATTCGAAAATTTGAAATTCGAATCCCCACATTAATATTTTTTATCTGGGTACAAATAACTAGTCTTTCTAATTTCAATAGTAAAATAAGAAACAAAGAAGCGAATACTTCGTATACAAAGTAAATTCCCAGTTTAAAAGTGGGGCGTTATTTCGAGGTGTCGTTTTTGAGACTCTGACCAGGACTAGGGCATTCTAGGTATTCTTGATCGAAGATCATAGCCGTAGCCGTATCCCAATAAAATTTATTTAGAATCGACGCAGATTAAATTTCCTTCCATACATCTCTATCACTGATGGCACCGTCTCAGAATTTACCTACTTTCTAGCCATGACATTTTTATGCAATTCCATCTCTTCTTTGATGGCCTTCCTTAAACCATACTAGGTACCTAATTACCTATATCCATCTAACAACTTTGCCTTATATTTATTTTATTATATTCTATGTCCTTATGAGACCCATAGTTCGACCACGTTTCACTGCCGTAAGTCATCACTGACTGGCAACACACACTGTTCATAGACTTTCGTCTTGAGACACTGAGGTAAGTCGGACGCGAAGATTTTTCGAAGCTTCCCGAATGCTGCCCACCCGAGTTGGATTCGACGAGAGATCTCTTTCTCGAAGTTGGACTTACCTAACTGGATTGCCTGTCCTAGGTATACGTAATGGTCAACAACTTCAAGGACTTCTCATAAGGAGGCTCAAGGTCACCCAGCGTGCAATGGAGAGAGCCATGCTCGGCGTTTTCCTGCGTGATCGAATCAGAAACGAAGAGATCCGCAAGAGAACTAAAGTAACCGACATCGCTCGAAGGATTGCTCAGCTGAAGTGGCAATGGGCGGGACACATAGCGAGAAGAACCGATGGCCGTTGGGGCGGAAAGGTTCTGGAATGGCGACCGCGCACCGGACGGCGCTCCGTGGGTAGGCCCCCGACAAGGTGGACCGACGATCTGGTGAAGGTCGCGGGAAGCGCAGGACCGATCGTCGTGGAGATCCTTAGGGGAGGCCTATACCCAGCAGTGGGTGTCGTGCGGCTGATATGATGATGATGATGATGATTCTATGTCCATTCTCAAAGTATTCTGTAACTTTTCAATGACTGGCATCGCTTTTGATTTAAAACTTTAAGAGGTTATTAGTACCCGTTATTTTTATAAGGTGATTATAAGTATTACTAAGTTTGAAACCGGAACAATTTTATTACTAGTCTGAAATGCAAAATAAAATAGAGTTTGAACAGTAAACACCTAGATGCATTACATTATGCAGAAAAACGAGCAAAAATATTCTAATTAGGCAACTTAGTTAATATTTGCGCATGAAATTATTTGGCTAGACGGTTTGAACGCCACTGAATATTCATTACCTATCATAAAAAAACTCGTTAGCAAACATGTAAGGAATTCCAGAGTCTAATCAGTTTTATTGTCCAGTTTCATTACCAGCGTAATGCTGATTGCGTGGCGCCGATTGTGTGATATCATCCATTAGAAGCATTCGAGTTATTGTGATGTTTGATAATCTGTACAATCAAGACTAGACCGGATGATGGATTTGCAATGACTGTATACCCTTAGCACGAACAGCTAACGAGAAAAAAACGCACGTAAAATTACTCGATAGAGAATTATATATGAAAATTTTAATTTCGCTATTTGACGGTAGATGGCGTTGTACAACTTTCCAATACAAAATTGCACTATCGAAAGATTTTACGTGCGTTACTTTTTTTGGATAGCTGTTCGTGCTACGGGTACAGATTTCAAGTGAATTCTCGGATCATGGATTAAACCTAGAGCAAGGCTGACCAATAGAATAAATTAATGTAAGCACTGGGTGGCGGCGCCGGGCCACAACTTTTAGGTTTCTGTCAGATGGAAGCGGTGCCACAGCGTGCTGCTGGCGGACAAATTCAAATGCCTAAAGCTAAGGTTTCCTAGGATGACGGTGCCGTCATATTACGGTCGTAATTTAGCGGCGTAGAATGTTGTCTATGTAAAAAATACGGCGCGCCCTATTGTTTGTATAGAGAACGTATTGTTTACATAGAGAACGTTCTACGCCGCTAAATTACGGCCGTAATATGACGGCACCGTCATCCTAGGAAACCCTAGCTTTAGTGGTCCACCACCACGGCCAGTGGAGCTAGGGGTTTGCCAATTGAATCCTAGGACATTGCGATAAATGTATGGAGTAGATGATATTTTTTTCACGATTTCAGGGTAGGTTCCTTAGTAAAATGATTTTTTTACTAACAGGGGGACATACTGCGAAAGAGACATTTTGCGAAAGGGAGACTTTGCGTAAAGCTAGGATTTCCTAAGATGACAGTGCCGTCATATTACGGCCGTAATTTAGCGCCGTAGAACGTTGTCTAACGAAAACACGTTTTCTATGTAAACAATTACGGCGCGCCATTTTGTTTTCATAGACAACGTTCTCCGCCGCTAAATTACGGCCGGCGAAAAACAGATGTCAGAAATATTTTATTGTAGGAACTAATTTAGTATAAAAAGTAATACGTAAAGTGAACATACTGTACATTCTATAATAATCAGTCTCCATTAGTGACTGTGTCCATTTTAACTCTATAGACTACTTGATAAACGTTTAATATGGGCATTCAAACGCTGAGTTCAAAGTCACGGTCATTAGTTTAGTAAAATACTGCAATTAGTTTAAACCTTAACTAATCGAATCGATTTAATGATTGTTGAAAAACGATATTACCTAATGTAATTTTATAGGTACGAACTGATAGAATATATTAGAATTGAATGTAACGCTATCTTGAAATTATTCTGTTTTTTATGAAGAAATAAATATGTAATATTATTCAGATTTTAACTCGCACATTTAAATATGAAATGAACTTTATGATAGGTAGTAACTATGTCTTGAAATTAGTAATTTAAACCTACTAATACTATAAATGCGAAAGTTTCTGTGTGTTTCGTTATACCTCTTCACGCCTAAACGGTTGGACTAATTTGGATGAAATTTGGCACACAGATAGTTTATAGCCTGTTTTAAAAAATAATATTTTTTTTAGGGTTCACGCGGACGAAGCCGCAGTCGGTCGCTAGTATTAATAATATTTAACATAATAATATGGCATAAGAATAAATAATATGGTGCGTTTAAACCAGAGATTCCCAAATGGGTCGAAACGGCTTCCCAGGGGGTCAATTCTGCTAATGTTAACTTCGAAATCGTGGTTCAATGGTGTTTGAATGGTAATGCTTTTTCTCACAGTTCTTGTTTTTTAAACCCAAAATCGTAACATAAACAAGTAATTACAATTATTACTATTATTAATTACACTTGATATTTAGAAATTTTAAAGTAATTTGGCTATGGTGGTCTGAGGTTCATTTTGTGGTCTGTATTTCAAAAATCAAAATCAAAATCAAAAAATCATTTATTCAGTCTAGGCTGTTACAAGCACTTGTGAATGTCAAAGAAGCTACGCCATCGGTTCGCAAACCCTGAGCGGGAGACCTTGTAACGAGAAGAACCGGCAAGAAACTCGTCAAGGGCTGCTTTTTCTCCCTGTATATTTCATACAGAGTCGTCAACATTGAAAAATGAGCTCCACATTTAAAGTGAGGTCATTTTCCATCACAATAATTAACAAAAGTTTGTACACAATGGGTAGGTAGGTTAAAATTAAATACCTACTACATATCGGATAGGTAATTGTGAGAGTAAATAACTTTCAACTAGTTGAGAAATCAGTAATCACTATGTCTGCTACTCGAAAGTGCACCTAAGTAGGCAAAATTTACCAAAAAATACTTGAGACAAGACATAAAAAATAACAATAAAAAACGCAATTCTTACAATTCAATATGCGTTAAGATAGGTACTCAGAAGCAGACCCATTCCCACTGGCAGCACCCGTTCACGAGCATGACGCGTGGACCAGCCATCGCTTCGCTCAACCATATTTGAGGGAACGTAACGACCCGCCCCACACGACACCACCGCAGAAATGATTAAAGAGAGCATGACATACTTAGGCTACCCACCCTAATGCACTGAATTGAAAACTAATATCCAAAAGCTTTTCATAGGCCTTTACTTACAAAAACTACTGACTATAGAAAGCAAAATGATTGCAATAAAAAAAAAAGAGAAATCAAAACAAGGTTTACTTGCCTATTAGTTTTATGTTTTGAGTAAGAAGTGCCATACATATTGATAACATCAAACAGAGAAAAAAAAAAAAAAATATATATTAATATATATTTGTTTATTTAAAACTAATTTGCCACCACCGCTCCAATTTTTAATATCATTTAAACTTAATTTATTGTAATCGTACAAGATTAAGATTAATGCAGCAACTTAATCGCGAGATTATGGTAAATAACATTTTAAAATAAGTTATGTCATCGGTAAACTGAATTAATAGTGACCATGACACCTGACTTTAATCCGTTAAGGCTCTGACACAACAATATATGTTAACAGGTTTTTGGTATTTTATAAGGTTCCGTACCTAAAGGGTAACAACTGGACCCTGTTACTAAGACTTTAGTGTCCGTCTGTCTGTCTGTCACCAGGCTGTATCTCATGAATCGTGATAGCACACAGTTGAAATGTTCACAGATGATGTATTTTTTTTAAACTAATCCGAGTCGTAGCGGTACTTACCGAAGCGATAAACCGATTCGATGAACCGATTTCAAAATTTAAAAAAATGGGACCAATCTGAAAGCATAGGATACACTTACATAATAATATATTCCTTGGAATGAAAAAATTCCAAATCGGTCCATAAAAAATGATGGAGCACTACGGAGGTCGGAGGTGGCAAAAAAATACAACCGAATTGATAACCTCCTTCTTTTTTTGAAGTCGGTTAAAAAAATCACAGGGTTGCCGCAATGAGGATCAGTAACAGGTTTGAATCCTATAGTTTTATTAGTGTAATATAAAAACATATTCATTCATATGAAACTTAATGAAAAATTTATTAAATCCGTTTAGAAATGTTTGAGTTATAGGGTTTTGAAGGAAATGCCAAGCTCAATGCAATATGTGCTTTATCACGTACGACATAAGGTTCGCGTACGTCTCGATGACGTCATAAGGACCCCCCAAAATAACAGTGTTTTAGCACGTTTTAGCTCGTATAGGTAACTTCTTAGGTTTAAGAGATATCGTAAAAATTTCTTCACAGTTAATCATGTGGTGGCATAAGCTTTCTGATAAGCCACTAAACAAAAATCGTTACTTTTCAAATCGCTCGACGTGTTGCGATTGCCGGTTATGGAAACCAGCAACTTGACATAGCAGAACTAGTAAAATTAATTGATAGTTGCTAGTTGCGGCAATTTGGAACTAATTTGTCATCGAGTGCAGGCAGGGGCCCTACCGGCTAACTTTTCGAACTTCTACGGGTCAGCCGGGCTTCAACTTAAAACAGATAAATCAAAGTATGGAATTTCGTTTTGTACTATTTGCCGAGGTTATTTGGAAGATGCCGATGTTCGTGTGACATAATGAATTGGGATTCGCCATTTTGCCTTGCTTGGGACTCGATTTATCAGTTTTAACTTGAAGCCCGGTTGACTTGCCGAGGGTCGGAGCGTGCCGGTACGGCGGCCCCAGGAGCTGAAAACTTGTCGCTCATCGAAACTCGCAACTAAAATTGCTACGTCTGCGCAGTTTCTTTTAGTTAGGTATGTATAAACAGCTTAGTTGCGAGTTGCCTGTTGTTGTAATTGAGAACTCAAAGTTGCTTTGTCTGTGGAGCGCCTAAGTAGACGTATTTTAGGGTCCCATAGCCACAGAGGCCAAATGGAACATTATTGTTGTCACTCGTGTGGTCGTGTGTATTTGGTCGTTCGCGTTAGTGTTAGGTAGCCTTAAATGTTTCGTTCCTAATTTTATATTTTCGTGAGCAATAAATTGTAACAATTATGTATGCAGTAAACGTCCTTCCATTCAACATATTAAAATGTGACGCGGAACTAATATGATGTCATAGTGACATTATGATATATGATCTTATAATGGATAGGTACTAGAAATAGCCGAAATTTGTATAAACTCAAACCTTATTCAAAGACTCTAACAAAAGTTAGCTTTTAGTTTTTTTAAGAGAACTTTGTTTTTTTTATTAAAAAAACACAAATGGGATTTAAACCTAGAACAGACTCATACGAATAATCACGTCAACGGCGTCGTTGTAGGGTGTGTTACATGGGTAACCATATGAGTGATTTCTAGAGAAACTATGTAAACATTCTAATACACAAACTTACACACTTATAATTATTATTAATTAGGCGCTAAGTACCTACTTAAACTATAGTATTAGTGCATGCTGCGTTCACCTATAAGTAGTTGTATTCTCGTAATAATATTATGTTTGCAAAAATATAAATATATCAACTGTTGGTGATCCAAATAAACTAAAAAAAACATAGGTAAGTACTAAAAACTTTGCACCTTACGTACAATTATAAAAATGCAGTCATTGCATCTTACGTGATCCGAAATCAACTCTTATTTCTGCGCTTTCCAGTTTAGTGAAAATTGATTCGTCCAAGATGAAAAACGATACCTTTTGTATTGCCAGGTATATTTTTCATAAGTATATGTAGAAGAAGTTTTTTTTTTTTTAAATTTTGGTGATAAACATAAATTGGAATGACTTACATCTAATATCATAGCCACTTAAACTTATACCTAAGTTGTTGAAATAAATATTTGATTTTTAAATTTGAGATTTTTGCATTCACAATGCTATTTTTACACAACACTAAATAATATACTAGAAAAAATACGACTCGCACCAGATCAATACTCAGATGGGAATCGAACCCGCGACCTTTGGATATCCGGTCCAATGCTCTGACCGCTGAGCTACCGAGTCACTAGTGACATCGCCGAATTTCTTCTAGTATATCCTACTCTTACGCTGCAAGCCAGCGTTATTTCACCAATGTGAGGAATTACCTCGACATTCAATTGAAATATCTTTCCAGATATTTGGCAATCGATTAAGATGAAATAGCTATATAATTTTTAAATTTGAGATTTTTGCATTCACAATGCTATTTTTACACAATACTAAATAATATACTAGAAAAAACTGGTGCGAGTCGTATTTTTTCTAGTATATTATTTAGTATTGTGTATAAATATTTGTTTTGAAAAAAAAAGTCGCCATAGTTATCAAGAAAACCTAAGTAGGTAGGTACCTAAATATAATATGAGAAAAACATAACCCGCAGTCGGGTAAAAAACATAAAATCTGAGTATTTATTACTGATTAAAATAAATTATAAAAAACACGCCGGTAGGTACTATTTTCAAAGTGAAAAAAAAACATACTATTTTTACTACAGGATGAGTTTTTGAACAGCCGACATGACATGTGGTGTGGCTTTGACCGTCAAACTGACCCATTTTGACTATGGGATCAAATCAACTTAATCAGTGGCCCTACCATGAGTTGATGCAAAAGTTACCGTAAACTATCGAATAATATATACTGCTCACAGTCAGTGCGAGTGAAAAAGACAAAACGATAGTTTACGGTAACGTAAACAGTTTGCATCAACTCATGGTAGGGCCACAGAGCAAAAAATAATCAGCTGTTCATAGGAATCGTCAATTTAGCTACTTACTCGACCAAAACCAAAATGTATGAAACAGCTGATTATTTCTTTGCTTTGGATTAAGTTGGTTCCATAGACAAAGTTGTTCAGTTTGACGGTCTAAGCCACCACAAAATATGTCGAATGTTTTCGATTTCACCCAGTAGATAAAAATCTGAAAAGAAAAAGTTTTTATTTTTAATTCAAAAGTTTGTGAATCATCGGTCAAACACCTTACGATAAGGTTAAAAAAAGTTATTACATCTCGTAAACTACTTACGCATTCTAAATAAATACTTGCCAAAACGATTGCGAATTAAAATTCTGTTGTGAAACGTTGAGATAATATTTAAATAAACATTTTTTCGGCCATTGGGCTCTTATCCAAGTGAGTATTTTATTAATGATCTTTGTGATCGAATGGCTACCATGTCACAGAATACATAATAGCACAGATTACGATAATAGTAACATCATGTTCAGTCGTCGTCGTCGTAAAAAAGTCACATTTGTAAATGATAAGCGATCGACTTCGCCAGGTACAAAAAGTGAAAATCTCATACCGCACATCCTCTAAAAAACTGACATGAAAATATGAAAAAACGCGGTTTTATTTTATTTTGTAAATAAATAAGTTAGTGCTTATTTAATATTGTTAATATTTAACTTTTTATAATTTAACTAACGTAAATTTTAGCTTCTTTCGGAATGTAAGATCAAACGCTTTGACAATATTAATTACTTATACAAAAATAAACATGTCCCATACTGCGACTCTTTTTCACAGTTGCGACGATCGATATCGCTCTACAAATGTCACATTGTCTATAAATACTGAAAGAAAGAAAATTGTAAAAGCTACGCTGTACCTACGACAAAAGATGTAGGTAGTATATACTTGTACTATTAGTTATTCTGTGGTATAGGTAATTTCGTATTGTCTTACGCTACATGTTAGGTTATTTAAGTACGATAGGATAGGATTGTGTGTTGGTTTCTTATTTTTAAGATATTTTTGCTCTTTGCACTTTATCAATATCACAACCTGTCACAGTCCTTAGTAAAGTAATAAAATATTTATTAGATTTTATTGAAATTTTAGAAAATTATTTTAATAATACCGCTGAAAAGGCTTAAAGAAAATACTAGTATGAATAATAAGTTGGTTATTTTTAAACGGATTAAAAGCCACTGATTTAAAGCTAACGTTACACAATAATTCTATTGTTAGGGGCTTTAATAAGTAAGGCTGTTAGACTTAACATATTGTTGGGGTTAACAATCACAATCACAGTCATTATGTCACGCGCGCGCGCATACAGCTTGCGTTGCGTCATTTCACGTCATCATGACGTCACTCGATACATTTGTCATTTTATTAATAGACCTACGACCTACTGTTTCTTTTCGATACGCGATCTAAAATAGGCATTACGTTTTTGGAAAGGAAGTTTTATCGAAGCTCAACTTAACTTACCTATCAGTCAGCTTAGGATAATTTGTTAGATATTTTTTTAATAGACCTAATAGCGTGTTAATCATTATACAGGATGTTTCATAACAGGTAAAATTTTTATTTGTATGGAAAACTGCAAAGTGACAACCCTAGACGCATATATACTATTGTTTTCGATAATCAAAACACAATAAAATTTAGGTCTAAAGTTAATTTTTTTTTCAAAAAAGTGGTGGTTTTGAGGGTTTATAACACTTTTCCGGAGTATTTTGTAACACGTTGTATACCTAGTCTTTTCGCGCTAAGTTGATAATAAGATAGTAAAAATTCTCAAATCCAGCGGCCTTCTACACAGCCCTTCTTGAGAACAACTGCTTCCCTCGTACCACAAAAGCTCAGAGCGTGCGGATAAAGCGACGCCCGTCAAACAATTTGCGATAATTAAGCGACAGTCTCTACTCCGAGATGTTTTCATAATTTTAACAACTCTAAAAGCCGTACCAAAAACCAAACACAAAACTCAACACACACAATTCTGAGAATCGAACCCGGGATTCCTACCTTTGGCACAACTAATCGAAACACTAAAAAGGCAGACTCTCTTATTTTGTGCTTTTACTAATGAATTCTGAAATCGCGGAAAAAATCTGCTGTTTCATACTTTTTGATAGTTTTGTTATTAATTTTAGGGGGTCAAGTCTGCTAATGTTTTCGTCAAAATCGTAGTTTGATGGTGTTTGAATGGTAATGCTTTTTAACACAGTTCTTGTTTATTAAACCCAACACCGAAACACATTGTGTTTCTTAAACCCAAAACGAAAACATATTCGGCCTTACCACAAAACACTGTTTAACACGTGTTTAACTAAAACACTGTTTAAATGTGATGCTGTCACTTTTTTGACAATATTGTTTGAAAGAGACGGCATCACATTTAAACATTGTTTTTACTAAACAGTGCTTAAAAATCTTTTGTGGTAAGGACGATTGTGTCTTGATTTTGGGTTTAAGAAACAAGAACTGTGTCAAAAAGCATTACCATTAGAACACCATTGAACTACGATTTGACGAAAACATTAGCAGACTTGACCCCCTAAAATTAATAACAAAACTATCAAAAAGTATGAAACAGCAGATTTTTTCCGCGATTTCAGAATTCATAGTAAAAGCACAAAATAAGAGAGTCTGCCTTTTTAGTGTTTCGATTAGTTGTGCCAAAGGTAGGAATCCCGGGTTCGATTCTCAGGATTGTGTGTGTTAAATTTTGTGTTGGGTTTGGTTGGTGGTGAGGCTTTTCGCCGAGAGTTGTTAAAATTATGAAAACATCTCGGAGTAGAGACTGTCTCTTAATTATCGCAAATTGTTTGACGGGCGTCGCTTTATCCGCACGCTCTGAGCTTTTGTGGTACGAGGGAAGCAGTTGTTCTCAAGAAGGGCTGTGTTTTCCAAAATGGTCCCATAGTAAAAGTTTTTCAGTTTGATAGTCCCTAATCCGTATGTAAACTTGAAGACATTCGCAGTCCGGTCGCATATTTTTTTATGAGTTAGTCAACAGTGCAGTTTTATTATGTTTGCACGCATAATACTTCAAGCCTAGTTTGCACAAGCTACATTAATTACCCATTTTTAAGTAAGGTTGCCCGAATATGAACAAAATTCATCTCGATTCTGCCGAAAAAACGATAAAAAGTATAAAAAACGGTAACTTACTAATCTAACTTTTGACGGATCTTACTAGGATCTCGCATTACTACTAGTAATTGCGGTAATTGCAGATTCTCTATCTGACTAGCCATTTTACGACTGAACTTCTGAATCTAAGAAAACGTTTACGCTACGTTTTGTCGCGAGAATGAATGAATTTATATAAGGGGAAGAAATTCGTGTTCCCTCATAACTGAGGATCGTGATCACCGGCTGCTTTTACGATTTGCCTCCATCGGTCTCGGTGCATAGTTGCTCTCACTGCTTGATGGAATTTGCTTGAGGAGGTTGCTACTTTTACTTGGTCAGACCATCTGGTTGGCGAACGACCTCGGGCCCTCTTCTTGCCGTCTATTCCACCAACCGCACGACCAGCTTTTCGAGACTTTCATCTCCTCTTCGCATTATGTGGCCAAAGTATGAGAGTACGCGATGTAAGCAGAAAGTGGACAGCCGAGTATGAGGATCAACACGACAATTGAATATATCAATTTTGTATATCACATCAAATACAATATCAATATCTGAGTAAATCTCTGTTTAAATTTCTCAAATCCATCAAGAAATGTCAAACTTATTAAAGATTTAAAAAGTGAGTTTCAAATACACTGCCGGCCCTTGCGGATCATGCGATGACGTCACGTGCCACGATCGCCCGAACAAACACCAGCGGCGCACGTGGCTGATGACGTCATCAGCCAATCGTGAATTGGGGAGCGTTTTTGAGAATGCGACACGAAAATCGCTCTATCTTCGTATTTTTTGGTCCAATTTCAATAATTCTTTTACTGAAATAATTTATTTTGATGTGACTGAAACTCTACATATTTTATTTGTGCGTTCGGCCGTCCAGGGTATCCCAAGCATTCGCCTCCAACACCACATCTCGAATGCATCTATTCTATTCATGGGGACCTAGATCACCTATAATAATGTCTACGCGGCGCTTATTTGCTAGTACTCACTAACTGACATCTTCGATTACATCGTGTGAACTTTTATTTTGCATATTATATCATACGCCGTATAAGGCTATAGCAACTAGGTAAACAAACGCGCCGACTCTCAATCTATCAAGCTGAGTGGCGCCTTCGCAAATCGCGCAAATATTTGCAGATATCGTTCCTTACAAGGTTTGTAGCCACAGAAGAGATAATAGTACTAGCGTACAGAAGTTGCACTCCGCAAAATCGCTTAAATAAATTGCGACTCTTGCTCCGACACAATAAAGTGCAATTCAGGTCGCAAAGCGCTCCATTCGCTCCAAAACATGCACTTTGTAGTTGCCTCTCTTTCTATCGCGTAGGTCTTATCTTTTCTGATGTATGAAATATATCCTCGGCCTCTCAGAGGACGCCGCGCGCTTCAGACTCGTGCGCGGAGTGACAGAGCCCTGTTGTAGCTCAATAACGCAAGAAATCGCGATTTTTGCGATCTTGCTAATCCTAGAGATATCTAACCCTCTTATTCATAAACCTGAATATTTTCATGACATTTTAATGTTAATTTGAATTTTATTAAAATCAAATTAAAAGTTACCAAACACTTTACAACTAAGTATAAAAACGCATAAATAAGAGTAATAATTGGGATGATGACAACTTTTTTTATTTTATGTTACATAAATTACCTCTCAAAAAAAGAAACATTGGTAAAAGAATCAATTCGCTAGCATGAAAACTGCCCGAGATATGGACTCGCCCAAAAACGCTCCATACTAACGAACGGCTACTCAATTATGACGTCACGCCTGAGTAGTTTGCATGGAACGCGTAGAAAATTTGTTCGGCAGCTATATTAAATATTGTGTTTATCAAAATGGTTTCCTAGACAAATTTGCTACAAATTTTACGGACTAATTAAAGGTATCATTTATTTTATTAAATTTTATACTTTTCAAATGGACTTGTCCACCCAACTTTGAAGGGTCATAAAACAAATAATATGCAATATATAAAACCAAGAGGTATACAAACTACTCTAAAAGTTTAATATGTTTACGATTTTTATTAGTATTTCGGTATTTTATTCATTAGTCATCATCCCAATTATTTTTCATTTTCAACTATTCTTAAAACATTTTTTTATTTAAAATAGGTACCTACCTATGTAGGTCGCTATTAGAACTAAACGCATATGAATTTTATTTATTCTTATGCTAAAAGTATATTTTTTTTGTAAAGCTCGGGCATCGGATGGGTGACCATTTAGTAGGTACTTATCTTGAACCTCTCCGTGCTTTAGAAACTTTCAGAGTAAGAAATAAGAAATATGTTTGTTACATGCATTAACTACTAGAAAATAAATATTAATAACACCAATCTATAACGCCGGGTGACAGTGTTAGAGGGGACTTCTGGGAATAAAATAAAGGTTATTTTTTCTATAAATAAGAGAATTAAGAAGAATTAAAAAAAAATATCAAATAACCTCGTATAGCCAGACGTATGTGGTTGAACCAAAACAAAAATGATCGAGGATTCCTGGCCCACTGAACCAGTTTTGCAATAAAACAAACGACCCTACTATAAAATACGATAGGGCTGCCACTTGCAGGTGTTATAATAAAAAATATTTTGAATATCTCTACTATTTTAAAAACTTGAAATCCTCCTACTCAAATGGCCAAAATTATAATATACGTTTGATTGAACACTACGCTTACTTTTAATGCTTAAATATGTGCAAAAGTATTAAATCACATATCGCAAACTTGTGTAAATCGCTCAGACTTCGATGTTGTATCTTACGGCATGTATTTTATAGTTTACTTTATTTCTAAGCTTTAATAGGTAGTAAGCGTAGCGTTCAAACGCATTAAATAATATAATGTTGGCCAAACGCGCATTTAAATACTACATATTCCGGGAAAAATATACAATCTTAGGCAGTATTGGTTTGCTCCAACATAATTATTTTGCAATACAAACTTAAATTCTTATAACAAAAAAGTTACTTACATTTACAGTTACAATTTTACATTATTTGTGGTTTGGTCAAATAATATTGTACCTACTTACCTATTTGTGTGAAACAAAAAATATAAGTAGATGTGATTTTTTAAACCGATTTTTTATGGAGAGACATCCCTACCTGAACCGGTGAGAGACCTGCTTTTAGCATCATCACGTTTACACGTTTTGCTATTTCTGAACACAATAATATTATGTCAAAATAATAATAATGTGGATTCGTATGACAAATTTAAAATTTAAATGCTTACTCTAAGGCTGAGTTGCAACTGCACCAAGGCCAAAAAAAGAGGTACAAGTTTGACGTGACAAATAGGTAGCATATCATTTGACGATAACTATAACTTTGATAGCCTTTTGGTGCAACTCACACTAAGTTAGTTTTAGGCAAAATTTTAATTTATAGTAAGGGTTACAAAGTCGGGAGCAAAGACTCGCTTTCCATTGAAAAATCCTGAGATTTGTAGCAGTTTGAGAATAACGTAGGGGGGGGGGGTCAGTCAGCGGCAATATGTAAAACAATAACTTTTAATTTTCAATTAAATAATATGATAGAACTGATTAAGTACTAATAGAAAGCTTATTTATCCTTCTTTTAGTACTTAATCAGTTCTTTGTTGATTTTAATTATTATTGTGCAATTTATTACCTACCAAAGTTAGAAGTATAATTTTTAGTTTGTTTAACTTTAAAAAAAAAGATATTCAAAATGGTCTTTTATTCAAAAAATCCTGAGATCTCAGGACTAATCCTGAGGTATGGTAACCCTATTTACAGTCCATAGAATCATCATTTAATACCGACAATGAAGAATATCTGAAAAAAACAAATTGGCTTAAAAAAATGTATACGAAGAAGGAAAATGTTGTTCCTGGTTTTTATGCCATCTGCAAAAAGGAGGAAGTTCCGAAGAGGAGATTTAAAAAAAAAATCAAATTGGCTGAATATTTTTTATATGTAGGATTATTCCTACCCTAAACTACCCTTAGGGAGCTTGACCATCAGCTAATTTCAATATCCCCACTCCTGTGGCACAGGCCTTCCTTATGGGTGGATAACGAGGATGGGCTATACCCACGAGGGCCCAATGCGGATTGGTGGGTGTTAACGACTGCAAATGCACCCGGGACCATCGGCTTAACGTGCCTTCCGAAGCACGGAGGAGCTCGAGATGATAAATTTTTGGTCACCCATCCCATGACCGACCCTTGCGAAAGTTACTTAACCTCCGTGATCGCTGGGCCAGGCTCTAAACCGAGCTCCTCAAAGGAGCTTATGCTCCCTTAATAATAGAAAAAAGTTTCAGAATTTTGAGTTGCGTAAAAAAATAACAAATTAATAGTTAGGTAAGTATATACTCCGTTCTCTCAAACTAATCCATTCTGCTGTTAGTTCTGTACGTTTGCGAAAATAAACTTAAATTTTAATTTTTATAATTTTCTACGCAATCAAAAATTCTGAAACTTTTTTATTTTAAAAAGGTAACCTATAAGCTCCCTAAGGATAGGAATAATCTTACGTATAAAAAAATATTCAGTCAATTTGTTTTTTTTTTACATTTACTCCTCGGAACTTCCTCTTTTCTGAAGATGGCAAAAAAATCAGAAACAAAACTTTTGGAATCGTAATAGAGATGACGACTCCAGATTCAAACCACGATGATCAACAAAAAAGTGTGCAGTTATTTCTTATCACAGACACGATCGCCATATTCGCAAGTTTGTTTGTGAAATAACAATGTGATGAATAATAGCAGTATTTATTAATAACAATAGAGGATCTGAGACTAATGTCCTTTCTGGGTCGCGGGCCCATAATAGGATGAAGGCGTGGGCTTTCCGGCTTGACACTGACCAGAGCGAAGGTTACTAAACTAAACGAGGTATGTTTTGACTGATTATCACTTCTGTTGTTCCAAATATTTGGTTACTGTTTTATAAGAGTTACTGCCCTGGGAAGATACGGTATTGTACCGCTCTACCTACTAAGCAGAGATGCTTTCTTGCTTGCCGGGATGGGTACTAGAGTTTTTTAGGGAGTGAAAGATGCATGCACAAATGCAGTCTTAATTATTTTGTCTGGAGTTCTAAGTAAGTAAGCTTACTAGCTAAACATTGGCGTTTTTGGATAGGGTCTAACTTGCCAGGACGATTAAATATTGTGTTTATTAATATTTTTTTAAAGATCTTAAAATAGTAAATCGGTTTTTCTAAAAAATTTATGTTTTTCTTTGTTTAATAAATAAATTAAAAAAAATATGATTTTCTTCTGTCCTGTAAGGCTGAAGATCCTTTTGGAAAGTTTTGGTCGTTACGCGTATCTTTAAGAGAGGGATTATACGATCATTCAAACTGATACAGGGAAGCAACTCGATATTTCTACACTACAAAGCATACTGCTTTTAAGTCCCACGTCAAAAAATATTTATGTTAAGGTCTTTTTCTATTATATTTTTGATAATTATAATTCAATCATTGACTTTATACGTAATAATTCAATAATTTATGTCAAATTAATAACTCTGATCGCTGTAATAACTTCAATAATTAATTCAATATTTTCCCATAATAATTATGTAAACTAAACAATACTAATTAATGCAACTTTTATAGTACCAATTTATAATAATTGTAATAATTTAATGTTTTCGCATCGCATGTTTTTTTGTGTGTGCACGTGTTTGGATGTCAGTCTGGTGCAAGACATGTCTAGCTGTTATTGTGTGCTATTGTTGACTGTCATCTGTTGTGTATGCCATATGAATAAATAAATAGCATTAGGTCAATGAAATCCCAATTTATAAAGCTTTTATGTATGTCAAAGTCATTAAAGTTTAAACGAATGCACACCACCTCTGCAACCTAACTTATCAAAATAATTTTACAATACTTGACACATTTCAATCGAGGCCGATACAAGTGGTTCATAGATGCAAATCATGAAACGATTCATCTGCTACCTATTTATTGGTCATTTGTCAAGATGACTGACATTGTTAGTGATGATAGGAAGTCGTTACATTGCTAATCGATGGCCTTTACCTATATTTGATGTTATTACCATCGAAATGTATTAATTTACTACGGTTATTACTTATTATTTAGAAGGCCGTTTTTGTTATGGGCAATAAGAATGACAATGAGTAGGAGTATAATAGTGCATCACAACTACATAATAGAAACTCTTCATTCTGCTTAAAATCCCCGCAATTTGTAAAAGCCAACTGTGTTTTTCAGGTTTATATTCCATATTGATTACCTACACTTTCTAATTTTTAACGGACTTCCAAAAAAGGAAGAGGTTCTATATTCGTCTGTATATTTGTTTTTTTTTGTGTATGTCCACCGATTACTCGAAGACGGCTAGACCGATTGAAATGATTTAAACGTTATTACATTAGGTAAACTCCTAAGTTGGTCCCATTTTTTAAAATTTGGAAATCGGTTCAGTACTTTTCAAGTAATCTTGAAAAAAGCACGAAAATAGTATGATTTTGTGTGAATTACCTCGATGATAATGGTCGTATTACTTCTTTGTTTATGAACTGAATGAGATAATTATTTTTTTGTAGGAAGAGGGATATCTTAAGTGTAGGTTCTTTAACCGTCTTAAAAAAAGGAGGTTCTCAGTTTGACCCGTATGTATGTTTCTCCGCGATTATCTTAAGTTTGGCTGAGCCGATTTTTCTACATTATTATAATATACCTTACCAACAAGGTACCTACACTAAAAATAAAAAAATAGTTTAAAAAAAACAAAAAACCTACTTCAAAAAACCTACCTCTAAAAAGCAAGAAATAATATTCGTAATAATAAAAATACGTCTATTCTACTATATATTGAAGTCGGGTGGGGCTTGTAGAATAAAAAAAAGGAATCTGGACTCCAGCCCCACCCGACTTCAATAGACGTATTTTTATTATTACGAATATTATTTCTTGCTTTTTAGGGGTAGGTTTTTTGAAGTCGGTTTTTATAAGTTAAAGGTTAATGGGGAATGTTTGAAAATAAAATAGGCTAAATATGTTATAGGTAGTAGAAATAAGCTCCCTTATTGATAGAAAAGAGTTTCAGAATTTTCGGTTGCGTGAAAAAAATTGAAAAAAAAAGAATCATATTCCAGTTTTTTTTACAATCAATTCGTAGGTAGTGTTAAGGTTGATTATAAATCATACACCACGTTAACAGAAGTAATACTTTATTTCACGACCAGTTCAGACGATAGCTCGAGCAAAAGTGAGCACAATTTACAAAATCCAACGCTTTTATACGGTTTACCATAACTATCATAGAATTGTCCATAGACTTGCAACTGACAAGTATAAACACACGTGGAGCATAGACTTGAGCCGGAAACACACCATTGCGCCGTGCCGTGTCGCGCCACGACACGTCAATCAATCTGTCAGTCTTTGCTCCACGATTCACAGACTAGCATTAAACGTCAGAAGGATGTTTTGTCTGTGAGTGATTGCCGACAACTGCATGAACTATGGCAACACTAATGTCAATCTCAAGTATTGTCAAGTTGACATATGACACTCAACAAGGAAGTGGCCAACAGATATTAGGATTGATAAACAATTGATTTACAAAATTAATTACTAACAATCGGCCTTTCCTGACAAATGATTATTACGTCCTCGTAATATCAGACGTTTATAAACGATATTGAAATTATAAAAACAAAAAAAAAACTCATTTAAGTTAAAGGTAAGACATTTTTCTTTTTATCGCAATTATTATTCACATAGATTCGGCCGTCCTGATAAACAATTACGACCTCGTAATTTTCATAGCATCTATGTAGAAAACAATGTTATTAGTTAAATATTACAAGAACTAAGTGTTGCTCTTTTGCAGGGAATTAATTATTCATGTATTTTTTTAATTATTATTATTAAGTAAGATGGCGTTCAATTTTTTTGTTTTTTTTTTCACCGGACATAGGTACCAAGGTGACAAATATGTAAAAAAAACTCGCTCAGACTAAATATTAAATATTATTATTGAGTCAGTTCTAAATATTGAGAAACTAGCTCAGATCTGTATCATATATTATTATTATACTGCTGGACACACCAAGTCAGTTCTAAATACTGCTGGACACACCAAGTCAGTTCTAAATACTGCTGGACACACCAAGTCAGTTCTAAATCTCTGAGAAACTTGCTCAGATCTCTATCATATATACTGCTGGACACACCAAGTCAGTTAAATAAACTGAGAAACTAGCTCAGACAATAAATTATTACCAAGAGAAAATATTGAACTACCGGACACACAACGGCAGATTGCAGCTACCAGAAACACTATCAGCAATAATGCTGCTAATATTATAATAACTGTAAGTTTTATTAATTAGTATTTAGTGTAATGTACAGAACATTCATGTATATTGTGATATTGCATTACTCTTTTATAAATCAAATAGTTAATCCGCAAATAAATCTTACATTACTGTAATAACATATCATATTCTTAAATAAAATAAAAAACAATTTAGTACAAGTATCCAGATTTTATTTATATTGTAACAATTAAGTTTCACTCAGAACTTTAATATTTTATATGATTCAAGCTATTGTGTGTAGTTTTATTGATAATCAATAGATTATTTATCAGGTACATTCCTATGATTTATAATGTATTGTTTTTAATATAATTGTATATAATATCATAATATTGAGTTAAGGTATAATTACGAGAATTATGTAAATAAACAGTATGGTTGTTTTGCTTTTAATTTAAAAAAAAACATGTCTTTAGTGTCTACTCACTAGTATAATCTTTTTAATTTTATTGGCAATTAAATTAAAACTAACGTGTTACGTAAGGTCGTCAAGGAAGTCTATTTCCTATTATAAATATTTTTGTATCTTTCTTTAAGGTTGGGCTCGTTATTCAAGGAAATGAGGCGCATTTGCTAGTTACTGGGAAGATTAATGTCAAAATCTAGATCTATAAGCTAATTTGAAGCTTAGTATTTGTGTAGTACTTTTTAATGGGGTGTTGCTATAATCTTAGTGACTCTGCAGCAAGCTGACTTTGGAATTTCAATTTTAAATTTATTATCCTATTTTTAGGAATATTATTATAACTATTATCGTCAAAATCGGTCCAGTAAAAACCAAATATCGAGAAAGATCCAGCCAACGAAATATTTAAAATTATAAGATCACTCAATAACACAACATCGTTCGGGTTAATTAAATAAATTTTTTGACATTAACAAAGCTTTCGACTTTGTCTCGCATGATATTCTTTTGACAAATTGTGAGAAATATGGTTAAAGAGGAAATGCGCCAAACTGGCCACAAAATACATTCATTATCGTTTTCAATGTGTTGAAATTAATCACATCAATGAAAATAAGAGAGAAGTTCCCGTAAAATATTACTTGTTAGAAATAATGTAGTTAGTTGGAAAGACAAGGAACTATACTAAGGCCACTATTATTTATGCGACTACTCATCAGTGTTATTTATTATCTGACCATATAAAATAGTAATACTACAATTAAAATAAATAAATTAAATATCATTTCAAAAAAATACGTTTTTATAATAGAAAACCTATAGGCAATGATCTGACAATACTTCATAATAATGAGCTCGTAATGGAATCGTAATTAGAAATAAGAAAAACATGTCAAGGAAAATGTGCGCTAAAATAAATAGATTTGCTTATTGTTGTAAGGCTTACGATTCAAATAAACCAAAATTCCTCTTTGATGGCTTATCATGAAAACGTAGCTTCAATTAAGCATCATATCATATGGTTTACTTTACTATTTTGGGGTTACTCTTACGACCCAAACAAAACTTTTATATCCAAATGCAATGTTAAGAGCAATATGTAACGTTTCACCTACACGTCGACGTCGTGTAAGCAAACCTAAACCTATTTACTCTTGCTTAATTATATATTTTCGAGTGCTGCAAGTTTGTCAAAACCCTATCCATATTTAATTGTGCATAGGGATACATTTTATATGATGAGAATTATAGGCATCATAAAAAAAACTATTATTACCCAGAATGCGGACCGTCCTATACAAGAGGAACTGTTACATAAGATGTGTGTGAATCTTTAATAAAATGCCACATTCTGTTTGAATGGCTTAAAACAAAATATTTTTACTTATTTGAGGAATATTTTAAGTACTTGTAAAATTAACATAAAATAATCAAATAATGGCATAATGTGTAAATTGTTTCTCTAAATAGTACATCTATTATTAACTATCTATTATTAATTTTGACAATAACACTAATTATTAAATTGTGTTTATTTTCTCAATTTACATGCCCTATTATTGGCAAAATAGATGGACTGCGAATATGCAACAACTGAATTGTACACACGACAGCACAGTAAGTTAAACAGTTTAACTACGTATACAGCTCTTAATTACGAATGATATAAAGAAGGTATCAAGGTCAAAATGTAATAGTCTGATGTGTCGTTGACTGTACTCTATTTTCGATGAGTCAATTTCATTTTCAATCGATTTTATACATTATAATCTACATTTTCAGAGTTCACTACTTTTTGGGGGTAAATAATCGATTGCCGCGTCGTACAATACATTGATTCATACCAAAAAAAAAAGTTCGACTTTGTAAGTACTTATGTGATCATTGTAAGGACAATAAATCATTAGTTCAAAGGAGAACATATTTATTTTATAGCCGGCTCACACTTGCTAGTTACAAAGTGTAAAGTTTTGGTTACAAAAATGAGACGCTCAAATATACTTTTTATTCACTGACTATGTATGTTAGAAAACACATCATATTCAAAAGTACTGCGGTTTGTTTGTAAAAAGTTTTTATGGAGCTTACAAACCAAGGTATTTACTTCAAGATATTGAAAATTTTTTGTACAAACTTGCATTATTTCTTTTTCTGTATGCCACCTAAGTTTTCATAGTAAATAAATTCGTAAATTATTTCAGTAACAAACTTTGATGAAGCTTGAAATAAAACACTTTTAACGGATACTAGCGCGGTTTTATTGAAAGTACTTTGGTAATTAGTTGGTATTTGGTTTGATTTTTTATTTTCCTGACGTTTCGGCACCTTTGCAGCTGCCGTGGTCACGGGGGACTGAAGCTACTTGTGAGCCTACCCTCAAGCGATGAATTTTTTAAGACGTTCAGAAATTAAAATTTAACAAATTTTTTATTGGTTTAAGTTTTGGTTTGGTTTTAATTTAATTTTATATGCAAAAATAGAGAGAATCTACTGAAACTACTACCATTTCATAAAATTGGGAGGCCCTTCCAAGAAAGAAATGGCGAAAGAAAACTTGGAGAGGAAGGCCGACCTCCTTTGATGAAGCTTTTTAAAAAAAAAAAAAAAAAAAAAAAAACTCTAAATATCTATTCGTAGTTTTTATGTGTTCTTGTTTTTATTTTATTATATTGAAAATTCAAACTTATTTTGAGTGAGTCTGTTTGCGACTTTCGGCTTTATGTTTTTTTTTTTCAGAATCATATAATTAAATAAATAAATAAAAAAAACAATTCTGTCAGTGGATACTGAAGTTATGATTTTTGTCCTTTTCCTCCATACATTCGATGCATTGTGCGTCGGTAAGATAATACAACAATACACGTGTATCCTTACAACCTGCACCATGAGATCATGAGCCCCTGCCTCAACCAATGGATAATGTATAAATTATAAAACCACAATTAATATCGTTAAGCTCACAAGGTTAACCTAGCGCCGCCGCAATAAAAGTCTATTACCCACTGTGACTCCTCACGGTACCTACTGTTAGCAGTTATGACGAAGAAACGAATAGTCTTAAAGACGTTTCTTCCACTCGTCCCAGGTCACATCCGATGTCTTGTTGATGTCCATACCATGAACGCGTTGCCTTCCAGAGTACCCAGTCGTGTGGTGGTAGGAGGGTGTTCAGCCGTAGATATTCGCCAATGACTCCAATCGATGAAAACATGCGTGAACAGACAATAGCATTAGAATTTCTTACGAATTAAGGCACGTTTTCAGGTTTTCCGATAAATCATAAACTATTCCTACTATTTCTAAAATTATGTAACAAGGATGTATTTTGGTCCATGATAGAAAAACATGGTTTGCGCGGGTCATATTTTAGCGTAAATAATAGCAGAAACGTACTGAACTCTGCATCAAAATACACTTTAACGTACTGTGAAGCTTTGCTCCAATATTTTTTTTAAGAAAAAATATTGTGCTAATGAAAATGATGAAAAAAACAACGAAAAACATTTTAAAAAAAAAGTGCAGAAGTGAGGTTATTTTCCATACTGTTCACACGTAAATAAAAAGACAGAGACAAATGTTTCCGCATAACCGAGCCCTAAATCTGTTCGTCTCACATCAACATCAGGGTTGTGACTTGCACTGGTATTAACTGGGTGGGATAAATTGATCAGTGGTAGAACAAGGTGGGTAGGTGGTAGGCTCACTTGAATTTGCTGATTTTGCACAGCACGTTAATTTCAACAGAAGGGTGTGGTTTCAAGACGGAAACATTGATTGGTAGAATTATTAATATCAGTGGACGTACCTGGCATAATACACTCCTCATAGGAGACTTGGGGCGCTGGATGTTGCTGTTGTCTGATAATTTGTTCCAGCAATGGGTCCAGCCGCATAATTCGGTCGATATTATTATCGGTCGCCTCGGAGCTCTCTTCGGTTCTTCTTCATCGTCACTTGAAGTTAGTAGGATGCCGTGTGCGTCAATTGTTCAACGTGACACGTGGAAAAAAAAAAAACGCGCACTTCTGAATTGTTAAGGTTGATTATAAATCATACACCACGTTAACAGAAGTAATACTTTATTTCACGACCAGTTCAGACGATAGCTCGAGCAAAAGTGAGCACAATTTACAAAATCCAACGCTTTTATACGGTTTACCATAACTATCATAGAATTGTCCATAGACTTGCAACTGACAAGTATAAACACACGTGGAGCATAGACTTGAGCCGGAAACACACCATTGCGCCGTGCCGTGTCGCGCCACGACACGTCAATCAATCTGTCAGTCTTTGCTCCACGATTCACAGACTAGCATTAAACGTCAGAAGGATGTTTTGTCTGTGAGTGATTGCCGACAACTGCATGAACTATGGCAACACTAATGTCAATCTCAAGTATTGTCAAGTTGACATATGACACTCAACAAGGAAGTGGCCAACAGATATTAGGATTGATAAACAATTGATTTACAAAATTAATTACTAACAGTAGGTACTTGCAAATACTGCATGCAATGCAGACGCCTAAAATTCACAAACAGATCCAGAGTCATCACCTATTGCTATTTAAATTAACGTTAATGAAAAGTATCAAGATTTAAGTATGTGAAATTCGGTTGAAAAAAATTCTGCAGGAATAAACGATGATAATGTGTGAGCAATTAGAATTCATCATTGTGCCAAAACCCAAGGCTGAATTCATGCGAAACAACGCAAGCATCAGTTATTTATGGCTCTGATCTTCGTGATAAAGAAAGTGTAGGTGCTTGACAAACATTTTGACGAGTGAAACGAAGCATGGACGAAGTGTACTCCTCTGCATGGTCCAAGAAAACATGGTCTGGCATTCCGGGAGTAACACTTGCTTACGTCACTATCCAGTTGCGCGACAAAGGCCGCGTTCCGAATCACGCCAACAGCACTGTTAGCGTATAATCCATTAAATGAAGTAGGTACACAAATACCCTATTTATGTAATATTTTGTGCCTATTTAATTTGGTCGGATTCGCGCTAACAGCGCTATGAGCGTGATTCGGAACGCGGCCAAACAATGAAGGATTTTGTATCTGTCACACTCATTACAAAAATATTATACTTAATGCATTTTAATTGGGATTTGTTTCTCTAGCAAAAGAAACAGTTCATGTTAAAGATAAATAAACTTAATTTTCAATACCGATAGCGAAGATAACGTAAGACGACGACATAAAATAAGAATGAGCGAAAAATATGAATATAAAAGCATCAAACAAAATAATATTTTTCATTTTTAATTCAAAAGAACATGGGATAATATTTTTAACACAAGAATTTGAACAGTTATTCTTGGCTTTACTAGAAATAAAGGTTTAAAAATACACTAATAGTCTTTAAATATATATACTTATGAGCGCATTTCAACAACCACTTTTCTAGTGATGAACGATATGTCATTTCGACTGATCGTTAAATTAAAATATATTATACAAAATACTATGTTGTACCTACAACACTAACATTTATAAGTTCATATTTTTTGTATAATAGGTTTCCATGCAAAAAATGGTTAAGCTTATGTTAAAAAAAATCATATTGTTACCAATCGATTAATAAATATGTGAAAATATTTTATTTTAAGTGTGAGGTTTACTAGGTATGTACTGTAGGGATAACTTCAAAATGCAAGGAATGCTGAATAATAGAGCAATTATTGAACTTTTAGCTGTTTATTACAAAATTACGCAAATAACATGTTTGTTTAACATTTTCCTTTTCGTACGACCCGCTAATTAATGGCGGGATGTCAATTCCATATTTTGAATATCGATCTTCTTTTGTTTAAGAAAAATAAACTGATCGTATGAAATGCAAAGGAGGTTAAATAATCTCTTTGCATTGAGATTTGTTGCAAAGAGGTTTCATATCTCTTTGCAACGAGGTTTGTACATTTTATAAAAGTGACTCGATACAAAACTAATTAAACGTACATACAATCATACTAAAATAATGAATATTATTCATTAACACTCAAGTAAATTAGAATTAATACGAAATTAGGCTTAGTTAATATAATATAGGCTAACAGTACTTTTATTGGATACCGATTTTATTAGTTTTGAAAATGGGACCTTAATTTACGTAGAATTGAACTCGAGACTCTAGGTCCAATATCAGTAGTGTAACTATTTGACCGAAGAGGCAGTTAAATTACTATTATTATATTACCTAGTAATGATCTTGACAAAGCGTTTTTCGCACTGTGGATGTGAGCCAATTGTGCGGATTGATAGGTTATCGGAATCTAGGTAGGGTTGCCAACTTAGATGCATTATCAAAATTTTAAATTCAAAAGTGAGTTTGTTTGTGTCTTCGTTTGTTACGCTGGTCATTATGAAATTTTTCATGCACACGTTTCACGAGTTCAGAATGGGGGTACCTTTCATAAAAAAAATAAGTACAACTTTTTTCAAGGTAGGATAACGATCCACGCAGACGGAAGTCGCGGGCGGTCGCTAACAAATAATATTTATTCATATTTTTGTCGAAAATTTTGTATTAAATTCGACTAGACTATGAAACTAGGCCGTTTCGTAATCAGGTTGATAAGCTAGCTTAGCTTTAACGCGTTGTAAAGACTGGAGAAATTTGATTGATGGGTCGAGTCCATTATCTTATTATCCATTTTTTTTGGTAAAAAAAAGCATAGGTACCCTTCTTGGTATCCTACTTTCAAATATAGCCTTTCAATTGCATTGTAACAATATGTTGCAAAATAGATGCAGTTAACATACTGCATCGTAACTGTCCACCCACAAAACTTTTGTAGATGCATTAGTTAGAGTGTCTGCACGTTGTCGGTATGCGGGAAATGCAAGCATTGCAATGCAGTGTTCAGCCAATTGTTTGGGTTAAAACTGCACTTGACCAAAATACAGGGCGACTACCCCATCAACTATAAAATATTTAATTAATACTTAGACAAAAAATCCCATCCATAAAATTACGGTGTGCCATAAAATTGTTAACTCCATACAATACATCATCTGTGATTTACATAAGTTTACGACATGACCCTGATTTAATTGCCTTTGAAGTAGGTAAGCGTAGCGCTCAAACGTATAGAATGTCAACCATTTAAGTAGGGTCAGTAATTTGCCATTTTGACAAAATTAATTTGCTTGACTTTTGTTTAGGTATTTTTTTATTTAGTTTTATAAAAAATTTTTTGGACATCCCTACCAAACCCACCTGGGTCGTACAAAAATAAACATAGTCTCACGGCGCGTTTGTCAAGATCACGCCCTGAAATACTAATGCAGGTGACTAAGGAACCAAACTAAAAGCTGACTACCATAGTACCATGACGGATACTCATAGTGTCCGATTGTGACTCACTTTGTAAACATTTGGTCCCCACCTACGACTTGTAGAGAGTGCATGTAGAGTTTTCCACAATACTTTATTTTTAAAGAAATTAAAAAAACTAGTTTGAATATATAGATGCGGTATTTTGATTGGATGTGTCCCAAATTGAAAAAAAAAATATATCTACGCGGACTCAGTATGACAGCATCTTTTTATGCTTACTTCTTTTAAAGGGGATTCTGATGAACAAATGAGTTCACGGGGATCTCCTGGGAGATCGGGCTGGGGGGAACCAGGGGGCTAATGGTCTAATTTCAAAATCTATCACAATCGCTTTCAGGATGTGATACATCGATGCTTCTTTTTGGCACAAATTAAAACTTACCAAAGAAATGCAGCAATGTGTCACATCCATATGTCAAATGAAAGCGATTGCGATAGATTTTGAAAATTAGACAATAAGGAGGCTGGTGGATGAAAAGGATACTAACGGTATGAATGATCGTACCTTTACCTATCTAAACTCAAGTGGAGTAAACGCGTAGTTCCACACTTTTTAAAAGTTTGGAATACTAAAGTTATACAAACAAAATAATCTGCCTCTACAGGCAAAACAATATTCAGCAATGTCCATCAGCTATTTTTGATGTCCCCACTGCTGGGGCACAGGCCTTACTTATGGGTGGTAAGGAGGATGGGCCATAACCTACCACGAGGGCCCAATGCGGATTGGTGGGTGTTAACGACTGCAAATGCAGCCGGGACCAACGGCTTAACGTGCCTTCCGAAGCACGGAGGAGCTCGAGATAAGAAATTTTTGGTCACCCATCCCATGACCGACCCTTGCGAACGTTGCTTAACTTCC
The DNA here is from genome assembly GCA_950108535.1 of Agriphila straminella. NCBI lineage: Eukaryota > Metazoa > Arthropoda > Insecta > Lepidoptera > Crambidae > Agriphila > Agriphila straminella. The sequence continues at coordinate 8,524,679 of OX467324.1, read as the reverse complement.
GCAATCGCTGGGCCAGGCGCTAAACCACTGCGCCACCGAGCTCCCCACCACTACCACCCTGAAAACTTTTCGTTTAGAATCGACTGAAATTCAAGCAGTTTATAAATCCAAACTCAAATATGGTTATACTTATATAATGAAAGTAGCCCGTATCTAAGGAACTTAGGTAGGTAATTAAAATTGCAAGATTGCAAGTAAAATTTTCCACAAAGTGCTTAATTGTTTTCAGTTGATTGAACTCAATTCAGTAGTTTTATTGAACTCTTTTCATTAAATTGAAATTGAAATCGATTGAACAAAATTGGTCTGGCCTGTCGCTAAGTGTATCTACAATGTAAGTATGTTTGTTATTTTACAAATAAATTGTGACAATAATAAATAAAATTTAACAAAAACATTATTCAATTAATATAAAACTCTTTGAACAAATGCTAAATCGCAAACCAAACAAATCTAAGAAAATGTTATGTTTTCTCACAATTCGTCGAAAGAAAAATAAGTTAAATTGTTTTTGAGTCTTTATAATTTTCTGGTTCTATGGTTTAGTCAAGAAAACATTATTAAGCAATAGTAAATATATAAATAGTTGGCAATGGTTTTATGTAACGTAGATAACAAAAATATTTTGCATTACTTTTTGTACGAAAATGCCCAAAAATTTCCCCCAAAAATGGTAAATGAAAAGGATCAAAAGAATTTTCTAATAAAACATTAAAAAAAAATTGTTCCACAAATAATTTTATTAATGATTTCTTCTTCAGCTTCAATCAGAGACCGGATGCTTGAAAACTATTGTTGTTACTAACTGCCACTGCAATTGTGTCGTCAACAGTACAGCTAAAACAATGCACTTGACCTCGTCATTCGTCAATGCAGTAAGCACTAAATATACCGGTGACGTGAAAATTACATAAGAGCATCACTTTGCGCTAATAACGTTACACATATTTAGCAGAGTGATGTCAAAAATCCAGGTGGTAACTGTAAATGCTAGATCATAATTGCAAGTATAATAACTATATGTGCGTTCAAATCATATTGAAATGTGGATTAGGTTATCAAGTACGAGGGTGGTTTGAGAAGTCCATGACTTTGAATAAAAACACACTTTTTCGGCATATTTTGTTTTATCGCTTGAAAACTGTCATCTTTCATTTCTGTCATCGCCTGAAATATGTGGCAACTGAAATGGGGGCTCACTCACTTCAGGCACCACCTTTTGACTCGATGAAAATCTTTGCCGCCAAGACAATTAAGTATTCATGTTTGGTTGGAGAAAATATCTCAGCGGGCTGAATCAAGACAATAGGAAGGGTAAAGCAATAATTAGAATCTGACGAGTTTTGATGTCATGAATGCAGCCGATAGGGTGGAGTTAGAAGATGCTTGAGCTTTTTGTTTCCGAAAGTAATAATCTTTTTCCAAAAAAAAAATGAAAAAAAAAATAATTTTAACTAAAATCCCGCGACTTATCAAACCGCCCTCGTTCTGTTTAGGGCTTCTTGCAACTGTAATAAAACTGAGCTTCCAAGTAAAAGTTATAAAAAACTACTTAGGTACATACTGTGACGGGTTCCAAAAGCCAGATGATGGAAGGCTTTCGAAAGACAATAATCGAAGGGCGTTCGTTCTGGTTCGTGACATTATCAGTTCAGGAATAAAAGACAAAAATTGATTCTTGATTCTTGATTCTTGAAAAAGTAAAAAAAAATATCGTGTCTTTTTTTCCATTATTAACTCTCAGACGCAAAGACATCTATTTATTATAAGTTGTGCTAGTGCCGCCCGCCTAAGCAAATCCTGAAAGGTGCTTTTTCATGTCTTATAGAAGATCTCATATCGTAAAAGAGAATTTAAAGCTTTTATGTCGGACAGAATTCCATTCAACTGTGTTCACAAAAATCTTACTTTAATGGTTGATGACTAACGACATAGTTCTGGAATTCGGCTTAATTGAAAGCCATAATTTTTCTTCTATCCAGAGCAATTAATTTCAAGGTAAAATAGTTAACCTTTAACCGCAATTTTTCGTATGGATCAATCAGAAACTGTCGCATGTGCACAGTTGGGTTCGGACTTTTAAAACCTTGTCACAGCATCTACAAGGCTTGTTCTGTAATGCAACATCCATACTATATGAACGCAATTGGTGTGACACGGTTCTAAAGTGTTCAGCTATTTCACAGGCCGTCCGTACATGGTTAATTGATAACAATATTGTTTGAAAGTAAACAATCTTGAATCAGTTCAAGGTTTAAACAATCACTCTGTCTAAAGAAGTTCGGCTAGACGATAGCGTAGACATTTAATGGTATGAGAAGGTAGTTACGATTATAAGTAGGTAGGTACCTTTTTACCCGACTGCAAGAGGGTTATGTTTTTCGCGCGTATCTTGTAAGTTTGTTTGTATGTAATATTCTTTATTACCTCATATCTTTCAAACGGCTGAACGGATTTCTATGATTAAGATATCGTTAGATTTGTCTTGTCAGCCCAAGTGTTCTTAAGAAGGTGGCGTTATAAAAAAACTAACATGGCGGCTGTACTGTAGTAAAAAAAAAAATTTTTTTTTTAAAAAGGAATCCGCCTGCATAAAAAGACAAGTGAACTGAAAAGATGGAAACAAGATTAAATATTAAAGGCAACATATCTTAATAACATACAGTCGGAGGCATACAATTCAAATCATTCATAATGTCACTTTCTTTATGCATGCCTCCGACTGCATGTTATTATGACATGTTGCCTTTAATATTTATTTATTTTTTCTATCTTTTCAGTTCACTTGTCTTTTTATGCAGGCGGGTTTTTTATTTTTTTTTATTTTTTACACGTCATTCATACATGGCCGGTGGTTGGCAGAACCCCTATAATCCCGAATATGGTAGATAGGATAACATACATACAACTCCGGAAAGTTATTAAAAGCCCTTAATAACACCAAAACACAACTAATAAATAACCGTCAACAAACTCCGTGTTATTACAAAAGATTTTTAAACACTGTTTATCTAAACACAGGTTTAAATGTGATACTGTCACTTGTTTGACAATATTGTTTGACAGAGACAGCATCACATTTAAACATCTGTTTAGTTAAATAGTGTTTAAAAATCTTTTGTAATGCACGGACTGTGTTTAGAAACGTCACCCACCATTGATCGTCAAGTGTTAAATCATTTCTTAATAAAATTGGAATTGTTTAAACGGAAAGTTTAATGAAACGAAATCGTTATTCAGGAGGCATGTGAAAAGTTACTGCTAGCAATTAATATCATCGTAAGACAATAACAAGTAATTGGTGTACAGTCACGAGCAATAATATGTACACACTTTAGAACTATGTCACATTCAATCAATAATCCCAGTGTGAAAATGTTATACCTAGGTTATTCACAACGTAATGTGACAAAGTTTTATAGTTTGTACATATTATTGCTCGTGACTGTACAGTCTCAACGAAAGTGTACCTACTGAATTAAAATGGACTTAGGATTTTTTCATTTTTATTTCACAATTTTTCAGTCTTAATAAATCAGTCACATTTTTATCATTAGGACTAAGATATTTATTTCATTTTTAATCTGTAACTATCAAAATTAGTAGACAATTTTAATATCTTAAAACACTTTTAATGTTAATAGAAACAAATATCAAAGGAGTATTTAACATTTTAAAATATTCACCTACTTTGATCTCATCAAAATAAAATAACTACTTCAACATCATCTATAAAAACGTGTAAAAACAGATTACCTATACCAGTCGTAACACATCAACTAACTATTTCACACACAATTAATTAATAAGACATTTTGTAGTAAGCAATACGTCCCATTAAAGAACCGATAAAAGTGTCGTCGCATGAAACTGGGTCGAATACACAGGAATTCACATTTTAAATGAAATAAAACTTCAGAATTGTCACCGTCTGTTTGTGCCCGTAATATTTATTGTACATTTTGTGTGACGTCGTTTCGTAACATCACGACGTTAATGTACAGTCAGAGACAAACCCCTTGTAAATTATGGTGGAATAAAGAAACTCACATACATCATACATACGCTCATTTGCTGTAAGGCTGGCATATCTCAAAATTTGCGAGTTTTTAGTTAATAATATAGTTATGTAGAAAAAATGGAGCTCTGTTTATTATAAAAACGCCATTTCTCTAAACTCTATAGTAAGAGAGAGAGAGCAACTATTCACAGTTGTGCTGTTATAGCACTGTCTCTTTTGTTCCGGTACTTGAAACTTTAAAATTTCTCTCCTGTAAAATGATACTTTTTGAAAAATGACGGCCTTGAAAAAATATAGGTACTACATATACCCATTCCACTTAAAACCAATATAACTACGCGAAACACTAACTTGAGGTTTTACGGATTAGTTAGTAGAAATCTTGTAGAAATAGTTACTAACGTCAAATTAGACATGAACCCTGAACACAACATTACTCTCCTTTTTTGGGTAGTTGTGTAAATATGTGCAATTTCGAAACGATTTCTTGTATTTAGACATCATTCATGGTTTATTAGACAAACAAAACAAGTCATTTCTTTTCCCATTCTTCTGTCAAGATGTTTTGAAATCTTAGTAAGTATACTGTTTGTGTTGTTTACTGTTGATGGGAATGTTCCCCATGCTCTCATTCATCTTCACATTTGATAAAATAAAAAATATTTGGTAAATAACCATTATGTCTGGAGGTCTATGCAATGATTTTCCCACATTTTTAGAGCTTCATGAACAATGAATAACACAATTGTTGAATTTTAGAACAAAATTATTACTTGATCTTACTAATAACCTAATAAGCTCTTATCCCAACGGGATAACGTATGTACATATTAAACAATATTTGATACCTACTAGGTATTGGTTTATATCTTTCCAACGAGAAGTATGCTATTATCCCAATGGGATTACGTCTTCTCTAATTTCTCAAAATCTTTGCATTTCATCAAGCGATTGTGTGTAGGCGGTTCGCTTTTGTCAACATTATTTACGAGTGGTGGTTAAACAAAATAGGCATCTGTCTAATACTTCTGTAGGCGACTGTATTTCGTTAATAATAACGTTACATACACGTACATATTATTTGGGTCGTCTCTCTCTGATGGATTTAGATCCACGAAAAATGACGCAGTCACTAAAGCAAATAAAATAAGAACTTACCTGTTACCTTTATAAAAACAACGGAGTAAAATTTCAACAAAAATACGTAGATACAAATGGATTTGTGTCTGTTTCAATATAAGAATAAATTAATATAAACGTTTCAAGGACAAAAAAACTGTTATGTGTCAACACAAATATTGTATTTGGATTGTCTTTCCCCAATTTATTTTCAACCGTAATATTTTGGATAGGTAGGTACTGTAAGTTATTGATAATCGCTTAAACGTTTTTCAGAATGTACTTACGTTTATACTTAATGTCAAGATCTACAAATATCTCATTATACAAGTAGCTTCAGTCCCCCGTGACCACGGCAGCTGCAAAGGTGCCGATACGTCGGGAAAATCAAAAATCAAACCAAATACCAACTAATTACCAAGGTACTCTCAATAAAACCGCGCTAGTATCCGTTAAAAGTGTTTTATTTCATGTCTAGTGAGCGCGTAAGCTTGAGAAGTGAATATATCTCATCAACTTTGTCTAGGGATACAGGTGTTATTTTCATACAAACGAGGTAACTTTGAAGCTTTGGTTTTCTGCCAGGGATGTACCGTGCTGTGATCTGATGATGGGCATCTTGGGAGTGAATGGAGGAGATTCAGATCGCTATACACACCCAACTGATCTGATCAGAATTCTAAAAGATTGATGGGTCTGAGTTCTCAGTTTCAGGATTTCCATACATTTTCATGCTATTTTTGCGGTTTTTAATCTTTTAGAATGCTGGTCAGATCAGTTAGGTGTGTATAGCGATCTGAATCTCCTCCATTCACTCCCTGGATAGCCATCATCAGATTACAGCACAGTACATCCCTGGCATAAAAACCAAGGCTTCAAAGTTACCTCGTTTGCATGAAAATAACACCTGTATCCCTAGACAAAGTTGATGTGTGTATGTAGGAACTTATTTATTTTCGTAGTTAAGCCACTTATTTTTAAAAAAGCATTGCACTTTACATTCGCTTTTTTATGACAAACCGTCTATTGATTTTGTAACTGGCAAATAATATGGCTAAAAACCTCCCACGTATGTGGAATTTATTGCCAAAATAATAGAGAAACTATTTAATCTACGTAAGTAATCTAAAGAAAAAATAAGCTAACTCACCAAGAGTTGCAATCTCTCTTGATCTTCTCTGGCGGGTAGTACAATCTGCCGCCCTCTTTGCAAGTGCTGCCGATGGTCTGAGGCGGGGTGAGGCCGAGGCAGATCTCCTCGTAGTCTGGACAGCAGTCGTCGTGGCTGGTTGTCCGGTTGCAGAACTGATCGCAATAGCACAGCGTGTCTGTGGAAAAGCGGACGTGTTAAAAGCTGAACGGGATAAAAAGGACTGCAAAAGGGTTATGTTTTTCGCGCGTATCTTGTATGTTTGTATGTGTGTTTGTATGGAATACTCTTTATTACCTCATATCTTTCAAACGGCTGAACTGATTTCTATGATTAACATATCGTTAGATTTGTCTTGTCAGCGCAAGTGTTCTTAAGAAGGTGGCGTTATAAAAAACCAACATGGCGGCTGTACGGTGCTATTATACGTAGTGAAAAAAAAAATTTTTTTTTTAGTATACTGCAATATGGGTTTCAAATTAAAGGGCTTATTATAAGGATTTCAAAAAGGTATATCATGACCGTAAAATATAATAACTAAAAAGAGATAAATAAAAAAAAATATTAGAAGAGCTACAACACTAATTTCGCGTTGTGGATTTTTGACAGTGACCACAACGCGTTGGGAGCCGGATTTTTCGCTCAATAAGCGATTTCGGTCTTTGAGCCTAACATAAGTAGACAACGTGTTACAAAAATACCCCTAATGCCTATGGGACTAACTCTGAAATCGCGAAAAAACCCAGCTGTTTCATATAAAAAATAATAACGAAAATATTAAAATGTATGAAACAGCATATTTCTTTTTTCACGATTTCAGAGTTGGTCCCATAGTAAAAGTTGTTCAGTTTGATGGTATATCAACCAACCCCTAAGACCTTACTACCATTTTTGGCATTAGGATTTAATTTGTAACACGTTGTAAAGGCGCTAAGTGCTAAGTAAGCAAGTCAGTGCGGACGCGGCCTTAGGGAGGCTTGTGATATCCAAAATGGCTGATATGACTAAAGAACACCATGTACCTTTGAGTAACAGCAGTGAGGTTCTTAATTTCTGGTACTAACCGAGTATTCTGTGCGAGCACGTGTCTTGTCTGTTGTTGCAGCACTGGGTGCCACCGCTGGTCCCGCAGTACGGCCCTGGTGGTAGATCTGGGTACCGGTACGCTACCACCGCTCCTACCGCCGCTACTAATACTAAATACGATCTGGAACAAATTACACATAATTATCACCAGGGTACGTCGAAAGTTAAAAAAAAGTAATGTGATGTGACGTTATACATAGGATCAATGATGGATGCAGGTTTTTTTTCTGGGAGGGGCAAGGGCACGGGGCATACGGGCAAAAAATCCTAATAAGTATGTAGAGTCTGGTCAACGAAAGATGGGATTTGGTTGGAAAAGGAACTAATTTTGCGCTTTATGGGGTCAGATTCCAATAACTTCTCTAAACGTTATTTAGCAAGGAAAGTGGCGCCAACATTTCAGTCCCATCTTTCGTTGACCAGACTCTACTGTGATGGAATCAGGGACCGGAGATACCCCTTAAAACCCCTTCGTCCGTTCGGGTTTTTAGTACTTATTTACAGAATGAAAATAAAAAAAATACGATAAATAGATTCTTTGATAGGGAAACCCTATTCGATATATCATCTCATAACATCATGAGAATACGAGATATCGTAGATCAAAATCGTGATACTGATCAACGTGTCATTTAAAATTAATACTATTGTTTTAATAATAAAGTCAGAGCCATATTGTCCTACGACTTTTTCACGCCATTGGAACGAAACCAACACAGTCCTTATCACCCATAAATGCAAAAAAATAATATATTAACATTCGAAATTAAAACTCTTTAAACTCCACATTTGCGACAATAATGTGAACAACTTATCGCAAATTTTTGTAAATGGAGTAAAGTTTATTGCTGATAAAACACATCTTTAATTCCACTAACTCGTATCAAACAGTGAATGGCTGTTGTCTGCTATCAGCTTAACTAAAAGAGTCTGTACGTTAAACAAACTTGATAAAATTAGGTCAAAAGTACAGAATAAATAAATTGTGTCAACTTAAGTAGTTAGCAAGAATTGAAGAAAACTTATAAAAGTACGGAAAAACAAAGTTCAATTAATTTAAATCTTTTTTACCCGACTGCAAGAGGGTTATGTTTTTCGCGCGTATCTTGTATGTTTGTTTGTTTGTTTGTATGTGTGTTTGTATGTTTGCATGTAATATTCTTTATTACCTCATATCTTTCAAACTCCGTCCGGAATTAACTTTCGAAATCCGTTCAGCGGATTTCTATGATTAAGATATTGTTAGATTTGTCTTGTCAGCCCAAGTGTTCTTAAGAAGGTGGCGTTATAAAAAAACCAACATGGCGGCTGTACGGTCCTATTATACGTAGTGGAAAAAAATTTTTTTTAGAATACTGCAATATGGGTGTCAAATTATCATAATCATATAAATAATAAATAAATAAATAAATAAAAAATTCATTTAAATAAGAAAAAATCGACTCACCCGTAGCACCCGTAGTCCCGTCTAAGCTGCTACGGATGAGTCGATTTTTTCTAATATTTTTCAATTATATTAATAACCTTAATATAAAGATAGCATTGTGAATGCATAAAAAATAAAAAATAAAAGTTTAAAGGTATATCATGACCGTAATATATAATAACTAAAAAGATATAATTAAATTATAAAATAAATAAAAAAAATTAAAAATCCGCCTGCATAAAAAGACAAGTCAACTGATAAGATGGAAACAAGATTAAATTTAAAGGCTACTACTCGAATCATTCATAATGTCACTTTCTTTATGCATGCCTCCGACTGCATGTTATTATGTTGCCTTTAATATTTTTTGACGGCGAATTTTAATGAACCATTTATTTTGATGTCGCTAATTTTCAAATGGAGATTAATTTACAATTTCAAACACTACTTTTCGAAGTACCTATTAGTCAAGTAATTTTTCAGTCATCTTTTGTTATCATACCAAAATTGTCCATTATCTATTTATTGTATTTATTTATACCTCTTGAAAATCTATTAATACCTTATTATCATAAAACTCAAAAATTTGAAATCGAATCAATGTCTTATGTTTTGATACTTCTTTCGATAGGTCATAGTATAATTAAATATAACTCTTGGTCGGTTTTTTTTGTACTTAGTGTACAACAATAAACTTAGAGCATTACCACAGAATACATATTAGTACAAGTGCATTACTTGGTTAAATGCTCTAAGACAATAAAAAAACAAGAAAATTTCACAGAAATGTTTGATACGCACATTAAAATTTATGTTTTTGAAGTGACACTAATATACCGTAAATCAGTATAAATCGCTATGAAAACTATAGTGAGTTAAGTGCTTATGTTATCGGTTGAATGTAGGTCGGTGCTCAGGTTTCAAGCTATTTCCACGAATACGGTTGATTTTTCCGTGAATTCTAACTTCTAGATTACATCTGTAGCCGTAAGGCGGCCATTACATGCTCATGCAAGCGTCAGTGAAATTCCATCAGTCATGACATGAATTTACGTTTGACTGATTGACTGATGGAAAGAAGAAATCAACTTCATGCAACCATCAGTCACTACATTACACGGTAGGTTAATCGTCAGTCACGGCCGTGTCTGTGGTTAAACTGACAGCAAAACCTACCGTGTAATGGCTGCCTAAAACACTATAGTTATTCTATGGTAGCACGAAGAGCTATCGAAAAAAATTCACAGATTTTGCAGTCCCGCAAGAATCGGAGCATTGAAAATGAAAACAAAAATTTACATACAACAAAATCAAATCAAATACAAAATCCTATTATTTTTCTAAGGTACGAGTATCTAGATAGTACGTATTTATTTTTACGATTGTGACACTCGGCTTCGCCTCGTGTTACAAAAGCACCCGCTGACTGCCTCAACGCGGCCGAAATATTATTAACCGATTTACAAAAATCCAACGAATGCACTTTTTGTCTGCTTCCGCATCTTTCAATACCATTACCATGACGATCGGTCAATAATCATAGAGCTACATCACTTTTTATGTACGGAAACACCCGTTTTTCTACAATTCCAAATCCAAAGGGACCACAGGTCACAATTTTATTATTAACCGATTTGAAAAAAAAGTTCGCTATTTTGTAGCTAAACCAATACTCTGGGACCTTTTTTTCATTTTTTCTTAACTCAGTTTTTTTTTTTCGAAATATTTACAACTTAGTAAACAAACACCCCCCAAAAAACCCGAATTTTTCGAAATTTTTCAAAATTCCAAAAAAAGTTACCAGCCGATTTTCAAAACTCAAACGTTTAAACGTGTCTCGATAAATTCCTCAACTTTTAGTACTATTCCCATCTCGATCCTCCCAAAATCCTCCGAGATATGGCCAAAAATACGTCTCAGGCGATTTGCATCTGATAACCATTTTCAATGGTAAAATAACGCGCATAAAAATATTCGATAGAGTAATTTTGTACAGGAAATTTGTATAGCGCCATCTACCGCCGAAAAGCGAAATGATTTTTTTCATAAACAAACCTCTATCGAGTACTTTACTTCACACTTTTGTTCGTGCTAGCTGCTAATATTCATTTTTGATGATTTGCTTCATAGACTTTTTACAACTTAGACATTGCAAGTTAGGCTTTCTGATCAATGTGTACTAACGCGCTTTTATTCAAGGAGTTTTGATGTTTAGTTTGGTTTTTATTAAATTTTAGTGCTAGTATCCATTTAGAAAAGTCAAATAGCCACTACTTATCTAAAGTATTTTTGTACGTAAACTTCATGTTTGAGAAATCAATATTTAGGTATTTGAACCTAAAAAGTGTTTTGATTTCAACAAAGCGAATCGGATCCAAAGCTGCTATAGTACTGACTATAGCTATCCCGGTTGGACATGAGCTTGACTGTACCTGTATGTAATTTCTATGTGTGGGTGCATGGAAAACCGTGATTTGTTCGAGTGGTTCTTCTTTATACAACTTGTTACAAAAAAGAAACCCTAATGCAATATGGTGAATAGAGACTATCAAACTGAACAACTTTTACTATGGGACCAACTCTGAAATAGCGAATAAATCAGCTGTTTCATACATTTTGATATCGTTATTCATTTTTGTATGAAACAGCTGATGTTCTTTTCCCGATTTCAGAGTTTGTCCCAATAGTAAAAGTTGTTCAGTATGTTCAGCTTCTTCAGAGATAGACCGTACCTTGTAGTTTTCATTTGTCAAATGTAAACTCCAACTTATTTTTTTAATACTTATACTTTTTACGGAAGCTGTAACCTTGTGTTTATATGAGTGTGATGAATACACTCGAGTGTCGGAGTCAAAGTGTCAAAATTGTTTGCATAATGTCTACTTACCTACTTGTTTCCGCTCTAGTCAAGGCTGACATCAGAATTTGTTATTGAACTTAAAAGATGAGAACACTTAAACCATACAACCAGTAACACAGTTGCTATCTATTTTGTCAAGACTTGTTTATTTATATCAGACTTCTTATTAAAATAACGCTTCAAATAATCACGTATCAAACATCACATCACAGAGCACTTGATTACATTTTTTTATTTTAAATTCATGATGAAAAAAAAATTACATTTTATTCCACTCCCACATTCATTTAACTTAAAACCCACAGGATGCCACTATGCATTTTTTTTTAATTCCCGACTTCCGGGAATTCCTGGGTTTATGTTTTATTCCCGGGTCCCAGGATCGTCAAAAACTCGGGTATTGAGAAAACCTAATAAAATTTCAAATTTTAGTTCTCTTTACGAAGGCAGGTGGCGCTGTATAAACAAACAACACAACAGTTTTCGTGCTTCTTTTTTCTACGGTTACGGTAAATGAAAGTATTAGTACTTACGAACAAAAGTTGTTAAATGTTATCAAAGAAATACTGTTATTGGAAGTCGACAAATATCAAAATAAATCTCGGTGACGCAGTGGTTTAAGTTAAGCAACGTTCGCAAGGGATGGGTGACCAAAATATATTATCTCGAGCTCCACCGTGCTTCGGAAGGCACGTTAAGCCGTTGGTCCCGACTGCATTTGCAGTCGTTAACACCCACCAATCCGCATTGGGCCCGCGTGGTGGGTTATGGCCCATCCTCCTTACCACCCATAAGAAAGGCCTGTGCCCCAGCAGTGGGGACATAAAAAATGGCTGATGGACAAATAATATTTTCGTTACTGTCCCATGTCTGTGTCACATTTGACATAGTTTGAAATGCGTTTCGCGAACTTATTCATATTTTCGCAAGGCCACGTCTGGTTGTAAGTGGGGCAATAACAAAAAAAAACTTCTATTTCCTCGAATTATTTGCTGAAGCCAAACACTTGTCTTCAAAAAATTATGATAAGAATATTAAGACGTGGGAATATTAAATATTTATTTTTTGATAAGTAAGGAAAGAACAAATAGTAATTCAAAAAAACAATTTTTAATAAAAATTGCACAATAGGCATAGAATACACAATGCCTATATTTTTTTAAGTTTTTGTTGCCTATCCTAATTAAAGAAATAGAACATACTGTGGAAAACTTTCAATAATGGTCCCAAATACGTAGATATAATCGAAGTCGTTATTCACAATTTATATTGACAAAGTTTCGCGTTTCATTGCCGAAACTTCACAACACAATGTATAAATCTTTCTAACTAATGTATAGTGTCAAACGTAGATTTACGATATACTTAACCGATTTGTTTCTAAGAAACGATTAAAATAGTTGCTTCTTATTTCTTTAGAGTTAAAGTCGAAATTTAAAGTAAAGTTTCTGTTGTCCCCGCAGGAATTTACATCGAAAACAATGGCTTTTGTTTAGAAAAACTTGATGACATAAGAAATAAAAATGTTATGTGGTCGTAAATTAAGATTGGGTTCCGAATTTCGATTATTGATCAAAAGAATAGTCGGTATTCTTTTGTTTTCGTTTTTATTTTAATTGGAAGTTCGAATTTCTGTTATTGAGCGTGTCGATAGCGTCAGCGAAAAATAGGGTCTCCGGTTCAGTTTAGGCAAAAAATGCCTTCGTATGTCCGGCGGATATCCGGCTTCCGGCTGTGCCTGTACCGTGCGGCTGTTCTCCTCACTACAGGCAATGATAACTAGGTCGCTTTTCTCTACTGATTCTCATGAAATTTTGTGAGTAGGTTAGATTTTTTTTTGTTGATAATTTTTTCGAAATTTTTAAAAATGGCGGAGATTTGAGGGTTGAAAACGTAAAAATAATCTTATTTCTGCTATGTATTTCGAAAAATTATCAAAAGCGATTTTTTTAAGCTATGCAAAGACAGGCTCCTGAAGTCAGGCTCACATAGTGAGCTTACTTTTAGGTTTTAGATTAAAATGCTTCATAATTTAATAAATTACGAAAAACTTTTTTTTACTGACGCTAGACAGACAGTCGAATTCTCGAAATCGAAAAGATGTTATAAACTTAAACAATGTTGGATACCTACTTGAAATTAAAGCAATAACTTACTGTAACACTGTATGTTTTTTAATTGTAGCTGACTGAAATAATTTTAAGGCACAAAAATATTTTATTAATTGAATTAATAAATTCGGTAACTTGCCACATAATTTGTAATAAAAATAATGTTCTTGAATTTAATGCGTCTGCTAGCCACATTTAAAACCCTAAGGCACTAACACTGATACATTACGCAGGCAGAGAATTCAACTCAATCTTCAATTCAATCTTTAATCTTTTTTCCACCTTTGTACGCCATGTAAGCCTACGTTTACATACCCACATACAGTGCGAGTGAATCTATTTTTACGAAGGAGGCAAACACGCATGCACAAACACACACAAACCTACACACACACATACGCACACATTCACACACACCTATCATGAGACAATATAATAAACTATTTCGAAATTCTCATTATTATTAGATTTCTTTTTCAAATCCGTTAAACTTAATATTTGTTTAAAATCATATATTTTTTTTGTAAACATTTATATATTTTGTTTACAAAGTGTTGTTTCCGTAATTGGCTTATGTATTGTATAATTATACTTGCGTTAATGCTCTGTAAATGCTGTGGTAACAATGTTCAATAAATAAGATAAAAATAAAATAAAACTCCTTGGCTATGCGTATTATAAAATTTTACATAGAAGACCATATCTAAAGGCTTTTATCTTTCATTTCCGAGAACAACAATACAACTCTAACAAAAAAACTTTTCGGGAAACCCATACTGACGCGATTCTACAGCCATCAAGTATTAAGTAATACCGAGAATTGCTTAACTTTGAAAATTAAAACTTCAGAGCTATTCAAACATCAGAACAGATGAACTACCGACAAAAATACCTCAGAAACCGGGCATAATAAGTTTTTTTATTCAGTGTCACATGGATGCCTATAATAAGATTGGTATTTAGCAGATATTGTATATTCTTAACACTATTATAGTAATAATACGTAAGCGCGTAAGCTGGTAGCACTTAACACCTCTATGACATTACGATGACGTCACCTGTGTTTCGCAAGAGTATGACAAAATACCTGAGAGTTGGATCACAGTATAAATAAAGCAGTAGATTATGTGTCTCGCCAGTTTGAAATAATTCTAGGGCAGCCCATTGATATGTCTCTCTTGGGTATCAAAAATGTTATTACTGGTTTCAAAAGCATGAACCCTGAACAATACGTTGATAATTTGGTACCATTATTTACGATAATAAATGCGCGGGGGTGTTAAACACCGTCCGTGTGTTTGTACAGACGATGGCATATCAGACGTAACATGTTGACCTTGAGAAACCCTTTATGCTCTGCGTATTAAAAGTTGCAGTACAACTGTTTCATCTGAAATGCCGTCATGTGTACGTAAATCCAGTGACTGCGGGGGCCTGCTCCTACTCCCGACTGCACTTTTCTTTAGTTACGGCCCGGGAATAGACACGGGGGTGTATCCTACTCTCGATGTCCGTTTACGGACGGACTCGGTAAATAATCGAGAGTAAGGTTAAGCCAAGGTTTACCCCCATGTTTTTGTGAAAACTAGTAAAATCGGCGAATATTTTATGGAGAAATAAAAAATTGCTTTAGTGGAGTCTGAAACCTAAACTTTAATTATAGAATACTAAATAATATACTAGAAAAAATACGACTCGCACCAGATCAATACTCAGACGGGAATCGACCCCGCGACCTTTGGATATCTTGTCCAATGCTCTGACCGCTGAGCTACCGAGTCACTAGTGACATCGTCGAATTTCTTCTAGTATATCCTACTCTTACACTGCAAGCCAGCGTTATTTCACCAATGTGAGGAATTACCTCGACATTCAATTGAAATATCTTTCCAGATATTTGGCAATCGATTAAGATAAATAGCTATATAATTTTTAAATTTGAGATTTTTGCATTCACAATGCTGATATTGATCTGGTGCGAGTCGTATTTTTTCTAGTATATTATTTAGTATTGTATAAAAATAGCATTGTTAATGCAAAAATCTCAAATTTAAAAACTTTAATTATAGTCCGAGTTTTACCCGGACTACAATCAAAACCCCGCCTGGACGCTCCCCGGGCGCCCTCCAAACTAGGACAAATCCGGGGAAACCCGGACGGATGGCAGCCCTAGCTGAGATTCATAGGGCGTCTTTTTTAGCCCGCTTTCAGTCGGTATGTACAGACGACGGCACACCAGACTACACATGTTTCCCTTGAGACTGTTTTTATGCCCTACGTTGTTTTCGCAGTTCATCTTGATCTGCTGTAATGCGTACAAAGACGGAATAAGTACATACCTAACTACTGATTTTATTTAACTGTCGTTGGATGTACTCGTAGGTACTTCAACGCTGTTCGAATCGGTCATCAAGTGACTATAATATTTATATCCATGTTTAAGTGGCGACTAACAAGCAAAGATTACAAACAAACAAGCAAATGGCAAACCGTTGGTTATAATTTATTCTTATACTTAAACACTTAAATGGATAAGATAAGCTTGAAACATTTATGTTACTTCGGAACTTTACGACAATACTTTCTGAAATAGTAGGTGAATTGAAATTGACAGTAAAATATTTTTTTATCTTTCTTTTTTTTTCAAATTGTATTTTAGAGAATTCTGAACTGAAATCTGATTCAATATGTGAAAGCTCACAGCACGTTTTAATTTAAAGTAACTCGAAAAAGAAAAGAATAAGCAAACAAAACTAAGACCACCGTCGAAGTTAAATAAAAGAAATAAGCAAAGGCACAAAAGCGACATACAGCCACGACTATTATAAAATTAATTAATCAATCAATACTCTATTTGAAATTTTTAACCAAATTCTCTACATGTTTATTTTTTACTCACTCTCTCCTTGTCACATTTCGCCTCGACAATTTATCTTAATTACATTTTAAACTTTATTTTTATTTCTTGTGGCGCCTCGCATTGCGAAACGGCTGGTGTCAGCTTTAAACTCGTTCGGATTACAGATTTAAAATAACTGTTGATTTTTTTCTCGAGACGGAATAAGTTTTGCAGGATGTAAACTTGATTAAAAATGCATTAAGGCGGTTATACCACCGAAAGTGGCGCACTCAGGGGTTTTTATTAATTAAGTTGTTAATAGAAAATGATTTTAATAAAACTTTTTAGGTTTTTTAGGGCTCATAGTCTAGTACTTTAAAAAGGTATCACTATATTCCCTCGTAGTACTCGTAAGTAAATAGCAAATGTGTCAAAAACGGCCACTTATAGCAGTTTTGCTATCTACTTCTAGCAGTGAATCAACATCAACATAAATATAATTAAAAAAAATACTAGAAAAATCGAATCACCGGGAATCAAATTATTTTCAATTTCTTATATTAATTATCATAATATAAAAATAGCATTGTGAATTCCTAAAATCTAAAAAATTCAATAATAAATGATGACCTTATTGAATACATACCTAAGTCGGTACATTTTATATACATTTTGTAGCAATTTTTCATAATAAACTCATTATTTCGCTATAGGAGCACTTAAAGTAATATTAATGATAAATATAAATTTATAGAGATGCATTTTCAATAATCATAATGCAGGTGCATAAATCACAATGATTAATTCCATCAATCATTATTGGGATCACCAGAAATAACTAAATTGCCGTCTTTATTATGGGTTGTTGTGCAATTGTTGTGTTCACTTGTTGTGTAATTTTAGCTCTCTTTACTATTTTGGTTTATAGGACATAGGTAACTCTGGAATCACAATTCATATTTAATTATAAGAAGGTATAATAATAATTATACCTTGATCATAAATAATTATTATGATCTTCATAAAAAATAATTATATTTAGTGCAAGTTTTAGCAGCTTAACGCCCGAATGTGAAACATCCTGAATCTTGATTGCTTTCGATTTATAAAACTTAAGATTTCATAAGCTTTCTATCAAGGGTGGATCCAGGCCGATGACCTTTGCGGATTACATTAAACTTGCATTGAAAATGACCATTAAAAGTGAAAAAAAATCAAAATCTTCATTGTTTTAATGTTTTATGTAGGTAGTGTCAGCGCCTCTAAGTTTTTTTAAAATGGGGCCTGAGGCTCCGAGGGCCCCTTTAAATCTTGGATCCGCCCCTGCTTTCCATAATGTGATCTTATGATCTTTCGATCGATCTTTCTATCGATGTTACGTGTTTGATGACACAGAGTTTTGATATGAGTCTAATATAATACTTTACGTTATCTACGTACCTATATTAGAATCTAAAATAAGTGGCCAAGTGTTTTTGTCTCCATGTCTAAACATAATGTCAATATTATACCATATTTGGAGGCCGGTATCAAAATAGTAATTTATGATACAAGGTTGGTAAGGAGCTTTTTAAAACGAGTTGACGTTTTATAAGCCCGAGCCGCAGGCGAGGGTTTGTAATCGTCACGAGTTTTAAAAAACCTTAACAACCGTGTGCCATACTACGTTTTTCAATACATTTGCGAGAAAACATTATAGGTACTGCTGAAATTGTAATTTATTCATATAATAAAACTGTAAATTCTAAATATTTGTGCGCGAATTACCCAAAAACCGCTAAACAAATTTTGATGGATTTTTCCCAGTTTAGTAGATGGAGGTCCAACTTAAGATCTAAGCTATGTTTCATCAAATTCAGGTGGGTGGAACCAGGGAAACAGCTTGAACTCTCCGTAGTACTAGCTTTCATACACAAAAGGGGTCATTTTAAACTGGTTGCAATATTTTTCTACTGTCCACGCGGATAAATTCGCGGGCGGAAGCTAGTAGAAATAAAAAAAAACGTTCGTAAACAAAAACGCACGGCGCCGGCGTGCGGTAAAATCAACTTTCCGCACGCTGTACTACTCCGTAAACAAAAACGCACGGCGTGCGGTAAAATCAACTTTCCGCACGCTCGACTGTCATCGTAAACTTTCATTTTCGAGCAACTGTATTGAAAAGATTCTTTTATAGCATAACATCTGAATCAATAAAGACTTTTGTTGACCCGAAATTGTTTGAGTCACATTAAATATTCAATAGACGTGTTAAGAAAGTCTGATTTTACTTGTTCTATTTAGTAAACAGCTTTTGACAGTTGTCACAAGTCTTTTAAGTTTAATTTCGTATTAATGTGTGGAACATAAACTTAATATTCTACTCGAATAAGTATATGGTGTGGTAACGATTTGTTGCATTTTTTTCAATAAATGAGTTGGGTGAAGATTGTTAACCAAATATTATTATGACAAGTACTCAACAGACTACCTAGCTCGGCTATGACTTTGACAAGGTTGAAGTAAAAAAATACTTTAATAGGTAATAATATTATCTCAAAAAGTTTGCTACCGTAGATAATGTTTATTCATTTTTGTAAAATTGAATATTAATATTTAACATTTTCAACCGCTATTCCTACCTTGCCTCTGTTAGTCTGAGGTCAGTAAAAACTTAGGGTTAATCCATAGCCTTCTCTATGGGCTGTGGCTAATTGCATATTTGCGAAGTTCGTTACCGGAGCCAATGGCTCAATAATTGTGCAGAAATAATTCAATGGTAAATATTTTTGTTATAAAATGAGTCATTCTTCATTCAGACGCAATGAGTCATAAAATTTTCTTACCAGAATGATAAGAGGGTGGATTGAAAGTCCATGACTTTTTACCGACTTCAAAAGGAGGGCGGTACTCAATTCGACCCGTTTTTTTTTTTTTGTATGTAAGTACACCGATTACTCGAAGACGGCTGAACCGATTGAAATTATTCAAACGTTATTACATCAGGTATGTTTTCAAGCTGGTTCCATTTTTTTAAATTTTGAAATTGGATGATGGGATCCTGGAGAAATCAAGGGAACTCTTCAAATATTATAGGCACACCTATGGCGATTTAGCTATTTTTTTAAGTAACACGTGCATTTGCATTCGAAAAGTACCATTTTGGTGAAGTGGAACTGATGATGAAGACCATCGATGATCACCGGAACTATTCAATAGGTGCTAAACTAAGTATCTCACTGGTGCGATACGATTACTTTAATATGGTTGCTAGGCTATTTATGTGGTTCATCATAATGCATATGGTGAAGTGGAGCTGATAGTGAAGTACCAGGAGAACTCCTCAAGAAGTAACGCCTCTGCGTAGGGAAAACCAGTATTTTGTAAAAGGTGATGAGCCATTGACGTAAGACTTATTGTAACTTAGTTATTATCGTCGCTAAGGTATACCATACTTACCACAAAAAAGTTAAATTTAAAAAATCTTAAGATCGGGGTCTACCCATGTTTTATCTAACCTAAATAAACTAAATATAAAAAAAAACTAAAGTGCCACCAAACTCAGAAATACCTCAGACTACCAAATACAGAAGATACTTACACTAAAAATAAAAAAATAAAATATGTTTTAAAAACAAAAAACCGACTTCAAAAAACCTGAAAATGAAAACAAAACAGCTTCAAAATTAAATACCTCTAAAAAGCAAGAAATAATATTCAAATCACTAGATACGCATATCATTGTAATAAAACACATCTAATGAAGTCGGGTGGGGCTTTTAGAATAAATAAAGAAGTTGAACTTCAGCCCCACCCGACTTCAACAGATGTGTTTTATTACAATGATATGCGTATCTAGTGATTTGAATATTATTTCTTGCTTTTTAGAGGTATTTAATTTTGAAGCTGTATTGTTTGCATTTTCAGGTTTTTTATTGATGAGAGACTTTTTTCGGAATATTTTGTTTTATTTCTCTACATAATTTTATTGTAGCTCTGCGTATTCAGTCCAACGAAGTTACTACCTCTTTAGCTTACTTATTATTTTTTTTTTCATCGCCTGAAAACTGGTAACTGAAATGAGGGCCCATTTCAGACACCACCTTTTGGCTTGATGAAAATCTTTGCCTGCCAAGACATTTATTAATGTTTGGTAGGAGAAAAAATCTCAGTGGGTTGAATCTAGAGAATAGAAAGGATTCGCATCTTCATTCGATGAGTTTTGATGTCATGAGTGCCGCCGAGAGGGTCGACAGGGTCATTAAGAAAAGTTAGAAGTCGCTTGAGCTTTTTGTTTCCAAAAGTAATAATCTTTTGCCGAATTTGAAAAAAAAATGTGTAAGATGCCTTAATTCATTAACGCCGGAGCGGTCGCTGGCGACCGAGACACAATAGATTTTCTATTGTGTCTCATTTTCTGGGCGTTGAAGAGTTAAGGGGTTTCTTTTTAAGACACAAACATAAATTATGAAAAAAGCATTTCTTCTTTTCAAAGTCGGACTTATCAAACAGCCCTCGTACATAACTAATAATAATAACTAATTTCTGATATTGAATTATTGCATAAACAAATGAAGTTTTTTATGATAGTAACCCTAGTTTTAGAACATTATATATCAGGGGGTTACTCCCGAAACACGAACGAGAATTTGAGATCGAATTGGTATCGAGTAAACGTCAATATAATAAAGCTCAGACAAATAGAGTCATTAAAGTTTTCTTTATCAGAATGATACATAAGTAATTTCTGATATTGAAGATATTGAATTATTGCATAAACAAATGAAGTTTTTTATCATAGTTCCCAACCCTAGTTTTATATGTATTTATATCTATTCTGTAATCAGGGAAAACGCAGAAACAAAACATGTTTTTTTCTATATACTTACCTATACTATCTATGTTTTTTCTATTCCTTCTTTCTCAGTCAGAAAAACCAAGATTAAAATATGACAGACACATTAATTCTTGAAAAAATATTTATTTTCTTAACCTTCATGTAAAATCGTCAACCTTCAATGTTCCTTCAACGGATAAATACTGTGCTACCTACGCCATCGCTTTGGAATCTGCTGATAACGATTACTTAAATATTTTGTACTCAAAAGTCAAATCCAACATTAAGTTTCAAAACACGAGATTTGATAATTATTACTGTTTAAGACTATCATGATTTATTCTGTGGTTTAAATTATATTTTATTTATCTACCCATGCTTGAAATTTCGCAACTTTTCCCGCGAAAATGCACAATTTTTCATCTGAACTCTACATGACCATATTAAATATTATAAAACTTTTTTGTGATAACAAAAGTATTCCTTTGGCTAGTGTAGTAGGTACCTACTTATTTATTTACACGGGTCGACTTGGCAGGCAACTTGCTTTTTATCGACAATAGGGAATATGCATCAATTTATTTTGTATCCAAAGGTCGCGGGTTCGATTCCCGTCTGAGTATTGATCTGGTGCGTGCGAGTCGTATTTTTTCTAGTATATCATTTAGTATTGTATAAAAAATAGCAATGTGAATGCAAAAATCTCAAATTTAAAAATTATATAGCTATTTCATCTTAATCGATTGCCAAATATCTGGAAAGATATTTCAATTGAATGTCGAGGTATTTCCTCACATTAGTGAAATAACGCTGGCTTGCAGCGTAAGAGTAGGATACTAGAAGAAATTCGACGATGTCACTAGTGACTCGGTAGCTCAGCGGTCAGAGCATTGGACCGGATATCCAAAGGTCGCGGGTTCGATTCCCGTCTGAGTATTGATCTGGTGCGAGTCGTATTCTTTCTAGTATATTATTTAGTATTACTAAGAATTAGACATAGTCGTTTTTTTGCTATTTCAGCGTTGGTCCCACAGTAAAAGTTGTTCAGTTTGATGGTCCCTACTATCTACCGTATTCGGCCTTACAATGCTACCAAACACCCGGTAAATTCTGACTTTAAAAATCATCAAATCCCGTTCTTACACGCACATTATACCGCGATTAAAGCCTTAAATCAAATTTGCCGGAGTTGAGATACTGGTTATACTTACAAACAAGATTACTCTGTTGACTCAGGCACATCGCAGATCAGGCGCTAAATAGACAATCCATACTGACCTTGGGATGCCATAGGATAACTGAAGAATTCACTTAATACTAGAGACAAATTTATGGAGTAAGATCACTTTATCATATCTTTTATCTGATGGAATGCAGTTCGTTGGTAAGCGTTAAGTTGGCTTGAGAATGGCTGGACCGATTTGTTTTTTTTTAATTTCACTAATCTGAATTAGTTTTTTATTTTATCTCAACTAAAACTTTGTAACTTTCCCATTTGTCTTGAAATTATGTAAAGATAGTGAATACCAAGCAAAACTAGGTAGGTAGGTACCTAATCAGATTTTTTTCTTAATTTTTTATAACTTTTTCGAAAAGCTAACGATTACAAACTTTATCGAAATTAGGACAGGACAATGTCTGTCGTTTCAGTTATTTTGGAATTAAGTAAGTAGTAAAAAGTATACGTGTATTTTTTAACCGACTTCAAAAAAAGGAGGAGGTTCTCAGTTCGGCTGATTTATTTTTTTTTATGTTTGTTAGGTATCTCATTTTTTCGTCAAATTTGTCATATCACAAACCGATTTTAAAAATTCTTTTTTTTAAACTCAACTTGTCAACGATTTTTTGATTAGGTAAGTAAGTACTAAAATGTAAGTCAGAATAACTTGACATAATGTTACCACACAGTTTCAGTATTTCTATTTCTACCAGGAACCGCATTATAGAGCTCAAACTGCAACGCTGCGTCTCGCGTAGTGCATTAGACTAATGCACCGAATCGCGATGAAAGTCTCACATTACTAGCCAGGGCTGTCTGTCACCAGTAGAAAGCATTAGAGATTATTGTAATTGTTAATAACTACATGAAATCGTTCCCAAATATTAGTCGGTTATTTTCCACAAGTTATTAAAAATTACACTATTAATTTTAGATAAAATCCCTGTAACGGTTGCCCATTTCTCCCGATCTCTTTTTGTGAGCAGGTTCGGTAATTATATATAATTTTTTGTCAATTCAGTTTTTCGAAATTTTTCGATAAAAAAAAATTGACAGCCATTTTAAAAATGTTCAAAAATGTCACAAACGCTAGGTCTACAGATCACAGGGCCACTAGTTTTAATATTAATCTGATATTAATCAGCCTTGTGGCGTTCGGCAAAGTAGATAAGAAGCACCCAACCCTTCATATCTGGAAGTGGCGTAAAAGGCAACATTTAACATCAGGGGATCAGAAAACGGCTATCAGATTTTTCGATTAAAACGACTAAACACTGCGATCTATAGAGCACCTGCCAAGCGTAGGTACAGCCACAGTTCACAGGTACAGTATGCTATAGTATTCTCTAAAGTTAGCAGCGTATAGTTCATTGCTGCGGCAGCGTTGTCGGACGTGCCATATTTCCATTACTGGTTAAAACTATGACATTTTAGCTAGTGACTACTGGGTATATGACATGACATCTATCAGAAACTCGACGAAACCATCACTGACAGTGAAGTCGCATAGAATAACCACTGCAGAGTTTAGGTCTTTTTATGGGAACGGCCTAATCCTGTGTAGACGATAATTTATAGTTGTTGTTACATAATTTCAGTATTTATTTTAACAGGATTTCAAATAAAGTTGATGATAACCCTAGGGGGAACTTTAAACTTTTAGCCTGGTGAAAGGAACACAAGAAACACAATTGCTAGAAACACAATTGACCTAACGATCTGTAGGTCTACCTTTATGAATATACGGTAATAACTAGTATGTTTGCAGTGTTAAACTAAGTAGATTTTATTGACCGAGCGAGCGCGAAGCGCGTGCGGAGCGTCTCTGCTTCAGCTTGGGCAAAAATGCTTTTGTATGTCTGTACATTTGTTCTCCTCTACAGGTCGCATTTCTCAACCGATTCTCGTGAAATTTTGTGAGCAAGTTTGATAATTATATAAAATCTTTTTCTCTAGTCAGTGTATCGAAATTTTTCGAAAAAAAATCATATAATTTTAAAAATTTTCAAAAATGTCACAAACGCGTGGTTTCAGCTCTACAGAGCCACTAAGATGTTTAACTTTCAAAAAGAGAGAGGTAGAGTAGAGGTAGCATGTCTAAAAGAAAAAAACCCGCCTTTCTATTGTCTAATTTCAAAATCTATCGCAATCGCTTTCAGGATGTAACACATTGAAGCTTCTTTAAGGCACAAATAAAAACTTACCAAAGAAATGCAACAATGTGTCACAACCATCTGTCAAATGAAAGCGATTGCGATAGATTTTTGAAAATAGACAATTAGCCCCCGGTCTTTTCATTTAGATTAAAAGGGGAGGTAGGTATAAACTTTTTCATTTTGTAAATCTATTTTTATAACTTTGATTTAAAAAAAATCGGAACAGACCGATGCTCTCGCGTGTTAATAATCTTTTTTTGCCTTTAATGCCTTATTAGATGCTAACTCGTTTAGCGCCGGCTACCGGCGCGGCGCCGGCGCCGATCTACGTCACCACTCAAACAAGGGCTGCCACAGAAATAATTTACAAGGGCTGCCAGTAGTCAGTAAAAAACTATAAAATTCTGTTTGCATTTAAACTCACACCAATAAGCAACATTAATCTCTAAAGTATAAGATATCTATACTTACATATATTATAAAACTAAATTTTATAATAAATAATTTGTGGCAAGCAACACGACCGACAGACTCGAAACAGCGATAGATAGAGTCAAAATGAGCATTAGACACCAATTTAAAAAATGAGAAAAATAAACAAAAGGTATAATAATTTTTTTGCCATCCACCGAAACGTGATGTGATATAGCTATTTATCTGTCAAAATACAATGGATTTTGGCACTAATTTTCATCCAACTGCATAATAAGGTGGTATCTAGTAGATACTTATTTTTTCATAAGTAGGTAAAAGGTACATGAACAGTATTTCCTGTGTAACACTTAGCCGTAAGTACGTCTTGTTGAGATGTAAATATTTTAATAAGTATGCATTCGCATACATAGGTACTCAAAGTATTCAGTTCATTTAAATGACAAAAGGATATGTTTGGTCTCAGAAATATACCCAGAAGTAATAAATTATTAAGTATGGTATGCTTTGTGTAGTAACAGTCAGTGTGGTCATATTTAAAATGACAAAAGAGTACATAAAGACTACAAAAACGATCAAACCAGTTTCGCAATATGCCGTTCCTACAGACAAAATATTTAAAGTAGTACTTAGTAGGTACAGTCAACAATGAAAGTCGCTTAACGCTTTGGTACTTTGTCGCTGCAACTTTTTAAACAGGTGTCTCACGGTTTGAAACATTAGTCAAAAAAAAAAAAAAACATTTATTCAGTCTAGGCTGTTACAAGCACTTGTGAATGTCAAAGAAGCTACGCCATCGGTTCGCAAACCCTGAGCTGGAGACCTTGTAACGAGAAGAACCGGCAAGAAACTCGTCAAGGGCTGCTTTTTTCTCCCTGTATATTTCATACAGAGTCGTCAACATTGAAAAATGAGCTCCACATTTAAAGTGAGGTCATTTTCCATCACAATAATTAACAAAAGTTTGTACACAATGGGTAGGTAGGTTGAAATTAAATACCTACTACATATCGGATAGGTAATTGTGAGAGTAAATAACTTTCAACTAGTTGAGAAATCAGTAATCACTATGTCTGCTACTCGAAAGTGCACCTAAGTAGGCAAAATTTACCAAAAAATACTTGAGACAAGACATAAAAAATAACAATAAAAAACGCAATTCTTACAATTCAATATGCGTTAAGATAGGTACTCAGAAGCAGACCCATTCCCACTGGCAGCACCCGTTCACGAGCATGACGCGTGGACCAGCCATCGCTTCGCTCAACCATATTTGAGGGAACGTAACGACCCGCCCCACACGACACCACCGCAGAAATGATTAAAGAGAGCATGACATACTTAGGCTACCCATCCTAAGGCACTGAATTGAAAACTAATATCCAAAAGCTTTTCATAGGCCTTTACTTACAAAAACTACTGACTATAGAAAGCAAAATGATTGCAATAAAAAAAAAAGAGAAATCAAAACAAGGTTTACTTGCCTATTAGTTTTATGTTTAGAGTAAGAAGTGCCATACATATTGATAACATCAAACAGAGAAAAAAAAAATATAAATATACGACGCCCTTAGTACAAGCAGACAGAAGCAGACCCATTCCCACTGGCAGCACCCGTTCACGAGCACGACGCATGGACCAGCCATCGCTTCGCTCAACCATATTTGAGGGAACGTAACGACCCGCCCCACACGACACCACCGCAGAAATGTTTAAAGTGAGCATGACATTTAGTCAGAAAGTTACTATGACAAAGTACTAAAGTGTGAAACAACTTTCGTTGCTGACCGTACCTACCTACACTTACATTTTGTTACTTACATTATAAATTAATACCTTCTTATATTCTTTACATTTCTCTTTTCATTATTTAGATCCTTCGGCATATTATTATTATGTTATGTTGATATTAAATCAGCAATAAGACTACCTACATATTTTACTAAATAAAACCATAATATTTATTTGATTATTTTTATAATCAATGTTGTTAAGAAATATAACTTGTAAAGTGTTTAATAAGTAGTTTCAAATATTACGTCTAGACAATGGGTGCATTTTAACAGACCAATCACTAAATCATAGATCACCCCAGTATACATTTTAACTATGGAAATTAATTTATTTTAATGTTCAATTTATTACTTTATATGGTTAAAATGTACTCTACGGCGATTGATGACTCAGCGATTTGTCTGTTGAAATGCACCTATTGAAATCAATTAAATTTTACAATACCAATTAAGTATTATTGAAAAGGTGTGAAATTATCATATCACGGACACGATCATAATAAATCTCTACTGTTTTAAATATTTTTTCCTACCATGGCATCACCTAATGTGTGTTCACGTCAATAGTACATTACAATATTTCACGGTTTGAATTTCGAACGTTTTGTTTTTCATTTAGCAACGAATTTACCGGTCAAGTGGCCATAGAGATAATATCCCGTTCTAGTTTTTGGCACTCGCCTGCCTGGCGTCCACAGATTTATGATATTTTTATTTTAATCTCAATTTCTTTCTAGGCCTATAAAATATTGATTGTAGTCTGGTCTAGATTTTATATTGGACTGTTAGCCTATTTACAAAATTCGACCTTATAAAACTTTTCTTTCTCTTTTTAATTATTAAACGAACTTACCTGTAGCTTAACTTACCTGTACCTCGTCCGAAGATATTAGTATATTAACACATGTAGTATATTAAAATATTTCCACCTTACCAGCACAAAACGGGCGTTTTTGGTGCACAAAAACTCTCAGTAAAACAGCTTTTTGCTGCAAGCTTGAGTTGCGAATCACTTTTTCACCTCTCCAGCACGAAAAGGGCGCTTTTGGCGTGTAAAAACTCGCGGCAAAATCTATTTTTGCTGCGAGCGTGAGGCAAAGTGCTTTTTAAAATTTCTACACCAACTTTTAAAATAATAAAGAAAAACAAATACAGTGCCAAGGATGAAGCTTGTAAAATTGATATGTCGGAAAAGGATAGATAGTTAGAGTGCTTTATGGTGTCATACATGGATTAAAAAGTAAAAAAATAAATTTCGTTCGTCCATTTAACATCCGGACTTCAAACCGTTAAAGAAAAAAGAATTAACTTATGAATAATTTTTACGCATCATTGAAAGATTTGCCACTGTCAATATTGGAAAAGTCGAATAAATAAGACTCATTTTTCCATGTCAACATACGGCGGCGCCGGCGCAGAAATGTGATAATCTTTTAATCTAAGATAAAGATACCGGAACTTTGAACTAAAGAAATCTAATACGTATGGCGCCAACTTAAATCTGTCAAGTTACATTTGTTTGTTTGATCTTCGGTTAATCTGTAATAACTTGTTTGGTGATTCGATTTTTAGCAACTAGTGAATGATTTTAGTTTTACAAAAAGAGAACCAATATTTTAAAATTGTATAAATTGTTTAACGCCTCTGTGGTCTAGTGGTTCGGCCACCCGTGTAAGACGCAAGGGTCTCGGGTTCGATTCCCAGGGGAGGTACAATTTGTAGTCGGTTTGTTTGGTGGTAGGGCTTACTCCAAGTCCGCCTGGCTAGCTACCACCATCTTACCTAAGTCTGACGCCATTACAACAATTTAAAAATTGTTGTGTTCCGGCAGGTAGAGGTAAGATAGCCAGTTCCTCAGTGATGAGGATTGCGGATGTGTGCACTTCCACCTTCGGGAGGGCCAAGCAATATCCCGTTGTGCATAAAAAAAAGTTGCTTATCACATTTTTACAGTTTATGGATATGATGAAAATGATGGATAGGTGTTACGATGATAAAATCTGCCGAAGAAATTGGCCCTTTATTTTTTTTTACTGTTAAGTAAGTAAGTAGTTATTTTTTATCGACAGCAGCCATTTTAATGTCCCACTGTTGGGCACAGGCCTTCCTTATGGGTGTATAAGGAGGATGG
This sequence comes from Agriphila straminella, assembly GCA_950108535.1. Classification (NCBI taxonomy): domain Eukaryota; kingdom Metazoa; phylum Arthropoda; class Insecta; order Lepidoptera; family Crambidae; genus Agriphila; species Agriphila straminella. The sequence continues at coordinate 8,495,520 of OX467324.1, read as the reverse complement.
GACATAACATAACCCACCATGCGGGCCCAATGCGGATTGGTGAGTGTTAACAACTGCAAATGCAGCCGGGATCAACTGTGTTCCGAAGCACGGAGGAACTCAAGATAATAAATTTTTGGTCACCCATCGCATGACCGACCCTTGCGAAAGTTGCTTAACCTCCGCAATCGCAGGGCCAGGTGCTAAACCACTGTGCCACACAAAGCTCATCGTTAATTTTTAAGCCAGTTTTTTAATGTAGAAAAATAAAGTAGGTACAAATTAAAACAATAACACTACCTACTTACAAACAAACAATGCGATTAAATTAATATAAGACAGTTATCCACTGCAACTTCACTCGAGAATGTGTCGTTTTGTAAGAGGTTTTGTTTGTATAGCAAGCGCTCTGAAGTTGGTCACTATACTGCGTGCTTCTGTTGTACATACTAACGTTCAATTTACAATTTTACACGACGGCATCTGTTTTTAAGCAAACAGATAAAAGAATACGTGTATGTACCTAATTGTAAATGTGTGGCAATGACCCACTTTGTTGTTTGTCACAAAATCCTTTGAAAGTACAGGTAGGTAATCAGCCACACATATTTTAAGGTCTCTTTATTGGTAGTATGAGTTTTTATTCGGTCATAAATTCCACGCGTACCTACTATTCGATTGACATTACTTACAACTCAATTTTTTTACTATACGCGATTTATAACTGTTTAATTTTCTAATTTTTCAGCTTTTTTTAGGTCCGTAACATACAACATCTGATTCATAATTCCGATTCGGAATATCTTCGGCGGTCTGCGAAAACCTCGCATGTGCATTACCTACTGCAAATTTTACAGGAGATGCAAAAAACAGCATAGTGAACGTTTTTCACGAAATTTTTCATCAATAGATGGCACTATAATTATCGAATCTGAGTTTCTTCGACGTAGACATGTATTACGAGGTTTTCTCACGAAAAACAACTAAAAGAGTTTTTCGCTAAAGCGACTTACGAGCTTTTCACGGCTTTTTATATCGCGATAAATGTATGAAAATTCCGAGCGGAAAATAACCGCATACAGGGTCTATTTGTCTTCACCATCCAAATTTTGAGCATGTGTTCAGTCCATGAAACTGAACAACTTTCTCTAAGGAACACATGGCTAAATATGTAAAAAAAACTACAATCCACACAAATCAAAGAGATCACGTGATCAACTTAATATGGGATGACCAAAATTTTGTGGCGAAATTCGTCGCATGTTTCTTAGAGAAAGTTCTTTAGTTTCATGGACTGACACATCCTTGAAATTTGGATGGTAAGTTCAGAATGACCCGAGATTAGCTGCGATCTGCGTTTCGGAATTCCGAATCAAGATTTTATAATCAGTAAGTACTTGTACTAACCGTAAATCAAAAGAGTCAAATGTCAGTATAATGTACTTTTTGTTAGATTGGTTTCCATTTAGTAAACAAATAAATAAAAGGCCAATGACTCATTCATAACATAACTCAGTGGAAAAAATGTGTTGCAAGCTTTTCACGCTGATTCACACATCAATTTTATTTACAATAAAATCATATGGCTGTAAACTATAAATGGCTTAATCGTTTCCGAAAACTCTTACTCTCAGCCTCCAATTTCCATTTCCAAGTTTTTTTTAACAAAAAAATGATAATCTCATTACTTGATATGAAACTAATTGCTAACACAAGTTTTGATTGCCCTATCTATCCAAAGGAAAAGCCTGTGCCCACTTGGTGAACGATCACGACGAAGGACCAAATTATTTCGGAAAACAAATTCCATAGTAACTTGATCATTTCATAAATTCCGTCATAGTAATAAATGAGAAATAAAAATAAAAAAGTGAAATGAAATAAAAAAGCCCTATTTATTAAGTCTGATTTTTAGTTGCGATAATTTCAAAATAGCTTATCTCCATGATAAAAAAATCAATACTTACCTCTTACTTCTAATACGGTTAGCAAAATGCTATTATAGTGGATAAATTAAGATTTTTCACATTCACAATGCTATTTATATACAGGGTGCATTTGTAACCACTCTCCAAATTTTAAGGATGTGTTCAGTCCATGAAACTGAACAACTTTCTACATGAAACATGTGTCGAAATACGCCAAAAAATGTTGGTCATCCCATACTAAACTGATCACGTGATCTTTTTTATTTGTATGAAAAGTCTTTTTTTTACATATTTGACCCTATGTTTTTTAGAGAAAGTTGTTCAGTTTCATTTACTGAACACATCCTTAAAATTTGGAGAGTGGTTACAATTGCACCCTGTATTAAGATAATTCTATTTTAAAAAAATACTAGAAAAAAATCGACTCATCCGTAGCTCATTAGATGGCACTTATTTGTTTAAAGTGCGACTCGGTAACATAATTGGTCAGTGCATTGGGCCGGAATCCCAAGGGTGCGGGTTTGTGTCCCGTCTGAGGTGCTACGGGTGACTCGATTTTTTGTAGTATTTTTCTAATATATTATTTTATCTTACGCTATCATAGTGTTGAGTCAAATCACTGTGTTACGTAGAGATAATCAAATATCGATCGATAAGCAAATATTCTAAGTAACTAATGCTATATCTATAACTCTGATAAAAACACCGGTAGGCCTACCTAAATAATCGTAATGATTCGTCAAATTAAGCACCTTTTAAGGAGGCCAGGTTTTGAATGGGTTGTCAAATTTTTTGGGTATTCTTCTAACAGTAGCACAGCAGAATTAAATAATAATATGCCAGTAGGGACTTAATCAAACATTTATTTTGAATAAGTAGTAGGTAGCTGCTTTTACTTTATTTTCCATTTAATTACATTCTTAATTACACTTGTGCGATAATTTAACACTAATACAGGAGAATTTAGTAGTTTAGTGTCTTTTATTATTTATTATTTCAGCTGTGCAACTGTTTCTTAAAATATTTCACATTACTACTAACTTCAAGTTCTATGCATACGTGAACCAAATAAATAATTGTTATGTAAAATTATATTTTACTCACTTATTAACCATGGCAGCTTTTGTTAACACTAACACTAAAGCACAGCCTGAAGAGACCAAACGAAATGATAATGAGTCGATACAAACGCAAATCAGTCAGTTTCACGCACAAAAATATAAATTAAAAATTATCATCTGGCCATTATGACTACGAGCACTGGCTGTTAATGAAAAAAAAAAAGTTAAATTGCCACTTTTCGATCTCGAATTTCCCGCGCGATTCAAAATTCGAACGGCCAGCGTCAACGTAGAGTGACGGTCGCATACAGACTGCGCCTGAACGCGCGATCATCTGATTTTAATACCGCGAAAACATAATTCAGATAATACACATAATAACATTGTTGTGATTATCATAAATTTTAATATGCTTCAGAGCTGAAGTGTCTCATTTCTGTAAATAAGACGGAACAAACTCGCGTCAGACAAAAATAAATTCAGTAAATTGTACTCTCTTGATTGTAAGGAAGATAGGTAGGTATTCTCCGTATGGCAAACAAAAAAAATGTTTTTACAAGATTTCTCATGCGTTTTTGCTGTACCTTTTGATATCTTTTTATTTTACTAAGAAAGTTTGATAAATAAATAATAACAATAACAAAAGTAGGTATTATCTCCACTTCTTTTCTATAATAAAATTCCAAAACCTATTAAAAGTACAATGAGCATCACATTTCCGGAGAAACAGTGCTGCTAAAATTAGGTAGGTACTTAGGTACCTACTTACAATAACTAAAAAGTTCAAATTTCAAGGTCAAGTGTTTTGACCTTTAATGTTGACTGATAATAATGTAGTACCTAGGTAGGTAATATGTATGGGAAAAGTCACCCGTCACTTATCAAAATATATCGCAAAAATCTGAATACTTACCCCTTATCTAGAAAATAAACAGTGAAAGAATTTATTTCCCACTAAAGATACCCGTTATCACTATGCGCAAGTGATATTAGCTTCTAGGTACTTTACCTTACTATGTTAAATAAAGTCATTATTAAAAATATTCTTATGAGGATTTAAAAAATACAGCTGTAGGTACCTATTGTCAAAAATTCAATTACTTAATGCTAATAACTCAATAATGTTAATAAGTTTTTCTTTACCTATGAAATTGCCCATTTGTATGGAGAATTTTCAAGAAGTTGCATTTTTATACATATGCGTCTAACTAAAGGTATCATTTTCTTTGTTCATTTAACAACCGTGAACACTGTACAACAACACTGTGAACATGTAACAAAACTTTTATGTACCTACTTACTAATGTATGAACACTATGCTAACTTATTCCATTTACGATAAGCGAAAAAAATAAGTTTTGACTTTTAAGTTACAACAAGCCCTTCGGTCACCGTTTTTTGCTCACAAAAAAAAAGATCTATTTTAATGCTATGAAAGCTAAAATAAGGGATTTATTTTAACTAATAGTTGACTATCTTAATATTATTATAGTTAAATATTTTCTCTGTAAAGCAGCCATTACACGCTCATGCAGGCGTCATGCAATTCTATCAGTCATGAATTACATTTACTGTGACTGACAAATAACCTACCGTGAAATTTAGAATTTTTAGATTTTAGGCATTCACAATGCTATTTTTATATTAAGATAAATATTTTATTAATATAATTGAAAAATATTAGAAAAAATCGACTCACCCGTAGCAGCTCAGACGGGACTCGAACCCGCACCCTTAGGATTCCGGCCCAATGCACTAACCGTCTGAGCTGCTACGGGTGAGTCGATTTTTTCTAATATTTTTCAATTATATTAATAATCTTAATATAAAAATAGCATTGTGAATGCATAAAATTTAAAAAGTTTAAAAATAAATATTTTAATAGAAAAAAATATAAGAAAAAGCTCAGACGGAATGCCGTCTGAGCTGCTACGGGTGTATACCCGACTTTAATAGACGTGTTTTATTATAACAATGATAATGCGTATCTAATGATTTGTATAGTATTTCTTGCTTTTTAGAGGCAGGTTTTTCTATTAAAATATTTATCTACCGTGTAATGTAGTGACTGATGGTTGCATGTAATTGATTTCTTCTTTCCATCAGTCACCAACAGTAATTCATGACTGATGAAATTGAAAGACGCTTGCACTTGCATGAGTGTAATGGATGCCGTAGTATGTAATAAAATATCGACAATTTTATAGGTAAAGTTATGACCTAATAAGGATATTATAATGTGCTTCCAGCCTACCTTCGCCCCTCCTATTATCTAGTTTTCGCTTTATTTATCACAATAAAACACAAAAGCAAAGCAATAAACATTTATGACTATTCCCGCTAACATAGAATTCATTCCCAAATACTGGGAACTCTTTAGTACTTGGAATTAATATTATAAAATAACTATGATACAGCACAACAGACTTCGAATCATAAATAACTACATTATTTTCCCCATAACATCTTAGTCAATGTAATTCTTATCTATAAAACAAATAAGCGCAGGACTGACTGATTCATCATATTTAGCTCAACTCAACTGTATGGTTCAAACTGAAAAATAAGTATATAATATATTCAAAAATAACAAACAAACACCCGCAGGTCTGGGTATTACAATGCCACTTTTCTGAATGACTGTCAATACGTCTCTTTTATTTGCTGTACAGCGAGAAAGAGATGTAACTAAAGCAATTCATAAACCTGGCAAGTTTAAAGAGGTTGTATTGTAATACTGTGCCATTATAGATAAGTTCGTTTTCTAAATTGACCTAGCCGGGGATCGAACCCGGGACCACAGAGATAAGGACATCTTGAAAACCGGCATACAAACAAAAGTCAAAAAGTCAAAAAAGTCAAAAGTCAAAAAAGTCATAAAGAAAATCAGCTGTTTCATATAAAAACTAATAACGTAAATATCAAAATGTATGAAACAGTTGATTTTTTTCGCGATTTCAGAGTTGGTCCCATAGTAAATGTTGTTCAGTTTGATGGTCCCTATCCACCATATTCAGCTTTATAAGGCTGTATACGAAAGCCGAAACACCGGTCACATATTTTCATTTTCAGAATCAGTATAAAAAAATAATAATGATAACTTACCATGTTTTGAGCTCAGACTTTCGATTAGCGGGAATTTCGGGTGTAAGTATTCAATGAAGAATTTATTTATAAAACGGATTACTATTTTATTGGAAAAAATATACAAAATTTTAATCGAAACGGTTACTAATTTAAATATTCAGGAATAATATGGGTGCGCGCGAGACGGCAGAAAATATCGTTTCGTTAGTAGGGTGTGCGTTAATTATGGTTTTGTAAATATTATTTAGTCAAAATATAACATGATATAAAAAATATTGCAATCGATTCTATTTACTGATTCTGAAGAAACAGTTTTCAGGTAAAAATAACCTTGTCATATTATTTTAAAAAAAAGTTTGTTTATTTGTTTATTATTATTATTAGGGAAACATACAATGTTTTATAAGACTTATATAAACTTAACTTAAATTTTAACGCATATATCAGCAAAGTTTCCACTGTTACATAACACTAAATAATAAAATTATCATTGGTTGCTCTAATAGCCGCTACACAGTTTGCAACTTTAGTTGCAAGTAAGACTAATTCTGACCTAGAACCTGTCAACTTAGGAAACTTTTTTATGTCATTAACTAATCTATTTAACACTAATTCTGGCCTACCGAATCTTAACTCTAAAGTCTTAATTATTTCATTGGATGACGTAACTGTGATTAATCGCGCAGCCACGGCCTCCCAAGCTTCTCCTTGCAAACACCTTTGCAGACGAGCGACATTTTCTTCGTCGGAGTAATGTCCTACTTTAATGATATCATTATTTATAAACTACCTACCCACCACTATTATTATTATCGCTGCTAATCAGCTCATGGATGTTTTTTTCCACTGAGGAGGAGTACAATTAATTATGTCCACTGACGTAAAATTTTTGTTTTCATGTAATCATGACCTGTGTAAAAAAAGTAAAGTTATGTCAAAAATTATTGTTTCCTATAATATTTAGGGAATCATTATGCAATATAGTAGGTAAGTATTATTATGTTAAGGTAAATTATATTTAATATTATACATCTAATACACAATTTTAAAAATGGGCCCACAGTCTAGTATTTTTAGACGGTATCGTTACATTCCCCCGTAGTCACTGCTAGAAGTAGATAGCAAAACTGCTAGAAGTGGCCGTTTTTGACACATTTGCTATCTACTTCTAGGAATGACTACGAGGGCATGTAGTGATACCTTCTAAAAATACTAGACTATGGGCCCTAAAATCTCCACTATAAACATTATTAAAATCTTTTTCTATTAATAACTTATTAAATAAAAACATCTGAGGGCGCCACTTTCGGTCATACAACCGCCTTAATGTGCCTTGTATTCCCTGAGATCTTTCCATAATATTTCGCGGAATCGTAAAACTCTTATTTTTAACGATAAGTGATCGGCAAACGCGAAAAATTTCTTTTGAAGAAAACCTATTAAATAAATATGCCGTTAAATTTTTATGATAGCTGTATTGTGTAAACATGGGGTTATACGGAGCAAAACAACACATGTTATTGGGAACAAAAACTACGTCGAGAACGTAAATTATTTATATCAATGAATTACAAGAGGTAAACAATAATAAAATAACAAGAATGAAAAATTGTTTAAAAAAACAAAAAAAACGACTTCAAAAAACCTACCTCTAAAAAGCAAGAAATAATATTCATAATAATAAAAACACATCTATTGAAGTCGGGTGGGGCTGGAGTAGAAATTCCTTTTTTTTTATTCTAAAAGCCCCACCCGACTTCAATAGACGTGTTTTTATTATTAAGAATGTTATTTCTTGCTTTTTAGAGGTAGGTTTTTTGAAGTCGGTTTTTTGGTTTTTTTTTTTAATATTTTTTAGTGTAGGTACCTTCTGTATTAGGTAGTGTTTAGGTAGAAAAATCGGCTCATATCAGCCAAACGTGAGTTAATCGTGGAGAAACATACATACATACGGGTCAAACTGAGAACCTCCTTTTTAAGTCGGTTAAACAACTACACTTAAGATATCCCTTTTCCAACAAAAAAATAATTATCTTATTCAGTTCATAAACCAAGAAGTTATACGACTGATATTCGAGGCAGTTTACACAAAATCCTACTATTTTCGTGCTTTTTTCAAGATTACTTGAAAAGTACTGAACCGATTTCCAAATTTTAAAAAATGAGACCAACTTGGGAGTTTACCTAATGTAATAACGTTTGAATCATTTCAATCGGTCCAGCCGCCTTTGAGTAATCGGTGGACATACACAAAAAAAAACAAATATACAGACGAGACGAGACGACGAACAGAGAACCTCCTCCTTTTTAGGAAGTCGGTTAAAAATAAGCCTAGCGCGATTGTAAAAAAACTTTAATCCAAATTACTCAAAATGTAGCTGAAAGTATAATAAGTAAGTACCTACCTAATAATATAAGATGTAAAGTTATAGTACATTTACCTTACCACTAAGCTTATTTATTTTATGTCTCCACTGCTGAAATACATAATGTACTTACTTATTCAAAAATACGTATAAGTACTATATTTTACCATAATAGGTTTATGGTAAAATTACAGATCGAATTAATAAAACATGTGAAAATATTGTAATTTTAGAAACCCTTTTGACAAAATTTATTGGAACGAACTTTAGAAAAAAATAATTCTGTTTGTGATTGTGTAGTAGTCATAACCACATGGGCATGGTTTTGGTAATACCCTTATGAAACCGAATATGGTATAGGTTACTATGAAGGGTACTATGCATATAACCCTGGAAAATTATTATGTATTATGAAAACCACCACGTTTTTGAAAAAAAAAACATTACAAACTGCATAGGTAGCTGCATAAGTAACCCTAAAACGAAAACCTTGTGTTTTGCTTTTGCCTATTAATGGGTTTGTTCATGGGCGTACCCAGGTTCTGTAAATCAAATATATTGTATGGCAAATAAAAACTTCTATTGATAACAATTGATAGTTAGTTGGAGGTAAACAAAATCCAGGGGACCTCTCTACTAGCACTGGGTACTAGCACTTCTTGCATGGGCGGGCGGTATACAATTTTATTTAATTGGGTACCTAGTTATTATTATTATTTTTTTATCAATTTTTTATGGAATATATTTTACACTATTTTACAGCAATTTATTTATTATTTATTAATCTATATGAAATGGAATGTAGAGTACTATGAATATTCTTTTAATTTAACACATAGAATCCAATTACTAATTTAATTTAATTTGTTTTTTATTGTTATTATATTAGTGATCATAATAATATGCATATTAATAATAAAGCCCGAGCACTTTTTGCCTCGGCGGGCTCTCTATGGTTGCGGCTGAAAATCAGTGATTTGCTCTAAAAAAGCAAATACAACGCTGAGCTGTGACCTTTTGTTGCACTGCTACAGTAATAACTTTAAGTCTTTTAAGTTTCATTAGTTATATGCACTGTTTTATGTGTGTGTCTGTAGTTGTTCAAATAAAGATGTTATCCATCTATCTATCTATCTCTATTTGCGTCTAGGCTTGTCACTTTGCAGTTTTCCATACAAAAAAATCTTAGCTATGTGGTGGTTTCAGGGTTTACTTATAATAATTTTCCAGGGTAGTTTGCATGGTTCCGTATCTACCATATTTTATTTATTTATTTAATTCTTGATGTACAATGGCGGACTTAATGTCTTAGGCATTCTCTACCAGTCAACCATAGGGTGATGTGGAGACTTTGTGTGGTAGGGTGCACAACCAGGGTAAAAAGAAAAATAAAAAAAAAATATGATATTACTACATAGTTAAAATAAAAATATAATAATAAAAAATATGTTCGTCTTTCTATGTATCACCAAACATTCTGCATAAAAAATTGCTTCATTAAATGTTTGGCGAATACACTTGGCCGCTTTCAGATTGTAATGGACAGTTGAAATTAAAACAAGACATTTCAGGTCAGGCGCATAACATCTTAGTCAGTAGGACATGTTAATTAGATTTTATAATATAGACACGACGACGCGACGGTACGCATTTCAAGCAAAACGTGTGTATGTAAACGCTCTCATCTCATACAACGCCATATGAATAGGATTAACAGCCTGCCTAGCATGACCGATTTATATCGCGTGATAGTGGAGTTTGACAGTTGAGTGTCGATATAGCATTTTATCGACACTCAACTGTCAAACTCCTTTGTCTTTTTGACAGTGCGAAAATTTTTCTATAAAGTCTATAGGGATGACATATATTATGTTATGATACAATATGAACTGTCAAATGAATATGATTGACCTAGCAAATCTATTAATGAGATTTCCTGACTTTTTCCCTGACTTTTCAGTAAATTTCCTGATACTTTGTACATCTACATTCTTCATTTAGTTGACGTTTTATAACTTTTTATCAGCAAAATGATTAACAAATTATTCTTAATTCTATTATATATATTCTTATTTTTTTTCTTCCAGTCATACAAATGGTTGCCTGGAAGAAATTGCTTTTTAGCGATAAGGCCGCCAAATTGTTCTTAATATGTATTTCTTTTCCTTGTAATGTTTTCTATTATGGTGAACAATAAAGAATATATCTATCTATATATCTAACAAATTATGTGTTTTCTCACTTATGCTCTGAAATCTTATCATTCCATTTGAAAAAGGAATGCGGGGCGTTCCACATTTCCGAGGGGATCTGGTTCATCACATTCTAAATTTAAAATTCAGGCCAGAAATGAATTTCAATACTTACTTCCCGCACCAGCACCAGTGCGGGAAGTAGGTACAGTGCGAAGATGATCTGGGTGGTCTGCGGCAACTTATTTTTTTTGTTTTAGCTGTTCACAAAAACAAAAAAAGCAAAGGCACATTTGCACCATACAGCCATAACTTCAGTTCCTTTTTTCTGGCACGCAAGCCAACGACAAGACAGTTAATATTATAAAGGTAAAATTATTTAAGAGGTACTATAATAACGATACAATAAAAAAATGGTGCGCACAGAGTATATTACTATAAGAATAAATAAATATTACATTGTATTGTACCAGATTTATCAGAGACAAATCCTCTAAGTAATCTTGAATTATGTACAGCGCCATCTACCGCCGAGAAGCGAAATGAGATGGGTTTTTGCATCTCGGCGGTAGATGGCGCTGCACGTAATTCAAGATTACTCAGAGGATTTGTCTATGATAATAACATTTACATTTGATAATTGCCCGAACATGAATAATGTAAATTTTAATATTAATTAAATTTAATTAAGTTTCAATTGAAAAGTTTTTTATTTCCTCGCATTTCTTGAGAAAAGCACTATACAAGCCTTGTTCTGGAAGCTACTTGCATTGCCTCGAATGATTAAAGCCCTCGCCTGCGGCTCGGGCTTCAAACCATCCTCGACAATGCAATCGCTAGCTTCCCGTTCACGGCTGTAATGTACTATTTCATCAAGTACTTACAGTTTTTGGGATTTCAAAAATCGCTGACTACTACAGATTTCCCTGTTTACCTGACAGATGCCTAAAATTTCTGTCATGTCAGGAAAATTCCTGTCATCTCCCCCAGATGTAATGGGGAACATGCCTCAATTTTTTTTTGTATCAAAATCAAAATCAACTGTAATATTAAAACTTTTCTCTTGCGTTTTCTCGTTAGCGCGCAGCAGCACCCGCTCTATACAAAACGGTCAACATTTGTGACGTCACTTATGCCACGTTTGTATGGAGTTAGCCAGGAATTTTCAAATATCTCCCTAAATATTGCGTTTAAGTACATTATGTGTCATACAAAATATTATTTCTTATTTGATATTCTATCCGACTGTTAAGTGCATTACCTATATCCGAAAATTGAAAAAAAAACTCTATTTTCCCCTGTGTGATAAAACTAAAATAATTCGTTTTTTTTCAGTTCCATCATGTTTTTATACGTGTCCGCAGCGATCAAGCTCAAATTTATCAGAATCGGTGACTTATGCATGTTGTTGCAATCAACTCTGACAGAAATCGCAGTTCGCTGCTTTAGTAAGAAAAAATGTGACAACTAAAGCAGCAATGCAACTGCGCTTTCAATCGATTTCAATCAAGAATTGTTAGCAACAGACTTACGTAATCAAGGGTCTGGTAACATATGAATGGTACAGGGACAGCCCCAACGGATTTTTCTTGCGATTGTTATTTATGAATAGGTGGATACATAGATAGATAGATATAGTATAATAGATATAGTACCTACCTACATCACTTTTCTTTTTTCGTAAAACTCGTGGGTTTTTTCAATATTTTTGATTTTGTAGTGTTGATATTGTTAAATATATTTTGAAAAAAGAAATATATGTAGCTTACTTCCGCAAACAAAATATGCAAGATGCACCGCCCGCCCGCCCGCAAAAATATGCACATGCACACCACAAAATATAAGTGCACAATACCTGCATTTAGCAAGACAGCAACACACCTTGCACCTTCACCAATTAGGCTACTCTACACGTGTTTCGCCCCAACCCGGAGCATCCTCAGGAGTTAGATCGTGCGTTAACCTAACTCCTAAGTAGCCTAATTTGTGAAGGTGCAGTGCAAGGTGTGTTGCTGTCTTGCTAAATGCAGGTATTGTGCACTTATATTTTTTGGTGTGCATGTGCATATTTTTGCGGGCGGGCGGGTGGTGCATCTTGCATATTTTGTTTGCGGAAGTAAGCTACATATATTTCTTTTTTCAAAATGGTTTGGGACTTCCGCCAAGTGACGCCTGATTCAATCAAATACTGATAATATATGTTATTATTTTCTCTGTAACTATGTGACAAAAAATCGGCAACTTCATAGATAAAGACCTAATTCTATAATATCATCGTAAAACATTGAACGAACATCGTCCAAGTTAAGTGTTATAGCTATGTGATTTCATAAATCTTATCTACTACTTACATTCAAATTTAACTTCAACATAAATCAATTAAGATGTCGTTCTACTCAATAATGTTTGAGCATTGAGCGAGCAGTATATCATAAGATTTATCATCGTAAGCTAATGTTTTGTTTTTTTCACTGACAGACACATTAACAATAATTGAATCGCATATTGCAGAAAGGGCCTTAGACCATTCAAGTTTACTTTAGGGAATTAAGTATTTTTTATTTTATTTTATCATAAGCAAACTTTGGTGGACTTGTATTAACACATAATATATTATTTACTTTTGTACTTAATGTTATTATGTGTTAATACAAGTCCACCAAAGTTTGTTTATGATAAAATTTTAAAAAAAAAACTTAATTCCCTTAAGTAAACTTGAATGGACTAAGGCCCTTTCTGCAATATGCGATTCAATTTATAATTAGCTACTGAAATAATAAATAAGTGATGGTCTCCTCAGTGATGAGGAATCCGAGTGTAGTGCACTTCCACCTTCGGCCTTATCGTCACTTAACATCAGGTGAGGTGAAGGCCTAGCAGTATACCGTTGTGGAAAATAATAATAATAGGTAATAATGTCCAGCTGTCTGACTGAATGATTTCATCATCTGTATTCATCGCTTGGGAGAGCTGGAAAAATGCGATGCCGCGCTTGGGCGGGCGGAAGCAAAACCCTAAAGAATTTCCACTGTTTTACGAAAATGTACAGTAGATAGAACAGTGAGAAAAATCGTCCAACTTTTTTCTACTAATTAAATACAACAAAATCGTAAAACATACAGGTATTTACTTAGGAATAGAGCTATTATAACGGGTGTAACAAAACCTTCAACGAAGCCGAAGTCCTTGTATTCCGCCCATCATTAGGATCATTTTTGTCTTTGAGACTATGCCTGAGAAACCAATAGCTACGAAGTTATGGAAGAAGTCAAAATTTTTTTTTTACAATTTTTATGAAATCTTATTTTATTCGTTATTTTCTACTTTTTGTCCAAAGAAACATTATTTAAATTTTAAGTACTTCATCAAACAATGCCTTAAAAACGTCGTCACTCGATTTCATGAGCACGCACATAAACGCTGCCTCGGCCGCACGCAGCTGTGTAGCATACACTCGGCCTGTTGTACGCGTTACAGTGCGTGATAATGTTTGCAATTTTTTTTAACTCCAAAAATCAAAATCGTTTCCCAGCAATAATTTTGAACAGAAATGGTCCTGATGTTGGGTAATGAATCAAACTTTTTAACTGAAAATTTCAGATTTGAACTGTATTCAAATCTGAAATTTTCAGTTAAAAAGATTTGCTTCCTGTAACAAAATCACTACATAAAGCATTTTTACTTTGATAAAGAAGATAGATTCTTAGTTTTAGTGCTTTATCATCATTTAAGCTGGAGCTCGGTGGCGCAGTGGTTTAGCGCCTGGCCCAGCGATTGCGGAAGTTAAGCAACGTTCGCAAGGGTCGGTCATGGGATGGGACACCAAAAATGTATTATCTCGAGCCGTGCTTCGGAAGGCACGTTAAGCCGTTGGTCCCGGCTGCATTTGCAGTCGTTAACACCAATCCGCATTGGGCCCGCGTGGTGGGTTATGGCTCATCCTCCTTACCACCCATAAGGAAGGCCTGTGCCCCAGCAGTGGGGATCAAAAATGGTTGATGGACATCATTTAAGAGCCTTATAAATTACTTACTTACTTTTTGATAGCAATCAACTTTCATAGCAACTTTCATCTGAAAATTTTCAGACCTGAATACCAACCGCGACATTAAATGGTTACTTTGTAACCGTTTATATTTAGCCCACTAAAGGGAGACGTGAGTCAGACGTAACGAGGTCAATAAATACAATAAATATTTTGGTAGCCCGTCGCTAACGTTTAATTGAAATGTTAACTTCGGTGCATAGTCAACGTAAGCAATTAGTATGTTAAGACCACGATTGAAAGCCATGTTGGCCACAATAGTTTAAACACTATGAAGTTCGGCCTAGTTATGCCTACAATGCTTTGTGAACATCTGCCGAAAAAATTGCGTAGCGTTGTTTTTTTCATAATAAAAGCGTTGCCTTTCCGCCGAACTTCGGTCGCGTAACTTCGGCATAGTGTAGTACTATTATATATTCTGTGATAGTGTGTCTAGACACTTAAGTTTTCATTTGTGGCTGTATTTTTCTTCTAATGTGTGACCAAATTAATCTTATCTAAGTTTAGTTAGGTAGATAGAACTGTTTATTCTTAAGATTATAAAGTTTTTCCACCTTTTTTTAAGTTTTTTTTTTATTTTGGCTCTCCAACAATGGGTACACTGATTACAGACAATATAATAGCAATACGGCTCTTAGACTAAATGCCCCCATTACTTATAGGAGGGCACCTTTCTATTTTCTGCGCGTTCTATTGAAATAAAACGTCATGTTTACAGATTTCAGCGCCTGTTTTATTGTGCTATGGCTAAAATAGGATCTATGCGATGTCTCACTTTTACTACTTAGAAAAGTTTTTTTTTAATAAAAATTAAACACTATATAGAGGCATACAGTTTTATATTGGTATTTCATAGGATGACAGTTATTTTTTCCAGAAGTGATACTTTTCCAAAAAGGAAACTTGTCTGACATTATTGAAGAGGAATTTTTTTTTTATCAGGATTACAATAAAATTAAATTGTTGTTTATTTACTTATTTTACTGGAACAAGAAGGTGAAGACACCTGTCAAAAAGGTTGCTATGACAAAGAACCAAAGCATTAAGCAATTTTCATTGCTGACTGTACATACTGCATATATTTTGACTGTCTTTAGACAGTATGTTACGCGTTATGACCATTTGTTTATTTACCGGGCAATTTAGCGGCGAGAGGTATGGGGTGTCGATAAACTAGTAGATAAATAAACTTCCACAGATGTTGTGAACCTATCAGTAGGGTATCTAAAGGAATGAGAGGTATTTGGCACTGTAATTGTCTGTCAGTGTGTTCACGTGAAAGGGTTTACAGTAATAATGTACTTAGATAGTATAATATGTACTTAGATTACAAGTTTATTTGTAAAACAACCTCGAAGTCGAGTAGATTACTAACAACATAAATAACAACATTTTGTTCTACGACTTTTCCGAAAACGGACAAAACAAATTCGACTTTCCATACAAATGTCCGAACAGCTGATCGAGTTTTGTATGGAAAGTCGTTTTTTGTCTGTTTTCGGAAAAGTCGTTAGTAATCTTCTTCTACGAGGTTGTTCGTGTACCAATAACTCTGTATAGCACATTTTTCAGGCGTAAAAAATAAGGGGAGATGTTGGAATTTCGTTGGACTGACTGAGTACGCAGTTAATGTTAATTAATAGTACTGTCAAAAATTTGCTATACCGAAATGGTCACTAAGTCATGCACTTCATTAATGTATTGTAACACCTCTGTACACTTAGTTGCAAATAAACTTGATTTGATTTTTGATTTTACATACGATTGGACGAAAAAAAAACTTATTTTCTAAGTCAGAAATTTATCAAACCACCCTCGTACTCATGAATTTCTATACATTATTTATTAATTATACTATACTACTAGCTATGCTTCATAAACTTGTCCAGATTATTTATTAATTCATTTTCTATAAATGTAGTGCAAGTTAATGGCGTATTGACTAAGGTTTCCAATCAACATACGTTGGTTTTTTTTATACACAACGGGATAGTGCTTGGCCTTCACCTCACCTGATATTAAGTGACGATGAGGCCGAAGGTGGAAGCGCACTACTCCCGGAATCCTCATCACTGAGGAACTGGCTATACCTCTTATGGTACGGCACATAGATCAAAATGCCTTTTTTATTTCCTGATCCAAGTATTCAGATTTTTTGAGTGGTTTCTTTCTTTCTTCCTCTCCAAATATTCAGGTAAGACCTTGGCCCAACGTCGGCACGTAAACAACGCATTCCCGTATTTAAAACACGTTTTATTCATGTGTTACAATAAAACTTCACTGGTAATTGGTGCTAAAACTTCAAAAGCGAACGAAAACGTCGGCCTTATTCGACCGCAAATCTTTTCATTCGCTTTTTACGATGCACAGAATTAGAGCCCAATTAGGGCTGCTAGCTTAGCTGCTAGCCTATAATATAATGCAATCTGAAATAACTCTATATTTTTTTATATTTATGAATCTACCATCATGCTTTTCATAAATTTTGGTTGTGATTGTGAATAAAATATTCTAATTTAAATAAACACAGTATAGTAAAGCTCCCCAAAAAAATAATATCAGTTAAAACTCATAGAAACCAATTTCTGTGATAGTAGTTTATGAAATTGATGGGTATCGAGGTTTTTAATAGTATCACACGAGTGTTTTAATACAAGCCCCCCTAGCCAAAGTACCGTTTGCAAATTTTCGTTATCGCTTCGCTTCGAATCATGTATGGATTTGACGTTTTAAAATTCGATTGTTAACGGAACCTTATGTCAATCCCATACATGTTTCGAAAGCGAAGCGATAACGAAGATTTGCCAATGTTACTTTGGCTAGGGGGGCTTGTTATGTACAGTTTCATACAATATATTTATACTATTACATAGGTTACCTATTTAGAAAATTATGCAACTAGGTAGGTAGGTACCTATAAATAAATTTTAATGTAGTGTGAGCTAAATTAAAATCTTTTATTTATATTTGTAAATGCTATCAAATACTTTGATAACCCTTACGTGAGAGGTTAAAAAATTAAAATGTAATAAAATTCGGATCACATTGTCCAAACAGACTCATCTCAAGGTTGAAGTGTCGGTCGTCCTAAATACTCGATATAAATGGAGACTCATCGAGGTCCTGGGGCTCTATTTTTGAATCACATGACATAGTTTTGTCGCATGCGACTTAAGTCACACTCGTCTTCCAAGTCGCATGACGCCGATTTTCCGTATATTTGAATCGTTCGTTTCCGGTGCTGCCAATATAAACGAAATGTTGAATTTTATCCGTTCCACGCAGAATCTAGAGATAACTGGTAATTACCGAAACGAAAATGAAACGTAATATCCATGTTTTTATCGGCTGTTACATAAAAATCTTTGCTATTTAGTAGATAAGAATATCGCTCGCCTTACCGTATCGCTCGACTGTTCACAAGTGGGTAGGGGCACTCGTTACGGTCGAGCGATTCAAAAATATGAAAAGTCAAATTGTCAAACGAAAATCAGTAGAAACCGCCAGTCGAAGGATTCAAAAATAGGGCCCCTGCATAAATAAACGTGAGCCTTGTTCAAAATAACTGACATCGCTCGAAGGATTGCGCAGCTGAAGTGGCAGTGGGCGGGAAAACCGATGGCCGTTGGGGCGGAAAGGTACTGCAATGGCGACCGCACCGCCCTCCGGACGACCGAAGCTCCGAGGGCAGTCCCCCCACAAAGTGGACCAACGATCTGGTGAAGGTCGCGAGAAGCAGAAGATTTATTTGCATCCTGTTTCTGCTGTTTTCTAGGGAGTAATCTTCTCTCTTTTAATGAGAAGCTCATTTTACTGATTAAACTCGTCATTGTTATGTACAATACAAAATAATATTAGCGATCCACCATTAAAAGCATGTGGCAGCCATTTTCTTTGAAAACAAACATCTGAATTATCTGAATCTGAGGTGAACTTACAAGCGAATTAATTGACGTTCTTGACAATCTCGTTTCTATACTGCCCGGCACGTAAGCTGGCAAAGTAAAACGAAACAAAAGATGCGCAGTAGCCACAAACTTTAGTGTTTGTGGCTACTGCGAATCTTTTTTTGTCTCGTCTTTCTCTTGCCAATTTATATATAGGTAATATATGCCGGCATCTGTACCTATTCGTGATTGTACATCATAATATGGATTCCGCACAACAGCCATTGATCGCAATACATTCTCTATTCCACCTAGTCTTCAATTTTACCCGAACGTGTTTTGATAGCCATTCAGAAAACTGACAAGTTTTAAGAGCTTTCTGTACCCTTAACACGAACACCTATCGAGATAAAAAACGCGCGTAAAATTACTCGATAGAGAATTATTTATGGAAAATTTAATTTCGTTATTCGGCGGTAGATGGCGTTGTACAAATTTCTAATACAAAATTGCACTACCGAAAGATTTTACGCGCGTTATTTTTTTCGATAGCTGTTCGTGCTAAGGGAACGCTCATATCATTTTAGCACAACTCTACCTAGTGAAGGGTTGGTGCCATTACACTTTGCCGCATTCTACAATGTCACAATTATAACCTTAATCCTTAATCTTTATAACTTTTAATATTCTAATCACCTCACAGAAAACAAACTGTAATAACTAGGTACATAGACTGCTTCAATATTATGTATATCCAGGAGAGCCTGGAGATCTGTAGCACAGGTTCGTCCTATTTCGGACTCCAGACTCTCACAAGGACAAGAACAATTACATGTTAAATAACGGGTGTAACAAGACACTCAACGAAGCCGAAGTCCACGCATTACGCCCATCATCAGGATCATTTTTGTCCTTTGGACTATACCTGGGAAACCAATAGCTACGAAGTTATTGAATTTTTATGAAATCTTATTTAAATCTTATTCGTTATTTCCTAACTTTTGTCAACAGAAACCTATTTTTTTTGTATTTTGTAACAAACAATGTCTTCAAAACGTCATCACTCAATGTATTTCATGAGCACTCACATAAACGTTGCCTTTCAACTCGGCCGCACGCAGCTGTGTAGCATTCACTCGCAGGCGCGATCTTTTGTACGCGTTATATATATTGCGTAGTAACGTATGCAATTCTTTTTAACACCAAAAATTAAAATCGTTTCCCAGCAATAATTTTTAACAGAAATGGTCCTGATGATGGGCAGAATACGTAGACTTCGGCTTCGTTGAGGGTCTTGTTACACCCGGTATTATGAAATGTACATTTTCTAAAAATCTTGTGAGAAGTGAATAAATTTCTTTTTATTATTATTATTAAGTATTATTATTAATATGAAAAAGCTGTTGCTATTTGGGTACAAGTGCGAGCTGTCATCATTCCACTGTTCCATTTTGAACCGGCGCCCGGTTGGCATCAGCACGCTCGTAAACGGTCCAGGTATAACGACAACTAGTGAGTTATTGTCGTACTAAATCAGAGTAACTCGCAGTTTACGGGAGTTTAGAGCTAAACCTAATAATAGTATCGCAGATAAAACACCGGACGAGCTTTAAAACAAAGAGGGAAAATAAAAAGACGCTGAATAAAAAATAGAGCACTCAAATCCATCACTATCATAAATAGCGACTAAATAACATACAGCCAATTTCATCATTGATTTTTAACGCGATTAAGGCACTAAACGGGTTTAAGACTATCACTGTCATAACAAAAAAATACACATAAATTGCTAATTATAAGTGTTACAAAAAAACCTCTAATGATGGTAGATAGAATCCTTTGCCAATAGCGATAAGGACTGCTCAATCTCAGCACACTTTTAAAAAGCTAGTCAAAGAGCACTATCTTACCTTTTAAATTATATTTCTCATGGTCTTACAACTGGATTTAACTTCAATAATTTCCTCTACGCATTGTAGGTATTATGTATTATATGTAGGTTTATTATATTTTGGTATGTAGGTATATAGTATATTATATTAGTTACATTTTATCATATATTTATGTAGGTATTCGAGTTTAGTAGGATTATTATTATTACTTTATTAAATTTGCACACGTCCAACTACCCCATCACATTTATCTTAATTCCTGTCCATCCCAAGGTTGCCTGGAAGAAATCGCTTTTTAGTGATAAGACTGCCATTTGTATGTCTCCTTTATGTTTGTATTGTTACTTGTTTGTTCTGTGTGTATACAATAAAGAGTATATAAACAAAATAAAAAAAATAGAGACCATCAAACTGAACAACTTTTACTATGGGACCAACTCTGTAATCGCTGGCTGAAATCTTTGGGTTCAGAATTGGTCCCATAGTAAAAGTTGTTTGACTATCACATTCAGCATTAGGCCAAGCACCATACACAGGCAATAATTTAAACCAAATTAATCATAGGGAATAACTTGGAATTAATAATTGATTGTATGAAACTATTCATATCAAGACACAATAATATTAAGGAAATTATTTACCACATATAATTATTTCATAATACTATTATTATTAATTTATTAGTCATTTGTTATGAATAAGCCTAATAAGTAACTTTAGATGAGACATCGTCTGAGATGAATAAAAAATGTGTACATTAAATTTTAAATTACTTAATGACTAAACATAAATATTATGAAACATAAATTTCTGAAATATTGAATTACTCAGCCAGAATTAGTCATTAATTGATTTATTAATAAGCCCTGTGTCACTTTAAAAATATGAACAACATTGAAACATAAAAAATAATAGTAGGATAAAAGGTAATTTGAATAAAACGGTAAAACTTCATGCATTTTTCAAAACTGTCCCGCAAATACATTTACGTTAAGTTTTAGTAAAACTTAGTACCTACTAAAGTAGCTATCGATGACATTTCCATATTTATAAAACGTGTAGAAAAAAATATTTTTAAAGTCGGAGCGGTTTGCTTACAAACACTCTTTCTTTTTTTAAATTTGAGATTTTTTGCATTCACAATGTAAAAAATGCAAATTTAGTTATTGCATTAACCATAACATTATTTCGTTGGCTTGAGGAGTGTATAACTTTTCTTCTGTTTTCTTTTTTGCCGATTTTTATGGAGAATTTTCAAGAAGACTTACTAACTATTTCTCAAAATTTATTAACCGTCAATTTTATATAAAACATTTATTTGAAAATGATTGAACTAACTTATGCCATTTAGGTTAATTGAAAAAAAAAATAGCTTAGTTACAACAAATAAAGTGGTCATTTCTGCTAACAAATAATGGAATCACTTTCAAGATATTTTTGAATGTTAAGAAAACTGTAATAAATATTTTTTTATTTTTTATAGATGATTTATAGTTGTTTAAAATGGTCATAATTTGAGGAAAAGTGGGTGTCGTGCGGTTGATATGATGATCAAGCAACTTCTCTTGTGAGAAAAAATCGGCAATTTCATAGGACAATAACTAATATTTATACGTTATTGTTTTTTCAGATGAATGATTGATGTGATTTTTCCACAATTTTATTTTTTCTTTTATTTTCCATAAAAACAACACTCTCCCAAAACGGCCTTAGTAACACGACGCTCAATGTTTGGCTGAGGACAAATCAATTGTATGCCACATCATCAATTATGTAGATTGACAAATTGTCTCATGTTTCCAAATAAAATGACACTATTTCGCAACAAGCCTGAGACAGACAAACAAACTATAACATTCTAGTTAAAGAGACGGGATATTTCCATTCAGAAGAATTAAATCTGCTGGTCCTAATGGTTCGATACAGGGGTCCCGGGTTCGATTTCCAGTACATTTTGTACTCGGTTTTGTAGATGGTTTGGCCTTTTCAAACCCGGCGCCTGGCTAGCTACCACCATCTTACCGGAGTCTTGATTCTATAACAAAATTTAACGTTGTTGTGTGGTGTTGCGACGGTTGAGAGGTAAGATAGCCATTCCTCACTGATTGAAAAAATAATTAAAAAAAATAAAAAACCCGCCTGCATAAAAAGACGAGAAAGAGAAAGAAACAAGATTAAATAAATATTAAAGGCAACATGTCATAATAACATGCAGTCGGAGGCATGCATAAAGGAAGTGACATTATGAATGATTGAATTATATGCCTCCGACTGCATGTTATTATGACATGTTGCCTTTAATATTTTATTAATCTTGTTTCCATCTTTTCAGTCGACTTGTCTTTTTATGCAGGCGGGTTTTTAATTTATTTTTTATTTATATCTTTTTAGTTATTATATATTACGGTCATGATAAACCTTTTTGAAATCCTTATAATAAGCACTTTAATTTGACACCCATATTGCAGTATTCTAAAAAAAAATGTTTTTTCACTAGGTCCGGTTGTGGAGAGACTGGTTATCCGTCACACAGGTTCTCCTAGCACAGAGGCCAGTCTCTCACATAGACTACCATCATTATGGTTCATAGAATAAGCTTTATACTTAGTTGAATGTTTAAGTAATTATCATGTATTGTATATGTGAGAGAAGAAATAAAGATTTATTTATTTATTATTATTGAGGATTCCTAGTGTAGTGCGCCTTTACTATTAATTAATCTAACTAATTAATAGTAAAGGCTTAATAAAGGATTAATCTAACTAGTGTAGTGCGCCTAATTTGTATAGAATTAGATAGCATGATAATTGTGTCTGTATACCGCCCCCCTAAAGGTACCTATGAAATCTTTGAATCTGTCATGGAAGATGTTCTAAAAAAATTAAAGTTAAAAAATAAACCAGTAGTAATTTGTGGGGATTTTAATATTGATATTCTTGAGAACAATTCTTCGACCACTCGTTTTCTGGCATTATTTAAAAGTTTTAATTTACTTAATAAATTTTTAGAACTGATGTTGACGGGTGACTGAACACTCCGCCACTTGCATAGATAATGTTTTTTCAGAATGTGATCCGGAAAACAAATTTGTTTTTAGTAATATTTCATCTGACCATTACGGTTTGAAAGTCTCATATGCTGTGAACGTCATAGATACGCCTAAGACTGTAGAATGCAGACCTATCACAAAAAAGGGATTGGACAATTTTAAAAACAACATTGATGAACAAATTTCTTTAATGCCATGGAATTCGGATAATCCTGATGTTTTGTACGGGAACCTCTTTCATTTAGTTACTTATGAGTTTGATAAAACATTTAAAACAAAGACAATTAAATGTACTCAGAAGTTACGGTTCTGCGATTGGGCTACGACAGGTATTAATAAAAGTAGAAACAGACTTTATGAACTATACAAACTTTGAGAAACGAACCAAAGCCCAGGTTTCTTAGAACATGTTAAAAAATACTCGAAGACTTTCAAAATACTATGTGCAGTTGCAAAGTCTAACTGCATTAAAAAGTAAATTAAAAACTCGAGTAACAAAACTAAAACAACCTGGGATGTCATTAATCGTGAAACTGGTAAAACTAAAGCACGGGAAAATAGCCTAACGCTTAAAATTAATAATGAATTAATAAACACAGATAAAGAAATTGCTAATATTTTCGATAAGTTCTTTGTAAACATACCAGTAGAAACTACATCAAATTTGGATTCCTCACCAGCGGCTGCTGTATCTGTGCTAAAGGGACATGTGGCTGAAAGTGATTCATTGTTTAATTTTAAATGTATTAATGCTTTAGATATTATTAAAGCTTTCAATTCTCTAAAAATGAAAAGCTCCACTGATTTATGGGGCATATCAGTTAAGGTTATTAAAAATATTGTGTATACTATTGCCCCTTATCTTGCTGACGTTTTTAATCAGTGTATTGATCAAGGAATATTTCCTGATCTTATGAAGTTTAGCGAGGTAGTACCATTGTTTAAATCAGGAGATAAAGAAGACCCTAGCAATTACAGACCAATATCGATATTACCTGCCCTAAGCAAGATTTTTGAAAAAATAATACTTGAGCAATTATTATGTCATTTTAATGTAAATAAACTTTTGCACAACAAACAATTTGGTTTTACGAAAGGTCGTTCCACAACTGATGCTGGGGTTGCGCTTTTGAAGCATGTCTTTGAGGCTTGGGAGGGGTCTCAGAATGCCCTTGGCATTTTCTGCGACCTGTCCAAGGCTTTTGATTGTGTGGACCATTGCACGCTGCTGTTGAAGCTGAATCATTACGGTGTAAAAAATAATGCTCAAAAATTAATACTGTCGTATCTCAGTTCCAGGACTCAAACAGTTAATATCAATGGAATAAGTTCGTCAGGTTCTCATGTAAAAATGAGCGTTCCGCAAGGCTCCATTTTGGGCCCTTTCTTATTTTTAATATATATAAATGATTTACCCTTTTTTGCAGAAAAATTCTGTGATATTGTTTTGTTCGCAGATGATACTTCTTTAATATTCAAAGTTGACAGGAATAAAACTGATTTTGACGATGTGAACAAGGCACTCTCGCAGGTTCTTGCTTGGTTTAATTTAATTTAATTTATTTATTTATATTCAGGCATCGATGGCCCATAGATATATACCTTAAAAACTAAACATATATAATTTATAAAACAATGTTGTTAGTAAATAACTTAAAACATTATGTTAGTAAAAAAAATCAAGTAGACACTTTGTGTGTCGAATCGGTGGCACAAGGCAGCGTCCCTCTGAAGCGCCTGTACACCACGCCCTGCGGCCAGAAGTCCTCCTTCATGAAGAGGTCCAGCCTTGCTGTCGGGATGCGCACCACAAACGCCTTAAAATTGGTATTATGGCGCGACTCCAGTGGCTGAACTCTCAAACAAAAGTTGGATTTCTTCTTTATGTACTCGATCTCGTCCTGCACTGTGGTGGTATGGTGCAGGCGGGACAGGTACACGGCCGTGGTCGGTATGGCAGCTCGCAGCAGGAAGTTGGGCCCTGTCGGTGCGGTGCCATGGTGGTTCTTGCTCTCTCGCTGACGACGTCGCTTTTTGTTCCGAACCTCGAGGAAACCGTCTTCATCTTGGCCCGGTACGACGGCATTCAGCGAAGGGAAATGTTAATAATCTCCAGCTTAATGCTAAGAAAACAAAATGTGTTAAATTCGCTTTACCTAATGTACAGGCGAATCCCACTGAAATTGTTATCAATAATGAGAAATTAGATTTGCTCGATTCAACAGTTTTCTTGGGTGTTACTCTTGACAGTAAACTTCAATGGAATATGCATATCGCAGCTCTGGCTGGCAAGCTTAGCTCTGCTGCCTATGCCATTAGAAAAGTTAGACAGTTAACAGATGAAGAAACTGCCAGATTAGTGTATTTCAGTTATTTTCATAGCATTATGTCATACTGTATTCTTTTATGGGGGATAGCAGCCGATATAAATACTATTTTTGTTTTACAAAAACGAGCAATAAGAGCTATTTATCAACTAAGTTCTAGAACATCTCTTAGGGATAGATTCAAAGAGATTGGTATATTGACAGCAGCATCTCAATTTATATTAAACTGCATACTTTTCGTGCGTCGCAATATTAACTTATATACAAAACATAGTGATTGGCACAATCGGAATACCAGAAATAAAGACAAACTTGTAATGCCTCAGTATAGATTAGAAAAAGTCCGTGGTTCTTTCATAGGTCTTGGTATAAAGTTTTATAATAAAATTCCAAGTAATATTTTGGATTTACCATTTGAAAACTTTAAGTCTCATGTAAAAAATTGTCTTCTCAAAAAAGGATACTATACCGTTAAAGATTATTTAATTGATAAAACAGCCTGGTCGTAGATTTTTCTATTCTATGTGAAAATTGAGGGAATTGTCCTACCTACTTAAAACTTATTGTAAGCTTTTTGACTCGACGACGCCTTAATGCGAGTAGCTTTAGTATGTCATGCTCACTTTAAACATTTCTGCGGTGGTGTCGTGTGGGGCGGGTCGTTACGTTCCCTCAAATATGGTTGAGCGAAGCGATGGCTGGTCCATGCGTCATGCTCGTGAACGGGTGCTGCCAGTGGGAATGGGTCTGCTTCTGTCTGCTTGTACTAAGGGCGTCGTATATTTATATATATATTTTTTTTTCTCTGTTTGATGATATCAATATGTATGGCACTTCTTACTCAAAACATAAAACTAATAGGCAAGTAAACCTTGTTTTGATTTCTCTTTTTTTTATTGCAATCATTTTGCTTTATATAGTCAGTAGTTTTTGTAAGTAA
This sequence comes from Agriphila straminella, assembly GCA_950108535.1. Taxonomy (NCBI): domain Eukaryota; kingdom Metazoa; phylum Arthropoda; class Insecta; order Lepidoptera; family Crambidae; genus Agriphila; species Agriphila straminella. The sequence continues at coordinate 8,468,767 of OX467324.1, read as the reverse complement.
AGGCCTATGAAAAGCTTTTGGATATTATTAGTTTTCAATTCAGTGCCTTAGGATGGGTAGCCTAAGTATGTCATGCTCTCTTTAATCATTTCTGCGGTGGTGTCGTGTGGGGCGGGTCGTTACGTTCCCTCAAATATGGTTGAGCGAAGCGATGGCTGGTCCACGCGTCATGCTCGTGAACGGGTGCTGCCAGTGGGAATGGGTCTGCTTCTGAGTACCTATCTTAACGCATATTGAATTGTAAGAATTGCGTTTTTTATTGTTATTTTTTATGTCTTGTCTCAAGTATTTTTTGGTAAATTTTGCCTACTTATGTGCACTTTCGAGTAGCAGACATAGTGATTACTGATTTCTCAACTAGTTGAAAGTTATTTACTCTCACAATTACCTATCCGATATGTAGTAGGTATTTAATTTCAACCTACCTACCCATTGTGTACAAACTTTTGTTAATTATTGTGATGGAAAATGACCTCACTTTAAATGTGGAGCTCATTTTTCAATGTTGACGACTATACAGGGAGAAAAAAGCAGCCCTTGACGAGTTTCTTGCCGGTTCTTCTCGTTACAAGGTCTCCCGCTCAGGGTTTGCGAACCGATGGCGTAGCTTCTTTGACATTCACAAGTGCTTGTAACAGCCTAGACTGAATAAATGATTTTTTGATTTTGATTTTGATTTTACCGATGCTTTACCTGCGCAGCCGCATATACAACATGTTACAAAATACTTAAGCCCTAATGCCGAATATGGTGGATAGGGACCATCAAACTGAACAACTTTTACTATGAGACCAACTCTGAAATCGCGAAAAAAACAGCTGTTTCATACATACATTTTAATAAATGTAATCCCGTCTGAGGTGCTGGCTACGGGTGAGTCGATTTTTTCTAGTATTTTTTCTATTATATATATAAACATTTTCTATTATGAAACAGCTGATTTTTTTTCGCGATTTCAGAGTTGGTCACATAGTAAAAGTTATTTAGTTTCATGGTCCCTATCTACCATATTCGGCATTTAGGGGTTATTTTGTAACACGTTGTACCTATAGGTACAACGTTGTGCCTATAGGTACAACGTGTACCTTCAACAATATGACTGAGATGAAAGCCAATCAACGATCCGTTGTGAACAAAAAAGTTATCTACCCACATAAAAGCCAAATTAACTCATGAGTCGGTAACATTAAATCTTCATAATGTATCACAGATGTGAAAAATAAAATGAAACGAAAGCACGTGTATTGATCTAAATAGAAATGTTTGGCATTTCGAAATATGATTGAGTTCTACCTACGCGCGAGCCAGAAATATGCCATTGATTTGATACATCATTCACGGCGCTTGCGCACGCACACAAAACGCTTTCAAAAAATAAGTTTTTTTAAGGAAACATGCATAGGTAATTTTTAAGTTAGTTAAGGCAAGGCCAGTTCACGAAATTTACTCTTTCACTATGTCTTTAGAATAAGGTTGAATATTGCATAGCTTTAATTGACGCTTCGTCAGAAATTTAACGAATTTTAGTACATTTTTATTGATTTCTGAAATACTGGATCATTTATTGAAAATGTACTCGGTTATTGTGTTAGATCGATAAAAAAGCTATCCTTTTTGCATAAAAAATCATATCACTGTCGTTGAAAATTACGAAATCTGACGATTTGAAATTTAGTTTTATAAGTTTTTATGGTCGTATTCAGGATTTTTTTACAGAGTTACCATGCCATTTTTCAATATTCTGTTCGGTTAATTTGCTTCTTTGTTTCTTTTTCAGTCTACAGTAATTTTTGTGAAGTAGAATTTTACATCAGTTCTTCACATTGGATGTTCAAAAATCAGACTTTTCATCAGATCGTGAACTGGCCTCGCCTTAAGTTAGGTTCCTATAGTGATTTGAAGAGTGTTGTAACAAAGAAAAAAATAAAACATGAGTCTCTACTTAGCGAGTCCTATACTCCTTTGTAATGGTAAAATGTGGCATTGTTGTACTTAGTTAATTGCAATGCCTGTTATACTTGTGTTCTCCAAGTTGTATAAATTTAAGTATTCGACAATTCATTAGCGCCAACGCTCACGGGCGCTTAATCGCCGAGCGATTTTTTGTAGCCCAGAATAGAACATATGGAGTTCAATACGTAAACGCCCACGAGCTACAAAAAGTAGCTCACACATAGCTCGGCGACTAATCGCCCACGAAATGACACTGACAAGAGTGACAAGCGGCTTTAACCCTAAAAGACACCACAATTTTTTTCGCTGGCTGACATAATTATTTTTGTAATGGTAGAGTTTGCAATAAAAAGTAAGAGAATTATTATTACATGATATGCTTACCAATTTATATAGTTTTTAATCCTGTTCCAAAAAAGGTAGGAACACACTACGAACCTAAGGTCGGTTATAGGCAATTATTGTTCTGGGATTATCATAAGTTTATAATTTACCTATATTATTATGGAAAACTTAACGTAAACGTAACAAAAGAAACATCAAGTTAGCTAAAGAATTTGACTAGTCGCTAATAAAATCGTATTGAAAGCACTGTCGGATTGTCTAAGAACAAACATCTAGTAAATTTTATTTATTTATAAATAATGAAAATCAAAGCAGTCGCCGTTTAAATATGTTTTCCATAACAATGCCTACCTACCTACTTCTGTTTTGCGTAAAAGAATCGCAAGATTCAGTTTTTTAAGTAAGATGATTTTGGGCATGGAATAGGGGATAATACTGAGGAAGTAATGGCGCCACATGCGACTGTCCTAAATTCGTTAAATTTGATGTTTCAGATGTAAAATGTAATTTCTGACGTATTTTAGCCAATCAAAACCATTTTTGTTTACCACAGAGTACAATGGCGCCATCTGCGAAAAGTTTTACGTATTATTTCCTATTGCGAGTTTTTACACAAAAAAAGAAAAACCATAAGCATTCTATGGGTTCTTTATAAGGGTTCCGTAGCAAAATGGTAAAAAGGAACCCTTATGGTGTGACTCAGTCTGTCTGTCTGTCTGTCACAGCTGGATATCTCGATAACTATCTATTAATGGTATCAACTTGAAATTTGGAATAGTTTAAGATGACGTTTGCCCAAATATTTTGCAAATAAGGATGTTTTTTTTACAGCAGGAATTGAAAAGGGGTCTTAAAAATTTGAAGTGAGGCTACTAGTAGGGCATGTGGGTATCATAACATAATGAAAGAGTGTTGTTAGCACATTTTCAAACATTTCTCTTTTTTTAGGCCGCATAGTGTTCGACTTATAATGAAAAATGTAAAAACATACCGTTCCTTCCTTATAGTATAGAACTTATAGTAAAAAAGATAACTATAACGTTCGAAAAACATGAATAAAATATTCTATTGTACTGTTAGCCGATCGGTAATTATAGGGTTTGAGGTTATTTTTCGCACAAGTCATCACGAAAATACAAAAATGTGGTATCGATGCATTCAATACGATGCCCCGATCACAAATATATAAGATGAAAAGCGTGAAAATGGCGGGGGTAGAAACTGTGATGTCATAAAGTTTTCAGTACTTACAAAGATTTTTTTCATACCATGTGGTATATCAAAGCCCTTTGGCTTTGTGAGTATATTGCGAATATAAAACACACTATAACATGTCATCAAAATCTCATCATAGTAACATACACAGTAACAGTTAAAACACATAAAAAATACCGTTTGTGGAACATGGATAAAAATATTATTTTTTAATATGTCATAAAATGATGTAATACAAAAACTAGCTTATGTCTGCAAAACAAACACTTCGAGCGACTCGCAATATTTTTTCGGGGTCAAAACCTTCCAGTAGGTATCGAACAAATTTTTATTAATTCTTGAATTTGCGCATATAAAGTAAATGCAGAATTTTTGTTCTTCACACTATTTTGACGATAAAAGGATCTGTACCCTTAGCACGAACAGCTATCAAAAAAATAATCATTCGATAGATAAATTTTGTATTGGAAATTTGTACAACGCCATCTATCGCCGATAAGCGAAATGAAATTTTCCATAGAGAATTGTCTATCGAGTAATTTTACGTGCGTTTTTTTTCTCGATAGCTGTTCGTGCTAAGGGTACTGAAGACATTTGAATCGTATACATTGTTTGCTTCATTTGTGAAAAGTATATAATTACTGACATAAATAAATCATAAACTTTATTTTATAGAGCTTAGCAATAATAAAAGTGATTGTTCTATAATATTATTACCGGGTGCCTTTTAGGGTTAACCTACGTCAGCGACTAAAAAGCGCCGTGATTGTCGCCGCGATTATCGCCGCGTTTATCGCAGCGATATCGCCGCGATTAACGCCGCGCTTATCGCAGCTACAAAATAGCGCCCGTCAGCGGTAAGCCTTAACGTACGTATTTGTGGAATAAATCCGAAAAATGAGCATTGTTTTGCCATCTTAGGGAAAGATTTTGTAAACAAAACTCTAAATTCTTAGTTAAGTAAGAAATAAATTAAACGATGGTTAAATTAACGGCTATACAACTCCAGCCCACTTGATAGATTAGCCATCAGGTAAAGAATGTTTGTAAACAAAACTTTGCGCATTTTTCGTATTTATTTCACAAATATACGTACGTCAATAAATTAACATAAATACGACTTGGACAACAAAGATAAAGATAAACGAGAGAATAAAAAAAAACAAAATTGTTACAATTCGTGCTTATCTTTAAATTCATTTTTATTTATTATTATTTTTAGCTACATAGGCTACCTCAGGATTTACTTGCTCACATAAAATACACAAAATCTCTCGTTGAAACGTTTAGAGTGTAGTTTTTGATTAAATAACTTATTATTGACGACCTCCGTGGTCGAGTGGTTTGCACGCCGGTTTTCAAGGCGTCACCATCTCTTGAGGTCCCGGGTTCGATCCCCGGCTGGGTCAATGTAGAAAATTAACTTTTCAATATTGTCTCAGGTCTGGGTGTTTGTGATACCACCGTTGTCTCTGATTTCCATAACACAAGTGCTTTAGCTACTTACTTTGGAATCGGAGCAATGTATGTGATGTTGTCAAATATTTATTTATTTATTTATTATTATTGCCCCCCTATGTTTTCATACTCAATCCGCGCACAACGGGGTTGGCTACATTTATAGTAATGTGTGTTACTTTCAAAACTTTACCTACATACAATCTGCGAATGTAGCTGTTTGTTGTGCCAAATAAATTTAAAAAAAAAAGGTAAGCTGTTAATAATATTCAATTATTTATAAAACATGCAATAAAAAAATACTTTTGAAGTTCAATATGGGCGGTTTTTTGTAAACATTATTTCCGTAAGTTGGCTAAAGTTGATCGAGTTTAAATTCTTTCTTACTTATCTAAGTATTTAGATTTTCATCTAGAACAGGCATTGTAATTTTTTAAATACAACTACGCCACAGTTTACCATTACAAAGCCATTTTATAGGTTCTCAAAAACGTTTGTGTGCGCTATACCCGTTCGCCAAATCATACTCTTACTTCGGCATGGAATGCTATCGAGGTAAGGTTTATATTTAGAAATCTGACTTCAATCAACAAGTGCAGCACCGGCATTTCGAAAGGTTTTAATTGGAACATTAAAAACTCAAAATTATAACGTGTTATTCACCTTCGTAAACATAAAAGCATGGATTCAAATACACATAGGTACTGAGAAATTCAAGAACTTTGACTATGCTTTGCAATTCTACCCTTAGCACGAACAGCTATCGGGAAAACAAACGAGCGTAAAATTACTCGATAGACAATTCTCTATGGAAAATTTCATTTCGCTTATCGGCGATAGACGGCGCTGTACAAATTTCCAATACAAAATTTGTCTATCGAATGATTTTACGCGCGTTATTTTTTTCGACAGCTGTTCGTGCTAAGGGTACTGAAATCCTATTTCAAACTTCTCTCCCAAAACCACCCCGTGAGTTTTTGATTTGACATTCTGATCTGAGATATTCTAATTTAAATGTACATACGACAGCACGTTAAGTTCAACAGTGCCGATCTCAAGGTCAACTTGTATTGTCTGATGTGTCGTCAACTGTACACTAGCTCTTTAAATCGCAGGTAAAATTTTCATGGTTCAGCTGAATCTGAATTACATTTTACTACCCATCCTAGAACAACCATTACTAAAGTAGTTTAGCTATTACGATCGTTCACTCGGCTCAATGTGATGATCGAAGGCTCAATGCCAATAAAAAAGGAGTTTAAAAGAATCGGGATAGAAAGACGAGAGCAACAACCTTTTTAACGTTAAAAAACTAATAATAATAATAATAATGTTTATTCTTCTCTTTACAAATAATTATAATGCTAAGAGTAAAAACAACACTAAAAGTTTAAAAAGCACTTATTTTTAAGGAGACTGGCGCCTATACTAGGCCGAGGCCTGTAAGAAACAGGATCTCCGCCCTCGAAAATAATATTTGGTAACGATAAATATTTAACAATTTATTTAACATTATTTGAAAGAGTAACAAATTCTGATGTAAAGCCAAATTAGAAGTAAAGTAAAATGTGTGTGTATTTAATATAATTATATGTTACCGGCCAAACTAGTTTTGCCTAGGCTAAACTAGTTCTTCCTATACGCGATGGGATTAACTGGTATAGCCTAGACCAAACTAGTTTGGGCTAAGCCCGATAGGATTAACCAGGTTTGGCTAGGCCAAACTAGTTGATCCCGATATAAATACGCACATTCCAGGATAAACTGGTATGTTCTAGTCTAAACATTTTCATCATTTTTTGTATTACTCTTTGATTAACATTTAACTAGAGTCAGGAAATCAGCAATACACTATAAAGAAAACATTCAATTTTATAAATACTATATAATCATTGCATCTTACTATATGGATGTAGATATTTCAAATCATTATAATCAGGTCTTTCGGTACTAAGGTGGTGTGAGATAGCTTGCAGCATCTTATCTTTAGCACTGTTGAATTCAATGCCTTCATCAAACGTGCTGGCGACGTCATAGAATGATCGGGCGATGACGTCATCGGGGTGATCTTCCATGAAGTACCTGAATAACATGCAAAAATCTTAACATAGCGAAAAAATTTAAATTCACTACCTAATCTACTTCTTTCAAATTCTATTGAAAAATACAATACTAAATAAAATATATAGCATTGTGAATGCAAAAATCTCAATCTATTCAAAAATATTCAGAAGGTAAACAATCTTGGTGTTATTAAGATAATAGTAATATAATATAAGATAATCATAATAAGTAATGGTTCTATGCATAAAACTAGTTAGTTTATAAGCTTTTATATAATTTTGTTTGTAGATAGGTTTTTTGTAAAATTTCTGTTCTACATGTCCATGTCCATCAGCCATTTTTGATGTCCCCACTGCTGGGGCACAGGCCTTCCTTATGGGTGGTAAGGAGGATGGGCCATAACCCACCACGCGGGCCCAATGCGGATTGGTGGGTGTTAACGACTACAAATGCAGCCGGGACCAACGGCTTAACGTGCCTTCCGAAGCACGGAGGAGCTCGAGATAGTAAATTGTTGGTCACCCATCCCATGACCGACCCTTGCAAACGTTGCTTAACTTCCGCAATCGCTGGGCCAGGCGCTAAACCACTGCGCCACCGAGCTCCTGTTCTACATAAATGGTTTTATTTATACTACACTTAACCTCAGAATATAATGATAGTTAGTACTAACACTTAACATCAATGCTGAGAGCCTATTACAAAAAAGCATTGCGATAAGCATAGGATGTTCGTCCCACTCCGTGGCACTATTGACTCACGAATAAGGTTCAATATCAAGTAAATGTAACGACGAATTGCGTCCGACTATCGTGATTCTTTTTTGTAATAGGTCCTCTGTATTCACTTGTTGTGACAGGCAAAATGATTTTCCAAATAATAAATAGTACTCTTACTTCAAACACTCTTTCATATACACAAAATGCTCAAGAAAACAGCAACATGAATCAGTGTGAACTTTAGGTGACGATTTCGAGGCACCATCATCCACTTCAGTTTCTCCTGACGGTTGAGTAAAATCAACTTGCGTCTCCGCCGCATAGAGAGGTTTCTCCCCAAACTTCCTCATGTACAATTTTCTGATTAACGTAGACGTTGTCACGGGAATCTTCAGCCAGTACTTGTTAATCGCTCCATCATGTTCTGTTCTGTCTATTCCAATTTCCCGCTTCACTTCTGTCATAATAGCTTCCAAATCGTGGGTAGGTTCGAGCTCGTCAATTTTACAACAAAGTTTATGAATGAACCATGATCCAGGCTCGATGCTGTAAACACATTTTATACTCATCATTTAAGCCCTATTTACAAAAGGCATTGAAACCGTAAATGATAAACTTTGGCCCAAAAGGAGAAGAGTATGTACCCCTTTCTTTATCAAAACCGCTGAAAATTTTGCAATACCATTCTAAAAGTAAGGAGTCTGTGAAACAGATATACCTACGTTCATACCAGTTAGAAATCAGTTTGGGCTAAAGTTCTTTATAGATTATCATAAATATAGAAAAAAAGTTCAATTAGAAGCTTGATGGACAACTAATGTCTCTGCAAAGGTTTCGTTTTTCTTTCGATGTACGGAATATCTAGACTAGACCTATAATTAGTATCAGTCTCTGACTGTCTATGATCCGAAATTCAGAATAACTGGTCAACATATAAACTAGACTTATCAGGTTCAGCTCCAATCATAGATATCCTATTGCTTAACAAAAAGGACAAATAGAAATTGGTTTACCTATTTGGTGGCTTCCCACTGTATGAGCTGTGTATTAAGAGCAGATCAGACTCAACAGGTAGAGTATAGGGCTTTTTGTCTTCGTCAATATCCTTCTGAATTCGTCCCATTTGAAATTGCAATGGTGTAAAGTGGAGCAATGGTGTTATCTCTTCAATGCCTTGAGAAGCCTGAAATACGAAAGGATAAATACCTTATTATTTGTTCAAAAACGGGTGGGGATGATGATTCAGATTTCGTCCGTCTTTCATAACGTTTAAGTAGCGGCCGCCGCAGGCGACTTTATACGTGTGGACTTTGTTCTAGGTCCCCACCGAATACGAATTTTCATCCCCTATTTCATTTTCAATATTTATTTTTGCTACAAAAGGCAGCCTGTCCTTTCACATAGACCCATCTATCTCCTTATTAAAATTCGTTCAGTGGTTCATGCGTGAAAATGTAGCAGACAGACAGCGTTATCTTTCACCTTTCTATTTAATTATTACCTGTGCATTATACCTATGCAATGTTAAACTGAGAACTAGTTACTTACCTGAATAATAAAAATTTTGGGCTTAGTAATTAAAGTAGGTCTCTGGTCCACTTTGAAATGTTTAATGAGTTCTAGTTCGCTATATGGCTCATCTTTGGCCCAGATGAGGCTGTCTTTGGAGCTAATAGTTAGTACAGCCACTGCCACACACCCATAGTCTGTGAAGTCTTGTTTGCTAACTGAAATTGTTTGCAACAAATAAGATAGGTAATTAATTCTGCTGCTTAAACTATCTCATAGTTGCTTTAAAAATGATAATAAAACTAAACTGCAAAAACTGAGAAAAGTTCAAAAATTTTGCAGTTTTTCACGCATTTCGCAAGAATAGGTACCTAACTACTTTCTTTTTGCTTTCAAGAGGTCCAAATTAACATAAAATGCAGCTTTGCTTAGCGTTTAGCGTTTTCATTGTAAGATTATGACTAGCCTTTTGTTTCTTTTGTTTCATTTTAGTGGCCGACGTTATTTTGCCTATCGAAGTTTTGTAGGCGCCAATTTCTACTAAAAAAATATTGTAACGTAAAATTGACTCTTTGTAATACGAATAAAAAAAAATCTCTTAAAAGACTTTAGAGCTAGGGCCATCCCCAATTTAACTTATTCCTACTTACTTTTACAAAATGTATATTTTTGACTATCTACCTACCATCAAAACATAAAACCTACGTAAATAACTACAGTCCTAAACAATATGATTCATCGATATGTACGATTATAAGGGAAACAATACAATATCTACTTTATATCTCAATATAGGTACCTACCTACCTACTTTATATTATCTCAATCTTGATAATATCTAATCTAAACTAGAAAATCTCACCATGTTATTTTCATTTTACTTGCATTAGAAAACTGACAAGAAATAAGTATTATTAATATTGAATGGCAAAATTGGTTTGTTTTAACGTAGGTACAAAGGTGATTCAACAAATTAAAAATGTATAAACTGTAAAGAAAATAAACAAAGGACAATCATTATTACTTATATGGAAACAATTAGATTTTATTTATATCTAGGATTTAGAAAGCACTTACATTCTCGTAGTTTATCCAAAAGCTCTTCTTTTGTAAGATCTCTTTCTACAATTACTACAAAGCCAAATTTAGAAAAAGTTTTCGTAAGTTCTGATTCATCTTTTTCGATGTTCAAATTAGGGTTATATCCATTTACATTTTGATGGCTAAATATGAATAAGGCATGCTTCTCAAATTTCTCCAACTCGTATGTAATCGAATGTTTTTCCAACGCTCTTGTATTAAATATAACATTATTCTCCGGCACCGGTATATCATCAATTAATGCCACTTTGAAAGTTGAATATTCATTAAATTCTAAACTTTCTGCAGGTTGAGTTTTCATTTGACTATCCCAACTAGTGTTGTTTTCATTTTCATCTGCATCGTCGTTATTTGTGACAGAATCTGTAGATGTAGCTTCGATATCTTCGTTTGCTTGTTGAGGGCTATCATCAGAGTCTTGTTGTTTCTTTTTGCGATAGAAAGTAAAAGATTTTCCTTTTTTCTTACCCTTTCGTTTTCTATCGACGTATTCGAAAGGATTTTCTAATTCTCTCGGTGTGGGAGGTGTCGTCAGTTCCTCTGTAGATTCCATTTTTTATTTGTAGGTAGTATTGTTTTTTATTACATTTTAAGTTTCGTATTCAATAGTTGTTTTCCGACTACTGACGACGGCTAATTTTATTTTATCGATCTACTCTACACTGTCTGATAACGCCAACTGATAATCTATATCTTGTAAAGTGATGTACGTAGGTATATCACAAACGTGTAATTTTTTATTATAAAATAAAGTTAATATCATATTATTTGTTTGAAGTGCGCCTATTTTTGCGTTTTTCTTATGAAACCTAACGTTCAATTTGTGATAACCTCAATCTATAAAAAATTACGCCCTTCATGTTCTATTGGCTAGTACAACATAATACTTACCTACTCATATTCAATGATACTAACTAACAGTACGCCAGTTCTTTTCCTACATTTTGTTAGGTCACATGGTTATGCTTAGAAGGTGATATTTATCGTCTCTTTGCTTCTAAGTAATTCTTCTTCTTCATGATGGACTAGGTTAATAATTGATTCTGTAGTTTAAGGATGATAATATTCTGGAAAAGACTTTCTGTTTTAAGCTCGCCATAGGGACCGCAAACAACAAGGGCATTTTTTATCCAGGCCCTTATTTTGTAACCGTTTTCGCTAGTTGATGAAGCCCGCATGCGGGAAGTTGTAGGTCCTGTACCATAACTCTTGACTGTAGCTTCGTGAATTTAGTTGCGTCGTTCCCGCACCCCACTTGCTGCAGTAACCTCGACCTACAAAGATTGGTCGTTGAAAGGTACTCGCTTCGCTACACTGCTTCCGGGAAATACCCGCATGCTGTTTTCGACCGAGTCATCGAATCGATCATGTTATCGGCTAAATATATGATTTTCATAGTCGTTACGCAGCATGCCAAAAGCCGCCGCTAACTGTATATCGATCGACGGAGTTATCGACCGGTAAAATGGAACTTTTACCACAGAATCTTTTACCGACATCCTTGTCGGTTGACAGAACAGGGTGCCTACTGCCATGTCTTAGCGCAGTATTATTTCATTTGTACGATGCACGTACATGCGATTTATTTTGTTATTAGATAAAATTCTGCTTATTATGTATATTGTTAAATTATAGCAGACGCGGCGTAGCCGTGACCTGCTTTCTTTCACTTCCTACCGGATTCAAGCTGCACTTTATGACATAATGTAATTTTATTAAACATTAATCGATTAGATTCCGTGACAACAACTACTGCATTTTCTTTTCTTTGCAATCATCTGCATACAACCCTGCATCCGACATCTTGCATCACTGCATTTTAAATATTACTTTGCATCAAACATCATTCTTACCATGCTCTTTCGTACTACGACCTTCATAAAGTATGATTATTGTAATAATGTTTCCGTTGGAAGTTTTGTGACGTCATCGATCAATCATTCACTTAAACCACGACGTGTCTTTTGACAGCTAGCATTATTGTTTTTGTGTCAAATTTTAAGAAATTTTGCAGTTTTAAAAAAGTTGCTTTTTTCTCAACGGAAACAAAACTATTTTGAGTTATTTTATTTAGATATTGGAAATTGCGTCATAAACAGGTAAGAGAAACGTTTTTATACATATTGTTCTTCATTGTGAATGTAATATTAGTTGGTATGTTTTATTTATCGGAGCTCGGTGGCGCAGTGGTTTAGCGCCTGGCCCAGCGATTGCGGATGTTAAGCAATGTTCGCAAGGGTCGGTCATGGGATGGGTGACCAATAATGTATTATCTCGAGCTCCTCTGTGCTTCGAAAGGCACGTTAAGCCGTTGGTCCCGGCTGCATTTGCAGTCGTTAACACCCACCAATCCGCATTGGGCCCGCGTGGTGGGTTATGGCCCGTCCTCCTTACCACCCATAAGGAAGGCCTGTGCCCCAGCAGTGGGGACATCAAAAATGGCTGATGGACATGGACATGTTTCATTTATATTTGATAACAAATCCTTGTCATCACCTATGGCATTAAGGGTTGCTGTAATTTCGTTCCATTTTCTGTGCGAGTATTCTTTAGCCTGCAACGACCTATTTATAGGCCAAAGCAATATCCTTATTAGACTTTAGAAACTCCCATAGAAGTTCTAATTGACGTACGGACACGCGACTAGTTTTTTTACTGAAAGACAAGAGGGTAGTTCTTCGGAAAAGTGTTCTCCGTGTAATTTCCACAGCATTTTTGAAATCACTAAATTAAAGTGAATTACACAAAAAAATTGAAAGCTTATGCAAATTCAAACATTATATCAAAATTCGCCACGTAGCGAATGCATACTTTTGCTAAAAAAATTATAGAAAATTTGCGATCCATGGAAATTACAGTAAAGACCACGGAAATTACCCAGCAGATAAAATTTTGCTAAACATCATGTCAGATATGAAATTAAAGCTCAAATAAAAGTTAGTTGGGGTAGTATTAAGAACAACATTGTATTATAATTATATTTAGCAAAAATAGTAGATTAATAAAAAAAAACTTACAAAGGAACTCAATGTAGAAACATGAAGGTAATAAATAATAATGTTATAAATTAATTAATTTCTTTTAGAGTATATTATTGATTGCATATTATGGATGAGCATCATAATAATAAAAATAACAAATATTTGGTAAAAAGTATCAACAATCTGTACGACCTAGGTCAATACTCGTTTACTAGAGACTAGTTTTCACTAATTATGTATGGTCTTCAAACAATGACGCTGACTAAGTTTACCAACGTGCTCTGTATAACGATACAAGTTCTAATGCAGATCAGTTGGACTGCAAGTCCTGGGCACAGACTCCTAGCCCGGCAGAAGTACATACTTCCCTTTTCGCTGAATATACGACGTGACCTGCTTTCCTCAACAATGGTGACCTGACCACCGACACTGGACAGCAGCAAGGTATACCACCCCTCATGAGTGAAGATTGGAGTTAGCTTTCTAGGTCAGCAATCAAATGCAACTAAGCCCTGCAGCAGCAACTCTGCAACTGGCGGACGACGGTAACACGGCAGCCCACAGCCAGGTGATAATGCGACCTACACCGGTGTGGCAGTTCTGCATACGAAGCCATACCGCCCATAGAGTAGAGTAACCACCAGCACATATCGTCATATCGGGAGACTGGAGTGTAACTGACCTATGTACGAGTATTTCAATATAAAGCAAAGCCACTTGCTTTGCTTTTGATTTTCTTTTTTGAGTAACGAAGAAATTAATACGGGATCGACGAAAGCCAAGCTCACCCGACACTTTACCAAAGATATCCAGGACGCCAGCCTGAGAATAGTATGGCCCTCAAACAGCCAAAAAACAACAAGGTGGCGGGTGACGATGGAATCACTAGAGAACTTCGGAGAGCTGACGGAAAGCCGATACTCAGAGTTTTCTAGAAGTGTACTCAAATTATCCAGACTATTAATTATACCTAGGACAGACAGTCCTACTTAAGTGAGTCCAATTTCGAGGAAGAGATCTCTCGTCAGATCCAACTCAAAGCTTCGAAAATTGTTTCAGTGTCTCAAAACGACAGTGTGTGTGTTGTTGCCAACTTGCCTTGATTGGCGACAGAAATGAAGAGATCCGTAGAAGAACTTAAGTAACCGACATCACTTGATGAATTGCACAGCTGAAGAGTAACCGACATCACTTCAAGGATTGCACAGCTGAAGTGGCAGTGGGCGGACATAGCGAGACAAACCGGTGGCTAGGAATAGTGATCGCGCACCGGATGCCCCCACCCCCTGACAAAGTAGTCCGACGATCTGGTGAAGGTCGGAGGAAGCTGCTGGATGTGGGCAGGACAGGGCCAATCGTTGTGGAGAACCTTGGGGAAGGCCTACACCCAACAGTAAGTGTCGAGCGGCTGATATAATAATCCAAAAATAAAACAAAGTAATTTCCATGGGCTTTATGTAATTTCCATGGTGTTTTACACATGGAAATTACGCCATGGAAATTACCAAAAAGCATTAATTTTGAAATTTATCGGCATTGAAAAGATATAACCTGCTACTTTGTTACTGGTTAAGTACATTTGGGAGTAAGGTATTACACCTCAGAACCCGTTTACAAAAAATAGCACAATTATATTGCAAAAATGTGACATGGTAATATACATTAGAAATGAGAACCAAATTTTTTTAAATCGTAGAACTTAGTCTTGCACCAAAAGCGTGGGAAACAGCAACACAGCCATCTTACCTGTCAGTAGCGGTGTAACTGTCGATTCGAAAACATCAATCACTATTTGTCTGTGAATAGCCAGTCCAGAGCAATGGCCTTCGCAAGAGGGCGCAGTGAAAAAGTAGCTAGGCGTGTGACATACTTACTTAGGTCCATAAAATCAAAAGTTTCCCTCCGATATGATTTAAAATTTGATCAGTAGATAACGTGATATGTCTATTTTAAATATGTGTACAAAACAGATTAAAAACGTGGGTGATTTCAAAAATATCCGCGATTTCTCATAAGCCGGCGCCCGTGTGACACGTAAAAACGTGCAAAATTAACCGGATTTGAGGTGTTGAGGGTGAGTTACTCCGATCTACGTAGTTTTTAACCAGTGAAATCTATATGACACGATGCTTAATGAAATGTAGAAACGATGTAATGATAGTTTTAATCATAATTATTTGTTTATATAGGAGATATGAGTCTGTGACACTCAAAAATTGCTCTAATATTGCTATAATACTTAGTTAAACTAGCACGCGTTTAAAGGTGATAAAAGGAAATCTTTATTTACTTACTTTAAGTCCGACATTTAAGTTTAAAATATAAAATTTTATTAATTTACAAAGTTCAAACACAAGCGCGCTTACACAGTTTTTTTTAATGGGGTTGGTAAACTTTTTCGAAGAGAATTGTTTTATATTTTTTTTTGATAGCACAAGTTTGAAGAATAAAGAAAATAATATTATGATTTTTTTATTTTACCTTGTTAACTAAATATATTTTTTTATATTATTATCGCAATAAAATATCAAACATACGGCTGAACACGAAGTTCCTTTGCATTTACTGATTTAAAAAACTGATTGACAGATTTGACAGACAGTGACAAAGAGTAATCATACCTTTGTTTTTTTTGTTTTGAGCAACAACATAGAAAGTCTTTGGAGCAAAGGCATAACCTACGCATACAGCCGTAATAGTGATTTATTGTACTATGCTGTAAATTAAAAATTTAAATTTTTATTTAAATTAAAATTCCTGACTCCAAAGCCAAAAGCTACCAGAACATATATAATTCACAACAGTTTTGGAAAAGTTTACCAACCCCATTGTCGCTTTCTTGGCCGTTGTTCACTTCTTATTATTGTGTTTTGGCAATCTACTTTCCTCTTGGAAGTAATTTTTGCCAGTGTCAAGTGTAGATAGCAAATAAGCCGTAGTGATGGCTAGCAGGGAATAGACAATTTCGCAATATCATTCGTTCTTTGGCAGGAATAAAGTATTATTACTTTGTGCAGGTTGTGGTACGAATTTGAAAAATCTTATTGTAAGCTTATAACAAAACGGTGATGGTAAGCCTCCTGGATTACAAGTTTAGGACGCTATTTTAATTCTGCATGGAAGGAGAGCCATAGAAGCGTTTGTAGCGTGCCTAAAATACATTTTGCTCTATAAAGCTTGTGGATTGCAAAAATAAAACAAACTAGAAAAAAACAAATTATCTTTAATTATTTACTATTGTAATGTGAGTAACAAGTCAGGAGCTTAAACGATCAGAAATCATTATTTTGTGTTGTAAAGATGTAAAAATTTTTGATATTTGAAAGACCCACATTTATTATTGAAATATTCTGTTATAGTACACAACATCTCCTTTTTCACTTCATTATGATATGGGTTGTTGTCGCATGTGCTAGCCAGTTCATATATAGCTTGAGCTTCGCTGTCATTAGGGTCGAGTTCTAAGTAATGCCTGAAATCAAAAATAATTATTGTTATAATACATATACAAGTGATATAATCAGTAACAAAAACAACGATCTCTGTGATTGAGCTAGCATGCAAGTTGTAATTGTAGCCATAACTGTTCCAAAAGGCAATACTATTGAAACACAATTGTTACGTTAATCAAACACCAATATAAAAAGCGCTAAAAATGCAAGCATGGTGTTTGAAGTTGGGGTACGCTTTGATTAACTGGCACCATGACAAGCTTGATTGCGCAGAGATTGTTATACAAGTTTTATGCTAGTCAACCTCTATATCGAAATATGTGCTACAAAATTCAAGTTAGGTCGATTAAATAACCCTTAAGTCCACATCCCATAAGTATAGTGGGACCAGTTATATATCACCTACCATTTTTCAAAGAGGGGCTACTGGTCCCTGGGCCCAGTAGCAAGTGGACCAGTGGAACTAACCTAACCCGACTATCACCCTGTGTTTGTGGTCTTAAATTAAAAGGTTTGATAAAACATACTTCAAGCAATTCCTCATGTACGCAAAGTGTTCCAAGAAACAGCTACAGTCGCTCCGGCTGTACCCAGGTACTGACAAGTATCTTTCCATCATCGTAAAGTTCGCAGAATCTTCTAAAGAAAGGGGCAGTTCTCCAAACTTTCTTAAATACAACTTCCTGATCAAAGTTGACGTAATTACTGGCATCTGCTTATTTACTTCCAATTCACTCGTAGTTGTGTTATGTTCTTCGTCAGAAAGATCAATAGCAACTACGCGCTTCACTTCAGTCAAAATGGATTCTAAATCGCGTGTTTTTGCCAAACCATCAATCTGTTCACAGAGAACTTGGATGAACCACGACCCACAAAGTTCGTCTCTGGAAAAATAATAAATTCCAGTCAATTCACTTTTAGGTGCATAAAGTGACCTATACCGGGACCTCATTCCTACCTGTGCAATGGTTTTCCTACATAGGAGCTATGCAAAACAAGCATGTCAGAATCCACGGGCAATGTATAAGGCTTTTCATTGTCTTTTTCATCTACGTACTTTTTATTTGGGCCTCTTTGACCAAAAACCGTCACGGCTCTAGTGTGCTGCTTTTCCCGGCAAGCCTGGAAATACAGAAAAGTTCTGTTAAGCAAAACTTAAATTATTTAAGGAGCTCGGTGGCGCAGTGAGTAAGTAGATTTGCCCTGCGATCAGGATCGGTTATGGGATTATGACCAAAATTTTGCAGGTATCTTGAGTTCTTCCGCACTTCGTTAGTCATTAACACCCATGATACCCACCCATCGATCCGAATTGGGCCCACGTAGTGGGTATGTATGATTTATGAGACATCCATCTTAAAACGAAGGCCCGTAGGTACCGCAGGAGTGGAGGGAGGGCAGACATAAAACATATCTGGTGATGATGATGAAACTGAATTATTGGAAATTATAACTGCTATAAAAGTTTCAACGAAGCACAACACCATGTTTTAAACCTCTTACTAAGAGATGGACGAGGGATGGACAGGGATTAGATAACTTTTCGTTATTTTTTCGACCTGCCTTTTTGTGG
The DNA here is from genome assembly GCA_950108535.1 of Agriphila straminella. Classification (NCBI taxonomy): domain Eukaryota; kingdom Metazoa; phylum Arthropoda; class Insecta; order Lepidoptera; family Crambidae; genus Agriphila; species Agriphila straminella. The sequence continues at coordinate 8,450,397 of OX467324.1, read as the reverse complement.
GATAAATAACTAAATGAAAATGAATAAATAGAATTGTTATTACGAAATGCAACAGACGAACTATTTAATCATAATCATTTATTCGCATCAAACATGGTATAAAATGGTGGATACATTAATGGTGGATAATTAATAGAAATGTTTAATTAAACTTGCCTGAATAATGAGAATCCTTGGTTTAGTGATCAAAGTCGGTCTTATGTTGACTTTAAAGTGCTTGATAATTTCACTTTCATGGTAAGCTTTGTCTTTGGCTCTGATAAGACCTCCTTCAGCACCATGGGTCAGAACTGCCACAGCCACACACCCATAGTCGGTAAAGTCTTGAGAACTGACTGAAATCAAACGAATCATACTTCAGTCTCTTCTGTTATTCCCTGCCAAATAACATTCTCTCACGCTATCTTTCGGTGTGTCATAGCTTTATGACTCAACAATTATAGTGCACTCGGCAACATCACACTAATTTTATAGATAGTTTATGCAGAAAAACGATAAACACAACGTTCGTTTGGTACTTATCTTCTTGTACCGATAAATTGAATATTAGTTTTGTAATTAGGTAGTTCTTGGGAGAGCAATTTTTGAGTGTCACAGACTCATATCTCCTATAGAAACAAATAATTATGATTAAAACTATCATTACATCGTTTCTAAATTTCATTAAGCATCGTGTCATATAGATTTCACTGGTTAAAAACTACGTAGATCGATCGGAGTAACTCACCCTCAACACCTCAAATCCGGTTAATTTTGCACGTTTTTACGTGTCACACGGGCGCCGGCTTATGAGAAATCGCGGATATTTTTGAAATCACCCATGTTTTTAATCAGTTTTGTACACACATTTAAGATAGACATTTCACGTTATATACTGATCAAATTTTAAATCTATTCGGAGGGAAACTTTTGATTTTATGGACCTAAGTAAGTATGTCACACGCCTAGCTACTTTTTCACTGCGCCCTCTTGCGGAGGCCATTGCTCTGGACTGGCTAGGCACAGACAAATAGTGATTGATGTTTTCGAATCGACAGTTACACTGCTACTGACAGGTAAGATGGGTGTTGCTGTTTCCCACGCTTTTGGTGCAAGACTAAGTTCTACGAAGTTAAAAATTTTGGTTCTCATTTCTAATGTATTTCCATGTCACATTTTTGCAATATAATTGTGCTATTTTTTGTAAACGGGTTCTGAGGTGTAATACCTTACTCCCAAATGTACTTAACCAGTAACAAAGTAGCAGGTTATATCTTTTCAATGCCGATAAATTTCAAAATTAATGCTTTTTGGTAATTTCCATGGCGTAATTTCCATGTATAAAACACCATGGAAATTACATAAAGCCCATGGAAATTACTTTGTTTTATTTTTGGTTTATTATATCAGCCGCTCGACTCTTAATGTTGGGTGTAGGCCTTCCCCAAGGTTCTCCACAACGATTGGCCCTGTCCTGCCCACATCCAGCAGCTTCCTCCGACCTTCACCAGATCGTCGGACTACTTTGTCAGGGGGTGGGGGCATCCGGTGCGCGATCACTATTCCAGAGCCACCGGTTTGTCTCGCTATGTCCGCCCACTGCCACTTCAGCTGTGCAATCCTTGAAGTGATTTTTTTTTTGAATTTCATTTATTATATAATTTACTTATTAACTATTACATTTATTTTTCCCCGCAAAACCATTTCCATGGTTTGTCTGCGATGTCGGTTTCTCTTCAGCTGTGCAATTCTTCAAGTGATGTCGGTTACTTAAGTTCTTCTACGGATTTCTTCATTTCTGTCGCCAAACAAGGCAAGTTGGCAACAACACACACACTGTCGTTTTGAGACACTGAAGTAAGTTGGACGCAAACAATTTTCGAAGCTTTGTGTCGAGGACAGCAAAGGAAACGGCGGTTGAAAGGGGAAAAGGAAGATTTAATAACAGATAAAAAGGAAACACATTTACAATAGCCAAAGGAAAAGCAATATGACAAGAATAGAGTAAAGAGACAAAAACATAGTATAGGTATTTACAAGCAACTAATTACAGAGTAAAAATAGGTCTATACATGGGTGGGCCTATCCTTGACATAGCCCTCCTCGTAAACGAAGTTTACTAAATTTAGCCAAGGACAGACCCTTTGTCTTAAAAAAACTAATTCTCAAAAAACGACAAAAGGAAAACCCCAATTAAAAACAAAAAACTAGACGCTTAGTTTAACTAATTTTCTAACCGGACGTCTCAACGTGCCGCCTACTGTGCGCACGTCCGCTACTCGCACAATTCCGTCTCGACCAGGGTAGACTCTATCAACTCTGCCCTTAGGCCATACGCCACGCGGTAGGTTGGCATCACATATGAGAACAAGGTCACCGGTTTCTAGGTTTATCGCAGCAGCATCCGCATCCCTTCTTGGGTTCAAAATCGGAAGATACTCGCGAACCCAACGCTGCCAAAAATGGTCAGCCAATCTGACGGCCTTCTTCCAATTCGCTCGTCGCACCAGGTCGCTGTCATCAAGGTTGTCTGGGCGAGGGAGGGGAGAAGACTGGCCAATGAGAAAGTGGTTAGGCGTTAGAGCTGGCGCGTCTCGCGGTTCTACAGGAACATGGGTCATCGGCCGAGAATTGACGATACCTTCGGCTTCCAACAAAAGCGTGTTGAACACCTCTTCGCGAGGAGCCCTGTCTTTTAGAGTTGCGGATAGGGTTCGCTTGACGCATCCCACAAGTCGCTCCCACACTCCCCCCATGAAAGGCGCTGAAGGCGGAAGAAAATGCCACTCTATCTGCTGATTGCTCATGAAGTCTGAGATGGCTGGTTGGTACGACTGCCACTCCCGCTGGATCTCACGATTGGCTCCAACAAAAGATGTTCCATTGTCTGAAAAGATTTGCTGTGGACATCCTCGCCTGGACATAAACCGACGCAGAGCCATGATCGCAGAGTCGGCTGACAAACTTCCTACCACCTCCAAATGAACTGCTCGGGTGGAGAAGCAGGTGAAGAGTGCGACCCAACGTTTCTCTCGGCGCCTCCCCACAGCAACTTCGACGGGGCCAAAGTAGTCCAAACCGGTGATGGAGAAAGGACGCTGATGGTGGAGAAGTCGTTCTTCAGGCAAGTTTCCGACTGGTGGGGTGGACGCTGTGGCCTTCTTATTCCTGCAGACTTGGCAGGCTGCAGCGACTGTTCTGACGGTAGGCCGGAGACGAATTATCCAGTAACGCTGGCGAAGCTCGTTCACAACCATCTCTCGACCAGCGTGTCCTGCCCAAACGTGATAGTGATGGACGATGAGGCGAGTAGCATGCTCTGAGCCGTTTAAAATGACAGGCTGTTTTACATCTTCCGTGACGTCACTCGCAGCAGCAATTCGACCGTGCAGACGATACAGGCCTAGACTATCTTGTTTAGCTTGCAAGCGCTCAAAACAACTCACACTGAGGCTTTCTTGCTGGCTTTGTCGCAAAATGTGCAATTCGGCGCTCTTCATGTCAGCGGCTAGTAGCGGACGCGGCCCTCCTCGTTGGCGAGGACGTTTAGAAAAAACCTTCTCACGAAGGAGACGCAAAAATTGATGGGCTCGTGCGGTAGCACGTAATAACCTAATCCACGAACTAAAAAGTTTACAACTAGGATGTACAAGATTAAAAAATATCGTAGGAGTCAATGTAACAAACGTTTAAATTTCTACAGAATTGCTTGGCTCGGCAGGGAATTCTAATTGGTTACGCAACAACATATCGGGTCCCTGCAGCCACCTGCTTAACGATTCAACTCCAGTTGACGCGACACGAGTGGCGTCATCAGCAACATTAAGCTCGGTTGGAATCCAAAACCATTCGTGAGCCTGAGTCAGCTCAGCCATTTCGCCTATCCGATTCCGCACAAAAGTATTTGAATCGCTAGCAGCACTCCGAATCCAAGCAAGGACGGTTTGTGAGTCGCACCAAAAGAATCTTTTTGAGGGCTTAATACGGTGCTGCTCACAAATCGTTGTAGCTAATCTAACTCCTAACAACGCGGCTTGCAATTCAAGTCGCGGCACTGAAGTCGGCTTCAGCGGCGCGACCCGAGATTTGCTCATTATAAAGGCTACTTTCACGGAACCGTCCGAGAAAATAAATCGCCAGTACGAAACGCAGGCGTAAGCTTGGTTGCTCGCATCTGAAAACGTATGCAGTTCGCAAGTAACGGGACCAACGGTATCGGTATAGCAGCGTGGAATCGAAAGAGATCCTAAAGATGCCACGCTGTTATACCACTCTCCCCATCGCGATCGTTCGACTGAGGGTAAAACATCATCCCATTCCCGAACCAATTGCCAAGTGCGTTGGAAAAGAATCTTACCCGTAGTAACGATGGGAGCTAAGAAACCTAAAGGGTCAAATATTTTCATCAGATCTCGCAGCGCTTGACGTTTTGTCAACGCTTCGAGGTCAGGTGAACAGAAATTAATTTTGAAAATAAAGTGGTCAGCGTGTGGGACCCAATGCAAACCTAAAACGCGCATGCCTACCCCCTCGAAATTCAAATCAACTTCTCGAATTTCCTCTTTAACTAAGCTCGGTGGCAGCAGTTTGAGAGCCTCTCGATTATTGGACACCCACGACCGCATTTCAAAGCCACATTGACTGTGGACATGAACAATGTCAGCAGCCACCCTAGCTGTGTCTTCTACACTATCATAACTGCCAAGATAGTCATCCATATAATGACATTCTACTATATCTCTAGACGCTTCAGGATACTCAGACTCAAACTCTCTCGCGTTTCTGTTTTTGATATAAATCGCAATAAAAGGAGAACACGATGCACCGAAAATTAGTGATGTCATTCTAAACTCTCTTACAGTATCCTCAAGATCTGAGCGCCAGAGGTATCTTTGACAATCCAGATCTACACTTCGAATTTTGATTTGCGGAAACATTTCCCTGATGTCGCCTGTCAAGGCGACTTGACCTTCGCGAAACTTCATTAAAACTCCTAATAAAGATTGCAAAAGATCGGGCCCCGGCAGTAAAAGAGAGTTTAGACAGACTCCATGGGTAAGAGCGGCTGCATCATGAACGATTCTAAGCTTACCTGGCTTATTGACATTGGTAACACCAAAATGTGGAAGGTACCAACGCTTGGTGTCGTCGTGTAATTTATGTGAGTCTGTGCATTCTTCCGCGTAGCCTTTGTCTACGTATGCTTGAATATTTTTCGTATAGATATCAACATAATCGCTATCGCGTCTAAAACGCCTCAAAAGAGAGTTAAGCCGGCTGAGAGCCAGGTGGTAGCTATCAGGCAAACGAGGATTGTCTTCTCGCCATGGCAAACCAACCTCGAACCTGCCCTTCGGCAGACGGCGCGTTGTTTCTTCCACAATTCTGACAGCTCTCTGCTCTTGGGTGGTATAGGGTTGCTGATGTTTAATTCCAATAGACTCTAAGCTATAATAGTCCCTAATGAGAGAATTCAGCTCTTCGTCACTGTCGGTAACGAGACAATGATTAAAAGTAGGTATGTTTTTGCTGAATTTTGGCTGGCAACCGTATATCACCCAGCCAAGTGCAGTTCGTATCGCAGCGGGTTGAGACGGCGATGAACCAAACCGGTTCTCTAAGCTAACCAGCAGGTGCCAGTCACAAATACCAATAAGTACTCGAGGAGTAGCTTGCTCAAACGACAACTCATCTGCAATGTCACTGAGGTAACTGTAAGAGGAAAAATCTTCTCTGCGCACTGACTGGCTAGCCAGAGACAGGTCAGGCACAGTTCGCGCATCACTAATGTTGAAAACTTCCGAAGTGTTTCTTCCCCGAATATTAAAGGTGACTCGCTTCGAATTAATCTTGCGGGAACCTGTCACGCCGCTCATGAAAACTTCTTCATTAGCGCCACCTAAACCTAAAGTGTCTGACAACTGAGAATCCAGTAGACTTGTGGTAGACCCGTCGTCAAGTAAAGCGTATGTATGCACTTCCCCACCTGGGCCCGATAGTACCACGGGCATAATTTTCAATAAAACTCTATAGGAACTTTTTCCTTTTACTGAAAAAGAGGTCGCATTACAAGCGTTGTCGGTTGAGGTGGCAGGTTGTACGCAAACTTCTTGGTCGGAAATCATACCACGATTACGATTGTCGTTGACACTGACGTTATGTGAAAGCGAATTCTTTATGGCAGATGGCAATGAATTACGGGTGACAACTGACGTTGGAATGTTTTGATGATTTTGACACTGACGATTCGTGAAATTATTATCGTTGGAATGCAATGAATCTGAATGCAGTAAATGGTGATGATTTAAACTACATTTGTTGCATGATTTTGCTCTGCAGGTTCGCCAATTATGTTTGCCTTTACGGAAACACTTGGGACAAATATTGTATTGACGAACCCACGACCAACGTTCATCAATGGAAAGTGATGAAAACTGAGGACATGATTTGATGCTGTGGTCCGACTGACAATACAAACACTTAGGAGAAGCTATGGAGTTTGCGTGCACCCGATGAAACGCCGGCTGGGTCTTCGGCCTGTCCGTGACAAAAGCAGCGCCGCCACTCAATAAGGGGCTGGGGCTAAAGCGAGCATGTTTGCTAGCTTCCTGCTCCAGGAACGTCGCCAACAACTCCAACATCGGTGTCTGGGGGTCAAAATTTTTATCAGCGAAGTCCAACCACTTGTCCTGCAAATTAAAAGTTAGTTTTGCCAACAAAGTATGTACAATCTCCGGCGAATAAATGTATTCATTTTTATTAAGTTGTTTAATTATACATAAACAAGATTGTACTCTTGATGCAAAAGTGAAAATTTCGCTAGGGTTTCGTATTTTTGGTAGAGCGCGCGAGGAAAACGAAGCTCTAACGCTTTTAAAACTAAATCAGGCTCGTCCGACGATAACAGCAAGGTCCTCACTGCCTCGCGCGCCACGCCACATACGGCTTTACGCAGTCGCGCCATGTTTTCTTTGGCGCTATAGGAAGACCTCGTGTCGTCGAAACTCCTCTTAAACGGGAGCCACTCTGCGACGTCCCCTGAGAAGTTAACAATATCTACATTCATAGAACGGGCACAGTTATTCTGTGCTAGTAGCGATATCGCGTTCGCTAATTGAATGATCTGCGACGCTGGCACTTCGTCTTCAGGTTTCGCGTTCGGTGCTTCCTTCTGTAGAAATTCGCGTTGCACCTTCGCAGATGCCGATACGCCCTCCCCGATCGGGTGCATTGCACGGGCGACCTTCTCCTGCATGGTGCTGTGCACATTCTCACAATGTAATAAAGCAAGTTTTGGTACCTGAGAATCCTGAGATACAACGCGTGGCGACCGTGATCGGTCGCACCTCGGTGACAGGTGGTTCGGAGATCGGCAATCCATGAGCCGGGAAACCCACTTCGCCGTCCGCTCCATGGAAGCCGTAGTTGATCCTATCAGTGCTTCCTCTGCCTCAACGGCAGCTGTCTCTGCCTCAAGCTCCGCGCGCGCAGCCGCCTCCTCTGCCATCACTGCGTGCTGTGTGAGCTCCGCGATCTTGCGCCTGTATTTTGCTTCGGCGGCTTTTTGCCGCGCAACAAGATTCGCGCGCTGCGATGACGTGGTGGAAGCCACGACAGAGCTTGCCTTTCCTTCTCTCCTCTCAGAAGGTGAGGGTTCCGCCATCCCTTTTGCTGCTTGCGCTCTCGTAAGCATAAAGGAAAAGTAAATTTGGAAAAGGTGCTGAAGTTTAAAAGGAAAAGATGGATCGAAGGACCAGGATGTCGAGGACAGCAAAGGAAACGGCGGTTGAAAGGGGAAAAGGAAGATTTACTAACAGATAAAAAGGAAACACATTTACAATAGGCAAAGGAAGGCAATATGACAAGAATAGAGTAAAGAGACGAAACCATAGTATAGGTATTTACAAGCAACTAATTACAGAGTAAAAATAGGTCTATACATGGGTGGGCCTATCCTTGACACTTTGAGTTGGATCTGACGAGAGATCTCTTCCTCGAAATTGGACTCACTTTACTAGGACTGTCTGTCCTAGGTATAATTAATAGTCTGGATAATTTGAGTACACTGTTCCTAAAGCTTCTAGAAAACTTTGAGTATCGGCTTTCCGTCAGCTCTTAGAAGTTCTCTAGTGAATCCATCGTCACCCGTACTATTCTCAGGCTGGCGTCCTGGATATCTTTGGTAAAGTGTCGGGTGAGCTTGGCTTTCGTCGATCCTGTATTAATTTCTTCGTTACTCAAAAAAGAAAATCAAAAGCAAAGCAAGTGGCTTTGCTTTTCATTGAAATACTCGTACATAGGTCAGTTACACTCCAGTCTCCCGATATGACGATATGTGCTGGTGGTTACTCTAATCTATGGGCGGTATGGCTTCGTATGCAGAACTGCCACATCGGTGTAGGTCGCATTATCACCTGGCTGTGGGCTGCCGTGTTACCGTCGTCCGCCAGTTGCCGAGTTGCTGCTGCAGGGCTTAGTTGCATTTGATTGCAGACTTAGAAAGCTAACTCCAATCTTCACTCATGAGGGGTGGGTATACCTTGCTGCTGTCCAGTGTCGGTGGTCAGGTCACCATTGTTGAGGAAGGCAGGTCACGTCGTATATTCAGCGAAAAGGGAAGTATGTACTTCTGCCGGGCTAGGAGTCTGTGCCCGGGACTTGCAGTCCAACTGATCTGCATTAGAACTTGTATCGTTATACAGAGCAGAGGGCCTACCCAAATGGCCATTCTACTAACATTAACGCTAGTAGAATAGAATGATAATGTATGGGATTGACATAAGCTAACGAAATGTCACGTGATCAAGCGTCACGAATTCTTAATTGGTACCCAACTGTCCAATGTTTCTATTCCATCAAACAAAACTCTGACGTTCCACGGGAAAACATACCTTATGGCCAGGCCATAAGGTAACTATTCTCATAGAACGTCACCTATGGTTTGACGATAGCCGCCATACAAAATGCTATTCAAGTGACAAAATTTGTACTGTGCAACAAACATAACATTGAATTAATAATATTTTAAACCCTAGCTTATTTATTATTGCCCAAAATAATCTTTAGAATCGAAAAACAAGTCAAATCAAATGACAAACGTTTCATTCTTTCTACAAAATTGTACGCTTTGTCGTTATCGATACTATTTTGGTACCCAAATGGCCGAAATCTTCGGGAACGCTAGTTCTATTCGATTGCTTCGATCGAACGCAGATTGTCTATGGTTTCGTCTCAAAACGTCAGTCGTCGCGCGTTGGGTGCAATCCAACAGACTAATCGCTGAGTCACTGATCGCCATAGTACTCCGGTACGGCTCTTTGTTGGTTTTTAGGTTTCAAAAATACCAAGCCGCGATATCCAGTGTCCGACATAGGAATCCAATTTAGAGTTGCCACCCGTAAAATAAGTTCAATTTTTACAGTGAATTTACACAAATAACGGAAAAGTAAACATTGTTTAAGAATTTTAATTTTGATTCTCAACTCCAATCATAAACAATTTTATCTTTCCGTTATTAGTTTAAATTCACTGTGAAAAGCAAACTTATTAAACAATATTTTATTGTCATGTACGGGTGGCAACCTGGGGGCTTACCATCAGCAAATAAGAAACCGTTCAGTTCAAAAGCAGGCCTTAAACAGGACTGCTTAAGGCCTGCTTTCATACTAACCGTTGAAGTCATAGTACGAAAAAGTAAGGCAGTTCAATATAAGTCCTGCTATAAGAGCTTATAGTAAGGCCCCTGATATTGGTTACTATCGGACGCTAAATCGGCTTATGTAATCGGCGCTTTGTTTTTTATTTCATAGTTTCTGCACTATTTACTTAGCCTAAAGAGCCGTTTACACTGGTCAAGTTAAGTAAATTAGTTAAAATTAAGTTGTCGGTCAACTAAATTTTCGCGTGTAAACAGCCAATTAAGTAGTAAGTTACCCGTTAAGTGGAAAGTGATTAGATGGAATCTAGTCTATTTTTTGGGCAAGTAACCGCGCAATATCACAATTTATCCAGAAATCTTGAAGTCTGCGATATTGGCTTCATAATATTTAAATGTAAGCACTTCGCGATATTTTTTTCTGTCAGAACCTACCTATTTTCTTGCAGTCATGGAGGAACGACGAGTAAACTGAGCCAGCCTAGACTGAATAAATTATTTTGAATTTTGAAAACATCCTTAATCAAAATCATTATTATGTGTTGTTTTGCCTGCTGAGGTATTAAATTTATGTAATAATAATTGTACTTTAAATCTATTAATAAAAAAATAAAGAAAACAATATAATTAAAGACTCATGAAAGTAAAAAATATTATTTTTATATTAAAATGTACACATCTACTACATCTACACTAGCGCCAAGTTAGTGCTAGTTCGCCGATTGGTGAACGATTTGTGAATCAGCGAAATTATCCTGCCATTACTTTCCATGGTTCAAATAAATACTTTATGATGATCAATGACTCAGCGATTAGTCTGTTGGAATGCACCTAATGTCAATGCAAAATTTTAGGTAATTTGTTAGTTTATACTAATAATAATAAACTGGTAAAATACATTTTGTCTTGTCTTATATAAACCAATTTTCTTTATAATAAACTCTTGCTCAGCATTCATATGCCATAGATATAATAATTAATAAGTGTTAGGTACCTATATATTTACTACGTAAGTAACTAAGAACTTTATATTACATCAAAATACCGCACTAAGACTTCGTGGCGCCGAAAGGATTTTATTTTATTTTATTTAATTGTATTTGGGAAATTAACAGACAAATAACTTAATGTATAAGACTATGGATAATCCTATGCTAATTAAAAATTTCCACAGATTTTAGGGACCTATCAATAATTACTTACATTTATTTCAGTTCAGATACAATACATAAGTAATAAATAAGTACCTAATGGCATTGCGGAATATGGCAAGAAAACTCGACTCTCTTCTCTGACCAAAGGATGAACAAACAAAAAAGTGATCAAGTAGGTAAGTAAATAATACTTCATACTTAGTGGTAAACAATAAATTATATGTTACGACTAATACCCGAAGTGCGGCTTAACCAATTAATTAGTTACCTATAGGTACCTAGTTTAGTAATTTTTTTAACAGATAATAGAAATAACTTTCTTCATACCCCATGCTGGACCTAGTAATGGCTGGCTATACCTACCTAGTGTTAGCTGCGAGCAAATCGACTACCTACACATAGGTTTAATCAACAGCTAGTGGCTACACCTAGTTTTAGCAGGCTATTCGGATACTTTGGGTATTAGCCGTTACATAAATAAATATACTAACAACTTTTTAGATAAAATTACCGCAATGGTTTTAATAAGTCTTTTATTTGCCTAAATTGTCATTAACCCAATCTTATTGAATTTCAGATACATACCATTCAATAGGTATAATGACATTGCAGAATATAATAAACAAGTACCTTTTAAATTGGCTAGAAAACATGCCGGAAAAGCTATTAACTCATCTGGGCCTGCCGTATACCCCTCTACAAAAAATTTGCACCAGAGAAGAAAAAAGACAAAAGAAGAAAACATAAACAAATTGCCAGCCTCATGCAACCGCCTCGGCATCAAAGAATTAATGAAGAAAATTATAGTAATGTATATTTTGCTCCAAGCGACCAGCAAGACTATAAAACTTTAGGTACTGTAATAATATAAAGGAGCATAGTGGAAAAGTGTACTGTACTGTACTTTTTGCTTTAAAATCATATAGGTACCTAATTGTATTGGTTTAGATCTAATTATAAAATAAAATATTGACTACCTATTATGTTAATCTTTCATTTTGTGTATTATCATATCTACCAAACAAAACAAAAAATTTCAACAACAAGTTGTTTTTTTGCACTATCAAATAATAGGATAGGGTACCTAGTTATCGGGTGTTTGAACAAAACAACTTTATAAATCAAAGGGAACATTTACTTTTTAAACACGAAAAAATAAATTATAACAAAGCACATGAATGAGAAAGTCTGTTTGTTACACCTTCACGTCATGTTGTCGTTCATGTTGTCAGCCTGCCTAGCATGACCGATTTATATCGCGTGATATAGCATTTTATCGACACTCAACTGTCAAACTCCTTTGTCTTTTTGACAGTTAAACGTGATAAAACGCTATATCACGCGATATAAATCGGTCATGCTAGGGGGGCAGGGGTACATAGAAGGACATAGGGTCCTTTCATACCGATAAAAGTTCCTGTGGGATAGCAAAAAACTTTTCACACAGACAAAGTACTGAAGCCCGTGACTTAAGATACCATCTTGTATCTGTCGTTGAATCAGTATTGCTTGGCTTATTGTAACTAGTATATCTTACAAGCAGGCCTTCTTCTAAATGTCACCTGTAAAAAAGTAGGTATTTATTTAAGTTAACATTATATTAAAACAATTATCATAATTTTTTTATTCTTTTTTTATTTCTTAACTCATTTAAAGAGGTAATTAATATTAATTACTAAGAAATTTATTAACCCCCGCCGGGATGCAATGTAAACATAATGATTGGGTGTTATAAGTTTAAAGCCTATGTCTTGTTTGTCCGTATGTCTCATTACAGCTTAAAAAGTATGAATTAAAACTAGGTAGGTAAAGGGTTACCATTTCAAAATTTGGAAAGTCCTGACAAAAGGCCAGACATTTCAATAAAAGTCTGGACATTTTCACAGACAGATCCATACATTTTGGGACTTCTCTTTCGAACACTATTGATATGTATGTATTATTGAATGTCTTGTTAGTTAAATTGTAAGTACTTACTCCTGTCTATTTATAGCCCTTTTTAGTCGTGTTTGAGGAAATTTTATCCATTTGCTCATTATGTCTGGAACTCTGGACTGTTCAGGGCCTCTACTACTTCTCTGATAACGCGGCTCCTAGTCTGCTGCGGCAAATTGCGCGTGATCCCTACTATTCTTTGCTATGATCCAGTAGCCATGAAGCTGAGGGTGCAAAGAACCTGGAAAAATATCCATAATTGTTAGTAAAAGTAACCACAGATCTATGTATTTAGGTAGCCTTAGCCTTATTGACTATTACATTAGGTACTTACTTTTATTTCCAAGGAAATGTTCTTGGTTCCTTTGAGTGAGGTCAAGTGACGAAGGTAGACACAAAGCGCTTGGAAAGCCCACAATAATCAAAGGGTATGCATTTTATAATTTGAAAAAATTCGCACTTGTTTGCTAAATAACACACCACTTTATCAACGGCACTCGATGGCGAGGAGAAGAGAATGTAATAAATAATGTTACCACGAGGTTTCGTTAACTATCGAATCTTAAAACGTCAAATCCATACATGTTTCGAAAGCGAAGCGATAACGAAAATTTGCAAATGTTACTTTGGCTAGGGGGGCTTTTCCGTTTTGATTATCGCGCTGACAGCACTGTTGACGCGATTTCAATTCGGAACGGCTATTATCGCACGCATCGCGCGCCGAACTTCTGAGGGCCTAGCCAAAGTAACATTTGCAAATCTTCGTTATCGCTTCGCTTTCGAAACATGTATGGGTTTGACATAAGGTTTCGTTAACTATCGAAATTTAAAACGTCAAATCCATACATGTTTCGAAGCGAAACGATAACGAAAATTTGCAAATGTTACTTTGGCTAGGGGGGCAGATTCGTTATTTACTTTGTTTTGACGTTTTGTAACGTCAAAACAAAGTAAATAACGAATCAGAAGTGTGTAAGGACATGAACGTCAACTCAAAACGTCAAATATGACAGACTGCTCACAGTGCTAACGCTCGAGAACGATATCACTGTAATCGCAAAATGGCGGCGATAGTGACGTCATCCGTGACGTAAATACTGCTATCGTTGGCGCGCTCACATCAAATCGGAACGAAGTGTGAGCGCGATATCAGTGATATTATCGCTGTTGGCGCAAAAGGGAACGCACCATAGATAAGCTTTTTTGACGTCAAAGTGGCCACTTGGGTAGCATTTGTTGTGTCGGCGAGCGTCTATCGTAAACCACAGATCACACACATTTATTGTTGTAAGTAAACGTAAGAAGACCATAGAGTTTGAATCTACAAATTAGTACCTACCTAATCTGTGGTTTGCATGCATACGATCGATCGATCGATTATAAGGCTCGTATTATAGAATTAAACTCGACTCCAAATCAAATCGAAGCGCTCATGGCGGAACATCTTGACAGACTGATCTTACTCGATCACGTTTGTTAAGCAACGCTCAGTCCGGTCAGGGGGCTTACCATCAGCAAATAAGAAACCATTCAGTTCAAAAGCAGGCCGTAAAAAAGACTGCTTAAGGCCTGCTTTCATACTAACCGTTGAGGTCATGGTACGAAAAAGTAATGCCGTTCAATATAAGTCCTGCTATAAGAGCTCATAGTAAGGCCCCAGGTGTCGGATGGGTGACTGCTAAGTGGCGTGGCATTACATCTGAGCGCTTCCGTGCTCCGGAGGCACAGAATACATAATAGTACAAGTACCGGAGTGCACGTTAAACCGTCGGTCCCGACTGTTGTCATCTGATAATAGCCGTTAAGCCAAGTTAGAAGCCTTACAGGCGGCTTAATAAACTCTAATACCAGAGGTGGTCACTATTCCTCATTCGATAAGAAGAATTCAAAATCAAATCTCTGCTTGAAAGGCTTGATTACAGTTAGAAAGGGATGGTGCTATTCATCACATAGCACCATCTCTTTCTAACTGTACTCGAGCAGAGATTAACTTAAGTTTGAGTTTGATTCTATATTACGAGCCTAAGTATGCATTATACACTGTATTCTGTGGTGCAGTATAAAGCGCGCTACTCAAAGCCCTGCATGCAGGACGTAGTATAGTTCTCTTCTAGTATAGTATAGGGCGTGACGGAACGGGATGGCGACGGAACGGGATGGCGACGGGACGCTGCCTGCGGGTCTACCGGCTAAAAATAATGAAGTTGTTAACTGTAATTTGACAGATGGATATGATACATTGCTTTTTTTCTTTGGTAAGTTTTTATTTGTGCCAAAACGATGTAGCAATGTATCGCATACATCTGTTAACATTACATTACATTTACAGTTAACATTAACTTCATTGTTTTTAACCGGTAGACCCGCTGGTGCGACTGCAACAGTCACACTGCGGGCGTGATCACGCAACGCACGTGTCATCCCGCCGCGCCCCGTCACGCCTAGCGTGCCACGACGCAATGCATAGATCATTAATTGAAAAGATGTTGAGCGATTAAGACGTGGAAACGCTCTCGCTCTTATTTGCGCTAGCTAAGTTCAATGAAACCTAGCCAAACCGTACCTATTTATTTTTGGTGCTTTTGGTTTTGATTTATTCTTTTTTCATCAATATTTTGTTATAAATAATAAATATTACAAAAAAAGTTAAAATATCTTGTTACTTTCTTGTAATAATTCTTTACAAGAAACAAAAAAATATCATTTTCAGCTATTATAATTCCATGTCAGTAGTTCCGCATCGATTTCCAGAGGCGCTAGTGGACTTGTGCTCTTTCAACCTTTATTACTTTACTCTTTGAAATCGAGAGAACGAGCGTAGCGTCTATCGAGCGTTCATCAATAACGCCAGAGCGTTGAAAGTTGTAGAAAGAGAAATGCTTATAAACGTTTGCCATTTGGGTAGGCCCTCGGTTGGTAAACTTAGTCAGCGTTATTGTTTGAAGACCATACATAATTAGTGAAAACTAGGCTTTAGTAAACGAGTATTGACCTAGGTCGTACAGATTGTTGATACTTTTTACCAAATATTTGTTATTTTTATTATTATGATGCTCATCCATAATATGCGATCAATAATATACTCTAAAAGAAATTTATTAATTAATAACATTATTATTTATTACCTTCATGTTTCTACATTGAGTTCCTTTGTAAGTTTTTTTTTATTAATCTACTATTTTTGCTAAATATAATTATAATACAATGTAGTTCTTAATACTACCCCAACTAACTTTTATTTGAGCTTTGATTTCATATCTGACATGATGTTGAGCAAAATTTTATCTGCTGAGTAATTTCCGTGGTCTTTACTGTAATTTCCATGGATCGCAAATTTTCTATAATTTTTTTTAGCAAAACCACGTATTCGCTACGTGGCGAATTTTGATATAATGTTTGAATTTGCATAAGCTTTCAATTTTTTTGTGTAATTCACTTTAATTTAGTGATTTCAAAAATGCTGTGGAAATTACACGGAGAACACTTATCCGAAGAACTACCCAATTATAGGGCATCAATTGACCGATGATATTCGATGTGGTTGTAATAGAAATAAAACGGAGATAACAACATTGACATGACAATCATAAATCATAACCTTAGAAATTTAAAATTGAAAACTCACACTTTTCTAGTTTCTGCATTATCTGTCCATGTGTTAAATCGTTCTCTACGTCTAGTTCAAAACCAAACTTTGAAAACGTTTCCTTAAGTTTTATTTCATCTTTTTCAGTACCCAACCTAGTTGAACGATCTGTAAAATATTTCTGATTTAAAATAAGAAGAGAATTCTTCTCGAATTTTTCTAATTCATATGTATCTGCCGTTCTTGATAGTGGTCTTTTGTTGTAAATCGGTGGTGCAACTGAAGCCCTGTTGTTAGGTAAAGTTGTGTTATCTTTATGTTCATTTTGTGTCGCTATTTCTATTTTTTTTTTTTTCACTGTAGTAGATGCTTCTTGTGGTACAGGATCGGATTTGCTGGTAGATTCAACAATCACATACACGTCCTTTTCTTCCATTGCTTTATTAATTTTGTTTAAGTACTTATCTTCTTTAGAAAACAAAAATATGTAATTTCCTCTTTTTGTACTCGAGTAAAGTTCTCACTACTTCGCTTTCCGCTTTCAATAAGTATGATGCCTACAACGCACATATCAATATCTTATCTAATCGGTATTATCTATAAACAGCTTAATCATTTAAAAGCCTGACGTCATATCATGGTCTCTGAATAAATAAATTAAATATAGTTCAACTGCTGATTAATTTTAATTCAAAATTTACATATTACAAGCCAAAATAACCCTCGTCGGATTCAGAACCATTTTCAGTGAGCCAAATAACGTTTTTCCCAAATTAAAATATCAAAGCCAAAGTTTTGATACTTTTCGTCGTGTATCTGCTGTAGTAATTAAAGGTTTGCATCATTTATTCATCATATTCATATTCATTTCATATTCATCATTTATTTAGTCTAGCTAGGCTGTTACAAGCAGTTGCCTATGACAAAGATGCTATGCCAGCCCTAAGCGGGAGACCTTTTACAATCTTCCACAGAAAAAATATTTTTAATTAAGTAATTTTATTTAAATGCATAAGGAAATAAAAATACCACCATGAGTTAATCTAATAACTTTATTGTAGGTTTTAAAAAGAAACAAAAGGTAGTAGAAATAGACCAACTTCTTACTTTTAAAAGTGTGATTTTTATAACATCCTGTCAGGTTATCCATAACCCGATTTCCTGCCATGTGTTCGTATTTGTCTACATTCTACGACCATCCAAGATAATTTTATAGTATAAAATCATATCACATCACAAAAGGATATATGACTCAAAGACCGAAATCGCCAATTGAGCGAAAAAAGCACTCACAACGCGTTGTAGGCACTGCCAAAAATCTACAATGCGAAATTCATGTTGTGGCTCTTATAAAAACGCGCATGTCGCGCTTTGGTTATCACGGAGAGACTACGAAGCTGAATTCACGTCATGGTCATTATACCAAAAGACCACAACGTGCTGTGGAAATGAAGAAAAGCCATAACTCGTCCTGACCGTCGTGTTAGGGTTGAACCAACTAGTGCTCAGAACGCGTCATGGTTTTTGTTCATTGCCACAACGCGTTGTGGTCGGTTAGTGAGGACCACGACGTGAATTTCGCTCTGTGGTCTTTCTGTGATTACCACAACCACAACGCGTTATGGGCATTTTTATAAGAGCCACAACATGAATTTCACGTTGTAGATTTTTGGCAGTGACCACGACGCGTTGTGACCGCTTTTTTCGCCCAATTGACGATTCCGGTCTATGAACCTAACATACAATATTATTATAATGTATATTATAATGGCCTTAAACAGTACTGCTTAAGGCCTGCTTGAACTAACCTTTGAGGTCATAGTACGAAAAAGTAAGGCAGTTCAATATAAGTCCTGCTATAAGAGCTCATAGTAAGGCCCCAGATCATCATACTTCGCCAAAATTTCACCCCTCGCCACTGCTACACTGTAACGTAAAGGTAAAGGTATCTATGTGCACTAGTCTCAGAATAGATATAACTCTCTAGGTCCAGCGGTTTTATATCAACAATCAGTCAGTTCAGGATTTTATATTAAAGATACTTAATAACTTTTATTAGATTTTCGTACAATTAATTTAAGTTTTTTGTTCATCGGTTTTCTTCTGCTGTTGGCGTGATTTCCATAACTTGTGGTCGTAGATGTGTAAGTACTTGAAATATTCAACGTTTTTTTCTTTAAGATGGTGTACGATTACATTCAGCATTCGTTTCTTAGATTCGTTGAAGGCTGGACCATTGAAGGCTTTGGCCATTCTGTAAAAACTCTTGGCTAAGGTGTCGTCAGGATGGTCATCTAAGTAGAACCTGCGAATTTTAAAATTAATGTTAATAAAGATTGAGATCTCGCGCACTTGTAGTATAGCTGGGTTAGCATTCTAGACCCTTTTCTCACAAAATAGAGAGAGGTTTTCTTAGGTTAGCGCGTTGTCTGTCCTGCTCGCACCGCACTGACACATGAAGGGGACAGACATCATGGGCATAGGAAGGATATCCCCTAGATACGCCCATGACGGACATCGCGATATGAGTGTCCAGTGTCGACAAATAGTCACGGACGTCAAGGTAGACCCGCTCGAGTGTCGACAAATAGTCACGGACGTCAAGGTGCGCATGCTAGACCCGCAGTAGACTTCACTGGAAAAGATGTTCAATGGAGTCATGCATTCAATTCCGCACATGGTCCGCGGATAGCTTATTCCAGTTCATCAGCGAGATTCATAGAATACTTATCTGGCAAGTCAAATATAACTAGTGGACTTGGACTACAAGACCAAGTAGCATTTATTGTCCATTTTACTCTAACCTTTTATCTCTTTCCTTTTGAGTTATTATAAATAAATAAAAATTACACTATATATATAACTTACCTCAAGCAATTTCGCATATACTCAAAATGTTCCAAGTAACAACCGCAACCACTCGACTCTATCTCTGATTATACTTTGGATTTTACCTCTATCGCTTTACCACCCTGGAATACTGGTTTACTGTCTTCTATGAATTCTGGTATAAACTTGTTTTCTTCCTTAAATTTCTTCAAATATAACTTCCTAATCAACGTCGATGTTACAACTGGCATCTGCTTCAAAAAGTGTATATCTGAACTTTCTCTGCTGAATTCTTGATGAGAGTGTTCGATCGCTACTTCCCTCCTCACCTCAGTGAGGATTGATTCAAAATCACGAGTTTTTGCTAACTGGTTTATTTTGTTGCATAGTGATTGGATAAACCAAGATCCATGTTGAACGTTCCTGAAAAGTGTATTTTTAGGAGTTGTGTTAAATTGTTAATCATGATTTTGGTAAGCTTAGAATTTTTGGTGGACAATATGGTGAAATTTTGGCTGTCAAAATATGATTTAGGTACTTTTTTATCATTCTTAAGATGTACCTAGTTTGAAAATATTTTCCTATTGCTAAAAAATAAAGAAGTTCAGTGAAATCGGCAACTTTTTAGCATCAAACAAACTAGAAAACTTAGAGGTACTTCAGGCACAGAATAGATAATAGTACTAGCGTACAGAAGTTGCACTCCGCAAAATCGTTTAAATAAATTGTGACTCTTGTTCCGACACAATTAAGTGCAATTCAGGTCGCACAGCGCTCCCTTCGCTCCAAAACATGGACTTTGTAGTTGCCTCTCTTTCTATCGCGTAGGTCTTATCTTTTCTGATGTATGAAATTTGTCCTCTCAAAGGACACCAAGCGGTTCAGACTCAAGCGCGGAGTGACAGAGCCCTGCTTCAGGTACTTTGTATAAAATCTCTAGCAAAAGTTGAGTAGGCAGTTCTAAAGCCAAAATATGATTTGTTTAAATGGTCAAAGTCTAAATAAATAGTGTGATTAGCGAATAACAAAAGAATAAGTTAAATAAAAAAGAAACAAACATAAATGATGGTTTCCCAGTGTATGAGCTATGCAATATCAGCATATCGGATTCTAACGGAATAGTATATTTTTCATCTTCATCGTTTTCTTTAGGGATAACAGTCGTGCCTCGAGGATCTCTCACATCTACGCCTGTTGAATCATTCATTCCTCGACAAGCCTTAAAACCAATAATTATAATCAGAATAAGTAAGAAGGTAGGTCTCCTAGACTAGGGGCATAACGTAAGGTGGGAGGGAACAGTGTTACAGAATACAGAGGGTACATTGTCAATGCCTCCGTCTCTGTCAATCACTTTTATAATGTTGGTAGGTAGATATACAGTTTTGAAAAACTCACACGTCATGAAATAAAATACTTTTAACGGATACTATGAGCGGTTTTATTAAAAGTACTTTGGTATTAGTTGGTATTTGGTTTGTTTTTTTTTTATTTTCCCGACGTTTCGGCAACTTTGCAGCTGCCGTGGTCACGGCCCACGGGGGACTGAAGTTACTCGTGAGCCTACCCTCAAGCGATGGATTTTCTACAGACGTTCAGAAATTAAAAAAGGTGTTTACCTGTAATTGGCTGTGCATTTAGCATAATAACACAATCTAAATTACTTAGAATAAGTGTCGATGTAATAGCTGTTGGTGAACCAAATAAATAAAATAAAAAAATAAAAAAATAAAAAATTGGTTTAAGTTAATTGAAGTATAATTTAATTTTATGAATTAATTAATGCTAAAAAGAGCATTTAACAAAATTGGGAGGCCCCTATCCAAGAAAGAAATGGCGAAAGAAAACTTAGAGAGGAAAGCTGACCTCCGTCTTTAATTTATTTGCAAAAGGAACTAACCGTAACATTAGACCATCATCTCTATTGAAATTAGGATGTTTATTTATTTCGATAGCCTCGCGGAGCATTCTAGGAATAAATCTACGTTCCCTAGCAAGGATTTGGGGTTTGTCAAATCTAATATAATGGTTGGGCCCCTCAAGACGTGTTCACTCACTGAGTATATATTCTGTGCTGCAGACTTGTTATCGCGCCTCGCGCCCAATGATAACATTTATTTTTATAATCATTAATATTTTGTCCATAAAACAATAATATTAGTTAAGTATTCTTAAATTATATTTTGTCTACTCTATCGCATTGGGCGTACCTGTAAAGATAGATGTGTGTTATAAATAAATAAAATAAAAAAAAAAAAAAAAAAAAAAAATTTAATATCATTGATCGCGCCTATGTTTCATGTCAGAATACATGCTCTCCCTATGCTTCGCTTTGTTTGCCCTATGTAGGAGAGCCCACAGTCACAATCTAGTCTACAAATTAGAATTAATTCATAAAATCAAATTATAAATTAACTTAAACCAATTATGATTTTTGTTAAATTTTAATTTCTGAACGTCTTTAAAAATCCATCGCTTGAGGGTAGGCTCACGAGTAGCTTCAGTCCCCCGTGACCACGGCAGCTGCAAAGGTGCCCAAAAGTCGAGAAAATAAAAAATCAAACCAAATACCAACTAATTACCAAAGTACTTTCAATCAATAAAACCGGCAACCGCGCTAGTATCCGTTAAAAGTGTTTAATTACATGACTATTGAGCGCGTAAGCTTGAGAAGTGAATAACTTATACATAAGTCATAAGTGGTCATTATGAAATAGTTTTCAGGCCAAGTGCAGTCGTCATTCATTATGTCCTCAGTTTAGCATTGTTTATTAATATTTAAACCGTGTTATTACAAAAGATTTTTAAACACTGTTTAACTAAACACCTGTTTAAATGTGATGCTGTCACTTTTTTGACAATATTGTTTGAAAGAGACAGCATCACATTTAAACAGGTGTTTAGTTAAACAGTGTTTAAATCTTTTGTAATAACACGGATAG
Organism: Agriphila straminella; assembly: GCA_950108535.1. Lineage (NCBI taxonomy): Eukaryota > Metazoa > Arthropoda > Insecta > Lepidoptera > Crambidae > Agriphila > Agriphila straminella. Next base: position 8,428,317 of record OX467324.1, on the reverse strand, counting down.
TGTTTAACCTGGATTATGAAGATCTTCGGTTTGGTAACTAAAGTCGGCTTATCGGCAGTAAAACAGTGAATGATTTCGGTCTCTTTATATGTTCTATCTGTAGCAAAAAGACCTCCATGTTCTGTGCCATGAGACAATATAGCTACCGCTATACAGCCATAATCGGTGAAATCCCTTTTACTAACTGAAAACAAAAGAAAATTCATTTCATCGATAGGGTTATAGGGTATGCATTCAATCCGGAAAATTGTTATAAGTACCCTTTATTTGTATTTTTCTGTAAAACTGCGAAGTGACAATCCTAGATGCAAAAGTAAAGATAATCAATCGGCCTAGAGTTGCCATACGCAGTTTATCGTAAAAAGAAAAAGTTTCAAGGTTATTATAATTTTCCTGTACATACACACATGGTTCCCTACCCTATCTACCATATTCGCCTTTATAACCCTATCACCAAACACCCTGTATTTCGATAGCCTCGATCATCGTGCGCGCATGCACACAATCGCTTGTTTGTCTTCCCTTAAAGACACTCACTGGCATATTGTCTAATTGTAAATTTAAGACGATTATCGACGAATAGAGTCCAAAAATGGATGGACGCGCCATTTGCAGACAAAGCTGTTTGGACGTACATTCCTTTGCCTACCTTGTGTTACACCCTAGTACAGTCAGCAGCATACCAAGCTATACAAAACTGTCAGAAATCTACAATGAATTTTGAACCATAAACTGCTCGACTTAAAGTTTAAAAATGATTGAAGAATTTTGACAGATTGTAGAAGCCCAGCGATCTACCGTACCACACAGACTGACTATTTTGTGCTAGTTGTCTTTAATATTGGCAAATAAATTAATTTAACGACATTTACACATTAATGTAAGTTTTAATTTTATGAATAAGGCTTACATTCGCGTGTTTTCATTATTACTTCTGCTGCTGTGAGATCCTGTTGAACAGTAACTTCAAAATTTAATTTGGAAAACGTTGATACGAGTTCATCCACATCTTTTTCAGTGCCATATCTTGGCCTATAATCCTTGATATGCATGGTATTGAAAATTAGCAACGCGTTCTTCTGGAAATTTTCCAATTCGTACGTTTCTGAAGCTCTTGGTAATAGGCGTACGTTCGTTACGTTACGTTCTGTATAATACATTTCTTTTTCATTTTCTGCGTCTGAAGATTTTAATTTATCAAAATTATAACTGATAATACCTGGTGGAGCCTTCATTTCACTGTCTTCACTAATATCAACATTTTCTGCAGGCCACTTATGAATATGAGGCATATTTTTAGAATTATTCACTCACTGTGTTACTTCTGATCCAATTAGAAATCACTTTTGAAAACCAAACTATACTGGCCTGCAAAAGTAAGTATCACACTTTTCAATTTTTTTTTCTTAACTATAGAAGGTAGAGGTTTAAGATAAAAATTTATTTATTAATTTAATTTTCGTACAATTAATTTAAGTTTTTTGTTCATCGGTTTTCTTCTGCTGTTGGCGTGATTTCCATAACTTGTGGTCGTAGATGTGTAAGTACTTGAAATATTCAACGTTTTTTTCTTTAAGATGGTGTACGATTACATTCAGCATTCGTTTCTTAGATTCGTTGAAGGCTGGACCATTGAAGGCTTTGGCCATTCTGTAAAAACTCTTGGCTAAGGTGTCGTCAGGATGGTCATCTAAGTAGAACCTGCGAATTTTAAAATTAATGTTAATAAAGATTGAGATCTCGCGCACTTGTAGTATAGCTGGGTTAGCATTCTAGACCCTTTTCTCACAAAATAGAGAGAGGTTTTCTTAGGTTAGCGCGTTGTCTGTCCTGCTCGCACCGCACTGACACATGAAGGGGACAGACATCATGGGCGTAGGAAGGATATCCCCTAGATACGCCCATGACGGACATCGCGATATGAGTGTCCAGTGTCGACAAATAGTCACGGACGTCAAGGTAGACCCGCTCGAGTGTCGACAAATAGTCACGGACGTCAAGGTGCGCATGCTAGACCCGCAGTAGACTTCACTGGAAAAGATGTTCAATGGAGTCATGCATTCAATTCCGCACATGGTCCGCGGATAGCTTATTCCAGTTCATCAGCGAGATTCATAGAATACTTATCTGGCAAGTCAAATATAACTAGTGGACTTGGACTACTCGTACAAGACCAAGTAGCATTTATTGTCCATTTTACTCTAACCTTTTATCTCTTTCCTTTCGAGTTATTATAAATAAATAAAAATTACACTATATATATAACTTACCTCAAGCAATTTCGCATATACTCAAAATGTTCCAAGTAACAACCGCAACCACTCGACTCTATCTCTGATAATACTTTGGATTTTACCTCTATCGCTTTACCACCCTGGAATACTGGTTTACTGTCTTCTATGAATTCTGGTATAAACTTGTTTTCTTCCTTAAATTTCTTCAAATATAACTTCCTAATCAACGTCGATGTTACAACTGGCATCTGCTTCAAAAAGTGTATATCTGAACATTCTCTGCTGAATTCTTGATGAGAGTGTTCGATCGCTACTTCCCTCCTCACCTCAGTGAGGATTGATTCAAAATCACGAGTTTTTGCTAACTGGTTTATTTTGTTGCATAGTGATTGGATAAACCAAGATCCATGTTGAACGTTCCTGAAAAGTGTATTTTTAGGAGTTGTGTTAAATTGATAATCATGATTTTGGTAAGCTTAGAATTTTTGGTGGACAATATGGTGAAATTTTGGCTGTCAAAATATGATTTAGGTACTTTTTTATCATTCTTAAGATGTACCTAGTTTGAAAATATTTTCCTATTGCTAAAAAATAAAGAAGTTCAGTGAAATCGGCAACTTTTTAGCATCAAACAAACTAGAAAACTTAGAGGTACTTAAGGCACAGAATAGATAATAGTACTAGCGTACAGAAGTTGCACTCCGCAAAATCGTTTAAATAAATTGTGACTCTTGTTCCGACACAATTAAGTGCAATTCAGGTCGCACAGCGCTCCCTTCGCTCCAAAACATGGACTTTGTAGTTGCCTCTCTTTCTATCGCGTAGGTCTTATCTTTTCTGATGTATGAAATTTGTCCTCTCAAAGGACACCAAGCGGTTCAGACTCAAGCGCGGAGTGACAGAGCCCTGCTTCAGGTACTTTGTATAAAATCTCTAGCAAAAGTTGAGTAGGCAGTTCTAAAGCCAAAATATGATTTGTTTAAATGGTCAAAGTCTAAATAAATAGTGTGATTAGCGAATAACAAAAGAATAAGTTAAATAAAAAAGAAACAAACATAAATGATGGTTTCCCAGTGTATGAGCTATGCAATATCAGCATATCGGATTCTAACGGAATAGTATATTTTTCATCTTCATCGTTTTCTTTAGGGATAACAGTCGTGCCTCGAGGATCTCTCACATCTACGCCTGTTGAATCATTCATTCCTCGACAAGCCTTAAAACCAATAATTATAATCAGAATAAGTAAGAAGGTAGGTCTCCTAGACTAGGGGCATAACGTAAGGTGGGAGGGAACAGTGTTACAGAATACAGAGGGTACATTGTCAATGCCTCCGTCTCTGTCAATCACTTTTATAATGTTGGTAGGTAGATATACAGTTTTGAAAAACTCACACGTCATGAAATAAAATACTTTTAACGGATACTATGAGCGGTTTTATTAAAAGTACTTTGGTATTAGTTGGTATTTGGTTTGTTTTTTTTTTATTTTCCCGACGTTTCGGCAACTTTGCAGCTGCCGTGGTCACGGCCCACGGGGGACTGAAGTTACTCGTGAGCCTACCCTCAAGCGATGGATTTTCTACAGACGTTCAGAAATTAAAAAAGGTGTTTACCTGTAATTGGCTGTGCATTTAGCATAATAACACAATCTAAATTACTTAGAATAAGTGTCGATGTAATAGCTGTTGGTGAACCAAATAAATAAAATAAAAAAATAAAAAAATAAAAAATTGGTTTAAGTTAATTGAAGTATAATTTAATTTTATGAATTAATTAATGCTAAAAAGAGCATTTAACAAAATTGGGAGGCCCCTATCCAAGAAAGAAATGGCGAAAGAAAACTTAGAGAGGAAAGCTGACCTCCGTCTTTAATTTATTTGCAAAAGGAACTAACCGTAACATTAGACCATCATCTCTATTGAAATTAGGATGTTTATTTATTTCGATAGCCTCGCGGAGCATTCTAGGAATAAATCTACGTTCCCTAGCAAGGATTTGGGGTTTGTCAAATCTAATATAATGGTTGGGCCCCTCAAGACGTGTTCACTCACTGAGTATATATTCTGTGCTGCAGACTTGTTATCGCGCCTCGCGCCCAATGATAACATTTATTTTTATAATCATTAATATTTTGTCCATAAAACAATAATATTAGTTAAGTATTCTTAAATTATATTTTGTCTACTCTATCGCATTGGGCGTACCTGTAAAGATAGATGTGTGTTATAAATAAATAAAATAAAATAAAAAAAAAAAAAAATTTAATATCATTGATCGCGCCTATGTTTCATGTCAGAATACATGCTCTCCCTATGCTTCGCTTTGTTTGCCCTATGTAGGAGAGCCCACAGTCACAATCTAGTCTACAAATTAGAATTAATTCATAAAATCAAATTATAAATTAACTTAAACCAATTATGATTTTTGTTAAATTTTAATTTCTGAACGTCTTTAAAAATCCATCGCTTGAGGGTAGGCTCACGAGTAGCTTCAGTCCCCCGTGACCACGGCAGCTGCAAAGGTGCCCAAAAGTCGAGAAAATAAAAAATCAAACCAAATACCAACTAATTACCAAAGTACTTTCAATCAATAAAACCGGCAACCGCGCTAGTATCCGTTAAAAGTGTTTAATTACATGACTATTGAGCGCGTAAGCTTGAGAAGTGAATAACTTATACATAAGTCATAAGTGGTCATTATGAAATAGTTTTCAGGCCAAGTGCAGTCGTCATTCATTATGTCCTCAGTTTAGCATTGTTTATTAATATTTTAACCATGTTATTACAAAAGATTTTTAAACACTGTTTAACTAAACACCTGTTTAAATGTGATGCTGTCACTTTTTTGACAATATTGTTTGAAAGAGACAGCATCACATTTAAACAGGTGTTTAGTTAAACAGTGTTTAAATCTTTTGTAATAACACGGATAGTGTTTAACCTGGATTATGAAGATCTTCGGTTTGGTAACTAAAGTCGGCTTATCGGCAGTAAAACAGTGAATGATTTCGGTCTCTTTATATGTTCTATCTGTAGCAAAAAGACCTCCATGTTCTGTGCCATGAGACAATATAGCTACCGCTATACAGCCATAATCGGTGAAATCCCTTTTACTAACTGAAAACAAAAGAAAATTCATTTCATCGATAGGGTTATAGGGTATGCATTCAATCCGGAAAATTGTTATAAGTACCCTTTATTTGTATTTTTCTGTAAAACTGCGAAGTGACAATCCTAGATGCAAAAGTAAAGATAATCAATCGGCCTAGAGTTGCCATACGCAGTTTATCGTAAAAAGAAAAAGTTTCAAGGTTATTATAATTTTCCTGTACATACACACATGGTTCCCTACCCTATCTACCATATTCGCCTTTATAACCCTATCACCAAACACCCTGTATTTCGATAGCCTCGATCATCGTGCGCGCATGCACACAATCGCTTGTTTGTCTTCCCTTAAAGACACTCACTGGCATATTGTCTAATTGTAAATTTAAGACGATTATCGACGAATAGAGTCCAAAAATGGATGGACGCGCCATTTGCAGACAAAGCTGTTTGGACGTACATTCCTTTGCCTACCTTGTGTTACACCCTAGTACAGTCAGCAGCATACCAAGCTATACAAAACTGTCAGAAATCTACAATGAATTTTGAACCATAAACTGCTCGACTTAAAGTTTAAAAATGATTGAAGAATTTTGACAGATTGTAGAAGCCCAGCGATCTACCGTACCACACAGACTGACTATTTTGTGCTAGTTGTCTTTAATATTGGCAAATAAATTAATTTAACGACATTTACACATTAATGTAAGTTTTAATTTTATGAATAAGGCTTACATTCGCGTGTTTTCATTATTACTTCTGCTGCTGTGAGATCCTGTTGAACAGTAACTTCAAAATTTAATTTGGAAAACGTTGATACGAGTTCTTCCACATCTTTTTCAGTGCCATATCTTGGCCTATAATCCTTGATATGCATGGTATTGAAAATTAGCAACGCGTTCTTCTGGAAATTTTCCAATTCGTACGTTTCTGAAGCTCTTGGTAATAGGCGTACGTTCGTTACGTTACGTTCTGTATAATACATTTCTTTTTCATTTTCTGCGTCTGAAGATTTTAATTTATCAAAATTATAACTGATAATACCTGGTGGAGCCTTCATTTCACTGTCTTCACTAATATCAACATTTTCTGCAGGCCACTTATGAATATGAGGCATATTTTCAGAATTATTCACTCACTGTGTTACTTCTGATCCAATTAGAAATCACTTTTGAAAACCAAACTATACTGGCCTGCAAAAGTAAGTATCACACTTTTCAATTTTTTTTTTCTTAACTATAGAAGGTAGAGGTTTAAGATAAAAAACTTTTTGTTGCAAATTTTATATGCTTTTATTCTTAGAAGCTAAAATTATACATTAGTAACATTTTTAACTTAAAAAAGATAAAACAATGAAAATAGACATTTTTAGTTTAGTGTAAAAAAATTCAACTAAAATGTGTTACGTGTTATTTAATTTTTAATAACTGGTATGAAATCTGGTCTGCCTGGAGGCAATACCAGTTATTAAAAGTTAAATAACATGTAATACATTTTAGTTGATTTTTTTTACACTAAACTAAAAATGACTATTTTCATTGTTTTATCTTTTTTAAGTTAAAAATGTTACTAATGTATAATTTTAGTTTCTAAGAATTAAAGCCTATAAAATTTGCAACAAAACGTTTTTAATCTTAAACCTCTACCTTCTACAGTTAAGAAAAAAAAATTTTTAAAAGTGTGATACTTACTTTTGCAGGCCAGTGTAGGTAGTAGGTATTTAGAACAGCTTGAAACTATTAAGTTATTATTTTTGTTTGCAAAATATTGTTGTAGTTTATTTAACGTTCTACTCTCACAAATTTGGTAACATATTCTACCTTTTTATTTGAATGCATGGACAACCGTATACAAGTTGATTCAGTGTATACAGATTTCTCCAAGGCTTTCGACAAGGTTGACCATAAGCTGCTGCTACGCAAGATTGCGTTTAATGGTATACGAGGCAATCTTTATCGGTGGTTCCAATCTTACATTACTAACCGGACCCAGAAGGTTGTAGTGAACGGCCATGCCTCCTCATCTACTTTTGTAACTTCGGGCGTAGCTCAAGGGTCCATTTTGGGCCCATTACTCTTCGTCCTGTTTATTAACGACATTTCTGAATGCTTCATTAATAGTAACTTCCTCCTTTATGCAGACGACTTGAAGATATATCGCACGATCAACAGTCCTGACGATTGTATCAAGCTTCAACAAGACTTAGATCGCCTGTCACTTTACTGTGAAGCTAATAAGTTATATCTCAGCCTCCCAAAATGTAAAACCATAACTTTCACTAAAAACAGAAATATTATTTGTAATACATATAATTTAAACAACATTCCATTAGAGAAGGTTTCACTGATTCGCGACTTAGGTATTCTTTTAGACTCCAAGTTGCATTTGGATGCTCATATAGACTATATCACCAACAAAGCTTACAAACTTTACGGTTTTGTCACTCGGTCCTGTTCTGCCTTTAAACGGCCCAGTTCTTATATATACCTTTTCAAGACCTTAATCAGATCACAGCTTGAATATGGTATCGTCATATGGAATCCTTTTTATAACAAATATCATAATCAACTTGAATCCGTTCAACGTAAATTTCTAAGATATGTAAATTTTAAATGTCATCGTTCCAAAGCCTCATATGAGAACCTATTACATAAATTTTCACTTAGTACATTAGAAGTTAGAAGGTCACTCCTGAGCTCCATGTTTCTGCATAATTTGTGCCATAACAATTTTGACTGCACTAATTTAGTGAACAGATTAAACTATCAAGTTCCTAGTCAATCTAAAAGAATTCGGCAGAAGTATCAGCATCGCTTATTTTCACTCCCTCATTGTAAGACGAACGCCGGAAAACGTGCTCCATTGTACAGAATAATAAAATTTTACAATGAAAATCTAAGCAATGTTGACATACTCTGGTTGTCTACTTCTTTGTATAAGAAAAATGTCACTTTGTCCCTTACGCAATAGCATCTAAATCTTCTAAATCTTATTCCATTCTGTTTTGTTTGTTACAGTATTATAAATAATTAATTGAAATTCAAAATTGATAAAATTTATGTGATTTAATCACTACTGAAGCGCACAGCATATATTTACATAGACTTTTAAGTAACTAGTGGATAATGAAGTTGGTTGTACAATAATATAAGATGTCACCTGTAACGCATAATTGTATGACTAAAACACATTGTATAACTCTTTTTTGTCCCAAATAAAATAAAATAAAACGTTATGTTGAAGTCCAACCAAACTTGAATCCGACTTCGTCGTGAGGTATGCCTGCTATCGTTTCATGCTACTTATCTAATCTCTTTGATAAGTAACTCTGTAAATAGTCGACTATAAGGTCCGTTCTGCTACATACAGCATAACAGTGACAACATTTTGTATTATAAGTTTGCACAGTTACGATATATCGACTGTACTAAGCAATTTTGTATGCATTTTGGCGCAGTGCTTCTGGCGGTAACTAAACTAAACTAAAAGTTATGTTAAAAATGTTGACTACAGTCGTAGAGTCGCACCATCTTAACTTAACCTTAACTTTAACAGATACAAACTTATCTGAGCCAGTGGTCAAAAGTGGAACTGGGTGAAACTACGCTGTTTCTTACTTCCGGCGTCATTATCCTCACTCGAAAATGTTTAAAAATCCAATGCATCACAAGGAATAAATCAAAAATATGCAAATAAATACAATGTATTATTGTACTATAATGTAAATGATGGCATATTTTTTATTTATGCATTTAAGCATATTTTTGTAAATGACGCCGGAAGTAAGAAACAGCGTAGATTCACCCAACTAAAGTGAAAAAACTTATTAGGTAGGTACTATTGTTACCTAGGTTACCTACGCCATAGACGACAGCAACACTGTCATCGAGTCAGATTCAGATTCAGATTCATTTATTTGCGTTAAAAGTGGTACAAAGGTTAAAATATATTATATAAGTATATATGTATCTCACAATTAGTCTTTGCAGACATACAAATATTGAAAATAAACATTACTTACATTTCATTTCATTACAATACATTACATTTCATTTCATTACGTTACATGAGTCTTAATTTCATACATTACATTACATTAAAAGTCATTAAAAATTCATTCTTATTTATTATTTTCACTTAATTTCTGTCAATTACAAATAAAAATGTCAAAAATTAAAATATAAATAATAATAATGTCAGATTTAAGATAGAAATCATTTACTTTAGGGTTTTGTCAGAAAGATATGCACTGTATAATAACACTTTTCAATAAGAAGATTTCTTAATTTATATTTTAAAGCTTTCAGAGGAAGTTTTTTTTTTAGATAATTTTTCAGAAGTTTGTATCTGTTATACTTAGTTGGTTATTGTTAAGTCAAAATGGTGCAACTCAGCTTTAGTGAGCTGTAAACGTTCAAACTGTTTGTCAAACATTTGACAGTGTTCCTTGACCTTAAGGGAATTTTCCCCTAAGGGTATTTATAATACTGTCAGCATAGATGGCGCTCATTCGACAATCAGTTGTATTCGAAAAATACTACAAACATATTGCATTCAATGAGATAATTTTACTTTGATAAAATAGTTCATAGTGAAGAATTGGGGTTAGTTGTCGGACACGCAAAAATATATTGTGGAAAAGCTAAAATCCTGGGAAACCACGATAACGAGTCATCGGCGCACGCAAATCGCCAGTGTAACAAGGCCCTAAAGCATAAGTTTTTGTTGGAAAATGTCTGTATTCTCTTCCATTTTATCAGGTACTTACTTATCGCAGCTTACTACCAAGATATCACTCCCCTTATCATATTTTCCTGCTCCGTGAAGCGCAGACAAAGGAAGAACACATTATATGGCATGATTACTTACATGATCGTTTACATAGGTACACGAATTTGGATACATACCTTACGGAATTCGGCCTGGCGAAGTCAAGTTCGCCCGCTCAAATCATACCTTCATCAGTAAGTTATCAAACGCCTAAACGTTACCAATCGCGTTTGCGTTAAGATTTTAAATATGGAACTTATTGTTATAGCATTAAGGTCTATCACATTTTTAACTAATAACGCGGTACCTAGTAACGATTGTACATTTGACAACTTCCACTTCGTTAGGTCAACTTGTCGCGGGTAGCGTTTTACTTACCCACGAAAACAAATTTGTTTTGGATCACACATAGACGTAATACAAGGGTGTAAAAAGACCGTCAATGAAGCTAAAATCCACGCATTCCACCCATCATCAGCCCCCGTATTACAACCAACTTGGCAGTTTTCTGAATGGCTATCAATCCGTCTCTTTTATTTGCTATAAAGCGAGAAAGAGATGTAACTATAGCAATTCATAAACCTGACAAGTTTTAAGAGGTTGTATTGTAATGTCCCCCAGGACCATTTTTGTCTTTTTGACTATACCTGGGAAATCAATGGCTATGAAGTTATTAAAGGTCAAAGTCATTTTTTTGTAAGATTTTATGAATGTGTAAATATTTGCAGTGCTTTCTTAACACCAAAAATTAAAATTGTTTCACAGCAACAATTTTGGACAGAAATGGTCCTGATGATGGGCAGGATACGTAGACCTCGGCTTCCTTGAGGGTCTTTTTACACCCGCGCGGTTTAAACGAAATCTGATTTGGAATTCCGAAACGGAATATCGATATTGTAGGGGCGGAGATGGTATATTTCGGTAATAAATAAATTAAAATGAATTAAAGACGTTAATCAACTAAAAGCATGTACTTGACATATTGCAACAGCAACAAAAGAGAGAAAATCAATAAAGAGTGACACGAAGTGTCACTCGCGAACATGCCCCCGCGCGTTGGAGGCTCGTCCTTCAACCAACACATCTTCTTCTGGCAATAACGGGACTAACTTGCTGCAGCTACGCCGAACGACGCCATTCGCCGTCTTTATATCAGCGACACGACTTATTCCATCACTGGCACCAGGGTATACAGCCACAATACGTCCAAGCTTCCATTTTAACGGTGAAAGACCATCCTCTTTTATCAGGACAAGAGTATTAACATTCAATGAAAATTTGTTAGAGCGCCATTTGACTCGCTGCTGGAGTTCAGCGATATATTCTTTACTCCACCTTGTCCAGAAATGCTGGCGTAATTGTTCAATTCGCTGGAAACGTAACAATCTGGTAACAGGATAGTCTGCGTAGCTTTGGTCCGGTAGGGCGGTGAGAGGGCGGCCAATAAGAAAATGCCCGGGCGTGAGTGGCGTCAAATCTGCGGGATCCGATGACAATGGAGATAGTGGCCGAGAGTTCAGTATCGCCTCGATCTGCACTAACGTTGTGGTTAGCTCCTCAAACGTCAAATTACAACATCCCAACACTCTATTTAAATGGTATTTGACGCATTTGACTCCAGCCTCCCAGAGCCCACCAAAATTAGGACTATATGCAGGGATAAAATGAAAATGTATATTTTCCTGAGCTACATTAGAGGCCAGTGAATTACAATTGCTTTTCAAAAATTTAGAAATATCATTATATGCACTCACAAATGAAGTGCCGTTATCTGAAAATATATGAGAGGGTTTACCTCTACGTGAAATAAAACGGCGTAACGCTAGAAGGTAATTATTGCTTGTTAAATCACCCACCAACTCTAGGTGTACAGCCTTAGTGGTAAAACATACAAAAATAGCAATATAAGATTGAACAAGTCTACAACCGCGACCAGTGCGACTAGCGACGGCCACCGGGCCCGCGTAGTCCACGCCAACACTGTCAAACGGGTATCCGCCTGGTTGAAGTCGCTGCTGTGGTAAATTGCCCATTAAAGGGTTATAAACTTTGCCCTTCATGCGATTACAACGTATGCACTGACGAAAACACTTTTTCGCTAAATTCCGACCGCCTATAGGCCAATAAGTTTCCCTAATAGAGGCCAATAAGAGTTGAGGGCCGGCGTGCATTAACCTAATGTGTTCAAATTCAAAAATTAATTTACAAACTTGATGAGTGGACTGTAAGATTATAGGGTGTTTCTTTTCGAAAGTAAAATCTGAATTGTCTAAACGACCTCCAACACGAATCAATTTGTTTTCATCTAAATAAACATTAAGTTTTATTAATGGACTTTTACTAGGCAAATCTTTATTTTTAATTAATAAATCATAGTCCGGAAACGATTGGATCTGCGACAATTTTAAAATTAATACTAAAGCGTTATTCAGTTCATCAGAATCCAAAAAATTAGTTTTACGTTCCGTACCTTTCTTTAAATTATTAACGAACCTTAGCACATAAACTACTGTACGCTGAAGCCTAGAAAGCTTTGAAAAACTACTTAAAACGATTAATTCGTGATGAGTAAAATCAGTAACATGTAATGAAACTTCATTTCGAGTTTCAGGCAACAACCGGGGATCATTTGACTGCCACTTCCTAAGAGGCATACAGGCAGAGGCTAACTCTGAAGTAGTTTGGTCACGAATGTATAATACCTCATCTAATTCATCCCCCCCAGTCAAAAGATCGTCGACATAGAAATATTTTATGATCACTTCAACTATCTTAGGGTCCTTACATTCTAGACCTATCTGTTTTAAGCAGCGATTAGCGAGGAAAGGAGCACTAGCAGTGCCATAGCTCACCCGGTTTAATGCATAACATTTAAAAGGAGAGTTAGGTTGATCTTGATCACGCCAAATGATTTGTTGAAGCGGACGATCATCCACATGAACTTCTATGCACCTATACATCTTTTCTACATCTGCTACAATCACGAACTTATGCTGCCTAAAACGTAAAAGAATTGACAAAAGGTAATCTTGGACCGTAGGCCCAATCATTTGTATTTGATTAAATAAATGAAACTCCCGAAGTAGTAGGACTACTCGCATTAAAACAACCCGTAGCTTGGTGGTAGTACTACTTTCGCGAAGGACACCATGATGGGGTATGAAATAATGAGGGACCGATGTGATCGGTTCGCACTCTGACATGTGACCTAATAATTTATACTCTGATAAAAATTCAGCATACATTTTACTAAATGGCTTATTGATCTTGAGCCTACGCTCTAATGATAGCAAACATTGCTTCGTTCGCTGATAAGAATCTCCTAACACACTTGGTGATTGTTTTAACGGGATCCTAACACAGAACCGACCGTCTGCGAGGCGAATTGTGTTTTTCACAAAGTGTTCTTCACATTGCTTCTCCTCTGGAAAATAATGAGATGACTGAGGGCTAACTTCTTCGAGCTGCCAAAACCGCGCAAGTTGGGCTTGAATGTCATCATCAGCAGAGCGAGAAGTAACGAAATCAACTTGACTAAAGTTACAATTAATGCGTGGAAAACTAGAAACGCGGCCGCAACTTACAGGACCGGAAACTATCCAACCTAGTCTGGTCTATCCAACCCACAACAAATATGGTGTACCAGGAGTAGTCGGTTCTGTGGATGGTAGTCATTTTAAAATATTTGGCCCACCAAAAGAAATAGAACACCTCTATTACTGTAGGAAACACTATCACTCAATTAATGTTCAAATGGTAAGTAAACTAGGTATAAATACCTACTTAATTATGTATTAGAAGTCTTAACATTTGCCTATTTAGTTACAATTATCTGTTTTCATTTTTAGGTTTGTGATAGTGAATATCGAATAATAAATGTTAATCCTAAATTTGGAGGGTGCAATCATGATGCCTTTATATGGAACAATAGCCAACTAAATGACTACATGCAAAATCTCCATGCACAAGGAGAAATTTGTTGGTTATTAGGTATGTATATGCCAATTATTTCCATTGTTACAGTTCGTACAATTACAACCAATATATAATGTCCTTATTGTATTTTAAAATTTTAGGAGATTCTGGATACCCCCAGCGACCCTGGTTAATGACTCCATATTTAGATGCACCCCAAAATTCACCGCAAGCATCATACAACGCTAAGCACATGGCAGCAAGAGTTGTCATAGAAAACACCTTCGGGAGACTAAAGAACCGATGGCGATGCTTGTGCAAAGACAGGGTGTTACATTATAAACCTAAAAAATGTGCACAAATTATTCAAGCTTGTTGTGTGTTATATAACATTGCCCTTGATTATGGTGTACCGGAGCCAAGTTCTATTGGTAAGTTTAAACATTTAACTACACAAAAAAATTGAGTATTTGAATTAATTAATTTTCAATGATTAATTCTATTATTATTAGTGTTAGTAGCTTTGCTATACACCTTTATTTCATGGGCATAAGAATAAATATTAGTTCATATAGATTTATAGACTATATGCCGATGAAATAAAGCTCTAATCTAAAAATGGACAATAGAAGTTGGTCAGATGGTCAGTGCCTAGACTAGTGTCACAGTATAATGTACCTATATATATGAGCAATAGATGATCAAATCACATGTCAAAAACTTTGTAAATCACACACTTCGAATTGACAAGCTTACGACACGAAATTTTACTTTACTGCTTTATTTTTTATTTTACTGCTTATTTTAAAGATTTAATAGTAAGCATGGCGTTCAAACGAATAGAATTTTGGTCATTTGGGTAGCGGGGCTGGTGTGGGGGCACACAAAATAGTAGTAACGCTGTTTTGTAACCTTTATCTTATAGCAGTTTGAAAATACTTAACTTCTCAACTTACCTAAATATTGTATTAACTTACAGATTCAGGGGAACTTCCACAACCAGAGGAAATTAACAGGGAAAGAAACACTAGTAATAATGACTTGATAAGAGGAAGAGCTTACAGGGACCGATTAGCTCAAAAACTGCATCGTTAAACATTTATTCATATTATGTACTTACTTACATATTTTTTCTTATACTTAAACTTAAGGCATTGTTTTTTTTGTTTGTTTCAAAGAGT
This sequence comes from Agriphila straminella, assembly GCA_950108535.1. Lineage (NCBI taxonomy): Eukaryota > Metazoa > Arthropoda > Insecta > Lepidoptera > Crambidae > Agriphila > Agriphila straminella. The sequence goes on along the minus strand of OX467324.1, from coordinate 8,413,107 downwards.
TCAGTAGTATAGTCATATATATTTTTGCTAAGTACTTAAACTTAAAGCATTGTTTTTTGTTTATTTCAAAGAGTTCAGAACTTTAGTCATATATATATATTTTTTCTTATACTTATATAAGGCATTGCTTTTTTGTTTGTTTCAAAAAGTTCAGTAGTTTAGTTTTATATATTTTTTTCTAGGGATGGGCTGAATTGCGAGGGGGTAAAAAAAAACTTAAACATAAGGAATTGTTTTTTGTTTGTTTCAAATAGTTCAGTAGCTTAGTCTTATTTCAAATAATTTTAATTAATTAAATTCGGTTATAAAAACATATTATAATTAGAATACAGCATAAAATATTTAAAAAATTAAAAATCCAATAAATAAAAGTAATTATGTTGAATTCTGTTAAAGTGTTTTATTTAAATTAAGCTACATAATAGTAGTTTATGATACTGATGCATAATGAGGGGTATTAAAACATGAGTGTGTGTTTAAAAACCGAGCCGTAGGCGAGGTTTTTAATAGTATCACACGAGTGTTTTAATACCTAGTTATGTGCAGTTTCATACACTACTTTATCTACACTCATACATTTGGGATTGAACCTATCTAAATAAAAGATCAACGTTAGAAAAGAGAGAGAGACTTCGGTTGTATTAGCTATGTACCTACCTTGTAATAAGTCATTTTCTTAGCTGCATCTAAAATAATTCTGCAGGGTAATTTTTTTTTACATTTTTAAGCAAGAATAAAAAACATCTACGAAATTCAGTAAAAATTGAAATCAAAATTCAAAACTTTTTGTAATGCTCTAAAAATGGCGCGCATTACATTAGAAAAAAAAATGAGATGAGTCATATTTCCTTGGGGAAAATATCGTTGTTTTTTTTTAATATCACGGCACTACCTTCTTCTTGGATTTGCCCTGTATCGTAATGAGAAAAAAAAGTTACTTTATGATGCAGCTGACTGCATCGTAATGAGTTTTTTTTTTTAATTTTACCTATTCACGAAAATAAAGTACGTATTTATATTACCTTTTTTGAATTCATATTTGGAACATTACGTTGTGAGTGTAGATAAAAACCATTACTTGTATACCATTACCAGGGATTGACCGAGCTGTGATCTGAAATTATCTGCCCACCACTATATTATTTATAGATTAGGTACATACTGTTAATGTAAAACCTCATATTGCATAATTATTGGTAAATTTTAGGTTTTACTAGTAAATGTTAAGATTTATCAACATAAGTTGGTAAATGTATTGATTTTATTTTATTTATAAGGGCAAAGTTTTCGAGCTTTTACACGGTAAAAACAGATTTCTTAAAAAAAGACAAATTGCTTTGGCTTAAGACATATTTATTGAATCTAAGAAAATGATCCTCTCCCTATAGACGCTAGACAATAATTTCTTCGTAATAGTAAAAAATACTCTTAAAAATATTTAGTTGTTACAAGAATAATACATTTATTCCAAGACACGTGTTGTTTCATTCAAGACAACGTTATTTTGTACAGTCAAGTAAAGGATCATTCACACAGCTGCGGCGCGTCAGCGGCGCGTCAACGGCAAAAATATAGTTACATACAAGTTGTACTACACTGTTCACACACATAAGTCACGTCAACGTCCAGTCACCGGCAAGTCAAACGCATATTGCTACGGCATGCCGGCGCCGCGCCGCTGCCGCGCCGCTGACGCACCGTGCGGCACGTCACCGGTGCGGCGCGTCGCCGGCGAGTCACCGGCAAGGAGAACAGGGTTGCTACTTTTTTGTTTAACTAAATTATTGGTTGCTTTAATCGTTATAGAAAAGTACACTGTGGTATGGAAATAAAGTATTATTTATTTATTTCAACTTTGAAAAACATTTATTTTTACAACTTTTGGTAATATCTTGGTAAATTTATTGGACTTAATTTACACCACCAGTCTAGGATGAGTATTTTTCGAGATATTCCTGTTTTAAGATTAACAGATGACAGCTGTCAAAGTTAAAACAGCAATATCTCAAAAAGAAATTTTTGAGGTTTGCGTACGTTGCGGATGACGTCATAATTTAATTACAGATCACTAGACTATGTTTTCCTACCATCACTTGTTTTTACGACATTCATTTGTTTACTCTAAATCCACTCACATTGTTGTATTTTTATTAAAATTTGAAAAAAATTACCTTTACTAGAACTTAGTGGAACAGGTGAATTAAGTCTCATAAAGTTACCAAAATATTAACAAAATTAAAAAATAAAACTGTTTTTAAAATTGAAATAAATAAATAATACTTTATTTCCATACCACAATGTACTTTTTTTCTACCGATTATAGCAACTAATAATTTATTAAAACAAAAAAATAGCAACCCTGTTTGTTTTGCCGGTGCCGCGCCGCCGCCGCTGCCGCGCCGCCGCCGGTGCCGCGCCGCCGCCGCTGCCGTGGACTGCTTGTTCACACACATTTTTGACGTTGCCGGACGCGCCGCTGACGCGCCGCTGACGCGCCGCAGCTGTGTGAATGATCCTTAAATGTATTCTTGATACGAAAATCTTCTATATCTCTTGTAGACTAACCTTACTTAGAGTAAATTATTATTTTACTCATAAGTAAATGTTTAGTTGGCCTAAGTAATTACTGATTTTTGATGAAAAAAATTAAATGGAAAATTGAGATTTTGTCTATTGAATGAAGATGTATATTTTGTTGTTGTTGTATATTAAGTGGAGATAATTGGAGAACACCGATGACTTCCTTCCTTTAAAAGTAGAAATTTAACTTTTCTGTCCAAAAATAACAACGTGGGCGCGGTCTACAAAAAATCAAGGTAAATAAAAGTGCTCGAAAGAGGAGTGGAGTCCGGGAAGCCGTTCCAAGTAGGACGCGACACCCAGAGGCAACCAACAAACAAACCCGATTGAGCTTGACAAAACAAAATTAAGTCCGACTACTTAAAGAACTAGATAAAAATCTTAACACCGCGGGTCAGACCATGATGTATGGATAAATTTCTCAAAGTAAAAATGTTATCGTGTTTATCGAAAACTATGATTCCGTTGTTTCGAAATTTTTGTATTTCTCTGTTTAAAACAAAATTTCTATAAGCCGAACAAAATCATTTCTTAAAACAAGAAATAATACTTCATAAACAATAAACTTTCTCTTAATAGAAGAACATGATTTTTTGAAAAAGGTTTATCTAAATTCAAGTAACTTGTAGTTGATTTCAGATAATTTTAATTTGATGCAAGAAGATGGACATTTCTTGATTTAAATTAAGTCAATTTAATTGATATAAGTTTAAATAAGCCTTGAAACAAAAATATTTCTCTTAATCATTAAGAAAAATATTGTCTGAGTAAAAGATGAGCACTATTTTTGTTTTAAAAATATTGCATTGGCTTAAGTAAATATATTTTTAGAATAACCAAATATTTCAAGAAATTGGTCTTTCTTATTTAAAGAAATCCTTTTTTACCGTGTACCATTACAGTTTGGTACATGTTACGTTTTACCAATGACTTTGTAAATGTAGAGATTGTAGAGAATTAACTTAATAATTTATTTTAATACGTACTTATTATTAAAAATTCGTACTTTAATTACAATACAACATTATTACAATTAGTACATATCAGTCAAATTCTTACACAGGTAGTTAAAATTAGCTTTTGGTATATTTATTAGTAACTTGTAAAATACAATCTTAGGTAAGTATTACTAAAAAATCTTAGGATTTTACCTAAATTCGGGCTTTTACAGTAACATAACACTCTTATCATAGTTTACTACCCATATTATTATTATACTATATTAATTATTATTATTATTATATGTTTTGCTAACTTATATACTAGTACTGTTTTAGTAAACTATAAATTATGCACATTAAAATTGTTCACTTAATACTGGGCATAAGTACCTACAATTTTTTTTTAAATATGTTATAAAAAAGCTAATAAAAATTTGATAACCTACTTTTTGTTTTAAACTAAGCATACATAATAAAGAAAAGTGATTGAAACTATAATTATAAAACATTGGTGTCATTTTGAAACCTAAAAAATATTATTATTGTATATTCAAATGACCATTATACACTCTTATCATAGTTTACTATACATATTAATATTATTTGAATCTTGTTTTGCTAACTTACAAGTTATCAGTCATTCATAAAATTGCCTATCCTAAAATACTACTATTGTTTTAGTAAACTATAAATTATACACATTAAAATTGTTCACATAATACTGAGTAGGTACCTACAACCTTTATTAATAATAAAATGTTAACCTTTATTAATAAGGTAATAAAAACGTTTTTTCACTCCTCTTGCTCAAAAAGTGCGTCATTGTAACGTACAAGAGTCGAGATAAAATAGCATAATAAGCCCTAGGGGATAAAGTTTTTTCTTTTTTAATGTTTGTCTATTACCAATGAGCGTACTAAAACGAAATAGTAGATTGTTATACAAGACGCTAAAATTACCCATTGCATACGAGTTATTTTTAATTTCTGCTGTAGCAGCTAAACAACACAAACACGCATTCTACGATTCACTCTACACAGAGTATAAATAAGTCTATGATTTCACCGAAGAGATGCTTTTAGTTCCATTTTCAAAAATAAGAATGAGAAACTGGGGGCCTATTACGAAACTTGGTCACGATAGTCGTCCGCAGTTCGTCGGTTATAGTTATTACAAATATTTTCAATGTAGCTATCGTAGTCCATAGTCTATTGAACGAATAATGACGGATCCACTAGAAAGAAACTGTCAAATTTACGCAATCACTTTGCAATATCGCATACGCAAGTGCTTTGTAATAGGAATCAATCAGAACGAAGCACGGACGCAGCCGCGTGTATCGCATTAAACTTTTCGTACTAGACCCCCAGTATTAAGTCGAGCGAGTTTTTATTCGTGATTATGAATAAAGAAAAAAAAACGAGTGGATTCGTTTACGGAAGTAAGTAAGTAGGTATAAACTATTTAATATTGTATTTTATTTTCTCGCAATCGTAGTGAAAAGTATAGTGTAACACACGACGCTAAAACCCATTGTAACTCGGTTTCTATTTATTCCCTCGCTAAAGCTCGGGAATAAAAATACCTCATATGCAATGGGTACTTTTAGCGTCTTGTATAACAATCTACTATTAATTAAGTACCTAACAAAAAGTTGATTACCTACCTATTTTTTGGTTTTAATCTAAGCCTACATGATAAAGAAAAGTGATTGATACTACTTACTTATACATAATTTGAAAACATTATTGGTATCAATTTTAAGCCTTAAAAATATTATTATTTTGTTTTCAAATTACCTTCAACTATTTTATTTAAAGCAGCTATCGCCGCAATCGAGATATCTTGCCACCTTTTCTGTGACTCTAGCTCCCTTTCTTTTAATTGAAGCTTTTTCAGTTCTATCTCTTTATTGTCCGTGTGCTGCTGCTTAACAAAATTACGCCACTCCACATCAGCATTTAAAAAATGGTCAGCTGCCTGTTCCACATAAGAAAGTGGTCTTCGTCGTCGAGGTGACAGAGACATCAAGTTCCGACGAGCAGTGGGACCACGTCTTCGACGAGGCGTCTGTCCTCGGTGGTCAGGGTGGTGGGAAGCTGCTGGTGGCGGAGGAGGGGTATGATTTCCCTCTTGGAGTGGCGACATTTGAAATGGTGATTCGATGGGTGGAGGAGGTATGTGGAGTACATGAGATGGTCCTGGATGTTGATGATTCCATACCCCATAATCGTCCACTGAAAATAATGTTAAAGTTTTATAAAACTGATAGATACTTGCACATTACACAAATCAAACAATCACAAAGAAGTAAGTACCTATACAAATATTTAAACTTTTCTTACAGAAATTATTTAGTTAAGTAGGTAACGTTGTTGTTTAGTTTTCTTTTCTTTTGTTTGCTTAGGCTTAATTTCTCTAATTTAATACTAAGTACTTTCTTACATTAATGTTTCTAATTTAGTTTACTTTTTCATAGGTAAGCGGTGTTTAGTTTACCTACCTGTAATTGACTTAATTAGGCTCTTAGTTTACAAGTATATAAGTTTTTGGGGAACCAATAATTAAAAATAAAATAATGAGTAAACGGTACTTACTTTGTACTGTAAAAACAGTTGGACTCTCTTCGGGTATGACCTGAAGAGGTGGTGTAGGTTGCAGTGTTATGGTCCGATCTTCACTTAAAATAATGTTTGGTTCCGGCTCCTGCAAATAATTTTATTTCACTTTACTAGGTCAAGAAATGTAGGAAATATTATTTATTGCCGTATAGTATAGTATATATTTAACTTGATTATAAGGGTATTCGAACCTGTGAAAAGCCTGATTCCACCACATCAACCAAACCAGTAGCAGCCTGGTTCCCAATAATATTTAGGACCCGCTGCTCTAGATCTGTCAGTTTAGATAATAAAGCAGGCCCACCACCAGTCCCACCAGCAGCTTTATTAATCTTTGCTGCCTTTTTCTTCGTATTATTTTTAAGGTCACTCCATACCTAAAATTGATAAGTATATGAACACGGGGGTTAATTATTTTTACATTACAGCACCTACTACTTATGAATCCAGGACTTGCAAAGGTGCCTTTAATTACCTTTTTCCATTTCTCTGTTACTTTACTTTCGCCTGCGGGGTCAGCATTTAACAGATTGGTCAGCTTTGACCAATGTTCTATGGCTTTTACTCTGCCTCGAGCATCTTTGGTCGGCTTATTGATATCTCCATATCTATAGGAAAACGAGAAAGTTTTATGTGAAACAATCACCTCTGGGGCGGGAAGACAGTCGATCTTGTATTATACTACAATACTATTTTTTGCGTAAGTTTATATACTTACCTATATACAAAAATATCATAGTAAGAACTTTAGACAACGCAAATCTTTTATTTGCAGTGCATCAAAAAGTATTATAGGTAGGTAGGTACTCACTGTTCCATAAAATTCACCAACATTTCAAATTGCGTCGCACTGGTTTTCATGATAAAAATATTAAAATGCTCTCTGAAACTTTGCTCTTTAACCACGGAAGCTCGCCGAACGCCGATATGAAATGCACGCACCACAATGAAGCCGAATGCCGCCGAAATGCATTTTTTTTGCAGTTTTTTAGTAATAAAGTTCATGACAAAGTATTAGAAAGTTTCTATTGTACTTAAAAACAAACAAGTGCTCACCACAAATGTCACAAGAACTTCTAATAGTAGACCGGCCGGCGGGGCCGGGTCGAATTTTTTGTCTCTGTCTTTCTTGCGAGTAAAAAGGAATAAGCACTAAACTCATTGATAAGAAATGTTATCCTATTTCAGGAAGAGGTATTACGTTACACAAAGACGGCTCTCTTAAAGTATAGCTGTTAATTTGGTCGCATAATATTGGTCGAAAACGATTCCGAAAACAGGCCGACAACTTAATAACTTTCGAATAAGTGAGCTAACGCAAACGTTTATCGAGTAGTAAGACAGAACTTACACTCACATCTGTTACACACACTTTCAAGTTTGCGTCTACTCGATTAACTTTTTGGTGACGTTTTATGATTTGGAATGAAAAAGTTACACTTGAGGTTTTTCGTAAAGTATCGGTTTTCCATCACCTAACTTAATACTTTGGGAACCTAAAATGTCCCAAAAAACATCAGCGCCGATAACCATATCGACGGCAGCGGGTGAATAAAAATCAGGGTCCGCTAAACAAATATGAGACGGAATATTTAAACTAGTAAAATCTATCTGACAGCCGGGAACGTTATCGGTAATCGACTTTTTCTAAATTCTTATTGACCATATCGATCATCTGTTTTAAATTAATGGACGACTCTTTTGCGATCGGTTCGATGTTAAACAAAGATGCAACATGATTTTGTACTAACAAACGTTTGTTATCAAACCGGTCACATAAAAGCTTCCAAGCCACAGAATAGTTTTTAGCGGAAAACTCAATGGATTTAATTACCACAGCAGCTGAACCTTCTAACGACGCCCTCAAGTAGTGGAACTTGTTTATTTCATCAATCTGATCATTTTTATCAATTAGGCTAGAGAAGGTATCATGATATTCCATCCAGGAATCATAGGAACCTCTAAACTTAGGTAGGTAACGAAATCGTGGGCAATTTAACAAACTTATTATTAGAACGAGCACTACTAAATTCACTTTCAACCTTTTGCGTTTTCTGAAAATTCTCTAAAATACCCTGCGCTTTAGCAAGTACACGATAGTAATTATTTTCAAATTCAATTCGTTCAGATAACTGCAGATCATCATCAACAAGCATCTCGATATTTGATTGTATCTCATCAAAGGTGTTATACAAAGATTCAAGCTTACCGGTTCGCAATTGTAACTCCCTGACATCCTGATCACTCAGCGAAGATTCATCCAAAACGGACAAATAATTAGAAAATGATGTGATACGACCTTTAATATAGCCTCGTTTTTTTACTAAGTCCTTTTCATCTGGTGATTTAGAAGGCTGGGGTCGCGTTTCGTCTGTCATCCTGGAATTGATACAACTGACAACGTTTACTTATGCCCTTAGGACTATTAGAACACTGACGGCCGAATACTCAAAGGCTTCTTAGCTAAAATCTTAAGTTAAGGTCTCCTTAACTTTAAGGAAGCTGTCAGTTTCATAGAGATTCTGTCAAATCTGACAACTTTTTAGAATTTAAGGTGGCCTTAACTTTAAGATTCGTTTGAGTATTTGGCCGTGTATCTTTGAAATGAGGATACAAACCAATCAACTATTTTACAAATGCAAAATTGAAATAAGTATTTTACAATAGGAATTAATGATGATTAAAAATTAATAGTTTTCGAATTTAAATTATTCAAACATGAAAGTATGCATTAAACAATAAAATATTTACAAAAAGTAGACCATCAGTACCTGCGATATAAATGACAACATTTAGAACGAGTGTTTAAAAATAATGATAAATTGGTTAAAATGAAATGCTAGTTAAATTAAACAACACAAAAATAATAATATTTAAACTAGCTTTAGTAACCTACGTTAAAATTTATCTACACTGCGTACTGCCTTTATACTGCGTAGTAGGTACTATATTATAATGAATATTCCAAACGGAAAAATAACGCATGTAGGTCCTTTTATTTGTATGGATTTGCTGCGTTCGGAATTCTGAAGCAAGAAAATGAGGAAATAAATTAAAGATTGAATCAATTTAGACATGTGTAACGATTTTTATTTGTAATAGGTAGATAGTCAACAATAATCTTCATCCTCCTCATAACCTAGTGTTTTTTGATATAGGGATGTAAATATCTTAAGCGTTGAGATAATTATGTCAGGTCTGTTACTGAGGTGCAATGATATTGCATGTAGAATTTCTTTTTTCGGACTATTGAATGCAACTCCATCTTCTAAGGCGCAGGCAACTTTGTAAAATGACGCGGCATACAGGTCCTCGGGAAAATCATCTACGTACATCCTGTAAAAAATAAAGAAGTCTATAAATAAAGAGGCAAATTGCAAAAGAGGCAACGGCAGAATAAAACAACAAATATTACTTGAATAACTTTCACTTAAGGACGAAATGGATACGCGACACATTTTATTTATGTTTGAAATCTTACTATTGATACCTACAACGATTCTATCTGTGCGCTCAGCTGGTAGGTTCAATTTTTTATGCAGCCTTTCGGTTAATAAACACGAAGTGCTACCGCTATCCAAAATCACACGAGCGACAACCTCGCGATTTTCGCTATCCCGCAATTTTACAAGCGCAGTCGACAGCAATACCTCGGCGTGTCCTGCCCCCCTAGTACCACTTAGTACTTGACTCATTACAAGGGAGCGCGGCCTAAGATTTTAGTTGCGGATTGATTTGATAGATGGCGCTCATTTTTCGTTTGTCAAACAGTCGAGAGATGTCGCTATCCCGTGCTGAATCGCGGTATCGTGTGTCTTTCACAGTTTTATATAATCAAAGCTGATTAGCTATAAAGTAAATTATTTTAAATTTATTTCATGACATAGCGGTTACCTCCCAAAAAATTACAAGTCAAGATTTATAGAAACCTACTAGTACCTATATTATAATATCGTACACCTTTTGTCACATTTCGTTAGATGGCGTTGATCACTAGGTCTGACTGATAACTCTATCTCTAGTATAATAATGTACTCTATGGGCTAGGCCCTCTGAACCTGACGGCTCGCACGTCACAGAGATGCTCCCCGCAGTGTTGCCAACAAGTGCTGCCAGAATTACGTCAAATTTACACTAAAATTACCGTACAACTACCGTACGTCAAATTTCTATATCAAAACAAAGAAAATTGATGTTTTATTGCAGTTTTCAGGTGAAAACACGTGTCATCATGACCAAAAAAAAAAATATTCAAAATTAATTGGTAGGTAAATAAAACAATTTATAGAAATAAGTACAATTTCTTTTTACGGGTTCTGTTTCTTGGCACAAATATAATAGATACCCTGTTCTCTATACTCATGTTCTCGTGTGTACCTACTTTGGTAGGCTTAAAATCTATGCAACAATTTTTTTCCCCGTGCAGTTTGAACGCCTAACACCACCCAATTTATTGTACTTAGACGTTATCTATCAGATGATTTTGGGATTTCATTTTTATATTGTTTATTTTGGAGAACAGCTGTCTCATAAAATAAGCATTTGGATATGTACAGAGTCACGTTTGCCGTGATCAAATTGAACGTGTGCATCGAATGGAATTAAAAAAGACCCGACGTGTTAGTTATCACAAAATACCGTACTTTTTGTAAATATTACTTCCATAGACTAATATTATTATGTATATCGGATTACTTCCGGTCTTAAAATTACCGTACATTTGTCACACGGTAATATACTACCGTACGGGGCATGAAATTACCGTATGAATACGGTAATTACCGTACGCTTGGCAACACTGGCTCCCCGTAAGCGCGACGCTCGGATTATGAGACTGCATCGCCACCGCCGGCGCCGCCTGAGCCGAGTCGTGCGCCCGCACATTGATATCGCGCTCGGCCATAGCTGAAGCTGTAGGTACTGGCGAAGACAACTCTTTTGATGCACTAAACTCGATCATGTGAATAAGTGTGTTATGCCTACGCTTGCATACTTTACAACCGGGACGCTTACAAGTGTTAGCGAAATGACCACTACGGAAACAATTAAAACATACTTTATACGTAGGTAACAACTTGTAACGTTCCTCGCTACTTAATGCAAGAAACTTAAGACAGTTATTCAAATAATGATCCTCATTGCAACTAGGGCATGGTGTCATTAACGAATGAATTCGAATCGTGTTTTTTGTCACTCTGATAAGAAACCATAGCTTTAATTTTAGGTGCACCTTTACTATGAGTCGCATTGTTTTGTGACATTTCAATAGTCTCAATTAAGTCAGCGCGATTACGCACAAAGGAATGAAAGGATTCTAAACTAATCGGCTTATCTTTAGATAAATTACCTTTGTGCTCCTCCCATTCACGATATGTTTTCGTATCCAACTTTTTCGTTATAATATAAATCAAAAGTGTATCCCAATGATCTACTGGTTCTCCGAGTGTTTCCAAACAACGTAAATTCTTATTGACCATATCGATCATCTGTTTTAAATTAATGGACGACTCTTTTGCGATCGGTTCGATGTTAAACAAAGATGCAACATGATTTTGTACTAACAAACGTTTGTTATCAAACCGGTCACATAAAAGCTTCCAAGCCACAGAATAGTTTTTAGCGGAAAACTCAATGGATTTAATTACCACAGCAGCTGAACCTTCTAACGACGCCCTCAAGTAGTGGAACTTGTTTATTTCATCAATCTGATCATTTTTATCAATTAGGCTAGAGAAGGTATCATGATATTCCATCCAGGAATCATAGGAACCTCTAAACTTAGGTAGGTAACGAAATCGTGGGCAATTTAACAAACTTATTATTAGAACGAGCACTACTAAATTCACTTTCAACCTTTTGCGTTTTCTGAAAATTCTCTAAAATACCCTGCGCTTTAGCAAGTACACGATAGTAATAATTTTCAAATTCAATTCGTTCAGATAACTGCAGATCATCATCAACAAGCATCTCGATATTTGATTGTATCTCATCAAAGGTGTTATACAAAGATTCAAGCTTACCGGTTCGCAATTGTAACTCCCTGACATCCTGATCACTCAGCGAAGATTCATCCAAAACGGACAAATAATTAGAAAATGATGTGATACGACCTTTAATATAGCCTCGTTTTTTTACTAAGTCCTTTTCATCTGGTGATTTAGAAGGCTGGGGTCGCGTTTCGTCTGTCATCCTGGAATTGATACAACTGACAACGTTTACTTATGCCCTTAGGACTATTAGAACACTGAATCTTTGAAATGAGGATACAAACCAATCAACTATTTTACAAATGCAAAATTGAAATAAGTATTTTACAATAGGAATTAATGATGATTAAAAATTAATAGTTTTCGAATTTAAATTATTCAAACATGAAAGTATGCATTAAACAATAAAATATTTACAAAAAGTAGACCATCAGTACCTGCGATATAAATGACAACATTTAGAACGAGTGTTTAAAAATAATGATAAATTGGTTAAAATGAAATGCTAGTTAAATTAAACAACACAAAAATAATAATATTTAAACTAGCTTTAGTAACCTACGTTAAAATTTATCTACACTGCGTACTGCCTTTATACTGCGTAGTAGGTACTATATTATAATGAATATTCCAAACGGAAAAATAACGCATGTAGGTCCTTTTATTTGTATGGATTTGCTGCGTTCGGAATTCTGAAGCAAGAAAATGAGGAAATAAATTAAAGATTGAATCAATTTAGACATGTGTAACGATTTTTATTTGGAATAGGTAGATAGTCAACAATAATCTTCATCCTCCTCATAACCTAGTGTTTTTTGATATAGGGATGTAAATATCTTAAGCGTTGAGATAATTATGTCAGGTCTGTTACTGAGGTGCAATGATATTGCATGTAGAATTTCTTCTTTCGGACTATTGAATGCAACTCCATCTTCTAAGGCGCAGGCAACTTTGTAAAATGACGCGGCATACAGGTCCTCGGGAAAATCATCTACGTACATCCTGTAAAAAATAAAGAAGTCTATAAATAAAGAGGCAAATTGCTTTGTTGGCTATCATTTTGTATTAAACACATCAGCCATCTCCTTAATTGAGAGACAATTTAGTTTTTTTTTTGTACTTAACAGGTTGAAAATTCAAAACATGAATCCATTATTTTTACCTATTATCTACTGAACTATGCAAATTAAAAAAATAAATCTTACTTCAAGCATTTCTTCATATACTCGTAGTGTTCCAGAAAACAATAGCATGGTCCGAACTGGATGAACATCGGCGTGCTAGGAGTAGCTTCATCTAACACGTTTTTATCATTGACAAAAGCGGAAGCCTGCGAATGATCCACAGCTGAAATCGACTCCACAGATTCCCCAAATCTCCTCAAATACAACTTCCTCGTTAGCGTGGACGTAGTAACAGGCATTTGTTTATTTATATCAAACTCTAAAGTTCTCTTATTGTATTCTTCATGAAAATGATCTACCGCAACTTCGCGCTTCACTTCAGTCAGTATTGATTCCAAGTCATGAGTTGCAGACAGTTCGTTTATCTTTTTGCAAAGGGACTGAATAAACCAAGATCCGTCGAGTTCATGCCTGGAACAGAAAATACATACAATGACTGGTGTTGTTCTATCTCACGAAGACCGTTTTGCTATGAATTTTGTAAGGCATGCACATACACATTGTTTTAGTGTGCGTCTGCAAGCTCTCGTATCACGCAAACAAAAAAAAAATCTGCATGTGCACGCTTATCAACATTCATAGCAAAACGGACTTCGTGAGATAGTAGAACATTACACATTTTCTTAATACTGTGATTTGGGCATACGGGTCAGTGCTTGCTTGACCTTCATCTCATCTGATGTTAAGTGACGATAGACCGAAGGTGGAAGCGCACTACACCCGGAATCCTCAACCACTGAGGAACTGGCTATCTGATGCCTCTAACTCCCCACACTAATCAGAGCACAACAATATTAAATTGTTCTTATGGCGTCAGGCTTAAAAAAGGGGAAGATGGTGATATCTAGCCAGGTGAAAATCGAACTTGAAGCAAGCCCTACCACCAACCAATATAAGGAACTATTGTACCCCCCTTCTGGGAATCGAACCCGGCACCCCTGCGTCAACAAACACATCCACAAAGGCGGTTGTACCACGTTTCGGCACCTTTGCAGCTGCCGTGGTCACAGGTGGCTGCAGTCCCCCGAGACAAGTGCAATCAAAAACCAAATCAAAACCAAACTAATTATCAAAAACATTAAAACCTGCAAACTTTACCTATGAGAAGGTTTTCCAATATAGGAGCTGTGCATAATGAGCATATCAGATTCAACTGGCAACGTGTACGGCTCGATCTCATCGTCATGATCCTTTTCAGTCTTCCCTTTGTATGGAGCCAAGACAGGAACACCTTTGATATCTTCGCCACCTCTGCAAGCCTGGAATGTTTACACTGTTTTTTAAAAAGAAGAGCTGGATGACTCATGCGCCTGCTATTTTTAATGTCTTATCTGTGACTGCGGCGGTTTCAAAAAATCATTCCGATAAAAATAACGTTTTGAAGTTGACAATAGGTAAATACCCGTTCTTAGGTGTGCTATTACACTGAAAATGATAACTTAACACGGCAAAATGCTTTTTGTTTTCGTAGTCATATTTGGGGCAACATGAGAGTTCTGTTACAGACCATCTTTTATTTTTGCTTGATCGCCTGCTTGTACTGTATGTATGGCCGTATCATTAGATTGATATTTTACAGTTCCGAGCCTAGAAATCGTATTTAATATGAATTTCTGCATGCGTTCCTGAAAAAAGAGTCTTGACTCTTGACTGATAGTCAGTTCAGAGGGCGGGAATGGAACCCAGGGCTTGTGGACGACGACTCGGTGTTTAGCTATAACTACTCGACTAGAGGTCTTTCTCGCTCTTCATGTATTAGTTACCTATCTAGGTATAACTAAAACGCGATTGAACCTCGCGGTGCGACTGGACGGCGCTACCAGCTATATCATAATAGTGGAAAGTTGACAAATTGTCATTACCTGAATTATAAGAATCTTGGGCTTGGTGGCTAAAGTAGGCCTTCTATCGATTTTAAAATGATTGATGATTTTCAGCTCACTGAATGGTTGGTCTTTAGCCCTGATGAGACCATGGCTACAACCATGCAGTGGCGTGCATACCATATAGGCAGTTAGGCAGTGCTTACCTCATGACGAACCTAATAAACATAGATACCACTAGTCACTAGTGTTAAAGTAAAAAATAATTAATTGGTTCCGTTAATATTCTATAATAACCAAACTTCTATTGAACACTCAGTTAGTAAGCAAATTTTCCTTGCGCATCATTCCTACCTACGCGCTACAGTAAGGTAAGCAGTCTCCAGAATGCATATTTGAATTTGAAGGAAGCAAGGAGCGTTTCATACAAAACTCATTTAAAAAAATTCGGTAAAAGTTATACGACCACAGAAAAAAGTGCGCTCTTTGTACGTGTAAGGTTCTAAAACATGACCTTCGCAATATAACAGCGCTAGGTAATCATGCTTACTCGGGCTACCTCGGACCACGCGCCGGGCGGCCGCGGCCGAACGATTTTTACCGAGAAGCCGACGACGTTATTATTTGTCTCACTCGCTCCTATGCACAAACCGCTCGCTCCCAGTCCGTGTTTTATTATCTCACGAGTGCGGGTGAATTTAACAAGTTTCAACCTTGTTACCTTGTCCTAAGAGTGTTGATACCCGCGCTAAATAGAATGTTTGTTTTCGGAAATAAAGATGCAAGCAATGCGGTTGTCATATTTTGTTTGTTTTTAGTTCCGTTAGTTTCTGCAGAGAAAGCAATAACTTATATTATATATATTTTTTGTCTTCTTGTCTTAACACCACGCGCGAGTTAATGAGAGATATTTTTATTGTTTTGTTATTTTGTTTTTGTGTAAGTACTTAACTATTTAGCGCCAACGCTCACGGGCGCTTAATCGCCGAGCGATTTTTTGTAGCCCAGAATAGAACATATGGAGTTCAATACGTAAACGCCCACGAGCTACAAAAAGTAGCTCACACATAGCTCGGCGACTAATCGCCCACGAAATGACACTGACAAGAGTGACAAGCGGCTTTAACCCTAAAAGACACCACAATTTTTTTCGCTGGCTGACATAATTATTTTTGTAATGGTAGAGTTTGCAATAAAAAGTAAGAGAATTATTATTACATGATATGCTTACCAATTTATATAGTTTTTAATCCTGTTCCAAAAAAGGTAGGAACACACTACGAACCTAAGGTCGGTTATAGGCAATTATTGTTCTGGGATTATCATAAGTTTATAATTTACCTATATTATTATGGAAAACTTAACGTAAACGTAACAAAAGAAACATCAAGTTAGCTAAAGAATTTGACTAGTCGCTAATAAAATCGTATTGAAAGCACTGTCGGATTGTCTAAGAACAAACATCTAGTAAATTTTATTTATTTATAAATAATGAAAATCAAAGCAGTCGCCGTTTAAATATGTTTTCCATAACAATGCCTACCTACCTACTTCTGTTTTGCGTAAAAGAATCGCAAGATTCAGTTTTTTAAGTAAGATGATTTTGGGCATGGAATAGGGGATAATACTGAGGAAGTAATGGCGCCACATGCGACTGTCCTAAATTCGTTAAATTTGATGTTTCAGATGTAAAATGTAATTTCTGACGTATTTTAGCCAATCAAAACCATTTTTGTTTACCACAGAGTACAATGGCGCCATCTGCGAAAAGTTTTACGTATTATTTCCTATTGCGAGTTTTTACACAAAAAAAGAAAAACCATAAGCATTCTATGGGTTCTTTATAAGGGTTCCGTAGCAAAATGGTAAAAAGGAACCCTTATGGTGTGACTCAGTCTGTCTGTCTGTCTGTCACAGCCGGATATCTCGATAACTATCTATTAATGGTATCAACTTGAAATTTGGAATAGTTTAAGATGACGTTCGCCCAAATATTTTGCAAATAAGGATGTTTTTTTTACAGCAGGAATTGAAAAGGGGTCTTAAAAATTTGAAGTGAGGCTACTAGTAGGGCATGTGGGTATCATAACATAATGAAAGAGTGTTGTTAGCACATTTTCAAACATTTCTCTTTTTTTAGGCCGCATAGTGTTCGACTTATAATGAAAAATGTAAAAACATACCGTTCCTTCCTTATAGTATAGAACTTATAGTAAAAAAGATAACTATAACGTTCGAAAAATATGAATAAAATATTCTATTGTACTGTTAGCCGATCGGTAATTATAGGGTTTGAGGTTATTTTTCGCACAAGTCATCACGAAAATACGAAAATGTGGTATCGATGCATTCAATACGATGCCCCGATCACAAATATATAAGATGAAAAGCGTGAAAATGGCGGGGGTAGAAACTGTGATGTCATAAAGTTTTCAGTACTTACAAAGATTTTTTTCATACCATGTGGTATATCAAAGCCCTTTGGCTTTGTGAGTATATTGCGAATATAAAACACACTATAACATGTCATCAAAATCTCATCATAGTAACATACACAGTAACAGTTAAAACACATAAAAAATACCGTTTGTGGAACATGGATAAAAATATTATTTTTTAATATGTCATAAAATGATGTAATACAAAAACTAGCTTATGTCTGCAAAACAAACACTTCGAGCGACTCGCAATATTTTTTCGGGGTCAAAACCTTCCAGTAGGTATCGAACAAATTTTTATTAATTCTTGAATTTGCGCATATAAAGTAAATGCAGAATTTTTGTTCTTCACACTATTTTGACGATAAAAGGATCTGTACCCTTAGCACGAACAGCTATCAAAAAAATAATCATTCGATAGATAAATTTTGTATTGGAAATTTGTACAACGCCATCTATCGCCGATAAGCGAAATGAAATTTTCCATAGAGAATTGTCTATCGAGTAATTTTACGTGCGTTTTTTTTCTCGATAGCTGTTCGTGCTAAGGGTACTGAAGACATTTGAATCGTATACATTGTTTGCTTCATTTGTAAAAAGTATATAATTACTGACATAAATAAATCATAAACTTTATTTTATAGAGCTTAGCAATAATAAAAGTGATTGTTCTATAATATTATTACCGGGTGCCTTTTAGGGTTAACCTACGTCAGCGACTAAAAAGCGCCGTGATTGTCGCCGCGATTATCGCCGCGTTTATCGCAGCGATATCGCCGCGATTAACGCCGCGCTTATCGCAGCTACAAAATAGCGCCCGTCAGCGGTAAGCCGTAGTGTTTTTTCTGTGAAAACAAAAAGAAATTGCTGTGTTTTGTGATTAAAATATTACCTAATTAAATAATGGAGAAATTAGTAGAGTGTGCCGATTGTGGTGAGAATTCGATTTGTTTACAAAAATTACGTATCCTTTCGCACAGTTTTCGTTCATAGAAAAAATAATGGCCGCTTTTGGTCGCTAATGGATAATTTATACCTAGGAAGCAACTTCACATATCATAAGTTTACAACGTGAAGAAAAGGCAATATAAAAGTGGTTGGTAAACAATTAAACATCCTTATTACCTACTACTACTACTACGTCGAATCCAACTCGGGTGGGCAGCATTCGGGAAGCTTCGAAAAATCTTCGCGTCCGACTTACCTCAGTGTCTCAAGACGAAAGTCTATGAACAGTGTGTGTTGCCAGTGATGACTTACGGCAGTGAAACGTGGTCGCTAACTATGGGTCTCATAAGGAGGCTCAAGGTCACCCAGCGTGCAATGGAGAGAGCCATGCTCGGCGTTTCCCTGCGTGATCGAATCAGAAACGAAGAGATCCGCAGGAGAACTAAAGTAACCGACATCGCTCGAAGGATTGCTCAGCTGAAGTGGCAATGGGCGGGACACATAGCGAGAAGAACCGATGGCCGTTGGGGCGGAAAGGTTCTGGAATGGCGACCACGCACCGGACGGCGCTCCGTGGGTAGGCCCCCGACAAGGTGGACCGACGATCTGGTGAGGGTCGCGGGAAGCCGCTGGATGCGGGCAGCGCAGGACCGATCGTCGTGGAGATCCTTAGGGGAGGCCTATACCCAGCAGTGGGTGTCGTGCGGCTGACATGATGATGATGATGATGATTACCTACTAATAGTATTAATTTTAAAATGATAAGAGCTTAATTACAACTGTTTAGATGTAGATTGCCTACCTAGCTTGAAAACCAATGCACGCCTCTGCAACCATGAGTCAACACCGCGACAGCCACACACCCGTAATTGGGGAAATCCTGGCCGCCAACTGTATTGAAAAAGGTGGTTGTTATATTACGTAAATCTCTCTGATGTTGTCGGTACAATCGTTTTGGTTGCTTGCTATTGCTAGCACCCTTGCCGTCAGCTGTTAAATGACAGAGCTTTTACACGGCATTTAACGCCATCTCGCTTACACTGTTACTTTAAATATGTTTGAACAGCTATTGGTTGTCTGCGACTAGGTTCAACACTAGCACAAAATGCTTTATTATGTTTAACAGCAACAGCTCACGGTAGTTTCCCCGATAAGGGTTCCACTAGTTTTCAACAAATAACACTTACATTCCGATCCATCCAGTGTCTCCAATATTTCATCCTTCGTCAAATCATTTTTCACAATAACTTTGAAACCAAATCCGGAAAAGGTTTTCTTAAGATCTTCTACGTCCTTTTCTGTTCCTAATCTTTGTTTAAAACCATTAATGTTTTCCTGATTGAATATAACCAATAGGTGTTTCTCAAATTTTTCTAATTCATACGTCGTAGATGTTCTTGGCAAAGCTTTAGTATTTATTTTTGACAATACATTTACACTTTCATTTATCATCTCCACTTCAGCCTTGAGCGAATTGTCTTTTGGTTCTTCTGATAGAGTAAGCGGCACTTCTATTTCCGGTGGTGCTTTCATTTGACCGTCCATAATAATTTTAAATGCTTCAGTCTTACAAAATTCATTCAACACGCCATCAATATCACCTTCCAATCTAACAGCATGAATCACACTAGGATTAGTGTCATTTTCTTGATCCTTACTAAAATCTTCACGGTTTGAGTTCGCTACAGTATCCTGAAAAAAAATAAAAAAGTGACGTTTTCCCAACTATTTTGCAAATAAGAAAGAAATAAAAAAATAAATAGTTTTTTACAACAGGGACTGAAAAAAGGTCTTAAAAATTTTAAGTGGAGCGACTAGGGCATGTGGGGTATCATATGAAAGAGCGCTGTTTGCACATTTTAAAACATTTCTTTCTTTTTTTTAGGCCGCATAGTTTTCAACTTATGATGAAAAATGTAAAAAAAAATACCGTTCTCCCCCTTTATCTCCGAAGTTTGCAAAGAGAAAAATCTGAAATAATTCTATGTGATAGTAGTTTATGTAAAGATTACAGGAAAAATAAAACGATGTCTCAATATAACACACTTTTTTAGAAATTCAAAAAACAAACAAAAAATTATTTTGTTTCTCTACCAGTCTACAGATGGCCCTAACCTAAGAAAAATTTATTTAGTTCTACTATCGGTCAAGAGATGGTGCTGACCTCATACTGCAATAATAATAATAATAAAGACTTTATTGCACATGATAGAAAAACGATACAATCAGAAAAAATAAGAAAACATACAATAGGCGGCCTTATTGCTACATAGCAATTTCTTCCAGGCAACCTTGGGCGAAATAAAATAAGATAAATAGGATAAAAGGGTAATAGGTGCACTTTAGAGGACAGAATATGAATATACAAAAATACTAATTTTATTATTCTACAGCTCTGCAGTGTATTTATTATGATGCACAGTTACTTGTTGTATGGTCTGTTATGTATGATGGTACGGAAACCCTCGATGCGCGAGTCCGACTCGCTCTTGACCGGTTATTTTTAATAGGTCCTCTGTATTCACTTGTTGTGACAGGCAAATGATTTTCCAAATAATGAATAGTACACTTACTTCAAACACTCTTTCATATACACAAAATTTTGATGATATTCTGTTTTTTTTTTTACAATCATCTGTGAGGTTTATACGCAATTTAATACTTGTAGGTACTAGATAATCTCTTTAGCTTGTCGTATGTTTTTTTGTGGCTACAACTTTACGTTTTCTATATTAAAATATGGCCCGCGCAAACCATGTTTTCCTGTTATGGCTCCTTAAAAGGCAACGTTTATGTGCGTGCCATTGTTTGTTACGAAATACATACAATTTTGATAATGTTTCTGTAGACAAAAATTAGGAAATAACGAATAGAATAAGATTTCATAAAAAAATTGAAAAAAAAATTTTGACTTTGATCTTTAATAACTTCGTAGCTATTGGTTTCCCAGGTATGGTCTAAAAGTCAATAATGATCCTGATGGTGGGCGGAATGCGTGGACTTCGGCTTCGTCGAGGGTCTTGTTACACCCGTTAGATATCCTATTGCTTAACACAAAAGACAAATAGAAATTGGTTTACCTATTTGGTGGCTTCCCACTGTATGAGCTGTGTATTAAGAGCAGATCAGACTCAACAGGTAGAGTATAGGGCTTTTTGTCTTCGTCAATATCCTTCTGAATTCGTCCCATTTGAAATTGCAATTGCCATGGTGTTATCTCTTCAATGCCTTGAGAAGCCTGAAATACGAAAGGATAAATAAGTATTTGTTTAAACGGATGTGGATGATTCAGATTTCGTCTAGCGACTTTATACGCGTGGACTTTGTTCTAGGTCCCCACCGAATACGAATTTTTATCCCCTATTTCATTTTCAATATTTATTTTTGCTACAAAAGGCAGCCTAGGTCCAGGTCACATGGACTCATCTATCTCTTTATTAAAATTCGTTCAGTGGTTCATGCGTGAAAATGTAGCAGACAGACAGAGTTATCTTTCACCTTTCTATTTAATTATTACCTGTGCATTATACCTATGCAATGTTAAACTGAGAACTAGTTACTTACCTGAATAATAAAAATTTTGGGCTTAGTAATCAAAGTAGGTCTCTGGTCCACTTTGAAATGTTTAATGAGTTCTAGTTCGCTATATGGCTCATCTTTGGCCCAGATGAGGCTGTCTTTGGAGCTAATGGTCAGAACAGCCACTGCCACACACCCATAGTCTGTGAAGTCTTGTTTGCTAACTGAAATTGTTTGCAACAAATAAGGTAGGTAATCAATTCTGCTGCTTAATCTATCTCATAGTTGCTTTAAAAATGATAATAAAATTAAACTGCAAAAACTGAGAAAACTTCATAAATTTTGCAGTTGTTCACGCATTTCGCAAGAATAGGTACCTACCTAACTACTTTCTTTTTGCTTTTGCTTTTGGGAATCAGAAGTGAAAAACATTAAAAAAATACAATCCTTTACTCAAACCGATTGAAATTACAATTAAAAATAAAATACACCACAATGAAATCAACAAATAACCTCAATTTGAAAAATACCAAAAGAAAAGCAAAATTGCGCAGCAGCGTAGCCTACGTCCGTCCTGGTTGGTGTCTGGCAGCAAAGAGAGCGCGCCGCCTCCTTGCCGTGCCTTTTACAGGTGCGGCTCGGATTACCGACACCACTTTCTTCTCCTTGCTAACACGGCCTCTCCTGATACCCTGACGTCCTCGTCAGGCCATCACTCGCTGTCCGTGTCACTCAGCTCCAGCTCGGGTAGGTCAGGCCGCGACGATAGTCCAGGTGCAGGTTCCTGGCTCGTAGACGGCCCTGGTACGTCATCATCCAGCGCGGGCATGTCCAAACTGGGACATGGGCTTGGCTCTTCAAGCATGGGGTGGTCTTGTTCTGGTGCCGTGATGAGGTTTAGGTCATCGGCTTCGCTTGCTATAAATGCAAAGTAAAAAAGCACCGTTAGCATAAACAGAAATAGCATAAAAGTTTTGGTAAGTACAAAGTGTTAGTTATTATTAGATGTTTTATTCCATAACCATAACGTTTGTTTTCTAGAGCATTTTATGTCAACATTTTATATCAGTTTAATAATCACTAGTACTGCTCATAGCGCTACTACTTAATAGCTCTAAATCACAAACATAACTAAATATACACACTTAAGTGACAACACAAAATATTCATGCGAGAGACACAAGGTATGAAAGCTTTATTCACTAAGAATCTTGCATTTCATCACATTGTGGCTAGAGAGAGTCACTAGCAGGCGCTACAGAGCTAACCCACCACTCAGTGACTAGAACCACCGGTAGCATCCACTAGACTCGTAAGGAGCGTAGCTTTGCCACCTTCCAAAGAGGATCGAAGGGGTCCAAGGCCTGCAAATCCGATCAGAGGTCACAGTCAAAGAGGATCGGAGGAGGCCCTAGACCCACTTGGCCGATCAGACAGCTCACGAGGATCGGAGACGGTTCAAGGCCGATTCCGATCAGAAACCATACAAAAACAGTACAGGGGCACAGACTCAAATCCGGCCGAGCACGTCAGCACAAAACTCACCCTCAAAGAATGCAGCGCAAGTCTCAGGGGTCCATTCACCCCTCCATGGCACCATAAACTGAGCAGCAGCATACGTGGTTTTCCCGTATGCGCCTGCCACCAATCGCAGCTCATACCGCCCATTAGGCATGGCTCGGATGACTCGATAAGGCCCGCGCATGCCATGGTCCAGTTTTCCTCGGGACTGCGCGTACTTGATGACGTACACCAGGTCGTCTTTCTGAAACACATAAGGTGAGCTCCTACCCTTATTAACGTACTCGTCTTGTTGAGCCTGATTCCTCGACAGCCGCTCGGCCGTCCTTTGTCTTATCATTTCTCTCCTTTCTTCACGATTATTGGCAGAAGGATGTATTGCGACATCTCGCACAAGGACCCGAATTGCTGGAGTGGCACTTTCATGGCCTGTTAAAAGGTTCAATGCGGAAGTTTGAGTGGTGCGCTGCTTCGTCAGGTTCAGGATCAACTGCATTTGCCACAGCTCGTCGGCCCACTCGCTCCTCTTATGATTTACTTCGATTCTGAGCATGTTGAGAACAGTCCGGACGTACCGCTCTACCTGTCCGTTGGCATGGTGCATCTCGGGCGTTATATGGTGTAATTCAACGCCCAACACCTGCATCCACGACGTAAAGCCAACCGACTCGAACATGCGACCTCTATCGGACACTATCATACGAGGGGTACCAAAAAGGGAAAAGACGTTTTCGAAAACACGTTTCAATTCCTCGAGGTCTTGACGAGAGATGGCGTAGAGCAAGCAAAATTTCGTAAACGCGTCAACAACGATCATTACGTATTTGTAACCTTTAGAATCGGGGAGGGGACCAAGTACGTCAGTATGTAACGTGTCAAAAGGAACTTCTGGCTTGGGCCAAGATGTTATTGGCTGAAGCGGCGCACGTGGGACCCTTTTATGTGCGATACAAGTTAAACAGTGCGCAATATATTTTTTGACGAAGGCTCTCAGGCCAGGGAACCAAAAGTGTCTCAAAATTAAGTCTATCGTTTTATCGGCATTAATATGACTATGCTCGTCGTGAAAGACTCTAAGGAGGCTTAAACGGTGACCTTTGGGTATGTAACATATAAGTCTAGGTTCCTGTCCTACCTGACTATATCGATAGTACAACAAGTCGTTACGTTTAATATAACGTGAAGCGTCAAGTTCTCTCTGCTCTAGAGCTCGTATTAAGCCCGAAGTCTCGGAGTCTGCTGACTGAGCAATTTGCGCCCAGTTACGAGGCCTATCTACGTTGTTTACAGATTTGCACGGGTTTCGGCTTAGATAATCCGCGTGTGGCAACATGACACCCTTTCGGTACTGTATAGTGAAATTAAAATCTTGAAGGTAGATCCACCATCTTGCCACACGCGGCAAAAGATCGCGCTTGTTTTGAGTTGCCTTAAGGGCATTACAATCCGTTACCACGGTGAAAGGAATACCTATGAGGTAATGCCTAAAATGACGTAACGCTTTTACCACAGCCAAGGTCTCCAGCTCGTAGGAGTGATATTTGACTTCAGCTCCTTTGGTCACTTGGCTGTAGTAAGCTACCACCCTTTTGCTTCCGTCTTTGTGAACCTGCAGCAGGACTGCGCCGTATCCTAAACTACTGGCGTCCGTGTGGACTTCAGTAGGCAGCTCTGCGTCAAAAATAGCTAACACAGGCTCTCTAGTTAAAATACCGATTACTTCTTGTCAGAGATGTGCAAAATACTTTATTAAAAGTATTTAAATACAAAATACAAATACTTGTCATTTTTTTGTATTTCAAATACAAATACAAAATACTTTTAAAAAAAAGTATTTAAGTACAAAATACAAAATACGTATTTTCAAAATACTTTTTTCAAATAAAATACTCTTTATTCGTATTATTTTTTTATTATTGTTATTATATTTGCGCCCAGATAGGCTTACGTGGCTAACGTAGTTCACGCCTGCCTAGTGTAGTTCTCTTTTTAGCAATTAGTCGCAATACTTGCAATATGCAATGTATTATATGTAGCTAGCTGCATACAATGCCTATATAGATAGAAAGTAGGTAGATAGTTTTTTGTTTAACAGTGATATTGGGTGCATTCTAGGTGACTAATAGCTATCATTGATCGCCATAGAGTACATTTTAACCATGGAAAGTAATAAAACTAAATATTAAAACAAATTACTTTCCATGGTTAAAATGTATGCTTTGGTGATCGTTTCCTTAGCGATTGGTCTGCTGGTATGCATCCATTGACATAAATAAATGTCAAATTACCGAGCTTCATGATTGGTTTTTTGTTTGGCAGTGACATTGACATGACAAATTACTTAGCTCTATGATTGGTTATTTTGTTTTGTTTGACATTGACTTGACATTTACATAGAAAGTAATTTGTATTTTACAAATACTAATTACGTTTTAAAAAGTATTTCAAATAAAATACTAAATACATTTTGAAAAAAAGTATTTCAAATACAAAATACAAATAGGTATTTTGTATTTGTATTTTAAATACTTGTATTTCAAATAATTCACATCTCTGCTTCTTGTCTTACGCGTTCCTGCTCAGGTCCCCAACAGAAAGGCACATCCTTACGAGTAAGACGTGCAATACACGCAGTTTTCGTGGAATAGTTAGCGATATATTTCCGAAAGTAACCGGCCAAGCCTAAGAATTGCCTGATCTGTTTGACATTGAGGGGTGCCGAGGAATTTACTAGTGCTTGAATTTTAGTCATGGCTGGTCTTACACTGCCATTGGATATCACGCGACCTAAGTACTCAATTTCAGTGCACATAAATGAACATTTGCGAAGATTTATTGAAAACCCAGCAGTGATTAGGGTAGCCAAAACTTTATCCAAGAGCTGAAGGCCGTCTTCAATCGTATCATGAAGAAGCAAACAGTCATCAATGTACACTAAAACCTGCCCCTTGTTGATGAATTCCTGCAACGTTTTACTAATAATACGCTGGAAAATTATGGGCGCGTTTGCCAAACCATAAGGCATTTTAAGATATTCGTAATGCCCCTCGGGCGTTACGAAACCGGTCAGGGAAACAGAGTCATCATCTAATTTTATTTGATGGAACCCCGTGGCCATGTCCAAGGTCGTGAAAAACTTACTTTTACCTAAATGATCGATGTGATCGTCTATTAGGGGCAACGGGTACCTATCCTTGACCGTAACTCTGTTCAATGCCCGAAAGTCTACGCACATACGGTCGGAGCCATCCTTTTTCTTAACCAGGAGGACTGGACTTGAATAGGGTGACTCCGATTCGCGTACGATTCCCTTTGACATAAGATCATGCACTATCTCACGAACTTTAATCTTTTCGTTATGGGACATCTTATAAGGACGATAGTGAATAGGTGTTTCACTGTTGAGCCGAATGTGCATACTTCCGGTTGTGACCGTGGAAGTAGCCGTGCCCGAAATCATAAACTGATTATACTTTGCCAAAATGGCTTTTAATTTTACAGATCATCACCAGTTAAATCAGTGTTAACCACCTGCGGCTCATTCGACTCCACAGTAGAAACCACCTTCGGTTTAGAATCACGTACAATACATTGCATATTCTTCGTCCGAATAAAAGTAATCCCATCTCTATTTAAAACATTCGTACCAATAATAACCGGCGCGTTCATACACTCACTTGGCACTACTAAAAAATCAACCTCCAAAGAAACACCATCCAATTCAATAGTTAAAGTAACGTAAGAATTAATCTTAGTAATAGATTCACCTACTCCCTTTATCTGGGCATCAATTGGCTTAAAAGTGCAAGAAAAATATTTTACCACGGCGGAAGATATTAATGAAACATCTATCGCACCGGTATCAATCAACATATCTACCGGAATACCTTGAATGACCCCAACCACAACATCATTGCTGCGCTGAGTGACAGCTGAGCAAAAGTTCACTTTATTATTATTACTACGCTGCTGGTCAACACGTTGTTTCGCAAAGCATGACGCGATGTCGTGCCCGGGTTTTTTACAGTATGCACAAGATGTTGTAGTTTTGTCATTCTTAGTCGTTGTCGTAGAATTTTTACTTTTTGTATCGGTACTATCAGATTTCGAACACTTTTTGGGGCAATCAACGGATTTATGCCCAGCATCGCCACACGAAAAACACTTAGAGTTGAAATTAGGGAATCGTGACGTTTTTCTAAAATTACGAAATTTGTCATTACTTTTTCCGGGAACAAATTGCCGCGACGCACGATTATCACTGGGGCCTTTAGTCCGGTCGTGGGACATTAAATTTCATAAAAAAGTTTTGATAATACTAAAAGTTTTAATTTTTGGGGAGTGTATAGATTACGTGCATTGTGAGCTATTTTTGAAAAGTTAGAAGTTTTATGCCGGTGCTTTAGGTATAGTTTAGGTATTTCGTAATATTTCGTAATATTTCGTTTAACTTCATATATATAGAATTAAAGTTTGAAATGTTGATTGTTTCATAATAAGAAGTATGTTATCATCATGTTGTAAAAAAATTAGAAAGATAATATATGCGTAACTGCGTAAATCACAAAATCACTCTTTTGTGTTCGAATAAAATTTTAAAATTTCTGAAATCTTATTTTAAGACTTTCAGTGGTTAGATATAGCTGTTGAACAAAGTTTAGAAAGTTAAGTGGTGTGCTTCTTTGATAAATTCATTTTTCTTTCGTAATATACGCAATAATGAATTAAAAATCGATCAGATCGCTCTTACATGACCTCTTCAATGCGCTTATATGCCACACAAAAAATTAGAAAAATACATACAGTGGATTTTGTTTAATTACATATACATTGTTGTCGCTACAGGCCGCCCGCGCCGCGCCGTTACGCCGGCGCGGCGGCCAGCTACTATGCCCGCTCGCGCCATATGAATAAATTAATTAGGTGGCGATACTGGCGATTGATCTGTAACATTTCGGCGTAACGTAACATTACGGCTACTTAAGACGTGTCGACTCCTATCTGACCTATCTCTTATCCCGAAATGATATATTTTTATAATTCCACTAGCGGCCACCCGCGACTTCGTCTGCGTGGACAGTTTTTGCTATCCCTCGCGAACAATACTTTTTTCGGGATAAAACCCTATGTCCTTTTCTATACCCCTGGCAACGTGTATGTAAAATTTCATTGTAATCGATTCAGTAGTCATGACGTGAAGGCGTAAAAATTGTTTACAAAAAAAACTAAAAACCGACTTCAAGAAACCTACCTCTAAAAAGCAAGAAATAATATTCGTAATAATAAAAATACGTCTATTGAAGTCGGGTGGGGCTGGAATACAAATTCCTTTTTTTTATTCTAAAAGCCCCACCCGACTTCAATAGACGTATTTTTATTATTACGAATATTATTTCTTGCTTTTTAGAGGTAGGTTTTTTGAAGTCGGTTTTTTGTTTTTTTTGTAAACAATTTTTTATTTTATTAGTTTTAGTGTAGGTACCTTGTAGGTAAGGTATATTATATATGTATTCAATTCAATTCAATTCAATTCATTTATTTAGTAGTAAAGTAGAAAAATCGGCTTAGCGAAACGTAAGATAATCGCGGAGAAACATACTTAAATACGGGTCAAACTGAGAACCTCCTTTTTTAAGTCGGTTAAAAAACTACACTTAAGATATCCCTCTTCCAACAAAAAAAATATTATCTTATTCAGTTCATAAACAAAGAAGTAATACGACCAATCATCGAGGTAATTCACACAAAATCATACTATTTTCGTGCTTTTTTCAAAATTACTTGAAAAGTACTGAACCGATTTCCAAATTTTAAAAAATGGGACCAACTTGGGAGTGTACCTAATGTAATAACGTTTGAATCATTTCAATCGGTCCAGCCGTCTTCGAGTAATCGGTGGACATACACAAAAAAAAAACAAATATACAGACGAACATAGAACCTCCTCCTTTTTTGGAAGTCGGTTAAAAAAATAAACAAACGGACTTTGGCATTTATATTATTAGTAAGGATAGTGCAACTCTAACCTACCTAGCTCTAACTAACGTACCTACCTAATTTATACAACTGCCACATATATTATGTAGATAGACCCTAAAAGACGACAGTAATTTTATGAAATGAGCACAGTAGGTACATAGATAAATAAAACAAATTAGTAGGTTTAAACAATTTGATTAATACTTTTACTAGGCAAGTTATGTTTGCTTTAGTCAGAGTCAGAGATTGGCCAATCAACTTTTAAGGCACTCCTTTCTTGTCCCCGCTCTATAAAAAATCATATTATTACATACAACTCGGTTTAAACCTTACATTTTTCTACATTTATCTAAAATTAGATGCATTTGCGAGAACAACAGATTACAATATTTTTTCCTTTGAACATTTTATAGCTAGTATCTCAGGAGAACAAAATCGGTCCCCATACAAAGAATCTGTGTTACCTGGCATAGCCGGTCAAAGCAAATCATGTCAAATCTTCAAAATATTGTATCAGAATACCCAATATTTTATACATATTTAAGTTCTATATTGAATAATCCTTTATTTACAATACATAGTTTTAGTAATTTTGCTTAAACAATATTTAATTAATATTTGCGAAGGTTTGTCCCCAACAATGTCTAAAAAATCAGGGCTCCTGCGTGACCATTAATAATTGGTGATGGTATTAGCATGAAGGTCCTATCTAGCGTCGTTAGTATTGCCCCTTGTCTAACTTTAATTCTTGTTTTGTCATTCAATGTCTTTCTAGCGATAGCTCTCGAGGAGTGTGTGTGGGTCTATTGTTGTTCTGCTGTGTTACGTCGGAAATCACGATAAGTTCATGGATTATTTTATTATTATTACGTTAAGATATTAACTTTAATATCGGAATTTAAGATCAAGTTGAAATAGTTGTTCGATATGCAATGATTACTTACTTATTTGTACTTTTATCAATTTTTTCCATCGCGTTACCGGTAAGACTAGCGAAATATCTGGTAACACCAGAGAATTTATGTACTGTACGTATATATATATAATATAATCAACCGATTACTTCACTGTAGTAGTGAAGTAAATTAATGGTTGGTTTTACATTTACAATTTACATTTACACTCATTATCATCATCTTATCTTCTGTGTAAAAAACCTCCTCCAAGAATCTCCACAACAATCGGTCCTGCGTTGCCCGTGTAGCAGCACCTACCTATACGCCGCTCATTACCATACCAACACACGATTGCAACAAGATTCATCACCGTGTGAGTAGATGGCGCTAATGTCGAATAAACACAAAGATTAGTAAGGAATAGCGTCTCGTAGTATGGAGAATAATTATGGAGAAACCTAAATCTCGCTAACGACGTTTAGTCAGCGACGCAGCATAATATACAACTGCCAACCATCATCGGTTGGACTAATACCACCAAGCCCGGAGGAAGATCTTCCATTTGGCGTTCCTCCTAGTGGTCACCTCTCTCCATACCTACCATACCTACTTCATTCACTACACTGGTGACCCCAACGGAGCACATCAAGCACCTTCAGCAAGCAACGCAGCGCAGCCATCACTCCCCATACCTTATCCCAGCATCCGCAGCAGTCACACTGCAAGCAGAAGCACAGTAAGCCAGGCCTTCAAGGTTCCATCGCAGCATCATTGACGACGCTTTCTTGGACCTTCGGCAACTCTCGACGGCATTATTGCGACCTGGTCTTCGCAGCCCACTACTGGAGCATCACTGGGCCCTCACTCCGGCGTGGCAGCTCTGCGCACCACACCAGCAGCTCGGACCCACCGTCACTCAACGGAAGTGTCCGATCTACCCAGTTTTGTATTCTTATCCTCATAGTTCATGAACACCAACTCTTAGCAGATACTCTTCGGTGCTCTGTGCAACCTGGAGCTCAATCGCGTTAATTCTGAACGATAAAACAAAAACGTA
Source organism: Agriphila straminella (assembly GCA_950108535.1). Taxonomy (NCBI): domain Eukaryota; kingdom Metazoa; phylum Arthropoda; class Insecta; order Lepidoptera; family Crambidae; genus Agriphila; species Agriphila straminella. The sequence goes on along the minus strand of OX467324.1, from coordinate 8,381,613 downwards.
ACGTAACGTTGTCATTTAGGTTATATTTAGGTACCTAAAAATCTTTGGTTTAGCTTCATAATTTTCACTTAAATTGTCCTAGATTGTAATCCTAGACTCCTTAGGCAGATTATTCAACAACAAAACTAAAGCGAGTATTTTTCTGTAAACGAAACTGAAACGGTAACAATTTAGTTTTGGTTTTATCGTTGAAAATTAGCGCGATTAGGCCCCTGGTCATGGTCTAATGGTGCCTGCTTGGGAACCGGCTTGTTTGGAAGGTGAAGTCATCGAATCTGCGAGGGAATAGAAATTCCCGATCTCCTTCAGACTTATTATTTAACTCTATCATGTTCATCTCATTCCCACACTTTGGGGAGCACTACTGAGATATTAAAACATAATTTCCCAGTATTTTAAGGTCTTGACTATAAGAATTACATCATTAGCAAAATGAAGGCCTCCTAGGTGCTCGCCATTGATGCTGATGCCGAATTAATTCCAGTCCAGAAACCTAAAAAGATACATTACGGCTCCTTGTCTTGTTGTTATCTCGCTGCAGTTTGATGAGGTTTGAGCTCTGATTTTAAAATAGAATCAAATATCAATATAGTCGAGTTTTCAGCAATTTTAAAAATATACCATGTGCCCAGTCATTAAGTGCACAAATGAAAAGACGTGAAATTAAGCTCAAACTTATCGTTAAAAAAATAATACGATGTTTTTTATAAAAGTTACAGGTAGGTTTTGCCGAAAAAATCACTTAAATTGTAAAAAAAAAAAATACATTTTCATACATGGGACATAGCGACAATATGTTATGTTAAATTGTGTTTTCGCTATGTTCCTGTTATGATTTGTGATCTGGTTAAGTTAATATAACTTCGTGTCTAGTTTTATAGCTTAGATTAATTGATGAATCACTACATATTATAAAACAAAGTCCCTCGCCGCGTCTGTCTGTCTGTTCGCGATAAACTCAAAAACTATAAAAACGGATTTTCATGCGGCGTTTTCACTAAATGATGGAATGATTCCTGAGGAAGGTTTAAGTGTATTATAAGTTGAGGTTTTATAGAAATTGGTAGAAATATCACGATGATTGTTGAAGAGGTCGGCAAAAATTAAGCCGACTGGGAGCTTGCATTGAAAACGCTGCTCTAACCTTTAGAGCTATAACAAAATAATTTATGATGAAATTATTCCTATTTTATAGATCTACAAAAAAGTCCGTGATGGTATATATCTATCTTTTAAAAATAACTAACTATACCAATTATATCTTCCTAAAAAAATTATGAAGTTCAACGCGGTAATTTGGAAAGCTATTTAGAAGGATAAAGTACTAATCCTTATCAAATTAAATACGTTAGTTACCTTAAGCATTTTATGCACATTATTTTAGCCTTTAACACCATACCATTTAAATGAATATCGTAGGAGTCGTCGCAAAAAATTAACACGCGCAAATATAAATCAAACGCGTCTCTTATACCGACAACGGGACGGGACGAACGGGAGAGAAAAAGACTTTAGAGCAAATGGAGGTGAGGACTGTTAGGTATTATTTTTTTATCTTTTTGGGTGTTGTTGGAAGGTTGCATTTAGCAAAAAAAGAAGGAACCGAAGCGAAGCAAGGACAGGGGCCGTATTATGACCTCTTATTTCCTGGCAGTTTTCTGACTGGCTATCAATCTATCTCTTTTATTTGCTATACAGCGAGAAAGAGATGTAACTACAGCAATTCATAAACCTGGCAAGTTTTAAGAGGTTGTAATACCCCCCCTGGTCGCTAGTTATATAATATTACAATATAATATTCTCAAATTCTTTCTTTTTCTCCGGAGTTACTAGTTACTATATATTATTCTCTAGTGTTACCCTGGTGTCCCCCTTGTAAACAATACAGTGAACGTAATTATAAAGAAAAGAAAAGTACTGCCTGACATAGAAGTAAGTTTCAAGTGGCTGTTTAATATCAAACTATTTTAAAGTTTAAGAAAGAAGAAGAAAAATCATTTATTGACCGCAAAACAAAAGAAAACAATGTACCTACACAAACTTAGGACTAATTACAGTGCGGCCAACTAGGCCCCAACCTCAGCAATGCTACAGAGGCAAACCTGAGTATGCCACTGCAACGAAGTAATAGATAAATATTAACGAGCATCGATTCTATCATCACCAACATAAACAAAATAAAAATATTATTTAAGAGGAATAAAAATTAAGAAAACTTCATGGCTGTATGGAATTAGGTCTCCTTGCCTCTTCCATGACAGTTTGATATACAAAGTAATAAAAAGAAATATATATAAAAGAGCTGTTTGGTCAGACAAATCGAAGTACTCTTTGGTTGATTTGATATTTTTCGTTTTGATTTTATTTACGAAGAGATTATTTTATTTGGTTAATATGGCAAAAATACATCATTTCAAACAATTAAAAAAAGAAAAAGAAATCGCAACCTACATTACATACAAAGTGCAACTACAGAATAGTGTGATATGAAATGAAATGGAATGAGTTTATTTGACATTTTACAATATAATACAACCTCGGAACCACAAAACAAACAAACAACAATAACAAAACAACATTCAAGCAAATTGTATGGTGACAAAATAATATATGGGTGACAAATACAATAAATTAAAATAGGTGTCCGCCTCAAGGCGACACACACAACCCCCAAGGCTGGAACGCAACCCGGCTCCTATCGTGAAAAACCCCGAAGTGAGTCTTGTTTTTGCAACGTGGTGAGATATTTCTTAAGGTGGTTCCTGAATGTTTTAACCGCTTTCAGGTTACGTAACGGCGGTGGAATATCGTTCCAGCACTTCGAGGCGGCGAATTTAAAAGAACCGCGGAACGCCATTGTCCCGTGCTTTGGAATTGCGAAAATGTTAGTATTTTTTCTCTTTGGGAACCTGCTCAAGTCACCAAACCATACCAATTTTTCATAAAGATAGCACGGCCTTCCCGTATCTAATATACCAAACAAGAGAGTGGCGAGATGAAGTCTCCTGCGCGCTTCCATTTTCATCATGTTTGCAGAGTCCAGAAAGGGAGTCACATGCGATCGGGGTGGTACATGAAAACAGAAACGCGCACAAGCGTTCTGCACCCGCTGGATAAGCTTACTCGTCTTGGACATCAAACACGGCCCATAAACAATGTCACAGTAATTTAGTTTTGACAAAATCAGTGCCTCGCACAGTGTGACCCTCAGTTCCTCACCCAAATAAGGTCTTATTTTGAACAGTAACTTAAGTCTATAAAAACAATTGCGTGAACACTCAGCGACATGGTTTTCAAAAGTTAGGTGTTCGTCCAAAGATCTTATGTTATAATCATCCCTAGTTTGCATCATACATTTGATAGAATCAGTGATCCAGAGGTGCGGTGGATGTTTGAATTTTTGCACCTTGGTTGGAGCATGCAAATCAAATAATGTAATGAGACAAGCCGTAAAGGATTCTGCAAGCTCATTGATGTTATCAAGTTTATGAAAATCATCCCAATTGATCGCATCAAGATCCCGATTTAATCGGTTCACCATTTTTTAGTGGCCTATATGTCACCCATCGTGGGCATATTTTGTCTTTCTTGACCATAAATTCAGCTAATATCATTCCATGACCACGTTCAGAGATGTGTTAAACAGTGACATTTAGAGCCCGAGTATCCGTGCATATTACATCAATTAAGCTGTAACTGTGATCGGTAAAATGTGTGGGTTCCTTAACTATTTGTTTTAAGTTGACACAGCTAAGAAACTGCATAAATTGTTTGTATTTACCAGTACTAACATCAAGCAGATTTATGTTGAAATCACCCAGCAGGATCAACACATCGTAGTTTCTGAAAGAGGCAATGGAATCCGCAATATCGTCCAAAAATACACCCGGGTCCTGCCATTGTGGCCTATAGGCGGTACCGATTATTACCCGCTGATTGTTAGTGCGAAAACTAACAATCAGTTACTAATCAACTCCACTGCGTTACTTTATGTCAAAGTAACGCAGTGGAGTTAAAATAATGTCAATCTTAAGAAACTATTACTTACTACATAGATACATTATTTGAATAGGATACTTTCTTGTTGTATTACTTAAATACTTAATGTACAGATTTTCTTTGAAGTATCATTTTAATTCACAAAAAAAAACTCAACAGTAACAGAGGGGAAATTTTTACGACGATCCTTTGTTATTCTCAAAAATCTCAAAAACTAAACGTCAAACATTGTGGCCACCTTTAAAACCTAAATTTTAGATAAATGATACAAACTATAATCGAATCTATACCTATGCTGAATGCCGTCGTACCGGGCCAAGATGCAGACGGTTTCCTCGAGGTTCGGAACAAAAAGCGACGTCGTCAGCGAGAGAGCAAGAACCACCATGGCACCGCACCGACAGGGCCCAACTTCCTGCTGCGAGCTGCCATACCGACCACGGCCGTGTACCTCTCCCGCCTGCACCATACCACCACAGTGCAGGACGTGATCGAGTACATAAAGAAGAAATCCAACTTTTGTTTGAGAGTTCAGCCACTGGAGTCGCGCCATAATACCAATTTTAAGGCGTTTGTGGTGCGCATCCCGACAGCAAGGCTGGACCTCTTCGTGAAGGAGGACTTCTGGCCGCAGGGCGTGGTGTACAGGCGCTTCAGAGGGACGCTGCCTTGTGCCACCGATTCGACACACAAAGTGTCTAGGTACTTGATTTTTTTACTAACATATGTTTTAAGTTATTTACTAACAACATTGTTTTATAAATTATATATATTTCGTTTTTAAGGTATATATCTATGGGCCATTGATGCCTGAATATGAATAAATAAATTAAATTAAAAAAATAAAATATAAATTCTTGTAAATTCGATTAAATTTAATTTTGTTTTTCTGTTTCAAAATGCTCTGAAAGGAGTGCCTCAAAAGTTGATTCGCCCAACTAACTTAGAAATACAATTATGCTCAGCTCATTTAGTAGGTAGGTAGATTTATTTTATTTTATAAGTATTCTGTGTTATTTCATTGTATATTCATCGACATACATAACGGATGTTTTCTATGATATCGGCATCGGTAAGAACGACTAGCGAGCTACGCGACAGAAAGAGAGGCGCTTCGTAGGTGCTTATATATAATATCAGGCACGCAGCGCTGTGCAATTTGAAATTGTACTTTATTGCCGTGCGGCGAGAGTAGCTTATAGTTTGTGGCCCCTCGCCTGCCCGCGCGGCGCGTGGCAGTCGGCGGGCCCTGCATGGACCCGCTCGCGCGTCCCGCATAATTCGTATTTAAGCGCAATAATTTATCCGTAATTAAACAAAACCCACATTATGTATGTTTCTAATTTCTTGTGTAGTATATAAGTGCATTGAAAAGGTCATGTTAGAGCGATCTTATCAATTTTTATTCATTATTCCGTATGTTATAAAGGAAAAATGAAAATATCAAAGAAGCACACCACTTAACTTTCTAAACTTTGTTCAACAGCTATATCTAACCACTGAAAATCTTAAAATAAGATTTCAGAAACTTTAAAATTTTATTCGGACACAAAAGAGTAATTTTGTGATTTACGCAGTTACACATATATTAACTTTCTAATTTTTTTACAACATGATGATAACATAGTTCTTATTATGAAACAATCAACATTTCAAACTTTAATTCTATATATATGAAGTTAAACGAAATATTACGAAATACCTAAACTATACCTAAAGCACCGGCATAAAACTTCTAACTTTTCAAAAATAGCTCACAATGCACATAATCTATACACTCAGCAAAAACGAAAACTTTTAGTATTATCGAAGGTAATTTTTCTCTAGCTACGCGACTACTTAACCGGTTTTGCAAAAGTAGATAAAAAGTTTACTAAATCGTTGGGTTTCAAATTGGCGTTCGTGGCTGTCGCTTTGACATGCGGATCATTAATACCTCTCAAAACTATTTCCGTTATTAAATCATCACTAAGGCCTTTAACGATTCGTAAACGCAATAATGACTTTCTCGCATAGTCTGCATATGTACTAAACTTGTCGGAATTTGTGGACATGACGTCATAAAGTATACCCGCGGAGTCAATACGTTTTACACATAAGGGCTTAAAATCGTTCTTAAAATTTGTCCACGATCGGTCACCTGTGACCCACTCGTTTAACCACGACTTGGCTTCACCCTTCAGACAATTGCCTATGCGAGAAAGGCACTCCGAATCATCCCAACGATTTAATACTTTAGCCCTATCAACCTCGGCGCACCAGACCTCAACATCATGAATGCTGGGGTCGAAATTAGAAACAAAATAGTTTTGAGAACTCACGGTTTTAAGAGATTGAATCGCCTCGACGATTTGCTCCGTCCCTCGGCTAACAGGTGACAGCATGGGTCCACGGGAGCGCCTTTCCAAGGCATCCAGTCGGGACATGATGGTGTCTAAAGGTTCACTGTTTGCATGTACCGGAGAAGGCTCCACTCGATTACCGTGTCTTCGGTCAGCACTGAAATCTTGGCGTCGTTGTCTGCAACTGCGGCTGCGATCACGACAACGTTGACTGCGTGGTCTCGGCGGTGTCCGTGTCCTAGAACGACTACAGGAACGTCGACCTTGAAAGCGCCGATGCGGAGAACGTAGTTTTCGTGACTCACGTGAACGCCGCCGTCTGCCGCCACTACTACGACGATCAGACCAACTTTGCCTCTCCATTGCAAACACAAACACTTGAAATCGTAAATACGGCTAAAAAGACACAATAATATGCAAAAACGCAAAAAAAAAACTATGCTTGAGGGTAGTTGTTAACTTATTTTCGAATGTTGAAACGTTCCGATTTTTAGCGAAAAATTTTATATTTGATTTATAAAATGACTTCTTTTTAATCAATTTAAACTACTGTGGATGTGAATTTGCGAATCCCACTTCTGATTTTGGGAATCAGAAGTGAAAAACATTAAAAAAATACAATCCTTTACTCAAACCGATTGAAATTACAATTAAAAATAAAATACACCACAATGAAATCAACAAATAACCTCAATTTGAAAAATACCAAAAGAAAAGCAAAATTGCGCAGCAGCGTAGCCTACGTCCGTCCTGGTTGGTGTCTGGCAGCAAAGAGAGCGCGCCGCCTCCTTGCCGTGCCTTTTATAGGTGCGGCTCGGATTACCCACACCACTTTCTTCTCCTTGCTAACAATACAATATCTACTTTATATCTCAATATAGGTACCTACCTACCTACTTTATATTATCTCAATCTTGATAATATCTAATCTAAACTAGAAAATCTCACCATGTTATTTTCATTTTACTTGCATTAGAAAACTGACAAGAAATAAGTATTATTAATATTGAATGGCAAAATTGGTTTGTTTTAACGTAGGTACAAAGGTGATTCAACAAATTAAAAATGTATAAACTGTAAAGAAAATAAACAAAGGACAATCATTATTACTTATATGGAAACAATTAGATTTTATTTATATCTAGGATTTAGAAAGCACTTACATTCTCGTAGTTTATCCAAAAGCTCTTCTTTTGTAAGATCTCTTTCTACAATTACTTCAAAGCCAAATTTAGAAAAAGTTTTCGTAAGTTCTGCTTCATCTTTTTCAATGTTCAAATTAGGGTTATATCCATTTACATTTTGATGGCTAAATATGAATAAGGCATGCTTCTCAAATTTCTCCAACTCGTATGTAATCGAATGTTTTTCCAACGCTCTTGTATTAAATATAACATTATTCTCCGGCACCGGTATATCATCAATTAATGCCACTTTGAAAGTTGAATATTCATTATATTTTAAACTTTCTGCAGGTTGAATTTTCATTTGACTATCCCAACTAGTTTTGTTTTCATTTTTATCTGCATCGTCGTTATTTGCAACAGAATCTGTAGATGTAGCTTTGATATCTTCGTTTGCTTGTTGAGGGCTATCATCAGAGTCTTGTTGTTTCTTTTTGCGATAGAAAGTAAAAGATTTTCCTTTTTTCTTACCCTTTCGTTTTCTATCGACGTATTCGAAAGGATTTTCTAATTCTCTCGGTGTGGGAGGTGTCGTCAGTTCCTCTGTAGATTCCATTTTTTATTTGTAGGTTTATAGTATTGTTTTTTATTACATTTTAAGTTTCGTATTCAATAGTGGTTTTCCGACTACTGACGACGGCTAATTTTATTTTATCGATCTACTCTACTCTGTCTGATAACGCCAACTGATAATCTAAATCTTGTAAAGTGATGTACGTAGGTATATCACAAACTTGTAATTTTTTATTATAAAATAAAGTTAATATCATATTATTTGTTTGAAGTGCGCCTATTTTTGCGTTTTTCTTATGAAACCTAACGTTCAATTTGTGATAACCTCAATCTATAAAAAATGACGCCCTTCGTGTTCTATTGGCTAGTACAACATAATACTTACCTACTCATACTCAATGATACTAACTAACTAGTACGCCAGTTCTTTTCCTACATTTTGTTAGGTCACATGGTTATGCTTAGAAGGTGATATTTATCGTCTGTCTTTGCTTCTAAGTGATTCTTCAGGACAAGATGGACTTAGTTAATAATTGATTATGTAGTTTAAGGATGATAATATTCTGGAAAAGACTTTCTGTTTTAAGCTCGCCATAGGGACCGCCTAACAACAACGGCATTTTTTATCCAGGCCCTTATTTTGTAACCGTTTTCGCTAGTTGATGAAGCCCGCATGCGGGAAGTTGTAGGTCCTGTACCATAACTCTTGACTGTAGCTTCGTGAATTTAGTTGAGTCGTTCCCGCACCCCACTTGCTGCAGTAACCTCGACCTACAAAGATTGGTCGTTGAAAGGTACTCGCTTCGCTACACTGCTTCCGGGAAATACCCGCATGCTGTTTTCGACCGAGTCATCGCATCGATCATGTTATCGGCTAAATATATGATTTTCATAGTCGTTACGCAGCATGCCAAAAGCCGCCGCAAACTGTATATCGATCGACGAAGTTATCGACCAGTAAAATTGAACTTTTACCACAGAATCTTTTACCGACAAGGATGACACAACTGAGGGCCTATTACAAAAAAGCATCACGATAAGCGTACGATATTCGTCGCACACCGTGGCACTATTGACTCACAAATAAGGTTCAACATCAAGTAAATTGTACGACGAATTGCGTCCGACTATCGTGATTCTGTTTTGTAATAGGCCCTCTGGATTGCAAAGTTTAGGAGACTCTTTTAATTCTGCATGGAAGGAGAGCCATAGAAGCGTTTGTAGCGTGCCTAAAATATATTTTCCTCTTTAAAGCTTGTGGATTGCAAAAATAAAACAAACTTGAAAAAACAAATTGCCTTTAATTATTTACTATTGTAACGTGAGTAACAAGTCAGGAGCTTAAACGATCAGAAATCATTATTTTGTGTTGTAAAGATATAAAAAATTTTTAAATTTGAAAGACCCACATTTATTATTGAAATATTCTGTTATAGTACACAACATCTTCTTTATCACTTCATTGTGATATGGGTTTGTGTTGTCGTATGTGCTAGCCAATTCATCTATAGCTTGAGCTTTGCTGTCATCAGGGTAGAGTTCTATGTAATGCCTGAAATAAAAAATAATTATTGTTATAATACATATACAAGTGTTATAGTCAGTAACAAAAACAACGATCTCTGTGATTGAGCTAGCATGCAAGTTTTAATTGTAGCCATAACTGTTCCAAAAGGCAATACTATTGAAACACCATTGAGACACAATTGTTACGTTAACCTTAGTAGAATTTAAAATATATCAAACACCAATATAAATAGCGCTAAATGGATGCAAGCATTTTGTTTGAAGTTTGGGTACGCTTTGATTAACTGGCACCATGACAAGCTTGATTGCACAGAGATTGTTATACAACTTTTATGCTAGTCAACCTCTATATCGTATTAAGTAAATATAAGTACTACAAAAATCAAGTTAGGTCGATTAATTAAATAACCCTTAAGCCCAGATCCCGTAAGGATAGTGGGACCAGTATATCACCTACCATTTTTAAAGAGGGGCTACTGGTCCCTGGGTCCAGTAGGTAGTGGACCAGTAGCCACCTAACCCGACTATCACCCTGTGTTTGTGGTCTTAAATTAAAAGGTTTGATAAAACATACTTCAAGCAATTCCTCATGTACGCAAAGTGTTCCAAGAAACAGCTACAGTCGCTCCGGCTGTACCCAGGTACTGACAAGTATCTTTCCATCATCGTAAAATTCGCAGAATCTTCTAAAGAAAGGGGCAGTTCTCCAGACTTCCTTAAATACAACTTCCTGATCAAAGTTGACGTAACTACTGGCATCTGCTTATTTACTTCCAATTCACTCGTAGTTGTGTTATGTTCTTCGTCAGAAAGATCAATAGCAACTACGCGCTTCACTTCAGTCAAAATGGATTCTAAGTCGCGTGTTTTTGCCAAACCATCAATCTGTTCACAGAGAACTTGGATGAACCACGACCCACAAAGTTCGTCTCTGGAAAAATAATAAATTCCAGTCAATTTACTTCTAGGTGCATAAAGTGACCTATACCGGGACGTCATTCCTACCTGTGGGATGGTTTTCCTACATAGGAGCTATGCAAAACAAGCATGTCAGATTCCACGGGCAATGTATAAGGCTTTTCATTTTCTTTTTCATCTACGTCCTTTTTAGTTGGGCCACTTTGACCAAAAGCTGTCACGGCTCTAGGGTCCTGCTGTCCCCGGCAAGCCTGGAAATACAGAAAAGTTCTGTTAAGCAAAACTTAAATTATTTAAGGAGCTCGGTGGAGCAGTGAGTAAGTAGATTTGCCCTGCGATCAGGATCGGTTATGGGATGGGTGACCAAAATTTAGCAGGTATCTTGAGTTCTTCCGCACTTCGATAGTCATTAACACCCATGATACCCACCCATCGATCCGAATTGGGCCCACGTGGGCATGTATGATTTATGAGACAACCATCTTAAAACGAAGGCCCGTAGGTACCGCAGGAGTGGAAGGAGGGCAGACATAAAACATATCTGGTGATGTGAAACTGAATGATTGGAAATTATAACTGTTATAAAAGTTTCAACGAAGCTCAACCCCATGTTTTAAACCTCTTACTAAGAGATGGACGAGGGATGGACAGGGATTAGATAACTTTTCGTTATTTTTTCGACCTGCCTTTTTGTGGGATAAATAACTAAATGAAAATGAATAAATAGAATTGTTATTACGAAATGCAACAGACGAACTATTTAATCATAATCATTTATTCGCATCAAACATGGTATAAAATGGTGGATACATTAATGGTGGATAATTAATAGAAATGTTTAATTAAACTTGCCTGAATAATGAGAATTATTGGTTTAGTGATCAAAGTCGGTCTTATGTTGACTTTAAAGTGCTTGATAATTTCACTTTCATTGTAAGCTTTGTCTTTGGCTCTGATAAGACCTCCTTCAGCACCATGGGTCAGAACTGCCACAGCCACACACCCATAGTCGGTAAAGTCTTGAGAACTGACTGAAATCAAACGAATCATACTTCAGTCTCCTCTGTTATGCCCTGCCAAATAACTTTCTCTCACGCTATCTTTCGGTGTGTCATAGCTTTATGACTTAACAATAGGGCCCTCGGCAACGTCACACTTATTTTATAGATAGTTTATGCAGAAAAACAATAAACACAACGTTCGTTTGGTACTTATCTTCTTGTACCGATAAATTGAATATTAGTTTTGTAATTATAGGGCATCCATTGGCCAATGATATTCGATGTGGTTGTAATAGAAACAAAACGGAGATAAAAACATTGACATGACAATCATAAATCATAACCTTACAAAATTTAAAATTGAAAACTCACACTCTTCTAGTTTCTGCATTATCTGTCCATGTGTTAAATCGTTCTTTACGTCTAGTTCAAAACCAAACTTTGAAAACGTTTCCTTAAGTTTTATTTCATCTTTTTCAGTACCCAACCTAGTTGAACGACCTGTAAAATATTTCTGATTTAAAATAAGAAGAGAATTCTTCTCGAATTTTTCTAATTCATATGTATCTGCCGTTCTTGATAGTGGTCTTTTGTTGTAAATCGGTGGTGCAACTGAAGCGCTGTTGTTAGGTAAAGTTGTGTTATCTTTATGTTCATTTTGTGTCGCTATTTCTATTTTTTTTTTTTTCACTGTAGTAGATGCTTCTTGTGGTACAGGATCGGATTTGCTGGTAGATTCAACAATCACATACACGTCCTTTTCTTCCATTGCTTTATTAATTTTGTTTAAGTACTTATCTTCTTTAGAAAACAAAAATATGTAATTTCCTCTTTTTGTACTCGAGTAAAGTTCTCACTACTTCGCTTTCCGCTTTCAATAAGTATGATGCCTACAACGCACATATCAATATCTTATCTAATCGGTATTATCTATAAACAGCTTAATCATTTAAAAGCCTGACGTCATATCATGGTCTCTGAATAAATAAATTAAATATAGTTCAACTGCTGATTAATTTTAATTCAAAATTTACATATTACAAGCCAAAATAACCCTCTTCGGATTCAGAACCATTTTCAGTGAGCCAAATAACGTTTTTCCCAAATTAAAATATCAAAGCCAAAGTTTTGATACTTTTCGTCGTGTATCTGCTGTAGTAATTAAAGGTTTGCATCATTTATTCATCATATTCATATTCATTTCATATTCATCATTTATTTAGTCTAGCTAGGCTGTTACAAGCAGTTGCCTATGACAAAGATGCTATGCCAGCCCTAAGCGGGAGACCTTTTACAATCTTCCACAGAAAAAATATTTTTAATTAAGTAATTTTATTTAAATGCATAAGGAAATAAAAATACCACCATGAGTTAATCTAATAACTTTATTGTAGGTTTTAAAAAGAAACAAAAGGTAGTAGAAATAGACCAACTTCTTACTTTTAAAAGTGTGATTTTTATAACATCCTGTCAGGTTATCCATAACCCGATTTCCTGCCATGTGTTCGTATTTGTCTACATTCTACGACCATCCAAGATAATTTTATAGTATAAAATCATATCACATCACAAAAGGATATATGACTCAAAGACCGAAATCGCCAATTGAGCGAAAAAAGCACTCACAACGCGTTGTAGGCACTGCCAAAAATCTACAATGCGAAATTCATGTTGTGGCTCTTATAAAAACGCGCATGTCGCGCTTTGGTTATCACGGAGAGACTACGAAGCTGAATTCACGTCATGGTCATTATACCAAAATTACCAAAAGACCACAACGTGCTGTGGAAATGAAGAAAAGCCATAACTCGTCCTGACCGTCGTGTTAGGGTTGAACCAACTAGTGCTCAGAACGCGTCATGGTTTTTGTTCATTGCCACAACGCGTTGTGGTCGGTTAGTGAGGACCACGACGTGAATTTCGCTCTGTGGTCTTTCTGTGATTACCACAACCACAACGCGTTATGGGCATTTTTATAAGAGCCACAACATGAATTTCACGTTGTAGATTTTTGGCAGTGACCACGACGCGTTGTGACCGCTTTTTTCGCCCAATTGACGATTCCGGTCTATGAACCTAACATACAATATTATTATAATGTATATTATAATGGCCTTAAACAGTACTGCTTAAGGCCTGCTTGAACTAACCTTTGAGGTCATAGTACGAAAAAGTAAGGCAGTTCAATATAAGTCCTGCTATAAGAGCTCATAGTAAGGCCCCAGATCATCATACTTCGCCAAAATTTCACCCCTCGCCACTGCTACACTGTAACGTAAAGGTAAAGGTATCTATGTGCACTAGTCTCAGAATAGATATAACTCTCTAGGTGTAGCGGTTTTATATCAACAATCAGTCAGTTCAGGATTTTATATTAAAGATACTTAATAACTTTTATTAGATTTTCGTACAATTAATTTAAGTTTTTTGTTCATCGGTTTTCTTCTGCTGTTGGCGTGATTTCCATAACTTGTGGTCGTAGATGTGTAAGTACTTGAAATATTCAACGTTTTTTTCTTTAAGATGGTGTACGATTACATTCAGCATTCGTTTCTTAGATTTGTTGAAGGCTGGACCATTGAAGGCTTTGGCCATTCTGTAAAAACTCTTGGCTAAGGTGTCGTCAGGATGGTCATCTAAGTAGAACCTGCGAATTTTAAAATTAATGTTAATAAAGATTGAGATCTCGCGCACTTGTAGTATAGCTGGGTTAGCATTCTAGACCCTTTTCTCACAAAATAGAGAGAGGTTTTCTTAGGTTAGCGCGTTGTCTGTCCTGCTCGCACCGCACTGACACATGAAGGGGACAGACATCATGGGCGTAGGAAGGATATCCCCTAGATACGCCCATGACGGACATCGCGATATGAGTGTCCAGTGTCGACAAATAGTCACGGACGTCAAGGTAGACCCGCTCGAGTGTCGACAAATAGTCACGGACGTCAAGGTGCGCATGCTAGACCCGCAGTAGACTTCACTGGAAAAGATGTTCAATGGAGTCATGCATTCAATTCCGCACATGGTCCGCGGATAGCTTATTCCAGTTCATCAGCGAGATTCATAGAATACTTATCTGGCAAGTCAAATATAACTAGTGGACTTGGACTACAAGACCAAGTAGCATTTATTGTCCATTTTACTCTAACCTTTTATCTCTTTCCTTTTGATTTATTATAAATAAATAAAAATTACACTATATATATAACTTACCTCAAGCAATTTCGCATATACTCAAAATGTTCCAAGTAACAACCGCAACCACTCGACTCTATCTCTGATAATACTTTGGATTTTACCTCTATCGCTTTACCACCCTGGAATACTGGTTTACTGTCTTCTATGAATTCTGGTATAAACTTGTTTTCTTCCTTAAATTTCTTCAAATATAACTTCCTAATCAACGTCGATGTTACAACTGGCATCTGCTTCAAAAAGTGTATATCTGAACTTTCTCTGCTGAATTCTTGATGAGAGTGTTCGATCGCTACTTCCCTCCTCACCTCAGTGAGGATTGATTCAAAATCACGAGTTTTTGCTAACTGGTTTATTTTGTTGCATAGTGATTGGATAAACCAAGATCCATGTTGAACGTTCCTGAAAAGTGTATTTTTAGGAGTTGTGTTAAATTGATAATCATGATTTTGGTAAGCTTAGAATTTTTGGTGGACAATATGGTGAAATTTTGGCTGTCAAAATATGATTTAGGTACTTTTTTATCATTCTTAAGATGTACCTAGTTTGAAAATATTTTCCTATTGCTAAAAAATAAAGAAGTTCAGTGAAATCGGCAACTTTTTAGCATCAAACAAACTAGAAAACTTAGAGGTACTTCAGGCACAGAATAGATAATAGTACTAGCGTACAGAAGTTGCACTCCGCAAAATCGTTTAAATAAATTGTGACTCTTGTTCCGACACAATTAAGTGCAATTCAGGTCGCACAGCGCTCCCTTCGCTCCAAAACATGGACTTTGTAGTTGCCTCTCTTTCTATCGCGTAGGTCTTATCTTTTCTGATGTATGAAATTTGTCCTCTCAAAGGACACCAAGCGGTTCAGACTCAAGCGCGGAGTGACAGAGCCCTGCTTCAGGTACTTTGTATAAAATCTCTAGCAAAAGTTGAGTAGGCAGTTCTAAAGCCAAAATATGATTTGTTTAAATGGTCAAAGTCTAAATAAATAGTGTGATTAGCGAATAACAAAAGAATAAGTTAAATAAAAAAGAAACAAACATAAATGATGGTTTCCCAGTGTATGAGCTATGCAATATCAGCATATCGGATTCTAACGGAATAGTATATTTTTCATCTTCATCGTTTTCTTTAGGGATAACAGTCGTGCCTCGAGGATCTCTCACATCTACGCCTGTTGAATCATTCATTCCTCGACAAGCCTTAAAACCAATAATTATAATCAGAATAAGTAAGAAGGTAGGTCTCCTAGACTAGGGGCATAACGTAAGGTGGGAGGGAACAGTGTTACAGAATACAGAGGGTACATTGTCAATGCCTCCGTCTCTGTCAATCACTTTTATAATGTTGGTAGGTAGATATACAGTTTTGAAAAACTCACACGTCATGAAATAAAATACTTTTAACGGATACTATGAGCGGTTTTATTAAAAGTACTTTGGTATTAGTTGGTATTTGGTTTGTTTTTTTTTTATTTTCCCGACGTTTCGGCAACTTTGCAGCTGCCGTGGTCACGGCCCACGGGGGACTGAAGTTACTCGTGAGCCTACCCTCAAGCGATGGATTTTCTACAGACGTTCAGAAATTAAAAAAGGTGTTTACCTGTAATTGGCTGTGCATTTAGCATAATAACACAATCTAAATTACTTAGAATAAGTGTCGATGTAATAGCTGTTGGTGAACCAAATAAATAAAATAAAAAAATAAAAAAATAAAAAATTGGTTTAAGTTAATTGAAGTATAATTTAATTTTATGAATTAATTAATGCTAAAAAGAGCATTTAACAAAATTGGGAGGCCCCTATCCAAGAAAGAAATGGCGAAAGAAAACTTAGAGAGGAAAGCTGACCTCCGTCTTTAATTTATTTGCAAAAGGAACTAACCGTAACATTAGACCATCATCTCTATTGAAATTAGGATGTTTATTTATTTCGATAGCCTCGCGGAGCATTCTAGGAATAAATCTACGTTCCCTAGCAAGGATTTGGGGTTTGTCAAATCTAATATAATGGTTGGGCCCCTCAAGACGTGTTCACTCACTGAGTATATATTCTGTGCTGCAGACTTGTTATCGCGCCTCGCGCCCAATGATAACATTTAATATCATTGATCGCGCCTATGTTTCATGTCAGAATACATGCTCTCCCTATGCTTCGCTTTGTTTGCCCTATGTAGGAGAGCCCACAGTCACAATCTAGTCTACAAATTAGAATTAATTCATAAAATCAAATTATAAATTAACTTAAACCAATTATGATTTTTGTTAAATTTTAATTTCTGAACGTCTTTAAAAATCCATCGCTTGAGGGTAGGCTCACGAGTAGCTTCAGTCCCCCGTGACCACGGCAGCTGCAAAAGTGCCCAAAAGTCGAGAAAATAAAAAATCAAACCAAATACCAACTAATTACCAAAGTACTTTCAATCAATAAAACCGGCAACCGCGCTAGTATCCGTTAAAAGTGTTTAATTACATGACTATTGAGCGCGTAAGCTTGAGAAGTGAATAACTTATACATAAGTCATAAGTGGTCATTATGAAATAGTTTTCAGGCCAAGTGCAGTCGTCATTCATTATGTCCTCAGTTTAGCATTGTTTATTAATATTTAAACCGTGTTATTACAAAAGATTTTTAAACACTGTTTAACTAAACACCTGTTTAAATGTGATGCTGTCACTTTTTTGACAATATTGTTTGAAAGAGACAGCATCACATTTAAACAGGTGTTTAGTTAAACAGTGTTTAAATCTTTTGTAATAACACGGATAGTGTTTAACCTGGATTATGAAGATCTTCGGTTTGGTAACTAAAGTCGGCTTATCGGCAGTAAAACAGTGAATGATTTCGGTCTCTTTATATGTTCTATCTGTAGCAAAAAGACCTCCATGTTCTGTGCCATGAGACAATATAGCTACCGCTATACAGCCATAATCGGTGAAATCCCTTTTACTAACTGAAAACAAAAGAAAATTCATTTCATCGATAGGGTTATAGGGTATGCATTCAATCCGGAAAATTGTTATAAGTACCCTTTATTTGTATTTTTCTGTAAAACTGCGAAGTGACAATCCTAGATGCAAAAGTCATAATCAATCGGCCTAGAGTTGCCATACGCAGTTTATCGTAAAAAGAAAAAGTTTCAAGGTTATTATAATTTTCCTGTACATACATACATGGTTCCCTACCCTATCTACCATATTCGCCTTTATAACCCTATCACCAAACACCCTGTATTTCGATAGCCTCGATCATCGTGCGCGCATGCACACAATCGCTTGTTTGTCTTCCCTTAAAGACACTCACTGGCATATTGTCTAATTGTAAATTTAAGACGATTATCGACGAATAGAGTCCAAAAATGGATGGACGCGCCATTTGCAGACAAAGCTGTTTGGACGTACATTCCTTTGCCTACCTTGTGTTACACCCTAGTACAGTCAGCAGCATACCAAGCTATACAAAACTGTCAGAAATCTACAACGAATTTTGAACCATAAACTGCTCGACTTAAAGTTTAAAAATGATTGAAGAATTTTGACAGATTGTAGAAGCCCAGCGATCTACCGTACCACACAGACTGACTATTTTGTGCTAGTTGTCTTTAATATTGGCAAATAAATTAATTTAACGACATTTACACATTAATGTAAGTTTTAATTTTATGAATAAGGCTTACATTCGCGTGTTTTCATTATTACTTCTGCTGCTGTGAGATCCTGTTGAACAGTAACTTCAAAATTTAATTTGGAAAACGTTGATACGAGTTCTTCTACATCTTTTTCAGTGCCATATCTTGGCCTATAATCCTTGATATGCATGGTATTGAAAATTAGCAACGCGTTCTTCTGGAAATTTTCCAATTCGTACGTTTCTGAAGCTCTTGGTAATCGACGTACGTTCGTTACGTTACGTTCTGTATAATACATTTCTTTTTCATTTTCTGCGTCTGAAGATTTTAATTTATCAAAATCCAATGACTTATAACTGATAATACCCGGTGGAGCCTTCATTTCACTGTCTTCACTAATATCAACATTTTCTGCAGGCCACTTATGAATATGAGGCATATTTTCAGAATTATTCACTCACTGTGTTACTTCTGATCCAATTAGAAATCACTTTTGAAAACCAAACTATACTGGCCTGCAAAAGTAAGTATCACACTTTTCAATTTTTTTTTTCTTAACTATAGAAGGTAGAGGTTTAAGATAAAAACCTTTTTGTTGCAAATTTTATATGCTTTTATTCTTAGAAGCTAAAATTATACATTAGTAACATTTTTAACTTAAAAAAGATAAAACAATGAAAATAGACATTTTTAGTTTAGTGTAAAAAAATTCAACTAAAATGTGTTACGTGTTATTTAATTTTTAATAACTGGTATTAAATCTGGTCTGCCTGGAGGCAATACCAGTTATTAAAAGTTAAATAACATGTAATACATTTTAGTTGATTTTTTTTACACTAAACTAAAAATGACTATTTTCATTGTTTTATCTTTTTTAAGTTAAAAATGTTACTAATGTATAATTTTAGTTTCTAAGAATTAAAGCCTATAAAATTTGCAACAAAACGTTTTTAATCTTAAACCTCTACCTTCTACAGTTAAGAAAAAAAAATTTTTAAAAGTGTGATACTTACTTTTGCAGGCCAGTGTAGGTAGTAGGTATTTAGAACAGCTTGAAACTATTAAGTTATTATTTTTGTTTGCAAAATATTGTTGTAGTTTATTTAACGTTATGTTGAAGTCCAACCAAACTTGAATCCGACTTCGTCGTGAGGTATGCCTGCTATCGTTTCATGCTACTTATCTAATCTCTTTGATAAGCAACTCTGTAAATAGTCGACTATAAGGTCCGTTCTGCTACATACAGCATAACAGTGACAACATTTTGTATTATAAGTTTGCACAGTTACGATATATCGACTGTACTAAGCAATTTTGTATGCATTTTGGCGCAGCGCTTCTGGCGGTAACTAAACTAAACTAAAAGTTATGTTAAAAATGTTGACTACAGTCGTAGAGTCGCACCATCTTAACTTAACCTTAACTTTAACAGATACAAACTTATCTGAGCCAGTGGTCAAAAGTGGAACTGGGTGAAACTACGCTGTTTCTTACTTCCGGCGTCATTATCCTCACTCGAAAATGTTTAAAAATCCAATGCATCACAAGGAATAAATCAAAAATATGCAAATAAATACAATGTATTATTGTACTATAATGTAAATGATGGCATATTTTTTATTTATGCATTTAAGCATATTTTTGTAAATGACGCCGGAAGTAAGAAACAGCGTAGATTCACCCAACTAAAGTGAAAAAACTTATTAGGTAGGTACTATTGTTACCTAGGTTACCTACGCCATAGACGACAGCAACACTGTCATCGAGTCAGATTCAGATTCATTTATTTGCGTTAAAAGTGGTACAAAGGTTAAAATATATTATATAAGTATATAGGTATCTCACAATTAGTCTTTGCAGACATACAAATATTGAAAATAAACATTACTTACATTTCATTTCATTACAATACATTACATTTCATTTCATTACGTTACATGAGTCTTAATTTCATACATTACATTACATTAAAAGTCATTAAAAATTCATTCTTATTTATTATTTTCACTTAATTTCTGTCAATTACAAATAAAAATGTCAAAAATTAAAATATAAATAATAATAATGTCAGATTTAAGATAGAAATCATTTACTTTAGGGTTTTGTCAGAAAGATATGCACTGTATAATAACACTTTTCAATAAGAAGATTTCTTAATTTATATTTTAAAGCTTTCAGAGGAAGTTTTTTTTTTAGATAATTTTTCAGAAGTTTGTATCTGTTATACTTAGTTGGTTATTGTTAAGTCAAAATGGTGCAACTCAGCTTTAGTGAGCTGTAAACGTTCAAACTGTTTGTCAAACATTTGACAGTGTTCCTTGACCTTAAGGGAATTTTCCCCTAAGGGTATTTATAATACTGTCAGCATAGATGGCGCTCATTCGACAATCAGTTGTATTCGAAAAATACTACAAACATATTGCATTCAATGAGATAATTTTACTTTGATAAAATAGTTCATAGTGAAGAATTGGGGTTAGTTGTCGGACACGCAAAAATATATTGTGGAAAAGCTAAAATCCTGGGAAACCACGATAACGAGTCATCGGCGCACGCAAATCGCCAGTGTAACAAGGCCCTAAAGCATAAGTTTTTGTTGGAAAATGTCTGTATTCTCTTCCATTTTATCAGGTACTTACTTATCGCAGCTTACTACCAAGATATCACTCCCCTTATCATATTTTCCTGCTCCGTGAAGCGCAGACAAAGGAAGAACACATTATATGGCATGATTACTTACATGATCGTTTACATAGGTACACGAATTTGGATACATACCTTACGGAATTCGGCCTGGCGAAGTCAAGTTCGCCCGCTCAAATCATACCTTCATCAGTAAGTTATCAAACGCCTAAACGTTACCAATCGCGTTTGCGTTAAGATTTTAAATATGGAACTTATTGTTATAGCATTAAGGTCTATCACATTTTTAACTAATAACGCGGTACCTAGTAACGATTGTACATTTGACAACTTCCACTTCGTTAGGTCAACTTGTCGCGGGTAGCGTTTTACTTACCCACGAAAACAAATTTGTTTTGGATCACACATAGACGTAATACAAGGGTGTAAAAAGACCGTCAATGAAGCTAAAATCCACGCATTCCACCCATCATCAGCCCCCGTATTACAACCAACTTGGCAGTTTTCTGAATGGCTATCAATCCGTCTCTTTTATTTGCTATACAGCGAGAAAGAGATGTAACTATAGCAATTCATAAACCTGACAAGTTTTAAGAGGTTGTATTGTAATGTCCCCCAGGACCATTTTTGTCTTTTTGACTATACCTGGGAAATCAATGGCTATGAAGTTATTAAAGGTCAAAGTCATTTTTTTGTAAGATTTTATGAATGTGTAAATATTTGCAGTGCTTTCTTAACACCAAAAATTAAAATTGTTTCACAGCAACAATTTTGGACAGAAATGGTCCTGATGATGGGCAGGATACGTAGACCTCGGCTTCCTTGAGGGTCTTTTTACACCCGCGCGGTTTAAACGAAATCTGATTTGGAATTCCGAAACGGAATATCGATATTGTAGGGGCGGAGATGGTATATTTCGGTAATAAATAAATTAAAATGAATTAAAGACGTTAATCAACTAAAAGCATGTACTTGACATATTGCAACAGCAACAAAAGAGAGAAAATCAATAAAGAGTGACACGAAGTGTCACTCGCGAACATGCCCCCGCGCGTTGGAGGCTCGTCCTTCAACCAACACATCTTCTTCTGGCAATAACGGGACTAACTTGCTGCAGCTACGCCGAACGACGCCATTCGCCGTCTTTATATCAGCGACACGACTTATTCCATCACTGGCACCAGGGTATACAGCCACAATACGTCCAAGCTTCCATTTTAACGGTGAAAGACCATCCTCTTTTATCAGGACAAGAGTATTAACATTCAATGAAAATTTGTTAGAGCGCCATTTGACTCGCTGCTGGAGTTCAGCGATATATTCTTTACTCCACCTTGTCCAGAAATGCTGGCGTAATTGTTCAATTCGCTGGAAACGTAACAATCTGGTAACAGGATAGTCTGCGTAGCTTTGGTCCGGTAGGGCGGTGAGAGGGCGGCCAATAAGAAAATGCCCGGGCGTGAGTGGCGTCAAATCTGCGGGATCCGATGACAATGGAGATAGTGGCCGAGAGTTCAGTATCGCCTCGATCTGCACTAACGTTGTGGTTAGCTCCTCAAACGTCAAATTACAACATCCCAACACTCTATTTAAATGGTATTTGACGCATTTGACTCCAGCCTCCCAGAGCCCACCAAAATTAGGACTATATGCAGGGATAAAATGAAAATGTATATTTTCCTGAGCTACATTAGAGGCCAGTGAATTACAATTGCTTTTCAAAAATTTAGAAATATCATTATATGCACTCACAAATGAAGTGCCGTTATCTGAAAATATATGAGAGGGTTTACCTCTACGTGAAATAAAACGGCGTAACGCTAGAAGGTAATTATTGCTTGTTAAATCACCCACCAACTCTAGGTGTACAGCCTTAGTGGTAAAACATACAAAAATAGCAATATAAGATTGAACAAGTCTACAACCGCGACCAGTGCGACTAGCGACGGCCACCGGGCCCGCGTAGTCCACGCCAACACTGTCAAACGGGTATCCGCCTGGTTGAAGTCGCTGCTGTGGTAAATTGCCCATTAAAGGGTTATAAACTTTGCCCTTCATGCGATTACAACGTATGCACTGACGAAAACACTTTTTCGCTAAATTCCGACCGCCTATAGGCCAATAAGTTTCCCTAATAGAGGCCAATAAGAGTTGAGGGCCGGCGTGCATTAACCTAATGTGTTCAAATTCAAAAATTAATTTACAAACTTGATGAGTGGACTGTAAGATTATAGGGTGTTTCTTTTCGAAAGTAAAATCTGAATTGTCTAAACGACCTCCAACACGAATCAATTTGTTTTCATCTAAATAAACATTAAGTTTTATTAATGGACTTTTACTAGGCAAATCTTTATTTTTAATTAATAAATCATAGTCCGGAAACGATTGGATCTGCGACAATTTTAAAATTAATACTAAAGCGTTATTCAGTTCATCAGAATCCAAAAAATTAGTTTTACGTTCCGTACCTTTCTTTAAATTATTAACGAACCTTAGCACATAAACTACTGTACGCTGAAGCCTAGAAAGCTTTGAAAAACTACTTAAAACGATTAATTCGTGATGAGTAAAATCAGTAACATGTAATGAAACTTCATTTCGAGTTTCAGGCAACAACCGGGGATCATTTGACTGCCACTTCCTAAGAGGCATACAGGCAGAGGCTAACTCTGAAGTAGTTTGGTCACGAATGTATAATACCTCATCTAATTCATCCCCCCCAGTCAAAAGATCGTCGACATAGAAATATTTTATGATCACTTCAACTATCTTAGGGTCCTTACATTCTAGACCTATCTGTTTTAAGCAGCGATTAGCGAGGAAAGGAGCACTAGCAGTGCCATAGCTCACCCGGTTTAATGCATAACATTTAAAAGGAGAGTTAGGTTGATCTTGATCACGCCAAATGATTTGTTGAAGCGGACGATCATCCACATGAACTTCTATGCACCTATACATCTTTTCTACATCTGCTACAATCACGAACTTATGCTGCCTAAAACGTAAAAGAATTGACAAAAGGTAATCTTGGACCGTAGGCCCAATCATTTGTATTTGATTAAATAAATGAAACTCCCGAAGTAGTAGGACTACTCGCATTAAAACAACCCGTAGCTTGGTGGTAGTACTACTTTCGCGAAGGACACCATGATGGGGTATGAAATAATGAGGGACCGATGTGATCGGTTCGCACTCTGACATGTGACCTAATAATTTATACTCTGATAAAAATTCAGCATACATTTTACTAAATGGCTTATTGATCTTGAGCCTACGCTCTAATGATAGCAAACATTGCTTCGTTCGCTGATAAGAATCTCCTAACACACTTGGTGATTGTTTTAACGGGATCCTAACACAGAACCGACCGTCTGCGAGGCGAATTGTGTTTTTCACAAAGTGTTCTTCACATTGCTTCTCCTCTGGAAAATAATGAGATGACTGAGGGCTAACTTCTTCGAGCTGCCAAAACCGCGCAAGTTGGGCTTGAATGTCATCATCAGCAGAGCGAGAAGTAACGAAATCAACTTGACTAAAGTTACAATTAATGCGTGGAAAACTAGAAACGCGGCCGCAACTTACAGGACCGGAAACTATCCAACCTAGTCTGGTCTATCCAACCCACAACAAATATGGTGTACCAGGAGTAGTCGGTTCTGTGGATGGTAGTCATTTTAAAATATTTGGCCCACCAAAAGAAATAGAACACCTCTATTACTGTAGGAAACACTATCACTCAATTAATGTTCAAATGGTAAGTAAACTAGGTATAAATACCTACTTAATTATGTATTAGAAGTCTTAACATTTGCCTATTTAGTTACAATTATCTGTTTTCATTTTTAGGTTTGTGATAGTGAATATCGAATAATAAATGTTAATCCTAAATTTGGAGGGTGCAATCATGATGCCTTTATATGGAACAATAGCCAACTAAATGACTACATGCAAAATCTCCATGCACAAGGAGAAATTTGTTGGTTATTAGGTATGTATATGCCAATTATTTCCATTGTTACAGTTCGTACAATTACAACCAATATATAATGTCCTTATTGTATTTTAAAATTTTAGGAGATTCTGGATACCCCCAGCGACCCTGGTTAATGACTCCATATTTAGATGCACCCCAAAATTCACCGCAAGCATCATACAACGCTAAGCACATGGCAGCAAGAGTTGTCATAGAAAACACCTTCGGGAGACTAAAGAACCGATGGCGATGCTTGTGCAAAGACAGGGTGTTACATTATAAACCTAAAAAATGTGCACAAATTATTCAAGCTTGTTGTGTGTTATATAACATTGCCCTTGATTATGGTGTACCGGAGCCAAGTTCTATTGGTAAGTTTAAACATTTAACTACACAAAAAAATTGAGTATTTGAATTAATTAATTTTCAATGATTAATTCTATTATTATTAGTGTTAGTAGCTTTGCTATACACCTTTATTTCATGGGCATAAGAATAAATATTAGTTCATATAGATTTATAGACTATATGCCGATGAAATAAAGCTCTAATCTAAAAATGGACAATAGAAGTTGGTCAGATGGTCAGTGCCTAGACTAGTGTCACAGTATAATGTACCTATATATATGAGCAATAGATGATCAAATCACATGTCAAAAACTTTGTAAATCACACACTTCGAATTGACAAGCTTACGACACGAAATTTTACTTTACTGCTTTATTTTTTATTTTACTGCTTATTTTAAAGATTTAATAGTAAGCATGGCGTTCAAACGAATAGAATTTTGGTCATTTGGGTAGCGGGGCTGGTGTGGGGGCACACAAAATAGTAGTAACGCTGTTTTGTAACCTTTATCTTATAGCAGTTTGAAAATACTTAACTTCTCAACTTACCTAAATATTGTATTAACTTACAGATTCAGGGGAACTTCCACAACCAGAGGAAATTAACAGGGAAAGAAACACTAGTAATAATGACTTGATAAGAGGGAGAGCTTACAGGGACCGATTAGCTCAAAAACTGCATCGTTAAACATTTATTCATATTATGTACTTACTTACATATTTTTTCTTATACTTAAACTTAAGGCATTGTTTTTTTTGTTTGTTTCAAAGAGTTCAGTAGTATAGTCATATATATTTTTGCTAAGTACTTAAACTTAAAGCATTGTTTTTTGTTTATTTCAAAGAGTTCAGAACTTTAGTCATATATATATATTTTTTCTTATACTTATATAAGGCATTGCTTTTTTGTTTGTTTCAAAAAGTTCAGTAGTTTAGTTTTATATATTTTTTTCTAGGGATGGGCTGAATTGCGAGGGGGTAAAAAAAAACTTAAACATAAGGAATTGTTTTTTGTTTGTTTCAAATAGTTCAGTAGCTTAGTCTTATTTCAAATAATTTTAATTAATTAAATTCGGTTATAAAAACATATTATAATTAGAATACAGCATAAAATATTTAAAAAATTAAAAATCCAATAAATAAAAGTAATTATGTTGAATTCTGTTAAAGTGTTTTATTTAAATTAAGCTACATAATAGTAGTTTATGATACTGATGCATAATGAGGGGTATTAAAACATGAGTGTGTGTTTAAAAACCGAGCCGTAGGCGAGGTTTTTAATAGTATCACACGAGTGTTTTAATACCTAGTTATGTGCAGTTTCATACACTACTTTATCTACACTCATACATTTGGGATTGAACCTATCTAAATAAAAGATCAACGTTAGAAAAGAGAGAGAGACTTCGGTTGTATTAGCTATGTACCTACCTTGTAATAAGTCATTTTCTTAGCTGCATCTAAAATAATTCTGCAGGGTAATTTTTTTTTACATTTTTAAGCAAGAATAAAAAACATCTACGAAATTCAGTAAAAATTGAAATCAAAATTCAAAACTTTTTGTAATGCTCTAAAAATGGCGCGCATTACATTAGAAAAAAAAATGAGATGAGTCATATTTCCTTGGGGAAAATATCGTTGTTTTTTTTTAATATCACGGCACTACCTTCTTCTTGGATTTGCCCTGTATCGTAATGAGAAAAAAAAGTTACTTTATGATGCAGCTGACTGCATCGTAATGAGTTTTTTTTTTTAATTTTACCTATTCACGAAAATAAAGTACGTATTTATATTACCTTTTTTGAATTCATATTTGGAACATTACGTTGTGAGTGTAGATAAAAACCATTACTTGTATACCATTACCAGGGATTGACCGAGCTGTGATCTGAAATTATCTGCCCACCACTATATTATTTATAGATTAGGTACATACTGTTAATGTAAAACCTCATATTGCATAATTATTGGTAAATTTTAGGTTTTACTAGTAAATGTTAAGATTTATCAACATAAGTTGGTAAATGTATTGATTTTATTTTATTTATAAGGGCAAAGTTTTCGAGCTTTTACACGGTAAAAACAGATTTCTTAAAAAAAGACAAATTGCTTTGGCTTAAGACATATTTATTGAATCTAAGAAAATGATCCTCTCCCTATAGACGCTAGACAATAATTTCTTCGTAATAGTAAAAAATACTCTTAAAAATATTTAGTTGTTACAAGAATAATACATTTATTCCAAGACACGTGTTGTTTCATTCAAGACAACGTTATTTTGTACAGTCAAGTAAAGGATCATTCACACAGCTGCGGCGCGTCAGCGGCGCGTCAACGGCAAAAATATAGTTACATACAAGTTGTACTACACTGTTCACACACATAAGTCACGTCAACGTCCAGTCACCGGCAAGTCAAACGCATATTGCTACGGCATGCCGGCGCCGCGCCGCTGCCGCGCCGCTGACGCACCGTGCGGCACGTCACCGGTGCGGCGCGTCGCCGGCGAGTCACCGGCAAGGAGAACAGGGTTGCTACTTTTTTGTTTAACTAAATTATTGGTTGCTTTAATCGTTATAGAAAAGTACACTGTGGTATGGAAATAAAGTATTATTTATTTATTTCAACTTTGAAAAACATTTATTTTTACAACTTTTGGTAATATCTTGGTAAATTTATTGGACTTAATTTACACCACCAGTCTAGGATGAGTATTTTTCGAGATATTCCTGTTTTAAGATTAACAGATGACAGCTGTCAAAGTTAAAACAGCAATATCTCAAAAAGAAATTGTTGAGGTTTGCGTACGTTGCGGATGACGTCATAATTTAATTACAGATCACTAGACTATGTTTTCCTACCATCACTTGTTTTTACGACATTCATTTGTTTACTCTAAATCCACTCACATTGTTGTATTTTTATTAAAATTTGAAAAAAATTACCTTTACTAGAACTTAGTGGAACAGGTGAATTAAGTCTCATACAGTTACCAAAATATTAACAAAATTAAAAAATAAAACTGTTTTTAAAATTGAAATAAATAAATAATACTTTATTTCCATACCACAATGTACTTTTTTTCTACCTATTATAATACAACCAATAGTTTATTAAAACAAATAAGTGGCAACCCTGTTTGCCTTGCCGGGGAAGTGGGCGGCGGCGCGGCAGCGGCGCGGCAGCGGCGGCGGCGCGGCACCGGCGGCGGCGCGGCTGCGGCGGCGGCGCGTCACCGGCAAAACAAACAGGGTTGCTATTTTTTTGTTTTAATAAATTATTAGTTGCTATAATCGGTAGAAAAAAAGTACATTGTGGTATGGAAATAAAGTATTATTTATTTATTTCAACTTTGAAAAACATTTATTTTTATTTTGGTAATACTCTTAATTTACACCACCAGTTTAAGAGGAGTATTTTTCGAGATAAATTGCTGATTTAAGATTGACAGATGATAGCTGTCAAAGTTAAAACAGCAATATCTCAAAAAGAAATTGTTGAGGTTTGCGTACGTTGCGGATGACGTCATAATTTAATTACAGATCACTAGACTATGTTTTCCTACCATCACTTGTTTTTACGACATTCATTTGTTTACTCTAAATCCACTCACATTGTTGTATTTTTATTAAAATTTGAAAAAAATTACCTTTACTAGAACTTAGTGGAACAGGTGAATTAAGTCTCATAAAGTTACCAAAATATTAACAAAATTAAAAAATAAAACTGTTTTTAAAATTGAAATAAATAAATAATACTTTATTTCCATACCACAATGTACTTTTTTTCTACCTATTATAATACAACCAATAGTTTATTAAAACAAATAAGTGGCAACCCTGTTTGCCTTGCCGGGGAAGTGGGCGGCGGCGCGGCAGCGGCGGCGGCGCGGCACCGGCGGCGGCGCGGCTGCGGCGGCGGCGCGTCACCGGCAAAACAAACAGGGTTGCTATTTTTTTGTTTTAATAAATTATTAGTTGCTATAATCGGTAGAAAAAAAGTACATTGTGGTATGGAAATAAAGTATTATTTATTTACTTCAACTTTGAAAAACATTTATTTTTATTTTGGTAATACTCTTAATTTTCACCACCAGTTTAAGATGAGTATTTTTCGAGATATATTGCTGATTTAAGATTGACAGATGACAGCTGACAAAGTTAAAACAGCAATATCTCAAAAATAAATTGTTGACCTTCACATTGTTTTTCCGACATTCATTGTTAACCCGAAATCCACACACATTATTGTATTTTTATTAAAATTCGAAAAATTGTTCCCTTGCTAGAACTTAGTGGAACAGGTGAAATTAAGTCTCAAAAAATTACCAAAATATTAACAAAATTAAAAAATAAAACTGTTTTTAAAATTGAAATAAATAAATAATACTTTATTTCCATACCACAATGTACTTTTTTTCTACCGATTATAGCAACTAATAATTTATTAAAACAAAAAAATAGCAACCCTGTTTGTTTTGCCGGTGCCGCGCCGCCGCCGCTGCCGCGCCGCCGCCGGTGCCGCGCCGCCGCCGCTGCCGTGGACTGCTTGTTCACACACATTTTTGACGTTGCCGGACGCGCCGCTGACGCGCCGCTGACGCGCCGCAGCTGTGTGAATGATCCTTAAATGTATTCTTGATACGAAAATCTTCTATATCTCTTGTAGACTAACCTTACTTAGAGTAAATTATTATTTTACTCATAAGTAAATGTTTAGTTGGCCTAAGTAATTACTGATTTTTGATGAAAAAAATTAAATGGAAAATTGAGATTTTGTCTATTGAATGAAGATGTATATTTTGTTGTTGTTGTATATTAAGTGGAGATAATTGGAGAACACCGATGACTTCCTTCCTTTAAAAGTAGAAATTTAACTTTTCTGTCCAAAAATAACAACGTGGGCGCGGTCTACAAAAAATCAAGGTAAATAAAAGTGCTCGAAAGAGGAGTGGAGTCCGGGAAGCCGTTCCAAGTAGGACGCGACACCCAGAGGCAACCAACAAACAAACCCGATTGAGCTTGACAAAACAAAATTAAGTCCGACTACTTAAAGAACTAGATAAAAATCTTAACACCGCGGGTCAGACCATGATGTATGGATAAATTTCTCAAAGTAAAAATGTTATCGTGTTTATCGAAAACTATGATTCCGTTGTTTCGAAATTTTTGTATTTCTCTGTTTAAAACAAAATTTCTATAAGCCGAACAAAATCATTTCTTAAAACAAGAAATAATACTTCATAAACAATAAACTTTCTCTTAATAGAAGAACATGATTTTTTGAAAAAGGTTTATCTAAATTCAAGTAACTTGTAGTTGATTTCAGATAATTTTAATTTGATGCAAGAAGATGGACATTTCTTGATTTAAATTAAGTCAATTTAATTGATATAAGTTTAAATAAGCCTTGAAACAAAAATATTTCTCTTAATCATTAAGAAAAATATTGTCTGAGTAAAAGATGAGCACTATTTTTGTTTTAAAAATATTGCATTGGCTTAAGTAAATATATTTTTAGAATAACCAAATATTTCAAGAAATTGGTCTTTCTTATTTAAAGAAATCCTTTTTTACCGTGTACCATTACAGTTTGGTACATGTTACGTTTTACCAATGACTTTGTAAATGTAGAGATTGTAGAGAATTAACTTAATAATTTATTTTAATACGTACTTATTATTAAAAATTCGTACTTTAATTACAATACAACATTATTACAATTAGTACATATCAGTCAAATTCTTACACAGGTAGTTAAAATTAGCTTTTGGTATATTTATTAGTAACTTGTAAAATACAATCTTAGGTAAGTATTACTAAAAAATCTTAGGATTTTACCTAAATTCGGGCTTTTACAGTAACATAACACTCTTATCATAGTTTACTACCCATATTATTATTATACTATATTAATTATTATTATTATTATATGTTTTGCTAACTTATATACTAGTACTGTTTTAGTAAACTATAAATTATGCACATTAAAATTGTTCACTTAATACTGGGCATAAGTACCTACAATTTTTTTTTAAATATGTTATAAAAAAGCTAATAAAAATTTGATAACCTACTTTTTGTTTTAAACTAAGCATACATAATAAAGAAAAGTGATTGAAACTATAATTATAAAACATTGGTGTCATTTTGAAACCTAAAAAATATTATTATTGTATATTCAAATGACCATTATACACTCTTATCATAGTTTACTATACATATTAATATTATTTGAATCTTGTTTTGCTAACTTACAAGTTATCAGTCATTCATAAAATTGCCTATCCTAAAATACTACTATTGTTTTAGTAAACTATAAATTATACACATTAAAATTGTTCACATAATACTGAGTAGGTACCTACAACCTTTATTAATAATAAAATGTTAACCTTTATTAATAAGGTAATAAAAACGTTTTTTCACTCCTCTTGCTCAAAAAGTGCGTCATTGTAACGTACAAGAGTCGAGATAAAATAGCATAATAAGCCCTAGGGGATAAAGTTTTTTCTTTTTTAATGTTTGTCTATTACCAATGAGCGTACTAAAACGAAATAGTAGATTGTTATACAAGACGCTAAAATTACCCATTGCATACGAGTTATTTTTAATTTCTGCTGTAGCAGCTAAACAACACAAACACGCATTCTACGATTCACTCTACACAGAGTATAAATAAGTCTATGATTTCACCGAAGAGATGCTTTTAGTTCCATTTTCAAAAATAAGAATGAGAAACTGGGGGCCTATTACGAAACTTGGTCACGATAGTCGTCCGCAGTTCGTCGGTTATAGTTATTACAAATATTTTCAATGTAGCTATCGTAGTCCATAGTCTATTGAACGAATAATGACGGATCCACTAGAAAGAAACTGTCAAATTTACGCAATCACTTTGCAATATCGCATACGCAAGTGCTTTGTAATAGGAATCAATCAGAACGAAGCACGGACGCAGCCGCGTGTATCGCATTAAACTTTTCGTACTAGACCCCCAGTATTAAGTCGAGCGAGTTTTTATTCGTGATTATGAATAAAGAAAAAAAAACGAGTGGATTCGTTTACGGAAGTAAGTAAGTAGGTATAAACTATTTAATATTGTATTTTATTTTCTCGCAATCGTAGTGAAAAGTATAATGTAACACACGACGCTAAAACCCATTGTAACTCGGTTTCTATTTATTCCCTCGCTAAAGCTCGGGAATAAAAATACCTCATATGCAATGGGTACTTTTAGCGTCTTGTATAACAATCTACTATTAATTAAGTACCTAACAAAAAGTTGATTACCTACCTATTTTTTGGTTTTAATCTAAGCCTACATGATAAAGAAAAGTGATTGATACTACTTACTTATACATAATTTGAAAACATTATTGGTATCAATTTTAAGCCTTAAAAATATTATTATTTTGTTTTCAAATTACCTTCAACTATTTTATTTAAAGCAGCTATCGCCGCAATCGAGATATCTTGCCACCTTTTCTGTGACTCTAGCTCCCTTTCTTTTAATTGAAGCTTTTTCAGTTCTATCTCTTTATTGTCCGTGTGCTGCTGCTTAACAAAATTACGCCACTCCACATCAGCATTTAAAAAATGGTCAGCTGCCTGTTCCACATAAGAAAGTGGTCTTCGTCGTCGAGGTGACAGAGACATCAAGTTCCGACGAGCAGTGGGACCACGTCTTCGACGAGGCGTCTGTCCTCGGTGGTCAGGGTGGTGGGAAGCTGCTGGTGGCGGAGGAGGGGTATGATTTCCCTCTTGGAGTGGCGACATTTGAAATGGTGATTCGATGGGTGGAGGAGGTATGTGGAGTACATGAGATGGTCCTGGATGTTGATGATTCCATACCCCATAATCGTCCACTGAAAATAATGTTAAAGTTTTATAAAACTGATAGATACTTGCACATTACACAAATCAAACAATCACAAAGAAGTAAGTACCTATACAAATATTTAAACTTTTCTTACAGAAATTATTTAGTTAAGTAGGTAACGTTGTTGTTTAGTTTTCTTTTCTTTTGTTTGCTTAGGCTTAATTTCTCTAATTTAATACTAAGTACTTTCTTACATTAATGTTTCTAATTTAGTTTACTTTTTCATAGGTAAGCGGTGTTTAGTTTACCTACCTGTAATTGACTTAATTAGGCTCTTAGTTTACAAGTATATAAGTTTTTGGGGAACCAATAATTAAAAATAAAATAATGAGTAAACGGTACTTACTTTGTACTGTAAAAACAGTTGGACTCTCTTCGGGTATGACCTGAAGAGGTGGTGTAGGTTGCAGTGTTATGGTCCGATCTTCACTTAAAATAATGTTTGGTTCCGGCTCCTGCAAATAATTTTATTTCACTTTACTAGGTCAAGAAATGTAGGAAATATTATTTATTGCCGTATAGTATAGTATATATTTAACTTGATTATAAGGGTATTCGAACCTGTGAAAAGCCTGATTCCACCACATCAACCAAACCAGTAGCAGCCTGGTTCCCAATAATATTTAGGACCCGCTGCTCTAGATCTGTCAGTTTAGATAATAAAGCAGGCCCACCACCAGTCCCACCAGCAGCTTTATTAATCTTTGCTGCCTTTTTCTTCGTATTATTTTTAAGGTCACTCCATACCTAAAATTGATAAGTATATGAACACGGGGGTTAATTATTTTTACATTACAGCACCTACTACTTATGAATCCAGGACTTGCAAAGGTGCCTTTAATTACCTTTTTCCATTTCTCTGTTACTTTACTTTCGCCTGCGGGGTCAGCATTTAACAGATTGGTCAGCTTTGACCAATGTTCTATGGCTTTTACTCTGCCTCGAGCATCTTTGGTCGGCTTATTGATATCTCCATATCTATAGGAAAACGAGAAAGTTTTATGTGAAACAATCACCTCTGGGGCGGGAAGACAGTCGATCTTGTATTATACTACAATACTATTTTTTGCGTAAGTTTATATACTTACCTATATACAAAAATATCATAGTAAGAACTTTAGACAACGCAAATCTTTTATTTGCAGTGCATCAAAAAGTATTATAGGTAGGTAGGTACTCACTGTTCCATAAAATTCACCAACATTTCAAATTGCGTCGCACTGGTTTTCATGATAAAAATATTAAAATGCTCTCTGAAACTTTGCTCTTTAACCACGGAAGCTCGCCGAACGCCGATATGAAATGCACGCACCACAATGAAGCCGAATGCCGCCGAAATGCATTTTTTTGCAGTTTTTTAGTAATAAAGTTCATGACAAAGTATTAGAAAGTTTCTATTGTACTTAAAAACAAACAAGTGCTCACCACAAATGTCACAAGAACTTCTAATAGTAGACCGGCCGGCGGGGCCGGGTCGAATTTTTTGTCTCTGTCTTTCTTGCGAGTAAAAAGGAATAAGCACTAAACTCATTGATAAGAAATGTTATCCTATTTCAGGAAGAGGTATTACGTTACACAAAGACGGCTCTCTTAAAGTATAGCTGTTAATTTGGTCGCATAATATTGGTCGAAAACGATTCCGAAAACAGGCCGACAACTTAATAACTTTCGAATAAGTGAGCTAACGCAAACGTTTATCGAGTAGTAAGACAGAACTTACACTCACATCTGTTACACACACTTTCAAGTTTGCGTCTACTCGATTAACTTTTTGGTGACGTTTTATGATTTGGAATGAAAAAGTTACACTTGAGGTTTTTCGTAAAGTATCGGTTTTCCATCACCTAACTTAATACTTTGGGAACCTAAAATGTCCCAAAAAACATCAGCGCCGATAACCATATCGACGGCAGCGGGTGAATAAAAATCAGGGTCCGCTAAACAAATATGAGACGGAATATTTAAACTAGTAAAATCTATCTGACAGCCGGGAACGTTATCGGTAATCGACTTTTTCTAAATTCTTATTGACCATATCGATCATCTGTTTTAAATTAATGGACGACTCTTTTGCGATCGGTTCGATGTTAAACAAAGATGCAACATGATTTTGTACTAACAAACGTTTGTTATCAAACCGGTCACATAAAAGCTTCCAAGCCACAGAATAGTTTTTAGCGGAAAACTCAATGGATTTAATTACCACAGCAGCTGAACCTTCTAACGACGCCCTCAAGTAGTGGAACTTGTTTATTTCATCAATCTGATCATTTTTATCAATTAGGCTAGAGAAGGTATCATGATATTCCATCCAGGAATCATAGGAACCTCTAAACTTAGGTAGGTAACGAAATCGTGGGCAATTTAACAAACTTATTATTAGAACGAGCACTACTAAATTCACTTTCAACCTTTTGCGTTTTCTGAAAATTCTCTAAAATACCCTGCGCTTTAGCAAGTACACGATAGTAATTATTTTCAAATTCAATTCGTTCAGATAACTGCAGATCATCATCAACAAGCATCTCGATATTTGATTGTATCTCATCAAAGGTGTTATACAAAGATTCAAGCTTACCGGTTCGCAATTGTAACTCCCTGACATCCTGATCACTCAGCGAAGATTCATCCAAAACGGACAAATAATTAGAAAATGATGTGATACGACCTTTAATATAGCCTCGTTTTTTTACTAAGTCCTTTTCATCTGGTGATTTAGAAGGCTGGGGTCGCGTTTCGTCTGTCATCCTGGAATTGATACAACTGACAACGTTTACTTATGCCCTTAGGACTATTAGAACACTGAATCTTTGAAATGAGGATACAAACCAATCAACTATTTTACAAATGCAAAATTGAAATAAGTATTTTACAATAGGAATTAATGATGATTAAAAATTAATAGTTTTCGAATTTAAATTATTCAAACATGAAAGTATGCATTAAACAATAAAATATTTACAAAAAGTAGACCATCAGTACCTGCGATATAAATGACAACATTTAGAACGAGTGTTTAAAAATAATGATAAATTGGTTAAAATGAAATGCTAGTTAAATTAAACAACACAAAAATAATAATATTTAAACTAGCTTTAGTAACCTACGTTAAAATTTATCTACACTGCGTACTGCCTTTATACTGCGTAGTAGGTACTATATTATAATGAATATTCCAAACGGAAAAATAACGCATGTAGGTCCTTTTATTTGTATGGATTTGCTGCGTTCGGAATTCTGAAGCAAGAAAATGAGGAAATAAATTAAAGATTGAATCAATTTAGACATGTGTAACGATTTTTATTTGGAATAGGTAGATAGTCAACAATAATCTTCATCCTCCTCATAACCTAGTGTTTTTTGATATAGGGATGTAAATATCTTAAGCGTTGAGATAATTATGTCAGGTCTGTTACTGAGGTGCAATGATATTGCATGTAGAATTTCTTCTTTCGGACTATTGAATGCAACTCCATCTTCTAAGGCGC
This sequence comes from Agriphila straminella, assembly GCA_950108535.1. Lineage (NCBI taxonomy): Eukaryota > Metazoa > Arthropoda > Insecta > Lepidoptera > Crambidae > Agriphila > Agriphila straminella. The sequence goes on along the minus strand of OX467324.1, from coordinate 8,344,982 downwards.
AGGCAACTTTGTAAAATGACGCGGCATACAGGTCCTCGGGAAAATCATCTACGTACATCCTGTAAAAAATAAAGAAGTCTATAAATAAAGAGGCAAATTGCAAAAGAGGCAACGGCAGAATAAAACAACAAATATTACTTGAATAACTTTCACTTAAGGACGAAATGGATACGCGACACATTTTATTAAAGAAGTCTATAAATAAAGAGGCAAATTGCAAAAGAGGCAACGGCAGAATAAAACAACAAATATTATTTGAATAACTTTCACTTAAGGACGAAATGGATACGCGACACATTTTATTTATGTTTGAAATCTTACTATTGATACCTACAACGATTCTATCTGTGCGCTCAGCTGGTAGGTTCAATTTTTTATGCAGCCTTTCGGTTAATAAACACGAAGTGCTACCGCTATCCAAAATCACACGAGCGACAACCTCGCGATTTTCGCTATCCCGCAATTTTACAAGCGCAGTCGACAGCAATACCTCGGCGTGTCCTGCCCCCCTAGTACCACTTAGTACTTGACTCATTACAAGGGAGCGCGGCCTAAGATTTTAGTTGCGGATTGATTTGATAGATGGCGCTCATTTTTCGTTTGTCAAACAGTCGAGAGATGTCGCTATCCCGTGCTGAATCGCGGTATCGTGTGTCTTTCACAGTTTTATATAATCAAAGCTGATTAGCTATAAAGTAAATTATTTTAAATTTATTTCATGACATAGCGGTTACCTCCCAAAAAATTACAAGTCAAGATTTATAGAAACCTACTAGTACCTATATTATAATATCGTACACCTTTTGTCACATTTCGTTAGATGGCGTTGATCACTAGGTCTGACTGATAACTCTATCTCTAGTATAATAATGTACTCTATGGGCTAGGCCCTCTGAACCTGACGGCTCGCACGTCACAGAGATGCTCCCCGCAGTGTTGCCAACAAGTGCTGCCAGAATTACGTCAAATTTACACTAAAATTACCGTACAACTACCGTACGTCAAATTTCTATATCAAAACAAAGAAAATTGATGTTTTATTGCAGTTTTCAGGTGAAAACACGTGTCATCATGACCAAAAAAAAAATATTCAAAATTAATTGGTAGGTAAATAAAACAATTTATAGAAATAAGTACAATTTCTTTTTACGGGTTCTGTTTCTTGGCACAAATATAATAGATACCCTGTTCTCTATACTCATGTTCTCGTGTGTACCTACTTTGGTAGGCTTAAAATCTATGCAACAATTTTTTTCCCCGTGCAGTTTGAACGCCTAACACCACCCAATTTATTGTACTTAGACGTTATCTATCAGATGATTTTGGGATTTCATTTTTATATTGTTTATTTTGGAGAACAGCTGTCTCATAAAATAAGCATTTGGATATGTACAGAGTCACGTTTGCCGTGATCAAATTGAACGTGTGCATCGAATGGAATTAAAAAAGACCCGACGTGTTAGTTATCACAAAATACCGTACTTTTTGTAAATATTACTTCCATAGACTAATATTATTATGTATATCGGATTACTTCCGGTCTTAAAATTACCGTACATTTGTCACACGGTAATATACTACCGTACGGGGCATGAAATTACCGTATGAATACGGTAATTACCGTACGCTTGGCAACACTGGCTCCCCGTAAGCGCGACGCTCGGATTATGAGACTGCATCGCCACCGCCGGCGCCGCCTGAGCCGAGTCGTGCGCCCGCACATTGATATCGCGCTCGGCCATAGCTGAAGCTGTAGGTACTGGCGAAGACAACTCTTTTGATGCACTAAACTCGATCATGTGAATAAGTGTGTTATGCCTACGCTTGCATACTTTACAACCGGGACGCTTACAAGTGTTAGCGAAATGACCACTACGGAAACAATTAAAACATACTTTATACGTAGGTAACAACTTGTAACGTTCCTCGCTACTTAATGCAAGAAACTTAAGACAGTTATTCAAATAATGATCCTCATTGCAACTAGGGCATGGTGTCATTAACGAATGAATTCGAATCGTGTTTTTTGTCACTCTGATAAGAAACCATAGCTTTAATTTTAGGTGCACCTTTACTATGAGTCGCATTGTTTTGTGACATTTCAATAGTCTCAATTAAGTCAGCGCGATTACGCACAAAGGAATGAAAGGATTCTAAACTAATCGGCTTATCTTTAGATAAATTACCTTTGTGCTCCTCCCATTCACGATATGTTTTCGTATCCAACTTTTTCGTTATAATATAAATCAAAAGTGTATCCCAATGATCTACTGGTTCTCCGAGTGTTTCCAAACAACGTAAATTCTTATTGACCATATCGATCATCTGTTTTAAATTAATGGACGACTCTTTTGCGATCGGTTCGATGTTAAACAAAGATGCAACATGATTTTGTACTAACAAACGTTTGTTATCAAACCGGTCACATAAAAGCTTCCAAGCCACAGAATAGTTTTTAGCGGAAAACTCAATGGATTTAATTACCACAGCAGCTGAACCTTCTAACGACGCCCTCAAGTAGTGGAACTTGTTTATTTCATCAATCTGATCATTTTTATCAATTAGGCTAGAGAAGGTATCATGATATTCCATCCAGGAATCATAGGAACCTCTAAACTTAGGTAGGTAACGAAATCGTGGGCAATTTAACAAACTTATTATTAGAACGAGCACTACTAAATTCACTTTCAACCTTTTGCGTTTTCTGAAAATTCTCTAAAATACCCTGCGCTTTAGCAAGTACACGATAGTAATAATTTTCAAATTCAATTCGTTCAGATAACTGCAGATCATCATCAACAAGCATCTCGATATTTGATTGTATCTCATCAAAGGTGTTATACAAAGATTCAAGCTTACCGGTTCGCAATTGTAACTCCCTGACATCCTGATCACTCAGCGAAGATTCATCCAAAACGGACAAATAATTAGAAAATGATGTGATACGACCTTTAATATAGCCTCGTTTTTTTACTAAGTCCTTTTCATCTGGTGATTTAGAAGGCTGGGGTCGCGTTTCGTCTGTCATCCTGGAATTGATACAACTGACAACGTTTACTTATGCCCTTAGGACTATTAGAACACTGAATCTTTGAAATGAGGATACAAACCAATCAACTATTTTACAAATGCAAAATTGAAATAAGTATTTTACAATAGGAATTAATGATGATTAAAAATTAATAGTTTTCGAATTTAAATTATTCAAACATGAAAGTATGCATTAAACAATAAAATATTTACAAAAAGTAGACCATCAGTACCTGCGATATAAATGACAACATTTAGAACGAGTGTTTAAAAATAATGATAAATTGGTTAAAATGAAATGCTAGTTAAATTAAACAACACAAAAATAATAATATTTAAACTAGCTTTAGTAACCTACGTTAAAATTTATCTACACTGCGTACTGCCTTTATACTGCGTAGTAGGTACTATATTATAATGAATATTCCAAACGGAAAAATAACGCATGTAGGTCCTTTTATTTGTATGGATTTGCTGCGTTCGGAATTCTGAAGCAAGAAAATGAGGAAATAAATTAAAGATTGAATCAATTTAGACATGTGTAACGATTTTTATTTGGAATAGGTAGATAGTCAACAATAATCTTCATCCTCCTCATAACCTAGTGTTTTTTGATATAGGGATGTAAATATCTTAAGCGTTGAGATAATTATGTCAGGTCTGTTACTGAGGTGCAATGATATTGCATGTAGAATTTCTTCTTTCGGACTATTGAATGCAACTCCATCTTCTAAGGCGCAGGCAACTTTGTAAAATGACGCGGCATACAGGTCCTCGGGAAAATCATCTACGTACATCCTGTAAAAAATAAAGAAGTCTATAAATAAAGAGGCAAATTGCTTTGTTGGCTATCATTTTGTATTAAACACATCAGCCATCTCCTTAATTGAGAGACAATTTAGTTTTTTTTTTGTACTTAACAGGTTGAAAATTCAAAACATGAATCCATTATTTTTACCTATTATCTACTGAACTATGCAAATTAAAAAAATAAATCTTACTTCAAGCATTTCTTCATATACTCGTAGTGTTCCAGAAAACAATAGCATGGTCCGAACTGGATGAACATCGGCGTGCTAGGAGTAGCTTCATCTAACACGTTTTTATCATCGACAAAAGCGGAAGCCTGCGAATGATCCACAGCTGAAATCGACTCCACAGATTCCCCAAATCTCCTCAAATACAACTTCCTCGTTAGCGTGGACGTAGTAACAGGCATTTGTTTATTTATATCAAACTCTAAAGTTCTCTTATTGTATTCTTCATGAAAATGATCTACCGCAACTTCGCGCTTCACTTCAGTCAGTATTGATTCCAAGTCATGAGTTGCAGACAGTTCGTTTATCTTTTTGCAAAGGGACTGAATAAACCAAGATCCGTCGAGTTCATGCCTGGAACAGAAAATACATACAATGACTGGTGTTGTTCTATCTCACGAAGACCGTTTTGCTATGAATTTTGTAAGGCATGCACATACACATTGTTTTAGTGTGCGTCTGCAAGCTCTCGTATCACGCAAACAAAAAAAAAATCTGCATGTGCACGCTTATCAACATTCATAGCAAAACGGACTTCGTGAGATAGTAGAACATTACACATTTTCTTAATACTGTGATTTGGGCATACGGGTCAGTGCTTGCTTGACCTTCATCTCATCTGATGTTAAGTGACGATAGACCGAAGGTGGAAGCGCACTACACCCGGAATCCTCAACCACTGAGGAACTGGCTATCTGATGCCTCTAACTCCCCACACTAATCAGAGCACAACAATATTAAATTGTTCTTATGGCGTCAGGCTTAAAAAAGGGGAAGATGGTGATATCTAGCCAGGTGAAAATCGAACTTGAAGCAAGCCCTACCACCAACCAATATAAGGAACTATTGTACCCCCCTTCTGGGAATCGAACCCGGCACCCCTGCGTCAACAAACACATCCACAAAGGCGGTTGTACCACGTTTCGGCACCTTTGCAGCTGCCGTGGTCACAGGTGGCTGCAGTCCCCCGAGACAAGTGCAATCAAAAACCAAATCAAAACCAAACTAATTATCAAAAACATTAAAACCTGCAAACTTTACCTATGAGAAGGTTTTCCAATATAGGAGCTGTGCATAATGAGCATATCAGATTCAACTGGCAACGTGTACGGCTCGATCTCATCGTCATGATCCTTTTCAGTCTTCCCTTTGTATGGAGCCAAGACAGGAACACCTTTGATATCTTCGCCACCTCTGCAAGCCTGGAATGTTTACACTGTTTTTTAAAAAGAAGAGCTGGATGACTCATGCGCCTGCTATTTTTAATGTCTTATCTGTGACTGCGGCGGTTTCAAAAAATCATTCCGATAAAAATAACGTTTTGAAGTTGACAATAGGTAAATACCCGTTCTTAGGTGTGCTATTACACTGAAAATGATAACATAACACGGCAAAATGCTTTTTGTTTTCGTAGTCATATTTGGGGCAACATGAGAGTTCTGTTACAGACCATCTTTTATTTTTGCTTGATCGCCTGCTTGTACTGTATGTATGGCCGTATCATTAGATTGATATTTTACAGTTCCGAGCCTAGAAATCGTATTTAATATGAATTTCTGCATGCGTTCCTGAAAAAAGAGTCTTGACTCTTGACTGATAGTCAGTTCAGAGGGCGGGAATCGAACCCAGGGCTTGTGGACGACGACTCGGTGTTTAGCTATAACTACTCGACTAGAGGTCTTTCTCGCTCTTCATGTATTAGTTACCTATCTAGGTATAACTAAAACGCGATTGAACCTCGCGGTGCGACTGGACGGCGCTACCAGCTATATCATAATAGTGGAAAGTTGATAAATTGTCATTACCTGAATTATAAGAATCTTGGGCTTGGTGGCTAAAGTAGGCCTTCTATCGATTTTAAAATGATTGATGATTTTCAGCTCACTGAATGGTTGGTCTTTAGCCCTGATGAGACCATGGCTACAACCATGCAGTGGCGTGCATACCATATAGGCAGTTAGGCAGTGCTTACCTCATGACGAACCTAATAAACATAGATACCACTAGTCACTAGTGTTAAAGTAAAAAATAATTAATTGGTTCCGTTAATATTCTATAATAACCAAACTTCTATTGAACACTCAGTTAGTAAGCAAATTTTCCTTGCGCATCATTCCTACCTACGCGCTACAGTAAGGTAAGCAGTCTCCAGAATGCATATTTGAATTTGAAGGAAGCAAGGAGCGTTTCATACAAAACTCATTTAAAAAAATTCGGTAAAAGTTATACGACCACAGAAAAAAGTGCGCTCTTTGTACGTGTAAGGTTCTAAAACATGACCTTCGCAATATAACAGCGCTAGGTAATCATGCTTACTCGGGCTACCTCGGACCACGCGCCGGGCGGCCGCGGCCGAACGATTTTTACCATTTTTACCGAGAAGCCGACGACGTTATTATTTGTCTCACTCGCTCCTATGCACAAACCGCTCGCTCCCAGTCCGTGTTTTATTATCTCACGAGTGCGGGTGAATTTAACAAGTTTCAACCTTGTTACCTTGTCCTAAGAGTGTTGATACCCGCGCTAAATAGAATGTTTGTTTTCGGAAATAAAGATGCAAGCAATGCGGTTGTCATATTTTGTTTGTTTTTAGTTCCGTTAGTTTCTGCAGAGAAAGCAATAACTTATATTATATATATTTTTTGTCTTCTTGTCTTAACACCACGCGCGAGTTAATGAGAGATATTTTTATTGTTTTGTTATTTTGTTTTTGTGTAAGTACTTAACTATTTAGTGTTTTTTCTGTGAAAACAAAAAGAAATTGCTGTGTTTTGTGATTAAAATATTACCTAATTAAATAATGGAGAAATTAGTAGAGTGTGCCGATTGTGGTGAGAATTCGATTTGTTTACAAAAATTACGTATCCTTTCGCACAGTTTTCGTTCATAGAAAAAATAATGGCCGCTTTTGGTCGCTAATGGATAATTTATACCTAGGAAGCAACTTCACATATCATAAGTTTACAACGTGAAGAAAAGGCAATATAAAAGTGGTTGGTAAACAATTAAACATCCTTATTACCTACTACTACTACTACGTCGAATCCAACTCGGGTGGGCAGCATTCGGGAAGCTTCGAAAAATCTTCGCGTCCGACTTACCTCAGTGTCTCAAGACGAAAGTCTATGAACAGTGTGTGTTGCCAGTGATGACTTACGGCAGTGAAACGTGGTCGCTAACTATGGGTCTCATAAGGAGGCTCAAGGTCACCCAGCGTGCAATGGAGAGAGCCATGCTCGGCGTTTCCCTGCGTGATCGAATCAGAAACGAAGAGATCCGCAGGAGAACTAAAGTAACCGACATCGCTCGAAGGATTGCTCAGCTGAAGTGGCAATGGGCGGGACACATAGCGAGAAGAACCGATGGCCGTTGGGGCGGAAAGGTTCTGGAATGGCGACCACGCACCGGACGGCGCTCCGTGGGTAGGCCCCCGACAAGGTGGACCGACGATCTGGTGAGGGTCGCGGGAAGCCGCTGGATGCGGGCAGCGCAGGACCGATCGTCGTGGAGATCCTTAGGGGAGGCCTATACCCAGCAGTGGGTGTCGTGCGGCTGACATGATGATGATGATGATGATTACCTACTAATAGTATTAATTTTAAAATGATAAGAGCTTAATTACAACTGTTTAGATGTAGATTGCCTACCTAGCTTGAAAACCAATGCACGCCTCTGCAACCATGAGTCAACACCGCGACAGCCACACACCCGTAATTGGGGAAATCCTGGCCGCCAACTGTATTGAAAAAGGTGGTTGTTATATTACGTAAATCTCTCTGATGTTGTCGGTACAATCGTTTTGGTTGCTTGCTATTGCTAGCACCCTTGCCGTCAGCTGTTAAATGACAGAGCTTTTACACGGCATTTAACGCCATCTCGCTTACACTGTTACTTTAAATATGTTTGAACAGCTATTGGTTGTCTGCGACTAGGTTCAACACTAGCACAAAATGCTTTATTATGTTTAACAGCAACAGCTCACGGTAGTTTCCCCGATAAGGGTTCCACTAGTTTTCAACAAATAACACTTACATTCCGATCCATCCAGTGTCTCCAATATTTCATCCTTCGTCAAATCATTTTTCACAATAACTTTGAAACCAAATCCGGAAAAGGTTTTCTTAAGATCTTCTACGTCCTTTTCTGTTCCTAATCTTTGTTTAAAACCATTAATGTTTTCCTGATTGAATATAACCAATAGGTGTTTCTCAAATTTTTCTAATTCATACGTCGTAGATGTTCTTGGCAAAGCTTTAGTATTTATTTTTGACAATACATTTACACTTTCATTTATCATCTCCACTTCAGCCTTGAGCGAATTGTCTTTTGGTTCTTCTGATAGAGTAAGCGGCACTTCTATTTCCGGTGGTGCTTTCATTTGACCGTCCATAATAATTTTAAATGCTTCAGTCTTACAAAATTCATTCAACACGCCATCAATATCACCTTCCAATCTAACAGCATGAATCACACTAGGATTAGTGTCATTTTCTTGATCCTTACTAAAATCTTCACGGTTTGAGTTCGCTACAGTATCCTGAAAAAAAATAAAAAAGTGACGTTTTCCCAACTATTTTGCAAATAAGAAAGAAATAAAAAAATAAATAGTTTTTTACAACAGGGACTGAAAAAAGGTCTTAAAAATTTTAAGTGGAGCGACTAGGGCATGTGGGGTATCATATGAAAGAGCGCTGTTTGCACATTTTAAAACATTTCTTTCTTTTTTTTAGGCCGCATAGTTTTCAACTTATGATGAAAAATGTAAAAAAAAATACCGTTCTCCCCCTTTATCTCCGAAGTTTGCAAAGAGAAAAATCTGAAATAATTCTATGTGATAGTAGTTTATGTAAAGATTACAGGAAAAATAAAACGATGTCTCAATATAACACACTTTTTTAGAAATTCAAAAAACAAACAAAAAATTATTTTGTTTCTCTACCAGTCTACAGATGGCCCTAACCTAAGAAAAATTTATTTAGTTCTACTATCGGTCAAGAGATGGTGCTGACCTCATACTGCAATAATAATAATAATAAAGACTTTATTGCACATGATAGAAAAACGATACAATCAGAAAAAATAAGAAAACATACAATAGGCGGCCTTATTGCTACATAGCAATTTCTTCCAGGCAACCTTGGGCGAAATAAAATAAGATAAATAGGATAAAAGGGGAATAGGTGCACTTTAGAGGACAGAATATGAATATACAAAAATACTAATTTTATTATTCTACAGCTCTGCAGTGTATTTATTATGATGCACAGTTACTTGTTGTATGGTCTGTTATGTATGATGGTACGGAAACCCTCGATGCGCGAGTCCGACTCGCTCTTGACCGGTTATTTTTAATAGGTCCTCTGTATTCACTTGTTGTGACAGGCAAATGATTTTCCAAATAATGAATAGTACACTTACTTCAAACACTCTTTCATATACACAAAATTTTGATGATATTCTGTTTTTTTTTTTACAATCATCTGTGAGGTTTATACGCAATTTAATACTTGTAGGTACTAGATAATCTCTTTAGCTTGTCGTATGTTTTTTTGTGGCTACAACTTTACGTTTTCTATATTAAAATATGGCCCGCGCAAACCATGTTTTCCTGTTATGGCTCCTTAAAAGGCAACGTTTATGTGCGTGCCATTGTTTGTTACGAAATACATACAATTTTGATAATGTTTCTGTAGACAAAAATTAGGAAATAACGAATAGAATAAGATTTCATAAAAAAATTGAAAAAAAAATTTTGACTTTGATCTTCAATAACTTCGTAGCTATTGGTTTCCCAGGTATGGTCTAAAAGTCAATAATGATCCTGATGGTGGGCGGAATGCGTGGACTTCGGCTTCGTCGAGGGTCTTGTTACACCCGTTAGATATCCTATTGCTTAACACAAAAGACAAATAGAAATTGGTTTACCTATTTGGTGGCTTCCCACTGTATGAGCTGTGTATTAAGAGCAGATCAGACTCAACAGGTAGAGTATAGGGCTTTTTGTCTTCGTCAATATCCTTCTGAATTCGTCCCATTTGAAATTGCAATTGCCATGGTGTTATCTCTTCAATGCCTTGAGAAGCCTGAAATACGAAAGGATAAATAAGTATTTGTTTAAACGGATGTGGATGATTCAGATTTCGTCTAGCGACTTTATACGCGTGGACTTTGTTCTAGGTCCCCACCGAATACGAATTTTTATCCCCTATTTCATTTTCAATATTTATTTTTGCTACAAAAGGCAGCCTAGGTCCAGGTCACATGGACTCATCTATCTCTTTATTAAAATTCGTTCAGTGGTTCATGCGTGAAAATGTAGCAGACAGACAGAGTTATCTTTCACCTTTCTATTTAATTATTACCTGTGCATTATACCTATGCAATGTTAAACTGAGAACTAGTTACTTACCTGAATAATAAAAATTTTGGGCTTAGTAATCAAAGTAGGTCTCTGGTCCACTTTGAAATGTTTAATGAGTTCTAGTTCGCTATATGGCTCATCTTTGGCCCAGATGAGGCTGTCTTTGGAGCTAATGGTCAGAACAGCCACTGCCACACACCCATAGTCTGTGAAGTCTTGTTTGCTAACTGAAATTGTTTGCAACAAATAAGGTAGGTAATCAATTCTGCTGCTTAATCTATCTCATAGTTGCTTTAAAAATGATAATAAAATTAAACTGCAAAAACTGAGAAAACTTCATAAATTTTGCAGTTGTTCACGCATTTCGCAAGAATAGGTACCTACCTAACTACTTTCTTTTTGCTTTTGCTTTTGGGAATCAGAAGTGAAAAACATTAAAAAAATACAATCCTTTACTCAAACCGATTGAAATTACAATTAAAAATAAAATACACCACAATGAAATCAACAAATAACCTCAATTTGAAAAATACCAAAAGAAAAGCAAAATTGCGCAGCAGCGTAGCCTACGTCCGTCCTGGTTGGTGTCTGGCAGCAAAGAGAGCGCGCCGCCTCCTTGCCGTGCCTTTTATAGGTGCGGCTCGGATTACCGACACCACTTTCTTCTCCTTGCTAACTGATACCCTGACGTCCTCGTCAGGCCATCACTCGCTGTCCGTGTCACTCAGCTCCAGCTCGGGTAGGTCAGGCCGCGACGATAGTCCAGGTGCAGGTTCCTGGCTCGTAGACGGCCCTGGTACGTCATCATCCAGCGCGGGCATGTCCAAACTGGGACATGGGCTTGGCTCTTCAAGCATGGGGTGGTCTTGTTCTGGTGCCGTGATGAGGTTTAGGTCATCGGCTTCGCTTGCTATAAATGCAAAGTAAAAAAGCACCGTTAGCATAAACAGAAATAGCATAAAAGTTTTGGTAAGTACAAAGTGTTAGTTATTATTAGATGTTTTATTCCATAACCATAACGTTTGTTTTCTAGAGCATTTTATGTCAACATTTTATATCAGTTTAATAATCACTAGTACTGCTCATAGCGCTACTACTTAATAGCTCTAAATCACAAACATAACTAAATATACACACTTAAGTGACAACACAAAATATTCATGCGAGAGACACAAGGTATGAAAGCTTTATTCACTAAGAATCTTGCATTTCATCACATTGTGGCTAGAGAGAGTCACTAGCAGGCGCTACAGAGCTAACCCACCACTCAGTGACTAGAACCACCGGTAGCATCCACTAGACTCGTAAGGAGCGTAGCTTTGCCACCTTCCAAAGAGGATCGAAGGGGTCCAAGGCCTGCAAATCCGATCAGAGGTCACAGTCAAAGAGGATCGGAGAAGGCCCTAGACCCACTTGGCCGATCAGACAGCTCACGAGGATCGGAGACGGCTCAAGGCCGATTCCGATCAGAAACCATACAAAAACAGTACAGGGGCACAGACTCAAATCCGGCCGAGCACGTCAGCACAAAACTCACCCTCAAAGAATGCAGCGCAAGTCTCAGGGGTCCATTCACCCCTCCATGGCACCATAAACTGAGCAGCAGCATACGTGGTTTTCCCGTATGCGCCTGCCACCAATCGCAGCTCATACCGCCCATTAGGCATGGCTCGGATGACTCGATAAGGCCCGCGCATGCCATGGTCCAGTTTTCCTCGGGACTGCGCGTACTTGATGACGTACACCAGGTCGTCTTTCTGAAACACATAAGGTGAGCTCCTACCCTTATTAACGTACTCGTCTTGTTGAGCCTGATTCCTCGACAGCCGCTCGGCCGTCCTTTGTCTTATCATTTCTCTCCTTTCTTCACGATTATTGGCAGAAGGATGTATTGCGACATCTCGCACAAGGACCCGAATTGCTGGAGTGGCACTTTCATGGCCTGTTAAAAGGTTCAATGCGGAAGTTTGAGTGGTGCGCTGCTTCGTCAGGTTCAGGATCAACTGCATTTGCCACAGCTCGTCGGCCCACTCGCTCCTCTTATGATTTACTTCGATTCTGAGCATGTTGAGAACAGTCCGGACGTACCGCTCTACCTGTCCGTTGGCATGGTGCATCTCGGGCGTTATATGGTGTAATTCAACGCCCAACACCTGCATCCACGACGTAAAGCCAACCGACTCGAACATGCGACCTCTATCGGACACTATCATACGAGGGGTACCAAAAAGGGAAAAGACGTTTTCGAAAACACGTTTCAATTCCTCGAGGTCTTGTCGAGAGATGGCGTAGAGCAAGCAAAATTTCGTAAACGCGTCAACAACGATCATTACGTATTTGTAACCTTTAGAATCGGGGAGGGGACCAAGTACGTCAGTATGTAACGTGTCAAAAGGAACTTCTGGCTTGGGCCAAGATGTTATTGGCTGAAGCGGCGCACGTGGGACCCTTTTATGTGCGATACAAGTTAAACAGTGCGCAATATATTTTTTGACGAAGGCTCTCAGGCCAGGGAACCAAAAGTGTCTCAAAATTAAGTCTATCGTTTTATCGGCATTAATATGACTATGCTCGTCGTGAAAGACTCTAAGGAGGCTTAAACGGTGACCTTTGGGTATGTAACATATAAGTCTAGGTTCCTGTCCTACCTGACTATATCGATAGTACAACAAGTCGTTACGTTTAATATAACGTGAAGCGTCAAGTTCTCTCTGCTCTAGAGCTCGTATTAAGCCCGAAGTCTCGGAGTCTGCTGACTGAGCAATTTGCGCCCAGTTACGAGGCCTATCTACGTTGTTTACAGATTTGCACGGGTTTCGGCTTAGATAATCCGCGTGTGGCAACATGACACCCTTTCGGTACTGTATAGTGAAATTAAAATCTTGAAGGTAGATCCACCATCTTGCCACACGCGGCAAAAGATCGCGCTTGTTTTGAGTTGCCTTAAGGGCATTACAATCCGTTACCACGGTGAAAGGAATACCTATGAGGTAATGCCTAAAATGACGTAACGCTTTTACCACAGCCAAGGTCTCCAGCTCGTAGGAGTGATATTTGACTTCAGCTCCTTTGGTCACTTGGCTGTAGTAAGCTACCACCCTTTTGCTTCCGTCTTTGTGAACCTGCAGCAGGACTGCGCCGTATCCTAAACTACTGGCGTCCGTGTGGACTTCAGTAGGCAGCTCTGCGTCAAAAATAGCTAACACAGGCTCTCTAGTTAAAATACCGATTACTTCTTGTCAGAGATGTGCAAAATACTTTATTAAAAGTATTTAAATACAAAATACAAATACTTGTCATTTTTTTGTATTTCAAATACAAATACAAAATACTTTTAAAAAAAAGTATTTAAGTACAAAATACAAAATACGTATTTTCAAAATACTTTTTTCAAATAAAATACTCTTTATTCGTATTATTTTTTTATTATTGTTATTATATTTGCGCCCAGATAGGCTTACGTGGCTAACGTAGTTCACGCCTGCCTAGTGTAGTTCTCTTTTTAGCAATTAGTCGCAATACTTGCAATATGCAATGTATTATATGTAGCTAGCTGCATACAATGCCTATATAGATAGAAAGTAGGTAGATAGTTTTTTGTTTAACAGTGATATTGGGTGCATTCTAGGTGACTAATAGCTATCATTGATCGCCATAGAGTACATTTTAACCATGGAAAGTAATAAAACTAAATATTAAAACAAATTACTTTCCATGGTTAAAATGTATGCTTTGGTGATCGTTTCCTTAGCGATTGGTCTGCTGGTATGCATCCATTGACATAAATAAATGTCAAATTACCGAGCTTCATGATTGGTTTTTTGTTTGGCAGTGACATTGACATGACAAATTACTTAGCTCTATGATTGGTTATTTTGTTTTGTTTGACATTGACTTGACATTTACATAGAAAGTAATTTGTATTTTACAAATACTAATTACGTTTTAAAAAGTATTTCAAATAAAATACTAAATACATTTTGAAAAAAAGTATTTCAAATACAAAATACAAATAGGTATTTTGTATTTGTATTTTAAATACTTGTATTTCAAATAATTCACATCTCTGCTTCTTGTCTTACGCGTTCCTGCTCAGGTCCCCAACAGAAAGGCACATCCTTACGAGTAAGACGTGCAATACACGCAGTTTTCGTGGAATAGTTAGCGATATATTTCCGAAAGTAACCGGCCAAGCCTAAGAATTGCCTGATCTGTTTGACATTGAGGGGTGCCGAGGAATTTACTAGTGCTTGAATTTTAGTCATGGCTGGTCTTACACTGCCATTGGATATCACGCGACCTAAGTACTCAATTTCAGTGCACATAAATGAACATTTGCGAAGATTTATTGAAAACCCAGCAGTGATTAGGGTAGCCAAAACTTTATCCAAGAGCTGAAGGCCGTCTTCAATCGTATCATGAAGAAGCAAACAGTCATCAATGTACACTAAAACCTGCCCCTTGTTGATGAATTCCTGCAACGTTTTACTAATAATACGCTGGAAAATTATGGGCGCGTTTGCCAAACCATAAGGCATTTTAAGATATTCGTAATGCCCCTCGGGCGTTACGAAACCGGTCAGGGAAACAGAGTCATCATCTAATTTTATTTGATGGAACCCCGTGGCCATGTCCAAGGTCGTGAAAAACTTACTTTTACCTAAATGATCGATGTGATCGTCTATTAGGGGCAACGGGTACCTATCCTTGACCGTAACTCTGTTCAATGCCCGAAAGTCTACGCACATACGGTCGGAGCCATCCTTTTTCTTAACCAGGAGGACTGGACTTGAATAGGGTGACTCCGATTCGCGTACGATTCCCTTTGACATAAGATCATGCACTATCTCACGAACTTTAATCTTTTCGTTATGGGACATCTTATAAGGACGATAGTGAGTAGGTGTTTCACTGTTGAGCCGAATGTGCATACTTCCGGTTGTGACCGTGGAAGTAGCCGTGCCCGAAATCATAAACTGATTATACTTTGCCAAAATGGCTTTTAATTTTACAGATCATCACCAGTTAAATCAGTGTTAACCACCTGCGGCTCATTCGACTCCACAGTAGAAACCACCTTCGGTTTAGAATCACGTACAATACATTGCATATTCTTCGTCCGAATAAAAGTAATCCCATCTCTATTTAAAACATTCGTACCAATAATAACCGGCGCGTTCATACACTCACTTGGCACTACTAAAAAATCAACCTCCAAAGAAACACCATCCAATTCAATAGTTAAAGTAACGTAAGAATTAATCTTAGTAATAGATTCACCTACTCCCTTTATCTGGGCATCAATTGGCTTAAAAGTGCAAGAAAAATATTTTACCACGGCGGAAGATATTAATGAAACATCTATCGCACCGGTATCAATCAACATATCTACCGGAATACCTTGAATGACCCCAACCACAACATCATTGCTGCGCTGAGTGACAGCTGAGCAAAAGTTCACTTTATTATTATTACTACGCTGCTGGTCAACACGTTGTTTCGCAAAGCATGACGCGATGTCGTGCCCGGGTTTTTTACAGTATGCACAAGATGTTGTAGTTTTGTCATTCTTAGTCGTTGTCGTAGAATTTTTACTTTTTGTATCGGTACTATCAGATTTCGAACACTTTTTGGGGCAATCAACGGATTTATGCCCAGCATCGCCACACGAAAAACACTTAGAGTTGAAATTAGGGAATCGTGACGTTTTTCTAAAATTACGAAATTTGTCATTACTTTTTCCGGGAACAAATTGCCGCGACGCACGATTATCACTGGGGCCTTAACCGGTTTTGCAAAAGTAGATAAAAAGTTTACTAAATCGTTGGGTTTCAAATTGGCGTTCGTGGCTGTCGCTTTGACATGCGGATCATTAATACCTCTCAAAACTATTTCCGTTATTAAATCATCACTAAGGCCTTTAACGATTCGTAAACGCAATAATGACTTTCTCGCATAGTCTGCATATGTACTAAACTTGTCGGAATTTGTGGACATGACGTCATAAAGTATACCCGCGGAGTCAATACGTTTTACACATAAGGGCTTAAAATCGTTCTTAAAATTTGTCCACGATCGGTCACCTGTGACCCACTCGTTTAACCACGACTTGGCTTCACCCTTCAGACAATTGCCTATGCGAGAAAGGCACTCCGAATCATCCCAACGATTTAATACTTTAGCCCTATCAACCTCGGCGCACCAGACCTCAACATCATGAATGCTGGGGTCGAAATTAGAAACAAAATAGTTTTGAGAACTCACGGTTTTAAGAGATTGAATCGCCTCGACGATTTGCTCCGTCCCTCGGCTAACAGGTGACAGCATGGGTCCACGGGAGCGCCTTTCCAAGGCATCCAGTCGGGACATGATGGTGTCTAAAGGTTCACTGTTTGCATGTACCGGAGAAGGCTCCACTCGATTACCGTGTCTTCGGTCAGCACTGAAATCTTGGCGTCGTTGTCTGCAACTGCGGCTGCGATCACGACAACGTTGACTGCGTGGTCTCGGCGGTGTCCGTGTCCTAGAACGACTACAGGAACGTCGACCTTGAAAGCGCCGATGCGGAGAACGTAGTTTTCGTGACTCACGTGAACGCCGCCGTCTGCCGCCACTACTACGACGATCAGACCAACTTTGCCTCTCCATTGCAAACACAAACACTTGAAATCGTAAATACGGCTAAAAAGACACAATAATATGCAAAAACGCAAAAAAAAAACTATGCTTGAGGGTAGTTGTTAACTTATTTTCGAATGTTGAAACGTTCCGATTTTTAGCGAAAATTTTTATATTTGATTTATAAAATGACTTCTTTTTAATCAATTTAAACTACTGTGGATGTGAATTTGCGAATCCCACTTCTGATTTTGGGAATCAGAAGTGAAAAACATTAAAAAAATACAATCCTTTACTCAAACCGATTGAAATTACAATTAAAAATAAAATACACCACAATGAAATCAACAAATAACCTCAATTTGAAAAATACCAAAAGAAAAGCAAAATTGCGCAGCAGCGTAGCCTACGTCCGTCCTGGTTGGTGTCTGGCAGCAAAGAGAGCGCGCCGCCTCCTTGCCGTGCCTTTTATAGGTGCGGCTCGGATTACCCACACCACTTTCTTCTCCTTGCTAACAATACAATATCTACTTTATATCTCAATATAGGTACCTACCTACCTACTTTATATTATCTCAATCTTGATAATATCTAATCTAAACTAGAAAATCTCACCATGTTATTTTCATTTTACTTGCATTAGAAAACTGACAAGAAATAAGTATTATTAATATTGAATGGCAAAATTGGTTTGTTTTAACGTAGGTACAAAGGTGATTCAACAAATTAAAAATGTATAAACTGTAAAGAAAATAAACAAAGGACAATCATTATTACTTATATGGAAACAATTAGATTTTATTTATATCTAGGATTTAGAAAGCACTTACATTCTCGTAGTTTATCCAAAAGCTCTTCTTTTGTAAGATCTCTTTCTACAATTACTTCAAAGCCAAATTTAGAAAAAGTTTTCGTAAGTTCTGCTTCATCTTTTTCAATGTTCAAATTAGGGTTATATCCATTTACATTTTGATGGCTAAATATGAATAAGGCATGCTTCTCAAATTTCTCCAACTCGTATGTAATCGAATGTTTTTCCAACGCTCTTGTATTAAATATAACATTATTCTCCGGCACCGGTATATCATCAATTAATGCCACTTTGAAAGTTGAATATTCATTATATTTTAAACTTTCTGCAGGTTGAATTTTCATTTGACTATCCCAACTAGTTTTGTTTTCATTTTTATCTGCATCGTCGTTATTTGCAACAGAATCTGTAGATGTAGCTTTGATATCTTCGTTTGCTTGTTGAGGGCTATCATCAGAGTCTTGTTGTTTCTTTTTGCGATAGAAAGTAAAAGATTTTCCTTTTTTCTTACCCTTTCGTTTTCTATCGACGTATTCGAAAGGATTTTCTAATTCTCTCGGTGTGGGAGGTGTCGTCAGTTCCTCTGTAGATTCCATTTTTTATTTGTAGGTTTATAGTATTGTTTTTTATTACATTTTAAGTTTCGTATTCAATAGTGGTTTTCCGACTACTGACGACGGCTAATTTTATTTTATCGATCTACTCTACTCTGTCTGATAACGCCAACTGATAATCTAAATCTTGTAAAGTGATGTACGTAGGTATATCACAAACTTGTAATTTTTTATTATAAAATAAAGTTAATATCATATTATTTGTTTGAAGTGCGCCTATTTTTGCGTTTTTCTTATGAAACCTAACGTTCAATTTGTGATAACCTCAATCTATAAAAAATGACGCCCTTCGTGTTCTATTGGCTAGTACAACATAATACTTACCTACTCATACTCAATGATACTAACTAACTAGTACGCCAGTTCTTTTCCTACATTTTGTTAGGTCACATGGTTATGCTTAGAAGGTGATATTTATCGTCTGTCTTTGCTTCTAAGTGATTCTTCAGGACAAGATGGACTTAGTTAATAATTGATTATGTAGTTTAAGAATGATAATATTCTGGAAAAGACTTTCTGTTTTAAGCTCGCCATAGGGACCGCCTAACAACAACGGCATTTTTTATCCAGGCCCTTATTTTGTAACCGTTTTCGCTAGTTGATGAAGCCCGCATGCGGGAAGTTGTAGGTCCTGTACCATAACTCTTGACTGTAGCTTCGTGAATTTAGTTGAGTCGTTCCCGCACCCCACTTGCTGCAGTAACCTCGACCTACAAAGATTGGTCGTTGAAAGGTACTCGCTTCGCTACACTGCTTCCGGGAAATACCCGCATGCTGTTTTCGACAGAGTCATCGCATCGATCATGTTATCGGCTAAATATATGATTTTCATAGTCGTTACGCAGCATGCCAAAAGCCGCCGCAAACTGTATATCGATCGACGGAGTTATCGACCAGTAAAATTGAACTTTTACCACAGAATCTTTTACCGACAAGGATGACACAACTGAGGGCCTATTACAAAAAAGCATCACGATAAGCGTACGATATTCGTCGCACACCGTGGCACTATTGACTCACAAATAAGGTTCAACATCAAGTAAATTGTACGACGAATTGCGTCCGACTATCGTGATTCTGTTTTGTAATAGGCCCTCTGGATTGCAAAGTTTAGGAGACTCTTTTAATTCTGCATGGAAGGAGAGCCATAGAAGCGTTTGTAGCGTGCCTAAAATATATTTTCCTCTTTAAAGCTTGTGGATTGCAAAAATAAAACAAACTTGAAAAAACAAATTGCCTTTAATTATTTACTATTGTAACGTGAGTAACAAGTCAGGAGCTTAAACGATCAGAAATCATTATTTTGTGTTGTAAAGATATAAAAAAAATTTAAATTTGAAAGACCCACATTTATTATTGAAGGGCTCTGTATGAAGCATTGGTAAAAAGCCCTTGGAATGCAACGCATTCATTTGGAGCCCACATGAAGCGAAATATAAGTTAATGTTGGAACGGATACAGAATAAATTCACTAGGTTACTGTATTTAAAAATGTATGGTGTGTATCCATTCTATCCCTTGATGTATCCGACGTTATTTGTGCTCGGAATGGTGGGGTACAATAAATTGGAAGTTAGGAGAAATTTAAGTTTGGTGACATATTTGTTCAAGTTATTGCGAGGCAAGGTATCCAACCAAGCAGTATTGCAATCGGTGGGGTTCTGTGTCCCAGACCGGTACGTGTGGCGGCGGAGACGGCCACCTTTGTTCGCTATACCGCGCGCGCGCACTAACTTATTAAAAAAAGCACCATTTACTCGAGCACTGAGGATGCTAAACAACATGGCTGATACCGTGGACATATTCGGTTGTTCACTGAACGCATTCACAAAGGCGGCATTATTTGTTATTTGTTATAGTTAATTTTAAGGATAAGTTAATAAATTAGTCTACACTATCGCATTAGGTTAAGAGCTCCCTCCTGGCGAGCCCCACATACGAACCTCCTGCTCACCTGCAGGGGGGGGATGCGTAAATGCATTTTCATCGGCTTAAAAAAAAAAAAAAAAAAAAAGGTTAAGAGCCTGTAATGATAGTTGTAAGTTGGATAAATAAATAAATAATAATAAATAAATAATAATAAAATATTCTGTTATAGTACACAACATCTTCTTTATCACTTCATTGTGATATGGGTTTGTGTTGTCGTATGTGCTAGCCAATTCATCTATAGCTTGAGCTTTGCTGTCATCAGGGTAGAGTTCTATGTAATGCCTGAAATAAAAAATAATTATTGTTATAATACATATACAAGTGTTATAGTCAGTAACAAAAACAACGATCTCTGTGATTGAGCTATCATGCAAGTTTTAATTGTAGCCATAACTGTTCCAAAAGGCAATACTATTGAAACACCATTGAGACACAATTGTTACGTTAACCTTAGTAGAATTTAAAATATATCAAACACCAATATAAATAGCGCTAAATGGATGCAAGCATTTTGTTTGAAGTTTGGGTACGCTTTGATTAACTGGCACCATGACAAGCTTGATTGCACAGAGATTGTTATACAACTTTTATGCTAGTCAACCTCTATATCGTATTAAGTAAATATAAGTACTACAAAAATCAAGTTAGGTCGATTAATTAAATAACCCTTAAGCCCAGATCCCGTAAGGATAGTGGGACCAGTATATCACCTACCATTTTTAAAGAGGGGCTACTGGTCCCTGGGTCCAGTAGGTAGTGGACCAGTAGCCACCTAACCCGACTATCACCCTGTGTTTGTGGTCTTAAATTAAAAGGTTTGATAAAACATACTTCAAGCAATTCCTCATGTACGCAAAGTGTTCCAAGAAACAGCTACAGTCGCTCCGGCTGTACCCAGGTACTGACAAGTATCTTTCCATCATCGTAAAGTTCGCAGAATCTTCTAAAGAAAGGGGCAGTTCTCCAAACTTTCTTAAATACAACTTCCTGATCAAAGTTGACGTAACTACTGGCATCTGCTTATTTACTTCCAATTCACTCGTAGTTGTGTTATGTTCTTCGTCAGAAAGATCAATAGCAACTACGCGCTTCACTTCAGTCAAAATGGATTCTAAATCGCGTGTTTTTGCCAAACGATCAATCTGTTCACAGAGAACTTGGATGAACCACGACCCACAACTTTCGTCTCTGGAAAAATAATAAATTCCAGTCAATTCACTTCTAGGTGCATAAAGTGACCTATACCGGGACGTCATTCCTACCTGTGGGATGGTTTTCCTACATAGGAGCTATGCAAAACAAGCATGTCAGATTCCACGGGCAATGTATAAGGCTTTTCATTTTCTTTTTCATCTACGTCCTTTTTAGTTGGGCCACTTTGACCAAAAACTGTCACGGCTCTAGGGTCCTGCTGTCCCCGGCAAGCCTGGAAATACAGAAAAGTTCTGTTAAGCAAAACTTAAATTATTTAAGGAGCTCGGTGGAGCAGTGAGTAAGTAGATTTGCCCTGCGATCAGGATCGGTTATGGGATGGGTGACCAAAATTTAGCAGGTATCTTGAGTTCTTCCGCACTTCGATAGTCATTAACACCCATGATACCCACCCATCGATCCGAATTGGGCCCACGTGGGCATGTATGATTTATGAGACAACCATCTTAAAACGAAGGCCCGTAGGTACCGCAGGAGTGGAAGGAGGGCAGACATAAAACATATCTGGTGATGTGAAACTGAATGATTGGAAATTATAACTGTTATAAAAGTTTCAACGAAGCTCAACCCCATGTTTTAAACCTCTTACTAAGAGATGGACGAGGGATGGACAGGGATTAGATAACTTTTCGTTATTTTTTCGACCTGCCTTTTTGTGGGATAAATAACTAAATGAAAATGAATAAATAGAATTGTTATTACGAAATGCAACAGACGAACTATTTAATCATAATCATTTATTCGCATCAAACATGGTATAAAATGGTGGATACATTAATGGTGGATAATTAATAGAAATGTTTAATTAAACTTGCCTGAATAATGAGAATTATTGGTTTAGTGATCAAAGTCGGTCTTATGTTGACTTTAAAGTGCTTGATAATTTCACTTTCATTGTAAGCTTTGTCTTTGGCTCTGATAAGACCTCCTTCAGCACCATGGGTCAGAACTGCCACAGCCACACACCCATAGTCGGTAAAGTCTTGAGAACTGACTGAAATCAAACGAATCATACTTCAGTCTCCTCTGTTATGCCCTGCCAAATAACTTTCTCTCACGCTATCTTTCGGTGTGTCATAGCTTTATGACTTAACAATAGGGCCCTCGGCAACGTCACACTTATTTTATAGATAGTTTATGCAGAAAAACAATAAACACAACGTTCGTTTGGTACTTATCTTCTTGTACCGATAAATTGAATATTAGTTTTGTAATTATAGGGCATCCATTGGCCAATGATATTCGATGTGGTTGTAATAGAAACAAAACGGAGATAAAAACATTGACATGACAATCATAAATCATAACCTTACAAAATTTAAAATTGAAAACTCACACTCTTCTAGTTTCTGCATTATCTGTCCATGTGTTAAATCGTTCTTTACGTCTAGTTCAAAACCAAACTTTGAAAACGTTTCCTTAAGTTTTATTTCATCTTTTTCAGTACCCAACCTAGTTGAACGACCTGTAAAATATTTCTGATTTAAAATAAGAAGAGAATTCTTCTCGAATTTTTCTAATTCATATGTATCTGCCGTTCTTGATAGTGGTCTTTTGTTGTAAATCGGTGGTGCAACTGAAGCGCTGTTGTTAGGTAAAGTTGTGTTATCTTTATGTTCATTTTGTGTCGCTATTTCTATTTTTTTTTTTTTCACTGTAGTAGATGCTTCTTGTGGTACAGGATCGGATTTGCTGGTAGATTCAACAATCACATACACGTCCTTTTCTTCCATTGCTTTATTAATTTTGTTTAAGTACTTATCTTCTTTAGAAAACAAAAATATGTAATTTCCTCTTTTTGTACTCGAGTAAAGTTCTCACTACTTCGCTTTCCGCTTTCAATAAGTATGATGCCTACAACGCACATATCAATATCTTATCTAATCGGTATTATCTATAAACAGCTTAATCATTTAAAAGCCTGACGTCATATCATGGTCTCTGAATAAATAAATTAAATATAGTTCAACTGCTGATTAATTTTAATTCAAAATTTACATATTACAAGCCAAAATAACCCTCTTCGGATTCAGAACCATTTTCAGTGAGCCAAATAACGTTTTTCCCAAATTAAAATATCAAAGCCAAAGTTTTGATACTTTTCGTCGTGTATCTGCTGTAGTAATTAAAGGTTTGCATCATTTATTCATCATATTCATATTCATTTCATATTCATCATTTATTTAGTCTAGCTAGGCTGTTACAAGCAGTTGCCTATGACAAAGATGCTATGCCAGCCCTAAGCGGGAGACCTTTTACAATCTTCCACAGAAAAAATATTTTTAATTAAGTAATTTTATTTAAATGCATAAGGAAATAAAAATACCACCATGAGTTAATCTAATAACTTTATTGTAGGTTTTAAAAAGAAACAAAAGGTAGTAGAAATAGACCAACTTCTTACTTTTAAAAGTGTGATTTTTATAACATCCTGTCAGGTTATCCATAACCCGATTTCCTGCCATGTGTTCGTATTTGTCTACATTCTACGACCATCCAAGATAATTTTATAGTATAAAATCATATCACATCACAAAAGGATATATGACTCAAAGACCGAAATCGCCAATTGAGCGAAAAAAGCACTCACAACGCGTTGTAGGCACTGCCAAAAATCTACAATGCGAAATTCATGTTGTGGCTCTTATAAAAACGCGCATGTCGCGCTTTGGTTATCACGGAGAGACTACGAAGCTGAATTCACGTCATGGTCATTATACCAAAATTACCAAAAGACCACAACGTGCTGTGGAAATGAAGAAAAGCCATAACTCGTCCTGACCGTCGTGTTAGGGTTGAACCAACTAGTGCTCAGAACGCGTCATGGTTTTTGTTCATTGCCACAACGCGTTGTGGTCGGTTAGTGAGGACCACGACGTGAATTTCGCTCTGTGGTCTTTCTGTGATTACCACAACCACAACGCGTTATGGGCATTTTTATAAGAGCCACAACATGAATTTCACGTTGTAGATTTTTGGCAGTGACCACGACGCGTTGTGACCGCTTTTTTCGCCCAATTGACGATTCCGGTCTATGAACCTAACATACAATATTATTATAATGTATATTATAATGGCCTTAAACAGTACTGCTTAAGGCCTGCTTGAACTAACCTTTGAGGTCATAGTACGAAAAAGTAAGGCAGTTCAATATAAGTCCTGCTATAAGAGCTCATAGTAAGGCCCCAGATCATCATACTTCGCCAAAATTTCACCCCTCGCCACTGCTACACTGTAACGTAAAGGTAAAGGTATCTATGTGCACTAGTCTCAGAATAGATATAACTCTCTAGGTGTAGCGGTTTTATATCAACAATCAGTCAGTTCAGGATTTTATATTAAAGATACTTAATAACTTTTATTAGATTTTCGTACAATTAATTTAAGTTTTTTGTTCATCGGTTTTCTTCTGCTGTTGGCGTGATTTCCATAACTTGTGGTCGTAGATGTGTAAGTACTTGAAATATTCAACGTTTTTTTCTTTAAGATGGTGTACGATTACATTCAGCATTCGTTTCTTAGATTTGTTGAAGGCTGGACCATTGAAGGCTTTGGCCATTCTGTAAAAACTCTTGGCTAAGGTGTCGTCAGGATGGTCATCTAAGTAGAACCTGCGAATTTTAAAATTAATGTTAATAAAGATTGAGATCTCGCGCACTTGTAGTATAGCTGGGTTAGCATTCTAGACCCTTTTCTCACAAAATAGAGAGAGGTTTTCTTAGGTTAGCGCGTTGTCTGTCCTGCTCGCACCGCACTGACACATGAAGGGGACAGACATCATGGGCGTAGGAAGGATATCCCCTAGATACGCCCATGACGGACATCGCGATATGAGTGTCCAGTGTCGACAAATAGTCACGGACGTCAAGGTAGACCCGCTCGAGTGTCGACAAATAGTCACGGACGTCAAGGTGCGCATGCTAGACCCGCAGTAGACTTCACTGGAAAAGATGTTCAATGGAGTCATGCATTCAATTCCGCACATGGTCCGCGGATAGCTTATTCCAGTTCATCAGCGAGATTCATAGAATACTTATCTGGCAAGTCAAATATAACTAGTGGACTTGGACTACAAGACCAAGTAGCATTTATTGTCCATTTTACTCTAACCTTTTATCTCTTTCCTTTTGATTTATTATAAATAAATAAAAATTACACTATATATATAACTTACCTCAAGCAATTTCGCATATACTCAAAATGTTCCAAGTAACAACCGCAACCACTCGACTCTATCTCTGATAATACTTTGGATTTTACCTCTATCGCTTTACCACCCTGGAATACTGGTTTACTGTCTTCTATGAATTCTGGTATAAACTTGTTTTCTTCCTTAAATTTCTTCAAATATAACTTCCTAATCAACGTCGATGTTACAACTGGCATCTGCTTCAAAAAGTGTATATCTGAACTTTCTCTGCTGAATTCTTGATGAGAGTGTTCGATCGCTACTTCCCTCCTCACCTCAGTGAGGATTGATTCAAAATCACGAGTTTTTGCTAACTGGTTTATTTTGTTGCATAGTGATTGGATAAACCAAGATCCATGTTGAACGTTCCTGAAAAGTGTATTTTTAGGAGTTGTGTTAAATTGATAATCATGATTTTGGTAAGCTTAGAATTTTTGGTGGACAATATGGTGAAATTTTGGCTGTCAAAATATGATTTAGGTACTTTTTTATCATTCTTAAGATGTACCTAGTTTGAAAATATTTTCCTATTGCTAAAAAATAAAGAAGTTCAGTGAAATCGGCAACTTTTTAGCATCAAACAAACTAGAAAACTTAGAGGTACTTCAGGCACAGAATAGATAATAGTACTAGCGTACAGAAGTTGCACTCCGCAAAATCGTTTAAATAAATTGTGACTCTTGTTCCGACACAATTAAGTGCAATTCAGGTCGCACAGCGCTCCCTTCGCTCCAAAACATGGACTTTGTAGTTGCCTCTCTTTCTATCGCGTAGGTCTTATCTTTTCTGATGTATGAAATTTGTCCTCTCAAAGGACACCAAGCGGTTCAGACTCAAGCGCGGAGTGACAGAGCCCTGCTTCAGGTACTTTGTATAAAATCTCTAGCAAAAGTTGAGTAGGCAGTTCTAAAGCCAAAATATGATTTGTTTAAATGGTCAAAGTCTAAATAAATAGTGTGATTAGCGAATAACAAAAGAATAAGTTAAATAAAAAAGAAACAAACATAAATGATGGTTTCCCAGTGTATGAGCTATGCAATATCAGCATATCGGATTCTAACGGAATAGTATATTTTTCATCTTCATCGTTTTCTTTAGGGATAACAGTCGTGCCTCGAGGATCTCTCACATCTACGCCTGTTGAATCATTCATTCCTCGACAAGCCTTAAAACCAATAATTATAATCAGAATAAGTAAGAAGGTAGGTCTCCTAGACTAGGGGCATAACGTAAGGTGGGAGGGAACAGTGTTACAGAATACAGAGGGTACATTGTCAATGCCTCCGTCTCTGTCAATCACTTTTATAATGTTGGTAGGTAGATATACAGTTTTGAAAAACTCACACGTCATGAAATAAAATACTTTTAACGGATACTATGAGCGGTTTTATTAAAAGTACTTTGGTATTAGTTGGTATTTGGTTTGTTTTTTTTTTATTTTCCCGACGTTTCGGCAACTTTGCAGCTGCCGTGGTCACGGCCCACGGGGGACTGAAGTTACTCGTGAGCCTACCCTCAAGCGATGGATTTTCTACAGACGTTCAGAAATTAAAAAAGGTGTTTACCTGTAATTGGCTGTGCATTTAGCATAATAACACAATCTAAATTACTTAGAATAAGTGTCGATGTAATAGCTGTTGGTGAACCAAATAAATAAAATAAAAAAATAAAAAAATAAAAAATTGGTTTAAGTTAATTGAAGTATAATTTAATTTTATGAATTAATTAATGCTAAAAAGAGCATTTAACAAAATTGGGAGGCCCCTATCCAAGAAAGAAATGGCGAAAGAAAACTTAGAGAGGAAAGCTGACCTCCGTCTTTAATTTATTTGCAAAAGGAACTAACCGTAACATTAGACCATCATCTCTATTGAAATTAGGATGTTTATTTATTTCGATAGCCTCGCGGAGCATTCTAGGAATAAATCTACGTTCCCTAGCAAGGATTTGGGGTTTGTCAAATCTAATATAATGGTTGGGCCCCTCAAGACGTGTTCACTCACTGAGTATATATTCTGTGCTGCAGACTTGTTATCGCGCCTCGCGCCCAATGATAACATTTAATATCATTGATCGCGCCTATGTTTCATGTCAGAATACATGCTCTCCCTATGCTTCGCTTTGTTTGCCCTATGTAGGAGAGCCCACAGTCACAATCTAGTCTACAAATTAGAATTAATTCATAAAATCAAATTATAAATTAACTTAAACCAATTATGATTTTTGTTAAATTTTAATTTCTGAACGTCTTTAAAAATCCATCGCTTGAGGGTAGGCTCACGAGTAGCTTCAGTCCCCCGTGACCACGGCAGCTGCAAAGGTGCCCAAAAGTCGAGAAAATAAAAAATCAAACCAAATACCAACTAATTACCAAAGTACTTTCAATCAATAAAACCGGCAACCGCGCTAGTATCCGTTAAAAGTGTTTAATTACATGACTATTGAGCGCGTAAGCTTGAGAAGTGAATAACTTATACATAAGTCATAAGTGGTCATTATGAA
Organism: Agriphila straminella; assembly: GCA_950108535.1. Classification (NCBI taxonomy): domain Eukaryota; kingdom Metazoa; phylum Arthropoda; class Insecta; order Lepidoptera; family Crambidae; genus Agriphila; species Agriphila straminella. The sequence continues at coordinate 8,316,676 of OX467324.1, read as the reverse complement.
ATAGTTTTCAGGCCAAGTGCAGTCGTCATTCATTATGTCCTCAGTTTAGCATTGTTTATTAATATTTAAACCGTGTTATTACAAAAGATTTTTAAACACTGTTTAACTAAACACCTGTTTAAATGTGATGCTGTCACTTTTTTGACAATATTGTTTGAAAGAGACAGCATCACATTTAAACAGGTGTTTAGTTAAACAGTGTTTAAATCTTTTGTAATAACACGGATAGTGTTTAACCTGGATTATGAAGATCTTCGGTTTGGTAACTAAAGTCGGCTTATCGGCAGTAAAACAGTGAATGATTTCGGTCTCTTTATATGTTCTATCTGTAGCAAAAAGACCTCCATGTTCTGTGCCATGAGACAATATAGCTACCGCTATACAGCCATAATCGGTGAAATCCCTTTTACTAACTGAAAACAAAAGAAAATTCATTTCATCGATAGGGTTATAGGGTATGCATTCAATCCGGAAAATTGTTATAAGTACCCTTTATTTGTATTTTTCTGTAAAACTGCGAAGTGACAATCCTAGATGCAAAAGTAAAGATAATCAATCGGCCTAGAGTTGCCATACGCAGTTTATCGTAAAAAGAAAAAGTTTCAAGGTTATTATAATTTTCCTGTACATACATACATGGTTCCCTACCCTATCTACCATATTCGCCTTTATAACCCTATCACCAAACACCCTGTATTTCGATAGCCTCGATCATCGTGCGCGCATGCACACAATCGCTTGTTTGTCTTCCCTTAAAGACACTCACTGGCATATTGTCTAATTGTAAATTTAAGACGATTATCGACGAATAGAGTCCAAAAATGGATGGACGCGCCATTTGCAGACAAAGCTGTTTGGACGTACATTCCTTTGCCTACCTTGTGTTACACCCTAGTACAGTCAGCAGCATACCAAGCTATACAAAACTGTCAGAAATCTACAACGAATTTTGAACCATAAACTGCTCGACTTAAAGTTTAAAAATGATTGAAGAATTTTGACAGATTGTAGAAGCCCAGCGATCTACCGTACCACACAGACTGACTATTTTGTGCTAGTTGTCTTTAATATTGGCAAATAAATTAATTTAACGACATTTACACATTAATGTAAGTTTTAATTTTATGAATAAGGCTTACATTCGCGTGTTTTCATTATTACTTCTGCTGCTGTGAGATCCTGTTGAACAGTAACTTCAAAATTTAATTTGGAAAACGTTGATACGAGTTCTTCTACATCTTTTTCAGTGCCATATCTTGGCCTATAATCCTTGATATGCATGGTATTGAAAATTAGCAACGCGTTCTTCTGGAAATTTTCCAATTCGTACGTTTCTGAAGCTCTTGGTAATCGACGTACGTTCGTTACGTTACGTTCTGTATAATACATTTCTTTTTCATTTTCTGCGTCTGAAGATTTTAATTTATCAAAATCCAATGACTTATAACTGATAATACCCGGTGGAGCCTTCATTTCACTGTCTTCACTAATATCAACATTTTCTGCAGGCCACTTATGAATATGAGGCATATTTTCAGAATTATTCACTCACTGTGTTACTTCTGATCCAATTAGAAATCACTTTTGAAAACCAAACTATACTGGCCTGCAAAAGTAAGTATCACACTTTTCAATTTTTTTTTTCTTAACTATAGAAGGTAGAGGTTTAAGATAAAAACCTTTTTGTTGCAAATTTTATATGCTTTTATTCTTAGAAGCTAAAATTATACATTAGTAACATTTTTAACTTAAAAAAGATAAAACAATGAAAATAGACATTTTTAGTTTAGTGTAAAAAAATTCAACTAAAATGTGTTACGTGTTATTTAATTTTTAATAACTGGTATTAAATCTGGTCTGCCTGGAGGCAATACCAGTTATTAAAAGTTAAATAACATGTAATACATTTTAGTTGATTTTTTTTACACTAAACTAAAAATGACTATTTTCATTGTTTTATCTTTTTTAAGTTAAAAATGTTACTAATGTATAATTTTAGTTTCTAAGAATTAAAGCCTATAAAATTTGCAACAAAACGTTTTTAATCTTAAACCTCTACCTTCTACAGTTAAGAAAAAAAAATTTTTAAAAGTGTGATACTTACTTTTGCAGGCCAGTGTAGGTAGTAGGTATTTAGAACAGCTTGAAACTATTAAGTTATTATTTTTGTTTGCAAAATATTGTTGTAGTTTATTTAACGTTATGTTGAAGTCCAACCAAACTTGAATCCGACTTCGTCGTGAGGTATGCCTGCTATCGTTTCATGCTACTTATCTAATCTCTTTGATAAGCAACTCTGTAAATAGTCGACTATAAGGTCCGTTCTGCTACATACAGCATAACAGTGACAACATTTTGTATTATAAGTTTGCACAGTTACGATATATCGACTGTACTAAGCAATTTTGTATGCATTTTGGCGCAGCGCTTCTGGCGGTAACTAAACTAAACTAAAAGTTATGTTAAAAATGTTGACTACAGTCGTAGAGTCGCACCATCTTAACTTAACCTTAACTTTAACAGATACAAACTTATCTGAGCCAGTGGTCAAAAGTGGAACTGGGTGAATCTACGCTGTTTCTTACTTCCGGCGTCATTATCCTCACTCGAAAATGTTTAAAAATCCAATGCATCACAAGGAATAAATCAAAAATATGCAAATAAATACAATGTATTATTGTACTATAATGTAAATCATGGCATATTTTTTATTTATGCATTTAAGCATATTTTTGTAAATGACGCCGGAAGTAAGAAACAGCGTAGATTCACCCAACTAAAGTGAAAAAACTTATTAGGTAGGTACTATTGTTACCTAGGTTACCTACGCCATAGACGACAGCAACACTGTCATCGAGTCAGATTCAGATTCAGATTCATTTATTTGCGTTAAAAGTGGTACAAAGGTTAAAATATATTATATAAGTATATAGGTATCTCACAATTAGTCTTTGCAGACATACAAATATTGAAAATAAACATTACTTACATTTCATTTCATTACAATACATTACATTTCATTTCATTACGTTACTTGAGTCTTAATTTCATACATTACATTACATTCAAAGTCATTAAAAATTCATTCTTATTTATTATTTTCACTTAATTTCTGTCAATTACAAATAAAAATGTCAACAATTAAAATATAAATAATAATAATGTCAGATTTAAGATAGAAATCATTTACTTTAGGGTTTTGTCAGAAAGATATGCACTGTATAATAACACTTTTCAATAAGAAGATTTCTTAATTTATATTTTAAAGCTTTCAGAGGAAGTTTTTTTTTTTTAGATAATTTTTCAGAAGTTTGTATCTGTTATACTTAAGTTGGTTATTGTTAAGTCAAAATGGTGCAACTCAGCTTTAGTGAGCTGTAAACGTTCAAACTGTTTGTCAAACATTTGACAGTGTTCCTTGAATTTTCCCCTAAGGGTATTTATAATACTGTCAGCATAGATGGCGCTCATTCGACAATCAGTTGTATTCGAAAAATACTACAAACATATTGCATTCAATGAGATAATTTTACTTTGATAAAATAGTTCATAGTGAAGAATTGGGGTTAGTTGTCGGACACGCTAAAATATATTGTGGAAAAGCTAAAATCCTGGGAAACCACGATAACGAGTCATCGGCGCACGCAAATCGCCAGTGTAACAAGGCCCTAAAGCATAAGTTTTTGTTGGAAAATGTCTGTATTCTCTTCCATTTTATCAGGTACTTACTTATCGCAGCTTACTACCAAGATATCACTCCCCTTATCATATTTTCCTGCTCCGTGAAGCGCAGACAAAGGAAGAACACATTATATGGCATGATTACTTACATGATCGTTTACATAGGTACACGAATTTGGATACATACCTTACGGAATTCGGCCTGGCGAAGTCAAGTTCGCCCGCTCAAATCATACCTTCATCAGTAAGTTATCAAACGCCTAAACGTTACCAATCGCGTTTGCGTTAAGATTTTAAATATGGAACTTATTGTTATAGCATTAAGGTCTATCACATTTTTAACTAATAACGCGGTACCTAGTAACGATTGTACATTTGACAACTTCCACTTCGTTAGGTCAACTTGTCGCGGGTAGCGTTTTACTTACCCACGAAAACAAATTTGTTTTGGATCACACATAGACGTAATACAAGGGTGTAAAAAGACCGTCAATGAAGCTAAAATCCACGCATTCCACCCATCATCAGCCCCCGTATTACAACCAACTTGGCAGTTTTCTGAATGGCTATCAATCCGTCTCTTTTATTTGCTATACAGCGAGAAAGAGATGTAACTATAGCAATTCATAAACCTGACAAGTTTTAAGAGGTTGTATTGTAATGTCCCCCAGGACCATTTTTGTCTTTTTGACTATACCTGGGAAATCAATGGCTATGAAGTTATTAAAGGTCAAAGTCATTTTTTTGTAAGATTTTATGAATGTGTAAATATTTGCAGTGCTTTCTTAACACCAAAAATTAAAATTGTTTCACAGCAACAATTTTGGACAGAAATGGTCCTGATGATGGGCAGGATACGTAGACCTCGGCTTCCTTGAGGGTCTTTTTACACCCGGTTTAAACGAAATCTGATTTGGAATTCCGAAACGGAATATCGATATTGTAGGGGCGGAGATGGTATATTTCGGTAATAAATAAATTAAAATGAATTAAAGACGTTAATCAACTAAAAGCATGTACTTGACATATTGCAACAGCAACAAAAGAGAGAAAATCAATAAAGAGTGACACGAAGTGTCACTCGCGAACATGCCCCCGCGCGTTGGAGGCTCGTCCTTCAACCAACACATCTTCTTCTGGCAATAACGGGACTAACTTGCTGCAGCTACGCCGAACGACGCCATTCGCCGTCTTTATATCAGCGACACGACTTATTCCATCACTGGCACCAGGGTATACAGCCACAATACGTCCAAGCTTCCATTTTAACGGTGAAAGACCATCCTCTTTTATCAGGACAAGAGTATTAACATTCAATGAAAATTTGTTAGAGCGCCATTTGACTCGCTGCTGGAGTTCAGCGATATATTCTTTACTCCACCTTGTCCAGAAATGCTGGCGTAATTGTTCAATTCGCTGGAAACGTAACAATCTGGTAACAGGATAGTCTGCGTAGCTTTGGTCCGGTAGGGCGGTGAGAGGGCGGCCAATAAGAAAATGCCCAGGCGTGAGTGGCGTCAAATCTGCGGGATCCGATGACAATGGAGATAGTGGCCGAGAGTTCAGTATCGCCTCGATCTGCACTAACGTTGTGGTTAGCTCCTCAAACGTCAAATTACAACATCCCAACACTCTATTTAAATGGTATTTGACGCATTTGACTCCAGCCTCCCAGAGCCCACCAAAATTAGGACTATATGCAGGGATAAAATGAAAATGTATATTTTCCTGAGCTACATTAGAGGCCAGTGAATTACAATTGCTTTTCAAAAATTTAGAAATATCATTATATGCACCCACAAATGAAGTGCCGTTATCTGAAAATATATGAGAGGGTTTACCTCTACGTGAAATAAAACGGCGTAACGCTAGAAGGTAATTATTGCTTGTTAAATCACCCACCAACTCTAGGTGTACAGCCTTAGTGGTAAAACATACAAAAATAGCAATATAAGATTGAACAAGTCTACAACCGCGACCAGTGCGACTAGCGACGGCCACCGGGCCCGCGTAGTCCACGCCAACACTGTCAAACGGGTATCCGCCTGGTTGAAGTCGCTGCTGTGGTAAATTGCCCATTAAAGGGTTATAAACTTTGCCCTTCATGCGATTACAACGTATGCACTGACGAAAACACTTTTTCGCTAAATTCCGACCGCCTATAGGCCAATAAGTTTCCCTAATAGAGGCCAATAAGAGTTGAGGGCCGGCGTGCATTAACCTAATGTGTTCAAATTCAAAAATTAATTTACAAACTTGATGAGTGGACTGTAAGATTATAGGGTGTTTCTTTTCGAAAGTAAAATCTGAATTGTCTAAACGACCTCCAACACGAATCAATTTGTTTTCATCTAAATAAACATTAAGTTTTATTAATGGACTTTTACTAGGCAAATCTTTATTTTTAATTAATAAATCATAGTCCGGAAACGATTGGATCTGCGACAATTTTAAAATTAATACTAAAGCGTTATTCAGTTCATCAGAATCCAAAAAATTAGTTTTACGTTCCGTACCTTTCTTTAAATTATTAACGAACCTTAGCACATAAACTACTGTACGCTGAAGCCTAGAAAGCTTTGAAAAACTACTTAAAACGATTAATTCGTGATGAGTAAAATCAGTAACATGTAATGAAACTTCATTTCGAGTTTCAGGCAACAACCGGGGATCATTTGACTGCCACTTCCTAAGAGGCATACAGGCAGAGGCTAACTCTGAAGTAGTTTGGTCACGAATGTATAATACCTCATCTAATTCATCCCCCCCAGTCAAAAGATCGTCGACATAGAAATATTTTATGATCACTTCAACTATCTTAGGGTCCTTACATTCTAGACCTATCTGTTTTAAGCAGCGATTAGCGAGGAAAGGAGCACTAGCAGTGCCATAGCTCACCCGGTTTAATGCATAACATTTAAAAGGAGAGTTAGGTTGATCTTGATCACGCCAAATGATTTGTTGAAGCGGACGATCATCCACATGAACTTCTATGCACCTATACATCTTTTCTACATCTGCTACAATCACGAACTTATGCTGCCTAAAACGTAAAAGAATTGACAAAAGGTAATCTTGGACCGTAGGCCCAATCATTTGTATTTGATTAAATAAATGAAACTCCCGAAGTAGTAGGACTACTCGCATTAAAACAACCCGTAGCTTGGTGGTAGTACTACTTTCGCGAAGGACACCATGATGGGGTATGAAATAATGAGGGACCGATGTGATCGGTTCGCACTCTGACATGTGACCTAATAATTTATACTCTGACAAAAATTCAGCATACATTTTACTAAATGGCTTATTGATCTTGAGCCTACGCTCTAATGATAGCAAACATTGCTTCGTTCGCTGATAAGAATCTCCTAACACACTTGGTGATTGTTTTAACGGGATCCTAACACAGAACCGACCGTCTGCGAGGCGAATTGTGTTTTTCACAAAGTGTTCTTCACATTGCTTCTCCTCTGGAAAATAATGAGATGACTGAGGGCTAACTTCTTCGAGCTGCCAAAACCGCGCAAGTTGGGCTTGAATGTCATCATCAGCAGAGCGAGAAGTAACGAAATCAACTTGACTAAAGTTACAATTAATGCGTGGAAAACTAGAAACGCGGCCGCAACTTACAGGACCGGAAACTATCCAACCTAGTCTGGTCTATCCAACCCACAACAAATATGGTGTACCAGGAGTAGTCGGTTCTGTGGATGGTAGTCATTTTAAAATATTTGGCCCACCAAAAGAAATAGAACACCTCTATTACTGTAGGAAACACTATCACTCAATTAATGTTCAAATGGTAAGTAAACTAGGTATAAATACCTACTTAATTATGTATTAGAAGTCTTAACATTTGCCTATTTAGTTACAATTATCTGTTTTCATTTTTAGGTTTGTGATAGTGAATATCGAATAATAAATGTTAATCCTAAATTTGGAGGGTGCAATCATGATGCCTTTATATGGAACAATAGCCAACTTTTATTTATTTATTTATTTATTTGCAGGGATAACAAACGGCTGTACAATATTGTGCTAACTATGCTTACAAACAAATTATTAATTACTAATTATACAACCAACCACATTATCCACAGCTTACTTTTAAAGATTAATGTGCGACAAAATATTGGATCGAATTGAATTGAACTTAAAAACTAAAACCAGTAATACAAACAGCAGTGTTTCACAACCTATGAATATAAGCATTAACTTCTATTTTAATTTTAATGAAAATAGAGTAGAACTGAGTTGATTGTAGTCAATTAAGTACGTGCTAAATGACTACATGCAAAATCTCCATGCACAAGGAGAAATTTGTTGGTTATTAGGTATGTATATGCCAATTATTTCCATTGTTACAGTTCGTACAATTACAACCAATATATAATGTCCTTATTGTATTTTAAAATTTTAGGAGATTCTGGATACCCCCAGCGACCCTGGTTAATGACTCCATATTTAGATGCACCCCAAAATTCACCGCAAGCATCATACAACGCTAAGCACATGGCAGCAAGAGTTGTCATAGAAAACACCTTCGGGAGACTAAAGAACCGATGGCGATGCTTGTGCAAAGACAGGGTGTTACATTATAAACCTAAAAAATGTGCACAAATTATTCAAGCTTGTTGTGTGTTATATAACATTGCCCTTGATTATGGTGTACCGGAGCCAAGTTCTATTGGTAAGTTTAAACATTTAACTACACAAAAAAATTGAGTATTTGAATTAATTAATTTTCAATGATTAATTCTATTATTATTAGTGTTAGTAGCTTTGCTATACACCTTTATTTCATGGGCATAAGAATAAATTTTAGTTCATATAGATTTATAGACTATATGCCGATGAAATAAAGCTCTAATCTAAAAATGGACAATAGAAGTTGGTCAGATGGTCAGTGCCTAGACTAGTGTCACAGTATAATGTACCTATATATATGAGCAATAGATGATCAAATCACATGTCAAAAACTTTGTAAATCACACACTTCGAATTGACAAGCTTACGACACGAAATTTTACTTTACTGCTTTATTTTTTATTTTACTGCTTATTTTAAAGATTTAATAGTAAGCATGGCGTTCAAACGAATAGAATTTTGGTCATTTGGGTAGCGGGGCTGGTGTGGGGGCACACAAAATAGTAGTAACGCTGTTTTGTAACCTTTATCTTATAGCAGTTTGAAAATACTTAACTTCTCAACTTACCTAAATATTGTATTAACTTACAGATTCAGGGGAACTTCCACAACCAGAGGAAATTAACAGGGAAAGAAACACTAGTAATAATGACTTGATAAGAGGAAGAGCTTACAGGGACCGATTAGCTCAAAAACTGCATCGTTAAACATTTATTCATATTATGTACTTACTTACATATTTTTTCTTATACTTAAACTTAAGGCATTGTTTTTTTTGTTTGTTTCAAAGAGTTCAGTAGTATAGTCATATATATTTTTGCTAAGTACTTAAACTTAAAGCATTGTTTTTTGTTTATTTCAAAGAGTTCAGAACTTTAGTCATATATATATATTTTTTCTTATACTTATATAAGGCATTGCTTTTTTGTTTGTTTCAAAAAGTTCAGTAGTTTAGTTTTATATATTTTTTTCTAGGGATGGGCTGAATTGCGAGGGGGTAAAAAAAAACTTAAACATAAGGAATTGTTTTTTGTTTGTTTCAAATAGTTCAGTAGCTTAGTCTTATTTCAAATAATTTTAATTAATTAAATTCGGTTATAAAAACATATTATAATTAGAATACAGCATAAAATATTTAATAAATTAAAAATCCAATAAATAAAAGTAATTATGTTGAATTCTGTTAAAGTGTTTTATTTAAATTAAGCTACATAATAGTAGTTTATGATACTGATGCATAATGAGGGGTATTAAAACATGAGTGTGTTTAAAAACCGAGCCGTAGGCGAGGTTTTTAATAGTATCACACGAGTGTTTTAATACCTAGTTATGTGCAGTTTCATACACTACTTTATCTACACTCATACATTTGGGATTGAACCTATCTAAATAAAAGATCAACGTTAGAAAAGAGAGAGAGACTTCGGTTGTATTAGCTATGTACCTACCTTGTAATAAGTCATTTTCTTAGCTGCATCTATATTTATAAAATCGTAAACTGAATGACTGACTGACTGACTGACTGACTGATCTATCAACGCACAGCCCAAACCGCTGGGTCTAGAGACTCCAAATTTGGCACGTAGGTTCCTTATAAGGTCTAGGGCTGCACTAAGAAAGGGTTTTTCAAAATTCACCCACTAAGGGGGTAAAAAAGGGGATCAAAGTTTGTATGAAAGTCCCTCAGTTTTGAAGCTAGGATCTTCAAATTTTGTGTTTAGACTGACCATTGAAAATAAATAAATACAGGTCTCAGCGTTTTTCAAAATTCTACCCCCGAAGGGGTCAAAAGGGGGATGAAGTTGTGTATTGAAGAAAATCCTTTATTTTCGAAGTTAAAATCGCTAAATTTATAATTTAGGCTTATGGATAGACATCTAACGCAACGTATATTGTTATTGTTAGCATTTGAACCCCTATTGGGATGAAATGGGGGTGAAAAGGGGTAAAAAACACAAAAATAGATATGGATGTCGTTATTGGGGTTTTCGGGGATGACGATTGCAAAAATGACATTTATTTTGAAGTCCAACACGGTGGACATGATTTGACCCCTAAAGGGGTGAAAATGGGGTTCAAATTTTGTATGAAAAAATAATATAAAATAGACATTACAACTTTAAACTTCGTTGGAGCACACCTAAAAATAAATAGGCAAACATATATTTTGTAATTTTGAAAATCAACCACTTAGGGGTAAATGGGGTGAGTAAACATAAAAATCAATATGGATGTCGTTCTTGAGGTTTTATGGGATGGTGATTGCGAAAATGACATTTATTTTGAAGTCCAACACGGTGGACATGATTTGACCCCTAAAGGGGTGAAAATGGGGTTCAAATTTTGTATGAAAAAATAATATAAAATAGACATTACAACTTTAAACTTCGTTGGAGCACACCTAAAAATAAATAGGCAAACATATATGTGAATGCTGTGGGCAGTCACATTCGACTTTGAGTGGAAATGAGGTGGGATGAGCTAAGAGAGGGACTTACTTGGATGGAACATGAGCTGGCAGCGTGACGAAGCCACGATACAGATCGCGGCTGGAGTTGAGCTGATGAAAATCCCTGGTTTCTTCTGACCAAGGTCTCGTTAGGTTTTGAACCGACACACACTTTTCACCCACTGAACTAAATGTCTGAGCTGAATTACACTTAATAACTGTTTATGTACCGGCCGGTTAACTATCAAATGAGACGATTCTAGCAGATTCGAGCGCGACGCATTTCAACTCGCTATTCTGTACCGCTACGTTGCAACTGCGCGCGGGCCGTTCGTTCGCGAGCCCGAGCGAGCGAATGAGTGAGTAAGAGACATCGTCGCGACGTTGGCGCGAACATCCTGGGGGGCCCGAGGTAGACCCTCTTCTTGAGCTGAATCTAACGGCAACCTGGCTATCTTGAGCACAGGTCTGCGCAGATGTCCATGGGCTGTGTCCAGATCCACAACTCGGATCATTCCATCCTTGCCAGGTATTGTGCGGGTAATTCGACCCAGTTTCCATTGAAGCGGTGGCAGGTCATCTTCTTTGATGAGTACAAGTTCGCCGACTTGAGGAGGTGAGGAGGGAGAGAGCCATTTGGAGCGGGTTTGAAGGGTATGGAGGTAGGACTTGGTCCACAGTGTCCAAAAGCGTTGAGAAAGAGCTTGTATGAGCTGAAAACGTTTATGAGCGGATAATGGCCTGTCGTCAAAGGACGGCTCAGGCAGAGCAGTGAGCGGACGGCCAATAATAAAATGACCGGCAGTTAAGGGTTCAAAGTCCGAGGGGTCGGACGAAAGTGGGCAGAGGGGTCGAGAGTTGAGTACAGCTTCGATACGTGCCAAAAGTGTGCTGAATTCTTCAAAGGTGAAGTGTTGCTCACCAAATACGCGATAAAGCAACTGTTTCGTAGATTTGACGTTAATTTCATGTAAAGCACCGAACCAGGGCCCCTTGGGCGGGTTCAGCAACCAGGTTATGTGCTGATTGGCAAGTCTGTGTGTGATTGCATCATTATTCGCAGCGAGGAAGTTCTGAACTTCAATGAGATGATTTCTAGCGCCTACATAATTTGTGCCGCAATCTGATCTAATTAAAACCGGAGTACCGCGCCGCGAGATAAACCGTTGTAACGCCGCAAGAAAGGCTTCCGTTGTAAGAGCAGAAACGGCCTCCAAATGAACGGCCTTCGTTGAGAGACAAACAAATATACAAAAGTACGCCTTCAAAAGCTTAGCGTTCCGTAACGTGCTAGATTTTACGAGAAATGGGCCGGCAAAATCAGTCGTGACTTGGCTAAATATCGGTTGAGGGTTGACCCGGTCGGCTGGGAGGTCACCCATGTACGGGGCTGTAGGTTGAGCGCGGGATCGGAAACACCTAATACACTTAAACACACGGTGCCGGACCACACGGCGAGCGGATAGTATCCAGAATTGCTGGCGTAAAATAGCGTGTAAAGTGTCTGCGCCAGGATGGCAGTGTATTTTGTGATAATGGTCAATGATAAGGTCTACGAGTGGGCTAGAGCTGGGCAGAATGAGTGGATGTTGAGCATCGTACCTAATTGACGCATGAGAGAGGCGACCACCGACTCTCAAGAGACCGTCTTTCAAGAATGGTGAGAGACGCTGGAGTCGGTTGGTATAAAGCTTATTAGTTCGAAGACGATTGAGGTCCTCTGAAAACTCGTTCTGCTGAACGGAGCGAACCCAAAATAACAGAGCGTCCCTACGCTCACTAGCTGTCAAGGGACCAGAGCGGCGTACGTCTGGAGTGTGTTGAGAATTAAATATAAAGCGCTTGATGCAAGCCGTCACTCCGACGAGCTTGTCAAGAGAGCTGAAGCGAGTAAGCAGCTCATGATCCAAATCAGGGACCGCTATATGAGCAGGCACCTTTTGTGGCTTGAGGCCTGGCAAAGCGTGATGACCTAAAGCGATTGGCATCTTGGGCCAGGTGTGAGGAGGCTCCTTGAGCCAGGTGGGAGACCACCAGAGGTCATGAGTTGAAAGAGCGTGGGCTGACATTCCCCTGCTTGCGCAGTCTGCAGGGTTGAGGTTCGTGGGAACATGTTTCCACGTGGAGCTGGTTGGACTGGATTTTATTTTAGCCACTCGATTGGCCTCGAATGTCTGGAGCCGATGAGGGGGCGTGTTGAGCCACGCTAAAACTATTGTGCTGTCTGACCAACAGGTATGTTGGTTTATAGTGATGTGAGCTGACAATTCAGCTGACACTCGAGTCATGAGCTGTGATAAAAGAGCTGCAGCTGATAGCTCCAGTTTTGGGATTGTGAGTTTATTTTTGATAGGAGCGACCTTTGACTTGGCAATGACCAGATGTACATTGACCTGTCCATTGACATTGAGCTCATGAAGGTAAATGACAGCGCCAAAACCGGCTTCTGATGCGTCCGCGAACCCGTGAAGCGAGTAAGTGGACGTGGATTTATATTTGCAAATGAGCCGAGGTAAGCGTAGACTTGAGAGTTGAGGAAGATCTTGTGAGATGTGATGCCACTCTGTTTGAACTTCATCAGGGGTAGGCTCGTCCCATCCCAGTTTCATAAGCCATAACTTCTGCAATAGAAGCTTTGCGCGGAAGATGACTGGGGTAACCCAGCCATTAGGGTCATAAAGCGATGCTACTGTGCTGAGAATGGAGCGCTTGGTAACTTGTGTGAGTGAGGGGAGAGAGATGCAATACGTGAACTCATCTGTTTGAGGAATCCATTGTATACCTAAAACTTTAATGGAATTCGATTCTGGGCTGAGGTCAAAGTCTTTAGGCATGTCGCATTGGTCATCAGGGAACCGTTCCAGGAGCTGGGGAGAGTTTGAGGTCCATTTACTGAGCTGAAAGCCACCTAGGGCCAGTAAGTTTATCAACTCGGTTTGGAGTGCCTGAGCAGACTCCACAGAGTCATGACCACAGAGTATATCATCGACGAAAATTGAACGTCGTATAATGTGAGCAGCTTGCGGGTAGCGATGACCTTCGTCATCAGCTAATTGCAGCAGAGTGCGAATGGCATGGTACGGGCTAGACCGTAAACCATACGTGACCGTATTTAGCGCATATGTGAGCAGGGGCTGGTCAGGTGACGACCGCCAGAGAATGAGTTGATACTGTCTTTGATCTGGGTGGACGAGTATGTTTCTGAACATCATCCTGATGTCAGTACTGAAGACTACGGGATGTGTCCTGAAAGACATGATAATGTCAACAATATCTTGTTGGAGAGCTGGACCTGTGTGAAGGCAATCATTTAGGCTGACGCCATTTGAGCTTTTACTACTACCATCAAATACAGTGCGTAGTTTATCTGATCCCGCTTTGAAAATGCCATGATGGGGAATATAGAAGTGGGGCTTATTCGCAAAGGTACTTGGGTGACATGGTGACATGTGTCCCATGTTCAAATAATCATTCATGAAGTCTACATATTTTGAGCGGAGGGGTGGATTTGCCTGAAGCTTCCTTTCAAGATTGAGGAACCTACGTAATGCAATAGCATGAGTGTTGCCTAATGACGGCGCATCCGGTAGAAAGGGCAAAGTTACCATATAACGACCTGATGGGTCGCGAGTGGTTGTGGTGCGGAAAATTTCCTCGCATTGCTCTTGTAATGGGCTGGTTTGTATATGAGGTTGGGGTTCTTCTGACTCCCAAAACCTCTCAAGGCTCCTGCAAATTTCATTTGCAGAAACGTCGGATTCTGGCTGTGAGCTGATAATGTGAGCTGAGTTAGACTGGTTCGCCGGTGTTGTACATAGGTCCTGAATGGGCCCTATCAATGTGAAGTCAAAAATCGTGCCGAAGGCTATGGGCTTCCCCCGGCCCAACGAGACCTTAGTCCCGTCCAAAACTTGGCCGAGAACGTCGCAACCTAACAAGAGGTCAATCGGAGCTGGTGTATCGTATTCCTTATCTGCTAAAGGAATCGGTGGTTGCCCTTTCACCCTTGCAATGTGTGGGACCTTTTGCAATGGTAAATAGCCGGTAACGCTTTCCAAAATATGCGCTGTAGCTGTAATCGTAGGTGTGTCATGGTGTATAGGACGACATACTATTGTGATTGATGCCTTTGATTCCTGTGTGTGGTGGTTGCCCACTCCTGCGATTTTTAGTGATGTTGAGTTGAGCGGTAAATTTAAAATCCGAGCCATGCGCTGAGTTATAAGCGTTAGCATGCTACCACAATCTAACAAGGCTCGCGCTGTATGAAACTGGCCATGCACGTCTGCTATTTTTAGCGAGACGGTAGGCAATAAAATGGGCTGATTAGTGACGTGCTCGTCACATTGAGCAGAATTACAGTAATTATGATTTGCTATTGGAGCTGATATCGCAGAGTGGGCTTGTGATGTCTGTGTATGGGCTGAGTGTGTATGTACTTTGTGTGAGCGTGAGTGTGTGAGCTGATTTTCGTCGTCCTCGTTGTGTTCGGCTATTGCGGATAGTCATTGTTGACCACCTACACGTGACCTACTGGGCGAGCGTGAGTGACTAGATGGGTTGTTAGGAGGTGGTGGTGCCACCTGTGAGGCGTGTGCCGATGAATGCTGGTACTCATGAGCTGGGCGCTGTCTGGGCTGATCTCTCAGATGTGGAGGTAGAAGATGCGCGGATGAATTGACTGGAGAAGGAGCACCGGGACGATGAAGGGATGTGTGGTGCCTATCGCTTCCACACTCTTTGCAAGCCCGCGTTGACCTGCATTCGTTCTCATAGTGGGGGCCTAGGCAGCGTCGGCAGCGGTTGCGAGCTTCAATGAAGTCCCAACGGCCTTGGATCGGTTGGTCGTTGTACCGTGGGCAGGCGATGAGCTTGTGCCCTCTTTCTCCGCAGAATGGGCAGGGCATATTATTGGAGGCGGGTTGGGCTGAAGGCTGAGCTGAATAAACAGGCCTGGGATGAGCTGAGTAAACGGGCCTGGGCTGAGCTGGGGCTGGGCTGCGGTAAAATGGCTGACTATCAACCGGGCCGGGCCGGGCCGGGCCAGGGCGGCCCGGGCCGGGTCGGGCCGGGCCAACAGGCCGAAACTGTTGGTACATGGGCTGTCGAGGCGGCCCTCGTGGAAAAGCAACGGGAGACTGCCTGCGATATGGGCCAGGCTGTGGCGAGGGCTGATTAACTTGTGAGGGACCTGGGCTGGACCACTCGGTCTCAACACAACGCGCGTGTTCTTCTAAAAATGCGATTAAATTTTTGAGAGTGGGCAGAGTCTGGCGCGATCCGTATTTGCGCTCGAAAAGGGTTCGGAGCTCACCCTTAAGTTTTCGCACCACTATTGACACGAAAACATAATCGCAGTCTTTCATGGGCAGATCTAGGTTATTGAGCGCCGATTGAGCTGAAATGAGCGGAGTGAGAAATGACGTGCGGATATCTGAGCGGGCATGAATTTGTGGTAACCCCATAATGATGTCTACGAAGCGGTCGATGAGGACGCGGCGGTTCTCGTAGCGCCTGGTCAAGATCTCCATGGCTACAGCGAAGTTGTCACCAGTGAGCTGAAGGTGTGCGATCATACTGCGTGCCTCGCCTGATAGGCACGAGAGCAGGTAATGGAGCTTTACAGCATCCGAAATGTGAGTCATGTCATCTGTGAGGCTCCTGAAAATGGCGATAAATGACGGCCAGTCTTCAACCTTTGAGCTGAATTTGGGCAGCGCAATTTTGGGCAGAACGTTGGGAGTTGATGGCGTAGAACAAGCCTCTGAGGGAGCTGAGGTCACACTCACTTGTTTGAATGCGACGAGGATTTGGTCGTAGTCAATGAGCGCGTTTTCGTAATTTTTAGTGTACGTTGCCTCGGTTTCATCTGAGAGATCGTCATCGTCCAAGATCTCTAGGTAGATATTTTCGAGCTTGGACTTATGTTCTTCCAGCTTTGAGTAGCGAGCAGTGAAATCTGTAAAAGTGTATTTCTTGGTATCCTTGGCGAGCACTGCCGCGGCAATTTCCTTAAGCAAGGTAATTGCTTTAACTGCCTGACGGAAGATGGCAGCTTGGGATTTGGTAGGCATTGTATTTTTTCTTAAAAAATAAAAATATATAAATATGTATATACTGAGCGGATGTAATTGAGCGGTCGGCAGCTTAGTGGCAGCAAACTTGCAACAAGTTGAAAGTGATGAGCAAAAAAAAAAAAAAAATTTTTTTTTTTAAAGAAAAAATATTTTTATGACACCCTGTATAATCTCAAATGTGCTGAAACTAGTTTATAATTACTATGTGTGAGACACCAAAACGAAATTAAAAAAAAAAATGAGAAAAATATTTGCCACACTGTATATCAGTTATACGATTGCCACCCTGTATATAAATTAGTTAAGTATGCTAATTAACACCAATAATAAACAATGGAGAAGAAATAAAAAAAACAATAATAATGTGATCGAAATTACTAAAAAAAAAATATTTGGTGAACCCTTTTTCACGGCACTAAGTATACTTTAATTACGCAACTACTAAGTAAGTACGCTAAGCCTTCGAAATCTAATAAATAAACTACAATAATAATGTATGTGTTTACGTTGAATAAAAAACTAATGAGCTGAAATAGCAAACAACGTTAGCCGATGAGCGGAATATATACTTATAGTTAGGAAGGCCGGGCCGGGGCGGGCCGTACCGAACGAGTCGCGCGACACGGGTAGGCACTTGACTACAATACAATTACAATACAATACAAGAAGTGAATACAATACAATGTTGCGGTTGAAAATAATGCAATCACCACGTCTTTGCTTTGGACGAAATGAAAAATAGCTTTGTAAACAATTCCACACACTTAAAGAACGTTCGCTTTGTTACATATATTCAAGTTATAATTTTAAAATTACGAGCTGATAAATAATTGGGAATAAAGGGTTTTTGTTTTGTTTACAAATGCAATGAGTGCAATGAATGAATGAGAATTAACTTTGTCGCTAGACGTGACCTTGTAGGTAGGTATGTACGTTGGGGAACGATCTGGAATGTTCGAGAATGGGCCGAGTAGGTAGGTACTATCTACCTGCTTTATTTTACAAACAAATCATGTGTGATGATATGATTTTAAATGAGTAATGGGCTGAGTTTGTACTTAATTTAAGTACGAAATGGGCATACAATTTGATACGAGACGAGATGAATATTTTTTTTTTGAAGTGGGTAGTTTTTTGGAAAAAACTGGGTGTGGTTTTGGGTTTTGGGCTAGCGGACTGTAATTAATGAGAAAGGACTGGTTCAAATAATCGAATGATCAATAATTTGACCGGCTCAAAGACCAAAAAATTGGTTTACCGGCTCGAAGGAACAGAAAATGTGAATGCTGTGGGCAGTCACATTCGACTTTGAGTGGAAATGAGGTGGGATGAGCTAAGAGAGGGACTTACTTGGATGGAACATGAGCTGGCAGCGTGACGAAGCCACGATACAGATCGCGGCTGGAGTTGAGCTGATGAAAATCCCTGGTTTCTTCTGACCAAGGTCTCGTTAGGTTTTGAGCCGACACACACTTTTCACCCACTGAACTAAATGTCTGAGCTGAATTACACTTAATAACTGTTTATGTACCGGCCGGTTAACTATCAAATGAGACGATTCTAGCAGATTCGAGCGCGACGCATTTCAACTCGCTATTCTGTACCGCTACGTTGCAACTGCGCGCGGGCCGTTCGTTCGCGAGCCCGAGCGAGCGAATGAGTGAGTAAGAGACATCGTCGCGACGTTGGCGCGAACAATATATTTTGTAATTTTGAAAATCAACCACTTAGGGGTAAATGGGGTAAGTAAACATGAAAATCGATGTGGATGTCGTTCTTGAGGTTTCATGGGATGGTGGTTGCGAAAATGACATTTATTTTGAAGTCCAACACGGTGGACATGATTGGACCAGGACATGCATATCCAGGGGACGGGGACAGGGACGGTGTTAAACCTTCATGGTCAATGCGAACAGCCTGTAGTTCCAAATTCATAATATTGACTCTGTCACTCACTCTTTATCTGTCTGTCAAACCACTGCTAAATAATATAAATATATATTATTAAATCTAATATAAATAAATAGTAAGGTGTAAATAATTATGTTAATTTTGAATTGTGTTTGTATAAAGTATAGATAGAGTGTTTGTTCTTTGATATGTCGAATGTATATTTTTTGGAGCACATAGGTATAGGAAGATACAGGGTGTTCACATTGCGGGGGGGTGTTAAACCTTCATGGTCAATGCGAATAGCCTGTAGTTCCAAATTCATAATATTGACTTTGTCACTCACTCTCTTTTCTGTCTGTCAAACCACTGCTAAATAATATAAATATATATTATTAAATTCAATATAAATAAATGACGGGAACGGGAAAGGGGACGGGAACGGGAACGGGAAAGGGGACGGGGACGAGGACGGGGACGGGGACGGGGACGGGGACGGGGACGGGAACGGGAACGGGAACGGGAACGGGAACGGGAACGGGAACGGGAACGGGAACGGGAACGGGAACGGGAACGAGATACGGGAACGGGACCGGAACCGGGAACGGGAACGGGAACGGGAACGGGAACGGGGACGGGAACGGGAACGGGAACGGGAACGGGAACGGGAACGGGAACGGGAACGGGAACGGGAACGGGAACGGGAACGGGAACGGGAACGGGAACGGGAACGGGAACGGGAACGGGAACGGGAACGGGAACGGGAATGGGGACGTTACGGGAACGGGAACGGGAACGGAAACGGGAACGGGAACCGGAACCGGAACCGGAACCGGGACCGGAACCGGAACGGGAACGGGAACGGGAAGCCACGTGCGAGGCCCGCCACATGCGGCAAATGTCTTGCCTCGCCAGTTAGCGCCCTTGGTAGGAACCCGCCTAAATGCGTAAAAATGGCTGGTCAGATCCGACTTTGTCACTCACTCTCTTTTCTGTCTGTCAAACCACTGCTAAATAATATAAATATATATTATTAAATTCAATATAAATAAATGACGGGAACGGGAAAGGGGACGGGAACGGGAACGGGAACGGGAAAGGGGACGGGGACGGGGACGAGGACGGGGACGGGGACGGGGACGGGGACGGGGACGGGGACGGGGACGGGGACGGGAACGGGAACGGGAACGGGAACGGGAACGGGAACGGGAACGGGAACGGGGACGGGGACGGGGACGGGGACGGGGACGGGGACGGGGACGGGGACGGGGACGGGGACGGGGACGGGGACGGGGACGGGGACGGGGACGGGGACGGGGACGGGGACGGGGACGGGGACGGGGACGGGGACGGGGACGGGGACGGGGACGGGGACGGGGACGGGGACGGGGACGGGGACGGGGACGGGGACGGGGACGGGGACGGGGACGGGGACGGGGACGGGGACGGGGACGGGGACGGGGACGGGGACGGGGACGGGGACGGGGACGGGGACGGGGACGGGGACGGGGACGGGGACGGGGACGGGGACGGGGACGGGGACGGGGACGGGGACGGGGACGGGGACGGGGACGGGGACGGGGACGGGGACGGGGACGGGGACGGGGACGGGGACGGGGACGGGAACGGGAACGGGAACGGGAACGGGAACGGGAACGGGAACGGGAACGGGAACGGGAACGGGAACGGGAACGGGAACGGGAACGGGAACGGGAACGGGAACGGGAACCGGAACCGGAACCGGGACCGGAACCGGAACTGGAACGGGAACGGGAAGCCACGTGCGAGGCCCGCCACATGCGGCAAATGTCTTGCCTCGCCAGTTAGCGCCCTTGGTAGGAACCCGCCTAAATGCGTAAAAATGGCTGGTCAGATCCTGGTTGAAGGTTCCCTAAGGATTTTGAAGGTTCCCTAAGGATTTTCTCTAATATCCACGCGGACGAAGTCGCGGGCAGAAGCTAGTCTAAAATAATTCTGCAGGGTAATTTTTTTTTACATTTTTAAGCAAGAATAAAAAACATCTACGAAATTCAGTAAAAATTGAAATCAAAATTCAAAACTTTTTGTAATGCTCTAAAAATGGCGCGCATTACATTAGAAAAAAAAAATGAGATGAGTCATATTTCCTTGGGGAAAATATCGTTGTTTTTTTTTTATATCACGGCACTACCTTCTTCTTGGATTTGCCCTGTATCGTAATGAGAAAAAAAAGTTACTTTATGATGCAGCTGACTGCATCGTAATGAGTTTTTTTTTTAATTTTACCTATTCACGAAAATAAAGTACGTATTTATATTACCTTTTTTGAATTCATATTTGGAACATTACGTTGTGAGTGTAGATAAAAACCATTACTTGTATACCATTACCAGGGATTGACCGAGCTGTGATCTGAAATTATCTGCCCACCACTATATTATTTATAGATTAGGTGTATTTACCAATAATTATGCAATATGAGGTTTTACATTAACAGTATGTATACTGTTAATGTAAAACCTCATATTGCATAATTATTGGTAAATTATAGGTTTTACTAGTAAATGTTAATATTTATCAACATAAGTTGGTAAATGTATTGATTTTATTTTATTTATAAGGGCAAAGTTTTCGAGCTTTTACCATTACAGTTTGGTACATGTTACGTTTTACCAATGACTTTGTAAATGTAGAGATTGTAGAGAATTAACTTAATAATTTATTTTAATACGTACTTATTATTAAAAATTCGTACTTTAATTACAATACAACATTATTACAATTAGTACATATCAGTCAAATTCTTACACAGGTAGTTAAAATTAGCTTTTGGTATATTTATTAGTAACTTGTAAAATACAATCTTAGGTAAGTATTACTAAAAAATCTTAGGATTTTACCTAAATTCGGGCTTTTACAGTAACATAACACTCTTATCATAGTTTACTACCCATATTATTATTATACTATATTAATTATTATTATTATTATATGTTTTGCTAACTTATATACTAGTACTGTTTTAGTAAACTATAAATTATGCACATTAAAATTGTTCACTTAATACTGGGCATAAGTGCCTACAATTTTTTTTTAAATATGTTATAAAAAAGCTAATAAAAATTTGATAACCTACTTTTTGTTTTAAACTAAGCATACATAATAAAGAAAAGTGATTGAAACTATAATTATAAAACATTGGTGTCATTTTGAAACCTAAAAAATATTATTATTGTATATTCAAATGACCATTATACACTCTTATCATAGTTTACTATACATATTAATATTATTTGAATCTTGTTTTGCTA
The DNA here is from genome assembly GCA_950108535.1 of Agriphila straminella. NCBI lineage: Eukaryota > Metazoa > Arthropoda > Insecta > Lepidoptera > Crambidae > Agriphila > Agriphila straminella. The sequence goes on along the minus strand of OX467324.1, from coordinate 8,294,642 downwards.
ACTTACAAGTTATCAGTCATTCATAAAATTGCCTATCCTAAAATACTACTATTGTTTTAGTAAACTATAAATTATACACATTAAAATTGTTCACATAATACTGAGTAGGTACCTACAACCTTTATTAATAATAAAATGTTAACCTTTATTAATAAGGTAATAAAAACGTTTTTAATTAAGTACCTAACAAAAAGTTGATTACCTACCTATTTTTTGGTTTTAATCTAAGCCTACATGATAAAGAAAAGTGATTGATACTACTTACTTATACATAATTTGAAAACATTATTGGTATCAATTTTAAGCCTTAAAAATATTATTATTTTGTTTTCAAATTACCTTCAACTATTTTATTTAAAGCAGCTATCGCCGCAATCGAGATATCTTGCCACCTTTTCTGTGACTCTAGCTCCCTTTCTTTTAATTGAAGCTTTTTCAGTTCTATCTCTTTATTGTCCGTGTGCTGCTGCTTAACAAAATTACGCCACTCCAAATCAGCATTTAAAAAATGGTCAGCTGCCTGTTCCACATAAGAAAGTGGTCTTCGTCGTCGAGGTGACAGAGACATCAAGTTCCGACGAGCAGTGGGACCACGTCTTCGACGAGGCGTCTGTCCTCGGTGGTCAGGGTGGTGGGAAGCTGCTGGTGGCGGAGGAGGGGTATGATTTCCCTCTTGGAGTGGCGACATTTGAAATGGTGATTCGATGGGTGGAGGAGGTATGTGGAGTACATGAGATGGTCCTGGATGTTGATGATTCCATACCCCATAATCGTCCACTGAAAATAATGTTAAAGTTTTATAAAACTGATAGATACTTGCACATTACACAAATCAAACAATCACAAAGAAGTAAGTACCTATACAAATATTTAAACTTTTCTTACAGAAATTATTTAGTTAAGTAGGTAACGTTGTTGTTTAGTTTTCTTTTCTTTTGTTTGCTTAGGCTTAATTTCTCTAATTTAATACTAAGTACTTTCTTACATTAATGTTTCTAATTTAGTTTACTTTTTCATAGGTAAGCGGTGTTTAGTTTACCTACCTGTAATTGACTTAATTAGGCTCTTAGTTTACAAGTATATAAGTTTTTGGGGAACCAATAATTAAAAATAAAATAATGAGTAAACGGTACTTACTTTGTACTGTAAAAACAGTTGGACTCTCTTCGGGTATGACCTGAAGAGGTGGTGTAGGTGGCAGTGTTATGGTCCGATCTTCACTTAAAATAATGTTTGGTTCCGGCTCCTGCAAATAATTTTATTTCACTTTACTAGGTCAAGAAATGTAGGAAATATTATTTATTGCCGTATAGTATAGTATATATTTAACTTGATTATAAGGGTATTCGAACCTGTGAAAAGCCTGATTCCACCACATCAACCAAACCAGTAGCAGCCTGGTTCCCAATAATATTTAGGACCCGCTGCTCTAGATCTGTCAGTTTAGATAATAAAGCAGGCCCACCACCAGTCCCACCAGCAGCTTTATTAATCTTTGCTGCCTTTTTCTTCGTATTATTTTTAAGGTCACTCCATACCTAAAATTGATAAGTATATGAACACGGGGGTTAATTATTTTTACATTACAGCACCTACTACTTATGAATCCAGGACTTGCAAAGGTGCCTTTAATTACCTTTTTCCATTTCTCTGTTACTTTACTTTCGCCTGCGGGGTCAGCATTTAACAGATTGGTCAGCTTTGACCAATGTTCTATGGCTTTTACTCTGCCTCGAGCATCTTTGGTCGGCTTATTGATATCTCCATATCTATAGGAAAACGAGAAAGTTTTATGTGAAACAATCACCTCTGGGGCGGGAAGACAGTCGATCTTGTATTATACTACAATACTATTTTTTGCGTAAGTTTATATACTTACCTATATACAAAAATATCATAGTAAGAACTTTAGACAACGCAAATCTTTTATTTGCAGTGCATCAAAAAGTATTATAGGTAGGTAGGTACTCACTGTTCCATAAAATTCACCAACATTTCAAATTGCGTCGCACTGGTTTTCATGATAAAAATATTAAAATGCTCTCTGAAACTTTGCTCTTTAACCACGGAAGCTCGCCGAACGCCGATATGAAATGCACGCACCACAATGAAGCCGAATGCCGCCGAAATGCATTTTTTTTGCAGTTTTTTAGTAATAAAGTTCATGACAAAGTATTAGAAAGTTTCTATTGTACTTAAAAACAAACAAGTGCTCACCACAAATGTCACAAGAACTTCTAATAGTAGACCGGCCGGCGGGGCCGGGTCGAATTTTTTGTCTCTGTCTTTCTTGCGAGTAAAAAGGAAAAAGCACTAAACTCATTGATAAGAAATGTTATCCTATTTTAGGAAGAGGTATTACGTTACACAAAGACGGCTCTCTTAAAGTATAGCTGTTAATTTGGTCGCATAATATTGGTCGAAAACGATTCCGAAAACAGGCCGACAACTTAATAACTTAAACTTAACTTTCGAATAAGTGAGCTAACGCAAACGTTTATCGAGTAGTAAGACAGAACTTACACTCACATCTGTTACACACACTTTCAAGTTTGCGTCTACTCGATTAACTTTTTGGTGACGTTTTATGATTTGGAATGAAAAAGTTACACTTGAGGTTTTTCGTAAAGTATCGGTTTTCCATCACCTAACTTAATACTTTGGGAACCTAAAATGTCCCAAAAAACATCAGCGCCGATAACCATATCGACGGCAGCGGGTGAATAAAAATCAGGGTCCGCTAAACAAATATGAGACGGAATATTTAAACTAGTAAAATCTATCTGACAGCCGGGAACGTTATCGGTAATCGACTTTTTCTAAATTCTTATTGACCATATCGATCATCTGTTTTAAATTAATGGACGACTCTTTTGCGATCGGTTCGATGTTAAACAAAGATGCAACATGATTTTGTACTAACAAACGTTTGTTATCAAACCGGTCACATAAAAGCTTCCAAGCCACAGAATAGTTTTTAGCGGAAAACTCAATGGATTTAATTACCACAGCAGCTGAACCTTCTAACGACGCCCTCAAGTAGTGGAACTTGTTTATTTCATCAATCTGATCATTTTTATCAATTAGGCTAGAGAAGGTATCATGATATTCCATCCAGGAATCATAGGAACCTCTAAACTTAGGTAGGTAACGAAATCGTGGGCAATTTAACAAACTTATTATTAGAACGAGCACTACTAAATTCACTTTCAACCTTTTGCGTTTTCTGAAAATTCTCTAAAATACCCTGCGCTTTAGCAAGTACACGATAGTAATTATTTTCAAATTCAATTCGTTCAGATAACTGCAGATCATCATCAACAAGCATCTCGATATTTGATTGTATCTCATCAAAGGTGTTATACAAAGATTCAAGCTTACCGGTTCGCAATTGTAACTCCCTGACATCCTGATCACTCAGCGAAGATTCATCCAAAACGGACAAATAATTAGAAAATGATGTGATACGACCTTTAATATAGCCTCGTTTTTTTACTAAGTCCTTTTCATCTGGTGATTTAGAAGGCTGGGGTCGCGTTTCGTCTGTCATCCTGGAATTGATACAACTGACAACGTTTACTTATGCCCTTAGGACTATTAGAACACTGAATCTTTGAAATGAGGATACAAACCAATCAACTATTTTACAAATGCAAAATTGAAATAAGTATTTTACAATAGGAATTAATGATGATTAAAAATTAATAGTTTTCGAATTTAAATTATTCAAACATGAAAGTATGCATTAAACAATAAAATATTTACAAAAAGTAGACCATCAGTACCTGCGATATAAATGACAACATTTAGAACGAGTGTTTAAAAATAATGATAAATTGGTTAAAATGAAATGCTAGTTAAATTAAACAACACAAAAATAATAATATTTAAACTAGCTTTAGTAACCAAAATTTATCTACACTGCGTACTGCCTTTATACTGCGTAGTAGGTACTATATTATAATGAATATTCCAAACGGAAAAATAACGCATGTAGGTCCTTTTATTTGTATGGATTTGCTGCGTTCGGAATTCTGAAGCAAGAAAATGAGGAAATAAATTAAAGATTGAATCAATTTAGACATGTGTAACGATTTTTATTTGGAATAGGTAGATAGTCAACAATAATCTTCATCCTCCTCATAACCTAGTGTTTTTTGATATAGGGATGTAAATATCTTAAGCGTTGAGATAATTATGTCAGGTCTGTTACTGAGGTGCAATGATATTGCATGTAGAATTTCTTCTTTCGGACTATTGAATGCAACTCCATCTTCTAAGGCGCAGGCAACTTTGTAAAATGACGCGGCATACAGGTCCTCGGGAAAATCATCTACGTACATCCTGTAAAAAATAAAGAAGTCTATAAATAAAGAGGCAAATTGCAAAAGAGGCAACGGCAGAATAAAACAACAAATATTACTTGAATAACTTTCACTTAAGGACGAAATGGATACGCGACACATTTTATTTATGTTTGAAATCTTACTATTGATACCTACAACGATTCTATCTGTGCGCTCAGCTGGTAGGTTCAATTTTTTATGCAGCCTTTCGGTTAATAAACACGAAGTGCTACCGCTATCCAAAATCACACGAGCGACAACCTCGCGATTTTCGCTATCCCGCAATTTTACAAGCGCAGTCGACAGCAATACCTCGGCGTGTCCTGCCCCCCTAGTATCACTTAGTACTTGACTCATTACAAGGGAGCGCGGCCTAAGATTTTAGTTGCGGATTGATTTGATAGATGGCGCTCATTTTTCGTTTGTCAAACAGTCGAGAGATGTCGCTATCCCGTGCTGAATCGCGGTATCGTGTGTCTTTCACAGTTTTATATAATCAAAGCTGATTAGCTATAAAGTAAATTATTTTAAAATTAAAGAAGCTAGAACATTATGGTGTCTCTGATAAGTCGGTTAGTCTTATGAAATCGTATTTGTACAATAGAACTCAGAAAGTAGTAATTAATAGAACTGAATCTACTGGAGCCCCCATCAATATGGGTGTGCCACAGGGATCAATATTGGGCCCATTGCTGTTTCTAATTTATATAAATGACCTTCCCAACTACGCGAGTAATTTATGTGAGACTGTACTATTTGCGGATGATACTTCTTTAGTTTTCAAAGTAAACAGAGGTAATAACTGTTCGGACATGTGCGTGTGGTGTGAGTGTTCCTATCCTAGAAATTGATTTGACCATACGAAGATTTTAAGAAATAATTGTGAAAACTTGATGGTGAAATCGAAAAATTTGTGAAACCTATGTAGACTAAGTTATGGTCGATTATATAGAACACTCACACCGCCAGTCTCGCGAAAACGCCATACTTGATATCATAAAATATACTAGACGTATGTTAATAAAAGATATATGGAAAATTTGTGCTGAATTTGTGACAACTATTCACAAAATAATCAATTCATTATCATGATTAATTTGGATTTTATAAGGGTTTTTTAGGAACACTCACACCACACGGTGTGTGGTGTGAGTGTTCCTGAAATTACTAACTTTACCTGAATAATATTGAAATTTTATTATTGTATATGATAATTTGTATTCAGAGTAAATTTGTGACACATAAATCTTGTCACAAAACGTGATAGATCAAGAGCAATTAAACATTTTGTTTCTTTTTCAATGCTCGTGTGAGTGTTCCATATTTTGGCATTTATTTGATTATCCAGACCTCGTATACGAGTGGAGGCTGCAGCCAAAATTGTGAAAAGTTTGTTCTTAAAATTTAAAACATCTTCTATTTCCGTAAGTGTTATACTTTAATAGTTATATATTTTTTTACATTTTCAAAGGAATATTTTATGTAGGGTGGGTATGTTTTTTTATTTTGTCGGACACAATTTTCGTCTACCCTCGTATTGGCTAACCTTTACTCGTAGTTTGGCGTTGTAATAATTTTATTTTTATTGCAGACTGTTGTTAAATTCTCCAGTGTTTCTGTTTACTAATAACAAGTAACCATGTAAGTTATTATATTTTTCTATAGGTACTTTTTATTTATTTTATCTAATACTAGCTTTTGCCCGCGACTTCGTCCGCGTGGATATTCGGAAAATTCCTAGGGAACTTTTGACCGGGGGGTAATTATGTAACTCTGTTGCAATCAAATCTGGCAGAATCTGTGTGCCATTCCAAATCCGTTCAGCCATTTTTTGCCCCCCCGACGCAAAAAGAGAGGGGTGTTATAAGTTTAACGTGTCTGTGTATATGTCTGTGGTATCGTAGCTCCTAAACGGATGAACCGATTGGTAGGGTAACCATGACCTGATCAGCCGTTTGAAGATCATCAGCTCTTTAATAGTTGATGAGGGGATCTTACTAACTTCCATATATCCTATCGATTTGAAATTTGGTACAGTATTACTTTAATGAGCTTTTGATGAGAGGATCTGACTACCTTTCATGTGTCCTATCGATTCGAAATTTAGTATCATGTTATTTCAATGAGATTGGAAGTATTTAAGGTAAGGTAACCATGACCTGATCAGCCGTGTGTCGGGGGTTGATTGAGTAACAAACATCTAAACATCCAAAACATTAAACTTTCACATTTTTAATATAAGTAATTCCCGTTCTCGTTCCTATTCCCGTTCCCGTATTTTACTTAGGGGAAAATTTTTACAATAGTAAAGATGATCCTGTTATTTTACATTCTCTGTCATACGGACTTTTAGACTTAAATAAAAAAGTGACTGTGACATACAGACGGACAGACAGACAGACATGACGAATCTATAAGGATTCCGTTTTTGTCTTTAGGCTAAGGAACCCTAAAAAGATGTTATCGAGCCCAATAAAATGTAATACCTAGGTACTATAGCGTAAGTAACAAAATAACCGTTACATAAAGATGCTGGTAACAATAAACGCAACCCTTAATTGCACGTTATCAACCATAAATATATATTTTTTACATTTCGTGTTGTATCTATTTTTTGTAATAAAATGCTTAAACAAAGGTTTTTTCCCGCTTTTTGTTTATAGGCATGGTCACCCTACATAAGACTTTCCTTTGAAGATGTAAAAAAAATGATAACTATTATAACACTTACGGAAATAGACGATGTTTTAAATTTTAAGAACAAACTTTTCACAATTTTGGATGCAGCCTCCACTTGTATACGAGGTCTGGTTAATCAAATAAATGCCAAAATATGGAACACTCACACGAGCATTGAAGAAGAAACAAAATGTTTAATTGCTCTTGATCTATCACGTTTTATGTCAAGATTTATGTGTCACAAATTTACTCTGAATACTAATTATCATATACAATAATAAAATTTCAATATTATTCAGTTAAAGTTAGTAATTTCAGGAACACTCACACCACACACCGTGTGGTGTGAGTGTTCCTAAAAAACCCTTATAAAATCCAAATTAATCATGGTAATGCATTGATTATTTTGTGAATAGTTGTCACAAATTCAGCACAAATTTTCCATATATCTTTTATTAACATACGTCTAGTATATTTTATGATATCAAGTATGGCGTTTTCGCGAGACTGGCGGTGTGAGTGTTCTATATAATCGACCATAACTTAGTCTACATAGGTTTCACAAATTTTTCGATTTCACCATCAAGTTTTCACAATTATTTCTTAAAATCTTCGTATGGTCAAATCAATTTCTAGGATAGGAACACTCACACCACACGCACATGTTCGGACGAAGTAAATAGTGCCCTCTCTAAAGTTTCACACTGGTTTAATAGTAATAATTTAGCACTTAACCCCAAAAAAACTAAATGTGTAAAATTTTCTTTACCTAATGTTGAGCAGACAAAATTAAATATTAAATTGAATGATGATAAAGTAGACTTTACTGAGAGTACAAAATTTCTAGGTATTACACTAGATTCTCGATTGCAATGGGATCCACATATTGAAGCCTTGTCAAGTAGACTTAGTTCAGCGGCATTCGCTGTTAAGAAAATAAGGCTTTTAACTGATATTGAAACGGCAAGGTTAGTATACTTTAGTTATTTTCATAGTGTAATGTCTTATGGACTGCTATTGTGGGGCTCAGCTGCCAGTTTTGAAAATATTTTTGTACTCCAAAAAAGAGCTGTTCGCGCCATATACAATCTACGGCGGAGAGATACCTTGAGAGAATTGTTCAAAGAAATAAATATTTTAACTTTGGCAGGCCAATATATTTATGAAAATTTAGTTTATGTAAGGAAACACTATGATTCATTTGATAAGAACAGCAACATTCACCAGTTTAATACAAGAAATAAAGATAAACTTGCCGTTCCAAGATTTAGGCTTGCAAAAACGAGAGGTTCATTTATGGGGAAAGGCATAGCCTTTATTAATAAAGTTCCACAACAAGTGATTGATCTTCCTTTGCATGAATTTAAAAACCATGTTAAAAAAACGCTCATGGGTAAAGGTTATTATAAAGTTGACGATTATCTTAAAGATCAAAATGCGTGGAAATGATGTAACACATAACTTGCTAATATAAGAACTTTGTTGAAGTAATATAATAAGTCTATGTTGTTGCCAATAATCCTGTCACCCTGTTGTAATTATCTGGTAACGATATATTCAAGTTTGTAAATATCGTTACTTATGGCTGTTACAGCTGATAAGTTTCTTGCGCCCGTTCTTCTTGTCAGCTAAAAAAGTCTGGAACGGGTGGTAGAAAAATATAGACGATTCAAAAGTACTTAATAATTAAGTTTATTTGAATAAAGCTTATTTCACTTTCACTTTCACTTAAATTTATTTCATGACATAGCGGTTACCTCCCAAAAAATTACAAGTCAAGATTTATAGAAACCTACTAGTACCTATATTATAATATCGTACACCTTTTGTCACATTTCGTTAGATGGCGTTGAACACTAGGTCTGACTGATAACTCTATCTCTAGTATAATAATGTACTCTATGGGCTAGGCCCTCTGAACCTGACGGCTCGCACGTCACAGAGATGCTCCTCCCCGTAAGCGCGACGCTCGGATTATGAGACTGCATCGCCACCGCCGGCGCCGCCTGAGCCGAGTCGTGCGCCCGCACATTGATATCGCGCTCGGCCATAGCTGAAGCTGTAGGTACTGGCGAAGACAACTCTTTTGATGCACTAAACTCGATCATGTGAATAAGTGTGTTATGCCTACGCTTGCATACTTTACAACCGGGACGCTTACAAGTGTTAGCGAAATGACCACTACGGAAACAATTAAAACATACTTTATACGTAGGTAACAACTTGTAACGTTCCTCGCTACTTAATGCAAGAAACTTAAGACAGTTATTCAAATAATGATCCTCATTGCAACTAGGGCATGGTGTCATTAACGAATGAATTCGAATCGTGTTTTTTGTCACTCTGATAAGAAACCATAGCTTTAATTTTAGGTGCACCTTTACTATGAGTCGCATTGTTTTGTGACATTTCAATAGTCTCAATTAAGTCAGCGCGATTACGCACAAAGGAATGAAAGGATTCTAAACTAATCGGCTTATCTTTAGATAAATTACCTTTGTGCTCCTCCCATTCACGATATGTTTTCGTATCCAACTTTTTCGTTATAATATAAATCAAAAGTGTATCCCAATGATCTACTGGTTCTCCGAGTGTTTCCAAACAACGTAAATTCTTATTGACCATATCGATCATCTGTTTTAAATTAATGGACGACTCTTTTGCGATCGGTTCGATGTTAAACAAAGATGCAACATGATTTTGTACTAACAAACGTTTGTTATCAAACCGGTCACATAAAAGCTTCCAAGCCACAGAATAGTTTTTAGCGGAAAACTCAATGGATTTAATTACCACAGCAGCTGAACCTTCTAACGACGCCCTCAAGTAGTGGAACTTGTTTATTTCATCAATCTGATCATTTTTATCAATTAGGCTAGAGAAGATATCATGATATTCCATCCAGGAATCATAGGAACCTCTAAACTTAGGTAGGTAACGAAATCGTGGGCAATTTAACAAACTTATTATTAGAACGAGCACTACTAAATTCACTTTCAACCTTTTGCGTTTTCTGAAAATTCTCTAAAATACCCTGCGCTTTAGCAAGTACACGATAGTAATTATTTTCAAATTCAATTCGTTCAGATAACTGCAGATCATCATCAACAAGCATCTCGATATTTGATTGTATCTCATCAAAGGTGTTATACAAAGATTCAAGCTTACCGGTTCGCAATTGTAACTCCCTGACATCCTGATCACTCAGCGAAGATTCATCCAAAACGGACAAATAATTAGAAAATGATGTGATACGACCTTTAATATAGCCTCGTTTTTTTACTAAGTCCTTTTCATCTGGTGATTTAGAAGGCTGGGGTCGCGTTTCGTCTGTCATCCTGGAATTGATACAACTGACAACGTTTACTTATGCCCTTAGGACTATTAGAACACTGAATCTTTGAAATGAGGATACAAACCAATCAACTATTTTACAAATGCAAAATTGAAATAAGTATTTTACAATAGGAATTAATGATGATTAAAAATTAATAGTTTTCGAATTTAAATTATTCAAACATGAAAGTATGCATTAAACAATAAAATATCTACAAAAAGTAGACCATCAGTACCTGCGATATAAATGACAACATTTAGAACGAGTGTTTAAAAATAATGATAAATTGGTTAAAATGAAATGCTAGTTAAATTAAACAACACAAAAATAATAATATTTAAACTAGCTTTAGTAACCAAAATTTATCTACACTGCGTACTGCCTTTATACTGCGTAGTAGGTACTATATTATAATGAATATTCCAAACGGAAAAATAACGCATGTAGGTCCTTTTATTTGTATGGATTTGCTGCGTTCGGAATTCTGAAGCAAGAAAATGAGGAAATAAATTAAAGATTGAATCAATTTAGACATGTGTAACGATTTTTATTTGGAATAGGTAGATAGTCAACAATAATCTTCATCCTCCTCATAACCTAGTGTTTTTTGATATAGGGATGTAAATATCTTAAGCGTTGAGATAATTATGTCAGGTCTGTTACTGAGGTGCAATGATATTGCATGTAGAATTTCTTCTTTCGGACTATTGAATGCAACTCCATCTTCTAAGGCGCAGGCAACTTTGTAAAATGACGCGGCATACAGGTCCTCGGGAAAATCATCTACGTACATCCTGTAAAAAATAAAGAAGTCTATAAATAAAGAGGCAAATTGCTTTGTTGGCTATCATTTTGTATTAAACACATCAGCCATCTCCTTAATTGAGAGACAATTTAGTTTTTTTTTTGTACTTAACAGGTTGAAAATTCAAAACATGAATCCATTATTTTTACCTATTATCTACTGAACTATGCAAATTAAAAAAATAAATCTTACTTCAAGCATTTCTTCATATACTCGTAGTGTTCCAGAAAACAATAGCATGGTCCGAACTGGATGAACATCGGCGTGCTAGGAGTAGCTTCATCTAACACGTTTTTATCATCGACAAAAGCGGAAGCCTGCGAATGATCCACAGCTGAAATCGACTCCACAGATTCCCCAAATCTCCTCAAATACAACTTCCTCATTAGCGTGGACGTAGTAACAGGCATTTGTTTATTTATATCAAACTCTAAAGTTCTCTTATTGTATTCTTCATGAAAATGATCTACCGCAACTTCGCGCTTCACTTCAGTCAGTATTGATTCCAAGTCATGAGTTGCAGACAGTTCGTTTATCTTTTTGCAAAGGGACTGAATAAACCAAGATCCGTCGAGTTCATGCCTGGAACAGAAAATACATACAATGACTGGTGTTGTTCTATCTCACGAAGACCGTTTTGCTATGAATTTTGTAAGGCATGCACATACACATTGTTTTAGTGTGCGTCTGCAAGCTCTCGTATCACGCAAACAAAAAAAAAAATCTGCATGTGCACGCTTATCAACATTCATAGCAAAACGGACTTCGTGAGATAGTAGAACATTACACATTTTCTTAATACTGTGATTTGGGCATACGGGTCAGTGCTTGCTTGACCTTCATCTCATCTGATGTTAAGTGACGATAGACCGAAGGTGGAAGCGCACTACACCCGGAATCCTCAACCACTGAGGAACTGGCTATCTGATGCCTCTAACTCCCCACACTAATCAGAGCACAACAATATTAAATTGTTCTTATGGCGTCAGGCTTAAAAAAGGGGAAGATGGTGATATCTAGCCAGGTGAAAATCGAACTTGAAGCAAGCCCTACCACCAACCAATATAAGGAACTATTGTACCCCCCTTCTGGGAATCGAACCCGGCACCCCTGCGTCAACAAACACATCCACAAAGGCGGTTGTACCACGTTTCGGCACCTTTGCAGCTGCCGTGGTCACAGGTGGCTGCAGTCCCCCGAGACAAGTGCAATCAAAAACCAAATCAAAACCAAACTAATTATCAAAAACATTAAAACCTGCAAACTTTACCTATGAGAAGGTTTTCCAATATAGGAGCTGTGCATAATGAGCATATCAGATTCAACTGGCAACGTGTACGGCTCGATCTCATCGTCATGATCCTTTTCAGTCTTCCCTTTGTATGGAGCCAAGACAGGAACACCTTTGATATCTTCGCCACCTCTGCAAGCCTGGAATGTTTACACTGTTTTTTAAAAAGAAGAGCTGGATGACTCATGCGCCTGCTATTTTTAATGTCTTATCTGTGACTGCGGCGGTTTCAAAAAATCATTCCGATAAAAATAACGTTTTGAAGTTGACAATAGGTAAATACCCGTTCTTAGGTGTGCTATTACACTGAAAATGATAACATAACACGGCAAAATGCTTTTTGTTTTCGTAGTCATATTTGGGGCAACATGAGAGTTCTGTTACAGACCATCTTTTATTTTTGCTTGATCGCCTGCTTGTACTGTATGTATGGCCGTATCATTAGATTGATATTTTACAGTTCCGAGCCTAGAAATCGTATTTAATATGAATTTCTGCATGCGTTCCTGAAAAAAGAGTCTTGACTCTTGACTGATAGTCAGTTCAGAGGGCGGGAATCGAACCCAGGGCTTGTGGACGACGACTCGGTGTTTAGCTATAACTACTCGACTAGAGGTCTTTCTCGCTCTTCATGTATTAGTTACCTATCTAGGTATAACTAAAACGCGATTGAACCTCGCGGTGCGACTGGACGGCGCTACCAGCTATATCATAATAGTGGAAAGTTGATAAATTGTCATTACCTGAATTATAAGAATCTTGGGCTTGGTGGCTAAAGTAGGCCTTCTATCGATTTTAAAATGATTGATGATTTTCAGCTCACTGAATGGTTGGTCTTTAGCCCTGATGAGACCATGGCTACAACCATGCAGTGGTGTGCATACCATATAGGCAGTTAGGCAGTGCTTACCTCATGACGAACCTAATAAACATAGATACCACTAGTCACTAGTGTTAAAGTAAAAAATAATTAATTGGTTCCGTTAATATTCTATAATAACCAAACTTCTATTGAACACTCAGTTAGTAAGCAAATTTTCCTTGCGCATCATTCCTACCTACGCGCTACGGTAAGGTAAGCAGTCTCCAGAATGCATATTTGAATTTGAAGGAAGCAAGGAGCGTTTCATACAAAACTCATTTAAAAAAAATCGGTAAAAGTTATACGACCACAGAAAAAAGTGCGCTCTTTGTACGTGTAAGGTTCTAAAACATGACCTTCGCAATATAACAGCGCTAGGTAATCATGCTTACTCGGGCTACCTCGGACCACGCGCCGGGCGGCCGCGGCCGAACGATTTTTACCGAGAAGCCGACGACGTTATTATTTGTCTCACTCGCTCCTATGCACAAACCGCTCGCTCCCAATCCGTGTTTTATTATCTCACGAGTGCGGGTGAATTTAACAAGTTTCAACCTTGTTACCTTGTCCTAAGAGTGTTGATACCCGCGCTAAATAGAATGTTTGTTTTCGGAAATAAAGATGCAAGCAATGCGGTTGTCATATTTTGTTTGTTTTTAGTTCCGTTAGTTTCTGCAGAGAAAGCAATAACTTATATTATATATATTTTTTGTCTTCTTGTCTTAACACCACGCGCGAGTTAATGAGAGATATTTTTATTGTTTTGTTATTTTGTTTTTGTGTAAGTACTTAACTATTTAGTGTTTTTTCTGTGAAAACAAAAAGAAATTGCTGTGTTTTGTGATTAAAATATTACCTAATTAAATAATGGAGAAATTAGTAGAGTGTGCCGATTGTGGTGAGAATTCGATTTGTTTACAAAAATTACGTATCCTTTCGCACAGTTTTCGTTCATAGAAAAAATAATGGCCGCTTTTGGTCGCTAATGGATAATTTATACCTAGGAAGCAACTTCACATATCATAAGTTTACAACGTGAAGAAAAGGCAATATAAAAGTGGTTGGTAAACAATTAAACATCCTTATTACCTACTACTACTACTACGTCGAATCCAACTCGGGTGGGCAGCATTCGGGAAGCTTCGAAAAATCTTCGCGTCCGACTTACCTCAGTGTCTCAAGACGAAAGTCTATGAACAGTGTGTGTTGCCAGTGATGACTTACGGCAGTGAAACGTGGTCGCTAACTATGGGTCTCATAAGGAGGCTCAAGGTCACCCAGCGTGCAATGGAGAGAGCCATGCTCGGCGTTTCCCTGCGTGATCGAATCAGAAACGAAGAGATCCGCAGGAGAACTAAAGTAACCGACATCGCTCGAAGGATTGCTCAGCTGAAGTGGCAATGGGCGGGACACATAGCGAGAAGAACCGATGGCCGTTGGGGCGGAAAGGTTCTGGAATGGCGACCACGCACCGGACGGCGCTCCGTGGGTAGGCCCCCGACAAGGTGGACCGACGATCTGGTGAAGGTCGCGGGAAGCCGCTGGATGCGGGCAGCGCAGGACCGATCGTCGTGGAGATCCTTAGGGGAGGCCTATACCCAGCAGTGGGTGTCGTGCGGCTGACATGATGATGATGATGATGATTACCTACTAATAGTATTAATTTTAAAATGATAAGAGCTTAATTACAACTGTTTAGATGTAGATTGCCTACCTAGCTTGAAAACCAATGCACGCCTCTGCAACCATGAGTCAACACCGCGACAGCCACACACCCGTAATTGGGGAAATCCTGGCCGCCAACTGTATTGAAAAAGGTGGTTGTTATATTACGTAAATCTCTCTGATGTTGTCGGTACAATCGTTTTGGTTGCTTGCTATTGCTAGCACCCTTGCCGTCAGCTGTTAAATGACAGAGCTTTTACACGGCATTTAACGCCATCTCGCTTACACTGTTACTTTAAATATGTTTGAACAGCTATTGGTTGTCTGCGACTAGGTTCAACACTAGTGTCGCGAATATCGGATATCCGCGAGATAAGATACATAGTGTGGAACGGCCCTTAAATAGACACTATGGTATGCACTATGGTCTGTGGACTCTATGGTTGATGTAATATAACCTAAATGTGTGGTAAAGAGATAATGCCTTTTTACGATTCCGCCATTACGAAGGAAGACCCTAGATGCAATAGAATATTTATAGTGCGCTCACGCTGAGGGCGGCGTCGTGCGGGCAGGACGCCGAAACACCCCAGCTAAGTGTCTTATCTAAGCCCTTATGTAAAACATTGTATAGTGAATAAGAGCGAGGCAAACCATGTCTGCCGCGAAACTCACTGAGCCAACGAGCCGGCATGGTTTGTCTTGTACTAATATACCCGATATGATTACAATTCTCAATGCCGTGTACTATAACGTATAAGCTAAGTATGCTCCACTTATTGCACGATATACTCACCAGGACGGGGCTCGGCCAATGCAGATAGTAATGCTATATGTGAAAGGTTCACTAACATTGGGTACGTATACCAGTATTGCGTATGAGTTGCTCGCTATGTACGATATCAATGTCTTTAGCCTAAGGTTGCGGTCGATTACTTACGTATGATGCATCATTAGGTAGGTGGGATACAAGTGCCTAGGTAGTTCCACGGAGTGACTCATAGTCCACGTGAAGAGGAGCACAAGTGTCTTGGTAGTACCACGGAGTGAGGCTCATAGCCCCGTGATGAGAGACTCCTTCTCTACGGGCACCATTGGCCCGGTGCCCGATGGTCGGTGGGGCCTTAGTGCCTTAGACCTATCCACGGAGTGGCGCACAGCCCCGTGTAGAGGGGCGGTTCCCCTACGAGCACTCTCGCAGTGCTCGACGGTCGGTGGAGCAAAAGCTTTAGACCTTAGGATCGCAGGGGCGCATCCCCTATGGGGCCATGAAGGCACCCAAGGTCGGTGGGGCAGAAGCCTTAGACCTTAGGATTACCAGGGTCTGGAGCCCTGGCCGGTTAACGTTCCTATTGCGTACCTCTATGAACGTGGACCCCTGGCGGGGGTCCCACAGTCCGTACCGAACGTCATTAAATAGTTAGTCACGTATACGGAGCCGGTATGTCTATAATCCTGGGCTCACAAAGAGTCATACAGATATGTGTGTTTATATTGCTATAGCGAGGTTTCCCTCGGGCTGTGTTAGACTAAGGCACTTAGTCGTTCTCACGGTGAGAATCAACCATTCCTATTTCTACAGATGGCGAAGCGAAGCAGGTTCGGGGCGCGTGAGATATGAGCGAGCCTAGTCATTCTATAGAGTGACAGAAAGGGCCAAGAATCTACGCGGAATTACTTCTCATCAGATCAAGGTACGAGCCATGAGTAACGCATTATATTCTCATCAAGATGTCGTGGTATCGACCATTCTGTTTTCCCCAATTCACGAGTGGTTGTCGCCACGACAAATGGTGGAGGATAGGCTGAGATTTTACCGTGGCCGTCGAGTTTGGTGGCACACGGAATGAACCCAAAAATAAGATTTACAAAGATGAGAATATTGTAAATTGTATTACATTGTGGCTCGTGTTTACATCTGATTGTTCAGTAATGAAAGTTCATTTTAATCCTTTTCGATATTTTTCAAAAGTAAAATAGTGTGTACATGTTATTTCATGTAACATAAATGAGAGGCGTAATTACGCCAAGAAGTGATTTACGAATTTAGCGATTTTGTGTGCACTTAAAGCGAATTTTATTAAAAGGGTGTGAATATGATTCAAATTGTGTCAATGAACCGGAAACGCGAGAAAACTGCGTTCACATTGAGATCTGCAAATTGGCGATAGAATAGTGTTGCCAGACGGCGGAGTTTTACTACCAACTTGGGAGTTTCCAATCACCTGTCAAGAAGAATGGAAAGTACATCGATGGCCGACTGATATAGAATAAAGATATCTTATTTACCATATTATAAGGAAATATATTTTTAATTTACTTGTTGTCAATAAAAAATAATAACAGGAAATGAAGTATGAATTTCTTCCCCTCCTCCATATGCGAACAAATAAAGGTTTTATGAAAATTTTACTCTTTAATTCACCCTTTAAGTCTGTTCTACCTATTTACTTAAAATTTGTCATATTTGTCTGTCGATTGACAGTTCGGACTAAAAACAAAATTCGATTTCGTTTGCACATTTCATAATGACATTTTATTAGTCTGAAGGAAGACCGAGTTTCAACCTTCTTACGACACCGTCATGCAAAAGGTTTTCGACTTATTAACCTTTACAAAAAAAAAAAAGGCGGGAGACTGTGTGACAGTCTGTACTTATACTGCGCAATTGGTTTAAGTGATAACGGAAGTAAACAACCTCCGAGTGCGTGCGGTGCAAAGTTGTCTTTTGACACACGACAGCACGCTAAGTTAAACAGGTGAACTGCGAAAATATCCTTATTACGTACGACATAAAGGGTCTCAAGGTCAACACGGATAGTCTGATGCGTCGCTGACTGTACATTCTTGAATAAAGTTGAAGTATATCGGTATGTTGTCAATTTCTTAACAATGTGTGAGAAATAGCTATTATTTTTCAAGTGATGATGATACACGATACGTATACACAAAATATTATTAGTGACGTTTTTGTCATCAAGCTATAGTTACTAGCACTCTTTATTTTTTTATCTGTGATTCATAATTTGTAATGATCAGACAATATAGCGATATCTCTGATAGAGATTTGAATTTAATTTAATCAAAGGACTAAGTTGTCACCCTTTAATGGTTTATTTGTGTCAGTAATACTTGGATGATACAACTATTTCTTACACACCACAGAAATAAACGAAACTTGATTTATGTGCCAAATATGACCTATCTATCTATGTTATAAGATGAGATTATTTAGCCCATGATATTTTCTATGAGAAATGTACCGATCATTGTAGGAATACGATTTTAATCGGAAATAGCGCAAACGGGAGGAAACCTCATTGTTTGGTATGGTAACACTTGTCCGGTGTAGGTCGGAAATTCATTAGAGTGAAGTTGACGCAAGTCAATTATGACATACATGAACAGTGCTGATCAGGGGCACCACCATAGTATTGAGTCGATGAATCGAGTTAGTGAATCGAGTCAACGATTCGAACCAATGATTCGATTCGACTAGTGAACAGCAGTTGATGTGACTCGACTCGATTATCGATTCTTAATAATAATGATTGATGACGAATTGTTCGTATACTAAATCGATACTGGTTATTGATTTTTGATAACGATTTTCAAACTATTTATTCTCGAACTCAAACGGAATATTGTGTAAAGTATTTGCGATAAAAGGAACCGAGACCACTAGTTAAGACAAATCGATTTTTCCGATCGTTCGAATGTCCGAAGGTATAGATAAGCTATGTGAAATTGTTTTCTATTTGTAAACTTATTAAAAGTTATGACATTGTAATAAGGTATGGTCAATGGTGTGACATAGCAACGTTTGGTTGCAATAACGTGTTTCAATGATAAAAGGTTCTATCTCGAACCAAGGCATACCTGTGGGTCCGTCGACTAAAAACAGAGTTGATACGAACTGACTTGACGGACGTGTGTGATACATTGTTGTTTCGTTTGAACACGAATAAAAACTTGCCAGGGAAAGTGGCAATATGTTGCAATTGCAATTGCGGTCGAAGCGTTACGATGGCAATGAGATTTAGCCATGATATAACCTCTGGGTTTTGGGGTATCTATTGCGCCGATACATAGTTTCAAAGACGATATATGATTCATAACACCCATCATTAATTACTAAGCAGACTTATTAATAGAAAATAAGGAAATATTTTTAAAATAAGTATGAAGCTATTGACAAGACAAGTACAAATCAAATAATAGAAAACCATAAAAGCATTGTTTTCATACGATCTTCGTTATGGCTTGCGATCGAATAGGAACTCTGACTTGAATCAACCAGCTAGTTTGAGTCGTGGTCCGATTCAATTGAAGAAGAACGCCTTTTTGACCTGTCAAAATATAAATTTAATCAGTTGTAGCGTATGTACAGATAACTAAGCTCATTAAATTGCAGTTGTACTACTTATAAATCGCTGACTGAGATAAAAGTCAGCAACACAGAAATAAAGAATATTCGTAATGAGGATTGTCAATAATGTACACAATATTGTGCAAATAAATATTCTGATTGTCAATAATTACCTTTAGTGTAAACCAGAACATATTGATTTTATCATTAAATACCAAATTGAAGTTCAATAAATACTAGTGTTCAATGGTCAAAGCAACTAGTCAAATTAATATTATTATTATTATACAATAACTTTCAAAGAGGCTATGTAACGCGTCATTACTTGTATGGGAAGCTGTCATTGTTCTTTAAAACGTAAGTTAGTCCATCTATGAATCGAGTTATGCGAATCGATTATGATGATAGTCCGTCACTAGTAACTACGCCAAACAGCTCTACCTATCTAATTTTCTCTTTGTTGACAATTTGATAATATCTTCATGAAAGTTTCAAAGTCATAAGTGTGATAGTTTGTTTTATGTGAAAAGTGAATTAAAACTCCCGTAAAAGATGATAATTACCAACGGGTGAGTCTTCTGTTATAGATACTTATGTATATCTTACACGAACGTTGTAACGAAACGTGAATTCACATATGTAAATTAGTAAATAAACTTTGCTAAGTTTTCCGATAGTTTGTTGTTTTTAACTAACTAAATCAGTAATTAATGAAAAGATCAGTAATCACGTTAAACATAATGACATGATAACGTTTCGATAATTAGTAAACGTAATAAAGAATTAGAAATGAAGTGAGTACCTATTGCAGTTTCATATGAAAAATGAAAACTTTTATAAAACTCAAGTGCTTTAGTATTGAAGGAGTAAACTTAGATTAATTCTAGGTTTAGGTCTACAACTTTATTCTCATAAAGATATAACATTGTCACTTACATGAGAACGTTATATGTAGATAGATGTACCTACTAAGACAGTTCTTGGTTGCAAAAGCAAGGCAGATTAGGTAGATACTTGGTAACAAGACTAAGTAAGGATTGATTAATTTACAGTACAATTTTGGCAAATCAGTGCACAGATCCGTTTAATTAAACATACTATCTCCATAACTATTGAGTACTTACAACAGTAACTGGTAATGTTATACTGAACAAATAATTCTTTAAAATAAACTATGGTTCAACTTATCTTGAAACAAGTGTACTTGTAACAATAAATTATTTGGAACTGGATCGTTTTAAAGTAGAATACTATTGAGTTTCATATAGAAAACACCACCTTTGGGTGTACATAAAGGCGAGCCAAGTCGTCCTTTTTGAATAGATGGGAGAAAAATTATTTTATTCAATGTTATCTCAAAGATTACCTTCTCAAAGACATACTACCACATGCTTTAGTGTAATATGTTGTGATCATTCAATATTTAAAACAGCTGTACTTTACCATGTTACAAGGTGGAATACTTAAATGACTTGATTTGAGTAAATGCCAACTTTAGACACTCTACTAGTGGGTATAGATACATACGATGTATCATAGCATAAGAAAACTTAATGACTACATAATGATTATAGTACTTTTATTTAGTTTTTCTCTTATTACACGACACTCTTAGTACACGAGTGAACATGTCTATCAGTTCCATATTTACCATGATGAGAGACAATGTAGTAATGTATTACATTAAAGATACATTTAGTTAGATCATTGTTCCATATGGAAAATGAGCAAGTAAGTTGTCAATGAAGCATATCTATCATAAAGTCTATGTAACATAAAGAAGTGAAAGGTGTGACGGAGTTAATACCATGGATAGAAAAGACATATTAAAATAAGAAAACAAATACTTTTATTGCTTTAGAAGCGGACGTTTAGTAAATGAATGTTTTTCCATAAGAGAAGGTATGCTAGACTTGTAGCAACAGAGGATTACATAAGAATAAGATAAACCCGGTAAGAAATCCGAAAGATTCAATTTAGACTTGGAAGTTAATGTGATAAATGGTATAATATGTTACTTAGTAGAAAAACTCAATCTTCTGACCAAATGTTTGGTAGACTTTGGAATTTATACTATTCAAATCTATAGTTTTCAAACAGTTTAGACAAAACAAATTGGTGTACTTGATGATTTCATTTAAATATTGATAAGAAATCTTTGTTGAAATAATCTTAATAATTGGGCACCCTTGAATTGTTAATATTTTTCTACCACCGTTCCGGACTTTTTAACTGACATTTTCGATCAGATGACTGTCAGGTAACTAGGGTTGCCAACTATTGCATCAAATATAGTATTTTCAAGATTTTTAGTGTAAAAATAGTAGATGGCAAAAAGGTATAAAAGGAATGTAGGCCCTCAATATAGAGGATACTATGTTGTATGGTGGGGTTAGCAACGCTAGGTATAGCGGATACAAGAGACTTGTTAGCTTTAACGGAAATACTAACCATATTTGCAAACATAAATAATATTGTTACCAGATAAAGTGCAATAGGATTATTGGCAAAAGGTACTTATAGTAGCAAGTTGGGTATTATATCATTTACACGCATTTTATATTTTCTAATAGATCCCATAAAGCAGTGTTTCCCAACTGGTGGTAAGCATACCCCAGGGGGCGCGCAGCAATCCCATCTACAATGATTTCATACACCTGATTTTTATTTTATTATTCCTACAATAAGGAGTAGGTATACAAGTTTGAAATCTTTCTTGAAAGAGTAAATTAAGAAAACTGATTGGTAACCACTGCTATAAAATTTAAATGCCTTTGCTCTAATGATGAATTGAATTGTTTCGATCAAATTCCACAACGAATTTAAAAAAAAGAGACGTGCTAGTTAAAGAAACATCATCGAACTGTTTGATATACCCTCAGTGAGTATCCAGTGACTTAATCAAGTACAAGTTCTTAATTAGTAGTTACTAAACAGGATATGGATACTATCAAATAATGCTCAGCTAGCGAGTAATTTTATTTACTGCCCCAGTCAAACGTTTTGATGGACTGGGTTTTCTCCTTGCAAAGTCAAATGAAATATTATATCGGACAATACCTTTAAGGGGGGAGGCTCCGACGGAGTCTTAAGGAGAAGGTCTAAAAGTCTATTAAAGAGAAGGTCTAAAACTCTAGAATAAACTGTTTACATTCAAGTGCGTCATAGTTTGGTGGTTTCGATGAACGATAAAGATAATTGCTATAGTATTGGAGTGGAGTAGAAACAAAATAAAAAATGTATGAAAGGCTCATAGAACGGCTAAATAATCGGGAATTCAATATGGGTAATTTGGTATAAGAATCACCGTTCCGGATTGCTTTGATAGCTAACCTTTGATAAAGACAGAGTTATCTGATAAAAGCACTCAGCTAAACAAAGCATAGATACGTAGTGTTGCTTTTATTTAGTATTCAGCTGATTGTTATTAACTTACTTGCTAATTAAATAGAGCGCTAGTTTGAAATCCTTTATAGTTCCTAAAAGTAAAATTGATAATCATATAAAATGGCAATAGTTACCTATGAGATAGGAACGGTAATAGATATACGAACTTCAACGATAGTAGATATAGGGTTGAACTACATTCTGAAATCATCATAATTATTTTCTTCAAAAAAGTATTATGTCTTACATTGAGACTGTCGAAGGAAGAAAGTTATTGACAGATACTGTAAAGAAAACAAATTTAGTCTAAAGCCATAGAGAGATTGTGCCATATTTCAAGAACCCAAAGAGATATTTGCAATTAGTATTGCTTAGTCAGTAGGAAGGATATGGTCCCACCCACAAACCGCCATGTGTAGTATCGTGGCTGAAATTTGAAAGAAGGTCAAATAGTGTGGATCAAAGGGGTACAGAATGGCAAAGACTTGTTGAGAAATTCTCATAGATCAGCTAGTGTAGTTCAAGCTAAAAGTTGAGATACCTTTTTGAAAAATCTAGACGTTGATAATGAAACAAAATCAGTTGAAGAACTGTTGTTTACAAATAAAATTTTAGAACT
Source organism: Agriphila straminella (assembly GCA_950108535.1). Classification (NCBI taxonomy): domain Eukaryota; kingdom Metazoa; phylum Arthropoda; class Insecta; order Lepidoptera; family Crambidae; genus Agriphila; species Agriphila straminella. The sequence continues at coordinate 8,271,282 of OX467324.1, read as the reverse complement.
AGTAATCGGATAGGAAGAGGACTTTAGAAATAATCTGGCCAGTGATGGCATGATCAAAGGATCTGTTGACATGGAACGGTGCATCTGTTGAAAGTCAATTTGAGCAAAACAGACCTAAACAATTACAGTGGTCTGAGTCTTGAATTGATAAGAGCGAACACTCTGGACATACAATTTGATAACGAGCTCACTTTAAATTTTTTTGGCGGGAGTGTCGCGAATATCGGATATCCGCGAGATAAGATACATAGTGTGGAACGGCCCTTAAATAGACACTATGGTATGCACTATGGTCTGTGGACTCTATGGTTGATGTAATATAACCTAAATGTGTGGTAAAGAGATAATGCCTTTTTACGATTCCGCCATTACGAAGGAAGACCCTAGATGCAATAGAATATTTATAGTGCGCTCACGCTGAGGGCGGCGTCGTGCGGGCAGGACGCCGAAACACCCCAGCTAAGTGTCTTATCTAAGCCCTTATGTAAAACATTGTATAGTGAATAAGAGCGAGGCAAACCATGTCTGCCGCGAAACTCACTGAGCCAACGAGCCGGCATGGTTTGTCTTGTACTAATATACCCGATATGATTACAATTCTCAATGCCGTGTACTATAACGTATAAGCTAAGTATGCTCCACTTATTGCACGATATACTCACCAGGACGGGGCTCGGCCAATGCAGATAGTAATGCTATATGTGAAAGGTTCACTAACATTGGGTACGTATACCAGTATTGCGTATGAGTTGCTCGCTATGTACGATATCAATGTCTTTAGCCTAAGGTTGCGGTCGATTACTTACGTATGATGCATCATTAGGTAGGTGGGATACAAGTGCCTAGGTAGTTCCACGGAGTGACTCATAGTCCACGTGAAGAGGAGCACAAGTGTCTTGGTAGTACCACGGAGTGAGGCTCATAGCCCCGTGATGAGAGACTCCTTCTCTACGGGCACCATTGGCCCGGTGCCCGATGGTCGGTGGGGCCTTAGTGCCTTAGACCTATCCACGGAGTGGCGCACAGCCCCGTGTAGAGGGGCGGTTCCCCTACGAGCACTCTCGCAGTGCTCGACGGTCGGTGGAGCAAGAAGCTTTAGACCTTAGGATCGCAGGGGCGCATCCCCTATGGGGCCATGAAGGCACCCAAGGTCGGTGGGGCAGAAGCCTTAGACCTTAGGATTACCAGGGTCTGGAGCCCTGGCCGGTTAACGTTCCTATTGCGTACCTCTATGAACGTGGACCCCTGGCGGGGGTCCCACAGTCCGTACCGAACGTCATTAAATAGTTAGTCACGTATACGGAGCCGGTATGTCTATAATCCTGGGCTCACAAAGAGTCATACAGATATGTGTGTTTATATTGCTATAGCGAGGTTTCCCTCGGGCTGTGTTAGACTAAGGCACTTAGTCGTTCTCACGGTGAGAATCAACCATTCCTATTTCTACAGATGGCGAAGCGAAGCAGGTTCGGGGCGCGTGAGATATGAGCGAGCCTAGTCATTCTATAGAGTGACAGAAAGGGCCAAGAATCTACGCGGAATTACTTCTCATCAGATCAAGGTACGAGCCATGAGTAATGCATTATATTCTCATCAAGATGTCGTGGTATCGACCATTCTGTTTTCCCCAATTCACGAGTGGTTGTCGCCACGACAACTAGCACAAAATGCTTTATTATGTTTAACAGCAACAGCTCACGGTAGTTTCCCCGATAAGGGTTCCACTAGTTTTCAACAAATAACACTTACATTCCGATCCATCCAGTGTCTCCAATATTTCATCCTTCGTCAAATCATTTTTCACAATAACTTTGAAACCAAATCCGGAAAAGGTTTTCTTAAGATCTTCTACGTCCTTTTCTGTTCCTCATCTTTGTTTAAAACCATTAATGTTTTCCTGATTGAATATAACCAATAGGTGTTTCTCAAATTTTTCTAATTCATACGTCGTAGATGTTCTTGGCAAAGCTTTAGTATTTATTTTTGACAATACATTTACACTTTCATTTATCATCTCCACTTCAGCCTTGAGCGAATTGTCTTTTGGTTCTTCTGATAGAGTAAGCGGCACTTCTATTTCCGGTGGTGCTTTCATTTGACCGTCCATAATAATTTTAAATGCTTCAGTCTTACAAAATTCATTCAACACGCCATCAATATCACCTTCCAATCTAACAGCATGAATCACACTAGGATTAGTGTCATTTTCTTGATCCTTACTAAAATCTTCACGGTTTGAGTTCGCTACAGTATCCTGAAAAAAAATAAAAAAGTGACGTTTTCCCAACTATTTTGCAAATAAGAAAGAAATAAAAAAATAAATAGTTTTTTACAACAGGGACTGAAAAAAGGTCTTAAAAATTTTAAGTGGAGCGACTAGGGCATGTGGGGTATCATATGAAAGAGCGCTGTTTGCACATTTTAAAACATTTCTTTCTTTTTTTTTTAGGCCGCATAGTTTTCAACTTATGATGAAAAATGTAAAAAAAAATACCGTTCTCCCCCTTTATCTCCGAAGTTTGCAAATAGAAAAATCTGAAATAATTCTATGTGATAGTAGTTTATGTAAAGATTACAGGAAAAATAAAACGATGTCTCAATATAACACACTTTTTTAGAAATTCAAAAAACAAACAAAAAATTATTTTGTTTCTCTACCAGTCTACAGATGGCCCTAACCTAAGAAAAATTTATTTAGTTCTACTATCGGTCAAGAGATGGTGCTGACCTCATACTGCAATAATAATAATAATAAAGACTTTATTGCACATGATAGAAAAACGATACAATCAGAAAAAATAAGAAAACATACAATAGGCGGCCTTATTGCTACATAGCAATTTCTTCCAGGCAACCTTGGGCGAAATAAAATAAGATAAATAGGATAAAAGGGGAATAGGTGCACTTTAGAGGACAGAATATGAATATACAAAAATACTAATTTTATTATTCTACAGCTCTGCAGTGTATTTATTATGATGCACAGTTACTTGTTGTATGGTCTGTTATGTATGATGGTACGGAAACCCTCGATGCGCGAGTCCGACTCGCTCTTGACCGGTTATTTTTAATAGGTCCTCTGTATTCACTTGTTGTCCTTTACTCAAACCGATTGAAATTACAATTAAAAATAAAATACACCACAATGAAATCAACAAATAACCTCAATTTGAAAAATACCAAAAGAAAAGCAAAATTGCGCAGCAGCGTAGCCTACGTCCGTCCTGGTTGGTGTCTGGCAGCAAAGAGAGCGCGCCGCCTCCTTGCCGTGCCTTTTATAGGTGCGGCTCGGATTACCGACACCACTTTCTTCTCCTTGCTAACACGGCCTCTCCTGATACCCTGACGTCCTCGTCAGGCCATCACTCGCTGTCCGTGTCACTCAGCTCCAGCTCGGGTAGGTCAGGCCGCGACGATAGTCCAGGTGCAGGTTCCTGGCTCGTAGACGGCCCTGGTACGTCATCATCCAGCGCGGGCATGTCCAAACTGGGACATGGGCTTGGCTCTTCAAGCATGGGGTGGTCTTGTTCTGGTGCCGTGATGAGGTTTAGGTCATCGGCTTCGCTTGCTATAAATGCAAAGTAAAAAAGCACCGTTAGCATAAACAGAAATAGCATAAAAGTTTTGGTAAGTACAAAGTGTTAGTTATTATTAGATGTTTTATTCCATAACCATAACGTTTGTTTTCTAGAGCATTTTATGTCAACATTTTATATCAGTTTAATAATCACTAGTACTGCTCATAGCGCTACTACTTAATAGCTCTAAATCACAAACATAACTAAATATACACACTTAAGTGACAACACAAAATATTCATGCGAGAGACACAAGGTATGAAAGCTTTATTCACTAAGAATCTTGCATTTCATCACATTGTGGCTAGAGAGAGTCACTAGCAGGCGCTACAGAGCTAACCCACCACTCAGTGACTAGAACCACCGGTAGCATCCACTAGACTCGTAAGGAGCGTAGCTTTGCCACCTTCCAAAGAGGATCGAAGGGGTCCAAGGCCTGCAAATCCGATCAGAGGTCACAGTCAAAGAGGATCGGAGGAGGCCCTAGACCCACTTGGCCGATCAGACAGCTCACGAGGATCGGAGACGGCTCAAGGCCGATTCCGATCAGAAACCATACAAAAACAGTACAGGGGCACAGACTCAAATCCGGCCGAGCACGTCAGCACAAAACTCACCCTCAAAGAATGCAGCGCAAGTCTCAGGGGTCCATTCACCCCTCCATGGCACCATAAACTGAGCAGCAGCATACGTGGTTTTCCCGTATGCGCCTGCCACCAATCGCAGCTCATACCGCCCATTAGGCATGGCTCGGATGACTCGATAAGGCCCGCGCATGCCATGGTCCAGTTTTCCTCGGGACTGCGCCTACTTGATGACGTACACCAGGTCGTCTTTCTGAAACACATAAGGTGAGTGTCTTCGATGTTTAGGTTCAATTTTCTTTGATCGGACGGAGTGAAATTAAATAACGTGCTTACTGAACGATGCGTTTATTGAGACTAATTTTGCATGGCAAATGTCAGCGTTTATAAGTATCGGACATACCGCCCACCAAAAACAATAGTTTTTAAATAATTTCGTTACAAAAAAAACTTAGCATGCATATGATTTTAAGAAGTAAGAACACCAATTTTAATATATGTGAAATCACACTATCTTTAGTTCACGAACAGTCAAGCTAACAATGCATTAAATTATCTATCCTTTGATATTTAATTAAAGTTAAGTAAAGGTTTGAGTTTAAATACATTTTCACTAAATTGTTAATTACACTGATTATCATCTTTTGGAAGTAAAATTAATTTTGATAACGGTCTTTTAAGTTCATGGTTACCCTTGCACCGGACAGTAACTACTCGCACTAAATTATCAGCGCCGGGATGAAGATATTTGATTCTGCCGAGTAACCATTGAGTTGGAGGTGTCATTTCGTCTTTGATTACAACTAAGTCTCCAACACTTGGTGAATTTATTGCAACTTGCCATTTGTGTCTCTGTTGCAAAGTATGGAGATACTCGCGTTGCCACTGACGCCAAAAATCTTGCGTCATTTTTTGAATGACTTGCCATCGACTCAAAAGACTGATTTTTTTGTCCTCATAATCTAGATCAGGCACGCTAATCAAAGACTCCCCAATTATAAAATGCCCAGGTGTTAATGGAGTTTCTGTAGAATTGTCTATTTGACATAGTGGGCGTGAATTGAGGCACGCCTCGATTTGAGCCAGTAGGGTGACCATCTCTTCGTATGTTAGTCTAGTGTCCTTAGCTACTCGGTTTAAGTGTCTCTTGGCCGATTGAACTCCAGCCTCCCATAGGCCTCCATATGATGGCATTCTTGGAGGTATGAAGTGCCAAGTTGTACCTTCATTGGCTAATACTTCTGCCACTTCATTAGTATTATTTGCGTTCGTCCGAAATAAAACTTTCAATTCCTTGGCTGCTCCAACAAAGTTGGTGCAATTATCGCTCCATAAGTGTAAACAGCGTCCCCTGCGTGCTACGAATCTACGGAATGCAGCGAGGAATGCTTGCGAAGTCAGATCAGTGACCGCCTCAAGATGGATTGCGTGAGTACTCATGCAAACAAATAAACAGATGTAGCCCTTTGTAGCATGATGGCCACGACCTTTAGACGTCCTTATCATTACAGGTCCTGCGAAATCGACCCCACTGTTTATAAACACTCTATGTGGGTTTACTCTGACAGCTGGTAGTTGACCCATAAGTTGGTGCTTAACTCGAGCTTTATCGACAATACAAGTCTTGCAGTGACGAATGCATTTCTTGACAGCTGATTTAAGTCCAATGACCCAGTAATTTGTTCTTATATATGCCATCATAAGTTGAATACCACCATGCAACGTCTTTGTGTGGGCTTCTTGTATTATTAATTTTGTTATATGTTGTTTGTCAGGTACGATTATTGGGTTTTTTGTTGTGTCCGGGATTGAAGAATTGTGAAGCCGTCCTCCCACTCTTAACAATCCGTTCTTATCTAGGAACGGTGAAAGTGTGATCAGCGAACTTCTTTTGCTTACTGTTTTCTTATTCTTTATTTCGTCTATTTCTCTCCCATATACGACTTCTTGATAATATTTTATACACCTTTCTAGTATTTCTTCCATTTCCTTTGTTGTTATATAATTTTCTTCAATTTTTGATTTCTTTTTTGTGTACCATCTTCTACAGGACGCTAATATCCGCTTCATTCTAGATAGTGTTGAAAATCTTTCCCAAATTAGAGGTTCTTCTATAGTTGAATGCAAAGAAATCTTTATCTCTAATTCAGTTTGTGGAATATCACTTCTGTCATATTTTAGGTTCTCTTCGTGTAACCACTCCGGACCATTCCACCAAAGTTTTTGTGACGCCAGATCACATGCTTTTACTCCTCTAGTGGCCACATCAGCGGGGTTCTCAACAGACTGAACGTGTCTCCATCTCTCGTTGTCAAGAACTCGTGTGATTTCGGCTACTCTGTTGGCCACAAAGGTTCGCCAACGGTTTGGTTGTGATTGGAGCCATGACAGGACAACCATCGAATCAGTCCAGACGTGTACATTAGTTTTAGGAATATTGATAATATCCTGTAGATCACTCACAAGTTCTGCCAATAATGCTGCCGCGCAGAGTTCTAATTTCGGAACTGATAATTGTTTTAAAGGTGCAACCTTTGTTCGAGATGCTATTAACGTTAATCTTACAGTACCATCATCTTCAACCACTCTCAGGTAAGTAACTGCTGCATAGGCTTGAGTTGATGCATCTGCAAAACCATGGAGTTGTACATCTTTGTTTTTAGTGTTATTAGTTTTAAACCATCGCGGTATCTTTATATTTTGCAGATGTGTCAAGTCATTCCTAAAGTTTATCCACTCTTCACATATTTCTAGCGGTAGCTCGTCATCCCATCCTAAGCTAAGGAGCCACAATTTTTGTATTAACACCTTTGCTCGGATGACTACTGGTGACAACCACCCAAACGGGTCGAACAAGCGAGCCACATCAGAAAGAACAGATCTCTTTGTAATGGGATATGTCATTTCAGGTAAGTTAACTGTTATCAAAAATACATCTTCCTTTCTATCCCATGTCAATCCGAGAATCTTGATCACTTTATTCAATTTTATTTCTAATCTTTCTTCTGTATAGTTCTCCTTTTGTAAATGTTGTAAAACTTCTTCTGAGTTACTTGACCATTTTTGCATTTTAAATCCTCCTTTTTTCAAAATTTCATTTATTTCATCACACATTCTTTTTGATTCTTCTATACCCTCATTGTTCCCTAGCATAAGATCGTCCATAAAGAATGATTGTTTTATTACAGGTGCTGTGTCTGGATAACTACGTGCTTCATCATCAGCCAACTGGTTTAGAGTTCGTACTGCCAAATAAGGAGCTGCGGCTGTTCCAAAAGTGACAGTTAATAAATCGTAGCTTTCAAGTTTTTCATCGGGGCTGTCTCGCCAAACGATCCTTTGTAAATTAGTGTGTTCTTTCGTCATACGAATCATCCTATACATTTTAACAATGTCTCCTACTACACAAATTTCATACGTTCTCCATTTCACTATTAAACTTCGAAGATCAGGTTGTAGAACTGGGCCAACTAGCATCGTATCATTAAGAGAGCGACCTTCAGAACCCTTTGCAGAAGCATCAAAGACTACGCGCAGTTTACTGGTTTCTTTATCTTCGCGTACCACTGCGTGATGCGGTAAGTAGATTGCTATATTGTTTTCTGATTCATCGGATAGCTTCATGTGCCCCATTTCTTTGTACTCATGTATAACCTTTGCATAGTTGGATTTGAATGACGGACAATTCTGAAATTTCTTCTCTAGGTTTTGAAACCTCCTGATCGCTTGTTCCTTTGTGTTACCACACATTTTGATTGTTTCTTCAACTGATTGTTTTAAAGGTAAGTGTACAATGTATCTTCCATTATCGTCTCTTGTAGTTGTAGCTTTGTATATTTGTTCACACCTTTCCTCATCCTTTGTTAACCACTTCTTCTTTTTGTATAGTTCTGTTTCTATCTCCCAAAACCTTCTAAGTAAATCATTATCTTCTGCAACCATACTTGTAACATGTAATGTGATTAACTTGTGATTGTTGTTAATTGTATCTTCTCTTTGCCCAGAAAGAATCCATCCAAATATGGTTTTTTGTGCTATTATTCCATCAGACATTTTTATCAAACCATCTTCTATTATTTTACCGTACACGTCTGCACCGAGTAAAATGTCTATGTTTCCTGGGATGTGATAGTTAGTATCAGCCAAATTTATTGTTTGTAGTTGCGTCTCTTTCATCACGACTTGTTTTGAAGGTACTCTGGTAGAAATTGTTTTTAAAACATAAGCCTTCACTGTTCACCTTTACAGTATGTACATAAAGGCTGTGACTTAAAACTTGCGTGCGCTGAAACTTGCATATAATCTTCACTTTCATTGGTTGAAGCATGAAATGACTTGTGAGCTTGAGGTCTATCTCGTGATGATGAAGGTGACAAAGATGAGATTAATTCCAGGGTACGGAACCTTGTTTCCAGGAACTGCTTCATTTCACTCCACGTTGGCATTTCATCACCTTTAGTTTTGGAGGTGTGTTCTTCCCAGTCCTTTAATGACTCCGAGTCCAACTTCTGACCGACCAGAAATATTATTATAGGATCCCAAGAGTCTGTACAAATCTTCAAATTATTTAAACTGTGAATACATTCTGTTGTTATGTCCACTAATGACTTGATCTGATTAGGTGTAGGATTATTCACTTTTTTCTGATTAAATAATTTTTTCATAACTGAGTTCACAATCATTTTGTTACTGCCGAAACGCCCTTTAAGTAATTCCCAAGCTTGTGTGTAATTATCTTCCGTTATTTGTATGTGTCGTAATAACATCTCAGCTTCACCAGAAATACTTGTTTTCAGATAATGTAGTTTCTGTACATTGCTTATAGAAGTGTTGTGAACGAGCGCCGTGAACAAATCTTGATATGTGGGCCAATCTTCATATCTTCCCGAAAAAGTTGGTAATTGTATTCTTGGTAGTCGAGCGAAAGACAACTGACCTTCCGATGATACATTGGATGTACTAGAATGGTCTTCATTCCTCGGAGTTCGTTTTTCCAGCGTCAATAAAAGATCGGTTAAATCAGACTGAAGATTTATGTATAATTCTTCGTAAGTAAAGTATTCTTCTCTAAGGAAATACGGCATCGAACCCCTTTGCTCACGTGGTGTACACTTGATAAGTTTCTCATGCGCTTGTTTAAAATTATTCCAATAGTCTTCAATAGTTTTAAGTCTTGTTTTCACATAACCTACTGTTAGTCTCTGTTTCGGGCACTTTTTTATATTTCCTTGTGTTTTTGTTAACATACTAGCCACATCTTCTAATGTATTTAAATAAGCACTTTGTTCTGCAGTAGGCGTTGTCATGTTTACGTAGTTATTTATAAACTTCAATCAAAACAAAATAGCACGGCACGCATGCACTTCGTTACGAATCTTATCTTGTTTTTGTGAATAACGTATAGAAAAAACTGCACTCCAATACGTAAACAACTCGCGCACAATAGAACACCTGCAGCCAGTCTTCTATTCATCTATTGTATTCCAGCGACCCCGTCCTCGGTAATTTGTATCCGCACTCGATGGACCATATGTCTTCGATGTTTAGGTTCAATTTTCTTTGATCGGACGGAGTGAAATTAAATAACGTGCTTACTGAACGATGCGTTTATTGAGACTAATTTTGCATGGCAAATGTCAGCGTTTATAAGTATCGGACAGTGAGCTCCTACCCTTATTAACGTACTCGTCTTGTTGAGCCTGATTCCTCGACAGCCGCTCGGCCGTCCTTTGTCTTATCATTTCTCTCCTTTCTTCACGATTATTGGCAGAAGGATGTATTGCGACATCTCGCACAAGGACCCGAATTGCTGGAGTGGCACTTTCATGGCCTGTTAAAAGGTTCAATGCGGAAGTTTGAGTGGTGCGCTGCTTCGTCAGGTTCAGGATCAACTGCATTTGCCACAGCTCGTCGGCCCACTCGCTCCTCTTATGATTTACTTCGATTCTGAGCATGTTGAGAACAGTCCGGACGTACCGCTCTACACTGAGAAAAATGCCCATCATAAATGACGTGAATTCAGATTAAAATAAGATGGATTCACTTAAAGCACGGAGTATACTGATATCATCAAAAAGTACGATGATACTACTGTTGCTGATGATAACGGTATTTAAGATGACATGTCACCATACCTTTGGTAGGACGAGCATACAATATTTTTTATATTGTATGCTCGTCCTACAATATAAAATATTGTATGCTCGTTCCTACTACTTATGGTTACTGTCATTGTACATCGAGTTATATCCTATTATTTTTCCTACTATTTCTCGATGACATCCTCTTATGTCAAAAAATATAATATTCTTTCATTATATCTCAAGTTATGTCCTATTATTTTTCGTACTATTTATTGATGACTTCCTCATATCTCCAGTTAGGTCCTAATATTTTTCCTACTATTTAGAAATTATTTCCTCATATATTCGGTTGTTTCCTACTATTTATCGGTGACTTCCTAATATCCTTAGTGAAGTCCTACTAATTAAAATATACTTTTCTCGCATTTCGGGTTAAATCCTACTATTTAGCAACGATTTCCTCATATCTCCGGTTATATCCTATTACTTTACGTGCTATTTATTATTACATCCTCTTACCTTGGGTTATCCTAGTACAGTCGCCATCAGATATACTGTAGCAGAAAAGGTGATCAAATACTTCTGAACAGTTTAAAATATCAATAAATTCCATACACTTCGTTTACACTTTGTATGGAATTTATTGATATTTAAACTGTTCAGAAGTATTTGATCACCTTTTCTGCTACAGTATATCTGATGGCGCCTGTACTAGGATAACCCAAGGTAAGAGGATGTACCTAATAATAAATAGTAGGTACGTAAAGTAATAGGATATAACCGGAGATATGAGGAAATCGTTGCTAAATTGTAGGATCTTACCCAAAACACAAGAAAAGTCTATTTTAATTGGTTGGACTTAACTAAGGATATGAGTCACCTTATTTGCTACAATATATCTAAAGACGACTGTACCTACTACTTCTTTCTTACCTAATTCACATTCCTAAAATATAAAAAAGAGGATCGCGCATAAGTAAAAAATAACAATTTAAAGCATGTGAAATATAGAAAAAGTAATAGGTACCTTCATAACTTGGCAATATGCAATTGCATTAAAAACTTAAAGAGAACAGGAAGACACGTGTATAAAAAAACAGAAATAGTAATCAAGAGTAATTTTATTTATTTTTGAAAGTAACTTTAATTATTGCAATATCAATATTTCTTTTTGAAAGTAAGTAACGTTAATTTTTACAATATTATTTTTTTACTTTTATATAAGTAATTATTTATTAATAAATGTAATGTACAACAGAAAAAAGACACCAAAAATAATGTACCTACCTATTCGCAAATTGAGCACATAATAGTACTTAATTATAATAACACAGGCTTATCATTATGGTGAACAACTTTTACTTTGGGCACAACATAATTCGACGAAATTTACTTAAGGTGGTACCCTGAGCGAAAGTGGTGCAGCGGTGAATTATATTTAATATTATAATTCTAATACACAATTTTAAAAATATTTATCGTGGAGATTTTAGGGCCCACAGTCAGTATTTTTAGACGGTATCGTTACATTCCCTCGTAGTCACTGCTAGAAGTAGATAGTAAAACTGCTAAAAGTGGCCGTTTTTGACACATTTGCTATCTATTTCTACGAATGACTACGAGGGCATGTAGTGATACCTTCTAAAAATACTAGACCAAGGGCCCTAAAATCTCCACGATAAACATTATTAAAATAATTTTCTATTAATAACTTATTAAATAAAAACCTCTGAGGGCGCCACTTTCGGTCATACAACTACAGTTTTTTTCGATTTCAGAGTTTACCCGATAGTAAAAGTTATTTAATGGATGAGTACAATGCCCCCCTTTCGGCTTAATACACTATGCTTATAATCCCGTACCTTTATGCTTATAACAATCACAGTATTTGTCAGTCAAAAATAATTTACATAGTTAAAAATAAATACCTATTTAGCATGTCACAACTTACTTACGTACCTAATTATACTCATGACACTAAGAACAATCTTTAGGAAAATCCATAAAATATGCAAAATAATTTAATAAGTAAAATCATGATTCGCTTTCAATGACTTAAGATAAGAACCACCCAGCATTCTGCAAGATACTGTGGGTTACACCCACCGTCTCCGTCAAATCCTTCCAATATTTCTGCTCGTGATGTTTGCCAATCTTTCCTGGAGCGACGGGCAGGAGCCGCAGGAGGTATGTTAAATAAGCAACCGAGGAGTAATATGACAGCAATGAAATTTAGTCTCTGGTTTTGTATCTGAAAAAAAATGCTTATTGTATATAATACTACACATTATTATTAATTTATTTTTTTGTCAAACGAGGACAGACCAGAATAATTACATAAATCCTTACCGTCACAAACTGCTAGTGTGTCTGTTATTTTTTTGCGAAGAAACTTGTGCTTTGTGGTGTTCAGCTTCTGCCGGGCAGCTTTTAAATGGTGTCAGATGAAGCTTCGAAGCTGTCGAGACCGCCGGATTTTAAGCTAAAATCAAACATGTAATTTGTGATAAGAATTCAATGTTTTTGGCAATAATATGATCATTTGATTTTTTCCTTCAAATGATAAGTACACTTTATATGAAGAGAAACTTAAAATTTACCCCAAATAGGTACGTTTTTTTGTCCTCCAAAATGATACGTTTTATATAAAAAGTTAATTTTCTTCCCCCCCAATAAAGTGTGCACGCGCACGCGCACAACATAGGATTGGCAACTTACCTTCAAAACGTTGTATATAAGTATTGAGCTAGATTCCATTATTTTAGGAAGTCATGAGTTGCTTTATCCATAAGTATTGCACTTTGCACTCACTCACATTTAAAAAAATAGTCAAATATAAATTAATTCTGTACACGCTAAAAACTGTCCTTGCGACTCTGCGACTCCGACTGACTGAATGGAGAGAATATACAAAACGAACGACAAGTCGATGAGTAATGAACGGCGAATTTACGTGCTGTCATCGTATTTTTTAGGAATCATACAAAAATTGATGCAAACTCTTAAATAAGTATCTGTAATCGTATTTTTGTAGGATTCATTTTAATTTTGATACTATAAGGGAACGTCATCGTATTCTAGATGCTTCTTCTCAAAAACTATGACAACTTTTTATGGAAGGTGGCACTTTCATTGTGATTTAGAATTATAATCTTATTTATAGATTATCATACATATTTATAGGACAGTGGGCTATTTTCTATTACATAATGTTATAATATTAAGAAGATAATATTATTTTTGATGACCAATTTTTACGATATAATATTTTGGCCAAAACTCTTATATAAGTTTCTGTAATCGTATTTTTGTAGGATTCATTTTAAATTTTGATGCCAATTCCTTATATTTTAAGTGAAGGTAATCTCAAAATAAAAGGAACTAGCACATAATTTTATCATACTACTATAAGGGGACGTCATCGTATTCTAGAGATGCTTCTTCTCAAATACTATGACATCTTTTTATGGAAGGTGGCACTTTCATTGTGATTTAGAATTATAATCTTATTTATAGATTATCATACATATTTATAGGACAGTGGGCTATTTTCTATTACATAGTGTTATAATATTAAGAAGATAATATTATTTTTGATGACCAATTTTTACGATGATAAGTGTCATAATATTGCCTTATTTAACCATATAATTTGACTACATCATAACACGTTTCAAGATAGCGTAATATAAACCTATTATTTCCTTATTTTAGGACAACGCACTTAATTTAAACGTACGCCACGATATTTTAAGATTACCCCAAAATGACATTTTTCTCAGTGTACCTGTCCGTTGGCATGGTGCATCTCGAGCGTTATATGGTGTAATTCAACGCCCAACACCTGCATCCACGACGTAAAGCCAACCGACTCGAACATGCGACCTCTATCGGACACTATCATACGAGGGGTACCAAAAAGGGAAAAGACGTTTTCGAAAACACGTTTCAATTCCTCGAGGTCTTGACGAGAGATGGCGTAGAGCAAGCAAAATTTCGTAAACGCGTCAACAACGATCATTACGTATTTGTAACCTTTAGAATCGGGGAGGGGACCAAGTACGTCAGTATGTAACGTGTCAAAAGGAACTTCTGGCTTGGGCCAAGATGTTATTGGCTGAAGCGGCGCACGTGGGACCCTTTTATGTGCGATACAAGTTAAACAGTGCGCAATATATTTTTTGACGAAGGCTCTCAGGCCAGGGAACCAAAAGTGTCTCAAAATTAAGTCTATCGTTTTATCGGCATTAATATGACTATGCTCGTCGTGAAAGACTCTAAGGAGGCTTAAACGGTGACCTTTGGGTATGTAACATATAAGTCTAGGTTCCTGTCCTACCTGACTATATCGATAGTACAACAAGTCGTTACGTTTAATATAACGTGAAGCGTCAAGTTCTCTCTGCTCTAGAGCTCGTATTAAGCCCGAAGTCTCGGAGTCTGCTGACTGAGCAATTTGCGCCCAGTTACGAGGCCTATCTACGTTGTTTACAGATTTGCACGGGTTTCGGTTTAGATAATCCGCGTGTGGCAACATGACACCCTTTCGGTACTGTATAGTGAAATTAAAATCTTGAAGGTAGATCCACCATCTTGCCACACGCGGCAAAAGATCGCGCTTGTTTTGAGTTACCTTAAGGGCATTACAATCCGTTACCACGGTGAAAGGAATACCTATGAGGTAATGCCTAAAATGACGTAACGCTTTTACCACAGCCAAGGTCTCCAGCTCGTAGGAGTGATATTTGACTTCAGCTCCTTTGGTCACTTGGCTGTAGTAAGCTACCACCCTTTTGCTTCCGTCTTTGTGAACCTGCAGCAGGACTGCGCCGTATCCTAAACTACTGGCGTCCGTGTGGACTTCAGTAGGCAGCTCTGCGTCAAAAATAGCTAACACAGGCTCTCTAGTTAAAATACCGATTACTTCTTGTCAGAGATGTGCAAAATACTTTATTAAAAGTATTTAAATACAAAATACAAATACTTGTCATTTTTTTGTATTTCAAATACAAATACAAAATACTTTTAAAAAAAAGTATTTAAGTACAAAATACAAAATACGTATTTTCAAAATACTTTTTTCAAATAAAATACCTTTTATTCGTATTATTTTTTTATTATTGTTATTATATTTGCGCCCAGATAGGCTTACGTGGCTAACGTAGTTCACGCCTGCCTAGTGTAGTTCTCTTTTTAGCAATTAGTCGCAATACTTGCAATATGCAATGTATTATATGTAGCTAGCTGCATACAATGCCTATATAGATAGAAAGTAGGTAGATAGTTTTTTGTTTAACAGTGATATTGGGTGCATTCTAGGTGACTAATAGCTATCATTGATCGCCATAGAGTACATTTTAACCATGGAAAGTAATAAAACTAAATATTAAAACAAATTACTTTCCATGGTTAAAATGTATGCTTTGGTGATCGTTTCCTTAGCGATTGGTCTGCTGGTATGCATCCATTGACATAAATAAATGTCAAATTACCGAGCTTCATGATTGGTTTTTTGTTTGGCAGTGACATTGACATGACAAATTACTTAGCTCTATGATTGGTAATTTTGTTTTGTTTGACATTGACTTGACATTTACATAGAAAGTAATTTGTATTTTACAAATACTAATTACGTTTTAAAAAGTATTTCAAATAAAATACTAAATACATTTTGAAAAAAAGTATTTCAAATACAAAATACAAATAGGTATTTTGTATTTGTATTTTAAATACTTGTATTTCAAATAATTCACATCTCTGCTTCATGTCTTACACGTTCCTGCTCAGGTCCCCAACAGAAAGGCACATCCTTACGAGTAAGACGTGCAATACACGCAGTTTTCGTGGAATAGTTAGCGATATATTTCCGAAAGTAACCGGCCAAGCCTAAGAATTGCCTGATCTGTTTGACATTGAGGGGTGCCGAGGAATTTACTAGTGCTTGAATTTTAGTCATGGCTGGTCTTACACTGCCATTGGATATCACGCGACCTAAGTACTCAATTTCAGTGCACATAAATGAACATTTGCGAAGATTTATTGAAAACCCAGCAGTGATTAGGGTAGCCAAAACTTTATCCAAGAGCTGAAGGCCGTCTTCAATCGTATCATGAAGAAGCAAACAGTCATCAATGTACACTAAAACCTGCCCCTTGTTGATGAATTCCTGCAACGTTTTACTAATAATACGCTGGAAAATTATGGGCGCGTTTGCCAAACCATAAGGCATTTTAAGATATTCGTAATGCCCCTCGGGCGTTACGAAACCGGTCAGGGAAACAGAGTCATCATCTAATTTTATTTGATGGAACCCCGTGGCCATGTCCAAGGTCGTGAAAAACTTACTTTTACCTAAACGATCGATGTGATCGTCTATTAGGGGCAACGGGTACCTATCCTTGACCGTAACTCTGTTCAATGCCCGAAAGTCTACGCACATACGGTCGGAGCCATCCTTTTTCTTAACCAGGAGGACTGGACTTGAATAGGGTGACTCCGATTCGCGTACGATTCCCTTTGACATAAGATCATGCACTATCTCACGAACTTTAATCTTTTCGTTATGGGACATCTTATAAGGACGATAGTGAATAGGTGTTTCACTGTTGAGCCCAATGTGCATACTTCCGGTTGTGACCGTGGAAGTAGCCGTGCCCGAAATCATAAACTGATTATACTTTGCCAAAATGGCTTTTAATTTTAACAGATCATCACCAGTTAAATCAGTGTTAACCACCTGCGGCTCATTCGACTCCACAGTAGAAACCACCTTCGGTTTAGAATCACGTACAATACATTGCATATTCTTCGTCCGAATAAAAGTAATCCCATCTCTATTTAAAACATTCGTACCAATAATAACCGGCGCGTTCATACACTCACTTGGCACTACTAAAAAATCAACCTCCAAAGAAACACCATCCAATTCAATAGTTAAAGTAACGTAAGAATTAATCTTAGTAATAGATTCACCTACTCCCTTTATCTGGGCATCAATTGGCTTAAAAGTGCAAGAAAAATATTTTACCACGGCGGAAGATATTAATGAAACATCTATCGCACCGGTATCAATCAACATATCTACCGGAATACCTTGAATGACCCCAACCACAACATCATTGCTGCGCTGAGTGACAGCTGAGCAAAAGTTCACTTTATTATTATTACTACGCTGCTGGTCAACACGTTGTTTCGCAAAGCATGACGCGATGTCGTGCCCGGGTTTTTTACAGTATGCACAAGATGTTGTAGTTTTGTCATTCTTAGTCGTTGTCGTAGAATTTTTACTTTTTGTATCGGTACTATCAGATTTCGAACACTTTTTGGGGCAATCAACGGATTTATGCCCAGCATCGCCACACGAAAAACACTTAGAGTTGAAATTAGGGAATCGTGACGTTTTTCTAAAATTACGAAATTTGTCATTACTTTTTCCGGGAACAAATTGCCGCGACGCACGATTATCACTGGGGCCTTAACCGGTTTTGCAAAAGTAGATAAAAAGTTTACTAAATCGTTGGGTTTCAAATTGGCGTTCGTGGCTGTCGCTTTGACATGCGGATCATTAATACCTCTCAAAACTATTTCCGTTATTAAATCATCACTAAGGCCTTTAACGATTCGTAAACGCAATAATGACTTTCTCGCATAGTCTGCATATGTACTAAACTTGTCGGAATTTGTGGACATGACGTCATAAAGTATACCCGCGGAGTCAATACGTTTTACACATAAGGGCTTAAAATCGTTCTTAAAATTTGTCCACGATCGGTCACCTGTGACCAACTCGTTTAACCACGACTTGGCTTCACCCTTCAGACAATTGCCTATGCGAGAAAGGCACTCCGAATCATCCCAACGGTTTAATACTTTAGCCCTATCAACCTCGGCGCACCAGACCTCAACATCATGAATGCTGGGGTCGAAATTAGAAACAAAATAGTTTTGAGAACTCACGGTTTTAAGAGATTGAATCGCCTCGACGATTTGCTCCGTCCCTCGGCTAACAGGTGACAGCATGGGTCCACGGGAGCGCCTTTCCAAGGCATCCAGTCGGGACATGATGGTGTCTAAAGGTTCACTGTTTGCATGTACCGGAGAAGGCTCCACTCGATTACCGTGTCTTCGGTCAGCACTGAAATCTTGGCGTCGTTGTCTGCAACTGCGGCTGCGATCACGACAACGTTGACTGCGTGGTCTCGGCGGTGTCCGTGTCCTAGAACGACTACAGGAACGTCGACCTTGAAAGCGCCGATGCGGAGAACGTAGTTTTCGTGACTCACGTGAACGCCGCCGTCTGCCGCCACTACTACGACGATCAGACCAACTTTGCCTCTCCATTGCAAACACAAACACTTGAAATCGTAAATACGGCTAAAAAGACACAATAATATGCAAAAACGCAAAAAAAAAACTATGCTTGAGGGTAGTTGTTAACTTATTTTCGAATGTTGAAACGTTCCGATTTTTAGCGAAAAATTTTATATTTGATTTATAAAATGACTTCTTTTTAATCAATTTAAACTACTGTGGATGTGAATTTGCGAATCCCACTTCTGATTTTGGGAATCAGAAGTGAAAAACATTAAAAAAATACAATCCTTTACTCAAACCGATTGAAATTACAATTAAAAATAAAATACACCACAATGAAATCAACAAATAACCTCAATTTGAAAAATACCAAAAGAAAAGCAAAATTGCGCAGCAGCGTAGCCTACGTCCGTCCTGGTTGGTGTCTGGCAGCAAAGAGAGCGCGCCGCCTCCTTGCCGTGCCTTTTATAGGTGCGGCTCGGATTACCCACACCACTTTCTTCTCCTTGCTAACAATACAATATCTACTTTATATCTCAATATAGGTACCTACCTACCTACTTTATATTATCTCAATCTTGATAATATCTAATCTAAACTAGAAAATCTCACCATGTTATTTTCATTTTACTTGCATTAGAAAACTGACAAGAAATAAGTATTATTAATATTGAATGGCAAAATTGGTTTGTTTTAACGTAGGTACAAAGGTGATTCAACAAATTAAAAATGTATAAACTGTAAAGAAAATAAACAAAGGACAATCATTATTACTTATATGGAAACAATTAGATTTTATTTATATCTAGGATTTAGAAAGCACTTACATTCTCGTAGTTTATCCAAAAGCTCTTCTTTTGTAAGATCTCTTTCTACAATTACTTCAAAGCCAAATTTAGAAAAAGTTTTCGTAAGTTCTGCTTCATCTTTTTCAATGTTCAAATTAGGGTTATATCCATTTACATTTTGATGGCTAAATATGAATAAGGCATGCTTCTCAAATTTCTCCAACTCGTATGTAATCGAATGTTTTTCCAACGCTCTTGTATTAAATATAACATTATTCTCCGGCACCGGTATATCATCATTTAATGCCACTTTGAAAGTTGAATATTCATTATATTTTAAACTTTCTGCAGGTTGAATTTTCATTTGACTATCCCAACTAGTTTTGTTTTCATTTTTATCTGCATCGTCGTTATTTGCAACAGAATCTGTAGATGTAGCTTTGATATCTTCGTTTGCTTGTTGAGGGCTATCATCAGAGTCTTGTTGTTTCTTTTTGCGATAGAAAGTAAAAGATTTTCCTTTTTTCTTACCCTTTCGTTTTCTATCGACGTATTCGAAAGGATTTTCTAATTCTCTCGGTGTGGGAGGTGTCGTCAGTTCCTCTGTAGATTCCATTTTTTATTTGTAGGTTTATAGTATTGTTTTTTATTACATTTTAAGTTTCGTATTCAATAGTTGTTTTCCGACTACTGACGACGGCTAATTTTATTTTATCGATCTACTCTACACTGTCTGATAACGCCAACTGATAATCTATATCTTGTAAAGTGATGTACGTAGGTATATCACAAACTTGTAATTTTTTATTATAAAATAAAGTTAATATCATATTATTTGTTTGAAGTGCGCCTATTTTTGCGTTTTTCTTATGAAACCTAACGTTCAATTTGTGATAACCTCAATCTATAAAAAATGACGCCCTTCGTGTTCTATTGGCTAGTACAACATAATACTTACCTACTCATACTCAATGATACTAACTAACTAGTACGCCAGTTCTTTTCCTACATTTTGTTAGGTCACACGGTTATGCTTAGAAGGTGATATTTATCGTCTGTCTTTGCTTCTAAGTGATTCTTCAGGACAAGATGGACTTAGTTAATAATTGATTATGTAGTTTAAGGATGATAATATTCTGGAAAAGACTTTCTGGTTTAAGCTCGCCATAGGGACCGCATAACAACAACGGCATTTTTTATCCAGGCCCTTATTTTGTAACCGTTTTCGCTAGTTGATGAAGCCCGCATGCGGGAAGTTGTAGGTCCTGTACCATAACTCTTGACTGTAGCTTCGTGAATTTAGTTGAGTCGTTCCCGCACCCCACTTGCTGCAGTAACCTCGACCTACAAAGATTGGTCGTTGAAACCTTTGAAGCGAGTACCTACTCGCTTCGCTACACTGCTTCCTGGAAATACCCGCATGCTGTTTTCGACCGAGTCATCGAATCGATCATGTTATCGGCTAAATATATGATTTTCATAGTCGTTACGCAGCATGCCAAAAGCCGCCGCTAACTGTATATCGATCGTCGGAGTTATCGACCGGTAAAATGGAACTTTTACCACAGAATCTTTTACCGACATCCTTGTCGGTTGACAGAACTGCCCCCCTAGCCAAAGTAACATTTGCAAATTTTCGTTATCGTTTCGCTTCGAAACATGTATGGATTTGACGTTTTAAATTTCGATAGTTAACGAAACCTAAGGGCCTAGTCAAAGTAACATTCGCTAATCTTCGTTATCGCTTCGCTTTCGAAATATGTATGGTATTGACATAAGGTTTCGTTAACAATCGAATTATAAAACGTCAAATCCATACATGTTTCGAAGGCGAAGCGATAACGAAGATTTGCAAATGTTACTTTGGCTAGGCCCTCTGGATTACAAGTTTAGGAGACTATTTTAATTCTGTATGGAAGGAGAGCCATTAGAAGCGTTTGTAGCGTGCCTAAAATACATTTTGCTCTATAAAGCTTGTGGATTGCAAAAATAAATCAAACTAGAAAAAAACAAATTATCTTTAATTATTTACTATTGTAATGTGAGTAACAAGTCAGGAGCTTAAACGATCAGAAATCATTATTTTGTGTTGTAAAGATGTAAAAATTTTAGAAATTTGAAAGACCCACATTTATTATTGAAATATTCTGTTATAGTACACAACATCTCCTTTTTCACTTCATTATGATATGGGTTGTTGTCGTATGTGCTAGCCAGTTCATATATAGCTTGAGCTTCGCTGTCATTAGGGTCGAGTTCTAAGTAATGCCTGAAATCAAAAATATTTATTGTTATAATACATATACAAGTGATATAATCAGTAACAAAAACAACGATCTCTGTGATTAAGCTAGCATGCAAGTTTTAATTGTAGCCATAACTGTTCCAAAAGGCAATACTATTGAAACACCATTGAGACACAATTGTTACGTTAATCAAACACCAATATAAAAAGCGCTAAATGGATGCAAGCATGGTGTTTGAAGTTGGGGTACGCTTTGATTAACTGGCACCATGACAAGCTTGATTGCGCAGAGATTGTTATACAACTTTTATGCAAGTCAACCTCTATATCGAAATATGTGCTACAAAATTCAAGTTAGGTCGATTAAATAACCCTTAAGTCCACATCCCGTAAGGATAGTGGGACCAGTTATATATCACCTACCATTTTTCAAAGAGGGGCTACTGGTCCCTGGGCCCAGTAGCAAGTGGACCAGTGGAACTAACCTAACCCGACTATCACCCTGTGTTTGTGATCTTAAATTAAAAGCTTTGGTAAAACATACTTCAAGCAATTCCTCATGTACGCAAAGTGTTCCAAGAAACAGCTACAGTCGCTCCGGCTGTACCCAGGTACTGACAAGTATCTTTCCATCATCGTAAAATTCGCAGAATCTTCTAAAGAAAGGGGCAGTTCTCCAGACTTCCTTAAATACAACTTCCTGATCAAAGTTGACGTAATTACTGGCATCTGCTTATTTACTTCCAATTCACTCGTAGTTGTGTTATGTTCTTCGTTAGAAAGATCAATAGCAACTACGCGCTTCACTTCAGTCAAAATGGATTCTAAGTCGCGTGTTTTTGCCAAACCATCAATCTGTTCACAGAGAACTTGGATGAACCACGACCCACAAAGTTCGTCTCTGGAAAAATAATAAATTCCAGTCAATTCACTTCTAGGTGCATAAAGTGACCTATACCGGGACGTCATTCCTACCTGTGGGATGGTTTTCCTACATAGGAGCTATGCAAAACAAGCATGTCAGATTCCACGGGCAATGTATAAGGCTTTTCATTTTCTTTTTCATCTACGTCCTTTTTAGTTGGGCCTCTTTGACCAAAAACTGTCACGGCTCTAGGGTCCTGCTGTCCCCGGCAAGCCTGGAAATACAGAAAAGTTCTGTTAAGCAAAACTTAAATTATTTAAGGAGCTCGGTGGAGCAGTGAGTAAGTAGATTTGCCCTGCGATCAGGATCGGTTATGGGATGGGTGACCAAAATTTAGCAGGTATCTTGAGTTCTTCCGCACTTCGATAGTCATTAACACCCATGATACCCACCCATCGATCCGAATTGGCCCACGTAGTGGGTATGTATGATTTATGAGACATCCATATTAAAACGAAGGCCCGTAGGTACCGCAGGAGTGGAGGGAGGGCAGACATAAAACATATCTGGTGATGATGATGAAACTGAATTATTGGAAATTATAACTGTTATAAAAGTTTCAACGAAGCTCAACCCCATGTTTTAAACCTCTTACTAAGGATGGACGAGGGATGGACAGGGATTAGATAACTTTTCGTTATTTTTTCGACCTGCCTTTTTGTGGGATAAATAACTAAATGAATTCATTGGTAATTTAATGGTGCTAATAATTTCAATAATAATAGAATTGTTATTACGAAATGCAACAGACGAACTATTTAATTAAGAGAAATGTTTAATTAAACTTGCCTGAATAATGAAAATCCTTGGTTTAGTGATCAAAGTCGGTCTTATGTTGACGTTAAAGTGCTTGATAATTTCACTTTCATTGTAAGCTTTGTCTTTGGCTCTGATAAGACCTCCTTCAGCACCATGGGTCAGAACTGCCACAGCCACACACCCATAGTCGGTAAAGTCTTGAGAACTGACTGAAATCAAACGAATCATACTTCAGTCTCCTCTGTTATTCCCTGCCAAATAACTTTCTCTCACGCTATCTTTCGGTGTGTCATAGCTTTATGACTCAACAATTATAGTGCAGTCGGCAACATCACACTTATTTTATAGATAGTTTATGCAGAAAAACGATAAACACAACGTTCGTTTGGTACTTATCTTCTTGTACCGATAAATTGAATATTAGTTTTGTAATTATAGGGCATCCATTGGCCAATGATATTCGATGTGGTTGTAATAGAAACAAAACGGAGATAAAAACATTGACATGACAATCATAAATCATAACCTTAAAAATTTAAAATTGAAAACTCACACTTTTCTAGTTTCTGCATTATCTGTCCATGTGTTAAATCGTTCTCCACGTCTGGTTCAAAACCAAACTTTGAAAACGTTTCCTTAAGTTTTATTTCATCTTTTTCAGTACCCAACCTAGTTGAACGATCTGTAAAATATTTCTGATTTAAAATAAGAAGAGAATGCTTCTCGAATTTTTCTAATTCATATGTATCTGCCGTTCTTGATAGTGGTCTTTCGTTGTAAATCGGCGGTGCAACTGAAGCGCTGTTGTTAGGTAAAGTTGTGTTATCTTTATGTTCATTTTGTGTCGCTATTTCTATTTTATTTTCCACTGTAGTAGATGCTTCTTGTGGTACAGGATCGGATTTGCTGGTAGATTCAACAATCACAAACACGTCCTTTTCTTCCATTCCTTTATTAATTTTGTTTAAGTACTTATCTTCTTTAGAAAACAAAAATATGTAATTTCTCCTTCTTTTACGCGAGTAAAGTTCTCACTACTTCGCTTTCCGCTTTCAATAAGTATGATGCCTTCAACGCACATATCAATATCTTATCTAATCGGTATTCGGTATTATAATCCGCGCGCGATGAGAATGGTAAGGGACCTTGTCAAAGTGAATTGAAAATGACTGTAAAGCAGTAGTGTACAGCGCCGCGCTGCGGCGTTAGCAGCGGTAACTACTACCACAGTACATATATATATAAGTTTTTCAAACAGTAGAAGAGCTAACGTCACTTAGGCCCTTTTGTCATTGCACTCCGTCGGATCGCTAGGGTTGGCATTCTCCGGCCGTCTCGTCGAATAGTAGGTATTTACACTAAAGCGAACGATGTTTCCGGGAAGCAGTACGTCGTTCGTCTATTGAAGTCGGGTCGTCGGGTGGGGCTTTTAGAATAAAAAAAGGAATCTGTACTCCAGCCCCACCAGACTTCAATAGACGTATTTTTATTATTACGAATATTATTTCTTGCTTTTTAGAGGTATGTTTTTGAAGTCGGTTTTTTAAGTAGATAATGGGGAAACAAGGACATGGCTGTATAAAACCTGTTAATTTGTTCGTAAATTAATTTGGATATTTTGCAATTTATATGTTTGCTTTGGAAACAACGGCGAAAAATTTGATCCATTTTTTCAACATATTGAACAAAATCAGCCGATGGTACAACCAGGTATCTTATGGCTAAAGTCCCAGGTAATGACTTTCAGAACCGTTATGGATAGTTTCATCCGGTTTTACATAAGATTTTAAAATTAAACAATTGTTGTGACGTTCGGCACATTTTTTCAAAAGATAACAGGAAACATAAAATAGTGATTTTTTTTTCGGGAATATCCAGTTGGTTATATTCCGAGCTCAAAATTTGAACGTTACTGTTATTTTATATTTTTTATTATTTTATTACTTTTAAGTAAATAGTTAAGATTTTTAATCGAGCACAAGTCGAGCACACAAACCCAATCGATGATACATTTTACAGGTTCGATTATTTAAAACATTTTACCTTAAAACATCGGCAGGAAGTTTAAATAATGAAAATTCAGATGAGTTTAAACATCCGTAGACAGCACAATATCGTTTACTCTGACGAATCATTTTAGCGAATCAATAAAAGTAAGTAACAATAGTCTCGGTGAACTAATCCACGCGATGTGACAACCCCGACTAAAGTACTGCGAACTTTGCTTAGAGCTCAGAGTGACGTCAGCCGTCAAATTCGACCGTTTCTATGGAGCTCCTTTGAAAAACTTATATATGTACTGTGCTACTACCTACCGTGCGCGTCTCGGTTCCAAAAGGTAGGTATTATACAATTCTCATCGCGCGCGTATTATACCTATAAACAGCTTAACCATTTAAAAGCCTGACGTCATATCATGGTCTCTGAATAAATAAATTAAATATAGTTCAACTGCTGATTAATTTAAATTCAAAATTTACATATTACAAGCCAAAATAACCCTCTTCTTATTCAGGACCATTTTCAGTGAGCCAAATAACGTTTTTCCCAAATTAAAATATCAAAGCCAAAGTTTTGATACTTTTTGTCGTGTATCTGCTGTAGTAATTAAAGGTTTGCAGTAATTCATCATTTATTTAGTCTAGCTAGGCTGTTAAAAGTAGTTGCCTATGACAAAGATGCTATGCCACCAACCAGCCCTAAGCGGGAGACCTTTTACAATCTTCCACAGAAAAAATATTTTTAATTAAGTAATTTTATTTAAACGCATAAGGAAATAAAAATACCACCATGAGTTAATCTAATAACTTTATTGTAGGTTTTAAAAAGAAACAAAAGCTGTAGAAATAGACCAACTTCTTACTTTTAAAAGTGTGATTTTTATAACATCCTATCAGGTTATCCATAACCCAACTTGCTGCTATGTCTTCGTATTTGTCTACATTCTACAACCATCCAAGATAATTTTATAGTATAAAATCACATCACATCACAAAAGGATATTATGTGACTCAAAGACCGAAATCGCCAATTGACCGAAAAAACCACTCACAACGCGTTGTAGTCACTGCCAAAAATTTACAATGCGAAATTCATATTGTGGCTCTTATAAAAACGCGCATGTCGCATTTTGGTCATCACGGAAAGACTACAAAGCTAAATTCGCGTCATGGTCACTATACCAAAATTACCAAAAGACCACAACGTGCTGTGGAAATGAAGAAAAGCCATAACTCGTCCTGACCGTCGTGTTATGGTTGCACCAGAACGCGTCATGGTTTTTGTTCATTTCCACAACGCGTTGTGGTCGGTTAGTATGATGACCACGACTTTGAATTTCGCTCTGTGGTCTTTCTGTGATTACCACAACCACAACGCGTTATGGGCATTTTTATAAGAGCCACAACATGAATTTCGCGTTGTAGATTTTTGGCAGTGACCACGATGCGTTGTGAGCGCTTTTTCGCTCAATTGACGATTCCGGTCTATGAATCTAACATACAATATTATTATAATGTATTATTATAATGGCCTTAAACAGTACTGCTTAAGGCCTGCTTGAACTAACCTTTGAGGTCATAGTACGAAAAAGTAAGGCAGTTCAATATAAGTCCTGCTATTAGAGCTTATAGTAAGGCCCCAGATCATCATACTTCGCCAAAATTTCACCCCTCGCCACTGCTACACGTTAACGTAAAGGTAAAGGTATCTATGTGCACTAGTCTCAGAATAGATATAACTCTCTAGGTCCAGCGGTTTTATATCAACAATCAGTCAGTTCAAGATTTTATATTACAGATACTTAATAGCTTTTATTAGATTTTCGTACAATTAATTTAAGTTTTTTGGTTATCGGTTTTCTTCTGCTGTTGGCGTGATTCCCATAACTTGTGGTCGTAGATGTGTAAGTACTTGAAATATTCAACGTTTTTTTCTTTAAGATGGTGTACGATTACATTCAGCATTCGTTTCTTAGATTCGTTGAAGGCTGGACCATTGAAGGCTTTGGCCATTCTGTAAAAACTCTTGGCTAAGGTGTCGTCAGGATGGTCATCTAAGTAGAACCTGCGAATTTTAAAATTAATGTTAATAAAGATTGAGATCTCGCGCACTTGTAGTATAGCTGGGTTAGCATGCGCACGACGAAAAAAATTTCTAGACCCTTTTCTCACAAAATAGAGAAAGGTTTTCTTAGGTTAGCGCGTTGTCTGTCCTGCTCGCACCGCACTGACACATGAAGGGGACAGGCATCATGGGCGTAGGAAGGATATCCCCTAGATACGCCCATGACGGACATCGCGATATGAGTGTCCAGTGTCGACAAATAGTCACGGACGTCAAGGTAGACCCGCTCGAGTGTCGACAAATAGTCACGGACGTCAAGGTACGTCACGGACGCATGCTAGACCCGCAGTAGACTTCACTGGAAAAGATGTTCAATGGAGTCATGCATTCAATTCCGCACATGGTCCGCGGATAGCTTATTCCAGTTCATCAGCGAGATTCATAGAATACTTATCTGGCAAGTCAAATATAACTAGTAGACTGGGACTACAAGACCAAGTAGCATTTATTGTCCATTTTACTCTAACCTTTTATCTCTTTCCTTTTGAGTTATAATAAATAAATAAAAATTACACTATATATGTAGGATTTATAAGTTTGAGCATGAAGTGTTGAACGAAGCGGAAGAAAGGAGATGGATGAATGAGTGAGCGAGAGGAAACATTTATCAAGGGAGAGAGGTTTTGGTTGGGAAAGGAAGATGTCATATATATAATGGCGTGTCAGTTTAATTTAAAATAAAGAAGTACAAGTTTAAAGAAGATAAGTATTTTATTAACCAAACCTTGACCCTACAAAAGTGGTGTCAGAAGTGGGATATGCGTTCGCAGATTACTCGGATGCGATCGGATGAAAAAGCTGATCGAAAAGAAGGCACGCCATTTTTATGTCGTTGGTAATCCTCTGTGGTTGGTAAGACGAAAGAAGTCGAAAATCTCAGAAAGAAGTATGAAAAAAGGTGTCAAAACGTAAAGGTGAGACGACGGACGACAGACGAGAAGACGGAGTATCAGGTGCAAGAAGAGGAAGAAAGTGAAGGAATCAGTAGGATGATGAAAGGTGATAAAACTCGTGAGGCGACGTGGCTACCGATGTCGCTCGACACGATCCCTACGTTTAACGGCACCGACAAAACGTATACGGCGGAAAAATGGGCTGAGAACATCGAAGAAAATGCCGAAATATTCGGATGGAATGTGGTTCAGCAGCTTATCTTTGCACGGAGATCGCTTTCCGGCAATGCGTTACTATGGCTAAAATCCGAAAAGACGTTTAAGACGTTCGATGAACTAACATACGCACTTCTACAGGAGTTTCTTGTCACAATAAATGTGAAAGAGCTGCATGAAATGATGGCCTCAAAGAAGAAAAGTAGAGATGAATCATGCTATGAATATCTGCTGGTGATGAAGGAGTTGGGTAAACGCGGCGGATTACCCGACTACGCAATTATTCAATACATAATCGACGGCATTGTTGATTACGAAACCAACAAGCTTATTTTGTATGGGGCTACGTCATTTGCGTCACTCAAAGAAAAGTTACAAATTTATGAGAATATGAAGAAAAAGATGAATGCCACCCCTAAAGAAAGAAAGCCTATGCATGTTATTGTAAAAGAGCCTGCTAGGGATAATAGAAGATGCTTTAAGTGTGGTGAAAGTGGTCATGTTTCAACGTCGTGTCCAAAAGGTGTAAAATGCTTCAAATGCAATATGTACGGCCATATTGCCCCTGATTGCTGAGGTCAAGCCGTTGACAAACAAGAACAAAGTCGGCCGAGTTCGTATGCGAAAGCTGGCAGCAGTGGCGCTTCGACGTCATCATCAGCGCGCGCAGCAGCTATGAACGTGAAGTTTGACACGGAAGAGGAAGAGTGTGGCGGATATGTTAGCGGCACTGGAACGAAAACGATGTGTGTCAGTGTTCACTCGAGACCTGACCAATCCGAAGAGAGGAATGCGATTGTGCAAGTTGGCAGTAGTGGAAACTATGTCAACGACAATGAAAAGAATGAGATGTCATCAGTGTCATCAGTGAACGTCATAGAGAATGAGACACTGTCCGTCATTGTTATAGAGAATGAGACACTGTCCGTCATTGTCATAGAGAATGAGACACTGTCGAGTGAAGATGAACCGCTAACAGAGAATGACAACGGCAACGAGAATGGTTTACTCTCTGGAAAAGACGAGATTCTGTCATCAGGGAAGAATGTCAAGAACAATGAGACGCTGTCAAACGTCAGCAGTAAACCTAAAGATAAATATAAATTGCGAAAGCCGAAAAAGTTTACAGACAAAACAGTGGGATTAAATTTTTTCAAGCAATGATAGATACCAGAAGAAATTATAATTTTCGTTTGAACTATTCTCGAAACGCTTTACCTTTTCAAAAATATGGAAAATTCTGACGTTTAGAGGACTTGGTGCTACATGGGTACAGCTTTTAAGAAGATTTTATGTATCGATATTTGTAGATAGTTATGGTTTTGGTAATGTTTTGTTTTATATTATTGTACTGCAGGATGTGTGTATGGAACGACGACCGAGAGTTAAAATGAAGCGGGACTTTAATATTGGCAGGGGTGTGAAATTCAAAGATCCTAAATATAGCGTTTTGTAAGTTTGTTTGTTTGTTTTAAAGTTGTAGTTTTTTTTTCTTGTAATTTTTTTTTCTTGTAAGTTTTAGCTTATAAGTTGGTAAGGTTCCGTAAAGTGGGTAGTGTGTTTATTTTGTTTATTATTTAAAGCTGTTAAGATGATATTAATTAGGTTTTGTTTTCTTTGGTTGTGTATGGGGTCAGCATGAAGGTTTTTGTTATTGTTAAGGTGTGTGTATGGGATATAAGAGTAAGGAGTAAGTAAGGAGTCTGTGGGCAGCCTCCACCCAGGATGGCCGAGGAGAATTTGTTGTGTGTAAGGAGTCTGTGGACAGCCTCCACGCAGGATGGCTGAGTTGTAGGATTTATAAGTTTGAGCATGAAGTGTTGAACGAAGCGGAAGAAAGGAGATGGATGAATGAGTGAGCGAGAGGAAACATTTATCAAGGGAGAGAGGTTTTGGTTGGGAAAGGAACATGTCATATATATAATGGCGTGTCAGTTTAATTTAAAATAAAGAAGTACAAGTTTAAAGAAGATAAGTATTTTATTAACCAAACCTTGACCCTACATTATATATAACTTACCTCAAGCAATTTCGCATATACTCAAAATGTTCCAAGTAACAACCGCAACCACTCGACTCCATCTCTGATAATACTTTGGATTTTACCTCTAACGCTTTACCACCCTGGAATACTGGTTTACTGTCTTCTATGAATTCTGGTATAAACTTGTTTTCTTCCTTAAATTTCTTCAAATATAACTTCCTAATCAACGTCGATGTTACGACTGGCATCTGCTTCAAAAAGTGTATATCTAAACTTTCTCTGCTGAATTCTTGATGAGAGTGTTCGATCGCTACTTCCCTCCTCACCTCAGTGAGGATTGATTCAAAATCATGAGTTTCTGCTAACTGGTTTATTTTGTTGCATAGTGATTGGATAAACCAAGATCCATGTTGAACGTTCCTGAAAAGTGCATTTTTAGGAGTTGTGTTAAAAATTGTTAATCATGATTTTGGTAAGCTTAGAATTTTTGGTGGACAATATGGTGAAATTTTGGCTGTCAAAATATGATTTAGGTACTTTTTTATCATCCTTAAGATGTACCTAGTTTATATTTTCTTATTGCTAAAAATTAAAGAAGTTCAGTGAAATCGGCAACTTTTTAGCATCAATCAAACTAGAAAACTTAGAGGTATAGTCAGGTGGGGTAAGTGAAACGCCGGGGTAAGTGATACACCCAACCATATCTAAGAAACTATCGTAGTTTATTCTCATAGCGATGTGTCGATAAATCAGGAATGACGAATTACTGCCCTCAATACAACACAGATATCGCTGCGATCATTAAACTAGCTAGTAAACCAAAAAGAAAATTAAGTTATGTTATAAAATAAAAATTACGTTTTTTTGATAAATCTTTGAAACTGGACCCTATTTTATTAGAATTTGATACATTTTGGATGTTAACGGTTTAAAATGATCCTTTTGTCCTATTTTTAATTAAATTGACTCAATATTTAAAGCTATTTTGGCCACTGTTTCACTTCCCCCTTGTCAGGGGTAAGTGAAACACTTTATATTCTTTTCGTGATTTTGTTGCTTAATGCAAGTCTTTAGATATTTATATTCATACCGTTAAAGGCTGATTTAATGAGGAGTACATTGCCTACACAGCTACTTTAATTGCGAGTTTTACAGCTTTACTAAACCTTGTTAAATAAAAATAAAGTATGTTTCACTTACCCCACCTGACTATACTTCAGGTACTTTGTATAAAATCTCTAGCAAAAGTTGAGTAGGCTCTAAAGCCAAAATATGATTTGTTTAAATGGTCAAAGTCTAACATAAAAAGTGTGATTAGCGAATAACAAACGAATAAGTTATTAAATAAAAAATAAACAAACCTAAATGATGGTTTCCCAGTGTATGAGCTATGCAAAATCAGCATATCGGATTCTAACGGAATAGTATATTTTTCATTTTCATCGTTTTCTTTAGGGATAACAGTCGTGCCTCGAGGATCTCTCACATCTACGCCTGTTGAATCATTCATTCCTCGACAAGCCTTAAAACCAATAATTATAATCAGAATAAGTAAGAAGGTAGGTCTCCTAGACTAGGGGCATAACGTAAGGTGGGAGGGAACAGTGTTACAGAATACAGAGGGTACATTGTCAATGCCTCCGTCTCTGTCAATCACTTTTATAATGTTGGTAGGTAGGTATACAGTTTTGAAAAACTCATACGTCATGAAATAAAATACTTTTAACGGATACTATGAGCGGTTTTATTAAAAGTACTTTGGTATTAGTTGGTATTTGGTTTGTTTTTTTTATTTTCCCGACGTTTCGGCAACTTTGCAGCTGCCGTGGTCACGGCCCACGGGGGACTGAAGTTACTCGTGAGCCTACCCTCAAGCGATGGATTTTCTACAGACGTTCAGAAATTAAAAAAGGTGTTTACCTGTAATTGGCTGTGCATTTAGCATAATAACACAATCTAAATTACTTAGAATAAGTGTCGATGTAATAGCTGTTGGTGAACCAAATAAATAAAATAAAAATAAAAAAAATAATTGGTTTAAGTTAATTTAAGTATAATTTAATTCTAAAAAGAGCTAATTTAATTAATGCTAAAAGAGCATTTAACAAAATTGGGAGGCCCCTATCCAAGAAAGAAATGGCGAAAGAAAACTTAGAGAGGAAAGCTGACCTCCGTCTTTAATTTATTTGCAAAAGGAACTAACCGTCATCATCATCTCTATTGAAATTAGGATATTTATTTATTTCGATAGCCTCGCGGAGCATTCTAGGAATAAATCTACGTTCCCTAGCAAAGATTTGGGGTTTGTCAAATCTAATATAATGGTTGGGCCCCTCAAGACGTGTTCACTCACTGATTATGTATTCTGTGCTGCAGACTTGTTATCGCGCCTCGCGCCCAATGATAACATTTCATTGATCGCGCCTATGTTTCATGTCAGAATACATGCTCTCCCTATGCTTCGCTTTGTTTGCCCTATGTAGGAGAGCCCACAGTCACAATCTAGTCTACAAACTAGAATTAATTCATAAAATTAAATTATAAATTAACTTAAACCAATTATATTTTTTGTTATATTTTAATTTCTGAACGTTCTAAAAAATTCATCGCTTGAGGGTAGGCTCACGAGTAACTTCAGTCCCCCGTGACCACGGCAGCTGCAAACGTCGAGAAAATAAAAAATCAAACCAAATACCAACTAATTACCAAAGTACTTTCAATCAATAAAACCGGCAACCGCGCTAGTATCCGTTAAAAGTGTTTAATTTCATGACTAGTGAGCGCGTAAGCTTGAGAAGTGAATAACTCATACATAAGTCATAAGTGGTCATTATGAAATAGTTTTCAGGCCAAGTGCATCGTCATTATGTCCTCAGTTTAGCATTGTTTATTAATATTTAAACCGTGTTATTACAAAAGATTTTTAAACACTGTTTAACTAAACACCTGTTCAAATGTGATGCTGTCACTTTTTTGACAATATTGTTTGAAAGAGACAGCATCACATTTGAACAGGTGTTTAGTTAATCAGTATTTAAAAATCTTTTGTAATAACACGGATAGTGTTTAACCTGGATTATGAAGATCTTCGGTTTGGTAACTAAAGTCGGCTTATCGGCAGTAAAACAGTGAATGATTTCGGTCTCTTTATATGTTGTATCTGTAGCAAAAAGACCTCCATGTTCTGTGCCATGAGACAATATAGCTACCGCTATACAGCCATAATCGGTGAAATCCCATTTACTAACTGAAAACAAAAGAAAATTCATTTCATCTATAGGGTATGCATACAATCCGGAAAATTGTTATACCCTTTATTTGTATTTGTATGTAAAACTGCGAAGTGACAATCCTAGATGCAAAAGTAAAGATAATCAATCGGCCTAGAGTTGCCACTACGCAGTTTATCGTAAAAAGAAAAAGTTTCAAGGTTATTATAATTTTCCTGTACATACACACATGGTTCCTTACCCTATCTACCATATTCGCCTTTATAACCCTATTACCAAACACCCTGCATTTCGATAGCCTCGATCGTCGTGCGCGCATGCACACAATCGCTTATTTGTCTTCCCTTAAAGACACTCACTGGCATATTGTCTAATTTAGGGTGGATTCGTCTAAACTTCAATATAAACGGGAATAACTATACCAAGAATACATCTGTTCCACGATTTTTTTCTCGAGTAAAGAAATGGTAATTTTTCCATGCAATCCAAAGATAAGTTACTTTTGGGATTCTTATTCCTTCATTAGTGAGTGAATATGTATATCTATGGAATGAACGTATTTTCCGGCCAATTGTCATTGTTCTATAAACGAACTATTTAAAAGGCAAAGTCTTGTCAACTTTATTTTGTCGCCTTGTACAGTCAGCAGCACATCAGATTATACATGTTGACCTTGAGACCGCCTTTATGCCGTACGTAATAAGAGCTGTTTTCGTAGTTCAACTGTTTAACCTAGCGTGCTGTCGTGCGTACGTATCTGTAGCGGTCAAAGTCAAATGTCAAACTAATGTCACTGCCATACGGCACGCGGATGCCATTAAAATACTCGCGGATTAACTCTGTTATTCCCTGCGAAATGGTGGTATACTATTCCTGAATAGGCAAAATACTCTGAGAATATTATTAATCATTTTATCATTTTGTCATTTTATCTAAGAATAACAGCTATTCTCACTTGGTCGAATTCGCCCTTAGTAAATTTAAGACGATTATCGACGAATACAGTCCTAATAAAAATGGATGGACGCGCCATTTGCAGACATAGCTGTTTGGACGTACATAACCTACATTCCTTTGCCTACCTTCTGTTACACCCTAGTACAGTCAGCAGCATATCAAGCTATACAAAACTGTCAGAAATCTACAATGAATTTTGAACCATAAACTGCTCGACTTAAAGTTTAAAAATGATTGAAGAATTTTGACAGATTGTAGAAGCCCAGCGATCTACCGTACCACACAGACTGACTATTTTGTGCTAGTTGTCTTTAATATTGGCAAATAAATTAATTTAACGACATTTACACATTAATGTAAGTTTTAATTTTATGAATAAGGCTTACATTCGCGTGTTTTCATTATTACTTCTGCTGCTGTGAGATCCTGTTGAACAGTAACTTCAAAATTTAATTTGGAAAACGTTGATACGAGTTCTTCTACATCTTTTTCAGTGCCATATCTTGGCCTATAATCCTTGATATGCATGGTATTGAAAATTAGCAACGCGTTCTTCTGGAAATTTTCCAATTCGTACGTTTCTGAAGCTCTTGGTAATCGACGTACGTTCGTTACGTTACGTTCTGTATAATACATTTCTTTTTCATTTTCTGCGTCTGAAGATTTTAATTTATCAAAATCCAATGACTTATAACTGATAATACCCGGTGGAGCCTTCATTTCACTGTCTTCACTAATATCAACATTTTCTGCAGGCCACTTATGAATATGAGGCATATTTTCAGAATTATTCACTCACTGTGTTACTTCTGATCCAATTAGAAATCACTTTTGAAAACCAAACTATACTGGCCTGCAAAAGTAAGTATCACACTTTTCAAATTTTTTTTCTTAACTATAGAAGGTAGAGGTTTAAGATTAAAAACTTTTTGTTGCAAATTTTATAGGCTTTTATTGTTAGAAACTAAAATTATACATTAGTAACATTTTTAACTTAAAAAGATAACAATGAAAATAGATATTTTTAGTTTAGTGTAAAAAAATTCAACTAAAATGTATTACACATGTTATTTAATTTTTAATAAAAATTTTAAATTAATTTTTTTTTTAAATACATTTTAGTTGATTTTTTTTACACTAAACTAAAAATGTCTATTTTCATTGTTTTATCTTTTTTAAGTTAAAAATGTTACTAATGTATAATTTTAGTTTCTAAGAATTAAAAAGGAGTTTCTTCTGTTTCTGTTCTGTTTGTCCTTGATTGTTGTTTTATTTTATTTTTATTCAAATTACTATTAATTATTAATGTTCTAATCAAATCAAATCTAATATTTTTGTGATCTGTAATTCTAATATTTCCTAATATATAATTTTAAATAATGTTAATTTTAATTTATAAATTATATTGATTTTAATTTTTAATAATATAATGTTCTTAGGTTTTTAAGCTGTTTACATGTTTGCAATATGGACCTTGTCCGAAATAAACAAATTTTATTTTATTTTTATTTTTTTATTAAAAGCCTATAAAATTTGCAACAAAACGTTTTTAATCTTAAACCTTCTATAGTTAAGAAAAAAAAATTGAAAAGTGTGATACTTACTTTTGCAGGCCAGTGTAGTAGGTATTTAGAACAGCTTGAAACTATTAAGTTATTATTTTTGTTTGCAAAATATTGTTGTAGTTTATTTAACGTTATGTTGAAGTCCAACCAAACTTGAATCCGACTTCGTCGTGGGGCATGTCTGCTATCGTTTCATGCTCCTTATCTAATCTCTTTGATAAGTAACTCTGTAAATAGTCGACTATAAGGTCCGTTCTGCTACATACAGCATAACAGTGACAACATTTTGTATTATAAGTTTGCACAGTTACGATATATCGACTGTACTAAGCAATTTTGTATGCATTTTGGCGCAGCGCTTCTGGCGGTAACTAAACTAAACTAAAAGTTATGTTAAAAATGTTGACTACAGTCGTAGAGTTGCACCATCTTAACTTAACCTTAACTTTAACAGATACAAACTTATCTGAGCCAGTGGTAAAAAGTGGAACTGGGTGAATCTACGCTGTTTCTTACTTCCGGCGTCATTATCCTCACTCGAAAATGTTTAAAAATCCAATGCATCACAAGGAATAAATCAAAAATATGCAAATAAATACAATGTATTATTGTACTATAATGTAAATGATGGCATATTTTTTATTTATTCCTTGTGATGCATTGGATTTTTAAACATTTTCGAGTGAGGATAATGACGCCGGAAGTAAGAAACAGCGTAGATTCACCCAACTAAAGTGAAAAAACTTATTAGGTAGGTACTATTGTTACCTAGGTTACCTACGCCATAGACGACAGCAACGCTGTCATCGAGTCAGATTCAGATTCAGATTCATTTATTTGCGTTAAAAGTGGTACAAAGGTTAAAATATATTATATAAGTATATAGGTATCTCACAATTAGTCTTTGCAGACATACAAATATTGAAAATAAACATTACTTACATTTCATTTCATTACGTTACTTGAGTCTTATTTTCATACATTACATTACATTCAAAGTCATTAAAAATTCATTCTTATTTATTATTTTCACTTAATTTCTGTCAATTACAAATAAAAATGTCAACAATTAAAATATAAATAATAATAATGTCAGATTTAAGATAGAAATCATTTACTTTAGGGTTTTGTCAGAAAGATATGCACTGTATAATAACACTTTTCAATAAGAAGATTTCTTAATTTATATTTTAAAGCTTTCAGAGGAAGTTTTTTTTTTTTAGATAATTTTTCAGAAGTTTGTATCTGTTATAGTTGGTTATTGTTAAGTCAAAATGGAGCAACTCAGCTTTAGTGAGCTGTAAACGTTCAAACTGTTTGTCAAACATTTGACAGTGTTCCTTGACCTTAAGGGAATTTTCCCCTAAGGGAATTTATAATACTGTCAGCATAGATGGCGCTCATTCGACAATCAGTTGTATTCGAAAAATACTACAAACATATTGCATTCAATGAGATAATTTTACTTTGATAAAATAGTTCATAGTGAAGAATTGGGGTTAGTTGTCGGACACGCTAAAATATATTGTGGAAAAGCCACAGAATATATAATAGTACCTACTAAAAAAGCTAAAATCCTGGGAAACCACGATAACGATTCATCGGCGCACGCAAATCGCCAGTGTAACAAGGCCCTAAAGCATAAGTTTTTGTTGGAAAATGACTGTATTCTCTTCCATTTTATCAGGTACTTGCTTATCGGAGCTTACTACCAAGATATCACTCCCCTTATCATATTTTCCTGCTCCGTGAAGCGCAGACAAAGGAAGAACACATTATATGGCATGATTACTTACATGATCGTTTACATACACGAATTTGGATGCATATCATGCATACCTTACGGAATTCGGCCTGGCGAAGTCAAGTTCGCCCGCTCAAATCATTCCATCATCAATAAGTTTTTAAATGCCTCAACGTTACCAATCGCGTTTGCGTTAAGATTTTAAATCTGGAACTTATTGTTATAGCATTAAGGTCTATCACATTTTTAACTAATAACGCGGTACCTAGTAACGATTGTACATTGACAACTTCCACCACAGAATACATAATAGTACAACTTCCACTTCGTTAGGACAACTTGTCGCGGGTAGCGTTTTACTTACCCACGAAAACAAATTTGTTTTGGATCACACATAGACGTAATATAAAGGGTGTAAAAAGACCGTCAATGAAGCTAAAATCCACGCATTCCACCCATCATCAGCCCCGTATTACAACCAACTTGGCAGTTTTCTGAATGACTATCAATGCGTCTCTTTTATTTGCTATACAGCGAGAAAGAGATGTAACTATAGCAATTCATAAACCTGACAAGTTTTAAGAGGTTGTATTGTAATGTCCCCCAGGACCATTTTTGTCTTTTTGACTATACCTGGGAAATCAATGGCTATGAAGTTGTTAAAGGTCAAAGTCATTTTTTTGTAAGATTTTATGAATGTGTAAATATTTGCAGTGCTTTCTTAACACCAAAAATGAAAATACAAAAAAAAAATACAAAAAAAAACCGGTTTTTACACCCGGTTTAAACGAAATCTAATTTGGAATTCCGAAACGGAATATCGATAATATAATGAATAATCCAAACGGAAAAATAACGCATGTAGGTCCTTATATTTGTATGGATTTGCTGCGTTCGGAATTCTGAAGCAAGAAAATGATGAAATAAATTAAAGATTGAATCAATTTAGACATGTGTAACGATTTTTATTTGGAATAGGTAGATAGTCAACAATAATCTTCATCCTCCTCATAACCTAGTGTTTTTTGATATAGGGATGTAAATATCTTAAGCGTTGAGATATTATGTCAGGTCTGTTACTGAGGTGCAATGATATTGCATGTAGAATTTCTTCTTTCGGACTATTGAATGCAACTCCATCTTCTAAGGCGCAGGCAACTTTGTAAAATGACGCGGCATACAGGTCCTCGGGAAAATCATCTACGTACATCCTGTAAAAAATAAAGAAGTCTATTAATAAAGAGGCAAATTGCTTTGTTGGCTATCATTTTGTATTAAACACATCAGCCATCTCCTTAATTTAGAGACAATTTAGTTTTTTTTTGTACTTAACAGGTTGAAAATTCAAAACATGAATCCATTATTTTTACCTATTATCTACTGAACTATGCAAATTAAAAAAATAAATCTTACTTCAAGCATTTCTTCATATACTCGTAGTGTTCCAGAAAACAAGAGCATGGTCCGAACTGGATGAACATCGGCGTGCTAGGAGTAGCTTCATCTAACACGTTTTTATTATCGACAAAAGCGGAAGCCTGCGAATGATCCACAGCTGAAATCGACTCCACAGATTCCCCAAATCTCCTCAAATACAACTTCCTCATTAGCGTGGACGTAGTAACAGGCATTTGTTTATTTATATCAAACTCTAAAGTTCTCTTATTGTATTCTTCATGAAAATGATCTACCGCAACTTCGCGCTTCACTTCAGTCAGTATTGATTCCAAGTCATGAGTTGCAGACAGTTCGTTTATCTTTTTGCAAAGGGACTGAATAAACCAAGATCCGTCGAGTTCATGCCTGGAACAGAAAATACATACAATGACTGGTGTTGTTCTATCTATCTCACGAAGACCGTTTTGCTATGAATTTTGTAAGGCGTGCACTGCACATACACATTGTTTTAGTGTGCGTCTGCAAGCTCTCGTATCACGCAAACTAAAATAATCTGCATGTGCACGCCTATGAACATTCATAGCAAAACGGACTTCGTGAGATAGTAGAACATTACACATATTCTTAATACTGTGATTCGAGCATACGGGTCAGTGCTTGCTTGACCTTCATCTCATCTGATGTTAAGTGACGATAGACCGAAGGTGGAAGCGCACTACACCCGGAATCCTCAACCACTGAGGAACTGGCTATCTGATGCCTCTAACTCCCCACACTAATCAGAGCACAACAATATTAAATTGTTCTTATGGCGTCAGGCTTAAAAAAGGGGAAGATGGTGATATCTAGCCAGGTGAAAATCGAACTTGAAGCAAGCCCTACCACCAACCAATATAAGGAACTATTGTACCCCCCTTCTGGGAATCGAACCCTGCGTCAACAAACACATCCACAAAGGCGGTTGTACCACGTTTCGGCACCTTTGCAGCTGCCGTGGTCACAGGTGGCTGCAGTCCCCCGAGACAAGTGCAATCAAAAACCAAATCAAAACCAAACTAATTATCAAAAACATTAAAACCTGCAAACTTTACCTATGAGAAGGTTTTCCAATATAGGAGCTGTGCATAATGAGCATATCAGATTCAACTGGCAACGTGTACGGCTCGATCTCATCGTCATGATCCTTTTCAGTCTTCCCTTTGTATGGAGCCAAGACAGGAACACCTTTGATATCTTCGCCACCTCTGCAAGCCTGGAATGTTTACACTGTTTTTTAAAAAGAAGAGCTGGATGACTCATGCGCCTGCTATTTTTAATGTCTTATCTGTGATTGCGGCGGTTTCAAAAAATCATTCC
Organism: Agriphila straminella; assembly: GCA_950108535.1. Taxonomy (NCBI): domain Eukaryota; kingdom Metazoa; phylum Arthropoda; class Insecta; order Lepidoptera; family Crambidae; genus Agriphila; species Agriphila straminella. Next base: position 8,230,539 of record OX467324.1, on the reverse strand, counting down.
GATAAAAATAACGTTTTGAAGTTGACAATAGGTAAATACCCGTTCTTAGGTGTGTCATGCTACGTGTGCTATCACACTGAAAATGATAACATAACACGGCAAAATGCTTTTTGTTTTCGTAGTCATATTTGGGGCAACATGAGAGTTCTGTTACAGACCATCTTTTATTTTTGCTTGATCGCCTGCTTGTACTGTATGTATGGCCGTATCATTAGATTGATATTTTACAGTTCCGAGCCTAGAAATCGTATTTAATATGAATTTCTGCACGCGTTCCTGAAAAAAAAGTCTTGACTCTTGACTGATAGTCAGTTCAGAGGGCGGGAATCGAACCCAGGGCTTGTGGGCGACGACTCGGTGTTTAGCTATAACTACTCGACTAGAGATCTTTCTCGCTCTTCATGTATTAGTTACCTATCTAGGTATAACTAAAACGCGATTGAACCTCGCGGTGCGACTGGACGGCGCCACCTACATCATAATAGTGGAAAGTTGATAAATTGTCATTACCTGAATTATAAGAATCTTGGGCTTGGTGGCTAAAGTAGGCCTTCTATCGATTTTAAAATGATTGATGATTTTCAGCTCACTGAATGGTTGGTCTTTAGCCCTGATGAGACCATGGCTACAGCCATGAGTCAACACCGCGACAGCCACACACCCGTAATCGGTGAAATCCTGGTCGCCAACTGTATTGAAAAAGGTGGTTGTTATATTACGTAAATCTCTCTGATGTTGTCGGTACAATCGTTTCGGTTGCTTGCTATTGCTAGCACCCTTGCCGTCAGCTGTTAAATGACAGAGCTTTTACACGGCATTTAACGCCATCTCGCTTACACTGTTACTTTAAATATGTTTGAACAGCTATTGGTTGTCTGCGACTAGGTTCACCACTAGCACAAAATGCTTTATTATGTTTAACAGCAACAGCTCACGGTAGTTTCCCCGATAAGGGTTCCACTAGTTTTCAACAAATAACACTTACATTCCGATCCATCCAGTGTCTCCAATATTTCATCCTTCGTCAAATCATTTTTCACAATAACTTTGAAACCAAATCCGGAAAAGGTTTTGTTAAGATCTTCTACGTCCTTTTCTGTTCCTAATCTTTGTTTAAAACCATTAATGTTTTCCTGATTGAATATAACCAATAGGTGTTTCTCAAATTTTTCTAATTCATACGTCGTAGATGTTCTTGGCAAAGCTTTAGTATTTATTTTTGACAATACATTTACACTTTCATTTATCATCTCCACTTCAGCCTTGAGCGAATTGTCTTTTGGTTCTTCTGATGGAGTTAGCGGCACTTCTATTTCCGGTGGTGCTTTCATTTGACCGTCCATAATAATTTTAAATGCTTCAGTCTTACAAAATTCATTCAACACGCCATCAATATCACCTTCCAATCTAACAGCATGAATCACACTAGGATTAGTGTCATTTTCTTGATCCTTACTAAAATCTTCACGGTTTGAGTTCGCTACAGTATCCTGAGGTTCATTTTTGTTTTTATCAGTGTTGCTACTAGGGGCACTTGCTTTTCTTCTAGGCCTCCGTTTCCTAGTAACATATTCCGAGTCGTTTTTTGCTGACCGATTAGGGTTCGCCGGTGTTTCTCCTGTACTTTGTTCATCATCCATTTGATTTAATTAAGTACAATAAAAACTTATTTATTTGCAAACGCGTTGTCGTGCTCACCGATAGTAGCAGAATGCTTATCAATAACTTCTGTTGCATTTTATCTAATCGATTTGATAGGTAATCCGGTTGAAAACTTAATATTTTTATAAAACGGTAAATACCAATATTCTAAAAAAGTAATTTAAATAACTCGTAACTAGTGATAGGCATTTACACACCTCTCCTCTCATTAGCTTACCCGTTGAATACCTGTTATTTTTAATAAGGTACATAATACCTACTTTAATAAAAAAAACACACACAACATTTGAATAGTTAGGTAATATAGGTACCTATATGCATTGTTAACATTGCTTTATCATTTTGGGAAAATGACTCAAGGCATTTGTATAACAAAGAAGTATTTAGGTACGTAGGCCTCGATTTATAAATAGGTGCCACATCACATACTTATCTGTAAGAAAATTTATAGGCAGGTAACCTTCCTGATACCTACGTTAATAGCCAAGTTTTAAGATTATACATTGAGATCATTGACAGTGATAATAAATATTGACTTATTTCATATTGAAAATAAGATGAATTATTCTAAATAATATACTAGAAAAAATACGACTCGCACTAGATCAATACTCAGACGGGAATCGAACCCGCGACCTTTGGATATCCGGTCCAATGCTCTGACCGCTGAGCTACCGAGTCACTAGTGACATCGTCGAATTTCTTCTAGTATATCCTACTCTTACGCTGCAAGCCAGCGTTATTTCACCAATGTGAGGAATTACCTCGACATTCAATTGAAATATCTTTCCAGATATTTGGCAATCGATTAAGATGAAATAGCTATATAATTTTTAAATTTGAGATTTTTGCATTCACAATGCTATTTTTATACAATTCTAAATAATATACTAGAAAAAATACGACTCGCACCAGATCAATACTCAGACGGGAATCGAACCCGCGACCTTTGGATATCCGGTCCAATGCTCTGACCGCTGAGCTACCGAGTCACTAGTGACATCGTCAAATTTCTTCTAGTATATCCTACTCTTACGCTGCAAGCCAGCGTTATTTCACCAATGTAAGGAATTACCTCGACATTCAATTGAAATATCTTTCCCGATATTTGGCAATCGATTAAGATGAAATAGCTATATAATTTTTAAATTTGAGATTTTTGCATTCACAATGCTATTTTTATACAATTCTAAATAATATACTAGAAAAAATACGACTCGCACCAGATCAATAATCAGACGGGAATCGAACCCGCGACCTTTGGATATCCGGTCCAATGCTCTGACCGCTGAGCTACCGAGTCACTAGTGACATCGTCGAATTTCTTCTAGTATATCCTACTCTTACGCTGCAAGCCAGCGTTATTTCACCAATGTGAGGAATTACCTCGACATTCAATTGAAATATCTTTCCAGATATTTGGCAATCGATTAAGATGAAATAGCTATATAATTTTTAAATTTGAGATTTTTGCATTCACAATGCTATTTTTATACAATGCTAAATAATATACTGGAAAAAATACGACTCGCACCAGATCAATAATCAGACGGGAATCGAACCCGCGACCTTTGGATATCCGGTCCAATGCTCTGACCGCTGAGCTACCGAGTCACTAGTGACATCGTCGAATTTCTTCTAGTATATCCTACTCTTACGCTGCAAGCCAGCGTTATTTCACCAATGTGAGGAATTACCTCGACATTCAATTGAAATATCTTTCTAGATATTTGGCAATCGATTAAGATGAAATAGCTATATAATTTTTAAATTTGAGATTTTTGCATTCACAATGCTATTTTTATACAATTCTAAATAATATACTAGAAAAAATACGACTCGCACCAGATCAATACTCAGACGGGAATCGAACCCGCGACCTTTGGATATCCGGTCCAATGCTCTGACCGCTGAGCTACCGAGTCACTAGTGACATCGTCGTGTTTCTTCTAGTATATCCTACTCTTACGCTGCAAGCCAGCGTTATTTCACCAATGTGAGGAATTACCTCGACATTCAATTGAAATATCTTTCCAGATATTTGGCAATCGATTAAGATGAAATAGCTATATATTTTTTCTAGTATATTATTTAGAATTGTATAAAAATAGCATTGTGAATGCAAAAATCTCAAATTTAAAAATTATATAGCTATTTCATCTTAATCGATTGCCAAATATCTGGAAAGATATTTCAATTGAATGTCGAGGTAATTCCTCACATTGGTGAAATAACGCTGGCTTGCAGCGTAAGAGTAGGATATACTTGAAGAAATTCGACGATGTCACTAGTGACTCGGCAGCTCAGCGGTCAGAGCATTGGACCGGATATCCAAAGGTCGCGGGTTCGATTCCCGTCTGAGTATTGATCTGGTGCGAGTCGTATTTTTTCTAGTATATATTTAGAATTGTATAAAAATAGCATTGTGAATGCAAAAATCTCAAATTTAAAAATAAGATGAATTAATATAACCTGACACACTGTTCCGCAACCTAGGTAGTAAGTAAGTAGGTAAAATGGTGTATTCCCGTTGTCCCCATAATGGGGACAACGGCACGTCAAAGAATTATTCCGTGCCGTTGTCCCCATTGATTATAGGACAGCAAATGGGGACAACGGGAAGTAATTTTAATTATTTTATTGATTCCCGCTGTCCCAATTAAAGGATCATTCACACAGCTGCGGCGCGTCAGCGGCGCGTCACCGGCCCGTCCGGCAACGTCAAAAATGTGTGTGAACAAGCAGTCCACGGCAGCGGCGGCGGCGCGGCACCGGCGGCGGCGCGGCAGCGGCGGCGGCGCGGCACCGGCAAAACAAACAGGGTTGCTATTTTTTTGTTTTAATAAATTATTAGTTGCTATAATCGGTAGAAAAAAAGTACATTGTGGTATGGAAATAAAGTATTATTTATTTATTTCAATTTTAAAAACAGTTTTATTTTTTAATTTTGTTAATATTTTGGTAATTTTTTGAGACTTAATTTCACCTGTTCCACTAAGTTCTAGCAAGGGAACAATTTTTCGAATTTTAATAAAAATACAATAATGTGTGTGGATTTCGGGTAAACAATGAATGTCGGAAAAACAATGTGAAGGTCAACAATTTATTTTTGAGATATTGCTGTTTTAACTTTGTCAGCTGTCATCTGTCAATCTTAAATCAGCAATATATCTCGAAAAATACTCATCTTAAACTGGTGGTGAAAATTAAGAGTATTACCAAAATAAAAATAAATGTTTTTCAAAGTTGAAGTAAATAAATAATACTTTATTTCCATACCACAATGTACTTTTTTTCTACCGATTATAGCAACTAATAATTTATTAAAACAAAAAAATAGCAACCCTGTTCGTTTTGCCGGTGACGCGCCGTGCCGGTGCCGCGCCGCAGCCGCGCCGCCGCCGGTGCCGCGCCGCAGCCGCGCCGCCGCCGGTGCCGCGCCGCAGCCGCGCCGCCGCCGGTGCCGCGCCGCCGCCGCTGCCGCGCCGCCGCCCACTTCCCCGGCAAGGCAAACAGGGTTGCCACTTATTTGTTTTAATAAACTATTGGTTGTATTATAATAGGTAGAAAAAAAGTACATTGTGGTATGGAAATAAAGTATTATTTATTTATTTCAATTTTAAAAACAGTTTTATTTTTTATTACGGCGCGTCACCGGCGAGTCACCGGCAAAACAAACAGGGTTGCTGTTTTTTTGTTTTAATAAATTATTGGTTGCTATAATCGGTAGAGAAAAAGTATATTGTGATTTGTGGTATGGAAATAAAGTATTATTTATTTATTTTAACTTTGAAAATCATTTTTTTATTACTTTTATTAATATTTCGGTAACTTTATGAGACTTAATTCACCTGTGCCACTAAGTTCTAGTAAGGGTACAATTTTTCGAGTTTTAATAAAAATACAATAATGTGTGTGGATTTCGGGTAAACAAATGAATGTCGGAAAAACAATGTGAAGGTCAACAATTTCTTTTTGAGATATTGCTGTTTTAACTTTGACAGCTATCATCTGTCAATCTTAAATCAGCAATATATCTCGAAAAATACTCCTCTTAAACTGGTGGTGTAAATTAAGAGTATTACCAAAATAAAAATAAATGTTTTTCAAAGTTGAAATAAATAAATAATACTTTATTTCCATACCACAATGTACTTTTTTTCTACCGATTATAGCAACTAATAATTTATTAAAACCAAAAAATAGCAACCCTGTTTGTTTTGCCGGTGACGCGCCGTGCCGGTGCCGCGCCGCAGCCGCGCCGCCGCCGGTGCCGCGCCGCCGCCGCTGCCGCGCCGCCGCCCACTTCCCCGGCAAGGCAAACAGGGTTGCCACTTATTTGTTTTAATAAACTATTGGTTGTATTATAATAGGTAGAAAAAAAGTACATTGTGGTATGGAAATAAAGTATTATTTATTTATTTCAATTTAAAAACAGTTTTATTTTTTAATTTTGTTAATATTTTGGTAATTTTTTGAGACTTAATTTCACCTGTTCCACTAAGTTCTAGCAAGGGAACAATTTTTCGAATTTTAATAAAAATACAATAATGTGTGTGGATTTCGGGTAAACAATGAATGTCGGAAAAACAATGTGAAGGTCAACAATTTACTTTTGAGATATTGCTGTTTTAACTTTGTCAGCTGTCATCTGTCAATCTTAAATCAGCAATATATCTCGAAAAATACTCATCTTAAACTGATGGTGAAAATTAAGAGTATTACCAAAATAAAAATAAATGTTTTTCAAAGTTGAAGTAAATAAATAATACTTTATTTCCATACCACAATGTACTTTTTTTCTACCGATTATAGCAACTAATAATTTATTAAAACAAAAAATAGCAACCCTGTTTGTTTTGCCGGTGACGCGCCGTGCCGGTGCCGCGCCGGAGCCGCGCCGCCGCCCACTTCCCCGTCAAGGCAAACAGGGTTGCCACTTATTTGTTTTAATAAACTATTGGTTGTATTATAATAGGTAGAAAAAAAGTACATTGTGGTATGGAAATAAAGTATTATTTATTTATTTCAATTTTAAAAACAGTTTTATTTTTTAATTTTGTTAATATTTTGGTAACTTTATGAGACTTAATTCACCTGTTCCACTAAGTTCTAGTAAAGGTAATTTTTTTCAAATTTTAATAAAAATACAACAATGTGAGTGGATTTAGAGTAAACAAATGAATGTCGTAAAAACAAGTGATGGTAGGAAAACATAGTCTAGTGATCTGTAATTAAATTATGACGTCATCCGCAACGTACGCAAACCTCAACAATTTCTTTTTGAGATATTGCTGTTTTAACTTTGACAGCTATCATCTGTCAATCTTAAATCAGCAATTTATCTCGAAAAATACTCCTCTTAAACTGGTGGTGTAAATTAAGAGTATTACCAAAATAAAAATAAATGTTTTTCAAAGTTGAAATAAATAAATAATACTTTATTTCCATACCACAATGTACTTATTTTCTACCGATTATAGCAACTAATAATTTATTAAAACAAAAAATAGCAACCCTGTTTGTTTTGCCGGTGACGCGCCGTGCCGGTGCCGCGCCGCAGCCGCGCCGCCGCCGGTGCCGCGCCGCCGCCGCTGCCGCGCCGCCGCCCACTTCCCCGGCAAGGCAAACAGGGTTGCCACTTATTTGTTTTAATAAACTATTGGTTGTATTATAATAGGTAGAAAAAAAGTACATTGTGGTATGGAAATAAAGTATTATTTATTTATTTCAATTTTAAAAACAGTTTTATTTTTTAATTTTGTTAATATTTTGGTAATTTTTTGAGACTTAATTTCACCTGTTCCACTAAGTTCTAGCAAGGGAACAATTTTTCGAATTTTAATAAAAATACAATAATGTGTGTGGATTTCGGGTAAACAATGAATGTCGGAAAAACAATGTGAAGGTCAACAATTTACTTTTGAGATATTGCTGTTTTAACTTTGTCAGCTGTCATCTGTCAATCTTAAATCAGCAATATATCTCGAAAAATACTCATCTTAAACTGATGGTGAAAATTAAGAGTATTACCAAAATAAAAATAAATGTTTTTCAAAGTTGAAGTAAATAAATAATACTTTATTTCCATACCACAGTGTACTTTTCTATAACGATTAAAGCAACCAATAATTTAGTTAAACAAAAAAGTAGCAACCCTGTTCTCCTTGCCGGTGACTCGCCGGCGACGCGCCGCACCGGTGACGTGCCGCACGGCGCGTCAGCGGCGCGGCAGCGGCGCGGCGCCGGCATGCCGTAGCAATATGCGTTTGACTTGCCGGTGACTGGACGTTGACGTGACTGATGTGTGTGAACAGTGTAGTACAACTTGTATGTAACTATATTTTTGCCGCTGACGCGCCGCTGACGCGCCGCAGCTGTGTGAATGATCCTTAATCCCGCTCCCGGGGAACATTGTCATAGTAGAAATAACAATGACATTGTCGTCCCTTACTTTAAATGTTGCGGGACACTGACACCACAGTACATATATAAGTTTTTCAACTCCCATGTCCCATATTTTTCAATTTCGAACCAGTGTGGCGGCCGGAGAATGCCAACCCTAGCGATCTGACGGAGTGCAATGACAAAAGGGCCTAAGTGACGTTAGCTCTTCTACTGTTTGAAAAACTTATATTATGTACTGTGCTGACACTGAGCAACGTTATACTAATGATGTGCGTCCGTCCGGGTTATGTTGGGGAATAGGTATCCTAGCTAGGTAAGCTAGGTTACCAATTTGTTTTGTCCTCGGAGTCTATAATGCTGTTTTTGCTGATTTTTTGAGGATGATCTTTTTTAGTTGGCTGCCTGCCAGCTTCTTCGAAAAATACATTCGGTAGGTATATATTTATTTATTATTTACCTATTGCAATAGACGCGCGCGGCTATGCCTAGTAGCCTATGCTTCTGCGTATAAAATTTCACCCCTCAAGATCCGTGCCGAGGCCTGTACTGTAGTCTGTACCTGATAGACCTAATGAGCCGTTTACACGGGTCAAGTTGTTAAGTAGGTAATTTAGTTAAAATAAAATTTTCGCGTGTAAACAGCTACTAATCATCATCATCATATCAGCCGCACGACACCCTGCTGTGTATAGGCCTCCCCTAAGGATCTCCACGACGATCGGTCCTGCGCTGGCCCGCATCCAGCGGCTTCCCGCGACCTTCACCAGATCGTCGGTCCACCTTGTCGGGGGCCTACCCACGGAGCGCCGTCCGGTGTGCGTAGGGTTGCCAACCGTACTATAATATATAGTATTGTACTATATTTCGGGTCTGCGTACTATATACTGTTGAAGAAATATATAGTACGCAAAAATACTATATTTTTAACATAACACTAAGAAACAATTTTTTTTAAATTTGTGATCGTGCAGTTTGACTGATTCGATAGCATGTAGTGAATATTATATCGTATCTGAATTCTGAAAGTATCTGTCTTATTGCATCAATGTCAAATTCAAAAGCTTCAAACGATAGTTTGGTCATTGGTTGGTCTGCTCTATTTTTGTTTTGAGATTTTGTTGGTAATCATCTGCAAAATATAATATTATTCTTTCTTTGAGAAATATAACTCAAGTCTTAGATAATTAAGTTATGAAAAGTGGTAGCGATAACGAAAGTGCGTCAAGTTCAAGTCAAGTGCGATTAAAAAGCGAAAGATACAAAAAAGACTGCAAAAATATCCAAAACTTGAAAAAAACTGAAAAAATATATATAATTTTTTTTATAAAAATAAATAAGTAAAAAAAATATTTGCCTATTAAATACTATTTTTTTTTTAAGTGTACTATATTTTTTATAGCTTAATTTGAAAAATACTATATTTTGCCACAGACATGTTGGCAACCCTAGGTGTGCGGTCGCCAACAGCCACTAAAGTAGGTGGTAAAGCTGCCGATTGAGTGGGAAAGTGATTAAGTAAATAGAAAAATTAAGTTTGCATTTAAATTGCCTAACTTATTTTTCTACGAGGGGAAAACATGATTTATTTTGATACTTAGGTAAGCTAGTGATGAATCAATAAATAAGTAGGTACTTAATTCTAAAGCTGATAACACCTTTGCGTTTATCCACATAATAAGTAAGTAACAAAATGTTATCTATCATATTATTATCAAGGGTACCTACCTATATCCCACTTGTTTACCTATCTACTGTAAAGTACCTATTTTAAGATAATAATTTATTTTTGCATAAAGCACGTATGAACGTCATCTGGCGTCGTCGTCTGGCTTTATGTCGTGAAAAACTACCCTAATGCTGGGCCACACTACCTTACCATTTACCGCCCGTTTACCGCCAAGTTACCGCGTGAAGTGCTGAGTTTACCGAGATATGACATTGAACTAGGCAATAGATAGGTCATCGAAATGTATTCGATGAGATAGGTAGGTATGTCATTTTTCAAGATGGAGGCTGAAGCTGTGTCAACTACGATATAAAGGTTTCACGGGCAACGAAGGATTTTTTTTAGTTCCATTCCATTACATGATGACGTGACGGACGAGTTACGGGAAATAAAAGAATGAAAGAAAAGTAGGTAGGTGTATCTAGTAGGTATCTACGCACTGCGCCGCCGACCTCAATTAAGTAAATTTTGATAAGAGATGATGATGATGTTGATCACCATCACGACAGCAGCTGCAGCGCTGAAGTTGTTTTTATTAACCTGGAAACTATTTCCCAACAAAGTACTCGTCAAGACAATTCAAACTAGCCCAAACTCGATGGGGTAGCGTGGTTTGATTAAAGAGTTACTGTATCGTTCTTCCGGCTTCATCATCAGGCCCTGGAAACTAGTTCCCATAAAGTACTCGTCAACACGATTCAAACGAGCCCAAACTCGATGCGGTTGCACGGTTTCAATATTGAGTTCCTATGGCATGGCCTTCCAGCTTCATCATCAGACCCTGGACCTCATCTCCCGTTAGAGTACTCGTCATGACGATTCTAAAGAGTCCAAACTCGATGGGGTTGTATGGTTTCATCATAGATTTCCTGTGGCCTTCTTCCGGATCCATCATCAGATCAGCTCAATGACACCATAATATTGCATTGCTTTCAAGATCTGACCTATGTTTAAAGTTTCAAGTCTCTACTCATCGGGAAGCTGGTATAAAATCGTTTGCAAACTTTGCGGACAAACAAACAAACACACCCGAAAGCAACCTAATAAAAACGTGTAAAATTAATAGTAGATTGTTATACAAGACGCTAAAAGGACCCATTGCATACGAGGTAGTTTTATTCCCGAGCTTTAGCGAGGGAATAAATAGAAACCGAGTTACAATGGGTTTTAGCGTCGTGTGTTACACTATACTTTTCACTACGATTGCGAGAAAATAAAATACAATATTAAATAGTATACCTACTTCCGTAAACGAATCCACTCGTTTTTCTATCCTCCACTTCATAAACTTTTTGTACAATATTTAAATAAATGATTTGTTGACGGCAAAAGATTAAAATTATTTCTTTCCTATTACAGTCACTTCAATCAGTATGTAATTATAGAAAAATTTTAAAGATTTCGCGCCATGGTACCTTTTTTAATTTCTGCTGTAGCAGCTAAGCAACCCAAACACACATTCTACGATTCACTCTGTGCACAGAGTATAAATAAGTCTATGATTTCACCGAAGAGATGCTTTTAGTTCCATTTTCAAAAATAAGAATGAGAAACAGGGGGCCTATTACGAAAATAACGTACGCAATCACTTGGTCACGATAATCGTCTGCAGTTCGTCGGTTGTGGCTATTAAACACATTTTCAATTTGGCTATCGTAGCCCAAAGACTATTGAATGAATGATGTCGGATACGCTAGAGAAAAAACTTACGCAATCACTTTGCGATATCGCATACGCAAGTGCTTTGTAATAGGAAACAATCATAACGAAGCACGGACGCAGTTGCGTGTATCGCATGAAACTTTTCGTAATAGACCCCCAGTATTAAGTCGAGCGAGTTTTTATTCGTGATTATGAATAAATACTTTTTCGTTTTAGTAGGCTCATTGGTAATAGACAAACATTAAAAAAGAAAAAACTTTAACCCCTAGGGGTTATTATGCTATTTTATCTCGGCTCTTGTACGTTACAATGACGGACTTTTTGAGCAAGAGGAGTGAAAAATATAATTTTTCATTCATATAAGTGTGTGTGCGTACGTGCGTGCGCGTGTGTGTGTGTTTGTTGAATGGTCTGTCTCTCAGATTGATTCATGCCAATCATTATAATTATTAACTATGTTACTAAATAAGTATAACTCCTAATTATCTTGTTGAGTCAACCTTTTTAATTGTCTGACAAGAATATGAACAAGATGGATGTGGTTTGCATTCAACCACTCTGCTACCTCACGTAACCCAGTTTCTGCAGTACTTTGCACTTCTGCCCATTTGTCTCCTGAAAATACTATGGCCGTATAATCGGCATATGAAAATATATTTGCGTTGTTTCATATATGTACATCAGAAATAAAGTCAGGCCCAATACACTTCACAGAGGTACACCATAGGGTATGTTTGCTAAGTCACTAGTGTAACGTAGCTCCCCAGTTTAACTTGTTGATTTCTGTTATGCAAGTAACTTGTAACTAGAGCAAGTGGTACCTCGAATCGGAGACCATATTGCTCGAGCCTATCCACAAGAGTGGGGATAGAGACGGTGTCAAATGCTTTTTAACCGACTTCAAAAAAAGGAGGAGGTTCTCAAGTCGACGGTTTTTTCTTATGTATGTTTTAACATAACTTTGTCAATCTCAAACCGATTTTAAAAATTATTTTTTTGTTTGAAAGCATATATAGTTACAGATTGGTCCCATTGTCATAAGATCACGATCTGGTGATGGGATCCTGGAGAAATCAAGGGAACTCTTCAAATATTATAGGCACACCTATAGCGATTTTGGTATTTTCTTAAGTAACTCGTGCATTTGCTTTCGAAAAGTACCATTTTGGTGAAGTGGAACTGATGATGAAGACCATAGATGATCACCGGAACTATTCAATAGGTACTAAACTAAGTATCTCACTGGTGCGATACGATTACTTTAATACGGTTGCTAGGCTATTTATGTTGTTCGTCATAATGCATATGGTGAAGTGGAGCTGATAGTGAAGTACCAGGAGAACTCCTCAAGAACTAACGCCCCTGCGTCGGGAAAACCAGTATTTTGTAAAAGGTGATGAGCTATTGACATAAGACTATTGTAACTTAGATAATATCGTCGCTAAATATACCATACTTACACAAAAAAGTTAAATTAAAAAAAAAATAACTTTGGGTCTACCCATGTTTTATCTACCTAGATAATATACTTACTGGATAAGATAATATAAATAAACTAAAGTCTACCAAATACAGTAGGTACTTACTAACACTAAAAATAAAAAATAAAAATGTTTTAAAAACAAAAAACCGACTTCAAAAAAGCTGAAAATGAAAACAAAAAAGCTTTAAAATTTAATACCTCTAAAAAACCTACACTACCTAATAAAGAAGGTAGTTACACTAAAAATAAAAAAATTGTTTAAAAAACAAAAAAACCGACTTCAAAAAACCTGCCTCTAAAGAAAGTAAGAAATAATATACAAATCATTAGATACGCAATAACATTGTTATATTAAAAAACGTCAATTGAAGTCGGGTGGGGCTTTTAGAATAAAAAAAGGAAGATGTACTCCAGCCCCACCCGACTTTAATAGACGTGTTTTATTATAACAATGATAATGCGTATCTAATGATTTGTATATTATTTCTTACTTTTTTTAGAGGCAGGTTTTTTGAAGTCGGTTTTTGTAGGTCAAGAAACACTGTGAAAACACTTTTTTTTTTAACAGGTTCACTTTCCATTTTAAGAATGTGTTCAGTCCATGAAATTGAACTAATTTCTCCAAAAAACATTGTCATTGTGTCGAAATACCTAGTAGTTACACCACAAAATTTTGGTCATCTTCCGAAAAATCTGGATATTAAGAAAAAATTAATAAATTTTGTAAGAATAAAAATGTTTTAATTTGGCTTTCAATTCCGGCACTTGCATTGTAGAAGTCTTTTATATCCATTTTGGGTCTTTTTCGGTAAAAATTGTTTAAAAAACAAAAAAACCGACTTCAAAAAAACCTGCCTCTAAAAAGCAAGAAATCATTTTACAAATCATTAGATACCTACGCATTATCATTGTTATAATAAAACACGTCTATTAAAGCCGGGTGGGGCTGAAGTACCTACAACTTCTTTTTTAACCGACTTCATCAAAAGGAGGAGGTTCTCAATTCGATTGTATGTTTTTTTTTATCGTTGTTCGCGCGTATCTTCGACATTTATGGACCGATTTAGATGATTCTTTTTCTGTTCGATTGAGTTTTCTTGCGAGATGGTCCCATTTAATTTTTTTTCAAATTGGTTCAGTAGTTTACAAGTAATCCTGTTATTTATGAACCGAATTAGATGATTTTTTTTGTTGGGGAATGGATACCTTTGTGTAGTCTTTTTAACCGACTTCAAAAAAAGGAGGTATTCAGTTTGTATGCATGTATGTTTCTCCGCGATTATCTCACGTTTGGCTGAGCCGATTTTTCTACCTAAATAATATACCTACTAGGGCATGCTCCCGGGAATTCCCGGTACCGATTTTTCCCGGTATTTCCCGGGAAATTGACTTTTTACTCAGTACCGGTACTGAGAATTATTTCCGGGGAAATTCGGTACTTTCGGTACTTTTGTTATAACCTAAAATTAGGCCAATAATTAAGCGTCTATTAGCTTAAAATGCCGCTATATTGCCCTTCGAACGAAAATAAATGAATGACGCGCAAAGTAAAACGAGCTAATACACACCGGACTCGTCTTGAGACATTGAGGTAATTTAGATGCAAAGATTTACTAAAGCTTTTCGAATGCTGTCCATACGAGCTGAATTTGACGAGAGATTATATCCTTCTCGAAATTTTAATTACCTAACTGGACTGTCCACCTACCTCTATTTTGTCCAGATATTCATAATGGTCAATAACTTTAAACTAGAGCGGTTACATAAACATTCAACATGATTTTGAAGACCTTTGTGTGAAAGATGAATAAATAATTTATTATTTTTATTATTATTTTCGTCTTATCATCTAAGTCCCACTCTTTGGAAAGCACTACGGAGATCTTCGAGCATTGTGCTCAGGTCTTCCAAGGTCTCAGCCTTAAGAACTACATCATCGACAAAAAGGGTAAGTTAGATACTCGCCCTAGATTTTGATACCGAATCCTTTCCAGTCAATGAGATTAAAGATGTTCTCCAAGCTCCAACGCAGCGGTGAACCGTTTCTGAGAAATTACGTCTTGCTGTCTCACACCTTGGATTGACATTCAACATGATTTTCGTCTTATATCCTTCTCCCACTCTTTGGAAAGCACTACGGAGATCTTCTATCATTGTGTTCAGGTCTTCCAAGTTCTCAGCCAACCATAATGAACTACATCGTCGGCAAAACGAAGGTACTTGCCATAGGTGTTGATACCAAATCCTTTCCAGTGTATAAGATTAAAAATCTCCTCCAAGCACCAACGCAGCGGTGAACCGTTTCGGAGAAATTACGTTTTCTTGTCTCACACCTTGGATGGGATTTGTGCTCTGGTTCGGTAATAGAAACAACATAGTGGCATTTTCGTATAGGTTCCTCAGCACTTAGCTTTGATATACAGGCATTAGCTGCCAACTATCTCCCAAACAATAGAATTTCTATTAAGTGTATGGTTCTGGGGTCCGCGGCATTATAGTTTAAATTAAAGTAGTGTTCAAGCTTTTGTAGTTACTTATTTACCTAACTACTAATTTGTTCTGTTAAAAGCAAAAGAATAGGTATATTCTTTACTGTGTTCGTAAGCCAAATATTTATAAAAAAAATGAAATTTAAGAGTTAAACGGAGAAGTTCGTATTCGTAACGTAGGTAAGGTACCTACGAGTCACTAATTTTATTTTATTTACGATACTGTAAAAAAAATCCCAGTACCGAAAAGTCCCGAAATTTCCCGGTTTTCCCGGTACCAGAGTTAGCGCAGTACCGGGAATTCAGTTTTCTCCTCAGTACCGTGACTGCAACCCCTAATACCTACACTACCTAATACAGAAGGTACTTACATTACACTAAAAATAAATAAAATTTTAAAAACAAAAAAACCGACTTCAAAAAGCCTGCCTCTAAAAAGCAAGAAATAATATACAAATCATTAGATACGCATTATCATTGTTATAATAAAACACGTCAATTGAAGTCGGGTGGGGCTTTTAGAATAAAAAAAGGAAGATGTACTCCAGCCCCACCCGACTTTAATAGACGTGTTTTATTATAACAATGATAATGCGTATCTAATGATTTGTACCTATATTATTTCTTGCTTTTAGAGGCAGGTTTTTTATATTCTAAAAGCCCCACCCGACATCAATAGACGTGTTTTATTATAACAATGATAATGCGTACATCTAATGATTTGTATATTATCAGGTTTTTTGAAGTCGGTTTTTTTTGTTTTTTTATTTTTATTTTTTTTATTTTTAGTGTAAGTACCTTGATAGAGAGGGTCTGTATGGGTCGGGTCAGGTATAGTAGTGTAGGTATATTATTAAGGTAGAAAAATCAGCTCAGCCAAACGTGAGATAATCGCGGAGAAACATACATACATAGGTATCGTCGGCGGGCTGTGAAAACCTCGCATGTGCATTAAATTTTCGAATCTTTTCACAGCCCGCCGACGATATACAAACTGAATACTTCCTTTTTTGAAGTCGGTTAAAAAGACTATACAAAGGTATCCCT
This sequence comes from Agriphila straminella, assembly GCA_950108535.1. Lineage (NCBI taxonomy): Eukaryota > Metazoa > Arthropoda > Insecta > Lepidoptera > Crambidae > Agriphila > Agriphila straminella. The sequence goes on along the minus strand of OX467324.1, from coordinate 8,214,062 downwards.
TTCCCAACAAAAACAATCATATAATTCGGTTCAATATAAAAATAGGTGACAATGTGATTTTTTACTAAGCTTCGTTCGAAGAATATCAACACCATCTAGTGAGGCAAATAGTTACTATTTTTAGGCTTCGAAGAGTATCAACACCATCTAGTGAGGCAAATAGTTACTATTTTAATTTTTTAATGTCACTTTGAAAACCCCTCATTAGCTTTGCGTTACCATCCCCATTAGGTACTAAACTGGGGTGATTAGCAAATGCATGATGATTAACAACAGTTTCAAGAAAAAAGAAACAAACATTCCAAATATTTTTTTCAAGAAACCAAGAAACAAACGTGTTTATTGTTAAAAATCTTTGGAAGTTATTAAATTAACTTAATCTTAAGTAGGAAGTAGGCAACACTTTCTTTAAACAGTGTTGCCTATTTTCGCAGCAATTTCGTTTTTTTTCAAAGCTAATTTTCATTACAACTTTAATAATAAGTTTAGTCTAATCGACTTGTTATAGCCGAATTAAATGGTCAATAACTTTGCAGTTTTATTATCAACAACAGAAACTATGACAACCAACTCCTTTATATTTTTTCGTAGTTTGTTTCTTTATCTGAATAAATCAGCAAAAGCAAAAAGAAGTTTTGATAAATTACGCTAAAACGGCGGGGCGCACTGATAGCTTACAACCTAAATTTAAATATCTGACACTTTGTATCCGGATCAAAGGTTCTAGGGATTTTTCAAACGTCCACAATAAACCGTTGCAAATGACCCCGTATGGCAGGTGATTCTAAACTAAACTGGGGCCTTACTATGAGCTCTTATAGCAGGGCTTATATTGAACTGCCTTACTTTTTCGTACTATGATCTCAGCGGTTAGTAGGAAAGCAGGCCTTAAGCAGTACTGTTTAAGGCCTGCTTTTGAACTAAACGGTTTTTTATTAGCTGATGGTAAGCCCCCAGCTTCTAAACAGAGTATATTTTAGCAAATAATATGTTCCTTATTTCTATTTCACTCCTTTTGGGATGAACAACAACAATTACTAGTCATAACTCATGTTATTCACATGTTATTTTAACATGCAACAAAAATTTTCAAAAATATGAACTGGGGCCTTACTATGAGCTCTTATAGCAGGACTTATATTGAACGGCCTTACTTTTTCGTACCATGATCTCAACGGTTAGTATGAAAGCAGGCCTTAAGAAGTCTTTTTTACGGCCTGCTTTTGAACTGAATGGTTTCTTATTTGCTGATGGTAAGCCCCCTGGGGGCTTACCAAACTTACATACATATACTCACGCCTGTTTCCCATTACCATCAGCAAATAAGAAACCATCCTTAAGCCGTTCAGTTAAAAAGCAGGCCTTAAACAGGACTGCTTACATGAACTAAACTCGAGCTAAAATCGAGGTCATGGTACGAAAAAGTAAGGCAGTTTAATATAAGTCCTGCTTAATGAGCTCATAGTAAGGCCCCTGGGGGCTTACCATCAGCAAATTTAATAAGAAACCGCTCAGTTCAAAATCAGGCCTTAAAAAGGACTGCTTAAGGCCTGCTTTCATACTAACCGTTGAGGTCATAGTACGAAAAAGTAAGGCTATAAGAGCTCATAGTAAGGCCCCTGTTAAATCCAAAATATTGTTATACACCCCATGGTTAAAATGTCAATAGGGTGGTGGGTGACCACTGACTTAGCGATTGGTCTGCCGGAATGCACCCAATGTCAAAGTCAGTCCTGTCAGTCATATAATGTCAATGTCATTACTGTCAGTCATGACAGTTTATCGTGTGCACGCAAATTATTACATTTTATATTTTTATTTCTAAATAATTTAGTTAATAAAAATAAAGGAAAATGAGTTTGACGATTGCTTAATGTATAGATTTATATACCTACTTGAAAGTGTAAAAACTACTCAAAATACGGAGTAAAAACTATAAAAATGTTCAACTATAAATATCTTAGTCGAGAACACCTAGATGGATTCGATAATTACAAGGTATTGTATTTAGTTTATATATTTTTTTTACTGTTTCTGTTAATCATTAAATAACAAGCGTTCGGTCCTTTAGTTATGGACTGTAATTAATTTCAAAATTAGATTTGTTGTTATAAGGGGGTTGCATTGCATTAAAATCGCATCCCGATTTTGGAAGGGTTGGGGAAAGGGGACGCCAACCCCTAAATTCGGGGGGCGCAGAACCCCCCTCTTTCAAGATATTTAACTTCAAAGTTTTGAGGTTATATTAGGCCAAAATTACGATATAAGGATGGGGGTCATTTTTTGGAAGGGAAGGACTAAAACGGTCACCGTATAATAAGTCTATGCGGTCACCATACTAACCTAATTTTTATTTTATTTTATTTTATTTTTTTAACGTGAATACTCACAGATAGACTGGCCCTGGAGATCTATAGGGGTTGCAGAGTATGTGTGTATACCATGTAGAATCCAATATTTATTTCTATGAGGCAAAAAGTCAATCCATAAATAAAATATGAATAGGTGACCAGACTAATTAACAAACATTGTATTTATTAGTATTACCAGTTAACATTACCTATTATGTTCAGTCACACTAGTTCATTCAAATTCACTTTATTTCAATAAAGACTTGACTTTGTGTCTTAAAGTTATGCTCTTCTTTTTGTATTTTTCAGTATATGGCCATAGATACAAGCCCTCTCAGTGTCTATGTGATGCATCCATTTTGGAACAAAGTTGTAGAGGTGAGTTGGATAAATTATTTTTTTTATTTTTATACTTTGTTTTAAGCCCTGTAAATAATAATAATTGAACAATATAACCTACAATATGTTTTGATCTTATTGCTTGAAACATCGCGTGAAACGATGCGCAAAACACAATTTCGATGTAAAGTGGGTAGAAAAAACAAAAAAGCGACTTCAAAAAAGCTTCAAAATTAAATACCTCTAAAAAGCAAGAAATAATATTCAAATCACTAGATATATGTATATAGGGTGGGGCTGAAGTTCATCTTCTTTTTCTATTCTAAAAGCCCCACCTGACTTCATTAGACGTGTTTTATTACAATAATATGCGTATCTAGTGATTTGAATATTATTTCTTGCTTTTTAGAGGTATTTAATTTTGAAGCTTTTTTGAAGTCGGTTTTTTGTTTTTAAAACATTTTTTATTTTTTTATTTTTAGTGTTAGTAAGTACCTACCCTGTATTTGGTAGATAATTACTTTAGTTTATTTATATTAAGTAAGTATAATTTATTTAGCGACGATATTATCAAAGTTACAATAGTTTTATGTCAATGGCTCATCATCTTTTACAAAATACTGGTTTTCCCGATGCAGGGGCGTTAGTTCTTGAGGAGTTCTCCTGGTACTTCACTATCAGCTCCACTTCACCATATGCATTATGACAAACCGCATAAATAGCCTAGCAACCATATTAAAGTAATCGTATCGCACCAGTCAGATACTTAGTTTAGTACCTATTGAATAGTTCCGGTGATCATCTATGGTCTTCATCATCAGTTCCACTTCACCAAAATGGTTCTTTTCGAAAGCAAATGCACGAGTTATTTAAGAAAATACCAAAATCGCTATAGATGTGCCTATAATATTTGAAGAGTTCCCTTGATTTCTCCAGGATTCCATCATCAGATCGTGATCTTATGACAATGGGACCAATCTGTAACTATATACTTTCTAACAAAAAAATAATTTTTAAAATCGGTTTGATATTGACAAAGTTATGAGGTAACAAACATAAAAAAAATAAAAAATCAGACGAACTGAGAACCTCCTCCTTTTTTTGAAGTCGGTTAAAAAGTGGTGGGGCACGGCTACTTGCAAAGTGGCTAACTTTACACCGCCAATAAGAATGAAATGTATTGTACCTACTAGATTGTAGAAAAACTTATCCTACAAAATGGTTTTACATGGGAATATGGCCAAAGATTATTTGGGCTCAAAATCGAAAGCTGACTGCTGCAGCGGCTGTGGGGAAAAAAGTCTCACTATAGCGGAAGCCAGTATGAGTATTTTTCACTAATGCCACGGTAAAGAATACATATCTTTACCATGCTTAACCATGCATAACCATTCCTCACTGGCGATATTTTATTGAAAAATCTGATTTCCATACATTCCATATAAATTATGACCTAGGTTATGCAGGTCAATTAAAAACCTAAATAAATTGGTCTGATTGTATTCCATTAGAAAAAGCGTAACAGAAAATACAGTCATATTTCTTAGAATAGATTTAAACTAAAATTTTTACATTATAACTTCAAAGTGGATATCGTAACGGATAAGAACGTTACGTCGGCGTCGTAACGTCGAAGACTTACGATGTACAAGAAAAACAGGTTCAAATTAAAATAGTGAATGCACAGAATAAAAATAATCGTAAGTGAAGGTAACAGAGAAACACGAAATATTTATTTTTCTGTGAAATATATCATTGTGATTATTTAAACATTGTGTTATTTTATCAAAAGATAAACAACCGCGTGATTTGCGATAGAAGGTGTCGCACTGTACTGTTTAAATAATATCTTTTGACCTCGATTTATTCACTTTAGCATTTTTAAAAGTTAGGTACCTACTTTATCATACTTTTAAACGCGCAAAATAATTCATATTTAATTTGTTGGGAAATTCCCGAATTGTCAAAATATCCAATGCCCAAATCAATGTAGGTACTTATATCGGAATCACCTTGTTAGTTAGTTCAAGATTATGTACAGTCAGCACCGAAAGTTGCTTAACATTTTAGTTAGTACTTTATCATAGTAACTTTTTTGACTAATGTTTCAAAAACTAGTGGAAACTGTTAGGCTAATGTGCTAACATTTATTGTATCATTAAGTTTGTATATACTGGTACATGACACAGATCCCGAAGTAGCATCAAGGAATCTTCAAGAACACTTGAATAATGTCCATTCCTGGATGCAGTCTTGGAGAATTCAGGCTAGTGGCACCAAGTCGAATCACATCACATTTACTTTGCGAAAAGAAGATTGCCCTCCTGTTAAGCTCGGTCAAGAGGTCCTGCCGCATAACGTATGCGTGAAATACCTTGGTTTCTACCTCGACAGAAAGCAAACCTGGAAAGCACACATTTAGAAGAAGCGTGATGAGCTAAACCATAGACTAAGATCCCTGGATTGGCTTATGGGTAGAGGCTCGCGACTGTCGGTTGACAACAAGATCCTGATATATAAAGCCATACTAAAACCTATATGGACTTACGGCATACAGCTGTGGGGTTCTGCAAAAACGTCGAATATAGAAATTCTGCAAAGATTTCAGAACAGTGGGCTCAAAACAATAGTTAATGCCCCATGGTTCACGAGAATGGAAGAAGTCCATGAGTATCTAAATATTCCAACAGTCAAACAGCAAATAGCCAGTAGCATTAGTTCATATAAAGATCGAATCAGTAATCATAAGAACAAACTGGCCCAGAGTCTTATTGAACCATTGCAGACAAGACGTCTGAAGAGACTGCATACTTGGGACAACATACAATAACCTTACAAGTTAGCAAAACATAAAGGCAGCCTGACAGTGGAAAGGCATGCCTCCACGCCTGCATTAAAAATAATAAAAACAACTGCTTATGGTCCAAGGACCGATCGCATGTTAGCAAACAAATATGAAAAAAAAAAGTTTGTATATTATAAAATATCACAGATGATTTTATGCTGTTGTTTCTTAAATAAATAAAATAAAGATAAATAATGTGAGACATTGTCAAAAAAGTACTAGAGTTATATGCTACTTTCGTTGCTGAATGTGTCTTTATCCAAGAGAAAACTGAGAAACATTAAAATTTATACCCCCTGAAGTAAAATAGAGGCCTACGCTTCAGATACACTCAATCCGTCATCGGCTGAACTATGTCGGCTAAGTTCGGCCGATCAAAACAAACGAATGTGCGCATAGGGTAGTCTATATCGAGTAGTGTACGCGCGCTATCCTTATTTTACATACGTTTGATTTGATCGGCCGAGTTTGGCCGATGACGCCCGAGCATAGTCCGGCCAATAACGAATCGAGCCGTTACCACAGAATACATAGGCCGCGTTCCCTTTTGAGCCAATAGTACTGTTGGCGATGTGAGCGCTAAAAGCTGTTCCGTTTTGATTATCGCGCTGACAGCACTGTTGACGCGATTTCAATTCGGAACGGCTATTATCGCACGCATCGCGCGCCGAACTTCTGATTCGTTATTTACTTTGTTTTGACGTTTTGTAACGTCAAAACAAAGTAAATAACGAATCAGAAGTGTGTAAGGACATGAACGTCAACTCAAAACGTCAAATATGACAGACTGCTCACAGTGCTAACGCTCGAGAACGATATCACTGTAATCGCAAAATGGCGGCGATAGTGACGTCATCCGTGACGTAAATACTGCTATCGTTGGCGCGCTCACATCAAATCGGAACGAAGTGTGAGCGCGATATCAGTGATATTATCGCTGTTGGCGCAAAAGGGAACGCACCAATAATAGTACAAGTATTCAGCCTTTACGGCTGAATACTCAAATGCTAGCTAAAATCTTTAGTCTCCTTAACTGATCCGTAGCGATTTTGCCGCTAACTGCAGCTCTCTCGCTCGCACATTTCATGTTTTCTCAAGATTTCTTAAATCAGAGTGCGCAATTGAAAAATGTGTCTCGACCACTCGTAGAATTCAGTTTTTTGTTGCTAAATTACAAAAAGTTATCATTTCTAACAGTTATTTGAACTGGAAAATACGATAACTTTTTGTACTTCAGCAACTCGAAACTGAAATATATGTTGAAATGTCCGTAATCTTATATTGCGAAAAGTGGCCGAGACACATTTTTCACTTACGCACTCAGTTTTAAAAAATCTTGAGAAAACATGAAATGTGCGAGCGAGTGAGCGGTAGTCAGCAGCAAAAGCGCCACGGAGCCTTAAGGATCATGGAGTTTTAAAGGTGACCTTAACTTTACGATTTGTTTGAGTATTTGGCCGTTAGTTTCAAATAATCATGCAGTTATATTTTGTCTACAGCTTGTACCAAGATGGGTAGCACCGAACGTCCTGACGTTTGCAGGGTTCCTCCTAACTGTGCTCGATTTTCTGCTCCTTTCGTATTACGACTACGATTACTACGCCGCCAGCACGCCGCTGCGGAATGCCACCACTGTGGTAGAACCAATGAACGGTCACACTGAGATAATACCGCGGCCACTGTGGTACACGCTTGCTGTATTTTTGTTTCTGGCTTATACGCTTGGTAAGTACCAAATAATTATTTAATATGTATGCGAGGTACGCTAGCTAGGAATGAGTATGCGCGTACCGTACAGTCACGAGCAATAAGATTTACACACCATAGAACTTTGTCACATTACGTTTTGAATAACTTAGGTAGGTATAACATTATCACACTGAGATATATTGACTGATGCTTGACGGCTTGACATCAAGCACGTAGGCATTGCGTGATTACCGTGGCTTATCAAAGGTAGGCCACGCTCCCCAATGGTAGTGGTGGTGATAATTACGTGGACGTGCTTTACAAGCCATGCTTGATCGTCTAGCTAGGGCATGGGTTCCCAACTAGTGGGGTATGCCCCCCCAGGGGAGCGTAGAGCTATCCAAAAGGGGGCGCAACGAGTGGCTCCAGATAGTTGGTTATAAAAATCCTTAAAAATTATATTTCAACGGTGCCACGTACATCCACCGAGCTAGGTGTCTGTCTGTGCTTGGGAACCGCGGTCCAACTGCTTGATGTTGCAAATATGAATATATTTATGCCAAGTGCTTAGACAACTTCGATATCGTGAGTCAGGTCTCCATACATTTTTGCCTCGATATAGCTTGACGTAGTGCGACGTCACGTCTGCGTAATGTTTACTTGTACTTTTTCGCTGATCCTGAGTTTCTTCGTCATTTGTCGATTGCTTATGTAGAGGTATGATCGCGCCGCTACAGCAACTCCTCCGTTGGTCTCCTCAGATGGTATAGACGGCAAGCAGGCGCGTCGCACGCAGACCTCGGGCCCTCTAGGCGAGCTGTTTGACCATGGCCTCGACTCCTATTCAGTATTCTTCATACCAGCGTGCCTGTACTCCATATTTGGAAGGGAAGACTTCTCCATTCCATCAATAAGGTAACTAATATGTAGTGCTTCTGTGCTCTGTGGTCAAGTGGCAAAAACAGAGCGCGTAGTCTGCACAACATTAACAACAACGGTAAAAAAAACAGCTGTTTCATACAAAAATTAATAACGAAAATATGAAAATGTATATAACAGCTGAGTTCGTCCCTTAGATAAAGTTGTTCAGTTTGATAGTCATTATCTACCATATTCTGGTTTAGCCACAGAATACATAATAGTACAAGTACAGAAGATCCACTCCGCAAAGTCATTTAAATAAATAGCGACTCTATCCCAGACGCAATAAAGTGCAATTCAGGTCGCACACCGCTCCCTTGTCTACAGTTATATTCACCTAGAAGTTGCCTCTCTTTCTATCGCGTAGCTCTTATTTCTTCTAACGACTTCAGGGTTGTCTTCTTTTAAATAATAATTAATCTGAATACTTAATTTATTACAAGTTATTGCGAACGAACGACGCGACAATACGCGATCGCGGCGCGTGAATTAGTATCGAAATCGAACTAATGTTGCTAACGTGCGACCCCTCTGAAATTTTTAAGGTACCCTTAGGTACTCGTCTACAAGGACCCGCCGGTTACTTGTAGACGAGTACCTAAGGAGCGGAGTGCGCCTAGCCTGCCTTTCTATTGTCTAATTTCAAAATCTATCGCAATCGCTTTCAGGATGTAACACATTGAAGCTTCTATAAGGCACAAATAAAAACTTACCAAAGAAATGCAGCAATGTGTCACATCTATCTGTCAAACGAAAGCGATTAGCGATAGCGGTAGATTTTTAAAATTAGACAATAGCCCCCCTGGCTTAGCCATTAATTCTGTTACACGCTGTATAGTTACATTATATGCCACTTTAGTATGCATCAATTCCAGGATATATTACGTGATGTGGAACCTCCTCCTAAACTTCTACATCAGCCACTGGGAAAAGTATAATACTGGTGTACTGTTCTTGCCGTGGGGATATGACTTCAGTATGTGGGTGAGTACTGTAAGGGCCCTATCCCACTAGGATACCAAATTTGCACCCTCTGCGGGTGATTCGCTTTGCACCTACAAATGGGGAATATCTGTACATTCTTTTGTTACTTCTGTACGTTTTTCAAAATCAAAGTCTTACTTAATTTTATTTTTTTTTCCACGCAACCACAAATCAGGGTTGGAAAAAATCATGATTTTTTGCAAAAAATAAAAAATCACTGATTTTTTTCAAAAAATCAAAAAAATCAGATTTTTTCGATTTTTTGCTTGAGCCTTTAAAATCCACTTAATATAGTGCGTGAAACCACAACGCGCTTTTGTTTGACTTATTTAACACTTTAATTCGGAAGAAACACAAGTAAAGATCAATAAAACAGTTCAAAATAAAAATGCCCGGTGAAAGTTAAATATTAGGACAGATGATTTGGCGGTTTTTTTAAGAAAAAACAGTATAAAGCAGTAATTCTAACACAAAGTTACATTTAATATACATTTTTATGTGTCTATCAATTATTTAAAATTAAGAATTTTATATTTTTATACAAATAGGAAAGAAAAAGGCAATTTGACTTAATCAATGATTTTTATTCAAAAAATCACTTGATTTAAATCAATGTGATTTAATCATGCCAACCCTGTACTGTAACTGTTTGTATAAAGAAGTAATTCTAACACAAAGTTACATTTTATGTGTCTATCAATTATTTGAAATTAAGAATTGTATATTTTTACACAAATAGGAAAGAAAAAAAGCAATTTGATTTAACCAATGATTTTTATTCAAAAAATCACTTGATTTAAATCACACTTGAAATCAATGTGATTTAATCATGCCAACCCTGCCACAAATGCCTTTTTTTATATTAATAAAATATAAAAAAACAGAATTCATACTCTTATTCCTCCCAATACCAGTCTATTATATATTCCTATTCCTACCATTAAAAAAAATATTCAGTCAATTTGATTTTTTTCGGACATTCTCCATTGGTTTCCTCCGTATGGTGTCTTTACATAGTCGCTTTCCCGTTTCTCTTGCGTTTATAATAGAGGCATGCCTCAGAGCAATCAGGGGCCCCTACCGGCTAACTAATCGCTTTCATTTGACATATGAATGTGATACATCGCTACTTTTCTTTGATAAGGTTTTATTTGTGCCAAAAAGAAGTGGCAATGTGTCACATCTGTCAAATGAAATTACGATAGCTATGTAAGTAAGCCTGTAAGGCCCCAGAGCAGGCTATAGCGCATGCTCAGCGCAAACTCATGCCATACAAATTTGATGTTTTTTGGAGAAGATATTGCAACGTCAATCAAACACACAGGCTCGTGGTAGACTAGTTTATTGCATAGAAGACAGCGATTCACATCTACCTGCGTAAACAGTAATATTAATATCTAACACCTTTCCCCTTTTTAAGTCTATTAAGACTACATTAGTACACAATAACTTATAACTAGTACAATATTAGAGCATATTACAATTGTTGTTTCTTAGACCGATTGTAAGCACGTATCTCTCGCGCGGACGCTCCGGGCGCAGGGTTAGCTGGCGATCCAACCTCCACATTCGACCCGGACGATGCGTGAGGTGGCGTTTCTGGACAATCGCTTGCCTCTCCCGCGCCCTTTGCGTCTTCAAATGTGTCGTCGGCATCGCTTTCCGCAGTAGTGCTATCCCTCAAATCATTGTCACCCGGCGGCGGCACAGGCGCCGTATTCAAACTAGTTCGTGATAAGGAATGGCGGTTAATATCTTTTACTGGTATTATTTGATCCTGGTGACGTTTCCATTCGACACCGTTTCCCATATCGACTCTAAATGAAACAGGGCCCGTTTTACGTACTATTTCCCCTGCAGACCACTTCTCGCCCCTAGCGGTGTAGTCCCTTGTGAGCACTGAGTCCCCAACGTGAAGGTCGCGGTGGGTGCCGCCCGCGGCCGTCACCTGGCGCTGCTGAGCGCGCTCGACCGCGCGGGACACGTCGGGTCGCAGTGCGTCGAGGCGGCCCCGCAGCCGGCGCCCCAGTAAGGCTACCGCGGGTGCAACACCCGTTGTTGCCTGTTCGCAGTTCCGATATTGAAACAAAAACTTATTTAACGCTTGGGACACATTCTCACCTTCTACTAAGGCCCGTTTAATTGCTTTTTTAATTATTTTTACTGCGTTCTCCGCGGCGCCGTTGCCTTGCGGACGATACGGTGCCGACGTCACATGTTTGATACAATTATTCGCGCAATAGACCTTAAACTCCTGCGAAAAAAAAGGTGGACCATTGTCTGTAACCAGTTGCGACGGTAGGCCGAATCTTGCAAAAATGGACCTTAAAACATTTATAGTAGCCGATGCGTCTGTCCGCGTCATCGCTATAGCCTCGATCCACTTGGAGTGGGCATCGATTATGATTAAATATTTTTTACCTGCACAATCCCCGAAATCGGCGTGTAAACGCTGCCATGGAGTGCTGGGGAACTCCCAGGGATGTAACACAGAGTGAGGCGGTGCGTCTCGTACTGCCCGACACGCCTCACACATTTTACCGATACTCTCAATGTCTTTGTCTAACGAAGGCCAATATATATAATTACGCGCTAAGTTCTTCATTTTGACGATGCCCAAGTGACCCTCGTGAATTTCACTAAGAACTCTTTTATATAAAGACGGAGGTATTATTATTCTGTATTTGTAAATAAGACACCCTAAATCTAACACTATTTCGTTTTTCCTAGAGAAATATGGCTTTTCTTCGTCGCAACTTGCTACCAATGGCCAACCAAACAACACATATCCTATGATTTTACTCAACAATACGTCTTTTTTTGTTTCTCTGGCAACTTCTTTATAATCGACTGGTACATACTCTTGTACTAAGTTGAGATAGCTTACTTGGTCAGACGGGCGCCGCTCTGTCGACAGCGGCAAGCGAGACAATGCGTCAGCTGGCCCGTTATCTTTCGAACGTACGAACTCAACAGAGAAATCATACGCGGCCAAACGCGCCGCCCATCGCTGCAACCGACTGGCAGCCGTTTGCGGTATCCCTCCCTTTTTCCCAAAAATGTACGTTAACGGCTGATGGTCGGTGCGCAAAACAAAACGCCTACCAAATAAATACTGATGGTGTCGGGTTATACCAAAAAATATGGCTAATGCCTCCTTGTCTAGTTGACTATAATTTCTCTCTGCCGAGTTCAAAGTTCGAGAAACACAACTAACGGGTTTCTCTGTGCCATCTGGGAAGCGGTGAGCCAACACAGCTCCTATGCCGTACGCGCTGCTGTCCACAGAGAGCACCAGGGGGCGGCCCTCCGAATAATGCGCCAGTATGCGCTCACTTAATAATACACGTTTGCATTCTACAAAAGCTTTTTCACAATTGGCGCTCCACTCCCATTTCCTATCTTTTTTTAACAATGCATGCAAAGGTTCCAACATAATACTTAGGTTCGGTATAAATTTACCGTAGTAGTTTAGCAATCCTAAAAAACTTTTTAACTGATTTAAATTTTCCGGTCGTGGTGCATCAGATATAGCTTTTACTTTCATCGGATCCGGATGTAAACCTAGTTTGTCGATAATGAAACCTAAGTATTTAACATTGCTTTTCAAAAATGAACATTTATTTAACTTTACTGTAAATCCCATGTCTCTCAGTCTAGTGAGAACGGCCCTTAAGTTGCTTAAATGTTCCGCTCGTGAGGGCCCTGTGCAACAGACGTCGTCCAAATATACAACACAACCAGGGACCCCTCGCAATGTCTCTTCCATCAATCTTTGAAATTTTTCTGGAATACAAGATAATCCGTACGGGGTACGGCGATACACGAACGTGCCAAGGTGTGTGGTTATGGCTGTACACGGCTGGGACTCCTCGCTAAGGAGGCATTGTTCGTACGCATGAGTAAGGTCAATTTTCGAATACTCTTCTCCCCCGCTTAAGGCTGCAAACAACTCTTCGATGCGTGGGAGTGGGTAAAAATCTCTTTTTAATTTCGGATTAATTGTAATTTTATAATCACCGCATATTCGTATATCACCGTTCGCTTTCACGACTGGGACAATAGGGGTTCCATACTGTGGGTGCTCCACCCTGTAGGTGGTACCCTCGGCCTCGAGCCGCTCGAGCTCCCGGGCTACGCGCGCGCGCAGCGCTAGCGGCACGGGCCGCGCGCGCACGTACACCGGCTCATGGTCACTAAGTTGTAAAGTAATTTTCTGTTTGCAAGTACCCAATTTGTCTGCGAAGACCTCAGGGAACTCCACTGTCAAGCGAGAAACAAAATTATCCTCTACAATTTCATTAAAACTGATTTGTTTAATGTTTAAAGCTTGAATCCACTCCCTGCCCAGCAGTGGACGTCCGCCATTTTTTATTACATAAAGTGACAAATTGGATACTTTAACATCGCCTAATTCTACTTCTACATTGATGCAGCCGAGCGATTCGATACGGGAACCGGAATAACAGCGCAGTAACAGATTATCTGGCTTTAATGTTTTATATGTGAAATGACTTTTATAATATTGTTCGCTAACTGCTGAAATTCTACTTCCCGTGTCTATCTCGCATTCCACATACTGGCCGTCGATTTTCACAAAAATTAAATATGGTTTATTGTTACCTTTAGCCACCAAACCGATATTGTAAAAATCCTCGTCCTCCGACGAATCACATTCACTCACATAATTATGCCCGTACGATCGGCTTCCGCCGCCGCGAATCTCACTACACATAACTTTCAAGTGACCACGTTGGTTACACTCGTCACAGTTGTATTTAGCGAAACGGCATCTATCGGGCCTGTGGCCCTTGCCGCACCGCCAGCATCGCACCGCTGCGCCGCCCGCGCCGCTGCCGCCACCGCGCTGCTGCGGGCGCGCTGAGCCCGAGCCGGCCCAGCCAGCCGCTCCGCCGCCGCCGCCGCCGCGCCGCCGCGCGCTCGTAGTCGCCTGGTGCAGGCCCTCGCCGTCGCCGATCGCACCTGTGGTCGCCGCAGCCGCCACTCCCGTGGCACCGCTCACCTCCGCGTGTCGCTCGGCCGCCTCCAGCGCGAGCGCCAATTCCACAGCCTCTTTGTATGTGATCGACTTTTCAGCAAAAATACGCGATCTCATAGCCTCGCTTGCGAGCCCAGACACGAACTGATCGCGTAAGTTTTCCTCCAATGTGGCACCGAAATTGCAAGTCGTGGCGAGATGTTTCAAGTTTTGCAAATATTCTGTCAACGTTTCGCCTATCTTCTGTCTTCGTAATCTGAACACATGCCTTTCGGCTATCTCTGATCTTTGTGGTTCCAAGTGATCCGCCACCAGTTTCACTAGATCATCAAACGGTTTTGATTCTGGATGGTCGGGCGAGCACAAGTCACACATTAACGAATAAGTAGCCTCACCGACCACCGTTATTAACAAAGGCACATGAAGTTCGACCTTGACTTCGTTTAACAAAATGTATTGTCTAACACGCCGGACATACGGATGCCACTGCTTAGAATTTAAGTCAAATGGTTCTAATTTCCCGATAGGCATTTTAAAATACACGATTATATCGAAAACGGCAATAAAAAATATCACACGCGTTAATTTAGTTCGCTGACCGACTCGTCGCCAGTGCAACGTCAATCAAACACACAGGCTCGTGGTAGACTAGTTTATTGCATAGAAGACAGCGATTCACATCTACCTGCGTAAACAGTAATATTAATATCTAACAGATATAAATAAATATATCTTTTTAAATTTGCGATTTTTGCATTCACAATGCTATTTTTATACAATACTAAATAATATACTAGAAAAAATACGACTCGCACCAGATCAATCCCGTCTGAGTATTGATCTGGTGCGAGTCGTATTTTTTCTAGTATATTATTTAGTATTATTAAATATATCTTCTCCAAAAAACGTGAAAATTTTTATGACATGCGTTTGACGCAAGATGTAATAAAAGTTGAAGACAAAATAGAAAGGGAACGGGAAAGTGACTCGGTGAAGACACAATTTGGCAAGTTGTCTCGACGTTACATAGAGATCGTTAAGTTAACGAATTCTGTCGATATGTCATACCGATCGATTACATATTATCAGCTAGTATAGGTGATTGATGATGATGAACAAGCGTACGAAGCGACATCTACAATTAGCTTTGCATTGCCAACCCCATTAAAATTGTCATCGTATCATTCCATCAAAATCATTACCATCATAAAAAAATATCATTTTTTAGGCTGCAACATTTTGCTTTCTATGGACGGGAATGAATGGCACGGCGTTTTATAAGCAGTACGCTTTCGGGGGGTACACACTCGCAAATGTGTTCGAGTTTCTCATATATGGCACTGGAGTGTTTACAAACCTGCCTGTTTCTATTTACAACATTTACAGGTGAGTCGGATTAATAACAGCTGTTTTATTTAGTGATTTATCTAATACCTTTTTTTGTATGCTGGAGAAAATACTTTTACTTACCCAATACCTAGCTTATGATAACACATAAACAACTTTCAAGAAATTCTCGCGATATATTTCTTAGAACAAAAAGTTCTATTATGGTCTTAAGACTCCGTAGCGGCAAAATCGCTACGGAGTCTTAAGTCGAATTACTAATCTCGTAGCAAAAAAGTAAACAAAGAAACGTCACTGTCAATGTCAAATTTACAAAGCGACATCGATACTGACATTTTCAGATATTATTATTTAGATATTGGCGTCGATTCGGTAAGCAACGACTTAACTAAATTGACAGGACTAAACTAAATTTGGTTTTCCATCCCTTTCTTTCTATATCGAAAAAACAAGAACAGAATGCTTAAATTAAGTTAAGTCCTGTCAATTTAGTTTAGTCGTGCTAACCGAATCGACACCATTGTTTATCTTTTTGTCAATAAACCAAATGCTTAAAAGATGAGCATGAGAGTCACGAGTTTTTTTTTTAAGAAAACATAAACGTAATGCACTGATAAAATGGTAAGATTTTCAATTTTCAACATTTTCAATTCGGCTAATCTCAAAAACCTTAAAAATGGACAATGGCTCATCATTGCCTTGTGCCCTTCATATGTTTAGTATGCGCTCTAGGGCGAATCGCGCGCACTATTTTCAGCAAAGTAGTAAAGCACCTCGCTAACTTTTTTTGCCGTTTTCAGATCCTATAAGCTACGAACAGGCAAGATGAGGTCTCCGCTAGAGGCGCTGCGACCTCTATGGTCGTTTCTCACAGTGTTCGCCGTATGTACCATATGGGTGCACAAGTCTACGCGACTGCCTGACTATGATTTACGGGTTCTGTTCCTGCTCATTGGGACTGTGTTCAGTAATGTGGCAGTGAGTATATTTAAAGTATATTGGTTGAAAATATAGGTTCATTTTTGAACCCCTCGCCGAAAGTAAATATGAGGTTAGGGTAAAAAATGGTAAAACTTTATGTCATTCAAATACAAGGTTAAAGCACACTTTTTAGCACAATGAGGATCAACGAGGTTTTTAGTTAAATATGTAGAGTTTCAGTCACATCAAAATAAATTATTTCAGTGAAAGAATTATTGAAATTGGACCAAAAATGACGAAGATAGAGCGATTTTCGTGTCGGATTCTCAAAAACGCTCCCCAATTCACGATTGGCAGATGACGTCATCAGCCACGTGCGCCGCTCGGCGGCGCGGCAGGTGTTTGTTCGGGCGATCGTGGCACGTGACGTCATCGCATGATCCGCAAGAGCCGGCCGTGTTTTTTAAACTCACTTTTTAAATCTTTAATAATTTTGGCATTTCTTCATGGATTTGAGAAATTTACATTTAAATACAGCGTGAATTTTTAATCTTTTGTTTCCCGCAGTAGGGTGGTTCCACTCATGAATTCAAGCAACTTTTACTAACGGGGCCGACTATCCCGAAATAAAATCAGCTGTTCCATACATTAAGGTCGAATAGGTATTGCGCTTTTGTATGGAACAGCTGATTTTTTTTCGTGATATCAGAGTTGGCCCTATTGTAAAAGTTGCTTGTAATCATGAGAGGAACCACCCACTGTGGGAACCAAATGATTACAGCGTGTATATATTTTTTATTTATTTACACTTATATTTCTTCTTGATAGTCTAATCGAAACTGCATAAAAAAAAATATTCGAACAAAAACATTTTTTTTATTCTCAGTGTCGACTTATAGTAAGTCAGATGAGCAACCAGCGGTGCGAGGCGGTCACGTGGCTACTGTGGCCGTTGACATTCGCCGCCTCTCTCTCACTCCTATGCCCACAGTATGAGATAGCAGCATTCTACTCTGTCACCGCTCTAATAGTCATGGCACACTTGCACTACGGAACGTGTGTGGTAAGTTGAAATTATTAAAGTTTTTTTTAGTGAGCAATGAGATTTTTATTTGCTGATACAAATACTATATACTTAATGAGCGGTTTTCTGACAGCAGAGAATTTTAGTATAATTTTATGTCGATAGATGGCGCTACTTCAACTAGGTAGATTTTTTAAATATTATAGTCATTTTGGCCATAGAAAAGTTCTTCGTAACACGCCAACGGACAACCAACGTACAACGCAACAAACCACATACTCAACAAACGTATAATAAAAAAGTAATTACATTTCATAATTTTCATAAAAAGCTACCTACTTAGTTACCGCTCACTATAACAATAATATTCATGCAATAACTCACTGCAAAATAGCATTAAATTACATTAACTTACGGTCTATTTTTCTTCGCCGCAGGTAAGACAGATGTGTGACCACTTCCGAATACGGTGTTTCCGTATAAAGAAGCGTTCAGATTGACTCCTAGATGACAGTGCGTGCTAGAAATAACATGTAGTTGACACATTATTTACGACAAACACGTCACATGCATACGGCCCCTATTTCATAGTGACAATAGACATAGTGACAATGAGGATCAGTAACAGGTTTGAATCCTATAGTTTTATTGTTATAATATAAAAACATATTCATAGGTAAAGGTTATTATAAAGTTGACGATTATCTTAAAGATCAAAATGCGTGGAAATTATGTAACACATAACTTGAGTTTTAACTAAGAACTTTGTTGAAGTAATATAATAAGTCTATGTTGTTGCCAATAATCCTATCACCCTGTTGAATTTATCTGGTAACGATATATTCAAGTTTGTAAATATCGTTACTTATGACTGTTACAGCTGATAAGTTTCTTGCGCCCGTTCTTCTTGTCAGCTAAAAAAGTCTGGAACGGGTGGTAGGAAAATATAGACGATTCAAAAGTACTTAATAATTAAGTTTATTTGAATAAAGCTTATTTCACTTTCACTATGAAACTTAGTGAAAGATTTTTTGAAATCCGTTTAGAAATGGTTGAGTTATAAAGGTTTTGAAGGACATGCCAAGCTCAATGCAATATGTGCTTTATCACCTACGATATAAGGTTCGCGTACGTCTCGATGACTTCATAATAACCCCCCAAAATAACAGTGTCTTAGCTCGTATAGCTTTGTAGGTTTAAGAGATATCGTAAAAATTTCTTCACAGTTAATCATGTGGTGGCATAAGCCTTCTGATAAGCCACTAAACAAAAATCGTTACTGATCCTCAATTTGTCCAAGGCATCAGCCAATTTGAAACTAGAAAATTATATTGATGTAAACTTTAATGTAATAAATAAATAGGGGCCAGGGCTTATTCACACACTCCAAATCGCTATAATATGTGATGAAATAATCATATCTTACTAATAATATTATAATCTTAATCCCTAATATAGTATTATAAATGCGTATGTTTCCGTGGCGCGGTGGTTTAGCGCCTGGACGAGCGATCGCGGAAGTTAAGCAACGTTCGCAAGGGTCGGTCATGGGATGGGTAACCAAAAATTTATTATCTCGAGCTCCTCGTTGGTCCCGGCTGCATTTGCAGTCGTTAACACCCACCAATCCGCATTGGGCCCGCGTGGTGGGTTATGGCCCATCCTCCTTACCACCCATAAGGAAGGCCTGTGCCCCAGCAGTGGGGACATCAAAAATGGCTGATGGACGTGTTTGCGTGTAGTATGTGTGTTTGTTACATCTTCACGCCTAAACGGCTGACACACAGTTTATTATCTGGATTAAAACTTATGATACTTTTTATCCCAGTCAAGTTTTCCCCCTAGGATGGACCCTATGTGTTTTTCATCAGTATTAAAAAAAGGGGGAATGAAGCCGCGGGCGGTCACTAGTAATTTTAAATCATTTGGCAAATTTTGGCGTTTTATTGTAGTTTGATGTGCAATGTTCGATATCATGGTGTGAATAAGCCCTAAATATCACAAGGCGGCACTATTCAAGTATGACTAAGTACATATTATTGTAATGATGATGATACTATTGATTGATTGATGATACTATTGTAGAGAAAAGTAAAACAACAATGTTGTTAAATGGGTCGTAATCGTAACATCTTACTAACATTGGTTAATCAACACAAGCATAACAAGAATATAAAATACTTTACATGTATTTTTATTATTAGTAGTAAATGCCATTTTATATTTTAAAAAATATGTTTACAACACTTTTCTCTGCGATAGTACAACGAAAACGTATTCTAAAGTATAATGGCCTTAAAGTACATAAATTGTGTTTTAAATTTATGTTACATAGAGATTATACATTGAAATTATAAAAATATTGCTAGATTTCATCGAAGTACAATTTTGAATTTATTCCAAATGACTCCCACCCATCGTGAACAAATCGGCAATACCTAGTAATATTTCTTTTTTTATTCATACATTTTTAATCAATAATAGAATAATAAGACAACAAAATTGTTAATGGCAGGATTACAGAAAACTATCCCGCTTGGTGGCGCTTCTGTAGATGTAGATTGTAGACCTTTTCTACAGTCAGCAGCATATCAGACTTATACATGTTGACCTTGAGACCGCTTTTATGCCGTACGTAATAAGAGCTGTTTTCGTAGTTCAACTGTTTTTCAAATGTCTAAATGTTTTTAATTATTATTATTATGGTAGTTGGACATTAAAGATTGAAGAAAACTAAAATGTGTTGGAAGAAAAATTGATATTTACGAAAAGTCGCTTGCGACATCTAAAAATTTATAGCAAACAAACAACAAAGTGACAGATCTACACTAGCGCCAAGTTAGCGGTAGTGCGCCGACTGGTGCACGATTTTGGAGTCGGCAAAATTATCCAGCCATTAACTTGACCCACAGGCAACATACAGTAGTGACACTGTGTAAAGTTGTCTATGACTTAAGAGTTAATCACTTTAAGTACAGTTTTCACATAAATATTTTTCTCTATTTTCTTAAAACATTAAATTTGTAAAAGTGAGATAGAGTGATCAGAAACGGATCTCGCTTTTTTCACGAAACAATTATCTATGGTTTTAATATAAATATTTTTTTAACTGAATATGCCTTTACCATTTTACAAGTTTACTTTCTTTTTGTGTACAACTCTTTATTTTTAAGAAATTATAGCACGCATTGTCAATGTTTTAATCAATTAATTTGTCTATTAAAGACAATGTACATTTAGTAGTTCTAAGTTGTGACTTTATTAATTGTTTTTGTTATATTATAGTGTATATTATTTATCGTTCAAGATGGAATACAGTTACAATAAAAGAGATTTATGTTCAACCAGATCAAACAATCTAATTTTTATCACTCGATCAGTTAAATCATTATAAACAGACACGCACGATGCATAATTTTATATAAAAAAAGTTAAACCAAATAACTATAAAGTACATCTAACGGTTAATTTCGTCTGTATTGAACTTTTTTAAAGTCATTGATAATATTGTTGTTGAATAATCCCAGTCATTTTTTTATAATTATGTTATATTAACTAACTTTTTTTAGATTTATTAATTTTAAGCTTACTTGTAATATTATTATTAATTTCTACTGTCTTTATAATACTGAAATTAGGAGGAATTTTGTGTTATTGTATTTATACTTATGTAAGTTTACAAATCCGTATGAGGCGGTATCAAGTTTATTCATTCATTCATTTTACAGTATCAAATACAGTTTTATGCGGTAACTAAATAAAATTAAACATTTTGCCATGGTCAGCCATCAACAGCCATGATCTGAGGATGGATAGCCATCATCAGATCACGGCTCGATCAATGCCTGGCAGAAAATCAAGGCTTCAAAGTTACCTCGTTTGTATGAAACTGGCATTCTTCTGGCCACCACACCACTATAGATGATGACATGATACCGGCCTAACTGGCATGAAAAGTATGGTCACATGATGATAAAAATCCCACCGGTTTCTTTGTCACTTCTACTTTTTTTTGTCATGATATTTCGAACTTTTTTCCAAACACTTTTGCTTTGTAGAAAGCCGTTAGTATGCTATTTTTTTTTCTGAAACTAGAAAGTAGGTACTCAGAAGCTCATCAGGAAATCCTTAGCTGACAAATATCTCGTGGTCCAATCCAAAATGTAATATTTCCAACAGAAACGATTTTTCAGAAAATGGCTAATATGTTAGTTTGTAAGTAGTAGTGTAGTAAGTAAAATGTTACATTTTGGTGCAAAATTTGATTTTCTTTTGCTTATAACTTAGGATTTATGATGTTTTAGTGCTATCTTGTCTATTTTTAATGGATGAATTTTATCTTTTGTGACCGATTTTCATACTTTTCTTTACTTGAAATGGAAATGTTACTATTTGGTATGGACCTACACGATTTTAAACCTTAATGCTTGGATTTAATGTTCAAAGTCCATTGAGTACAGTTAATTTGCGATAAGCTGATGTGTGTTCTAATTCTAAGTAAAATAAATACAAATATGTAGATGTGTAGTACACATCAGTATAATAATTGTTTGTATTTATAAGGAAAAAGAAAAGTGCCTACATTATTAATAAACAATGTTTTTATTTAGAAGTTGGCTTGGCCCAGTATACACACTTATTTGTTTTAATTTTATTTTAGAAATTTTTATCAGTATTTAAAACACCATGTTACAAAATTATTTTTTGTTTTCTTTGTTTATTAGGTTTTTTTCATTTTCTTATTATTACTAACCTATCATTTTTCGTGAGATTGAGAAATAATCCTAAATGGGTAACTTAACACCAATGAACTATGCACCATTCCAAAGCGAACTCTATGCCTTTGCTTCTAGGAATAATGTATCCTGTATTTCTATCCTTAAAACTTTTGCCCCTCATTTTGTGCGCCAAGTTATAGTTGCCGGCAAACATCTAGAAATCGGGTGGGGATTGCGCAGAACGCGTATTTTGGGCATGCGTAGCGGTGAGGGGCGCGGGCGGCGGGAGAGGGGCGCGCGCTATTGGTCGCTCGCAAGTGCACATGCGCCAACTTTTCCCCACTCCGTCGAAAGAGCGTCAAGATGTTTGCCGGAATCTGTCTCCATTTTGTATAGGGTTGTTTTAGTACAACGCGTTTTCACTAGATAGCGCTGTACAGATCCCATACAAAATGAAGATTTAATGTTGACGCGATCAGAGAAAAAAACTTGCATGCATCTAATATAATGCTGAAATACCACTTAGATAACTAGAATCTCACTTTATTTTCTAGTTCTATCGAATAACCATTCCCTAATAAATTAAACATTTTCTGTTTCCAAAAAATAGTACCTAATGAATACTTGCCTATTGATATCGATAAATAAGAAAATAATATCTAACCTTATTTATAAGTATGTTTTATAATTTTATATTGTAAGTAATTTTTACTGTACGTTTTTGATTGTTTTGACATTAGAACCCAATTCTGTTAAAATTGTGGTGTCTTGATAAGTGAATCGGTATTGTATTGATGTAAGTAATAAGGTTTTGTAATGTAATAAAAAAATATCAAAAATGTGATTGAAACAATATTCATTGAAAAACTTATGAGGTAGGTAATAAATAATATTATTTACAAGAAACACGCGAAAAACAGCGCTTTCCTTGCAGTCGTGTAAATTAGGCCTTATGTGTCTTAATAAAAGGCGAGATAATAAATAATATGTATTATATAAACATCAAACATACGCGCAAAAAACATAACCCTTTTCTTGCAATAGGGTAATTAAGGTCTTAATAATTTATCTTAATAAAAGGCTTCCGATGACCATAACAACGAATACAGATGCCGGGCCGGCATATAAATTGGCAAAAGAAAGATGAGACAAAAGATGCGCAGTAGCCACAAACACTAAAGTTTGCGGCTACTGAGGCGCGTTCCAAACCTACACTCCGAGTGCAACCTAACCACAACCGAACGCTCTAACGGCGTTCCAAACATTTGAGCGTGACGTTCGGTTGACACAACCGTGTCGTTCCAAACGTCAGAGCGTTGCAACTTTTTAACCATCAAAATGGATGGTTGTAAAACGCTCTGACGTTTGTCTATAGAAAAAATGACAATGTCAATTGACATTATTTTGTATTTTGATGTTTTTGAGTCTAATTCTTAAAATAATCATGGTAGATCCTCAAAAAACGGATTTTATTTGATTTAGAATAAAGAAAAGTTTAAATTATTCGTATTCCAAATGGAAAACGAAGACGTTGTATTGACATTGACATTTAAAGTTCTTGGTCGTTCCAAACCTTAGAGCGAGTTAAAAAACCCAAACATCCGGCACTCTAACGTTCTGAACGCAACCCATCGCATCTTTCGTCTCGTTTTTATCTTGCCAACTTACGTGCCGGGCAGTTTACTGAATCTTAAAAAGATATATTTAAGATCGAAATTCAATAAAACACACCACGCTGTTTAATGTTAAGTGTTTACTATAGTATTATATTATCTGTGCTAAAACATACAAAATCGAAGTGCCTCTGATTCGTTAGTGATGCTTTTTAATAGAAAATAGAAACATAATTACATAGTTTTGGAATTGTTGCGTACTGCATATTATACACGTAAATTTATATATTTTTCTGTAATAATTATTGGAGGTTTACTAATGGACCTTGCAAACTAAATTTTTAACTCTGTTGTGATATTGGAAAAGAAAGAGATAAAATAAGTTACTAAAGGGTAGTTAATTAGGTCAACTTAGTTGCGATAACGTAACTTATAGTTCAGACTATAGTTACCGCTGAAACTTAAGAAAAGAATCAAATAAATTCAAGTATCAAACGCAGCAGCAGCACGACAGCTTATATATTTGAGCAACTTTTGGCGTTTCTGTGTTATTAAAAAGCGCTAATCGCCTGCCAAGTCGCTCGATTTAAATACCTACCCCATTAGCGTATGTACACATTCAATTTGAAATTTTGAACATGTTCTTCCCGAGTTTGCCTTCGTCTCTATAAGTGTTATTAAGCTGTGGCGAGCGAGGTAATTTCTATCGCATGATTTGGCGATTCCGTTGTATTTGTACAGAATAATGTATTGGGTGCATTAAGGTCAAATAGTTTGAAGCGTAGTGACAAAAACCGCAGGGCATGTATGAAAAGATTGATGGATGTTAATGAAGCGAAAGAAGTGTGCAAAGATCGTAGCAGGTGGCGATCCATAGTCTCTGCCTACCCCCATGGGAAACAGGCGTGAGTGTATGTATGTATGTATGTTGAAAAGATTTAATCTGGATATTTTTACAACATAATTCACTGTCTGTAGGTAGTTCTGAAGACTCACCGCTAAGGGCGCTTAACAAGTATCAACATTATTGTGACGAATGTAATTATTGTAATTATGAGGCTATCAAGAGAGCTTATTCTTGAGTTTACTAACTAGTCAACCATATTAACTCGGTTTAGTATAAATAAATCAAAGAATAAACCTTCAATAAAATGTTTTAAATTATTCGAAATCGCCTAATTGTGCAACTGAAAGTAGCTCGATCGCCTGGCTCTTAGCTTAGTTGCTAACTAGACTAAAAGCTTATACAATGTGACACCTTGTCGTTGCTTTCACTGTACTGTATTGTATTTCACTGGAAATAAACAAATATAACTAATGTATGTTTCTTTTTTATTATACCTAAGTACTTACACCCAGATCCTGCAAAAGACCGTTCAGTGCCAAAATGTACACTTCCCAAAATGTACACTCTTAGAATAGATAGAAATCGCTGATTTTAAAGTGCTAGGATCAGATAAATATGAAGAATGTTAACTTCTATTATTAAAAAAAACTTTTTTTTTATTTTTTCATTTTTAAATTTAAAAATAGAAAAATACATTTTGAAATCTGTGTACATTTTGGGAAGTGTACATTTTAGCACTGAACCTAACAGTGTGCCGATACGTACTCGGGAGCCTTCAATAAACTATAATAGAAGAGAAAGACAAAGTACCAAATTTAGCATTTAATAGCAGGTATACTCTGATACCTTAGCCATAGCAGATGGCAACAAAGACGGTGATTTTAATTTCTTTGCACATAGTATATAGGTCCCTAATGCTATTATCTAGTGATCATCTTATAAAAGTAGAGGAGATACCATGTATGTGAGATGTGAGCCACATGGTCCCATCTAGAATAAAATATAATGAAGTGAAGGTTTGTACAAAAAATAAAAAGTACCTAAGTACTTTGTATTTTTATAATAACTTTATTTTTCTAAACTCTGGATTATTATTAACAAATGCCTGACTTAAAATTGTCTTAGTTATGGACTTAACGGGTTGTCCATTAAGTGTGTGTCACATGATGTTTTTAGTACATTTTTAACCCCCTCATTCCCAAAAGCCATAATATTTCATTAAACGTATGTAATAATTATTTATTTATAAAACTATAATCAGTGATATAAATGCAGGAAACCTGCCTCAGAAGTAAAGTAGCATGTCTAATGAGGGTGATCTGTGGTCACACGACAATTTATTATGTTCTATAGTTAAGTTGCCACTTAAGCGTCTTACGCACTAATTTCTGGGGCAGACCATACAGAAAGAAAGAGTTATAATCCTATAAATCTAAAACTGACATTTTATCATGATGTGAAATGTACATTCTTCTTGTATTCTTCTTTTATTTTCTCTCTGTCTTCAAGATCTGGCATATGTGGATATAGTCCTCTAGATCTCCTGTCTTTGTAGACTTTACCCTATAATTAATAACAAACATTAAAATATGTGGTGGTAAAGTGTTTAATTTCAACGAATAGTATGCTATGTAACTATACAACTAGCCAACCTAACTCATTAGATTTGATCTAGCCACTTTGAGAAACATTGAGAATAGTTTTAACAGGTTCAGAGGGCCTAGTCAAAGTAACATTGGCAAATCTTCGTTATCGCTTCGCTTTTGACACATGTATGGGATTGACATAAGGTTTCGTTAACAATCGAATTTTTAAACGTCAAATCCATACATGTTTCGAAGCGAAGCGATAACGAAAATTTGCAAATGTTACTTTGGCTAGGGGGGCAGTACTTGGTTTCGAATGATGCTGTAGCGACACACGTTGTGGCGAAAAAATGTGTGGTACGCTGGAGCGAAACCCACTCGGTCGAATGACACGACAGTGACGAACTTTTTCTGTAACTAGAAACCACTGGTCGCAAAGACGTATATGTACTCATTTTTTTGCCTACTCAAAACCTTTTGTGTTGTTTTGTTGATTAAAGTGAGACTTGAACTTTGTGTTTTATTTTCAACCTTTTGAGTTTCAAACTAGCATACAATTATATTTCGCCACAAAGTTCGTCGCTGTCGTGTCATTCGACCGAGTGGGTTTCGCTCTAATGATTTTTCGCTCCAGTGTACCACACTGTCATTTTTTCGCCACAACGTGTGTCGCTACAGCGTTATTCGAAACCAAGTACTGGACCCGTTTTAACACTGTAAAAGAAGTCCCTACTCTACAAAAACGTTGGCAGCTGCCAAAAACATCTAGGCCCTTTATTTTGCACAATGTCATTCGAGCCAGGTCGTGTTAGGTCGGCCAAGTTGTACATCTAAGTAGAAGAATGCAGTAACTTGAAATGAAAAAATTAAGTAAATAAGATGGGGTATAAAAAATATGTTAAATGAAATTGAGCTTTAGTTAAAAATGAAAGGACTGTCGCTAGAAGAGTGTTAGAAACGAGTGTTGACAGATAAAATGGACAATAAAGACCAAAGAAAAGATTGATGGAATGGAAAAGAGAGTGTGCGGAAAGCAATTAATGCACCACACTGATCCCAAATAAAATGTAACTGTAAAGTCTTAGAATAATAACACCTAGAAGCCAAGTCCTACTATGTAAAATAGATATGATAGAGGCAATAAAAATTGAGCCAAAATGGCTGTTTTTAGATTTATATCCTTCATAAGTTACTAAATCATACAGTACGAGGTATATTTATCTTGAATTTTTTCGCCGGAGTGGGGATAAGTTCACGCATGTGCTCTTGTGAGTGACCAATAGCGCGCGCCCCCTCCCCTCCCGCCGCCCGCGCCCTTCACCGCTACGCATGTCCAAAATACGCGTTCCGCGCAATCCCCACCCTATTTTAAGATATATGCCTCGTACTGTGACTAAAATTAATAAAATAGTAACTAACATAGCCTTCATACAATAACACATATGGTAAACGTTGCTCGATATTTATGTTACCGTCATTGTTAAATGAGCTGCAAAAGGATTTACTTGATGAAATCCTGGATAACCCGGAACAATGTAAAAGACAATTAAAAACTTTTTATCTGTCAATGTGTCAGTGAGTGATGGCAGCAATACATAAACCTTTTACGGTTTCTCTTGCTGCGATTGGAAAAAAAATTGTTGTAATTTTAAAAAAAGCCCCTAAAGGTAGGATAAACTTTTTCATTCATATAGGTACGATTAGGTAATGTATGAAGGATAAAAATCTGAAAACAACCATTTAGACTCAGTTGTAGTAGCCGCAGTTTTGACAGTGCGTTTTGTAGGGAACTATAATTCTAGGTTGTTATTATTAGTGTCAAGACAGTAAAATTAAAAAAGCTCATCGGTACTGTAATAAAAAATATAATGAGGTCATGTTGTTATCTAAAAATAAATCATTTTCATTCATAAATACTCACCCAAAACTTCTTACAAATATTGTAGTTTTCAAAATAATCCTCGCATTTCGCATGATCAAAATTATTTTTATTTAAACACTGGTAGGACTGTTCCTGTTCCTAAAAAATACAGTTGATTTATATTATTTGTTGAGACTTGAGACATTTTTGTTTTTGAAAGGTTTTTGGTTATGTAAAATAAAATAAATTCATGCGACTGACTTTCAAACATGGGTTCAAGCGAGCGGCATCTTTGTTCACAAGTTTCGTCATTTTTATTGGATTTTTGTATGTTGAATAGTATTTTTATTTTTTAGTTAGGACTTTTTGGACATTTTTATTTTGTATTTTTTTTAACTATTTTTGTTGACAGACAGACAGGGTTGCGTTCAAGGTTGCGTTCAGAACGTTCGAGCGCCGGTTGTTTGGTTGTTTTTTACCTCGCTCTAAGGTTTGGAACGACCAAAAACTTTAAATGTCAATGTCAATACAAATTCTTAATTTTCCATTTGGAATACGAATAATTTAAACTTTTCTTTATACTAAATCAAATAAAATCCGTTTTTTGACAATCTACCATGATTATTTAAAAAAATAGACATAACAACATCAAAAATACAAAATAATTTCACATGACATTGACATTTTTTCTATAGACTAGCTTGCTACAAATTAGTAATCTGTGCTATAGACAAACGTCAGAGCGTTTTACAACCATCATTTTTGGTGGTTGTTTGGTTGCAACGCTCTGACGTTTAGAACGACACGGTTGTGTCAACCGAACGTCACGCTCAAATGTTTGGAACGCCGTTAGAGCGTTCGGTTGTGGATAGGTTGCACTCGGAGTGTAGGTTTGAAATTATTTTATATTTTTGATGTTTTTATGTCTATTCACTTCTCAAGCTTACGCGCTCACTAGACATGAAATAAAACACTTTTAACGGATACTAGCGCGGTTTTATTGAAAGTACTTTGGTAATTAGTTGGTATTTGGTTTGATTTTTGAAAAAAACGGATTTTATTTGATTTAGAATAAAGAAAAGTTTAAATTATTCGTATTCCAAATGGAAAATGAAGAATTTGTATTGACATTGACATTTAAAGTTCTTGGTCGTTCCAAACCTTAGAGCGAGTTAAAAAAACAACCGACGCTCGAACGTTCTGAACGCAACCCATTTGTTGGAGCGCGGGCGGCGCGCTCGTTATCCTTCGGCGGCGGTCGGCTATCGGGCCCACAACCTGGGACCGGACGGCGGACGGCCCCCCCACTTGGCCATCCACGTAGCGCGTGAACGGGCGACCATAACGGCATTTCTCATACATCTTTTATTTTGTACCACAATATATTAATTTACTACAGTCCGCTGCTTTTATTCCTTAAAGGATCCATCATAAAATGGTCCTTTTAAATTAATCTCGCCGGAATACCGCGATCGAGACGTCGTTAATTGTCTGCAAGTAGCGCGGATCGCAAGTGGACTTCGACCGTGCCAACGTGGGAGGTCACCACTTCGAACGATCACATCGAGGAAGCCCAAGTCACCTACTTTCTGGGAGTATATGTACAGATAAACAGTGAGTTCGTTCCAATTAGTCCTTTTCTATCCCCATATTCAATGTTTTTGCCGATTTAGAAAATCAGTGTCATACCTACCTGTCTTAGTTTTCCCTAATAGCCACTATTTCTTTGTGTAATAGCACTAAAATCATTAAATTCATCCATTAAACTGCACATCATTCCCGCTTATTGCACAAAGCGAAATATAAATACTTCCGCAATCGAATACCGGCCACGTGCGCACGCACCTTGCTACTGAGCCGATCCACATTCCATGTCTTTTGTGCATCGATTGACAAAAGATCTATTAATAGAATAACTGCTTATCGCACTCAGCTGTTGACCCATATTTTTTGTGCGCATTCCTTTGTCGCAGCTACTTAGTGCATCTATTCGCATTCATTGCACTTCGATTGCATTGTCATCTTCATTTCAAAATGGCTGATATTAAAATTTTGTATAAGAAACGCAGTTCTATGAAATCTAAGCTTACAATTTTTGACAAATACCTAAAATCAATTAAAAACATTTCACCCCTATCTCAGCTGCAACGTTTAGACTTGGAAGAACGCTTTAGTAAATTTGAGTGCCTATATTCTGAATACGATGTTTTACAGACCGACATCGAAGTCATGTTGGAAGACCCTCTGCCAGCGGTCGCTGAGCGTGAGGAGTTTGAGTCGCAGTACTACGCGCTGTCAGCACTCGCACGCAGCTTGATGAAGGTCACCGAGGTCACCGAGGTCGCGGGTTCAGTGACGGGCTCAGACAACTTTTACTCAGGTGCACAAAACAATAAACACAATTTTATTCGTTTACCCAAAATCGATTTGCCACATTTCGACGGAAGTTATCAGTGTTGGTTGGAATTTCGAGATACTTTTGTTTCATTAATTCATTCTAGTAGTTGCATTGATGATATAAATAAGTTCCATTACTTAAGAGCTTCACTCAGGGGAACAGCAGCATTAATTATTAAAAACATTGATTTTCGGGGGGATAATTACAAAATTGCCTGGGATTTACTATGCGAACGCTTTGATAATAATCGCCTTTTGATTAATAACCACATCCAGTCTATTTTTGATGTTCAACCAATATTAAAAGAATCTAGTATTTCTCTTCGTAACCTTGTTGATACTATCAATAAAAACATAAGGGCGCTTACAACTTTAAATCAGCCTACTCAATATTGGGACACTCTTCTCATCTTTATTATGGCAAAGAAATTAGATTCTGTTACTAGTCGCCACTGGGAAGAGTTTCGCAATACTTTAACTGATGATCCCACTTTGTCACAATTTTGTACATTTATTAACAGGAAAGCGGACTTATTGGAATCAATTGAATCGAATCATAGTTCATCTAATAATACTATAGTTGCTCTTAATAATACGCACTATCCTAACAGTAATAATAATCAAAAACATAATCAAAATAAAACTAATAAATCAATAATAAATAAAACTTATACTATAAATTGTCCGCTTTGCTCCCAGTCTCATTCTTTATTTTCATGTGAATCTTTTCGAAACTTGTCTATTGAGAATCGAATCCAAAAAGCAAAGGATCTTAAAGTTTGTTTAAACTGTTTGCGTTTAGGCCACGGTGTTAAATATTGCAAATTAACACACTGCAAGTATTGTAAGCATAAGCACAATACTCTTTTGCATTTAGAGTCGAATGAGGCCAAACCTCTAGTAAATCCTTTGCCTTCTCCGTCGACCTCCAACGATGTCGCACTGTCGGCTAACTCTGTGCAGCTTGCTACTTCTTCGAATGTTTTACTGTCCACAGCGATGGTGCGAGTGGTGAGCGCGACCGGTGAGAAGTACACGGCACGGCTGCTGCTGGACAGCGGTAGTACGGCCAACTTTATCACTTCGAGTTTGTGTGATAAACTGGGTTTGTCACAACGCGGTACGAGTACCAAGGTCACAGGTATCAACAATCACGTATCCACTAGTACACAGTCTTGTAATCTCACAATAGAGTCTTTATGCTGTGCGTACGTAACGGATATTCAGTGTCTTATTTTGCCTGAGATAACTAACGATCTACCGTCTTCTTTTATTAATATTAATCATGTCCCCATTCCATCAGGTCTTAAGCTCGCTGACCCGAATTTCAATATTCCGTCGGTCATTGACATCCTGGTAGGAGCCGAAGTATTCTGGAACGTCTTAGGTTCCAATTCTATAGAACTCGGTAAAAATCTTCCTCGTTTATGTGAAACCAAGCTCGGCTGGCTTGTTTCCGGCAGCATTTCACATAATACTCGTAATTTTACCTCTTCGCAGTTCTGTAACTTCACACATTCTTCTCCTGACCTTACAAAATTTTGGGAACTCGATAATGTTCCATCTCATCATTCTTTATCAATGCAAGAAAAGGCTTGAGAAGAAAATTTTCGAAAAAATACCTTTCGTAACGACGATGGTCGTTTTGTAGTCACGATGCCTCTTAAAAATGACCCATGCGTCCTAGGGCATTCTTACGGTACTGCAAAAAGCCGCTTTTTATCCCTAGAACGTCGTTTCCAACGGGAACCTCTTTTTAAATCAAGATATTTAGAGTTCATGCGTGAATACGAACATCTAGGCCACATGTCAAAGGACACTATTCCTCTTACTAACTCCGACAACTCCCAAGTCAATTATTTTACTCCCCACCATGGTGTTGTTCGGGAATCAAGTTCAACCACCAAACTTAGGGTTTTGTTCGATGCTTCGGCCCCTACCAGTTCCGGTATTTCGCTGAACGACATTCAAATGACCGGGCCTGTTGTTCAAGACGACCTTTTTTCTATTTTAATTCGTTTTCGTCAACACAGGTACGTCGTGTCAGCTGACATCGAAAAGATGTACAGGGCAATCGAAATTAATACGTGGTTAAGCACATAAGGAGTGTTAAATATTTAGCGAGTATTGTGGAATGTTTATGAGACCATCGATAAGCTCGCGCTCACTAATCTGTGGGATTATGTCGTCGATGAATCCAAGACGCACTGGCCACTAAGAGAAATGATCTCTTTGCATTCTGAAGTGTCTAAAGACCTCCCTGTCACTTACTTTTTCTCTCTTACTTTTCTTCTCTGTAATTAAGCTGCAATTCGAAGAATGTGAAAACCCGTAAATAATGTGTATCGAACTTAAGTGCTGTTGATCGAGACCATCCGGATGGCGTGAACTGCTCCGCATCGTCCACCAGGTGAGTGAGTGCATTTACTCGATGTTTCCATATCTTCCTCCATAATCCTCCTAGGTGTAATCCACCCCCATGGTGCTTGGCTATTTACACGCCACACCATCTTATGGTCCTTTTGAGCGGATTCCATGCTCCAGCAGGAATTTTTGCGTATTTTGGTAAGTTGGATGTTCGCAGAATAATTACGTATTAATTGGTAAATTCGCGAAGTTCCGTACTTACCGCCGTACTCCGCCATTTTGTAATTGGTACAAAATTTTACGGAATAAATTATTTTTACTTAAAATTAATTCTCGCATTGTAATAGCGTGATTTCTTTTAGGGTATTCCCGCATTGAAATAGCGGGTGATTTATTTTCGCATTGAAATAGCGGGTGATTTATTTTCGCATTGAAATAGCGGGTGATTTATTTTCGCATTGAAATAGCGGGTGATTTATTTTCGCATTGAAATAGCGGGTGATTTATTTTAATTTAATTTCGCATTGAAATAGCGTAATTCTTTTTAAGTAATTTATTTTCGCATTGGAATAGCGTAATTTCTTTATAAAAATGTCGAAATCAAGTGATGATTCAGTTGATTCCGTCATTGAACTATCGGATAAACAGCTTACCTTATTAATAGCGAAAAAGGAGCGTCTTTTTTCGCGGATGAATGATCTTTATAGATTTGCGAATAATGTGTATCGAACTTAAGTGCTGTTGATCGAGACCATCCGGATGGCGTGAACTGCTCCGCATCGTCCACCAGGTGAGTGAGTGCATTTACTCGATGTTTCCATATCTTCCTCCATAATCCTCCTAGGTGTAATCCACCCCCATGGTGCTTGGCTATTTACACGCCACACCATCTTATGGTCCTTTTGAGCGGATTCCATGCTCCAGCAGGAATTTTTGCGTATTTTGGTAAGTTGGATGTTCGCAGAATAATTACGTATTAATTGGTAAATTCGCGAAGTTCCGTACTTACCGCCGTACTCCGCCATTTTGTAATTGGTACAAAATTTTACGGAATAAATTATTTTTACTTAAAATTAATTCTCGCATTGTAATAGCGTGATTTCTTTTAGGGTATTCCCGCATTGAAATAGCGGGTGATTTATTTTCGCATTGAAATAGCGGGTGATTTATTTTAATTTATTTTCGCATTAAAATAGCGTGTAACTTCTTTTAATTAAATTTCGCATTGAAATAGCGTAATTTATTTTCGCATTGGAATAGCGTAATATCTTTATAAAAATGTCGAAATCAAGTGAGGATTCAGTTGATTCCGTCATTGAACTATCGGATAAACAGCTTACCTTATTAATAGCGAAAAAGGAGCGTCTTTTTTCGCGGATGAGTGATCTTTATAGATTTGCGAATAATGTAACTAATTTTGCATCCCGAAATAATGAGACTTTCATGGCTCAGTCTGAAATAATCGATGAAATGCGTAGACAATTTGAGTCTATAATTGATGACATAAATGACCGCAAGCTTACGTTAGATTCGAAATTTCTGCCTGACTATCAGCCTTTGACTGCTTTTGAAGATCTGTACTTTATTGTAAAGCGCGTCCGAAATAATATTATTCAGTCGTCGCAATCAATTGTACCGTCGTCATCGAATAGTTCCGGCGATCATAATCCGAAATGCACCATTAAGTTGCCTCCGATTGAATTGCCGAGCTTCGACGGCAAAACGGAAAATTGGCCTAAATTTTACGAATCTTTTAAGTCCAACATTCACAATAACAAACAGCTGTCTGACTCGCAGCGCGTGCAGTATTTAGTAGGGAAATTAACCCACGGCGCGCTTAAGGCTACCGCGGGTATTGTACCCTCGGGTGAAACCTATAATATTATTTGGGATAGCTTGGTGAATAAATATCAAGATGTGCGTGCATTAGGTACACTTTATCTTAACAATATTCTCGATGCGAAAAATTGTTTGAATACGGCAGCCAGTCTTGATTATTTTATTGAAAAATATTCAGCGTCTGTGTTGGCCTTAAAACAACTGAATATCAGTGATGTGACCGATTTCATACTTTTGCATTGTGCTCTAAGGAAGATCGATGTTCAAACTGTTCAAGCGTTCGAATTATCTGTGCGTCATAAGGACATTCCTTCTTATAATGAATTAATTTCTTTCGTGCAAGATCAAGTTAAAATCTTAGAACGGTCTAATATTTCATACTCGTCACGGTCTTCGAGCGGTGGTGTTAATAAAGCGTCATCGTCTGTCGCGACCGCGGCAGCCCGTCCTAATACTTACAAGTCGTTTGTCGCGAGTAATGAAAATATGACTTACACGTCGGGAAAGTCGTGTCTCTTTTGCAATAAAAGTGATCATTCGGTTAATGCATGTTCACAGTTTAAAAGTTTGAGTTCACCTCAAGCCCGATTTGATTTTATTAAATCGAAACAGGCTTGCGTCAGTTGTCTTAGTGGGTCGCATACCGTAACGTCATGTGGGTCGACGGTTGCTTGCGAATTATGCAAAAAACCTCACCATACCCTCTTACATTTTGATACTAAGAATAATAATGGTCGGAAAAATACTTACGCTCATACGTCGCGAGTACCTACCGTTGAAGGGTCGTCGCCTCATTTACCGTCGTCGGTGCCGTCCGTCGCCTTGCTGCCGGCAGCGTCGCCTCTTTCTGCACCCGGCGTAGGAACGAACCCATGTGTTTTGAATACCCCATCGGGTACCCAATCCATTATGGGGACCCCATCTAGTTCAGATACACTGACTATCTTGGGCACCCCGGGTACCCCTTCATTGTCTTTAAGTGCGGAAGTAAAACCAAACTCTACGATTTTACTATCGACAGCGCAAGTTTATGCTAAAATTAAAAATTGCAATAATAAAAGAATTATCCGCTGTTTAATAGATAACGGATCGCAAAATAATTTAATTACAATGGACTGTTGTAAATCGCTTAATTTACCAATAATTCCACTGAGTAACTCTTTTGTCAAAGGAATTGGTTTAGCGTCTCGGCCGATTTTAGGATATGTTTATTTGGATATTGAGTCCCGTGTTTATACGGATAATAAATACACTATACATGCTTTAGTGATTGACTGTATCACCGATCAGCTGCCTGCTCATTATGTGGACATGGGTGATATGGGTTACTTGAAAGGGATTCCCCTAGCCGATCTGACATGGAACGTTCCTGGGTCGGTGGATGTCGTCCTGGGTGCTCAGCTGTTTCCATATATTTATTTAGGGAATAGGGTCGTGTCTGGTACCAGTGCACCTCCTGCTTTGCTGACCGCGTTTGGTTACGTGCTGATGGGTGATTTCCCAAGTAATATTCTTGTTAATACTTCTACGTCGTTCTGCGCACTCTCGCTTAATGATATTGTGCAGAAATTTTGGCAATTAGAGGAATTACCTAACATGAGGTTTTTGAGTCCGGAGGAGACGGAATGTGAAAATTTGTTTGCTTCGTCGGTCACCCGGGGGGAGGGTAGTAGGTACTCGGTTGCTTTACCATTCTGCAAGAACCCGAAAGAATTGAGTAATTCTCGCGTGGTCCTGGGAAACCTTCCAGACTCTCACCGCAGTGCAGTGGATCTGAATGATGGTTCTAGGCATACTTTGAAGGTGTTAGGCCTTTCGTGGGAACCAGCCGATGACAACTTCTTCTTTACGACTGCTTACGTCCAAGAGAAATGTACGAAACGAAATATACTTTCTGTGGTTGCTCGTTTGTTTGATGTCCTCGGTTTGATGGCCCCTGTCATTTTGTACGCCAAGTTGCTTATTAAAGAGCTATGGTTATGCAACATAGATTGGGATGATACTCCCCCTGAGAGCGTTATACGAAAATTCTCGGCGCTCATACAGGAGTTTCCTCTCATTTCAACTTTGAAAATCCCACGTCATATAGGCGTCTTTAACGACTGTACGGTACTTATTGTTGCGTTTTGTGATGCAAGTATGAACGGTTATGGTTGTGTCCTATACTTACACACCACTGACTCCATGGGTAATATTACTGTGAGGTTACTTTGTGCGAAGTCTAAGGTTTCACCCACTAAAGTGACCACCCTCGCACGTTTGGAATTATGTGCTGCCGTCTTGATGTCTAAACTAATACGGACAGTTCAAGACTCCTATCAAGCGCGTGTACCCATTGCGGGAACGTATGCTTTCTCGGATTCTACCATTGCGCTTTCGTGGATTCATTCTTCACCGCATCGTTGGTCGGTGTTTGTAAGTAACCGCGTCGCTCAATGTCAGGAGAATCTGCCTCCTGAAAACTTTTATCATGTCGCAGGAAGTGAGAATCCAAGTGATTGTCTTTCCCGGGGGATGCTTCCCTCCCAACTCACTTCACATGATTTATGGTGGAACGGCCCATCATGGATTCGTAGCCCTCCGTCAAATTGGCCAATGAAAGCCTTTTCACCTACCATAACCGCCGAGTTGCCTGAGCACAAAGTTAGTGTGCTGACTGCAACGGTTCAGTGTGAACCACCGGCTTTGATGGAATTGGCTCGGCGGTTATGGTAGGTGAAAAGGCTTTCATTGGCCAATTTGACGGAGGGCTACGAATCCATGATGGGCCGTTCCACCATAAATCATGTGAAGTGAGTTGGGAGGGAAGCATCCCCCGGGAAAGACAATCACTTGGATTCTCACTTCCTGCGACATGATAAAAGTTTTCAGGAGGCAGATTCTCCTGACATTGAGCGACGCGGTTACTTACAAACACCGACCAACGATGCGGTGAAGAATGAATCCACGAAAGCGCAATGGTAGAATCCGAGAAAGCATACGTTCCCGCAATGGGTACACGCGCTTGATAGGAGTCTTGAACTGTCCGTATTAGTTTAGACATCAAGACGGCAGCACATAATTCCAAACGTGCGAGGGTGGTCACTTTAGTGGGTGAAACCTTAGACTTCGCCCAAAGTAACCTCACAGTAATATTACCCATGGAGTCAGTGGTGTGTAAGTATAGGACACAACCATAACCGTTCATACTTGCATCACAAAACGCAACAATAAGTACCGTACAGTCGTTAAAGACGCCTATATGACGTGGGATTTTCAAAGTTGAAATGAGAGGAAACTCCTGTATGAGCGCCGAGAATTTTTGTATAACGCTCTCAGGGGGAGTATCATCCCAATCTATGTTGCATAACCATAGCTCTTTAATAAGCAACTTGGCGTACAAAATGACAGGGGCCATCAAACCGAGGACATCAAACAAACGAGCAACCACAGAAAGTATATTTCGTTTCGTACATTTCTCTTGGACGTAAGCAGTCGTAAAGAAGAAGTTGTCATCGGCTGGTTCCCACGAAAGGCCTAACACCTTCAAGGTATGGCTAGAACCATCATTCAGATCCACTGCACTGCGGTGAGAGTCTGGAAGGTTTCCCAGGACCACGCGAGAATTACTTGTCCATTTGACCAGGTCAAAGGCACCGGCCTTGAACAACGAGATTAATTCTTGAGAAAGGCGCACGGCGCTGACCTCATCAGAGATAGAATAAACTAGATCGTCCATGTACAACCTAGACTCTGCCACCTTAGCAGCTTCCGGGTAATGTGATCTCATGTCATCAGCCAGTTGACGAACAGTTCGCATTGCTAAGTATGGGCTTGATTTGAGACCAAAGGGGACCCGATTAAATTGAAAGGTTCGTACGACTTCGTTCTCCGAAAAACGAAACAAAATCCTAATATATTTACGGTGTTCATACGGAACCAAAATCTGTAAATACATTTGTTTAATATCAGCAGTCATAGCGACTGGAAAAAGACGAAAGCCAAGCAAAAGCAGAAATAAAACGGCTTGCAAATTAGGGCCAATATGAAGGACGTCATTTAGTGACAACCCTGTATGCGTTTTCGCACTAGCATCGAGCACGATCCGAGGCATGGGCTTACCCGGATGGGTGACAGCGTGATGCGGGATGTAGTATCCTTCCTCCGTCACCTCGGATTCAGGAACCTCAGACAAGTAGCCCTTTTCAATATATTCACCGATAACACTATTATATTTATCTCGTAAATCCGGTGACTGTTTAAATCTCCGCTCCAAAGCCATAAATCGTCTTTGAGCAGCAGTGCGAGAATTACCCAATTCTTTCGGGTTCTTGCAGAATGGTAAAGCAACCGAGTACCTACTACCCTCCCCCCGGGTGACCGACGAAGCAAACAAATTTTCACATTCCGTCTCCTCCGGACTCAAAAACCTCATGTTAGGTAATTCCTCTAATTGCCAAAATTTCTGCACAATATCATTAAGCGAGAGTGCGCAGAACGACGTAGAAGTATTAACAAGAATATTACTTGGGAAATCACCCATCAGCACGTAACCAAACGCGGTCAGCAAAGCAGGTGGCGCACTGGTACCAGATACGACCCTATTCCCTAAATAAATATATGGAAACAGCTGAGCACCCAGAACGACATCCACCGACCCAGGAACGTTCCATGTCAGATCGGCGAGGGGAATCCCTTTCAAGTAACCCATATCACCCATGTCCACATAATGAGCAGGCAGCTGATCGGTGATACAGTCAATCACTAAAGCATGTATAGTGTATTTATTATTCGTATAAACACGGGACTCAATATCCAAATAAACATATCCTAAAATCGGCCGAGACGCTAAACCAATTCCTTTGACAAAAGAGTTACTCAGTGGAATTATTGGTAAATTAAGCGATTTACAACAGTCCATTGTAATTAAATTATTTTGCGATCCGTTATCTATTAAACAGCGGATAATTCTTTTATTATTGCAATTTTTAATTTTAGCATAAACTTGCGCTGTCGATAGTAAAATCGTAGAGTTTGGTTTTACTTCCGCACTTTTTTTCGGGGGTAGGACGAGAAATCGTTAACACGTATTTCTTTATTTGCTCTGAATTTTATTTATTTTAAAATTATAAATAGTTATAATTGATAACAATTTAAAGTGTTTTTAATATGTACTGACATTAATTAGTACCTGCTGTTGTCGTCTCCTTTCCATAACATCTTATCTTTGAAACTGTTAATTTCAACACTGCACATCACTTCACAATCACGGCACTGATATAATGGAGGATTTAAAAAACACTATTGAGTCACTGTCACAGTCTTTTTCTCAACGGATGACAACCTTTGAGAACGAACTCAAGAAGACAAGCACGGAGCAGCAGCCTACGGTGTCATCTCTATCTACGGAGTTTGAAGCATTCCGATTATTTGTATTGGCTACCTTTAAAAACCTAGAAAGGCAAGTAACTGTGTTGATGACCGAATGTGACAACATTGAAATGAGGAGTCGTCGGTCTATGTTGCTGGTCCATGGTATTCCGGAGGAGAAGGATGAAAACCCAACCAATATTTTTATCAAGGTGGCATCTCAACATCTGGCTGAATTCAAGGTTTGTAGCTCTGACATAAACCGGGCCAATCGTCTGGGCAAGGCACGGCTAGATAAGCCTAGGCCACTACTTATAAAGTTTCAGTCCGAATCATTACGGGACAAACTTTGGAGTGTGAAATCCAGTTTTAAGGGCTCCGGTATTACCGTCTCGGAGTTCTTAACTAAACTGCGACATCAAGTTTTTGTAGCTACGCGTGAAAGGCTGGGAGTCGCAAGGTGTTGGACCAGTGCTGGTCGTATAATTGCAGTGGGCAGTGATGGCAAGCGGCACCGAATTTCATCCATGAGTGATGTGGACCGGATATCTGCAGATACAGCCCCTGCACCTGCATCGTCGATAGCTCCCGTGGACAAGGCGCCTGCACCTTCTGCCCCTGTACCACGAAGCAAGAGAGCCACATCTGCCAAAAGAAAATAAGTACTTGTTAGTTAATGTATTATTTCTTGTGTGGAAATGTAGTTTGTTTTGTCTTAAAAACTGAGTAGATGCTTACCTTTCACTATCTGTTGTAGTTGTTTTCGATACTTCTTTTTCCTTCGTTTAATGTCCGTGTGTTTTTGTTTTTATTTAATTTCAACTTTTTACCTGTCAAGATTGAATGATAATATTATGATTTATTTACTTGTAAAATTGTAGTATGTAGAACGTCACTGTCATGTCACCTTTTACGGACGTCACATGCATGCATGACAAACAGAACCACAGACGTATTTTAGCTTGTCGCTTGGTGCATTCCAGCTGACTGATCGCTGGGTCATCGGTCGCCGCGGTGTGCTTTTTAGTTAGTTCAATAACTTTATTACTTTCTATGGTTGAATTGTACTCTGTGGCGATCGGTGGCTCGGCGTTTGGTCTGCTGCAGTGTGCCCAGTGATATACTATATCTATGGTTACTCACACTACTTATATGTCAGACTTAAAAAAAATTCGCTGCATTCCCCTTTTAATATACTATATCTATGGCTGCATTGCATGTACTATTTTTTTAACGTCGTCGGTTTGTCATGTATGTCATACGCTTCGATCAAGAATATCCGTGATATTTTTAGTTGTGATTTTGTTTATTTTTGTGTTGCTATCTTCTTGTTGTATGTTATACTAACGTTTTTTTTTTTTTCTTTTGTTTCTTTCAGACAACCTGTGGGTACTGTATTTATTTATTTATTTAATAACTTATTAATAATTTGTTTAGGTATAAGTATTACTTTATTTTAACTTTTATTTATTTTACATTAATCTTATTAAACAATATGAATATATCTTCTGATTCTGACGATGGTGATCACCTCTTTCTATCTTGCTCTTCCTCGTCTATCACTTCTGACTCCAGCTTTCACAGCTTGGATCTCCCATTAAATGAGTTCCTTGATGATGCCTTCTCCGATGTTCCCAAAAACTTTAATATTGTGCATATCAATGCGCAAAGCATTCCTGCACATTTCCCGGATATGCTTGCATCATTTGATTGTAAAAATATTCACGCTATCCTTGTTTCCGAGACTTTCCTTAATCCTTGTCTATCTTCTATCTCCTATTCTTTACCAGGTTTCCAATTGATCCGCAATGACCGTGCAAGTTCCTCACACGGAGGGGTGGCTATATATCTTCGTTCCCATATCTCTTATTCGATCTTAAGCCGTTCTCCTCAGCCACCTCCTTCAAATAGCGCCGAGCATCTTCTGCTTGAAGTATCTCTGTCCCATTCTAAGGTTCTCCTAGGCGTTTTTTACAGCCCTTCCCTTCGCGTTGACTATTTTGAGTCTTTCGAACTACTCCTTGAAAACTTTGTCCCCTCGTATTCTCATTCCATTATTATGGGCGATTTTAACACCTGCCTCACGAAAGATGATGTCCGTGCCAAAAAATTACTATCTGTTGTAAATTCCTCTAATCTACACATCTTACCGCTAAAGGAAACTCATCACTTTCCCAACTGTACTCCCTCTCTTCTTGACCTTATGATTGTCTCCTCTCCTACCTTAGCTGTAAAATATGGACAACATTCTGCGGACGCTTTCTCCTATCATGATCTGGTCTATCTGTCTTATCAACTCCGTACGCCCAAACTAAGACCCACAGTTCAGCTTCAGCGTAGCTTCAATAGGATTGATCAGGAGCGTTTACAGGAGGACGCTGCCAACAGGGACTGGTCGGCAATTTTTTCCTCCAAATCCGTTGATGAACAGGTTGAGATTTTTAACACCCTCCTCATTGAACTTTACGATGTGCACGCACCAGTACGACCAGTGAAAATAAAGCATCTTCCGGCGCCTTGGTTAACTGATGATATTCGGCTGTTAATGTCTAAAAAGAACAGGCTTAAAGCAAAGTTCAAGGTCGATCCTTCGGATCAAAATGGGATAAAGATGAATCGTGCTCGTAACCGTTGCAATACCGTGATAAGGGACACCCGAAGACGCCACATTTATCAGTCTATTGAAAATGAAGATGATCCTGCTAAGGTCTGGAAATTTTTAAGATCTCTTGGGGTTGGCAAATCACGCATCAACGATCCAGGTAATAATATCGATTTCGACCAACTTAATAGTCATTTCACAACATCTGTGCCTATTGATGGCATCTATAAAACCCAAACTTTGCAAAATCTTTCAAATATGCCAACGCAGGACCCTCCGTTTTTTCTTAATCAATTCACAGACTGTGATGTAAAGAGAACTATCTTGTCAATCAACTCAAGAGCGGTGGGTGCTGATTCTATTAGCCGTAAAATGATCCTTCCCATCCTTAATATCCTTACTCCTATAATCACCCATATTCTAAATACATCAATTTCCACTGGAACGTTTCCTACATCCTGGAAAGATGCAAATGTGATTCCTCTTCCTAAGAAACCTAAACCGGCTATCT
Organism: Agriphila straminella; assembly: GCA_950108535.1. Lineage (NCBI taxonomy): Eukaryota > Metazoa > Arthropoda > Insecta > Lepidoptera > Crambidae > Agriphila > Agriphila straminella. The sequence goes on along the minus strand of OX467324.1, from coordinate 8,170,952 downwards.
TTTCTGATTTTCGACCAATATCTATCCTTCCCTTCCTCTCCAAAGTCCTCGAAAAACTTATCCACTGTCAGCTTACTGACCATCTAAATAAAAACCACTCCTTTAACCTCTTTCAGTCTGGCTTCAGAAGAGGCCATAGCACTTCTACTGCTCTTGTAAAGATTACGGATGACATACGCCTCGGGATGGAGAATCAACAGCTTACAGTGCTTACATTACTGGACTTTAGCAATGCATTTAACTCAGTTGATTTCGACATCCTTTTTGGTGTTTTACGTTCTCTGAACATATCTCCAGTTGCAATTGATTGGTTTCAAAGTTACCTGCTAGGGCGACGGCAGCGCATCCGCTTTGGAGATTCTTTTTCCGGGTGGTGCGATATTAATGCCGGTGTTCCTCAGGGTGGCGTCTTATCTCCTCTTCTTTTTTCTCTCTTTATAAATTCTATCACACAGTTTATTTCTAGTTCCTATCACCTCTATGCTGACGATCTACAAATATACACACAGGCACCACTATCAGAACTTTCACAAGCAATATCGGTGACTAACTCGGATCTCGCACTAATAAGTAGTTGGAGTAAGTCTTATGGTCTGACCGTTAATCCAGCTAAGACACAGTGCATTATTATTGGTAGTCGTTATTTTATCTCGAGAATCGATTTTGAACAGCTTCCTGTTGTGTCCTTCGACGGCACTGTCATTCCGTTTTCCAATACCGTCAGAAACCTCGGTGTAGTGTTTGATCAGCATCTTTCATGGAGACCTCATGTGGAAAGTTTAAGGAAAAAGGTGTTCGCTGCGTATGGTTCTCTCAACCGACTTCGTAATTTTCTGCCGACCAGCACCAAAATCACTCTGGCGCAATCTCTTTTATTATCCATTATTGACTACGCTGATGTCTGCTACACTGATCTGTCAGAGGAACTACTTAACAAACTAGAGCGTCTACAGAATGTTTGTATCCGCTTCATTTTCAATCTTCGTAAATTTGACCACGTGTCACACTTTCGTAATAAACTCAACTGGCTCCCTATTCGCCGGCGCAGGGACTTGCATACTCTTACCCTTCTTTACTCCATACTTTTCTTACCAACTTCCCCTCCTTACCTTAAAGAACTTTTCACCTTTCGTTCTTCAATTTCACTTTCTTCTTTGCGTTCTTCCTCTAATCTTACCCTTAATATTCCTCGCCACGCTACCGACTTTGCTTCCTATTCCTTTTCCGTCCATGCTGTTCGTTTGTGGAACTCTCTGCCGGAGGGCATCAGAAAGGCTCAAACTCCAAGGTCATTTAGAGAACAAGTTAGGAGTCATTTTCTCTCTTCTTCCCGCGACTAATATTTCTTGTTTATATTTATCTCCTATACCATGGAATTATGTTTTTATCCTTTAGTATTTTTGTATATTCATATTCTGTCCTCTAAAGTGCACCTATTCCCCTTTTATCCTATTTATCTTATTTTATTTCGCCCAAGGTTGCCTGGAAGAAATTGCTATGTAGCAATAAGGCCGCCTATTGTATGTTTTCTTGTTTTTTCTGATTGTATCGTTTTTCTATCATGTGCAATAAAGTCTTTATTATTATTATTATTATTATTAAAGACAATGAAGGGGTACCCGGGGTGCCCAAGATAGTCGGTGTATCTGAACTAGATGGGGTCCCCATAATGGATTGGGTACCCGATGGGGTATTCAAAACACACGGGTTCGTTCCTACGCCGGGTGCAGAAAGAGGCGACGCTGCCGGCAGCAAGGCGACGTACGGCACCGATGACTGTAAATGAGGCGACGACCCTTCAACGGTAGGTACTCGCGACGTATGAGCGTAAGTATTTTCCCGACCATTATTATTCTTAGTATCAAAATGTAAGAGGGTATGGTGACGTTTTTTGCATAATTCGCTTGCGTCGACCCACATGACGTTACGGTATGCGACCCACTAAGACAACTGACGCAACCCTGTTTCGATTTAATAAAATCAAATCGGGCTTGGGGTGAACTCAAACTTTTAAACTGTGAACATGCATTAACCGAATGATCACTTTTATTGCAAAAAATACACGACTTTCCCGACGTGTAAGTCATATTTTCATTACTCGCGACAAACGACTTGTAAGTATTAGGACGGGCTGCCGCGGTCGCGACAGGCGATTACGCTTTATTAACACCACCGCTCGAAGGCCGTGACGAGTATGAAACATTAGACCGTTCTAAGATTTTAACTTGATCTTGCACAAAAGAAATTAATTCATTATAAGAAGGAATGTCCTTATGACGCACAGATAATTCGAACGCTTGAACAGTTTGAACATCGATCTTCCTTAGAGCACAATGCAAAAGTATGAAATCGGTAACATCACTGATATTCAGTTGTTTTAAGGCCAACACAGACGCTGAATATTTTTCAATAAAATAATCAAGACTGGCTGCCGTATTCGAACAATTTTTCGCATCGAGAATATTGTTAAGATAAAGTGTACCTAATGCACGCACATCTTGATATTTATTCACCAAGCTATCCCAAATAATATTATAGGTTTCACCCGAGGGTACAATACCCGCGGTAGCCTTAAGCGCGCCGTGGGTTAATTTCCCTACTAAATACTGCACGCGCTGCGAGTCAGACAGCTGTTTGTTATTGTGAATGTTGGACTTAAAAGATTCGTAAAATTTAGGCCAATTTTCCGTTTTGCCGTCGAAGCTCGGCAATTCAATCGGAGGCAACTTAATGGTGCATTTCGGATTATGATCGCCGGAACTATTCGATGACGACGGTACAATTGATTGCGACGACTGAATAATATTATTTCGGACGCGCTTTACAATAAAGTACAGATCTTCAAAAGCAGTCAAAGGCTGATAGTCAGGCAGAAATTTCGAATCTAACGTAAGCTTGCGGTCATTTATGTCATCAATTATAGACTCAAATTGTCTACGCATTTCATCGATTATTTCAGACTGAGCCATGAAAGTCTCATTATTTCGGGATGCAAAATTAGTTACATTATTCGCAAATCTATAAAGATCACTCATCCGCGAAAAAAGACGCTCCTTTTTCGCTATTAATAAGGTAAGCTGTTTATCCGATAGTTCAATGACGGAATCAACTGAATCCTCACTTGATTTCGACATTTTTATAAAGATATTACGCTATTCCAATGCGAAAATAAATTACGCTATTTCAATGCGAAATTTAATTAAAAGAAGTTACACGCTATTTTAATGCGAAAATAAATTAAAATAAATCACCCGCTATTTCAATGCGAAAATAAATCACCCGCTATTTCAATGCGGGAATACCCTAAAAGAAATCACGCTATTACAATGCGAGAATTAATTTTAAGTAAAAATAATTTATTCCGTAAAATTTTGTACCAATTACAAAATGGCGGAGTACGGCGGTAAGTACGGAACTTCGCGAATTTACCAATTAATACGTAATTATTCTGCGAACATCCAACTTACCAACATACGCAAAAATTCCTGCTGGAGCATGGAATCCGCTCAAAAGGACCATAAGATGGTGTGGCGTGTAAATAGCCAAGCACCATGGGGGTGGATTACACCTAGGAGGATTATGGAGGAAGATATGGAAACATCGAGTAAATGCACTCACTCACCTGGTGGACGATGCGGAGCAGTTCACGCCATCCGGATGGTCTCGATCAACAGCACTTAAGTTCGATACACATTATTTACGGGTTTTCACATTCTTCGAATTGCAGCTTAATTACAGAGAAGAAAAGTCAGAGAGAAAAGTAAGTGACAGGGAGGTTTAGACATTTCAGAATGCAAAGAGATCATTTCTCTTAGTGGCCAGTGCTAAGCACATAAGGAATGTTAAATATTTAGCGAGTATTGTGGAATGTTTATGAGACCATCGATAAGCTCGCGCTCACTAATCTGTGGGATTATGTCGTTGATGAATCCAAGACGCACTGGCCACTAAGAGAAATGATCTCTTTGCATTCTGAAGTGTCTAAACCTCCCTGTCACTTACTTTTCTCTCTGACTTTTCTTCTCTGTAATTAAGCTGCAATTCGAAGAATGTGAAAACCCGTAAATAATGTGTATCGAACTTAAGTGCTGTTGATCGAGACCATCCGGATGGCGTGAACTGCTCCGCATCGTCCACCAGGTGAGTGAGTGCATTTACTCGATGTTTCCATATCTTCCTCCATAATCCTCCTAGGTGTAATCCACCCCCATGGTGCTTGGCTATTTACACGCCACACCATCTTATGGTCCTTTTGAGCGGATTCCATGCTCCAGCAGGAATTTTTGCGTATTTTGGTAAGTTGGATGTTCGCAGAATAATTACGTATTAATTGGTAAATTCGCGAAGTTCCGTACTTACCGCCGTACTCCGCCATTTTGTAATTGGTACAAAATTTTACGGAATAAATTATTTTTACTTAAAATTAATTCTCGCATTGTAATAGCGTGATTTCTTTTAGGGTATTCCCGCATTGAAATAGCGGGTGATTTATTTTCGCATTGAAATAGCGGGTGATTTATTTTAATTTATTTTCGCATTAAAATAGCGTGTAACTTCTTTTAAAAATTTAATTTCGCATTGAAATAGCGTAATTTCTTTTAAGTAATTTCTTTTCGCATTGGAATAGCGTTGAACTTATTTGATTTATTTTCGCATTGGAATAGCGTAATTTCTTTATAAAAATGTCGAAATCAAGTGATGATTCAGTTGATTCCGTCATTGAACTATCTGATAAACAGCTTACCTTATTAATAGCGAAAAAGGAGCGTCTTTTTTCGCGGATGAATGATCTTTATAGATTTGCGAATAATGTAACTAATTTTGCATCCCGAAATAATGAGACTTTCATGGCTCAGTCTGAAATAATCGATGAAATGCGTAGACAATTTGAGTCTATAATTGATGACATAAATGACCGCAAGCTTACGTTAGATTCGAAATTTCTGCCTGACTATCAGCCTTTGACTGCTTTTGAAGATCTGTACTTTATTGTAAAGCGCGTCCGAAATAATATTATTCAGTCGTCGCAATCAATTGTACCGTCGTCATCGAATAGTTCCGGCGATCATAATCCGAAATGCACCATTAAGTTGCCTCCGATTGAATTGCCGAGCTTCGACGGCAAAACGGAAAATTGGCCTAAATTTTACGAATCTTTTAAGTCCAACATTCACAATAACAGACAGCTGTCTGACTCGCAGCGCGTGCAGTATTTAGTAGGGAAATTAACCCACGGCGCGCTTAAGGCTACCGCGGGTGTTGTACCCTCGGGTGAAACCTATAATATTATTTGGGATAGCTTGGTGAATAAATATCAAGATGTGCGTGCATTAGGTACACTTTATCTTAACAATATTCTCGATGCGAAAAATTGTTTGAATACGGCAGCCAGTCTTGATTATTTTATTGAAAAATATTCAGCGTCTGTGTTGGCCTTAAAACAACTGAATATCAGTGATGTGACCGATTTCATACTTTTGCATTGTGCTCTAAGGAAGATCGATGTTCAAACTGTTCAAGCGTTCGAATTATCTGTGCGTCATAAGGACATTCCTTCTTATAATGAATTAATTTCTTTCGTGCAAGATCAAGTTAAAATCTTAGAACGGTCTAATGTTTCATACTCGTCACGGCCTTCGAGCGGTGGTGTTAATAAAGCGTCATCGTCTGTCGCGACCGCGGCAGCCCGTCCTAATACTTACAAGTCGTTTGTCGCGAGTAATGAAAATATGACTTACACGTCGGGAAAGTCGTGTATTTTTTGCAATAAAAGTGATCATTCGGTTAATGCATGTTCACAGTTTAAAAGTTTGAGTTCACCCCAAGCCCGATTTGATTTTATTAAATCGAAACAGGGTTGCGTCAGTTGTCTTAGTGGGTCGCATACCGTAACGTCATGTGGGTCGACGGTTGCTTGCGAATTATGCAAAAAACGTCACCATACCCTCTTACATTTTGATACTAAGAATAATAATGGTCGGAAAAATACTTACGCTCATACGTCGCGAGTACCTACCGTTGAAGGGTCGTCGCCTCATTTATCGTCGTCGGTGCCGTCCGACGCCTTGCTGCCTGCAGCGTCGCCTCTTTCTGCACCCGGCGTAGAAACGAACCCGTGTGTTTTGAATACCCCATCGGGTACCCAATCCATTATGGGGACCCCATCTAGTTCAGATACACCGACTATCTTGGGCACTCCGGGTACCCCTTCATTGTCTTTAAGTGCGGAAGTAAAACCAAACTCTACGATTTTACTATCGACAGCGCAAGTTTATGCTAAAATTAAAAATTGCAATAATAAAAGAATTATCCGCTGTTTAATAGATAACGGATCGCAAAATAATTTAATTACAATGGACTGTTGTAAATCGCTTAATTTACCAATAATTCCACTGAGTAACTCTTTTGTCAAAGGAATTGGTTTAGCGTCTCGGCCGATTTTAGGATATGTTTATTTGGATATTGAGTCCCGTGTTTATACGGATAATAAATACACTATACATGCTTTAGTGATTGACTGTATCACCGATCAGCTGCCTGCTCATTATGTGGACATGGGTGATATGGGTTACTTGAAAGGGATTCCCCTAGCCGATCTGACATGGAACGTTCCTGGGTCGGTGGATGTCGTCCTGGGTGCTCAGCTGTTTCCATATATTTATTTAGGGAATAGGGTCGTGTCTGGTACCAGTGCACCTCCTGCTTTGCTGACCGCGTTTGGTTACGTGCTGATGGGTGATTTCCCAAGTAATATTCTTGTTAATACTTCTACGTCGATCTGCGCACTCTCGCTTAATGATATTGTGCAGAAATTTTGGCAATTAGAGGAATTACCTAACATGAGGTTTTTGAGTCCGGAGGAGACGGAATGTGAAAATTTGTTTGCTTCGTCGGTCACCCGGGGGGAGGGTAGTAGGTACTCGGTTGCTTTACCATTCTGCAAGAACCCGAAAGAATTGGGTAATTCTCGCACTGCTGCTCAAAGACGATTTATGGCTTTGGAGCGGAGATTTAAACAGTCACCGGATTTACGAGATAAATATAATAGTGTTATCGGTGAATATATTGAAAAGGGCTACTTGTCTGAGGTTCCTGAATCCGAGGTGACGGAGGAAGGATACTACATCCCGCATCACGCTGTCACCCATCCGGGTAAGCCCATGCCTCGGATCGTGCTCGATGCTAGTGCGAAAACGCATACAGGGTTGTCACTAAATGACGTCCTTCATATTGGCCCTAATTTGCAAGCCGATTTATTTCTGCTTTTGCTTGGCTTTCGTCTTTTTCCAGTCGCTATGACTGCTGATATTAAACAAATGTATTTACAGATTTTGGTTCCGTATGAACACCGTAAATATATTAGGATTTTGTTTCGTTTTTCGGAGAACGAAGTCGTACGAACCTTTCAATTTAATCGGGTCCCCTTTGGTCTCAAATCAAGCCCATACTTAGCAATGCGAACTGTTCGTCAACTGGCTGATGACATGAGATCACATTACCCGGAAGCTGCTAAGGTGGCAGAGTCTAGGTTGTACATGGACGATCTAGTTTATTCTATCTCTGATGAGGTCAGCGCCGTGCGCCTTTCTCAAGAATTAATCTCGTTGTTCAAGGCCGGTGCCTTTGACCTGGTCAAATGGACAAGTAATTCTCGCGTGGTCCTGGGAAACCTTCCAGACTCTCACCGCAGTGCAGTGGATCTGAATGATGGTTCTAGGCATACTTTGAAGGTGTTAGGCCTTTCGTGGGAACCAGCCGATGACAACTTCTTCTTTACGACTGCTTACGTCCAAGAGAAATGTACGAAACGAAATATACTTTCTGTGGTTGCTCGTTTGTTTGATGTCCTTGGTTTGATGGCCCCTGTCATTTTGTACGCCAAGTTGCTTATTAAAGAGCTATGGTTATGCAACATAGATTGGGATGATACTCCCCCTGAGAGCGTTATACGAAAATTCTCGGCGCTCATACAGGAGTTTCCTCTCATTTCAACTTTGAAAATCCCACGTCATATAGGCGTCTTTAACGACTGTACGGTACTTATTGTTGCGTTTTGTGATGCAAGTATGAACGGTTATGGTTGTGTCCTATACTTACACACCACTGACTCCATGGGTAATATAACTGTGAGATTACTTTGTGCGAAGTCCAAGGTTTCACCCACTAAAGTGACCACCCTCGCACGTTTGGAATTATGTGCTGCCGTCTTGATGTCTAAACTAATACGGACAGTTCAAGACTCCTATCAAGCGCGTGTACCCATTGCGGGAACGTATGCTTTCTCGGATTCTACCATTGCGCTTTCGTGGATTCATTCTTCACCGCATCGTTGGTCGGTGTTTGTAAGTAACCGCGTCGCTCAATGTCAGGAGAATCTGCCTCCTGAAAACTTTTATCATGTCGCAGGAAGTGAGAATCCAAGTGATTGTCTTTCCCGGGGGATAACTCACTTCACATGATTTATGGTGGAACGGCCCATCATGGATTCGTAGCCCTCCGTCAAAATTGGCCAATGAAAGCCTTTTCACCTACCATAAACCGCCGAGTTGCCTGAGCACAAAGTTAGTGTGCTGACTGCAACGGTTCAGTGTGAACCACCGGCTCTGATTGGAATTGGCTCGGCGTAATATCCGGGTGGGATAAACTTCTACGAATTGTTATATACGTCCTCCGATTTATTAAAAAAAATCTCGCCCTTCTTCTGGAGCAGTCAATAATATTATGACTGCCGAGAAATTTGTGATACGTTCAGTGCAGAGTATCCACTTCGCAGAGGATCTTACCGCGCCTAAGAAGGGTAAATTGCCTTCTAAGAAGCTTTTAAACTTGTCGGTGTTTCTTGACGAAGATGGTGTGCTGCGTGTTGGAGGACGGCTTTCAAAATCGGATTTACCATTTGAGGCTAAACATCCGGCTTTACTCCCTAAACATGATCATATAGTGGATCTTATCATTCAACACTACCATATTATGAATTGTCATACTGGTCCAGGACCTTTTGATGTCGATCTTGCGGCAACGTTTTTGGATATTGGATTGCCAGGACGGTGATAAGAGCAAGGGTTCGGAAATGCAATTGCTGCTTCCGTTTGAATCCGTCGCACCCCACGCCCAAGATGGCTGATTTACCTTCCTTCCGTGTTTACCGAAGCAAAGGCTTTCGTCCCATACCGGCGTTGATTACGCGGGTCCCCCTTCGCATTACGCTTGCTCGACGAAGAGGACAACATTCGCAGAAGGCGTATATTTGCTTGTTCGTGTGCCTCGTGACCAAGGCTATTCATAATACTAAATAATATACTAGAAAAAATACGACTCGCACCAGATCAATACTCAGACGGGAATCGAACCCGCGACCTTTGGATATCCGGTCCAATGCTCTGACCGCTGAGCTACCGAGTCACTAGTGACATCGCCGAATTTCTTCTAGTATATAACTCTTACGCTGCAAGCCAGCGTTATTTCACCAATGTGAGGAATTACCTCGACATTCAATTGAAATATCTTTACAGATATTTGGCAATCGATTAAGATGAAATAGCTATATAATTTTTAAATTTGAGATTTTTGCATTCAGAATGCTGTTTTTACACAATACTAAATAATATACTAGAAAAAATACGACTCGCACCAGATCAATACTCAGACGGGAATCGAACCCGCGACCTTTGGATATCCGGTCCAATGCTCTGACCGCTGAGCTACCGAGTCACTAGTGACATCGCCGAATTTCTTCTAGTATATAACTCTTACGCTGCAAGCCAGCGTTATTTCACCAATGTGAGGAATTACCTCGACATTCAATTTTTTCTAGTATATTATTTAGTATTGTGTAAAAACAGCATTCTGAATGCAAAAATCTCAAATTTAAAAATTATATAGCTATTTCATCTTAATCGATTGCCAAATATCTGTAAAGATATTTCAATTGAATGTCGAGGTAATTCCTCACATTGGTGAAATAACGCTGGCTTGCAGCGTAAGAGTTATATACTAGAAGAAATTCGGCGATGTCACTAGTGACTCGGTAGCTCAGCGGTCAGAGCATTGGACCGGATATCCAAAGGTCGCGGGTTCGATTCCCGTCTGAGTATTGATCTGGTGCGAGTCGTATTTTTTCTAGTATATTATTTAGTATTGTGTAAAAACAGCATTCTGAATGCAAAAATCTCAAATTTAAAAAGGCTATTCATATTGAGTTGGTCTCGGACCTAACTTCCAATGCATTTCTAGCGGCATTTAGTCGTTTTATTTCACGGCGTGGACCTGTGTCGTGTCTATATTCAGACAATGGCACCAATTTTGTCGGTGCAAAGGCACAGCTAGATGATCTTTATACCTTCCTAATTGGATCTGAATTTCATCCAACTTTAAAGCGCGAACTTACTAAGCGTCGCATTGATTGGAAAATGATTCCACCTCGTTCACCGCATTTCGGTGGTATGTGGGAGTCGAATATTAAGAGTTTAAAGACTCACCTTTATCGAGTAATCGGAACCCAGCTTCTCACTTACGAGGAAATGCAAACCGTGCTGGTGCAGATAGAGTGTATTATGAACTCGCGCCCACTTACTGTTGTATCTTCGGATCCCGATCCCGAAGTGATAACTCCTGCGCATTTTTTAATGTCATCACCTTTGCAGTACTTACCTGCGCCACCCTTAACTGACACGCGTATTAATCTTACCCAGCGGAAACAGTTATTAGACAGTATGGTGCAGTCTTATTGGAAGAAGTGGCGTTCAGAGTATCTTCATACCTTACAGATTAGACAGAAATGGACCACCACTGGCCATACTATTAATGTCGGAGCTGTTGTCATTGTGGGTCAGGAGGATTCTCCTCCCTTGAATTGGCCTTTAGGTGTAATTACGGAGATTCATCCCGGGTCGGACGGAGTTATTCGAGTGGCGACGGTGAAAACTAGATTCGGGATCTTTAAGCGTCCGATTGTAAAATTATATCCGATTCCTACTCAATAACTCTCTGCATTATTTTATATTTAGTTGTAACTTAGGTTGTTTAGGATTTAGCCATGAAGTTTGGTCTTTCTGTTAACCTTAGTATAAACTGCGTGCATGTTATTTTATGTTGCTACGATTATGTTTGTAATTTATTTTTTGTTTTGGAACTTCTGCGAACTTCCAAGGCGGGGAGCATGGTTAAGCACATAAGGAATGTTAAATATTTAGCGAGTATTGTGGAATGTTTATGAGACCATCGATAAGCTCGCGCTCACTAATCTGTGGGATTATGTCGTTGATGAATCCAAGACGCACTGGCCACTAAGAGAAATGATCTCTTTGCATTCTGAAGTGTCTAAACCTCCCTGTCACTTACTTTTCTCTCTGACTTTTCTTCTCTGTAATTAAGCTGCAATTCGAAGAATGTGAAAACCCGTAAATAATGTGTATCGAACTTAAGTGCTGTTGATCAAGACCATCCGGATGGCGTGAACTGCTCCGCATCGTCCACCAGGTGAGTGAGTGCATTTACTCGATGTTTCCATATCTTCCTCCATAATCCTCCTAGGTGTAATCCACCCCCATGGTGCTTGGCTATTTACACGCCACACCATCTTATGGCATAGCAGCTTCCGGGTAATGTGATCTCATGTCATCAGCCAGTTGACGAACAGTTCGCATTGCTAAGTATGGGCTTGATTTAAGACCAAAGGGGACCCGATTAAATTGAAAGGTTCGTACGACTTCGTTCTCCGAAAAACGAAACAAAATCCTAATATATTTACGGTGTTCATACGGAACCAAAATCTGTAAATACATTTGTTTAATATCAGCAGTCATAGCGACTGGAAAAAGACGAAAGCCAAGCAAAAGCAGAAATAAATCGGCTTGCAAATTAGGGCCAATATGAAGGACGTCATTTAGTGACAACCCTGTATGCGTTTTCGCACTAGCATCGAGCACGATCCGAGGCATGGGCTTACCCGGATGGGTGACAGCGTGATGCGGGATGTAGTATCCTTCCTCCGTCACCTCAGATTCAGGAACCTCAGACAAGTAGCCCTTTTCAATATATTCACCGATAACACTATTATATTTATCTCGTAAATCCGGTGACTGTTTAAATCTCCGCTCCAAAGCCATAAATCGTCTTTGAGCAGCAGTGCGAGAATTACCCAATTCTTTCGGGTTCTTGCAGAATGGTAAAGCAACCGAGTACCTACTACCCTCCCCCCGGGTGACCGGCGAAGCAAACAAATTTTCACATTCCGTCTCCTCCGGACTCAAAAACCTCATGTTAGGTAATTCCTCTAATTGCCAAAATTTCTGCACAATATCATTAAGCGAGAGTGAGCAGAACGACGTAGAAGTATTAACAAGAATATTACTTGGGAAATCACCCATCAGCACGTAACCAAACGCGGTCAGCAAAGCAGGAGGTGCAGTGGTACCAGATACGACCCTATTCCCTAAATAAATATATGGAAACAGCTGAGCACCCAGAACGACATCCACTGACCCAGGAACGTTCCATGTCAGATCGGCTAGGGGAATCCCTTTCAAGTAACCCATATCACCCATGTCCACATAATGAGCAGGCAGCTGATCGGTGATACAGTCAATCACTAAAGCATGTATAGTGTATTTATTATCCGTATAAACACGGGACTCAATATCCAAATAAACATATCCTAAAATCGGCCGAGACGCTAAACCAATTCCTTTGACAAAAGAGTTACTCAGTGGAATTATTGGTAAATTAAGCGATTTACAACAGTCCATTGTAATTAAATTATTTTGCGATCCGTTATCTATTAAACAGCGGATAATTCTTTTATTATTGCAATTTTTAATTTTAGCATAAACTTGCGCTGTCGATAGTAAAATCGTAGAGTTTGGTTTTACTTCCGCACTTAAAGACAATGAAGGGGTACCCGGGGTGCCCAAGATAGTCGGTGTATCTGAACTAGATGGGGTCCCCATAATGGATTGGGTACCCGATGGGGTATTCAAAACACACGGGTTCGTTCCTACGCCGGGTGCAGAAAGAGGCGACGCTGCCGGCAGCAAGGCGACGGACGGCACCGACGACGGTAAATGAGGCGACGACCCTTCAACGGTAGGTACTCGCGACGTATGAGCGTAAGTATTTTTCCGACCATTATTATTCTTAGTATCAAAATGTAAGAGGGTATGGTGACGTTTTTTGCATAATTCGCAAGCAACCGTCGACCCACATGACGTTACGGTATGCGACCCACTAAGACAACTGACGCAACCCTGTTTCGATTTAATAAAATCAAATCGGGCTTGGGGTGAACTCAAATTTTTAAACTGTGAACATGCATTAACCGAATGATCACTTTTATTGCAAAAAATACACGACTTTCCCGACGTGTAAGTCATATTTTCATTACTCGCGACAAACGACTTGTAAGTATTAGGACGGGCTGCCGCGGTCGCGACAGACGATGACGCTTTATTAACACCACCGCTCGAAGGCCGTGACGAGTATGAAACATTAGACCGTTCTAAGATTTTAACTTGATCTTGCACAAAAGAAATTAATTCATTATAAGAAGGAATGTCCTTATGACGCACAGATAATTCGAACGCTTGAACAGTTTGAACATCGATCTTCCTTAGAGCACAATGCAAAAGTATGAAATCGGTAACATCACTGATATTCAGTTGTTTTAAGGCCAACACAGACGCTGAATATTTTTCAATAAAATAATCAAGACTGGCTGCCGTATTCGAACAATTTTTCGCATCGAGAATATTGTTAAGATAAAGTGTACCTAATGCACGCACATCTTGATATTTATTCACCAAGCTATCCCAAATAATATTATAGGTTTCACCCGAGGGTACAATACCCGCGGTAGCCTTAAGCGCGCCGTGGGTTAATTTCCCTACTAAATACTGCACGCGCTGCGAGTCAGACAGCTGTTTGTTATTGTGAATGTTGGACTTAAAAGATTCGTAAAATTTAGGCCAATTTTCCGTTTTGCCGTCGAAGCTCGGCAATTCAATCGGAGGCAACTTAATGGTGCATTTCGGATTATGATCGCCGGAACTATTCGATGACGACGGTACAATTGATTGCGACGACTGAATAATATTATTTCGGACGCGCTTTACAATAAAGTACAAATCTTCAAAAGCAGTCAAAGGCTGATTAGTCAGGCAGAAATTTCGAATCTAACGTAAGCTTGCGGTCATTTATGTCATCAATTATAGACTCAAATTGTCTACGCATTTCATCGATTATTTCAGACTGAGCCATGAAAGTCTCATTATTTCGGGATGCAAAATTAGTTACATTATTCGCAAATCTATAAAGATCACTCATCCGCGAAAAAAGACGCTCCTTTTTCGCTATTAATAAGGTAAGCTGTTTATCCGATAGTTCAATGACAGAATCAACTGAATCCTCACTTGATTTCGACATTTTTATAAAGATATTACGCTATTCCAATGCGAAAATAAATCAAATAAGTTCAACGCTATTCCAATGCGAAAAGAAATTACTTAAAAGAAATTACGCTATTTCAATGCGAAATTAAATTAAAAGAAGTTACACGCTATTTTAATGCGAAAATAAATTAAAATAAATCACCCGCTATTTCAATGCGAAAATAAATCACCCGCTATTTCAATGCGGGAATACCCTAAAAGAAATCACGCTATTACAATGCGAGAATTAATTTTAAGTAAAAATAATTTATTCCGTAAAATTTTGTACCAATTACAAAATGGCGGAGTACGGCGGTAAGTACATAACTTCGCGAATTTACCAATTAATACGTAATTATTCTGCGAACATCCAACTTACCAAAATACGCAAAAAATTCCTGCTGGAGCATGTAATCCGGCTCGAAGGACCATAAGATGGTGTGGCGTGTAAATAGCCAAGCACCATGGGGGTGGATTACACCTAGGAGGACTATGGAGGAAGATATGGAAACATCGAGTAAATGCACTCACTCACCTGGTGGACGATGCGGAGCAGTTCACGCCATCCGGATGGTCTCGATCAACAGCACTTAAGTTCGATACACGTTATTTGCGGGTTTTCACATTCTTCGAAAAGCTGCTTAATTACAGAGAAGAAAAGTCAGAGAGGGAAGTAAGTGACAGGGAGGTTTAGACACTTCAGAATGCAAAGAGATCATTTCTCTTAGTGGCCAGTGCGTCT
The DNA here is from genome assembly GCA_950108535.1 of Agriphila straminella. Classification (NCBI taxonomy): domain Eukaryota; kingdom Metazoa; phylum Arthropoda; class Insecta; order Lepidoptera; family Crambidae; genus Agriphila; species Agriphila straminella. The sequence goes on along the minus strand of OX467324.1, from coordinate 8,155,787 downwards.
TGGATTCATCAACGACATAATCCCACAGATTAGTGAGCGCGAGCTTATCGATGGTCTCATAAACATTCCACAATACTCGCTAAATATTTAACATTCCTTATGTGCTTAACCATGCTCCCCGCCTTGGAAGTTCGCAGAAGTTCCAAAACAAAAAATAAATTACAAACATAATCGTAGCAACATAAAATAACATGCACGCAGTTTATACTAAGGTTAACAGAAAGACCAAACTTCATGGCTAAATCCTAAACAACCTAAGTTACAACTAAATATAAAATAATGCAGAGAGTTATTGAGTAGGAATCGGATATAATTTTACAATCGGACGCTTAAAGATCCCGAATCTAGTTTTCACCGTCGCCACTCGAATAACTCCGTCCGACCCGGGATGAATCTCCGTAATTACACCTAAAGGCCAATTCAAGGGAGGAGAATCCTCCTGACCCACAATGACAACAGCTCCGACATTAATAGTATGGCCAGTGGTGGTCCATTTCTGTCTAATCTGTAAGGTATGAAGATACTCTGAACGCCACTTCTTCCAATAAGACTGCACCATACTGTCTAATAACTGTTTCCGCTGGGTAAGATTAATACGCGTGTCAGTTAAGGGTGGCGCAGGTAAGTACTGCAAAGGTGATGACATTAAAAAATGCGCAGGAGTTATCACTTCGGGATCGGGATCCGAAGATACAACAGTAAGTGGGCGCGAGTTCATAATACACTCTATCTGCACCAGCACGGTTTGCATTTCCTCGTAAGTGAGAAGCTGGGTTCCGATTACTCGATAAAGGTGAGTCTTTAAACTCTTAATATTCGACTCCCACATACCACCGAAATGCGGTGAACGAGGTGGAATCATTTTCCAATCAATGCGACGCTTAGTAAGTTCGCGCTTTAAAGTTGGATGAAATTCAGATCCAATTAGGAAGGTATAAAGATCATCTAGCTGTGCCTTTGCACCGACAAAATTGGTGCCATTGTCTGAATATAGACACGACACAGGTCCACGCCGTGAAATAAAACGACTAAATGCCGCTAGAAATGCATTGGAAGTTAGGTCCGAGACCAACTCAATATGAATAGCCTTGGTCACGAGGCACACGAACAAGCAAATATACGCCTTCTGCGAATGTTGTCCTCTTCGTCGAGCAAGCGTAATGCGAAGGGGACCCGCGTAATCAACGCCGGTATGGACGAAAGCCTTTGCTTCGGTAACACGGAAGGAAGGTAAATCAGCCATCTTGGGCGTGGGGTGCGACGGATTCAAACGGAAGCAGCAATTGCATTTCCGAACCCTTGCTCTTATCACCGTCCTGGCATCCAATATCCAAAAACGTTGCCGCAAGATCGACATCAAAAGTCCTGGACCAGTATGACAATTCATAATATGGTAGTGTTGAATGATAAGATCCACTATATGATCATGTTTAGGGAGTAAAGCCGGATGTTTAGCCTCAAATGGTAAATCCGATTTTGAAAGCCGTCCTCCAACACGCAGCACACCATCTTCGTCAAGAAACACCGACAAATTTAAAAGCTTCTTAGAAGGCAATTTACCCTTCTTAAGCGCGGTAAGATCCTCTGCGAAGTGGATACTCTGCACTGAACGTATCACAAATTTCTCGGCAGTCATAATATTATTGACTGCTCCAGAAGAAGGCGAGATTTTTTTAATAAATCGGAGGACGTATACAACAACTCGTAGAAGTTTATCCCACCCGGATATACGCCGAGCCAATTCCATCAAAGCCGATGGTTCACACTGAACCGTTGCAGTCAGCACACTAACTTTGTGCTCAGGCAACTCGGCGGTTATGGTAGGTGAAAAGGCTTTCATTGGCCAATTTGACGGAGGGCTACGAATCCATGATGGGCCGTTCCACCATAAATCATGTGAAGTGAGTTGGGAGGGAAGCATCCCCCGGGAAAGACAATCACTTGGATTCTCACTTCCTGCGACATGATAAAAGTTTTCAGGAGGCAGATTCTCCTGACATTGAGCGACGCGGTTACTTACAAACACCGACCAACGATGCGGTGAAGAATGAATCCACGAAAGCGCAATGGTAGAATCCGAGAAAGCATACGTTCCCGCAATGGGTACACGCGCTTGATAGGAGTCTTGAACTGTCCGTATTAGTTTAGACATCAAGACGGCAGCACATAATTCCAAACGTGCGAGGGTGGTCACTTTAGTGGGTGAAACCTTAGACTTCGCACAAAGTAACCTCACAGTAATATTACCCATGGAGTCAGTGGTGTGTAAGTATAGGACACAACCATAACCGTTCATACTTGCATCACAAAACGCAACAATAAGTACCGTACAGTCGTTAAAGACGCCTATATGACGTGGGATTTTCAAAGTTGAAATGAGAGGAAACTCCTGTATGAGCGCCGAGAATTTTTGTATAACGCTCTCAGGGGGAGTATCATCCCAATCTATGTTGCATAACCATAGCTCTTTAATAAGCAACTTGGCGTACAAAATGACAGGGGTCATCAAACCGAGGACATCAAACAAACGAGCAACCACAGAAAGTATATTTCGTTTCGTACATTTCTCTTGGACGTAAGCAGTCGTAAAGAAGAAGTTGTCATCGGCTGGTTCCCACGAAAGGCCTAACACCTTCAAGGTATGGCTAGAACCATCATTCAGATCCACTGCACTGCGGTGAGAGTCTGGAAGGTTTCCCAGGACCACGCGAGAATTACTTGTCCATTTGACCAGGTCAAAGGCACCGGCCTTGAACAACGAGATTAATTCTTGAGAAAGGCGCACGGCGCTGACCTCATCAGAGATAGAATAAACTAGATCATCCATGTACAACCTAGACTCTGCCACCTTAGCAGCTTCCGGGTAATGTGATCTCATGTCATCAGCCAGTTGACGAACAGTTCGCATTGCTAAGTATGGGCTTGATTTGAGACCAAAGGGGACCCGATTAAATTGAAAGGTTCGTACGACTTCGTTCTCCGAAAAACGAAACAAAATCCTAATATATTTACGGTGTTCATACAGAACCAAAATCTGTAAATACATTTGTTTAATATCAGCAGTCATAGCGACTGGAAAAAGACGAAAGCCAAGCAAAAGCAGAAATAAATCGGCTTGCAAATTAGGGCCAATATGAAGGACGTCATTTAGTGACAACCCTGTATGCGTTTTCGCACTAGCATCGAGCACGATCCGAGGCATGGGCTTACCCGGATGGGTGACAGCGTGATGCGGGATGTAGTATCCTTCCTCCGTCACCTCGGATTCAGGAACCTCAGACAAGTAGCCCTTTTCAATATATTCACCGATAACACTATTATATTTATCTCGTAAATCCGGTGACTGTTTAAATCTCCGCTCCAAAGCCATAAATCGTCTTTGAGCAGCAGTGCGAGAATTACCCAATTCTTTCGGGTTCTTGCAGAATGGTAAAGCAACCGAGTACCTACTACCCTCCCCCCGGGTGACCGACGAAGCAAACAAATTTTCACATTCCGTCTCCTCCGGACTCAAAAACCTCATGTTAGGTAATTCCTCTAATTGCCAAAATTTCTGCACAATATCATTAAGCGAGAGTGCGCAGAACGACGTAGAAGTATTAACAAGAATATTACTTGGGAAATCACCCATCAGCACGTAACCAAACGCGGTCAGCAAAGCAGGAGGTGCACCGGTACCAGATACGACCCTATTCCCTAAATAAATATATGGAAACAGCTGAGCACCCAGGACGACATCCACCGACCCAGGAACGTTCCATGTCAGATCGGCTAGGGGAATCCCTTTCAAGTAACCCATATCACCCATGTCCACATAATGAGCAGGCAGCTGATCGGTGATACAGTCAATCACTAAAGCATGTATAGTATATTTATTATCCGTATAAACACGGGACTCAATATCCAAATAAACATATCCCAAAATCGGCCGAGACGCTAAACCAATTCCTTTGACAAAAGAGTTACTCAGTGGAATTATAGGTAAATTAAGCGATTTACAACAGTCCATTGTTATTAAATTATTTTGCGATCCGTTATCTATTAAACAGCGGATAATTCTTTTATTATTGCAATTTTTAATTTTAGCATAAACTTGCGCTGTCGATAGTAAAATCGTAGAGTTTGGTTTTACTTCCGCACTTAAAGACAATGAAGGGGTACCCGGAGTGCCCAAGATAGTCGGTGTATCTGAACTAGATGGGGTCCCCATAATGGATTGGGTACCCGATGGGGTATTCAAAACACACGGGTTCGTTTCTACGCCGGGTGCAGAAAGAGGCGACGCTGCAGGCAGCAAGGCGTCGGACGGCACCGACGACGATAAATGAGGCGACGACCCTTCAACGGTAGGTACTCGCGACGTATGAGCGTAAGTATTTTTCCGACCATTATTATTCTTAGTATCAAAATGTAAGAGGGTATGGTGACGTTTTTTGCATAATTCGCAAGCAACCGTCGACCCACATGACGTTACGGTATGCGACCCACTAAGACAACTGACGCAACCCTGTTTCGATTTAATAAAATCAAATCGGGCTTGGGGTGAACTCAAACTTTTAAACTGTGAACATGCATTAACCGAATGATCACTTTTATTGCAAAAAATACACGACTTTCCCGACGTGTAAGTCATATTTTCATTACTCGCGACAAACGACTTGTAAGTATTAGGACGGGCTGCCGCGGTCGCGACAGACGATGACGCTTTATTAACACCACCGCTCGAAGACCGTGACGAGTATGAAACATCAGACCGTTCTAAGATTTTAACTTGATCTTGCACGAAAGAAATTAATTCATTATAAGAAGGAATGTCCTTATGACGCACAGATAATTCGAACGCTTGAACAGTTTGAACATCGATCTTCCTTAGAGCACAATGCAAAAGTATGAAATCGGTCACATCACTGATATTCAGTTGTTTTAAGGCCAACACAGACGCTGAATATTTTTCAATAAAATAATCAAGACTGGCTGCCGTATTCGAACAATTTTTCGCATCGAGAATATTGTTAAGATAAAGTGTACCTAATGCACGCACATCTTGATATTTATTCACCAAGCTATCCCAAATAATATTATAGGTTTCACCCGAGGGTACAATACCCGCGGTAGCCTTAAGCGCGCCGTGGGTTAATTTCCCTACTAAATACTGCACGCGCTGCGAGTCAGACAGCTGTTTGTTATTGTGAATGTTGGACTTAAAAGATTCGTAAAATTTAGGCCAATTTTCCGTTTTGCCGTCGAAGCTCGGCAATTCAATCGGAGGCAACTTAATGGTGCATTTCGGATTATGATCGCCGGAACTATTCGATGACGACGGTACAATTGATTGCGACGACTGAAAAATATTATTTCGGACGCGCTTTACAATAAAGTACAAATCTTCAAAAGCAGTCAAAGGCTGATAGTCAGGCAGAAATTTCGAATCTAACGTAAGCTTGCGGTCATTTATGTCATCAATTATAGACTCAAATTGTCTACGCATTTCATCGATTATTTCAGACTGAGCCATGAAAGTTTCATTATTTCGGGATGCAAAATTCGTTACATTATTCGCAAATCTATAAAGATCATTCATCCGCGAAAAAAGACGCTCCTTTTTCGCTATTAATAAGGTAAGCTGTTTATCCGATAGTTCAATGACGGAATCAACTGAATCATCACTTGATTTCGACATTTTTATAAAGATATTACGCTATTCCAATGCGAAAATAAATTATGCTATTTCAATGCGAAATTAAAGTAAAAGAAGTTACACGCTATTTTAATGCGAAAATAAATTAAAATAAATCACCCGCTATTTCAATGCGAAATTAAAGTAAAAGAAGTTACACGCTATTTTAATGCGAAAATAAATTAAAATAAATCACCCGCTATTTCAATGCGGGAATACCCTAAAAGAAATCACGCTATTACAATGCGAGAATTAATTTTAAGTAAAAATAATTTATTCCGTAAAATTTTGTACCAATTACAAAATGGCGGAGTACGGCGGTAAGTACGGAACTTCGCGAATTTACCAATTAATACGTAATTATTCTGCGAACATCCAACTTACCAAAATACGCAAAAATTCCTGCTGGAGCATGGAATCCGCTCAAAAGGACCATAAGATGGTGTGGCGTGTAAATAGCCAAGCACCATGGGGGTGGATTACACCTAGGAGGATTATGGAGGAAGATATGGAAACATCGAGTAAATGCACTCACTCACCTGGTGGACGATGCGGAGCAGTTCACGCCATCCGGATGGTCTCGATCAACAGCACTTAAGTTCGATACACATTATTTACGGGTTTTCACATTCTTCGAATTGCAGCTTAATTACAGAGAAGAAAAGTAAGAAAGAAAAAGTAAGTGACAGGGAGGTCTTTAGACACTTCAGAATGCAAAGAGATCATTTCTCTTAGTGGCCAGTGCGTCTTGGATTCATCGACGACATAATCCCACAGATTAGTGAGCGCGAGCTTATCGATGGTCTCATAAACATTCCACAATACTCGCTAAATATTTAACACTCCTTATGTGCTTAACCATGCTCCCCGCCTTGGAAGTTCGCAGAAGTTCCAAAACAAAAAATAAATTACAAACATAATCGTAGCAACATAAAATAACATGCACGCAGTTTATACTAAGGTTAACAGAAAGACCAAACTTCATGGCTAAATCCTAAACAACCTAAGTTACAATTAAATATAAAATAATACAGAGAGTTATTGAGTAGCAATCGGATATAATTTTACAATAGGACTCTTAAAGATCCCGAATCTAGTTTTCACCGTCGCCACTCGAATAATCCCGCCTGACGCCGGTAGGAACAAAAGCCTTTGCTTCTGTGACACAGAAGGAAGGTAGATAAGCCACCTTGGGCGTGGGGTACGACGGATTCAATAGAAAGCAACAATTGCATTCCCGAACCTTTGCTCTTATAACCGCCCTGGCATCCAAAATCCAAAAACGTTGCCGCAAGATCGACATCAAAGGTCCTGGACCAGTATGACAGTTCATATTATGGTAGTGTTGAATGATAAGATCCACTATATGGTCATGTTTAGGGAGTAAAGCCGGATGTTTAGCCTCAAATGGTAAATCCGATATAGAAAGCCGTCCTCCAACACGCAGCACACCATCTTCGTCAAGAAACACCGACAAGTTTAAAAGCTTCTTAGAAGGCAATTTACCCTTCTTAAGTGCGGTAAGATCCTCTGCGAAGTGGATACTCTGCACTGAACGTATCACAAATTTCTCGGCAGTCATAATATTATTGACTGCTCCAGAAGAAGGCGAGATTTTTTTAATAAATCGGAGGACGTATATAACAATTCGTAGAAGTTTATCCCACCCGGATATACGCCGAGCCAATTCCATCAGAGCCGGTGGTTCACACTGAACCGTTGCAGTCAGCACACTAACTTTGTGCTCAGGCAACTCGGCGGTTATGGTAGGTGAAAAGGCTTTCATTGGCCAATTTGACGGAGGGCTACGAATCCATGATGGGCCGTTCCACCATAAATCATGTGAAGTGAGTTGGGAGGGAAGCATCCCCCGGGAAAGACAATCACTTGGATTCTCACTTCCTGCGACATGATAAAAGTTTTCAGGAGGCAGATTCTCCTGACATTGAGCGACGCGGTTACTTACAAACACCGACCAACGATGCGGTGAAGAATGAATCCACGAAAGCGCAATGGTAGAATCCGAGAAAGCATACGTTCCCGCAATGGGTACACGCGCTTGATAGGAGTCTTGAACTGTCCGTATTAGTTTAGACATCAAGACGGCAGCACATAATTCCAAACGTGCGAGGGTGGTCACTTTAGTGGGTGAAACCTTGGACTTCGCACAAAGTAATCTCACAGTTATATTACCCATGGAGTCAGTGGTGTGTAAGTATAGGACACAACCATAACCGTTCATACTTGCATCACAAAACGCAACAATAAGTACCGTACAGTCGTTAAAGACGCCTATATGACGTGGGATTTTCAAAGTTGAAATGAGAGGAAACTCCTGTATGAGCGCCGAGAATTTTCGTATAACGCTCTCAGGGGGAGTATCATCCCAATCTATGTTGCATAACCATAGCTCTTTAATAAGCAACTTGGCGTACAAAATGACAGGGGCCATCAAACCAAGGACATCAAACAAACGAGCAACCACAGAAAGTATATTTCGTTTCGTACATTTCTCTTGGACGTAAGCAGTCGTAAAGAAGAAGTTGTCATCGGCTGGTTCCCACGAAAGGCCTAACACCTTCAAAGTATGCCTAGAACCATCATTCAGATCCACTGCACTGCGGTGAGAGTCTGGAAGGTTTCCCAGGACCACGCGAGAATTACTCAATTCTTTCGGGTTCTTGCAGAATGGTAAAGCAACCGAGTACCTACTACCCTCCCCCCGGGTGACCGACGAAGCAAACAAATTTTCACATTCCGTCTCCTCCGGACTCAAAAACCTCATGTTAGGTAATTCCTCTAATTGCCAAAATTTCTGCACAATATCATTAAGCGAGAGTGCGCAGAACGACGTAGAAGTATTAACAAGAATATTACTTGGGAAATCACCCATCAGCACGTAACCAAACGCGGTCAGCAAAGCAGGAGGTGCACTGGTACCAGACACGACCCTATTCCCTAAATAAATATATGGAAACAGCTGAGCACCCAGGACGACATCCACCGACCCAGGAACGTTCCATGTCAGATCGGCTAGGGGAATCCCTTTCAAGTAACCCATATCACCCATGTCCACATAATGAGCAGGCAGCTGATCGGTGATACAGTCAATCACTAAAGCATGTATAGTGTATTTATTATTCGTATAAACACGGGACTCAATATCCAAATAAACATATCCTAAAATCGGCCGAGACGCTAAACCAATTCCTTTGACAAAAGAGTTACTCAGTGGAATTATTGGTAAATTAAGCGATTTACAACAGTCCATTGTAATTAAATTATTTTGCGATCCGTTATCTATTAAACAGCGGATAATTCTTTTATTATTGCAATTTTTAATTTTAGCATAAACTTGCGCTGTCGATAGTAAAATCGTAGAGTTTGGTTTTACTTCCGCACTTAAAGACAATGAAGGGGTACCCGGGGTGCCCAAGATAGTCAGTGTATCTGAACTAGATGGGGTCCCCATAATGGATTGGGTACCCGATGGGGTATTCAAAACACATGGGTTCGTTCCTACGCCGGGTGCAGAAAGAGGCGACGCTGCCGGCAGCAAGGCGACGGACGGCACCGACGACGGTAAATGAGGCGACGACCCTTCAACGGTAGGTACTCGCGACGTATGAGCGTAAGTATTTTTCCGACCATTATTATTCTTAGTATCAAAATGTAAGAGGGTATGGTGACGTTTTTTGCATAATTCGCAAGCAACCGCCGACCCACATGACGTTACGGTATGCGACCCACTAAGACAACTGACGCAACCCTGTTTCGATTTAATAAAATCAAATCGGGCTTGGGGTGAACTCAAACTTTTAAACTGTGAACATGCATTAACCGAATGATCACTTTTATTGCAAAAAATACACGACTTTCCCGACGTGTAAGTCATATTTTCATTACTCGCGACAAACGACTTGTAAGTATTAGGACGGGCTGCCGCGGTCGCGACAGGCGATTACGCTTTATTAACACCACCGCTCGAAGGCCGTGACGAGTATGAAACATTAGACCGTTCTAAGATTTTAACTTGATCTTGCACAAAAGAAATTAATTCATTATAAGAAGGAATGTCCTTATGACGCACAGATAATTCGAACGCTTGAACAGTTTGAACATCGATCTTCCTTAGAGCACAATGCAAAAGTATGAAATCGGTAACATCACTGATATTCAGTTGTTTTAAGGCCAACACAGACGCTGAATATTTTTCAATAAAATAATCAAGACTGGCTGCCGTATTCGAACAATTTTTCGCATCGAGAATATTGTTAAGATAAAGTGTACCTAATGCACGCACATCTTGATATTTATTCACCAAGCTATCCCAAATAATATTATAGGTTTCACCCGAGGGTACAATACCCGCGGTAGCCTTAAGCGCGCCGTGGGTTAATTTCCCTACTAAATACTGCACGCGCTGCGAGTCAGACAGCTGTTTGTTATTGTGAATGTTGGACTTAAAAGATTCGTAAAATTTAGGCCAATTTTCCGTTTTGCCGTCGAAGCTCGGCAATTCAATCGGAGGCAACTTAATGGTGCATTTCGGATTATGATCGCCGGAACTATTCGATGACGACGGTAAAATTGATTGCGACGACTGAATAATATTATTTCGGACGCGCTTTACAATAAAGTACAGATCTTCAAAAGCAGTCAAAGGCTGATAGTCAGGCAGAAATTTCGAATCTAACGTAAGCTTGCGGTCATTTATGTCATCAATTATAGACTCAAATTGTCTACGCATTACATCGATTATTTCAGACTGAGCCATGAAAGTTTCATTATTTCGGGATGCAAAATTCGTTACATTATTCGCAAATCTATAAAGATCATTCATCCGCGAAAAAAGACGCTCCTTTTTCGCTATTAATAAGGTAAGCTGTTTATCCGATAGTTCAATGACGGAATCAACTGAATCATCACTTGATTTCGACATTTTTATAAAGAAATTACGCTATTCCAATGCGAAAATAAATCAAATAAGTTCAACGCTATTCCAATGCGAAAAGAAATTACTTAAAAGAAATTACGCTATTTCAATGCGAAATTAAATTTTTAAAAGAAGTTACACGCTATTTTAATGCGAAAATAAATTAAAATAAATCACCCGCTATTTCAATGCGAAAATAAATCACCCGCTATTTCAATGCGGGAATACCCTAAAAGAAATCACGCTATTACAATGCGAGAATTAATTTTAAGTAAAAATAATTTATTCCGTAAAATTTTGTACCAATTACAAAATGGCGGAGTACGGCGGTAAGTACGGAACTTCGCGAATTTACCAATTAATACGTAATTATTCTGCGAACATCCAACTTACCAAAATACGCAAAAATTCCTGCTGGAGCATGGAATCCGGCTCGAAGGACCATAAGATGGTGTGGCGTGTAAATAGCCAAGCACCATGGGGGTGGATTACACCTAGGAGGATTATGGAGGAAGATATGGAAACATCGAGTAAATGCACTCACTCACCTGGTGGACGATGCGGAGCAGTTCACGCCATCCGGATGGTCTCGATCAACAGCACTTAAGTTCGATACACATTATTTACGGGTTTTCACATTCTTCGAATTGCAGCTTAATTACAGAGAAGAAAAGTAAGAGAGAAAAAGTAAGTGACAGGGAGGTCTTTAGACACTTCAGAATGCAAAGAGATCATTTCTCTTAGTGGCCAGTGCGTCTTGGATTCATCGACGACATAATCCCACAGATTAGTGAGCGCGAGCTTATCGATGGTCTCATAAACATTCCACAATACTCGCTAAATATTTAACACTCCTTATGTGCTTAACCATGCTCCCCGCCTTGGAAAGGCATCGTAAGAGTCAAAGACAAAGACAAAAATAAACTGAACAACTCTCATTATAGGACCAACCCCGAAATCACGAAAAAAAAATCAGCTGTTCCATTCAAAATGAATCTTATCATTTTATGAAAAAAAAATTGTTTGACCAAGGAGTTTTGCATAGCTTGGTTCACTAAGGAGTTTATGAAAAAAGTCCGGTCGGTGATAGCATAGATATAGTATATTAAAAGGGGTCGTCGCCAAGGGTCTGACATGCTTTGATGGAGCGAGATCGTCTTATTGAGATTCCTATAGGAGGAAATAGAGAAGAGTGTCATGTTTTCTCTCTATCACCGACCGGACTTTATTTCATGGTCGGGTTATTGGTACAGTTCAACTAGGCCAAACAAACAAGTGGGGTTATATCAAGAATGCCAAAGAAATTAAAGGTTTTGTGGATTACTACCTAATTGATACCTAAGATTTATTATAAATATGTTGTGTTTGTGTCTAGCATACAAAATGGTGGGGTGTTCGATATTTGGCTGCAAAAGCAACAATCAAAGAAAATAAGCGGGTGTTACATTTCATGCGTAAGTACACTGTTTTCTATATTTTGATCACGTATTTCCTTCTCAAATCTCACAGGAACCAAGTTTCTGAGCTAAATCATTAGTTATATCATGAAATACCTGATAAATAGGAAAAATCAATTTTTTTTTTTCTAAAAATAACGTAAACATTTGACATGCAAACCGGCAAAATTGCGTACATCTACGTAATAGTAGAAGTCAGATTAGCTTTGACGTCCACTAAAATCAGTAGGTTTATAATTCGATTTCCGGATGCCTACTATATAGAAAATTTTCCCCAAAAATTACCCCATATTTCAGGGAATTTCAAGCGATTTGATTTTTCCAGATTTCCGACGGAAGATAAAACTCGTGAAAAATGGATCTAGAAGCAACTGGAAAAAAGAATTGGGTGCCACACACGAATTTGTTCGAAACATTTTGAAAAAAATTGTTTCCGAAAAACAGAAAAACTAACGTTAATAAAAAAAGTTCTGTATTCCAACGTTCAATAAAGAATTTACCTGTTTTAATTTTAAAGTTTATCATTTTTTTCCATTAACCACACAATCTCAAATCAACTACCTGAGCGAACCCCGGCTAGTTTACTCTATGTATACGTATGTTACAGTACGGAATCCGTTAATCTGCAGATAATTTTTTCTTAAAGTAGACGATTTCCGTACTTTAACTAGTAATCTGCACATTAACGGATGCTACACCGTTAAGGGTACTTTTTCTGATCATGGCAACCCCATATTTTGACGTCATAATATATCTATCCCTTACACCCGGTCGCTCGGTAGCGCATCTACCCCTTTTAATATACTATATCTATGGTCGTCGCCCTATGTCGCCATTTTCAAAAATTAAGTCATAGACTTTTAACCATAGACATAGATTTTTTTTCTTTGACTTTAACTAATATATTTATTTGAAAATACGTAAAATAAAATAATGGTAGCGTAGGTACCACGCAGAGTGTTGATCTTAGGTATCAAACCCTAAGTGATTACATTTTCTTTGGCGTAGTACCTTATAAAATTAATAAGTAATACAAATAACGGTTGTCATGGAAATGCCATAGCAACTGTTGTTAAGTCAAATATTTATAAGACAAGTTGACACTGAATTCGGTATTGTTTATTTTTGATCAAGCAAATAGTAATATTATTTTCAAATAAATTGTAGGTAGAACAAGAAAATTAATAGGTAGAGGAAGTGTTCGTGAATAATCCAGGTAAAATTTTGAAAATTTCAGTTTTTTTCATTGAGTACCTAGGTACATAGCTATAGCCTGTACACCTACCTATCTACTTCATTAAGGCTGGCCACATACAGACGTAATCCCGATTCGTAATTCCGTACGTACGTGATTCCGTACGTACCACCACACACAGACGTTTTTTTTCGTTCGGAATCACGGCTCAGTCAGACGCTAACCTTTGATGAGGAAACATTGAGCGAAGATGAAATATTTTTCTAAAAATAAACAAAAACTACATAATTATAGACTATTTATTATAGACTATTTATTATTTATATTACGCACAGATCAATTCTAAAGACAAAGACAAAGACAGAGACAGAGACAGAGACAGAGACAGAGACAGAGACAGAGACAGAGACAGAGACAGAGACAGAGACAGAGACAGAGACAGAGACAGAGACAGAGACAGAGACAGAGGCAGAGGCAGAGGCAGAGGCAGAGGCAGAGGCAGAGGCAGAGGCAGAGGCAGAGGCAGAGGCAAAGAGTCAAAGAGTCAAAGAGTCAAAGAGTCAAAGAGTCAAAGAGTCAAAGAGTCAAAGAGTCAAAGAGTCAAAGAGTCAAAGAGTCAAAGAGTCAAAGAGTCAAAGAGTCAAAGAGTCAAAGAGTCAAAGAGTCAAAGAGTCAAAGAGTCAAAGAGTCAAAGAGTCAAAGAGTCAAAGAGTCAAAGAGTCAAAGAGTCAAAGAGTCAAAGAGTCAAAGAGTCAAAGAGTCAAAGAGTCAAAGAGTCAAAGAGTCAAAGAGTCAAAGAGTCAAAGAGTCAAAGAGTCAAAGAGTCAAAGAGTCGAACAGTCAAAGAGTCAAAGACAAAGAGTCAAAGACAAAGAGTCAAAGACAAAGAGTCAAAGAGTCAAAGAGTCAAAGAGTCAAAGAGTCAAAGAGTCAAAGAGTCAAAGAGTCAAAGACAAAGAGTCAAAGAGTCAAAGACAAAGAGTCAAAGAGTCAAAGAGTCAAAGACAAAGAGTCAAAGACAAAGAGTCAAAGACAAAGAGTCAAAGACAAAGAGTCAAAGAGTCAAAGAGTCAAAGACAAAGAGTCAAAGACAAAGAGTCAAAGACAAAGAGTCAAAGAGTCAAAGAGTCAAAGAGTCAAAGAGTCAAAGAGTCAAAGAGTCAAAGAGTCAAAGAGTCAAAGACAAAGAGTCAAAGAGTCAAAGAGTCAAAGACAAAGAGTCAAAGAGTCAAAGAGTCAAAGACAAAGAGTCAAAGACAAAGAGGCAAAGAGTCAAAGACAAAGAGTCAAAGACAAAGAGTCAAAGAGTCAAAGAGTCAAAGACAAAGAGTCAAAGACAAAGAGTCAAAGACAAAGAGTCAAAGACAAAGAGTCAAAGACAAAGAGTCAAAGAGTCAAAGAGTCAAAGACAAAGAGTCAAAGACAAAGAGTCAAAGACAAAGAGTCAAAGACAAAGAGTCAAAGACAAAGAGTCAAAGAGTCAAAGACAAAGAGTCAAAGACAAAGAGTCAAAGAGTCAAAGACAAAGAGTCAAAGACAAAGAGTCAAAGAGTCAAAGGGTCAAAGAGTCAAAGAGTCAAAGAGTCAAAGAGTCAAAGAGTCAAAGAGTCAAAGAGTCAAAGAGTCAAACAGTCAAAGAGTCAAAGAGTCAAAGACAAAGAGTCAAAGACAAAGAGTCAAAGAGTCAAAGACAAAGAGTCAAAGAGTCAAAGACAAAGAGTCAAAGACAAAGAGTCAAAGAGTCAAAGACAAAGAGTCAAAGAGTCAAAGACAAAGAGTCAAAGAGTCAAAGACAAAGAGTCAAAGAGTCAAAGACAAAGAGTCAAAGAGTCAAAGACAAAGAGTCAAAGAGTCAAAGACAAAGAGTCAAAGACAAAGAGTCAAAGACAAAGAGTCAAAGACAAAGAGTCAAAGAGTCAAAGAGTCAAAGACAAAGAGTCAAAGACAAAGAGTCAAAGACAAAGAGTCAAAGACAAAGAGTCAAAGAGTCAAAGAGTCAAAGACAAAGAGTCAAAGAGTCAAAGACAAAGAGTCAAAGACAAAGAGTCAAAGACAAAGAGTCAAAGACAAAGAGTCAAAGACAAAGAGTCAAAGACAAAGAGTCAAAGACAAAGAGTCAAAGACAAAGAGTCAAAGACAAAGAGTCAAAGACAAAGAGTCAAAGACAAAGAGTCAAAGACAAAGAGTCAAAGACAAAGAGTCAAAGACAAAGAGTCAAAGACAAAGAGTCAAAGGCAAAGAGTCAAAGACAAAGAGTCAAAGACAAAGAGTCAAAGACAAAGAGTCAAAGACAAAGAGTCAAAGACAAAGAGTCAAAGACAAAGAGTCAAAGACAAAGAGTCAAAGACAAAGAGTCAAAGACAAAGAGTCAAAGACAAAGAGTCAAAGACAAAGAGTCAAAGACAAAGAGTCAAAGACAAAGACAAAAATAAACTGAACAACTCTCATTATAGGACCAACCCCGAAATCACGAAAAAAAAATCAGCTGTTCCATTCAAAATGAATCTTATCATTTTATGAAAAAAAAATTGTTTGACCAAGGAGTTTTGCATAGCTTGGTTCACTAAGGAGTTTATGAAAAAAGTCCGGTCGGTGATAGCATAGATATAGTATATTAAAAGGGGTCGTCGCCAAGGGTCTGACATGCTTTGATGGAGCGAGATCGTCTTATTGAGATTCCTATAGGAGGAAATAGAGAAGAGTGTCATGTTTTCTCTCTATCACCGACCGGACTTTATTTCATGGTCGGGTTATTGGTACAGTTCAACTAGGCCAAACAAACAAGTGGGGTTATATCAAGAATGCCAAAGAAATTAAAGGTTTTGTGGATTACTACCTAATTGATACCTAAGATTTATTATAAATATGTTGTGTTTGTGTCTAGCATACAAAATGGTGGGGTGTTCGATATTTGGCTGCAAAAGCAACAATCAAAGAAAATAAGCGGGTGTTACATTTCATGCGTAAGTACACTGTTTTCTATATTTTGATCACGTATTTCCTTCTCAAATCTCACAGGAACCAAGTTTCTGAGCTAAATCATTAGTTATATCATGAAATACCTGATAAATAGGAAAAATCTATTTTTTTTTTCTAAAAATAACGTAAACATTTGACATGCAAACCGGCAAAATTGCGTACATCTACGTAATAGTAGAAGTCAGATTAGCTTTGACGTCCACTAAAATCAGTAGGTTTATAATTCGATTTCCGGATGCCTACTATATAGAAAATTTTCCCCAAAAATTACCCCATATTTCAGGGAATTTCAAGCGATTTGATTTTTCCAGATTTCCGACGGAAGATAAAACTCGTGAAAAATGGATCTAGAAGCAACTGGAAAAAAGAATTGGGTGCCACACACGAATTTGTTCGAAACATTTTGAAAAAAATTGTTTCCGAAAAACAGAAAAACTAACGTTAATAAAAAAAGTTCTGTATTCCAACGTTCAATAAAGAATTTACCTGTTTTAATTTTAAAGTTTATCATTTTTTTCCATTAACCACACAATCTCAAATCAACTACCTGAGCGAACCCCGGCTAGTTTACTCTATGTATACGTATGTTACAGTACGGAATCCGTTAATCTGCAGATAATTTTTTCTTAAAGTAGACGATTTCCGTACTTTAACTAGTAATCTGCACATTAACGGATGCTACACCGTTAAGGGTACTTTTTCTGATCATGGCAACCCCATATTTTGACGTCATAATATATCTATCCCTTACACCCGGTCGCTCGGTAGCGCATCTACCCCTTTTAATATACTATATCTATGGTCGTCGCCCTATGTCGCCATTTTCAAAAATTAAGTCATAGACTTTTAACCATAGACATAGATTTTTTTTCTTTGACTTTAACTAATATATTTATTTGAAAATACGTAAAATAAAATAATGGTAGCGTAGGTACCACGCAGAGTGTTGATCCTAGGTATCAAACCCTAAGTGATTACATTTTCTTTGGCGTAGTACCTTATAAAATTAATAAGTAATACAAATAACGGTTGTCATGGAAATGCCATAGCAACTGTTGTTAAGTCAAATATTTATAAGACAAGTTGACACTGAATTCGGTATTGTTTATTTTTGATCAAGCAAATAGTAATATTATTTTCAAATAAATTGTAGGTAGAACAAGAAAATTAATAGGTAGAGGAAGTGTTCGTGAATAATCCAGGTAAAATTTTGAAAATTTCAGTTTTTTTCATTGAGTACCTAGGTACATAGCTATAGCCTGTACACCTACCTATCTACTTCATTAAGGCTGGCCACATACAGACGTAATCCCGATTCGTAATTCCGTACGTACGTGATTCCGTACGTACCACCACACACAGACGTTTTTTTTCGTTCGGAATCACGGCTCAGTCAGACGCTAACCTTTGATGAGGAAACATTGAGCGAAGATGAAATATTTTTCTAAAAATAAACAAAAACTACATAATTATAGACTATTTATTATAGACTATTTATTATTTATATTACGCACAGATCAATTCTAAAGACAAAGACAAAGACAAAGACAGAGACAGAGACAGAGACAGAGACAGAGACAGAGACAGAGACAGAGACAGAGACAGAGACAGAGACAGAGACAGAGACAGAGACAGAGACAGAGACAGAGACAGAGACAGAGACAGAGACAGAGACAGAGACAGAGGCAGAGGCAGAGGCAGAGGCAGAGGCAGAGGCAGAGGCAGAGGCAGAGGCAGAGGCAGAGGCAGAGGCAGAGGCAGAGGCAGAGGCAGAGGCAGAGGCAGAGGCAGAGGCAGAGGCAGAGGCAGAGGCAGAGGCAGAGGCAGAGGCAGAGACAGAGACAGAGACAGAGACAGAGACAGAGACAGAGACAGAGACAGAGACAGAGACAGAGACAGAGACAGAGACAGAGACAGAGACAGAGACAGAGACAGAGACAGAGACAGAGACAGAGACAGAGACAGAGACAGAGACAGAGACAGAGACAGAGACAGAGACAGAGACAGAGACAGAGACAGAGACAGAGACAGAGACAGAGACAGAGACAGAGACAGAGACAGAGACAAAGACAAAGACAAAGACAAAGAAGACAAACTGAACAACTCTCATTATAGGACCAACCCCGAAATCACGAAAAAAAAATCAGCTGTTCCATTCAAAATGAATCTTATCATTTTATGAAAAAAAAATTGTTTGACCAAGGAGTTTTGCATAGCTTGAACTGAAATGAAATACCGCTAATTTCGTAATTCGTTCACTAAGGAGTTTATGAAAAAAGTCCGGTCGGTGATAGCATAGATATAGTATATTAAAAGGGGTCGTCGCCAAGGGTCTGACATGCTTTGATGGAGCGAGATCGTCTTATTGAGATTCCTATAGGAGGAAATAGAGAAGAGTGTCATGTTTTCTCTCTATCACCGACCGGACTTTATTTCATGGTCGGGTTATTGGTACAGTTCAACTAGGCCAAACAAACAAGTGGGGTTATATCAAGAATGCCAAAGAAATTAAAGGTTTTGTGGATTACTACCTAATTGATACCTAAGATTTATTATAAATATGTTGTGTTTGTGTCTAGCATACAAAATGGTGGGGTGTTCGATATTTGGCTGCAAAAGCAACAATCAAAGAAAATAAGCGGGTGTTACATTTCATGCGTAAGTACACTGTTTTCTATATTTTGATCACGTATTTCCTTCTCAAATCTCACAGGAACCAAGTTTCTGAGCTAAATCATTAGTTATATCATGAAATACCTGATAAATAGGAAAAATCAATTTTTTTTTTTCTAAAAATAACGTAAACATTTGACATGCAAACCGGCAAAATTGCGTACATCTACGTAATAGTAGAAGTCAGATTAGCTTTGACGTCCACTAAAATCAGTAGGTTTATAATTCGATTTCCGGATGCCTACTATATAGAAAATTTTCCCCAAAAATTACCCCATATTTCAGGGAATTTCAAGCGATTTGATTTTTCCAGATTTCCGACGGAAGATAAAACTCGTGAAAAATGGATCTAGAAGCAACTGGAAAAAAGAATTGGGTGCCACACACGAATTTGTTCGAAACATTTTGAAAAAAATTGTTTCCGAAAAACAGAAAAACTAACGTTAGTAAAAAAAGTTCTGTATTCCAACGTTCAATAAAGAATTTACCTGTTTTAATTTTAAAGTTTATCATTTTTTTCCATTAACCACACAATCTCAAATCAACTACCTGAGCGAACCCCGGCTAGTTTACTCTATGTATACGTATGTTACAGTACGGAATCCGTTAATCTGCAGATAATTTTTTCTTAAAGTAGACGATTTCCGTACTTTAACTAGTAATCTGCACATTAACGGATGCTACACCGTTAAGGGTACTTTTTCTGATCATGGCAACCCCATATTTTGACGTCATAATATATCTATCCCTTACACCCGGTCGCTCGGTAGCGCATCTACCCCTTTTAATATACTATATCTATGGTCGTCGCCCTATGTCGCCATTTTCAAAAATTAAGTCATAGACTTTTAACCATAGACATAGATTTTTTTTCTTTGACTTTAACTAATATATTTATTTGAAAATACGTAAAATAAAATAATGGTAGCGTAGGTACCACGCAGAGTGTTGATCTTAGGTATCAAACCCTAAGTGATTACATTTTCTTTGGCGTAGTACCTTATAAAATTAATAAGTAATACAAATAACGGTTGTCATGGAAATGCCATAGCAACTGTTGTTAAGTCAAATATTTATAAGACAAGTTGACACTGAATTCGGTATTGTTTATTTTTGATCAAGCAAATAGTAATATTATTTTCAAATAAATTGTAGGTAGAACAAGAAAATTAATAGGTAGAGGAAGTGTTCGTGAATAATCCAGGTAAAATTTTGAAAATTTCAGTTTTTTTCATTGAGTACCTAGGTACATAGCTATAGCCTGTACACCTACCTATCTACTTCATTAAGGCTGGCCACATACAGACGTAATCCCGATTCGTAATTCCGTACGTACGTGATTCCGTACGTACCACCACACACAGACGTTTTTTTTCGTTCGGAATCACGGCTCAGTCAGACGCTAACCTTTGATGAGGAAACATTGAGCGAAGATGAAATATTTTTCTAAAAATAAACAAAAACTACATAATTATAGACTATTTATTATAGACTATTTATTATTTATATTACGCACAGATCAATTCTAAAGACAAAGACAAAGACAGAGACAGAGACAGAGACAGAGACAGAGACAGAGACAGAGACAGAGACAGAGACAGAGACAGAGACAGAGACAGAGACAGAGACAGAGACAGAGACAGAGACAGAGACAGAGACAGAGGCAGAGGCAGAGGCAGAGGCAGAGGCAGAGGCAGAGGCAGAGGCAGAGGCAGAGGCAGAGGCAGAGGCAGAGGCAGAGGCAGAGGCAGAGGCAGAGGCAGAGGCAGAGGCAGAGGCAAAGAGGCAAAGAGTCAAAGAGTCAAAGAGTCAAAGAGTCAAAGAGTCAAAGAGTCAAAGAGTCAAAGACAAAGAGTCAAAGAGTCAAAGACAAAGAGTCAAAGAGTCAAAGACAAAGAGTCAAAGAGTCAAAGACAAAGAGTCAAAGAGTCAAAGACAAAGAGTCAAAGAGTCAAAGACAAAGAGTCAAAGAGTCAAAGACAAAGAGTCAAAGACAAAGAGTCAAAGACAAAGAGTCAAAGACAAAGAGTCAAAGAGTCAAAGAGTCAAAGACAAAGAGTCAAAGACAAAGAGTCAAAGACAAAGAGTCAAAGACAAAGAGTCAAAGAGTCAAAGAGTCAAAGACAAAGAGTCAAAGAGTCAAAGACAAAGAGTCAAAGAGTCAAAGAGTCAAAGACAAAGAGTCAAAGAGTCAAAGAGTCAAAGAGTCAAAGACAAAGAGTCAAAGAGTCAAAGAGTCAAAGACAAAGAGTCAAAGAGTCAAAGACAAAGAGTCAAAGACAAAGAGTCAAAGAGTCAAAGACAAAGAGTCAAAGACAAAGAGTCAAAGAGTCAAAGAGTCAAAGACAAAGAGTCAAAGACAAAGAGTCAAAGACAAAGAGTCAAAGACAAAGAGTCAAAGACAAAGAGTCAAAGACAAAGAGTCAAAGAGTCAAAGAGTCAAAGACAAAGAGTCAAAGACAAAGAGTCAAAGACAAAGAGTCAAAGAGTCAAAGACAAAGAGTCAAAGACAAAGAGTCAAAGAGTCAAAGAGTCAAAGACAAAGAGTCAAAGACAAAGAGTCAAAGACAAAGAGTCAAAGACAAAGAGTCAAAGACAAAGAGTCAAAGACAAAGAGTCAAAGACAAAGAGTCAAAGACAAAGAGTCAAAGACAAAGAGTCAAAGACAAAGAGTCAAAGACAAAGAGTCAAAGACAAAGAGTCAAAGACAAAGAGTCAAAGACAAAGAGTCAAAGACAAAGAGTCAAAGACAAAGAGTCAAAGGCAAAGAGTCAAAGACAAAGAGTCAAAGACAAAGAGTCAAAGACAAAGAGTCAAAGACAAAGAGTCAAAGACAAAGAGTCAAAGACAAAGAGTCAAAGACAAAGAGTCAAAGACAAAGAGTCAAAGACAAAGAGTCAAAGACAAAGAGTCAAAGACAAAGAGTCAAAGACAAAGAGTCAAAGACAAAGAGTCAAAGACAAAGACAAAAATAAACTGAACAACTCTCATTATAGGACCAACCCCGAAATCACGAAAAAAAAATCAGCTGTTCCATTCAAAATGAATCTTATCATTTTATGAAAAAAAAATTGTTTGACCAAGGAGTTTTGCATAGCTTGGTTCACTAAGGAGTTTATGAAAAAAGTCCGGTCGGTGATAGCATAGATATAGTATATTAAAAGGGGTCGTCGCCAAGGGTCTGACATGCTTTGATGGAGCGAGATCGTCTTATTGAGATTCCTATAGGAGGAAATAGAGAAGAGTGTCATGTTTTCTCTCTATCACCGACCGGACTTTATTTCATGGTCGGGTTATTGGTACAGTTCAACTAGGCCAAACAAACAAGTGGGGTTATATCAAGAATGCCAAAGAAATTAAAGGTTTTGTGGATTACTACCTAATTGATACCTAAGATTTATTATAAATATGTTGTGTTTGTGTCTAGCATACAAAATGGTGGGGTGTTCGATATTTGGCTGCAAAAGCAACAATCAAAGAAAATAAGCGGGTGTTACATTTCATGCGTAAGTACACTGTTTTCTATATTTTGATCACGTATTTCCTTCTCAAATCTCACAGGAACCAAGTTTCTGAGCTAAATCATTAGTTATATCATGAAATACCTGATAAATAGGAAAAATCTATTTTTTTTTTCTAAAAATAACGTAAACATTTGACATGCAAACCGGCAAAATTGCGTACATCTACGTAATAGTAGAAGTCAGATTAGCTTTGACGTCCACTAAAATCAGTAGGTTTATAATTCGATTTCCGGATGCCTACTATATAGAAAATTTTCCCCAAAAATTACCCCATATTTCAGGGAATTTCAAGCGATTTGATTTTTCCAGATTTCCGACGGAAGATAAAACTCGTGAAAAATGGATCTAGAAGCAACTGGAAAAAAGAATTGGGTGCCACACACGAATTTGTTCGAAACATTTTGAAAAAAATTGTTTCCGAAAAACAGAAAAACTAACGTTAATAAAAAAAGTTCTGTATTCCAACGTTCAATAAAGAATTTACCTGTTTTAATTTTAAAGTTTATCATTTTTTTCCATTAACCACACAATCTCAAATCAACTACCTGAGCGAACCCCGGCTAGTTTACTCTATGTATACGTATGTTACAGTACGGAATCCGTTAATCTGCAGATAATTTTTTCTTAAAGTAGACGATTTCCGTACTTTAACTAGTAATCTGCACATTAACGGATGCTACACCGTTAAGGGTACTTTTTCTGATCATGGCAACCCCATATTTTGACGTCATAATATATCTATCCCTTACACCCGGTCGCTCGGTAGCGCATCTACCCCTTTTAATATACTATATCTATGGTCGTCGCCCTATGTCGCCATTTTCAAAAATTAAGTCATAGACTTTTAACCATAGACATAGATTTTTTTTCTTTGACTTTAACTAATATATTTATTTGAAAATACGTAAAATAAAATAATGGTAGCGTAGGTACCACGCAGAGTGTTGATCCTAGGTATCAAACCCTAAGTGATTACATTTTCTTTGGCGTAGTACCTTATAAAATTAATAAGTAATACAAATAACGGTTGTCATGGAAATGCCATAGCAACTGTTGTTAAGTCAAATATTTATAAGACAAGTTGACACTGAATTCGGTATTGTTTATTTTTGATCAAGCAAATAGTAATATTATTTTCAAATAAATTGTAGGTAGAACAAGAAAATTAATAGGTAGAGGAAGTGTTCGTGAATAATCCAGGTAAAATTTTGAAAATTTCAGTTTTTTTCATTGAGTACCTAGGTACATAGCTATAGCCTGTACACCTACCTATCTACTTCATTAAGGCTGGCCACATACAGACGTAATCCCGATTCGTAATTCCGTACGTACGTGATTCCGTACGTACCACCACACACAGACGTTTTTTTTCGTTCGGAATCACGGCTCAGTCAGACGCTAACCTTTGATGAGGAAACATTGAGCGAAGATGAAATATTTTTCTAAAAATAAACAAAAACTACATAATTATAGACTATTTATTATAGACTATTTATTATTTATATTACGCACAGATCAATTCTAAAGACAAAGACAAAGACAAAGACAGAGACAGAGACAGAGACAGAGACAGAGACAGAGACAGAGACAGAGACAGAGACAGAGACAGAGACAGAGACAGAGACAGAGACAGAGACAGAGACAGAGACAGAGACAGAGACAGAGACAGAGACAGAGACAGAGACAGAGGCAGAGGCAGAGGCAGAGGCAGAGGCAGAGGCAGAGGCAGAGGCAGAGGCAGAGGCAGAGGCAGAGGCAGAGGCAGAGGCAGAGGCAGAGGCAGAGGCAGAGGCAGAGGCAGAGGCAGAGGCAGAGGCAGAGGCAGAGGCAGAGGCAGAGGCAGAGACAGAGACAGAGACAGAGACAGAGACAGAGACAGAGACAGAGACAGAGACAGAGACAGAGACAGAGACAGAGACAGAGACAGAGACAGAGACAGAGACAGAGACAGAGACAGAGACAGAGACAGAGACAGAGACAGAGACAGAGACAGAGACAGAGACAGAGACAGAGACAGAGACAGAGACAGAGACAGAGACAGAGACAGAGACAGAGACAGAGACAGAGACAGAGACAAAGACAAAGACAAAGACAAAGAAGACAAACTGAACAACTCTCATTATAGGACCAACCCCGAAATCACGAAAAAAAAATCAGCTGTTCCATTCAAAATGAATCTTATCATTTTATGAAAAAAAAATTGTTTGACCAAGGAGTTTTGCATAGCTTGAACTGAAATGAAATACCGCTAATTTCGTAATTCGTTCACTAAGGAGTTTATGAAAAAAGTCCGGTCGGTGATAGCATAGATATAGTATATTAAAAGGGGTCGTCGCCAAGGGTCTGACATGCTTTGATGGAGCGAGATCGTCTTATTGAGATTCCTATAGGAGGAAATAGAGAAGAGTGTCATGTTTTCTCTCTATCACCGACCGGACTTTATTTCATGGTCGGGTTATTGGTACAGTTCAACTAGGCCAAACAAACAAGTGGGGTTATATCAAGAATGCCAAAGAAATTAAAGGTTTTGTGGATTACTACCTAATTGATACCTAAGATTTATTATAAATATGTTGTGTTTGTGTCTAGCATACAAAATGGTGGGGTGTTCGATATTTGGCTGCAAAAGCAACAATCAAAGAAAATAAGCGGGTGTTACATTTCATGCGTAAGTACACTGTTTTCTATATTTTGATCACGTATTTCCTTCTCAAATCTCACAGGAACCAAGTTTCTGAGCTAAATCATTAGTTATATCATGAAATACCTGATAAATAGGAAAAATCAATTTTTTTTTTTCTAAAAATAACGTAAACATTTGACATGCAAACCGGCAAAATTGCGTACATCTACGTAATAGTAGAAGTCAGATTAGCTTTGACGTCCACTAAAATCAGTAGGTTTATAATTCGATTTCCGGATGCCTACTATATAGAAAATTTTCCCCAAAAATTACCCCATATTTCAGGGAATTTCAAGCGATTTGATTTTTCCAGATTTCCGACGGAAGATAAAACTCGTGAAAAATGGATCTAGAAGCAACTGGAAAAAAGAATTGGGTGCCACACACGAATTTGTTCGAAACATTTTGAAAAAAATTGTTTCCGAAAAACAGAAAAACTAACGTTAGTAAAAAAAGTTCTGTATTCCAACGTTCAATAAAGAATTTACCTGTTTTAATTTTAAAGTTTATCATTTTTTTCCATTAACCACACAATCTCAAATCAACTACCTGAGCGAACCCCGGCTAGTTTACTCTATGTATACGTATGTTACAGTACGGAATCCGTTAATCTGCAGATAATTTTTTCTTAAAGTAGACGATTTCCGTACTTTAACTAGTAATCTGCACATTAACGGATGCTACACCGTTAAGGGTACTTTTTCTGATCATGGCAACCCCATATTTTGACGTCATAATATATCTATCCCTTACACCCGGTCGCTCGGTAGCGCATCTACCCCTTTTAATATACTATATCTATGGTCGTCGCCCTATGTCGCCATTTTCAAAAATTAAGTCATAGACTTTTAACCATAGACATAGATTTTTTTTCTTTGACTTTAACTAATATATTTATTTGAAAATACGTAAAATAAAATAATGGTAGCGTAGGTACCACGCAGAGTGTTGATCTTAGGTATCAAACCCTAAGTGATTACATTTTCTTTGGCGTAGTACCTTATAAAATTAATAAGTAATACAAATAACGGTTGTCATGGAAATGCCATAGCAACTGTTGTTAAGTCAAATATTTATAAGACAAGTTGACACTGAATTCGGTATTGTTTATTTTTGATCAAGCAAATAGTAATATTATTTTCAAATAAATTGTAGGTAGAACAAGAAAATTAATAGGTAGAGGAAGTGTTCGTGAATAATCCAGGTAAAATTTTGAAAATTTCAGTTTTTTTCATTGAGTACCTAGGTACATAGCTATAGCCTGTACACCTACCTATCTACTTCATTAAGGCTGGCCACATACAGACGTAATCCCGATTCGTAATTCCGTACGTACGTGATTCCGTACGTACCACCACACACAGACGTTTTTTTTCGTTCGGAATCACGGCTCAGTCAGACGCTAACCTTTGATGAGGAAACATTGAGCGAAGATGAAATATTTTTCTAAAAATAAACAAAAACTACATAATTATAGACTATTTATTATAGACTATTTATTATTTATATTACGCACAGATCAATTCTAAAGACAAAGACAAAGACAGAGACAGAGACAGAGACAGAGACAGAGACAGAGACAGAGACAGAGACAGAGACAGAGACAGAGACAGAGACAGAGACAGAGACAGAGACAGAGACAGAGACAGAGACAGAGACAGAGACAGAGACAGAGACAGAGACAGAGACAGAGACAGAGACAGAGGCAGAGGCAGAGGCAGAGGCAGAGGCAGAGGCAGAGGCAGAGGCAGAGGCAGAGGCAGAGGCAAAGAGTCAAAGAGTCAAAGAGTCAAAGAGTCAAAGAGTCAAAGAGTCAAAGAGTCAAAGAGTCAAAGAGTCAAAGAGTCAAAGAGTCAAAGAGTCAAAGAGTCAAAGAGTCAAAGAGTCAAAGAGTCAAAGAGTCAAAGAGTCAAAGAGTCAAAGAGTCAAAGAGTCAAAGAGTCAAAGAGTCAAAGAGTCAAAGAGTCAAAGAGTCAAAGAGTCAAAGAGTCAAAGAGTCAAAGAGTCAAAGAGTCAAAGAGTCAAAGAGTCAAAGAGTCAAAGAGTCAAAGAGTCAAAGAGTCAAAGAGTCAAAGAGTCAAAGAGTCAAAGAGTCAAAGAGTCAAAGAGTCAAAGAGTCAAAGAGTCAAAGATTCAAAGAGTCAAAGAGTCAAAGAGTCAAAGAGTCAAAGAGTCAAAGAGTCAAAGAGTCAAAGAGTCAAAGAGTCAAAGAGTCAAAGAGTCAAAGAGTCAAACAGTCAAAGAGTCAAAGACAAAGAGTCAAAGACAAAGAGTCAAAGACAAAGAGTCAAAGAGTCAAAGAGTCAAAGAGTCAAAGAGTCAAAGAGTCAAAGAGTCAAAGAGTCAAAGAGTCAAAGAGTCAAAGACAAAGAGTCAAAGAGTCAAAGACAAAGAGTCAAAGAGTCAAAGACAAAGAGTCAAAGACAAAGAGTCAAAGACAAAGAGTCAAAGAGTCAAAGACAAAGAGTCAAAGACAAAGAGTCAAAGACAAAGAGTCAAAGACAAAGAGTCAAAGACAAAGAGTCAAAGACAAAGAGTCAAAGACAAAGAGTCAAAGACAAAGAGTCAAAGAGTCAAAGAGTCAAAGAGTCAAAGAGTCAAAGAGTCAAAGAGTCAAAGACAAAGAGTCAAAGAGTCAAAGAGTCAAAGACAAAGAGTCAAAGAGTCAAAGAGTCAAAGACAAAGAGTCAAAGAGTCAAAGAGTCAAAGACAAAGAGTCAAAGACAAAGAGTCAAAGAGTCAAAGACAAAGAGTCAAAGACAAAGAGTCACAGAGTCAAAGAGTCAAAGACAAAGAGTCAAAGACAAAGAGTCAAAGACAAAGAGTCAAAGACAAAGAGTCAAAGACAAAGAGTCAAAGACAAAGAGTCAAAGAGTCAAAGAGTCAAAGACAAAGAGTCAAAGACAAAGAGTCAAAGACAAAGAGTCAAAGACAAAGAGTCAAAGAGTCAAAGACAAAGAGTCAAAGACAAAGAGTCAAAGAGTCAAAGACAAAGAGTCAAAGACAAAGAGTCAAAGAGTCAAAGAGTCAAAGAGTCAAAGAGTCAAAGAGTCAAAGAGTCAAAGAGTCAAAGAGTCAAAGAGTCAAAGAGTCAAAGAGTCAAAGAGTCAAACAGTCAAAGAGTCAAAGAGTCAAAGAGTCAAAGACAAAGAGTCAAAGACAAAGAGTCAAAGAGTCAAAGACAAAGAGTCAAAGAGTCAAAGAGTCAAAGAGTCAAAGAGTCAAAGAGTCAAAGAGTCAAAGACAAAGAGTCAAAGACAAAGAGTCAAAGAGTCAAAGACAAAGAGTCAAAGAGTCAAAGACAAAGAGTCAAAGAGTCAAAGACAAAGAGTCAAAGAGTCAAAGACAAAGAGTCAAAGAGTCAAAGACAAAGAGTCAAAGAGTCAAAGACAAAGAGTCAAAGAGTCAAAGAGTCAAAGAGTCAAAGAGTCAAAGACAAAGAGTCAAAGAGTCAAAGAGTCAAAGACAAAGAGTCAAAGAGTCAAAGACAAAGAGTCAAAGACAAAGAGTCAAAGAGTCAAAGACAAAGAGTCAAAGACAAAGAGTCAAAGAGTCAAAGAGTCAAAGACAAAGAGTCAAAGACAAAGAGTCAAAGACAAAGAGTCAAAGACAAAGAGTCAAAGACAAAGAGTCAAAGAGTCAAAGAGTCAAAGACAAAGAGTCAAAGACAAAGAGTCAAAGAGTCAAAGACAAAGAGTCAAAGAGTCAAAGACAAAGAGTCAAAGACAAAGAGTCAAAGACAAAGAGTCAAAGACAAAGAGTCAAAGACAAAGAGTCAAAGACAAAGAGTCAAAGACAAAGAGTCAAAGACAAAGAGTCAAAGACAAAGAGTCAAAGACAAAGAGTCAAAGACAAAGAGTCAAAGAGTCAAAGAGTCAAAGACAAAGAGTCAAAGACAAAGAGTCAAAGACAAAGAGTCAAAGACAAAGAGTCAAAGACAAAGAGTCAAAGACAAAGAGTCAAAGACAAAGAGTCAAAGACAAAGAGTCAAAGACAAAGAGTCAAAGACAAAGAGTCAAAGACAAAGAGTCAAAGACAAAGAGTCAAAGACAAAAAGTCAAAGACAAAGAGTCAAAGACAAAGAGTCAAAGACAAAGAGTCAAAGACAAAGAGTCAAAGACAAAGAGTCAAAGACAAAGAGTCAAAGACAAAGAGTCAAAGACAAAGAGTCAAAGACAAAGACAAAAATAAACTGAAAAACTCTCATTATAGGACCAACCCCGAAAACACGAAAAAAAAATCAGCTGTTCCATTCAAAATGAATCTTATCATTTTATGAAAAAAAAATTGTTTGACCAAGGAGTTTTGCATAGCTTGGTTCACTAAGGAGTTTATGAAAAAAGTCCGGTCGGTGATAGCATAGATATAGTATATTAAAAGGGGTCGTCGCCAAGGGTCTGACATGCTTTGATGGAGCGAGATCGTCTTATTGAGATTCCTATAGGAGGAAATAGAGAAGAGTGTCATGTTTTCTCTCTATCACCGACCGGACTTTATTTCATGGTCGGGTTATTGGTACAGTTCAACTAGGCCAAACAAACAAGTGGGGTTATATCAAGAATGCCAAAGAAATTAAAGGTTTTGTGGATTACTACCTAATTGATACCTAAGATTTATTATAAATATGTTGTGTTTGTGTCTAGCATACAAAATGGTGGGGTGTTCGATATTTGGCTGCAAAAGCAACAATCAAAGAAAATAAGCGGGTGTTACATTTCATGCGTAAGTACACTGTTTTCTATATTTTGATCACGTATTTCCTTCTCAAATCTCACAGGAACCAAGTTTCTGAGCTAAATCATTAGTTATATCATGAAATACCTGATAAATAGGAAAAATCAATTTTTTTTTTTCTAAAAATAACGTAAACATTTGACATGCAAACCGGCAAAATTGCGTACATCTACGTAATAGTAGAAGTCAGATTAGCTTTGACGTCCACTAAAATCAGTAGGTTTATAATTCGATTTCCGGATGCCTACTATATAGAAAATTTTCCCCAAAAATTACCCCATATTTCAGGGAATTTCAAGCGATTTGATTTTTCCAGATTTCCGACGGAAGATAAAACTCGTGAAAAATGGATCTAGAAGCAACTGGAAAAAAGAATTGGGTGCCACACACGAATTTGTTCGAAACATTTTGAAAAAAATTGTTTCCGAAAAACAGAAAAACTAACGTTAATAAAAAAAGTTCTGTATTCCAACGTTCAATAAAGAATTTACCTGTTTTAATTTTAAAGTTTATCATTTTTTTCCATTAACCACACAATCTCAAATCAACTACCTGAGCGAACCCCGGCTAGTTTACTCTATGTATACGTATGTTACAGTACGGAATCCGTTAATCTGCAGATAATTTTTTCTTAAAGTAGACGATTTCCGTACTTTAACTAGTAATCTGCACATTAACGGATGCTACACCGTTAAGGGTACTTTTTCTGATCATGGCAACCCCATATTTTGACGTCATAATATATCTATCCCTTACACCCGGTCGCTCGGTAGCGCATCTACCCCTTTTAATATACTATATCTATGGTCGTCGCCCTATGTCGCCATTTTCAAAAATTAAGTCATAGACTTTTAACCATAGACATAGATTTTTTTTCTTTGACTTTAACTAATATATTTATTTGAAAATACGTAAAATAAAATAATGGTAGCGTAGGTACCACGCAGAGTGTTGATCTTAGGTATCAAACCCTAAGTGATTACATTTTCTTTGGCGTAGTACCTTATAAAATTAATAAGTAATACAAATAACGGTTGTCATGGAAATGCCATAGCAACTGTTGTTAAGTCAAATATTTATAAGACAAGTTGACACTGAATTCGGTATTGTTTATTTTTGATCAAGCAAATAGTAATATTATTTTCAAATAAATTGTAGGTAGAACAAGAAAATTAATAGGTAGAGGAAGTGTTCGTGAATAATCCAGGTAAAATTTTGAAAATTTCAGTTTTTTTCATTGAGTACCTAGGTACATAGCTATAGCCTGTACACCTACCTATCTACTTCATTAAGGCTGGCCACATACAGACGTAATCCCGATTCGTAATTCCGTACGTACGTGATTCCGTACGTACCACCACACACAGACGTTTTTTTTCGTTCGGAATCACGGCTCAGTCAGACGCTAACCTTTGATGAGGAAACATTGAGCGAAGATGAAATATTTTTCTAAAAATAAACAAAAACTACATAATTATAGACTATTTATTATAGACTATTTATTATTTATTTATATTACGCACAGATCAATTCTAAAGACAAAGACAAAGACAGAGACAGAGACAGAGACAGAGAGAGACAGAGACAGAGACAGAGACAGAGACAGAGACAGAGACAGAGACAGAGACAGAGACAGAGACAGAGACAGAGACAGAGACAGAGACAGAGACAGAGGCAGAGGCAGAGGCAGAGGCAGAGGCAGAGGCAGAGGCAGAGGCAGAGGCAGAGGCAGAGGCAGAGGCAGAGGCAGAGGCAGAGGCAGAGGCAGAGGCAAAGAGTCAAAGAGTCAAAGAGTCAAAGAGTCAAAGAGTCAAAGAGTCAAAGAGTCAAAGAGTCAAAGAGTCAAAGAGTCAAAGAGTCAAAGAGTCAAAGAGTCAAAGAGTCAAAGAGTCAAAGAGTCAAAGAGTCAAAGAGTCAAAGAGTCAAAGAGTCAAAGAGTCAAAGAGTCAAAGAGTCAAAGAGTCAAAGAGTCAAAGAGTCAAAGAGTCAAAGAGTCAAAGAGTCAAAGAGTCAAAGAGTCAAAGAGTCAAAGAGTCAAAGAGTCAAAGAGTCAAAGAGTCAAAGAGTCAAAGAGTCAAAGAGTCAAAGAGTCAAAGAGTCAAAGAGTCAAAGAGTCAAAGAGTCAAAGAGTCAAAGAGTCAAAGAGTCAAAGAGTCAAAGAGTCAAAGAGTCAAACAGTCAAAGAGTCAAAGAGTCAAAGAGTCAAAGACAAAGAGTCAAAGACAAAGAGTCAAAGACAAAGAGTCAAAGAGTCAAAGAGTCAAAGAGTCAAAGAGTCAAAGAGTCAAAGAGTCAAAGAGTCAAAGAGTCAAAGAGTCAAAGAGTCAAAGAGTCAAAGACAAAGAGTCAAAGACAAAGAGTCAAAGAGTCAAAGACAAAGAGTCAAAGAGTCAAAGACAAAGAGTCAAAGAGTCAAAGACAAAGAGTCAAAGAGTCAAAGACAAAGAGTCAAAGAGTCAAAGACAAAGAGTCAAAGAGTCAAAGAGTCAAAGACAAAGAGTCAAAGAGTCAAAGAGTCAAAGACAAAGAGTCAAAGAGTCAAAGAGTCAAAGACAAAGAGTCAAAGACAAAGAGTCAAAGAGTCAAAGACAAAGAGTCAAAGACAAAGAGTCAAAGAGTCAAAGAGTCAAAGACAAAGAGTCAAAGACAAAGAGTCAAAGACAAAGAGTCAAAGACAAAGAGTCAAAGACAAAGAGTCAAAGAGTCAAAGAGTCAAAGACAAAGAGTCAAAGACAAAGAGTCAAAGACAAAGAGTCAAAGACAAAGAGTCAAAGACAAAGAGTCAAAGACAAAGAGTCAAAGACAAAGAGTCAAAGACAAAGAGTCAAAGACAAAGAGTCAAAGACAAAGAGTCAAAGACAAAGAGTCAAAGACAAAGAGTCAAAGACAAAGAGTCAAAGACAAAGAGTCAAAGACAAAGAGTCAAAGACAAAGAGTCAAAGACAAAGAGTCAAAGGCAAAGAGTCAAAGACAAAGAGTCAAAGACAAAGAGTCAAAGACAAAGAGTCAAAGACAAAGAGTCAAAGACAAAGAGTCAAAGACAAAGAGTCAAAGACAAAGAGTCAAAGACAAAGAGTCAAAGACAAAGAGTCAAAGACAAAGAGTCAAAGACAAAGAGTCAAAGACAAAGACAAAAATAAACTGAACAACTCTCATTATAGGACCAACCCCGAAATCACGAAAAAAAAATCAGCTGTTCCATTCAAAATGAATCTTATCATTTTATGAAAAAAAAATTGTTTGACCAAGGAGTTTTGCATAGCTTGGTTCACTGAGGAGTTTATGAAAAAAGTCCGGTCGGTGATAGCATAGATATAGTATATTAAAAGGGGTCGTCGCCAAGGGTCTGACATGCTTTGATGGAGCGAGATCGTCTTATTGAGATTCCTATAGGAGGAAATAGAGAAGAGTGTCATGTTTTCTCTCTATCACCGACCGGACTTTATTTCATGGTCGGGTTATTGGTACAGTTCAACTAGGCCAAACAAACAAGTGGGGTTATATCAAGAATGCCAAAGAAATTAAAGGTTTTGTGGATTACTACCTAATTGATACCTAAGATTTATTATAAATATGTTGTGTTTGTGTCTAGCATACAAAATGGTGGGGTGTTCGATATTTGGCTGCAAAAGCAACAATCAAAGAAAATAAGCGGGTGTTACATTTCATGCGTAAGTACACTGTTTTCTATATTTTGATCACGTATTTCCTTCTCAAATCTCACAGGAACCAAGTTTCTGAGCTAAATCATTAGTTATATCATGAAATACCTGATAAATAGGAAAAATCTATTTTTTTTTTCTAAAAATAACGTAAACATTTGACATGCAAACCGGCAAAATTGCGTACATCTACGTAATAGTAGAAGTCAGATTAGCTTTGACGTCCACTAAAATCAGTAGGTTTATAATTCGATTTCCGGATGCCTACTATATAGAAAATTTTCCCCAAAAATTACCCCATATTTCAGGGAATTTCAAGCGATTTGATTTTTCCAGATTTCCGACGGAAGATAAAACTCGTGAAAAATGGATCTAGAAGCAACTGGAAAAAAGAATTGGGTGCCACACACGAATTTGTTCGAAACATTTTGAAAAAAATTGTTTCCGAAAAACAGAAAAACTAACGTTAATAAAAAAAGTTCTGTATTCCAACGTTCAATAAAGAATTTACCTGTTTTAATTTTAAAGTTTATCATTTTTTTCCATTAACCACACAATCTCAAATCAACTACCTGAGCGAACCCCGGCTAGTTTACTCTATGTATACGTATGTTACAGTACGGAATCCGTTAATCTGCAGATAATTTTTTCTTAAAGTAGACGATTTCCGTACTTTAACTAGTAATCTGCACATTAACGGATGCTACACCGTTAAGGGTACTTTTTCTGATCATGGCAACCCCATATTTTGACGTCATAATATATCTATCCCTTACACCCGGTCGCTCGGTAGCGCATCTACCCCTTTTAATATACTATATCTATGGTCGTCGCCCTATGTCGCCATTTTCAAAAATTAAGTCATAGACTTTTAACCATAGACATAGATTTTTTTTCTTTGACTTTAACTAATATATTTATTTGAAAATACGTAAAATAAAATAATGGTAGCGTAGGTACCACGCAGAGTGTTGATCTTAGGTATCAAACCCTAAGTGATTACATTTTCTTTGGCGTAGTACCTTATAAAATTAATAAGTAATACAAATAACGGTTGTCATGGAAATGCCATAGCAACTGTTGTTAAGTCAAATATTTATAAGACAAGTTGACACTGAATTCGGTATTGTTTATTTTTGATCAAGCAAATAGTAATATTATTTTCAAATAAATTGTAGGTAGAACAAGAAAATTAATAGGTAGAGGAAGTGTTCGTGAATAATCCAGGTAAAATTTTGAAAATTTCAGTTTTTTTCATTGAGTACCTAGGTACATAGCTATAGCCTGTACACCTACCTATCTACTTCATTAAGGCTGGCCACATACAGACGTAATCCCGATTCGTAATTCCGTACGTACGTGATTCCGTACGTACCACCACACACAGACGTTTTTTTTCGTTCGGAATCACGGCTCAGTCAGACGCTAACCTTTGATGAGGAAACATTGAGCGAAGATGAAATATTTTTCTAAAAATAAACAAAAACTACATAATTATAGACTATTTATTATAGACTATTTATTATTTATATTACGCACAGATCAATTCTAAAGACAAAGACAAAGACAGAGACAGAGACAGAGACAGAGACAGAGACAGAGACAGAGACAGAGACAGAGACAGAGACAGAGACAGAGACAGAGACAGAGACAGAGACAGAGACAGAGACAGAGACAGAGACAGAGACAGAGACAGAGACAGAGACAGAGACAGAGACAGAGACAGAGACAGAGACAGAGACAGAGACAGAGACAGAGACAGAGACAGAGGCAGAGGCAGAGGCAGAGGCAGAGGCAGAGGCAGAGGCAGAGGCAGAGGCAGAGGCAGAGGCAGAGGCAGAGGCAGAGGCAGAGGCAGAGGCAGAGGCAGAGGCAGAGGCAGAGGCAGAGGCAGAGGCAAAGAGTCAAAGAGTCAAAGAGTCAAAGAGTCAAAGAGTCAAAGAGTCAAAGAGTCAAAGAGTCAAAGAGTCAAAGAGTCAAAGAGTCAAAGAGTCAAAGAGTCAAAGAGTCAAAGAGTCAAAGAGTCAAAGAGTCAAAGAGTCAAAGAGTCAAAGAGTCAAAGAGTCAAAGAGTCAAAGAGTCAAAGAGTCAAAGAGTCAAAGAGTCAAAGAGTCAAAGAGTCAAAGAGTCAAAGAGTCAAAGAGTCAAAGAGTCAAAGAGTCAAAGAGTCAAAGAGTCAAAGAGTCAAAGAGTCAAAGAGTCAAAGAGTCAAAGAGTCAAAGAGTCAAAGAGTCAAAGAGTCAAAGAGTCAAAGAGTCAAAGAGTCAAAGAGTCAAAGAGTCAAAGAGTCAAAGAGTCAAAGAGTCAAAGAGTCAAAGAGTCAAAGAGTCAAAGAGTCAAAGAGTCAAAGAGTCAAAGAGTCAAAGAGTCAAAGAGTCAAACAGTCAAAGAGTCAAAGAGTCAAAGAGTCAAAGACAAAGAGTCAAAGACAAAGAGTCAAAGACAAAGAGTCAAAGAGTCAAAGAGTCAAAGAGTCAAAGAGTCAAAGAGTCAAAGAGTCAAAGAGTCAAAGAGTCAAAGAGTCAAAGACAAAGAGTCAAAGACAAAGAGTCAAAGAGTCAAAGACAAAGAGTCAAAGAGTCAAAGACAAAGAGTCAAAGAGTCAAAGACAAAGAGTCAAAGAGTCAAAGACAAAGAGTCAAAGAGTCAAAGACAAAGAGTCAAAGAGTCAAAGACAAAGAGTCAAAGACAAAGAGTCAAAGACAAAGAGTCAAAGACAAAGAGTCAAAGAGTCAAAGACAAAGAGTCAAAGACAAAGAGTCAAAGACAAAGAGTCAAAGACAAAGAGTCAAAGACAAAGAGTCAAAGACAAAGAGTCAAAGACAAAGAGTCAAAGACAAAGAGTCAAAGACAAAGAGTCAAAGAGTCAAAGAGTCAAAGAGTCAAAGAGTCAAAGAGTCAAAGACAAAGAGTCAAAGAGTCAAAGAGTCAAAGACAAAGAGTCAAAGAGTCAAAGAGTCAAAGACAAAGAGTCAAAGAGTCAAAGAGTCAAAGACAAAGAGTCAAAGACAAAGAGTCAAAGAGTCAAAGACAAAGAGTCAAAGACAAAGAGTCAAAGAGTCAAAGAGTCAAAGACAAAGAGTCAAAGACAAAGAGTCAAAGACAAAGAGTCAAAGACAAAGAGTCAAAGACAAAGAGTCAAAGAGTCAAAGAGTCAAAGACAAAGAGTCAAAGACAAAGAGTCAAAGACAAAGAGTCAAAGACAAAGAGTCAAAGACAAAGAGTCAAAGAGTCAAAGACAAAGAGTCAAAGACAAAGAGTCAAAGAGTCAAAGACAAAGAGTCAAAGACAAAGAGTCAAAGAGTCAAAGAGTCAAAGAGTCAAAGAGTCAAAGAGTCAAAGAGTCAAAGAGTCAAAGAGTCAAAGAGTCAAAGAGTCAAACAGTCAAAGAGTCAAAGAGTCAAAGAGTCAAAGACAAAGAGTCAAAGACAAAGAGTCAAAGAGTCAAAGACAAAGAGTCAAAGAGTCAAAGAGTCAAAGAGTCAAAGAGTCAAAGAGTCAAAGAGTCAAAGACAAAGAGTCAAAGACAAAGAGTCAAAGAGTCAAAGACAAAGAGTCAAAGAGTCAAAGACAAAGAGTCAAAGAGTCAAAGACAAAGAGTCAAAGAGTCAAAGACAAAGAGTCAAAGAGTCAAAGACAAAGAGTCAAAGAGTCAAAGACAAAGAGTCAAAGACAAAGAGTCAAAGACAAAGAGTCAAAGACAAAGAGTCAAAGAGTCAAAGAGTCAAAGACAAAGAGTCAAAGACAAAGAGTCAAAGACAAAGAGTCAAAGACAAAGAGTCAAAGAGTCAAAGACAAAGAGTCAAAGAGTCAAAGACAAAGAGTCAAAGAGTCAAAGAGTCAAAGAGTCAAAGACAAAGAGTCAAAGAGTCAAAGAGTCAAAGACAAAGAGTCAAAGAGTCAAAGACAAAGAGTCAAAGAGTCAAAGAGTCAAAGACAAAGAGTCAAAGACAAAGAGTCAAAGAGTCAAAGACAAAGAGTCAAAGACAAAGAGTCAAAGAGTCAAAGAGTCAAAGACAAAGAGTCAAAGACAAAGAGTCAAAGACAAAGAGTCAAAGACAAAGAGTCAAAGACAAAGAGTCAAAGAGTCAAAGAGTCAAAGACAAAGAGTCAAAGACAAAGAGTCAAAGAGTCAAAGACAAAGAGTCAAAGAGTCAAAGACAAAGAGTCAAAGACAAAGAGTCAAAGAGTCAAAGACAAAGAGTCAAAGACAAAGAGTCAAAGACAAAGAGTCAAAGACAAAGAGTCAAAGACAAAGAGTCAAAGACAAAGAGTCAAAGACAAAGAGTCAAAGACAAAGAGTCAAAGACAAAGAGTCAAAGACAAAGAGTCAAAGACAAAGAGTCAAAGACAAAGAGTCAAAGACAAAGAGTCAAAGACAAAGAGTCAAAGACAAAGAGTCAAAGACAAAGAGTCAAAGACAAAGAGTCAAAGGCAAAGAGTCAAAGACAAAGAGTCAAAGACAAAGAGTCAAAGACAAAGAGTCAAAGACAAAGACAAAAATAAACTGAACAACTCTCATTATAGGACCAACCCCGAAATCACGAAAAAAAAATCAGCTGTTCCATTCAAAATGAATCTTATCATTTTATGAAAAAAAAATTGTTTGACCAAGGAGTTTTGCATAGCTTGGTTCACTAAGGAGTTTATGAAAAAAGTCCGGTCGGTGATAGCATAGATATAGTATATTAAAAGGGGTCGTCGCCAAGGGTCTGACATGCTTTGATGGAGCGAGATCGTCTTATTGAGATTCCTATAGGAGGAAATAGAGAAGAGTGTCATGTTTTCTCTCTATCACCGACCGGACTTTATTTCATGGTCGGGTTATTGGTACAGTTCAACTAGGCCAAACAAACAAGTGGGGTTATATCAAGAATGCCAAAGAAATTAAAGGTTTTGTGGATTACTACCTAATTGATACCTAAGATTTATTATAAATATGTTGTGTTTGTGTCTAGCATACAAAATGGTGGGGTGTTCGATATTTGGCTGCAAAAGCAACAATCAAAGAAAATAAGCGGGTGTTACATTTCATGCGTAAGTACACTGTTTTCTATATTTTGATCACGTATTTCCTTCTCAAATCTCACAGGAACCAAGTTTCTGAGCTAAATCATTAGTTATATCATGAAATACCTGATAAATAGGAAAAATCTATTTTTTTTTTCTAAAAATAACGTAAACATTTGACATGCAAACCGGCAAAATTGCGTACATCTACGTAATAGTAGAAGTCAGATTAGCTTTGACGTCCACTAAAATCAGTAGGTTTATAATTCGATTTCCGGATGCCTACTATATAGAAAATTTTCCCCAAAAATTACCCCATATTTCAGGGAATTTCAAGCGATTTGATTTTTCCAGATTTCCGACGGAAGATAAAACTCGTGAAAAATGGATCTAGAAGCAACTGGAAAAAAGAATTGGGTGCCACACACGAATTTGTTCGAAACATTTTGAAAAAAATTGTTTCCGAAAAACAGAAAAACTAACGTTAATAAAAAAAGTTCTGTATTCCAACGTTCAATAAAGAATTTACCTGTTTTAATTTTAAAGTTTATCATTTTTTTCCATTAACCACACAATCTCAAATCAACTACCTGAGCGAACCCCGGCTAGTTTACTCTATGTATACGTATGTTACAGTACGGAATCCGTTAATCTGCAGATAATTTTTTCTTAAAGTAGACGATTTCCGTACTTTAACTAGTAATCTGCACATTAACGGATGCTACACCGTTAAGGGTACTTTTTCTGATCATGGCAACCCCATATTTTGACGTCATAATATATCTATCCCTTACACCCGGTCGCTCGGTAGCGCATCTACCCCTTTTAATATACTATATCTATGGTCGTCGCCCTATGTCGCCATTTTCAAAAATTAAGTCATAGACTTTTAACCATAGACATAGATTTTTTTTCTTTGACTTTAACTAATATATTTATTTGAAAATACGTAAAATAAAATAATGGTAGCGTAGGTACCACGCAGAGTGTTGATCCTAGGTATCAAACCCTAAGTGATTACATTTTCTTTGGCGTAGTACCTTATAAAATTAATAAGTAATACAAATAACGGTTGTCATGGAAATGCCATAGCAACTGTTGTTAAGTCAAATATTTATAAGACAAGTTGACACTGAATTCGGTATTGTTTATTTTTGATCAAGCAAATAGTAATATTATTTTCAAATAAATTGTAGGTAGAACAAGAAAATTAATAGGTAGAGGAAGTGTTCGTGAATAATCCAGGTAAAATTTTGAAAATTTCAGTTTTTTTCATTGAGTACCTAGGTACATAGCTATAGCCTGTACACCTACCTATCTACTTCATTAAGGCTGGCCACATACAGACGTAATCCCGATTCGTAATTCCGTACGTACGTGATTCCGTACGTACCACCACACACAGACGTTTTTTTTCGTTCGGAATCACGGCTCAGTCAGACGCTAACCTTTGATGAGGAAACATTGAGCGAAGATGAAATATTTTTCTAAAAATAAACAAAAACTACATAATTATAGACTATTTATTATAGACTATTTATTATTTATATTACGCACAGATCAATTCTAAAGACAAAGACAAAGACAAAGACAGAGACAGAGACAGAGACAGAGACAGAGACAGAGACAGAGACAGAGACAGAGACAGAGACAGAGACAGAGACAGAGACAGAGACAGAGACAGAGACAGAGACAGAGACAGAGACAGAGACAGAGACAGAGACAGAGACAGAGACAGAGACAGAGACAGAGACAGAGACAGAGGCAGAGGCAGAGGCAGAGGCAGAGGCAGAGGCAGAGGCAGAGGCAGAGGCAGAGGCAGAGGCAGAGGCAGAGGCAGAGGCAGAGGCAGAGGCAGAGGCAGAGGCAGAGGCAGAGGCAGAGGCAGAGGCAGAGGCAGAGGCAGAGGCAGAGGCAGAGGCAGAGGCAGAGGCAGAGGCAGAGGCAGAGGCAGAGGCAGAGGCAGAGGCAGAGGCAGAGGCCGAGGCAGAGGCAGAGGCAGAGGCAGAGGCAGAGGCAGAGGCAGAGGCAGAGGCAGAGGCAGAGGCAGAGGCAGAGGCAGAGGCAGAGACAGAGACAGAGACAGAGACAGAGACAGAGACAGAGACAGAGACAGAGACAGAGACAGAGACAGAGACAGAGACAGAGACAGAGACAGAGACAAAGACAAAGACAAAGACAAA
The DNA here is from genome assembly GCA_950108535.1 of Agriphila straminella. Taxonomy (NCBI): domain Eukaryota; kingdom Metazoa; phylum Arthropoda; class Insecta; order Lepidoptera; family Crambidae; genus Agriphila; species Agriphila straminella. The sequence goes on along the minus strand of OX467324.1, from coordinate 8,115,074 downwards.
GACAAAGACAAAGACAAAGACAAAGACAAAGACAAAGACAAAGACAAAGACAAAGACAAAGACAAAGACAAAGACAAAGACAAAGACAAAGACAAAGACAAAGACAAAGACAAAGACAAAGACAAAGACAAAGACAAAGACAAAGACAAAGACAAAGACAAAGACAAAGACAAAGACAAAGACAAAGACAAAGACAAAGACAAAGACAAAGACAAAGAAGACAAACTGAACAACTCTCATTATAGGACCAACCCCGAAATCACGAAAAAAAAATCAGCTGTTCCATTCAAAATGAATCTTATCATTTTATGAAAAAAAAATTGTTTGACCAAGGAGTTTTGCATAGCTTGAACTGAAATGAAATACCGCTAATTTCGTTGTTGTTTTTTTTTTCAGTAAAAAGTTTCGTCAGTTTATAAATAAGAAAAAAGATTGGTTCACTAAGGAGTTTATGAAAAAAGTCCGGTCGGTGATAGCATAGATATAGTATATTAAAAGGGGTCGTCGCCAAGGGTCTGACATGCTTTGATGGAGCGAGATCGTCTTATTGAGATTCCTATAGGAGGAAATAGAGAAGAGTGTCATGTTTTCTCTCTATCACCGACCGGACTTTATTTCATGGTCGGGTTATTGGTACAGTTCAACTAGGCCAAACAAACAAGTGGGGTTATATCAAGAATGCCAAAGAAATTAAAGGTTTTGTGGATTACTACCTAATTGATACCTAAGATTTATTATAAATATGTTGTGTTTGTGTCTAGCATACAAAATGGTGGGGTGTTCGATATTTGGCTGCAAAAGCAACAATCAAAGAAAATAAGCGGGTGTTACATTTCATGCGTAAGTACACTGTTTTCTATATTTTGATCACGTATTTCCTTCTCAAATCTCACAGGAACCAAGTTTCTGAGCTAAATCATTAGTTATATCATGAAATACCTGATAAATAGGAAAAATCTATTTTTTTTTTCTAAAAATAACGTAAACATTTGACATGCAAACCGGCAAAATTGCGTACATCTACGTAATAGTAGAAGTCAGATTAGCTTTGACGTCCACTAAAATCAGTAGGTTTATAATTCGATTTCCGGATGCCTACTATATAGAAAATTTTCCCCAAAAATTACCCCATATTTCAGGGAATTTCAAGCGATTTGATTTTTCCAGATTTCCGACGGAAGATAAAACTCGTGAAAAATGGATCTAGAAGCAACTGGAAAAAAGAATTGGGTGCCACACACGAATTTGTTCGAAACATTTTGAAAAAAATTGTTTCCGAAAAACAGAAAAACTAACGTTAATAAAAAAAGTTCTGTATTCCAACGTTCAATAAAGAATTTACCTGTTTTAATTTTAAAGTTTATCATTTTTTTCCATTAACCACACAATCTCAAATCAACTACCTGAGCGAACCCCGGCTAGTTTACTCTATGTATACGTATGTTACAGTACGGAATCCGTTAATCTGCAGATAATTTTTTCTTAAAGTAGACGATTTCCGTACTTTAACTAGTAATCTGCACATTAACGGATGCTACACCGTTAAGGGTACTTTTTCTGATCATGGCAACCCCATATTTTGACGTCATAATATATCTATCCCTTACACCCGGTCGCTCGGTAGCGCATCTACCCCTTTTAATATACTATATCTATGGTCGTCGCCCTATGTCGCCATTTTCAAAAATTAAGTCATAGACTTTTAACCATAGACATAGATTTTTTTTCTTTGACTTTAACTAATATATTTATTTGAAAATACGTAAAATAAAATAATGGTAGCGTAGGTACCACGCAGAGTGTTGATCTTAGGTATCAAACCCTAAGTGATTACATTTTCTTTGGCGTAGTACCTTATAAAATTAATAAGTAATACAAATAACGGTTGTCATGGAAATGCCATAGCAACTGTTGTTAAGTCAAATATTTATAAGACAAGTTGACACTGAATTCGGTATTGTTTATTTTTGATCAAGCAAATAGTAATATTATTTTCAAATAAATTGTAGGTAGAACAAGAAAATTAATAGGTAGAGGAAGTGTTCGTGAATAATCCAGGTAAAATTTTGAAAATTTCAGTTTTTTTCATTGAGTACCTAGGTACATAGCTATAGCCTGTACACCTACCTATCTACTTCATTAAGGCTGGCCACATACAGACGTAATCCCGATTCGTAATTCCGTACGTACGTGATTCCGTACGTACCACCACACACAGACGTTTTTTTTCGTTCGGAATCACGGCTCAGTCAGACGCTAACCTTTGATGAGGAAACATTGAGCGAAGATGAAATATTTTTCTAAAAATAAACAAAAACTACATAATTATAGACTATTTATTATAGACTATTTATTATTTATTTATATTACGCACAGATCAATTCTAAAGACAAAGACAAAGACAGAGACAGAGACAGAGACAGAGACAGAGACAGAGACAGAGACAGAGACAGAGACAGAGACAGAGACAGAGACAGAGACAGAGACAGAGACAGAGACAGAGACAGAGACAGAGACAGAGACAGAGACAGAGACAGAGACAGAGACAGAGACAGAGACAGAGACAGAGACAGAGACAGAGGCAGAGGCAGAGGCAGAGGCAGAGGCAGAGGCAGAGGCAGAGGCAGAGGCAGAGGCAGAGGCAGAGGCAGAGGCAGAGGCAGAGGCAGAGGCAGAGGCAGAGGCAGAGGCAGAGGCAAAGAGTCAAAGAGTCAAAGAGTCAAAGAGTCAAAGAGTCAAAGAGTCAAAGAGTCAAAGAGTCAAAGAGTCAAAGAGTCAAAGAGTCAAAGAGTCAAAGAGTCAAAGAGTCAAAGAGTCAAAGAGTCAAAGAGTCAAAGAGTCAAAGAGTCAAAGAGTCAAAGAGTCAAAGAGTCAAAGAGTCAAAGAGTCAAAGAGTCAAAGAGTCAAAGAGTCAAAGAGTCAAAGAGTCAAAGAGTCAAAGAGTCAAAGAGTCAAAGAGTCAAAGAGTCAAAGAGTCAAAGAGTCAAAGAGTCAAAGAGTCAAAGAGTCAAAGAGTCAAAGAGTCAAAGAGTCAAAGAGTCAAAGAGTCAAAGAGTCAAAGAGTCAAAGAGTCAAAGACAAAGAGTCAAAGACAAAGAGTCAAAGACAAAGAGTCAAAGACAAAGAGTCAAAGAGTCAAAGAGTCAAAGAGTCAAAGAGTCAAAGAGTCAAAGAGTCAAAGAGTCAAAGACAAAGAGTCAAAGACAAAGAGTCAAAGAGTCAAAGACAAAGAGTCAAAGAGTCAAAGACAAAGAGTCAAAGAGTCAAAGACAAAGAGTCAAAGAGTCAAAGACAAAGAGTCAAAGAGTCAAAGAGTCAAAGAGTCAAAGAGTCAAAGAGTCAAAGAGTCAAAGAGTCAAAGAGTCAAAGAGTCAAAGAGTCAAAGAGTCAAAGAGTCAAAGAGTCAAAGAGTCAAAGAGTCAAAGAGTCAAAGAGTCAAAGAGTCAAAGAGTCAAAGAGTCAAAGAGTCAAAGAGTCAAAGAGTCAAAGAGTCAAAGAGTCAAAGAGTCAAAGAGTCAAAGAGTCAAACAGTCAAAGAGTCAAAGAGTCAAAGAGTCAAAGACAAAGAGTCAAAGACAAAGAGTCAAAGACAAAGAGTCAAAGAGTCAAAGAGTCAAAGAGTCAAAGAGTCAAAGAGTCAAAGAGTCAAAGAGTCAAAGAGTCAAAGAGTCAAAGAGTCAAAGACAAAGAGTCAAAGACAAAGAGTCAAAGAGTCAAAGACAAAGAGTCAAAGAGTCAAAGACAAAGAGTCAAAGAGTCAAAGACAAAGAGTCAAAGAGTCAAAGACAAAGAGTCAAAGAGTCAAAGACAAAGAGTCAAAGAGTCAAAGACAAAGAGTCAAAGACAAAGAGTCAAAGACAAAGAGTCAAAGACAAAGAGTCAAAGAGTCAAAGACAAAGAGTCAAAGACAAAGAGTCAAAGACAAAGAGTCAAAGACAAAGAGTCAAAGACAAAGAGTCAAAGACAAAGAGTCAAAGACAAAGAGTCAAAGACAAAGAGTCAAAGAGTCAAAGAGTCAAAGAGTCAAAGAGTCAAAGACAAAGAGTCAAAGAGTCAAAGAGTCAAAGACAAAGAGTCAAAGAGTCAAAGAGTCAAAGACAAAGAGTCAAAGAGTCAAAGAGTCAAAGACAAAGAGTCAAAGACAAAGAGTCAAAGAGTCAAAGACAAAGAGTCAAAGACAAAGAGTCAAAGAGTCAAAGAGTCAAAGACAAAGAGTCAAAGACAAAGAGTCAAAGACAAAGAGTCAAAGACAAAGAGTCAAAGACAAAGAGTCAAAGAGTCAAAGAGTCAAAGACAAAGAGTCAAAGACAAAGAGTCAAAGACAAAGAGTCAAAGACAAAGAGTCAAAGACAAAGAGTCAAAGAGTCAAAGACAAAGAGTCAAAGACAAAGAGTCAAAGAGTCAAAGACAAAGAGTCAAAGACAAAGAGTCAAAGAGTCAAAGAGTCAAAGAGTCAAAGAGTCAAAGAGTCAAAGAGTCAAAGAGTCAAAGAGTCAAAGAGTCAAAGAGTCAAACAGTCAAAGAGTCAAAGAGTCAAAGAGTCAAAGACAAAGAGTCAAAGACAAAGAGTCAAAGAGTCAAAGACAAAGAGTCAAAGAGTCAAAGAGTCAAAGAGTCAAAGAGTCAAAGAGTCAAAGAGTCAAAGAGTCAAAGAGTCAAAGACAAAGAGTCAAAGACAAAGAGTCAAAGAGTCAAAGACAAAGAGTCAAAGAGTCAAAGACAAAGAGTCAAAGAGTCAAAGACAAAGAGTCAAAGAGTCAAAGACAAAGAGTCAAAGAGTCAAAGACAAAGAGTCAAAGAGTCAAAGACAAAGAGTCAAAGACAAAGAGTCAAAGACAAAGAGTCAAAGACAAAGAGTCAAAGAGTCAAAGAGTCAAAGACAAAGAGTCAAAGACAAAGAGTCAAAGACAAAGAGTCAAAGACAAAGAGTCAAAGAGTCAAAGACAAAGAGTCAAAGAGTCAAAGACAAAGAGTCAAAGAGTCAAAGAGTCAAAGAGTCAAAGAGTCAAAGACAAAGAGTCAAAGAGTCAAAGAGTCAAAGACAAAGAGTCAAAGAGTCAAAGACAAAGAGTCAAAGAGTCAAAGAGTCAAAGACAAAGAGTCAAAGACAAAGAGTCAAAGAGTCAAAGACAAAGAGTCAAAGACAAAGAGTCAAAGAGTCAAAGAGTCAAAGACAAAGAGTCAAAGACAAAGAGTCAAAGACAAAGAGTCAAAGACAAAGAGTCAAAGACAAAGAGTCAAAGAGTCAAAGACAAAGAGTCAAAGACAAAGAGTCAAAGAGTCAAAGACAAAGAGTCAAAGAGTCAAAGACAAAGAGTCAAAGACAAAGAGTCAAAGAGTCAAAGACAAAGAGTCAAAGACAAAGAGTCAAAGACAAAGAGTCAAAGACAAAGAGTCAAAGACAAAGAGTCAAAGACAAAGAGTCAAAGACAAAGAGTCAAAGACAAAGAGTCAAAGACAAAGAGTCAAAGACAAAGAGTCAAAGACAAAGAGTCAAAGACAAAGAGTCAAAGACAAAGAGTCAAAGACAAAGAGTCAAAGAGTCAAAGGCAAAGAGTCAAAGACAAAGAGTCAAAGACAAAGAGTCAAAGACAAAGAGTCAAAGACAAAGAGTCAAAGACAAAGAGTCAAAGACAAAGAGTCAAAGACAAAGAGTCAAAGACAAAGAGTCAAAGACAAAGAGTCAAAGACAAAGACAAAAATAAACTGAACAACTCTCATTATAGGACCAACCCCGAAATCACGAAAAAAAAATCAGCTGTTCCATTCAAAATGAATCTTATCATTTTATGAAAAAAAAATTGTTTGACCAAGGAGTTTTGCATAGCTTGGTTCACTAAGGAGTTTATGAAAAAAGTCCGGTCGGTGATAGCATAGATATAGTATATTAAAAGGGGTCGTCGCCAAGGGTCTGACATGCTTTGATGGAGCGAGATCGTCTTATTGAGATTCCTATAGGAGGAAATAGAGAAGAGTGTCATGTTTTCTCTCTATCACCGACCGGACTTTATTTCATGGTCGGGTTATTGGTACAGTTCAACTAGGCCAAACAAACAAGTGGGGTTATATCAAGAATGCCAAAGAAATTAAAGGTTTTGTGGATTACTACCTAATTGATACCTAAGATTTATTATAAATATGTTGTGTTTGTGTCTAGCATACAAAATGGTGGGGTGTTCGATATTTGGCTGCAAAAGCAACAATCAAAGAAAATAAGCGGGTGTTACATTTCATGCGTAAGTACACTGTTTTCTATATTTTGATCACGTATTTCCTTCTCAAATCTCACAGGAACCAAGTTTCTGAGCTAAATCATTAGTTATATCATGAAATACCTGATAAATAGGAAAAATCTATTTTTTTTTTCTAAAAATAACGTAAACATTTGACATGCAAACCGGCAAAATTGCGTACATCTACGTAATAGTAGAAGTCAGATTAGCTTTGACGTCCACTAAAATCAGTAGGTTTATAATTCGATTTCCGGATGCCTACTATATAGAAAATTTTCCCCAAAAATTACCCCATATTTCAGGGAATTTCAAGCGATTTGATTTTTCCAGATTTCCGACGGAAGATAAAACTCGTGAAAAATGGATCTAGAAGCAACTGGAAAAAAGAATTGGGTGCCACACACGAATTTGTTCGAAACATTTTGAAAAAAATTGTTTCCGAAAAACAGAAAAACTAACGTTAATAAAAAAAGTTCTGTATTCCAACGTTCAATAAAGAATTTACCTGTTTTAATTTTAAAGTTTATCATTTTTTTCCATTAACCACACAATCTCAAATCAACTACCTGAGCGAACCCCGGCTAGTTTACTCTATGTATACGTATGTTACAGTACGGAATCCGTTAATCTGCAGATAATTTTTTCTTAAAGTAGACGATTTCCGTACTTTAACTAGTAATCTGCACATTAACGGATGCTACACCGTTAAGGGTACTTTTTCTGATCATGGCAACCCCATATTTTGACGTCATAATATATCTATCCCTTACACCCGGTCGCTCGGTAGCGCATCTACCCCTTTTAATATACTATATCTATGGTCGTCGCCCTATGTCGCCATTTTCAAAAATTAAGTCATAGACTTTTAACCATAGACATAGATTTTTTTTCTTTGACTTTAACTAATATATTTATTTGAAAATACGTAAAATAAAATAATGGTAGCGTAGGTACCACGCAGAGTGTTGATCCTAGGTATCAAACCCTAAGTGATTACATTTTCTTTGGCGTAGTACCTTATAAAATTAATAAGTAATACAAATAACGGTTGTCATGGAAATGCCATAGCAACTGTTGTTAAGTCAAATATTTATAAGACAAGTTGACACTGAATTCGGTATTGTTTATTTTTGATCAAGCAAATAGTAATATTATTTTCAAATAAATTGTAGGTAGAACAAGAAAATTAATAGGTAGAGGAAGTGTTCGTGAATAATCCAGGTAAAATTTTGAAAATTTCAGTTTTTTTCATTGAGTACCTAGGTACATAGCTATAGCCTGTACACCTACCTATCTACTTCATTAAGGCTGGCCACATACAGACGTAATCCCGATTCGTAATTCCGTACGTACGTGATTCCGTACGTACCACCACACACAGACGTTTTTTTTCGTTCGGAATCACGGCTCAGTCAGACGCTAACCTTTGATGAGGAAACATTGAGCGAAGATGAAATATTTTTCTAAAAATAAACAAAAACTACATAATTATAGACTATTTATTATAGACTATTTATTATTTATATTACGCACAGATCAATTCTAAAGACAAAGACAAAGACAAAGACAGAGACAGAGACAGAGACAGAGACAGAGACAGAGACAGAGACAGAGACAGAGACAGAGACAGAGACAGAGACAGAGACAGAGACAGAGACAGAGACAGAGACAGAGACAGAGACAGAGACAGAGACAGAGACAGAGACAGAGACAGAGACAGAGACAGAGACAGAGACAGAGACAGAGACAGAGACAGAGACAGAGACAGAGGCAGAGGCAGAGACAGAGGCAGAGGCAGAGGCAGAGGCAGAGGCAGAGGCAGAGGCAGAGGCAGAGGCAGAGGCAGAGGCAGAGGCAGAGGCAGAGGCAGAGGCAGAGGCAGAGGCAGAGGCAGAGGCAGAGGCAGAGGCAGAGGCAGAGGCAGAGGCAGAGGCAGAGGCAGAGGCAGAGGCAGAGGCAGAGGCAGAGGCAGAGGCAGAGGCAGAGGCAGAGGCAGAGGCAGAGACAGAGACAGAGACAGAGACAGAGACAGAGACAGAGACAGAGACAGAGACAAAGACAAAGACAAAGACAAAGACAAAGACAAAGACAAAGACAAAGACAAAGACAAAGACAAAGACAAAGACAAAGACAAAGACAAAGACAAAGACAAAGACAAAGACAAAGACAAAGACAAAGACAAAGACAAAGACAAAGACAAAGACAAAGACAAAGACAAAGACAAAGACAAAGACAAAGACAAAGACAAAGACAAAGACAAAGACAAAGACAAAGACAAAGACAAAGACAAAGACAAAGACAAAGACAAAGACAAAGACAAAGACAAAGACAAAGACAAAGACAAAGACAAAGACAAAGAAGACAAACTGAACAACTCTCATTATAGGACCAACCCCGAAATCACGAAAAAAAAATCAGCTGTTCCATTCAAAATGAATCTTATCATTTTATGAAAAAAAAATTGTTTGACCAAGGAGTTTTGCATAGCTTGAACTGAAATGAAATACCGCTAATTTCGTTGTTGTTTTTTTTTTCAGTAAAAAGTTTCGTCAGTTTATAAATAAGAAAAAAGATTGGTTCACTAAGGAGTTTATGAAAAAAGTCCGGTCGGTGATAGCATAGATATAGTATATTAAAAGGGGTCGTCGCCAAGGGTCTGACATGCTTTGATGGAGCGAGATCGTCTTATTGAGATTCCTATAGGAGGAAATAGAGAAGAGTGTCATGTTTTCTCTCTATCACCGACCGGACTTTATTTCATGGTCGGGTTATTGGTACAGTTCAACTAGGCCAAACAAACAAGTGGGGTTATATCAAGAATGCCAAAGAAATTAAAGGTTTTGTGGATTACTACCTAATTGATACCTAAGATTTATTATAAATATGTTGTGTTTGTGTCTAGCATACAAAATGGTGGGGTGTTCGATATTTGGCTGCAAAAGCAACAATCAAAGAAAATAAGCGGGTGTTACATTTCATGCGTAAGTACACTGTTTTCTATATTTTGATCACGTATTTCCTTCTCAAATCTCACAGGAACCAAGTTTCTGAGCTAAATCATTAGTTATATCATGAAATACCTGATAAATAGGAAAAATCAATTTTTTTTTTTCTAAAAATAACGTAAACATTTGACATGCAAACCGGCAAAATTGCGTACATCTACGTAATAGTAGAAGTCAGATTAGCTTTGACGTCCACTAAAATCAGTAGGTTTATAATTCGATTTCCGGATGCCTACTATATAGAAAATTTTTCCCAAAAATTACCCCATATTTCAGGGAATTTCAAGCGATTTGATTTTTCCAGATTTCCGACGGAAGATAAAACTCGTGAAAAATGGATCTAGAAGCAACTGGAAAAAAGAATTGGGTGCCACACACGAATTTGTTCGAAACATTTTGAAAAAAATTGTTTCCGAAAAACAGAAAAACTAACGTTAATAAAAAAAGTTCTGTATTCCAACGTTCAATAAAGAATTTACCTGTTTTAATTTTAAAGTTTATCATTTTTTTCCATTAACCACACAATCTCAAATCAACTACCTGAGCGAACCCCGGCTAGTTTACTCTATGTATACGTATGTTACAGTACGGAATCCGTTAATCTGCAGATAATTTTTTCTTAAAGTAGACGATTTCCGTACTTTAACTAGTAATCTGCACATTAACGGATGCTACACCGTTAAGGGTACTTTTTCTGATCATGGCAACCCCATATTTTGACGTCATAATATATCTATCCCTTACACCCGGTCGCTCGGTAGCGCATCTACCCCTTTTAATATACTATATCTATGGTCGTCGCCCTATGTCGCCATTTTCAAAAATTAAGTCATAGACTTTTAACCATAGACATAGATTTTTTTTCTTTGACTTTAACTAATATATTTATTTGAAAATACGTAAAATAAAATAATGGTAGCGTAGGTACCACGCAGAGTGTTGATCTTAGGTATCAAACCCTAAGTGATTACATTTTCTTTGGCGTAGTACCTTATAAAATTAATAAGTAATACAAATAACGGTTGTCATGGAAATGCCATAGCAACTGTTGTTAAGTCAAATATTTATAAGACAAGTTGACACTGAATTCGGTATTGTTTATTTTTGATCAAGCAAATAGTAATATTATTTTCAAATAAATTGTAGGTAGAACAAGAAAATTAATAGGTAGAGGAAGTGTTCGTGAATAATCCAGGTAAAATTTTGAAAATTTCAGTTTTTTTCATTGAGTACCTAGGTACATAGCTATAGCCTGTACACCTACCTATCTACTTCATTAAGGCTGGCCACATACAGACGTAATCCCGATTCGTAATTCCGTACGTACGTGATTCCGTACGTACCACCACACACAGACGTTTTTTTTCGTTCGGAATCACGGCTCAGTCAGACGCTAACCTTTGATGAGGAAACATTGAGCGAAGATGAAATATTTTTCTAAAAATAAACAAAAACTACATAATTATAGACTATTTATTATAGACTATTTATTATTTATATTACGCACAGATCAATTCTAAAGACAAAGACAAAGACAGAGACAGAGACAGAGACAGAGACAGAGACAGAGACAGAGACAGAGACAGAGACAGAGACAGAGACAGAGACAGAGACAGAGACAGAGACAGAGACAGAGACAGAGACAGAGACAGAGGCAGAGGCAGAGGCAGAGGCAGAGGCAGAGGCAGAGGCAGAGGCAGAGGCAGAGGCAGAGGCAGAGGCAGAGGCAGAGGCAGAGGCAGAGGCAGAGGCAGAGGCAGAGGCAGAGGCAGAGGCAGAGGCAGAGGCAGAGGCAGAGGCAAAGAGTCAAAGAGTCAAAGAGTCAAAGAGTCAAAGAGTCAAAGAGTCAAAGAGTCAAAGAGTCAAAGAGTCAAAGAGTCAAAGAGTCAAAGAGTCAAAGAGTCAAAGAGTCAAAGAGTCAAAGAGTCAAAGAGTCAAAGAGTCAAAGAGTCAAAGAGTCAAAGAGTCAAAGAGTCAAAGAGTCAAAGAGTCAAAGAGTCAAAGAGTCAAAGAGTCAAAGAGTCAAAGAGTCAAAGAGTCAAAGAGTCAAAGAGTCAAAGAGTCAAAGAGTCAAAGAGTCAAAGAGTCAAAGACAAAGAGTCAAAGAGTCAAAGACAAAGAGTCAAAGAGTCAAAGACAAAGAGTCAAAGACAAAGAGTCAAAGACAAAGAGTCAAAGACAAAGAGTCAAAGACAAAGAGTCAAAGAGTCAAAGAGTCAAAGACAAAGAGTCAAAGACAAAGAGTCAAAGACAAAGAGTCAAAGACAAAGAGTCAAAGAGTCAAAGAGTCAAAGACAAAGAGTCAAAGACAAAGAGTCAAAGACAAAGAGTCAAAGACAAAGAGTCAAAGAGTCAAAGACAAAGAGTCAAAGAGTCAAAGACAAAGAGTCAAAGAGTCAAAGAGTCAAAGAGTCAAAGACAAAGAGTCAAAGAGTCAAAGAGTCAAAGACAAAGAGTCAAAGAGTCAAAGACAAAGAGTCAAAGAGTCAAAGAGTCAAAGACAAAGAGTCAAAGACAAAGAGTCAAAGAGTCAAAGACAAAGAGTCAAAGACAAAGAGTCAAAGAGTCAAAGAGTCAAAGACAAAGAGTCAAAGACAAAGAGTCAAAGACAAAGAGTCAAAGACAAAGAGTCAAAGACAAAGAGTCAAAGAGTCAAAGAGTCAAAGACAAAGAGTCAAAGACAAAGAGTCAAAGAGTCAAAGACAAAGAGTCAAAGAGTCAAAGACAAAGAGTCAAAGACAAAGAGTCAAAGAGTCAAAGACAAAGAGTCAAAGACAAAGAGTCAAAGACAAAGAGTCAAAGACAAAGAGTCAAAGACAAAGAGTCAAAGACAAAGAGTCAAAGACAAAGAGTCAAAGACAAAGAGTCAAAGACAAAGAGTCAAAGACAAAGAGTCAAAGACAAAGAGTCAAAGACAAAGAGTCAAAGACAAAGAGTCAAAGACAAAGAGTCAAAGGCAAAGAGTCAAAGACAAAGAGTCAAAGACAAAGAGTCAAAGACAAAGAGTCAAAGACAAAGAGTCAAAGACAAAGAGTCAAAGACAAAGACAAAAATAAACTGAACAACTCTCATTATAGGACCAACCCCGAAATCACGAAAAAAAAATCAGCTGTTCCATTCAAAATGAATCTTATCATTTTATGAAAAAAAAATTGTTTGACCAAGGAGTTTTGCATAGCTTGGTTCACTAAGGAGTTTATGAAAAAAGTCCGGTCGGTGATAGCATAGATATAGTATATTAAAAGGGGTCGTCGCCAAGGGTCTGACATGCTTTGATGGAGCGAGATCGTCTTATTGAGATTCCTATAGGAGGAAATAGAGAAGAGTGTCATGTTTTCTCTCTATCACCGACCGGACTTTATTTCATGGTCGGGTTATTGGTACAGTTCAACTAGGCCAAACAAACAAGTGGGGTTATATCAAGAATGCCAAAGAAATTAAAGGTTTTGTGGATTACTACCTAATTGATACCTAAGATTTATTATAAATATGTTGTGTTTGTGTCTAGCATACAAAATGGTGGGGTGTTCGATATTTGGCTGCAAAAGCAACAATCAAAGAAAATAAGCGGGTGTTACATTTCATGCGTAAGTACACTGTTTTCTATATTTTGATCACGTATTTCCTTCTCAAATCTCACAGGAACCAAGTTTCTGAGCTAAATCATTAGTTATATCATGAAATACCTGATAAATAGGAAAAATCTATTTTTTTTTTTCTAAAAATAACGTAAACATTTGACATGCAAACCGGCAAAATTGCGTACATCTACGTAATAGTAGAAGTCAGATTAGCTTTGACGTCCACTAAAATCAGTAGGTTTATAATTCGATTTCCGGATGCCTACTATATAGAAAATTTTCCCCAAAAATTACCCCATATTTCAGGGAATTTCAAGCGATTTGATTTTTCCAGATTTCCGACGGAAGATAAAACTCGTGAAAAATGGATCTAGAAGCAACTGGAAAAAAGAATTGGGTGCCACACACGAATTTGTTCGAAACATTTTGAAAAAAATTGTTTCCGAAAAACAGAAAAACTAACGTTAATAAAAAAAGTTCTGTATTCCAACGTTCAATAAAGAATTTACCTGTTTTAATTTTAAAGTTTATCATTTTTTTCCATTAACCACACAATCTCAAATCAACTACCTGAGCGAACCCCGGCTAGTTTACTCTATGTATACGTATGTTACAGTACGGAATCCGTTAATCTGCAGATAATTTTTTCTTAAAGTAGACGATTTCCGTACTTTAACTAGTAATCTGCACATTAACGGATGCTACACCGTTAAGGGTACTTTTTCTGATCATGGCAACCCCATATTTTGACGTCATAATATATCTATCCCTTACACCCGGTCGCTCGGTAGCGCATCTACCCCTTTTAATATACTATATCTATGGTCGTCGCCCTATGTCGCCATTTTCAAAAATTAAGTCATAGACTTTTAACCATAGACATAGATTTTTTTTCTTTGACTTTAACTAATATATTTATTTGAAAATACGTAAAATAAAATAATGGTAGCGTAGGTACCACGCAGAGTGTTGATCCTAGGTATCAAACCCTAAGTGATTACATTTTCTTTGGCGTAGTACCTTATAAAATTAATAAGTAATACAAATAACGGTTGTCATGGAAATGCCATAGCAACTGTTGTTAAGTCAAATATTTATAAGACAAGTTGACACTGAATTCGGTATTGTTTATTTTTGATCAAGCAAATAGTAATATTATTTTCAAATAAATTGTAGGTAGAACAAGAAAATTAATAGGTAGAGGAAGTGTTCGTGAATAATCCAGGTAAAATTTTGAAAATTTCAGTTTTTTTCATTGAGTACCTAGGTACATAGCTATAGCCTGTACACCTACCTATCTACTTCATTAAGGCTGGCCACATACAGACGTAATCCCGATTCGTAATTCCGTACGTACGTGATTCCGTACGTACCACCACACACAGACGTTTTTTTTCGTTCGGAATCACGGCTCAGTCAGACGCTAACCTTTGATGAGGAAACATTGAGCGAAGATGAAATATTTTTCTAAAAATAAACAAAAACTACATAATTATAGACTATTTATTATAGACTATTTATTATTTATATTACGCACAGATCAATTCTAAAGACAAAGACAAAGACAAAGACAGAGACAGAGACAGAGACAGAGACAGAGACAGAGACAGAGACAGAGACAGAGACAGAGACAGAGACAGAGACAGAGACAGAGACAGAGACAGAGACAGAGACAGAGACAGAGACAGAGACAGAGACAGAGACAGAGACAGAGACAGAGACAGAGACAGAGACAGAGGCAGAGGCAGAGGCAGAGGCAGAGGCAGAGGCAGAGGCAGAGGCAGAGGCAGAGGCAGAGGCAGAGGCAGAGGCAGAGGCAGAGGCAGAGGCAGAGGCAGAGGCAGAGGCAGAGGCAGAGGCAGAGGCAGAGGCAGAGGCAGAGGCAGAGGCAGAGGCAGAGGCAGAGGCAGAGGCAGAGGCAGAGGCAGAGGCAGAGGCAGAGGCAGAGGCAGAGGCAGAGGCAGAGGCAGAGGCAGAGGCAGAGGCAGAGGCAGAGGCAGAGGCAGAGACAGAGACAGAGACAGAGACAGAGACAGAGACAGAGACAGAGACAGAGACAGAGACAGAGACAGAGACAGAGACAGAGACAGAGACAAAGACAAAGACAAAGACAAAGACAAAGACAAAGACAAAGACAAAGACAAAGACAAAGACAAAGACAAAGACAAAGACAAAGACAAAGACAAAGACAAAGACAAAGACAAAGACAAAGACAAAGACAAAGACAAAGACAAAGACAAAGACAAAGACAAAGACAAAGACAAAGACAAAGACAAAGACAAAGACAAAGACAAAGACAAAGACAAAGACAAAGACAAAGACAAAGACAAAGACAAAGACAAAGACAAAGACAAAGACAAAGACAAAGAAGACAAACTGAACAACTCTCATTATAGGACCAACCCCGAAATCACGAAAAAAAAATCAGCTGTTCCATTCAAAATGAATCTTATCATTTTATGAAAAAAAAATTGTTTGACCAAGGAGTTTTGCATAGCTTGAACTGAAATGAAATACCGCTAATTTCGTTGTTGTTTTTTTTTTCAGTAAAAAGTTTCGTCAGTTTATAAATAAGAAAAAAGATTGGTTCACTAAGGAGTTTATGAAAAAAGTCCGGTCGGTGATAGCATAGATATAGTATATTAAAAGGGGTCGTCGCCAAGGGTCTGACATGCTTTGATGGAGCGAGATCGTCTTATTGAGATTCCTATAGGAGGAAATAGAGAAGAGTGTCATGTTTTCTCTCTATCACCGACCGGACTTTATTTCATGGTCGGGTTATTGGTACAGTTCAACTAGGCCAAACAAACAAGTGGGGTTATATCAAGAATGCCAAAGAAATTAAAGGTTTTGTGGATTACTACCTAATTGATACCTAAGATTTATTATAAATATGTTGTGTTTGTGTCTAGCATACAAAATGGTGGGGTGTTCGATATTTGGCTGCAAAAGCAACAATCAAAGAAAATAAGCGGGTGTTACATTTCATGCGTAAGTACACTGTTTTCTATATTTTGATCACGTATTTCCTTCTCAAATCTCACAGGAACCAAGTTTCTGAGCTAAATCATTAGTTATATCATGAAATACCTGATAAATAGGAAAAATCTATTTTTTTTTTCTAAAAATAACGTAAACATTTGACATGCAAACCGGCAAAATTGCGTACATCTACGTAATAGTAGAAGTCAGATTAGCTTTGACGTCCACTAAAATCAGTAGGTTTATAATTCGATTTCCGGATGCCTACTATATAGAAAATTTTCCCCAAAAATTACCCCATATTTCAGGGAATTTCAAGCGATTTGATTTTTCCAGATTTCCGACGGAAGATAAAACTCGTGAAAAATGGATCTAGAAGCAACTGGAAAAAAGAATTGGGTGCCACACACGAATTTGTTCGAAACATTTTGAAAAAAATTGTTTCCGAAAAACAGAAAAACTAACGTTAATAAAAAAAGTTCTGTATTCCAACGTTCAATAAAGAATTTACCTGTTTTAATTTTAAAGTTTATCATTTTTTTCCATTAACCACACAATCTCAAATCAACTACCTGAGCGAACCCCGGCTAGTTTACTCTATGTATACGTATGTTACAGTACGGAATCCGTTAATCTGCAGATAATTTTTTCTTAAAGTAGACGATTTCCGTACTTTAACTAGTAATCTGCACATTAACGGATGCTACACCGTTAAGGGTACTTTTTCTGATCATGGCAACCCCATATTTTGACGTCATAATATATCTATCCCTTACACCCGGTCGCTCGGTAGCGCATCTACCCCTTTTAATATACTATATCTATGGTCGTCGCCCTATGTCGCCATTTTCAAAAATTAAGTCATAGACTTTTAACCATAGACATAGATTTTTTTTCTTTGACTTTAACTAATATATTTATTTGAAAATACGTAAAATAAAATAATGGTAGCGTAGGTACCACGCAGAGTGTTGATCTTAGGTATCAAACCCTAAGTGATTACATTTTCTTTGGCGTAGTACCTTATAAAATTAATAAGTAATACAAATAACGGTTGTCATGGAAATGCCATAGCAACTGTTGTTAAGTCAAATATTTATAAGACAAGTTGACACTGAATTCGGTATTGTTTATTTTTGATCAAGCAAATAGTAATATTATTTTCAAATAAATTGTAGGTAGAACAAGAAAATTAATAGGTAGAGGAAGTGTTCGTGAATAATCCAGGTAAAATTTTGAAAATTTCAGTTTTTTTCATTGAGTACCTAGGTACATAGCTATAGCCTGTACACCTACCTATCTACTTCATTAAGGCTGGCCACATACAGACGTAATCCCGATTCGTAATTCCGTACGTACGTGATTCCGTACGTACCACCACACACAGACGTTTTTTTTCGTTCGGAATCACGGCTCAGTCAGACGCTAACCTTTGATGAGGAAACATTGAGCGAAGATGAAATATTTTTCTAAAAATAAACAAAAACTACATAATTATAGACTATTTATTATAGACTATTTATTATTTATTTATATTACGCACAGATCAATTCTAAAGACAAAGACAAAGACAGAGACAGAGACAGAGACAGAGACAGAGACAGAGACAGAGACAGAGACAGAGACAGAGACAGAGACAGAGACAGAGACAGAGACAGAGACAGAGACAGAGACAGAGACAGAGACAGAGACAGAGACAGAGACAGAGACAGAGACAGAGACAGAGACAGAGGCAGAGGCAGAGGCAGAGGCAGAGGCAGAGGCAGAGGCAGAGGCAGAGGCAGAGGCAGAGGCAGAGGCAGAGGCAGAGGCAGAGGCAGAGGCAGAGGCAAAGAGTCAAAGAGTCAAAGAGTCAAAGAGTCAAAGAGTCAAAGAGTCAAAGAGTCAAAGAGTCAAAGAGTCAAAGAGTCAAAGAGTCAAAGAGTCAAAGAGTCAAAGAGTCAAAGAGTCAAAGAGTCAAAGAGTCAAAGAGTCAAAGAGTCAAAGAGTCAAAGAGTCAAAGAGTCAAAGAGTCAAAGAGTCAAAGAGTCAAAGAGTCAAAGAGTCAAAGAGTCAAAGAGTCAAAGAGTCAAAGAGTCAAAGAGTCAAAGAGTCAAAGAGTCAAAGAGTCAAAGAGTCAAAGAGTCAAAGAGTCAAAGAGTCAAAGAGTCAAAGAGTCAAAGAGTCAAAGAGTCAAAGAGTCAAAGAGTCAAAGAGTCAAAGAGTCAAAGAGTCAAAGAGTCAAAGAGTCAAAGAGTCAAAGAGTCAAAGAGTCAAAGAGTCAAAGAGTCAAAGAGTCAAAGAGTCAAAGAGTCAAAGAGTCAAAGACAAAGAGTCAAAGACAAAGAGTCAAAGACAAAGAGTCAAAGACAAAGAGTCAAAGAGTCAAAGAGTCAAAGAGTCAAAGAGTCAAAGAGTCAAAGAGTCAAAGAGTCAAAGAGTCAAAGAGTCAAAGAGTCAAAGAGTCAAAGAGTCAAAGAGTCAAAGAGTCAAAGAGTCAAAGAGTCAAAGACAAAGAGTCAAAGACAAAGAGTCAAAGAGTCAAAGACAAAGAGTCAAAGAGTCAAAGACAAAGAGTCAAAGAGTCAAAGACAAAGAGTCAAAGAGTCAAAGACAAAGAGTCAAAGAGTCAAAGAGTCAAAGAGTCAAAGAGTCAAAGAGTCAAAGAGTCAAAGAGTCAAAGAGTCAAAGAGTCAAAGAGTCAAAGAGTCAAAGAGTCAAAGAGTCAAAGAGTCAAAGAGTCAAAGAGTCAAAGAGTCAAAGAGTCAAAGAGTCAAAGAGTCAAAGAGTCAAAGAGTCAAAGAGTCAAAGAGTCAAAGAGTCAAAGAGTCAAAGAGTCAAAGAGTCAAAGAGTCAAAGAGTCAAACAGTCAAAGAGTCAAAGAGTCAAAGAGTCAAAGACAAAGAGTCAAAGACAAAGAGTCAAAGACAAAGAGTCAAAGAGTCAAAGAGTCAAAGAGTCAAAGAGTCAAAGAGTCAAAGAGTCAAAGAGTCAAAGAGTCAAAGAGTCAAAGAGTCAAAGACAAAGAGTCAAAGACAAAGAGTCAAAGAGTCAAAGACAAAGAGTCAAAGAGTCAAAGACAAAGAGTCAAAGAGTCAAAGACAAAGAGTCAAAGAGTCAAAGACAAAGAGTCAAAGAGTCAAAGACAAAGAGTCAAAGAGTCAAAGACAAAGAGTCAAAGACAAAGAGTCAAAGACAAAGAGTCAAAGACAAAGAGTCAAAGAGTCAAAGACAAAGAGTCAAAGACAAAGAGTCAAAGACAAAGAGTCAAAGACAAAGAGTCAAAGACAAAGAGTCAAAGACAAAGAGTCAAAGACAAAGAGTCAAAGACAAAGAGTCAAAGAGTCAAAGAGTCAAAGAGTCAAAGAGTCAAAGAGTCAAAGACAAAGAGTCAAAGAGTCAAAGAGTCAAAGACAAAGAGTCAAAGAGTCAAAGAGTCAAAGACAAAGAGTCAAAGAGTCAAAGAGTCAAAGACAAAGAGTCAAAGACAAAGAGTCAAAGAGTCAAAGACAAAGAGTCAAAGACAAAGAGTCAAAGAGTCAAAGAGTCAAAGAGTCAAAGACAAAGAGTCAAAGACAAAGAGTCAAAGACAAAGAGTCAAAGACAAAGAGTCAAAGACAAAGAGTCAAAGAGTCAAAGAGTCAAAGACAAAGAGTCAAAGACAAAGAGTCAAAGACAAAGAGTCAAAGACAAAGAGTCAAAGACAAAGAGTCAAAGAGTCAAAGACAAAGAGTCAAAGACAAAGAGTCAAAGAGTCAAAGACAAAGAGTCAAAGACAAAGAGTCAAAGAGTCAAAGAGTCAAAGAGTCAAAGAGTCAAAGAGTCAAAGAGTCAAAGAGTCAAAGAGTCAAAGAGTCAAACAGTCAAAGAGTCAAAGAGTCAAAGAGTCAAAGACAAAGAGTCAAAGACAAAGAGTCAAAGAGTCAAAGACAAAGAGTCAAAGAGTCAAAGAGTCAAAGAGTCAAAGAGTCAAAGAGTCAAAGAGTCAAAGAGTCAAAGAGTCAAAGAGTCAAAGACAAAGAGTCAAAGACAAAGAGTCAAAGAGTCAAAGACAAAGAGTCAAAGAGTCAAAGACAAAGAGTCAAAGAGTCAAAGACAAAGAGTCAAAGAGTCAAAGACAAAGAGTCAAAGAGTCAAAGACAAAGAGTCAAAGAGTCAAAGACAAAGAGTCAAAGACAAAGAGTCAAAGACAAAGAGTCAAAGACAAAGAGTCAAAGAGTCAAAGAGTCAAAGACAAAGAGTCAAAGACAAAGAGTCAAAGACAAAGAGTCAAAGACAAAGAGTCAAAGAGTCAAAGACAAAGAGTCAAAGACAAAGAGTCAAAGAGTCAAAGAGTCAAAGAGTCAAAGAGTCAAAGACAAAGAGTCAAAGAGTCAAAGAGTCAAAGACAAAGAGTCAAAGAGTCAAAGACAAAGAGTCAAAGAGTCAAAGAGTCAAAGACAAAGAGTCAAAGACAAAGAGTCAAAGAGTCAAAGACAAAGAGTCAAAGACAAAGAGTCAAAGAGTCAAAGAGTCAAAGACAAAGAGTCAAAGAGTCAAAGACAAAGAGTCAAAGAGTCAAAGAGTCAAAGACAAAGAGTCAAAGACAAAGAGTCAAAGAGTCAAAGACAAAGAGTCAAAGACAAAGAGTCAAAGAGTCAAAGAGTCAAAGACAAAGAGTCAAAGACAAAGAGTCAAAGACAAAGAGTCAAAGACAAAGAGTCAAAGACAAAGAGTCAAAGAGTCAAAGACAAAGAGTCAAAGACAAAGAGTCAAAGAGTCAAAGACAAAGAGTCAAAGAGTCAAAGACAAAGAGTCAAAGACAAAGAGTCAAAGAGTCAAAGACAAAGAGTCAAAGACAAAGAGTCAAAGACAAAGAGTCAAAGACAAAGAGTCAAAGACAAAGAGTCAAAGACAAAGAGTCAAAGACAAAGAGTCAAAGACAAAGAGTCAAAGACAAAGAGTCAAAGACAAAGAGTCAAAGACAAAGAGTCAAAGACAAAGAGTCAAAGACAAAGAGTCAAAGACAAAGAGTCAAAGACAAAGAGTCAAAGACAAAGAGTCAAAGACAAAGAGTCAAAGGCAAAGAGTCAAAGACAAAGAGTCAAAGACAAAGAGTCAAAGACAAAGAGTCAAAGACAAAGAGTCAAAGACAAAGAGTCAAAGACAAAGAGTCAAAGACAAAGAGTCAAAGACAAAGACAAAAATAAACTGAACAACTCTCATTATAGGACCAACCCCGAAATCACGAAAAAAAAATCAGCTGTTCCATTCAAAATGAATCTTATCATTTTATGAAAAAAAAATTGTTTGACCAAGGAGTTTTGCATAGCTTGGTTCACTAAGGAGTTTATGAAAAAAGTCCGGTCGGTGATAGCATAGATATAGTATATTAAAAGGGGTCGTCGCCAAGGGTCTGACATGCTTTGATGGAGCGAGATCGTCTTATTGAGATTCCTATAGGAGGAAATAGAGAAGAGTGTCATGTTTTCTCTCTATCACCGACCGGACTTTATTTCATGGTCGGGTTATTGGTACAGTTCAACTAGGCCAAACAAACAAGTGGGGTTATATCAAGAATGCCAAAGAAATTAAAGGTTTTGTGGATTACTACCTAATTGATACCTAAGATTTATTATAAATATGTTGTGTTTGTGTCTAGCATACAAAATGGTGGGGTGTTCGATATTTGGCTGCAAAAGCAACAATCAAAGAAAATAAGCGGGTGTTACATTTCATGCGTAAGTACACTGTTTTCTATATTTTGATCACGTATTTCCTTCTCAAATCTCACAGGAACCAAGTTTCTGAGCTAAATCATTAGTTATATCATGAAATACCTGATAAATAGGAAAAATCTATTTTTTTTTTCTAAAAATAACGTAAACATTTGACATGCAAACCGGCAAAATTGCGTACATCTACGTAATAGTAGAAGTCAGATTAGCTTTGACGTCCACTAAAATCAGTAGGTTTATAATTCGATTTCCGGATGCCTACTATATAGAAAATTTTCCCCAAAAATTACCCCATATTTCAGGGAATTTCAAGCGATTTGATTTTTCCAGATTTCCGACGGAAGATAAAACTCGTGAAAAATGGATCTAGAAGCAACTGGAAAAAAGAATTGGGTGCCACACACGAATTTGTTCGAAACATTTTGAAAAAAATTGTTTCCGAAAAACAGAAAAACTAACGTTAATAAAAAAAGTTCTGTATTCCAACGTTCAATAAAGAATTTACCTGTTTTAATTTTAAAGTTTATCATTTTTTTCCATTAACCACACAATCTCAAATCAACTACCTGAGCGAACCCCGGCTAGTTTACTCTATGTATACGTATGTTACAGTACGGAATCCGTTAATCTGCAGATAATTTTTTCTTAAAGTAGACGATTTCCGTACTTTAACTAGTAATCTGCACATTAACGGATGCTACACCGTTAAGGGTACTTTTTCTGATCATGGCAACCCCATATTTTGACGTCATAATATATCTATCCCTTACACCCGGTCGCTCGGTAGCGCATCTACCCCTTTTAATATACTATATCTATGGTCGTCGCCCTATGTCGCCATTTTCAAAAATTAAGTCATAGACTTTTAACCATAGACATAGATTTTTTTTCTTTGACTTTAACTAATATATTTATTTGAAAATACGTAAAATAAAATAATGGTAGCGTAGGTACCACGCAGAGTGTTGATCCTAGGTATCAAACCCTAAGTGATTACATTTTCTTTGGCGTAGTACCTTATAAAATTAATAAGTAATACAAATAACGGTTGTCATGGAAATGCCATAGCAACTGTTGTTAAGTCAAATATTTATAAGACAAGTTGACACTGAATTCGGTATTGTTTATTTTTGATCAAGCAAATAGTAATATTATTTTCAAATAAATTGTAGGTAGAACAAGAAAATTAATAGGTAGAGGAAGTGTTCGTGAATAATCCAGGTAAAATTTTGAAAATTTCAGTTTTTTTCATTGAGTACCTAGGTACATAGCTATAGCCTGTACACCTACCTATCTACTTCATTAAGGCTGGCCACATACAGACGTAATCCCGATTCGTAATTCCGTACGTACGTGATTCCGTACGTACCACCACACACAGACGTTTTTTTTCGTTCGGAATCACGGCTCAGTCAGACGCTAACCTTTGATGAGGAAACATTGAGCGAAGATGAAATATTTTTCTAAAAATAAACAAAAACTACATAATTATAGACTATTTATTATAGACTATTTATTATTTATATTACGCACAGATCAATTCTAAAGACAAAGACAAAGACAGAGACAGAGACAGAGACAGAGACAGAGACAGAGACAGAGACAGAGACAGAGACAGAGACAGAGACAGAGACAGAGACAGAGACAGAGACAGAGACAGAGACAGAGACAGAGACAGAGACAGAGACAGAGACAGAGACAGAGACAGAGACAGAGACAGAGACAGAGACAGAGACAGAGACAGAGACAGAGACAGAGACAGAGACAGAGACAGAGACAGAGGCAGAGGCAGAGGCAGAGGCAGAGGCAGAGGCAGAGGCAGAGGCAGAGGCAGAGGCAGAGGCAGAGGCAGAGGCAGAGGCAGAGGCAGAGGCAGAGGCAGAGGCAGAGGCAGAGGCAGAGGCAGAGGCAGAGGCAGAGGCAGAGGCAGAGGCAGAGGCAGAGGCAGAGGCAGAGGCAGAGGCAGAGGCAGAGACAGAGACAGAGACAGAGACAGAGACAGAGACAGAGACAGAGACAGAGACAAAGACAGAGACAGAGACAAAGACAAAGACAAAGACAAAGACAAAGACAAAGACAAAGACAAAGACAAAGACAAAGACAAAGACAAAGACAAAGACAAAGACAAAGACAAAGACAAAGACAAAGACAAAGACAAAGACAAAGACAAAGACAAAGACAAAGACAAAGACAAAGACAAAGACAAAGACAAAGACAAAGACAAAGACAAAGACAAAGACAAAGACAAAGACAAAGACAAAGACAAAGACAAAGACAAAGACAAAGACAAAGACAAAGACAAAGACAAAGACAAAGACAAAGACAAAGACAAAGACAAAGACAAAGACAAAGACAAAGAAGACAAACTGAACAACTCTCATTATAGGACCAACCCCGAAATCACGAAAAAAAAATCAGCTGTTCCATTCAAAATGAATCTTATCATTTTATGAAAAAAAAATTGTTTGACCAAGGAGTTTTGCATAGCTTGAACTGAAATGAAATACCGCTAATTTCGTTGTTGTTTTTTTTTTCAGTAAAAAGTTTCGTCAGTTTATAAATAAGAAAAAAGATTGGTTCACTAAGGAGTTTATGAAAAAAGTCCGGTCGGTGATAGCATAGATATAGTATATTAAAAGGGGTCGTCGCCAAGGGTCTGACATGCTTTGATGGAGCGAGATCGTCTTATTGAGATTCCTATAGGAGGAAATAGAGAAGAGTGTCATGTTTTCTCTCTATCACCGACCGGACTTTATTTCATGGTCGGGTTATTGGTACAGTTCAACTAGGCCAAACAAACAAGTGGGGTTATATCAAGAATGCCAAAGAAATTAAAGGTTTTGTGGATTACTACCTAATTGATACCTAAGATTTATTATAAATATGTTGTGTTTGTGTCTAGCATACAAAATGGTGGGGTGTTCGATATTTGGCTGCAAAAGCAACAATCAAAGAAAATAAGCGGGTGTTACATTTCATGCGTAAGTACACTGTTTTCTATATTTTGATCACGTATTTCCTTCTCAAATCTCACAGGAACCAAGTTTCTGAGCTAAATCATTAGTTATATCATGAAATACCTGATAAATAGGAAAAATCAATTTTTTTTTTTCTAAAAATAACGTAAACATTTGACATGCAAACCGGCAAAATTGCGTACATCTACGTAATAGTAGAAGTCAGATTAGCTTTGACGTCCACTAAAATCAGTAGGTTTATAATTCGATTTCCGGATGCCTACTATATAGAAAATTTTTCCCAAAAATTACCCCATATTTCAGGGAATTTCAAGCGATTTGATTTTTCCAGATTTCCGACGGAAGATAAAACTCGTGAAAAATGGATCTAGAAGCAACTGGAAAAAAGAATTGGGTGCCACACACGAATTTGTTCGAAACATTTTGAAAAAAATTGTTTCCGAAAAACAGAAAAACTAACGTTAATAAAAAAAGTTCTGTATTCCAACGTTCAATAAAGAATTTACCTGTTTTAATTTTAAAGTTTATCATTTTTTTCCATTAACCACACAATCTCAAATCAACTACCTGAGCGAACCCCGGCTAGTTTACTCTATGTATACGTATGTTACAGTACGGAATCCGTTAATCTGCAGATAATTTTTTCTTAAAGTAGACGATTTCCGTACTTTAACTAGTAATCTGCACATTAACGGATGCTACACCGTTAAGGGTACTTTTTCTGATCATGGCAACCCCATATTTTGACGTCATAATATATCTATCCCTTACACCCGGTCGCTCGGTAGCGCATCTACCCCTTTTAATATACTATATCTATGGTCGTCGCCCTATGTCGCCATTTTCAAAAATTAAGTCATAGACTTTTAACCATAGACATAGATTTTTTTTCTTTGACTTTAACTAATATATTTATTTGAAAATACGTAAAATAAAATAATGGTAGCGTAGGTACCACGCAGAGTGTTGATCTTAGGTATCAAACCCTAAGTGATTACATTTTCTTTGGCGTAGTACCTTATAAAATTAATAAGTAATACAAATAACGGTTGTCATGGAAATGCCATAGCAACTGTTGTTAAGTCAAATATTTATAAGACAAGTTGACACTGAATTCGGTATTGTTTATTTTTGATCAAGCAAATAGTAATATTATTTTCAAATAAATTGTAGGTAGAACAAGAAAATTAATAGGTAGAGGAAGTGTTCGTGAATAATCCAGGTAAAATTTTGAAAATTTCAGTTTTTTTCATTGAGTACCTAGGTACATAGCTATAGCCTGTACACCTACCTATCTACTTCATTAAGGCTGGCCACATACAGACGTAATCCCGATTCGTAATTCCGTACGTACGTGATTCCGTACGTACCACCACACACAGACGTTTTTTTTCGTTCGGAATCACAATCACGGCTCAGTCAGACGCTAACCTTTGATGAGGAAACATTGAGCGAAGATGAAATATTTTTCTAAAAATAAACAAAAACTACATAATTATAGACTATTTATTATAGACTATTTATTATTTATATTACGCACAGATCAATTCTAAAGACAAAGACAAAGACAGAGACAGAGACAGAGACAGAGACAGAGACAGAGACAGAGACAGAGACAGAGACAGAGACAGAGACAGAGACAGAGACAGAGACAGAGACAGAGGCAGAGGCAGAGGCAGAGGCAGAGGCAGAGGCAGAGGCAGAGGCAGAGGCAGAGGCAGAGGCAGAGGCAGAGGCAGAGGCAGAGGCAGAGGCAGAGGCAGAGGCAGAGGCAGAGGCAGAGGCAGAGGCAGAGGCAGAGGCAGAGGCAGAGGCAGAGGCAGAGGCAGAGGCAGAGGCAAAGAGTCAAAGAGTCAAAGAGTCAAAGAGTCAAAGAGTCAAAGAGTCAAAGAGTCAAAGAGTCAAAGAGTCAAAGAGTCAAAGAGTCAAAGAGTCAAAGAGTCAAAGAGTCAAAGAGTCAAAGAGTCAAAGAGTCAAAGAGTCAAAGAGTCAAAGAGTCAAAGAGTCAAAGAGTCAAAGAGTCAAAGAGTCAAAGAGTCAAAGAGTCAAAGAGTCAAAGAGTCAAAGAGTCAAAGAGTCAAAGAGTCAAAGAGTCAAAGAGTCAAAGAGTCAAAGAGTCAAAGAGTCAAAGAGTCAAAGAGTCAAAGAGTCAAAGAGTCAAAGAGTCAAAGAGTCAAAGAGTCAAAGAGTCAAAGAGTCAAAGAGTCAAAGAGTCAAAGAGTCAAAGAGTCAAAGAGTCAAAGAGTCAAAGAGTCAAACAGTCAAAGAGTCAAAGAGTCAAAGAGTCAAAGACAAAGAGTCAAAGACAAAGAGTCAAAGACAAAGAGTCAAAGAGTCAAAGAGTCAAAGAGTCAAAGAGTCAAAGAGTCAAAGAGTCAAAGAGTCAAAGAGTCAAAGAGTCAAAGAGTCAAAGACAAAGAGTCAAAGACAAAGAGTCAAAGAGTCAAAGACAAAGAGTCAAAGAGTCAAAGACAAAGAGTCAAAGAGTCAAAGACAAAGAGTCAAAGAGTCAAAGACAAAGAGTCAAAGAGTCAAAGACAAAGAGTCAAAGAGTCAAAGACAAAGAGTCAAAGACAAAGAGTCAAAGACAAAGAGTCAAAGACAAAGAGTCAAAGAGTCAAAGACAAAGAGTCAAAGACAAAGAGTCAAAGACAAAGAGTCAAAGACAAAGAGTCAAAGACAAAGAGTCAAAGACAAAGAGTCAAAGACAAAGAGTCAAAGACAAAGAGTCAAAGACAAAGAGTCAAAGACAAAGAGTCAAAGACAAAGAGTCAAAGACAAAGAGTCAAAGACAAAGAGTCAAAGACAAAGAGTCAAAGACAAAGAGTCAAAGACAAAGAGTCAAAGACAAAGAGTCAAAGACAAAGAGTCAAAGACAAAGAGTCAAAGACAAAGAGTCAAAGACAAAGAGTCAAAGACAAAGAGTCAAAGACAAAGAGTCAAAGACAAAGAGTCAAAGACAAAGAGTCAAAGACAAAGAGTCAAAGACAAAGACAAAAATAAACTGAACAACTCTCATTATAGGACCAACCCCGAAATCACGAAAAAAAAATCAGCTGTTCCATTCAAAATGAATCTTATCATTTTATGAAAAAAAAATTGTTTGACCAAGGTGTTTTGCATAGCTTGGTTCACTAAGGAGTTTATGAAAAAAGTCCGGTCGGTGATAGCATAGATATAGTATATTAAAAGGGGTCGTCGCCAAGGGTCTGACATGCTTTGATGGAGCGAGATCGTCTTATTGAGATTCTTATAGGAGGAAATAGAGAAGAGTGTCATGTTTTCTCTCTATCACCGACCGGACTTTATTTCATGGTCGGGTTATTGGTACAGTTCAACTAGGCCAAACAAACAAGTGGGGTTATATCAAGAATGCCAAAGAAATTAAAGGTTTTGTGGATTACTACCTAATTGATACCTAAGATTTATTATAAATATGTTGTGTTTGTGTCTAGCATACAAAATGGTGGGGTGTTCGATATTTGGCTGCAAAAGCAACAATCAAAGAAAATAAGCGGGTGTTACATTTCATGCGTAAGTACACTGTTTTCTATATTTTGATCACGTATTTCCTTCTCAAATCTCACAGGAACCAAGTTTCTGAGCTAAATCATTAGTTATATCATGAAATACCTGATAAATAGGAAAAATCTAATTTTTTTTTCTAAAAATAACGTAAACATTTGACATGCAAACCGGCAAAATTGCGTACATCTACGTAATAGTAGAAGTCAGATTAGCTTTGACGTCCACTAAAATCAGTAGGTTTATAATTCGATTTCCGGATGCCTACTATATAGAAAATTTTCCCCAAAAATTACCCCATATTTCAGGGAATTTCAAGCGATTTGATTTTTCCAGATTTCCGACGGAAGATAAAACTCGTGAAAAATGGATCTAGAAGCAACTGGAAAAAAGAATTGGGTGCCACACACGAATTTGTTCGAAACATTTTGAAAAAAATTGTTTCCGAAAAACAGAAAAACTAACGTTAATAAAAAAAGTTCTGTATTCCAACGTTCAATAAAGAATTTACCTGTTTTAATTTTAAAGTTTATCATTTTTTTCCATTAACCACACAATCTCAAATCAACTACCTGAGCGAACCCCGGCTAGTTTACTCTATGTATACGTATGTTACAGTACGGAATCCGTTAATCTGCAGATAATTTTTTCTTAAAGTAGACGATTTCCGTACTTTAACTAGTAATCTGCACATTAACGGATGCTACACCGTTAAGGGTACTTTTTCTGATCATGGCAACCCCATATTTTGACGTCATAATATATCTATCCCTTACACCCGGTCGCTCGGTAGCGCATCTACCCCTTTTAATATACTATATCTATGGTCGTCGCCCTATGTCGCCATTTTCAAAAATTAAGTCATAGACTTTTAACCATAGACATAGATTTTTTTTCTTTGACTTTAACTAATATATTTATTTGAAAATACGTAAAATAAAATAATGGTAGCGTAGGTACCACGCAGAGTGTTGATCCTAGGTATCAAACCCTAAGTGATTACATTTTCTTTGGCGTAGTACCTTATAAAATTAATAAGTAATACAAATAACGGTTGTCATGGAAATGCCATAGCAACTGTTGTTAAGTCAAATATTTATAAGACAAGTTGACACTGAATTCGGTATTGTTTATTTTTGATCAAGCAAATAGTAATATTATTTTCAAATAAATTGTAGGTAGAACAAGAAAATTAATAGGTAGAGGAAGTGTTCGTGAATAATCCAGGTAAAATTTTGAAAATTTCAGTTTTTTTCATTGAGTACCTAGGTACATAGCTATAGCCTGTACACCTACCTATCTACTTCATTAAGGCTGGCCACATACAGACGTAATCCCGATTCGTAATTCCGTACGTACGTGATTCCGTACGTACCACCACACACAGACGTTTTTTTTCGTTCGGAATCACGGCTCAGTCAGACGCTAACCTTTGATGAGGAAACATTGAGCGAAGATGAAATATTTTTCTAAAAATAAACAAAAACTACATAATTATAGACTATTTATTATAGACTATTTATTATTTATATTACGCACAGATCAATTCTAAAGACAAAGACAAAGACAAAGACAGAGACAGAGACAGAGACAGAGACAGAGACAGAGACAGAGACAGAGACAGAGACAGAGACAGAGACAGAGACAGAGACAGAGACAGAGACAGAGACAGAGACAGAGACAGAGACAGAGACAGAGACAGAGGCAGAGGCAGAGGCAGAGGCAGAGGCAGAGGCAGAGGCAGAGGCAGAGGCAGAGGCAGAGGCAGAGGCAGAGGCAGAGGCAGAGGCAGAGGCAGAGGCAGAGGCAGAGGCAGAGGCAGAGGCAGAGACAGAGGCAGAGGCAGAGGCAGAGGCAGAGGCAGAGGCAGAGGCAGAGGCAGAGGCAGAGGCAGAGGCAGAGGCAGAGGCAGAGGCAGAGGCAGAGGCAGAGGCAGAGGCAGAGGCAGAGGCAGAGGCAGAGGCAGAGGCAGAGGCAGAGGCAGAGGCAGAGGCAGAGGCAGAGGCAGAGGCAAAGAGTCAAAGAGTCAAAGAGTCAAAGAGTCAAAGAGTCAAAGAGTCAAAGAGTCAAAGAGTCAAAGAGTCAAAGAGTCAAAGAGTCAAAGAGTCAAAGAGTCAAAGAGTCAAAGAGTCAAAGAGTCAAAGAGTCAAAGAGTCAAAGAGTCAAAGAGTCAAAGAGTCAAAGAGTCAAAGAGTCAAAGAGTCAAAGAGTCAAAGAGTCAAAGAGTCAAAGAGTCAAAGAGTCAAAGAGTCAAAGAGTCAAAGAGTCAAAGAGTCAAAGAGTCAAAGAGTCAAAGAGTCAAAGAGTCAAAGAGTCAAAGAGTCAAAGAGTCAAAGAGTCAAAGAGTCAAAGACAAAGAGTCAAAGAGTCAAAGACAAAGAGTCAAAGAGTCAAAGACAAATAGTCAAAGAGTCAAAGACAAAGAGTCAAAGAGTCAAAGACAAAGAGTCAAAGAGTCAAAGACAAAGAGTCAAAGACAAAGAGTCAAAGAGTCAAAGACAAAGAGTCAAAGAGTCAAAGAGTCAAAGAGTCAAAGAGTCAAAGACAAAGAGTCAAAGAGTCAAAGAGTCAAAGACAAAGAGTCAAAGAGTCAAAGAGTCAAAGACAAAGAGTCAAAGAGTCAAAGAGTCAAAGACAAAGAGTCAAAGACAAAGAGTCAAAGAGTCAAAGACAAAGAGTCAAAGACAAAGAGTCAAAGAGTCAAAGAGTCAAAGACAAAGAGTCAAAGACAAAGAGTCAAAGACAAAGAGTCAAAGACAAAGAGTCAAAGAGTCAAAGACAAAGAGTCAAAGACAAAGAGTCAAAGACAAAGAGTCAAAGACAAAGAGTCAAAGACAAAGAGTCAAAGAGTCAAAGAGTCAAAGACAAAGAGTCAAAGACAAAGAGTCAAAGAGTCAAAGACAAAGAGTCAAAGACAAAGAGTCAAAGAGTCAAAGAGTCAAAGAGTCAAAGAGTCAAAGACAAAGAGTCAAAGACAAAGAGTCAAAGACAAAGAGTCAAAGACAAAGAGTCAAAGACAAAGAGTCAAAGACAAAGAGTCAAAGACAAAGAGTCAAAGACAAAGAGTCAAAGACAAAGAGTCAAAGACAAAGAGTCAAAGACAAAGAGTCAAAGACAAAGAGTCAAAGACAAAGAGTCAAAGACAAAGAGTCAAAGAGTCAAAGACAAAGAGTCAAAGACAAAGAGTCAAAGACAAAGAGTCAAAGACAAAGAGTCAATGAGTCAAAGACAAAGAGTCAAAGACAAAGAGTCAAAGACAAAGAGTCAAAGACAAAGAGTCAAAGACAAAGAGTCAAAGACAAAGAGTCAAAGACAAAGAGTCAAAGACAAAGATTCAAAGACAAAGAGTCAAAGACAAAGAGTCAAAGACAAAGAGTCAAAGACAAAGAGTCAAAGAGTCAAAGAGTCAAAGACAAAGAGTCAAAGACAAAGAGTCAAAGACAAAGAGTCAAAGACAAAGAGTCAAAGACAAAGAGTCAAAGACAAAGAGTCAAAGACAAAGAGTCAAAGACAAAGAGTCAAAGACAAAGAGTCAAAGACAAAGAGTCAAAGACAAAGAGTCAAAGACAAAGAGTCAAAGACAAAGAGTCAAAGACAAAGAGTCAAAGACAAAGACAAAAATAAACTGAACAACTCTCATTATAGGACCAACCCCGAAATCACGAAAAAAAAATCAGCTGTTCCATTCAAAATGAATCTTATCATTTTATGAAAAAAAAATTGTTTGACCAAGGAGTTTTGCATAGCTTGGTTCACTAAGGAGTTTATGAAAAAAGTCCGGTCGGTGATAGCATAGATATAGTATATTAAAAGGGGTCGTCGCCAAGGGTCTGACATGCTTTGATGGAGCGAGATCGTCTTATTGAGATTCCTATAGGAGGAAATAGAGAAGAGTGTCATGTTTTCTCTCTATCACCGACCGGACTTTATTTCATGGTCGGGTTATTGGTACAGTTCAACTAGGCCAAACAAACAAGTGGGGTTATATCAAGAATGCCAAAGAAATTAAAGGTTTTGTGGATTACTACCTAATTGATACCTAAGATTTATTATAAATATGTTGTGTTTGTGTCTAGCATACAAAATGGTGGGGTGTTCGATATTTGGCTGCAAAAGCAACAATCAAAGAAAATAAGCGGGTGTTACATTTCATGCGTAAGTACACTGTTTTCTATATTTTGATCACGTATTTCCTTCTCAAATCTCACAGGAACCAAGTTTCTGAGCTAAATCATTAGTTATATCATGAAATACCTGATAAATAGGAAAAATCTATTTTTTTTTTCTAAAAATAACGTAAACATTTGACATGCAAACCGGCAAAATTGCGTACATCTACGTAATAGTAGAAGTCAGATTAGCTTTGACGTCCACTAAAATCAGTAGGTTTATAATTCGATTTCCGGATGCCTACTATATAGAAAATTTTCCCCAAAAATTACCCCATATTTCAGGGAATTTCAAGCGATTTGATTTTTCCAGATTTCCGACGGAAGATAAAACTCGTGAAAAATGGATCTAGAAGCAACTGGAAAAAAGAATTGGGTGCCACACACGAATTTGTTCGAAACATTTTGAAAAAAATTGTTTCCGAAAAACAGAAAAACTAACGTTAATAAAAAAAGTTCTGTATTCCAACGTTCAATAAAGAATTTACCTGTTTTAATTTTAAAGTTTATCATTTTTTTCCATTAACCACACAATCTCAAATCAACTACCTGAGCGAACCCCGGCTAGTTTACTCTATGTATACGTATGTTACAGTACGGAATCCGTTAATCTGCAGATAATTTTTTCTTAAAGTAGACGATTTCCGTACTTTAACTAGTAATCTGCACATTAACGGATGCTACACCGTTAAGGGTACTTTTTCTGATCATGGCAACCCCATATTTTGACGTCATAATATATCTATCCCTTACACCCGGTCGCTCGGTAGCGCATCTACCCCTTTTAATATACTATATCTATGGTCGTCGCCCTATGTCGCCATTTTCAAAAATTAAGTCATAGACTTTTAACCATAGACATAGATTTTTTTTCTTTGACTTTAACTAATATATTTATTTGAAAATACGTAAAATAAAATAATGGTAGCGTAGGTACCACGCAGAGTGTTGATCTTAGGTATCAAACCCTAAGTGATTACATTTTCTTTGGCGTAGTACCTTATAAAATTAATAAGTAATACAAATAACGGTTGTCATGGAAATGCCATAGCAACTGTTGTTAAGTCAAATATTTATAAGACAAGTTGACACTGAATTCGGTATTGTTTATTTTTGATCAAGCAAATAGTAATATTATTTTCAAATAAATTGTAGGTAGAACAAGAAAATTAATAGGTAGAGGAAGTGTTCGTGAATAATCCAGGTAAAATTTTGAAAATTTCAGTTTTTTTCATTGAGTACCTAGGTACATAGCTATAGCCTGTACACCTACCTATCTACTTCATTAAGGCTGGCCACATACAGACGTAATCCCGATTCGTAATTCCGTACGTACGTGATTCCGTACGTACCACCACACACAGACGTTTTTTTTCGTTCGGAATCACGGCTCAGTCAGACGCTAACCTTTGATGAGGAAACATTGAGCGAAGATGAAATATTTTTCTAAAAATAAACAAAAACTACATAATTATAGACTATTTATTATAGACTATTTATTATTTATATTACGCACAGATCAATTCTAAAGACAAAGACAAAGACAGAGACAGAGACAGAGACAGAGACAGAGACAGAGACAGAGACAGAGACAGAGACAGAGACAGAGACAGAGACAGAGACAGAGACAGAGACAGAGACAGAGACAGAGACAGAGACAGAGACAGAGACAGAGACAGAGACAGAGACAGAGACAGAGACAGAGACAGAGACAGAGACAGAGGCAGAGGCAGAGGCAGAGGCAGAGGCAGAGGCAGAGGCAGAGGCAGAGGCAGAGGCAGAGGCAGAGGCAGAGGCAGAGGCAGAGGCAGAGGCAGAGGCAGAGGCAAAGAGTCAAAGAGTCAAAGAGTCAAAGAGTCAAAGAGTCAAAGAGTCAAAGAGTCAAAGAGTCAAAGAGTCAAAGAGTCAAAGAGTCAAAGAGTCAAAGAGTCAAAGAGTCAAAGAGTCAAAGAGTCAAAGAGTCAAAGAGTCAAAGAGTCAAAGAGTCAAAGAGTCAAAGAGTCAAAGAGTCAAAGAGTCAAAGAGTCAAAGAGTCAAAGAGTCAAAGAGTCAAAGAGTCAAAGAGTCAAAGAGTCAAAGAGTCAAAGAGTCAAAGAGTCAAAGAGTCAAAGAGTCAAAGAGTCAAAGAGTCAAAGAGTCAAAGAGTCAAAGAGTCAAAGAGTCAAAGAGTCAAAGAGTCAAAGAGTCAAAGAGTCAAAGAGTCAAAGAGTCAAAGAGTCAAAGAGTCAAAGAGTCAAAGAGTCAAAGAGTCAAAGAGTCAAAGAGTCAAAGAGTCAAAGACAAAGAGTCAAAGACAAAGAGTCAAAGACAAAGAGTCAAAGAGTCAAAGAGTCAAAGAGTCAAAGAGTCAAAGAGTCAAAGAGTCAAAGAGTCAAAGAGTCAAAGAGTCAAAGACAAAGAGTCAAAGACAAAGAGTCAAAGAGTCAAAGACAAAGAGTCAAAGAGTCAAAGACAAAGAGTCAAAGAGTCAAAGACAAAGAGTCAAAGAGTCAAAGACAAAGAGTCAAAGAGTCAAAGACAAAGAGTCAAAGAGTCAAAGACAAAGAGTCAAAGACAAAGAGTCAAAGACAAAGAGTCAAAGACAAAGAGTCAAAGAGTCAAAGACAAAGAGTCAAAGACAAAGAGTCAAAGACAAAGAGTCAAAGACAAAGAGTCAAAGACAAAGAGTCAAAGACAAAGAGTCAAAGACAAAGAGTCAAAGACAAAGAGTCAAAGAGTCAAAGAGTCAAAGAGTCAAAGAGTCAAAGAGTCAAAGAGTCAAAGAGTCAAAGACAAAGAGTCAAAGACAAAGAGTCAAAGAGTCAAAGAGTCAAAGACAAAGAGTCAAAGAGTCAAAGAGTCAAAGACAAAGAGTCAAAGACAAAGAGTCAAAGAGTCAAAGACAAAGAGTCAAAGACAAAGAGTCAAAGAGTCAAAGAGTCAAAGAGTCAAAGACAAAGAGTCAAAGACAAAGAGTCAAAGACAAAGAGTCAAAGACAAAGAGTCAAAGACAAAGAGTCAAAGACAAAGAGTCAAAGACAAAGAGTCAAAGACAAAGAGTCAAAGACAAAGAGTCAAAGACAAAGAGTCAAAGACAAAGAGTCAAAGACAAAGAGTCAAAGACAAAGACAAAAATAAACTGAACAACTCTCATTATAGGACCAACCCCGAAATCACGAAAAAAAAATCAGCTGTTCCATTCAAAATGAATCTTATCATTTTATGAAAAAAAAATTGTTTGACCAAGGAGTTTTGCATAGCTTGGTTCACTAAGGAGTTTATGAAAAAAGTCCGGTCGGTGATAGCATAGATATAGTATATTAAAAGGGGTCGTCGCCAAGGGTCTGACATGCTTTGATGGAGCGAGATCGTCTTATTGAGATTCCTATAGGAGGAAATAGAGAAGAGTGTCATGTTTTCTCTCTATCACCGACCGGACTTTATTTCATGGTCGGGTTATTGGTACAGTTCAACTAGGCCAAACAAACAAGTGGGGTTATATCAAGAATGCCAAAGAAATTAAAGGTTTTGTGGATTACTACCTAATTGATACCTAAGATTTATTATAAATATGTTGTGTTTGTGTCTAGCATACAAAATGGTGGGGTGTTCGATATTTGGCTGCAAAAGCAACAATCAAAGAAAATAAGCGGGTGTTACATTTCATGCGTAAGTACACTGTTTTCTATATTTTGATCACGTATTTCCTTCTCAAATCTCACAGGAACCAAGTTTCTGAGCTAAATCATTAGTTATATCATGAAATACCTGATAAATAGGAAAAATCAATTTTTTTTTTCTAAAAATAACGTAAACATTTGACATGCAAACCGGCAAAATTGCGTACATCTACGTAATAGTAGAAGTCAGATTAGCTTTGACGTCCACTAAAATCAGTAGGTTTATAATTCGATTTCCGGATGCCTACTATATAGAAAATTTTCCCCAAAAATTACCCCATATTTCAGGGAATTTCAAGCGATTTGATTTTTCCAGATTTCCGACGGAAGATAAAACTCGTGAAAAATGGATCTAGAAGCAACTGGAAAAAAGAATTGGGTGCCACACACGAATTTGTTCGAAACATTTTGAAAAAAATTGTTTCCGAAAAACAGAAAAACTAACGTTAATAAAAAAAGTTCTGTATTCCAACGTTCAATAAAGAATTTACCTGTTTTAATTTTAAAGTTTATCATTTTTTTCCATTAACCACACAATCTCAAATCAACTACCTGAGCGAACCCCGGCTAGTTTACTCTATGTATACGTATGTTACAGTACGGAATCCGTTAATCTGCAGATAATTTTTTCTTAAAGTAGACGATTTCCGTACTTTAACTAGTAATCTGCACATTAACGGATGCTACACCGTTAAGGGTACTTTTTCTGATCATGGCAACCCCATATTTTGACGTCATAATATATCTATCCCTTACACCCGGTCGCTCGGTAGCGCATCTACCCCTTTTAATATACTATATCTATGGTCGTCGCCCTATGTCGCCATTTTCAAAAATTAAGTCATAGACTTTTAACCATAGACATAGATTTTTTTTCTTTGACTTTAACTAATATATTTATTTGAAAATACGTAAAATAAAATAATGGTAGCGTAGGTACCACGCAGAGTGTTGATCCTAGGTATCAAACCCTAAGTGATTACATTTTCTTTGGCGTAGTACCTTATAAAATTAATAAGTAATACAAATAACGGTTGTCATGGAAATGCCATAGCAACTGTTGTTAAGTCAAATATTTATAAGACAAGTTGACACTGAATTCGGTATTGTTTATTTTTGATCAAGCAAATAGTAATATTATTTTCAAATAAATTGTAGGTAGAACAAGAAAATTAATAGGTAGAGGAAGTGTTCGTGAATAATCCAGGTAAAATTTTGAAAATTTCAGTTTTTTTCATTGAGTACCTAGGTACATAGCTATAGCCTGTACACCTACCTATCTACTTCATTAAGGCTGGCCACATACAGACGTAATCCCGATTCGTAATTCCGTACGTACGTGATTCCGTACGTACCACCACACACAGACGTTTTTTTTCGTTCGGAATCACGGCTCAGTCAGACGCTAACCTTTGATGAGGAAACATTGAGCGAAGATGAAATATTTTTCTAAAAATAAACAAAAACTACATAATTATAGACTATTTATTATAGACTATTTATTATTTATATTACGCACAGATCAATTCTAAAGACAAAGACAAAGACAGAGACAGAGACAGAGACAGAGACAGAGACAGAGACAGAGACAGAGACAGAGACAGAGGCAGAGGCAGAGGCAGAGGCAGAGGCAGAGGCAGAGGCAGAGGCAGAGGCAGAGGCAGAGGCAGAGGCAGAGGCAGAGGCAGAGGCAGAGGCAGAGGCAGAGGCAGAGGCAGAGGCAGAGGCAGAGGCAGAGGCAGAGGCAGAGGCAGAGGCAGAGGCAGAGGCAGAGGCAGAGGCAGAGGCAGAGGCAGAGGCAGAGGCAGAGGCAGAGGCAGAGGCAGAGGCAGAGGCAGAGGCAGAGGCAGAGGCAGAGGCAGAGGCAGAGGCAGAGGCAGAGGCAGAGGCAGAGGCAGAGGCAGAGGCAGAGGCAAAGAGGCAAAGAGTCAAAGAGTCAAAGAGTCAAAGAGTCAAAGAGTCAAAGAGTCAAAGAGTCAAAGAGTCAAAGAGTCAAAGAGTCAAAGAGTCAAAGAGTCAAAGACAAAGAGTCAAAGAGTCAAAGACAAAGAGTCAAAGAGTCAAAGACAAATAGTCAAAGAGTCAAAGACAAAGAGTCAAAGAGTCAAAGACAAAGAGTCAAAGAGTCAAAGACAAAGAGTCAAAGACAAAGAGTCAAAGACAAAGAGTCAAAGACAAAGAGTCAAAGAGTCAAAGAGTCAAAGACAAAGAGTCAAAGACAAAGAGTCAAAGACAAAGAGTCAAAGACAAAGAGTCAAAGAGTCAAAGAGTCAAAGACAAAGAGTCAAAGAGTCAAAGACAAAGAGTCAAAGAGTCAAAGAGTCAAAGAGTCAAAGACAAAGAGTCAAAGAGTCAAAGAGTCAAAGACAAAGAGTCAAAGAGTCAAAGAGTCAAAGACAAAGAGTCAAAGAGTCAAAGACAAAGAGTCAAAGACAAAGAGTCAAAGAGTCAAAGACAAAGAGTCAAAGAGTCAAAGAGTCAAAGACAAAGAGTCAAAGACAAAGAGTCAAAGACAAAGAGTCAAAGACAAAGAGTCAATGAGTCAAAGACAAAGAGTCAAAGACAAAGAGTCAAAGACAAAGAGTCAAAGACAAAGAGTCAAAGACAAAGAGTCAAAGAGTCAAAGACAAAGAGTCAAAGACAAAGAGTCAAAGAGTCAAAGACAAAGAGTCAAAGACAAAGAGTCAAAGAGTCAAAGACAAAGAGTCAAAGACAAAGAGTCAAAGAGTCAAAGACAAAGAGTCAAAGAGTCAAAGACAAAGAGTCAAAGACAAAGAGTCAAAGACAAAGAGTCAAAGACAAAGAGTCAAAGACAAAGAGTCAAAGACAAAGAGTCAAAGACAAAGAGTCAAAGACAAAGAGTCAAAGACAAAGAGTCAAAGACAAAGAGTCAAAGACAAAGAGTCAAAGACAAAGAGTCAAAGACAAAGAGTCAAAGACAAAGAGTCAAAGACAAAGAGTCAAAGACAAAGAGTCAAAGACAAAGAGTCAAAGAGTCAAAGACAAAGAGTCAAAGACAAAGAGTCAAAGACAAAGAGTCAAAGACAAAGAGTCAATGAGTCAAAGACAAAGAGTCAAAGACAAAGAGTCAAAGACAAAGAGTCAAAGACAAAGAGTCAAAGACAAAGAGTCAAAGACAAAGAGTCAAAGACAAAGAGTCAAAGACAAAGAGTCAAAGACAAAGAGTCAAAGACAAAGAGTCAAAGACAAAGAGTCAAAGACAAAGAGTCAAAGACAAAGACAAAAATAAACTGAACAACTCTCATTATAGGACCAACCCCGAAATCACGAAAAAAAAATCAGCTGTTCCATTCAAAATGAATCTTATCATTTTATGAAAAAAAAATTGTTTGACCAAGGAGTTTTGCATAGCTTGGTTCACTAAGGAGTTTATGAAAAAAGTCCGGTCGGTGATAGCATAGATATAGTATATTAAAAGGGGTCGTCGCCAAGGGTCTGACATGCTTTGATGGAGCGAGATCGTCTTATTGAGATTCCTATAGGAGGAAATAGAGAAGAGTGTCATGTTTTCTCTCTATCACCGACCGGACTTTATTTCATGGTCGGGTTATTGGTACAGTTCAACTAGGCCAAACAAACAAGTGGGGTTATATCAAGAATGCCAAAGAAATTAAAGGTTTTGTGGATTACTACCTAATTGATACCTAAGATTTATTATAAATATGTTGTGTTTGTGTCTAGCATACAAAATGGTGGGGTGTTCGATATTTGGCTGCAAAAGCAACAATCAAAGAAAATAAGCGGGTGTTACATTTCATGCGTAAGTACACTGTTTTCTATATTTTGATCACGTATTTCCTTCTCAAATCTCACAGGAACCAAGTTTCTGAGCTAAATCATTAGTTATATCATGAAATACCTGATAAATAGGAAAAATCAATTTTTTTTTTCTAAAAATAACGTAAACATTTGACATGCAAACCGGCAAAATTGCGTACATCTACGTAATAGTAGAAGTCAGATTAGCTTTGACGTCCACTAAAATCAGTAGGTTTATAATTCGATTTCCGGATGCCTACTATATAGAAAATTTTCCCCAAAAATTACCCCATATTTCAGGGAATTTCAAGCGATTTGATTTTTCCAGATTTCCGACGGAAGATAAAACTCGTGAAAAATGGATCTAGAAGCAACTGGAAAAAAGAATTGGGTGCCACACACGAATTTGTTCGAAACATTTTGAAAAAAATTGTTTCCGAAAAACAGAAAAACTAACGTTAATAAAAAAAGTTCTGTATTCCAACGTTCAATAAAGAATTTACCTGTTTTAATTTTAAAGTTTATCATTTTTTTCCATTATCCACACAATCTCAAATCAACTACCTGAGCGAACCCCGGCTAGTTTACTCTATGTATACGTATGTTACAGTACGGAATCCGTTAATCTGCAGATAATTTTTTCTTAAAGTAGACGATTTCCGTACTTTAACTAGTAATCTGCACATTAACGGATGCTACACCGTTAAGGGTACTTTTTCTGATCATGGCAACCCCATATTTTGACGTCATAATATATCTATCCCTTACACCCGGTCGCTCGGTAGCGCATCTACCCCTTTTAATATACTATATCTATGGTCGTCGCCCTATGTCGCCATTTTCAAAAATTAAGTCATAGACTTTTAACCATAGACATAGTTTTTTTTTCTTTGACTTTAACTAATATATTTATTTGAAAATACGTAAAATAAAATAATGGTAGCGTAGGTACCACGCAGAGTGTTGATCTTAGGTATCAAACCCTAAGTGATTACATTTTCTTTGGCGTAGTACCTTATAAAATTAATAAGTAATACAAATAACGGTTGTCATGGAAATGCCATAGCAACTGTTGTTAAGTCAAATATTTATAAGACAAGTTGACACTGAATTCGGTATTGTTTATTTTTGATCAAGCAAATAGTAATATTATTTTCAAATAAATTGTAGGTAGAACAAGAAAATTAATAGGTAGAGGAAGTGTTCGTGAATAATCCAGGTAAAATTTTGAAAATTTCAGTTTTTTTCATTGAGTACCTAGGTACATAGCTATAGCCTGTACACCTACCTATCTACTTCATTAAGGCTGGCCACATACAGACGTAATCCCGATTCGTAATTCCGTACGTACGTGATTCCGTACGTACCACCACACACAGACGTTTTTTTTCGTTCGGAATCACGGCTCAGTCAGACGCTAACCTTTGATGAGGAAACATTGAGCGAAGATGAAATATTTTTCTAAAAATAAACAAAAACTACATAATTATAGACTATTTATTATAGACTATTTATTATTTATATTACGCACAGATCAATTCTAAAGACAAAGACAAAGACAGAGACAGAGACAGAGACAGAGACAGAGACAGAGACAGAGACAGAGACAGAGACAGAGACAGAGACAGAGACAGAGACAGAGACAGAGACAGAGGCAGAGGCAGAGGCAGAGGCAGAGGCAGAGGCAGAGGCAGAGGCAGAGGCAGAGGCAGAGGCAGAGGCAGAGGCAGAGGCAGAGGCAGAGGCAGAGGCAGAGGCAGAGGCAGAGGCAGAGGCAGAGGCAGAGGCAGAGGCAGAGGCAGAGGCAGAGGCAGAGGCAGAGGCAGAGGCAGAGGCAGAGGCAGAGGCAGAGGCAGAGGCAGAGGCAGAGGCAGAGGCAGAGGCAGAGGCAAAGAGTCAAAGAGTCAAAGAGTCAAAGAGTCAAAGAGTCAAAGAGTCAAAGAGTCAAAGAGTCAAAGAGTCAAAGAGTCAAAGTGTCAAAGAGTCAAAGAGTCAAAGAGTCAAAGAGTCAAAGAGTCAAAGAGTCAAAGAGTCAAAGAGTCAAAGAGTCAAAGAGTCAAAGAGTCAAAGAGTCAAAGAGTCAAAGAGTCAAAGAGTCAAAGAGTCAAAGAGTCAAAGAGTCAAAGAGTCAAAGAGTCAAAGAGTCAAAGAGTCAAAGAGTCAAAGAGTCAAAGAGTCAAAGAGTCAAAGAGTCAAAGAGTCAAAGAGTCAAAGAGTCAAAGAGTCAAAGAGTCAAAGAGTCAAACAGTCAAAGAGTCAAAGAGTCAAAGAGTCAAAGACAAAGAGTCAAAGACAAAGAGTCAAAGACAAAGAGTCAAAGAGTCAAAGAGTCAAAGAGTCAAAGAGTCAAAGAGTCAAAAAGTCAAAGAGTCAAAGAGTCAAAGAGTCAAAGAGTCAAAGAGTCAAAGAGTCAAAGAGTCAAAGAGTCAAAGAGTCAAAGAGTCAAAGAGTCAAAGAGTCAAAGACAAAGAGTCAAAGACAAAGAGTCAAAGAGTCAAAGACAAAGAGTCAAAGAGTCAAAGACAAAGAGTCAAAGAGTCAAAGACAAAGAGTCAAAGAGTCAAAGACAAAGAGTCAAAGAGTCAAAGACAAAGAGTCAAAGAGTCAAAGACAAAGAGTCAAAGACAAAGAGTCAAAGACAAAGAGTCAAAGACAAAGAGTCAAAGAGTCAAAGAGTCAAAGACAAAGAGTCAAAGACAAAGAGTCAAAGACAAAGAGTCAAAGACAAAGAGTCAAAGAGTCAAAGAGTCAAAGACAAAGAGTCAAAGAGTCAAAGACAAAGAGTCAAAGAGTCAAAGAGTCAAAGAGTCAAAGACAAAGAGTCAAAGAGTCAAAGAGTCAAAGACAAAGAGTCAAAGAGTCAAAGAGTCAAAGACAAAGAGTCAAAGAGTCAAAGAGTCAAAGACAAAGAGTCAAAGACAAAGAGTCAAAGAGTCAAAGACAAAGAGTCAAAGACAAAGAGTCAAAGAGTCAAAGACAAAGAGTCAAAGACAAAGAGTCAAAGACAAAGAGTCAAAGACAAAGAGTCAAAGACAAAGAGTCAAAGAGTCAAAGAGTCAAAGAGTCAAAGACAAAGAGTCAAAGACAAAGAGTCAAAGACAAAGAGTCAAAGACAAAGAGTCAAAGAGTCAAAGACAAAGAGTCAAAGAGTCAAAGACAAAGAGTCAAAGACAAAGAGTCAAAGAGTCAAAGACAAAGAGTCAAAGACAAAGAGTCAAAGAGTCAAAGAGTCAAAGAGTCAAAGAGTCAAAGAGTCAAAGAGTCAAAGAGTCAAAGAGTCAAAGAGTCAAAGAGTCAAAGAGTCAAAGAGTCAAAGAGTCAAAGAGTCAAAGAGTCAAAGAGTCAAAGAGTCAAAGAGTCAAAGAGTCAAAGAGTCAAAGAGTCAAAGAGTCAAAGAGTCAAAGAGTCAAAGAGTCAAAGAGTCAAAGAGTCAAAGAGTCAAAGAGTCAAAGAGTCAAAGAGTCAAAGAGTCAAAGAGTCAAAGAGTCAAAGAGTCAAACAGTCAAAGAGTCAAAGAGTCAAAGAGTCAAAGACAAAGAGTCAAAGACAAAGAGTCAAAGACAAAGAGTCAAAGACAAAGAGTCAAAGA
This sequence comes from Agriphila straminella, assembly GCA_950108535.1. Classification (NCBI taxonomy): domain Eukaryota; kingdom Metazoa; phylum Arthropoda; class Insecta; order Lepidoptera; family Crambidae; genus Agriphila; species Agriphila straminella. The sequence goes on along the minus strand of OX467324.1, from coordinate 8,071,877 downwards.
GTCAAAGAGTCAAAGACAAAGAGTCAAAGACAAAGAGTCAAAGACAAAGAGTTAAAGACAAAGAGTCAAAGAGTCAAAGACAAAGAGTCAAAGAGTCAAAGACAAAGAGTCAAAGAGTCAAAGAGTCAAAGAGTCAAAGAGTCAAAGAGTCAAAGAGTCAAAGACAAAGAGTCAAAGAGTCAAAGAGTCAAAGACAAAGAGTCAAAGAGTCAAAGAGTCAAAGACAAAGAGTCAAAGAGTCAAAGACAAAGAGTCAAAGACAAAGAGTCAAAGAGTCAAAGACAAAGAGTCAAAGACAAAGAGTCAAAGAGTCAAAGAGTCAAAGACAAAGAGTCAAAGACAAAGAGTCAAAGACAAAGAGTCAAAGACAAAGAGTCAAAGAGTCAAAGACAAAGAGTCAAAGACAAAGAGTCAAAGACAAAGAGTCAAAGAGTCAAAGACAAAGAGTCAAAGAGTCAAAGACAAAGAGTCAAAGAGTCAAAGACAAAGAGTCAAAGACAAAGAGTCAAAGAGTCAAAGAGTCAAAGACAAAGAGTCAAAGACAAAGAGTCAAAGACAAAGAGTCAAAGACAAAGAGTCAAAGACAAAGAGTCAAAGAGTCAAAGAGTCAAAGACAAAGAGTCAAAGAGTCAAAGACAAAGAGTCAAAGAGTCAAAGAGTCAAAGAGTCAAAGAGTCAAAGAGTCAAAGACAAAGAGTCAAAGAGTCAAAGAGTCAAAGACAAAGAGTCAAAGAGTCAAAGAGTCAAAGACAAAGAGTCAAAGAGTCAAAGACAAAGAGTCAAAGACAAAGAGTCAAAGAGTCAAAGACAAAGAGTCAAAGACAAAGAGTCAAAGACAAAGAGTCAAAGACAAAGAGTCAAAGACAAAGAGTCAAAGACAAAGAGTCAAAGACAAAGAGTCAAAGACAAAGAGTCAAAGACAAAGACAAAAATAAACTGAACAACTCTCATTATAGGACCAACCCCGAAATCACGAAAAAAAAATCAGCTGTTCCATTCAAAATGAATCTTATCATTTTATGAAAAAAAAATTGTTTGACCAAGGAGTTTTGCATAGCTTGGTTCACTAAGGAGTTTATGAAAAAAGTCCGGTCGGTGATAGCATAGATATAGTATATTAAAAGGGGTCGTCGCCAAGGGTCTGACATGCTTTGATGGAGCGAGATCGTCTTATTGAGATTCCTATAGGAGGAAATAGAGAAGAGTGTCATGTTTTCTCTCTATCACCAACCGGACTTTATTTCATGGTCGGGTTATTGGTACAGTTCAACTAGGCCAAACAAACAAGTGGGGTTATATCAAGAATGCCAAAGAAATTAAAGGTTTTGTGGATTACTACCTAATTGATACCTAAGATTTATTATAAATATGTTGTGTTTGTGTCTAGCATACAAAATGGTGGGGTGTTCGATATTTGGCTGCAAAAGCAACAATCAAAGAAAATAAGCGGGTGTTACATTTCATGCGTAAGTACACTGTTTTCTATATTTTGATCACGTATTTCCTTCTCAAATCTCACAGGAACCAAGTTTCTGAGCTAAATCATTAGTTATATCATGAAATACCTGATAAATAGAAAAAATCTATTTTTTTTTTCTAAAAATAACGTAAACATTTGACATGCAAACCGGCAAAATTGCGTACATCTACGTAATAGTAGAAGTCAGATTAGCTTTGACGTCCACTAAAATCAGTAGGTTTATAATTCGATTTCCGGATGCCTACTATATAGAAAATTTTCCCCAAAAATTACCCCATATTTCAGGGAATTTCAAGCGATTTGATTTTTCCAGATTTCCGACGGAAGATAAAACTCGTGAAAAATGGATCTAGAAGCAACTGGAAAAAAGAATTGGGTGCCACACACGAATTTGTTCGAAACATTTTGAAAAAAATTGTTTCCGAAAAACAGAAAAACTAACGTTAATAAAAAAAGTTCTGTATTCCAACGTTCAATAAAGAATTTACCTGTTTTAATTTTAAAGTTTATCATTTTTTTCCATTATCCACACAATCTCAAATCAACTACCTGAGCGAACCCCGGCTAGTTTACTCTATGTATACGTATGTTACAGTACGGAATCCGTTAATCTGCAGATAATTTTTTCTTAAAGTAGACGATTTCCGTACTTTAACTAGTAATCTGCACATTAACGGATGCTACACCGTTAAGGGTACTTTTTCTGATCATGGCAACCCCATATTTTGACGTCATAATATATCTATCCCTTACACCCGGTCGCTCGGTAGCGCATCTACCCCTTTTAATATACTATATCTATGGTCGTCGCCCTATGTCGCCATTTTCAAAAATTAAGTCATAGACTTTTAACCATAGACATAGATTTTTTTTCTTTGACTTTAACTAATATATTTATTTGAAAATACGTAAAATAAAATAATGGTAGCGTAGGTACCACGCAGAGTGTTGATCTTAGGTATCAAACCCTAAGTGATTACATTTTCTTTGGCGTAGTACCTTATAAAATTAATAAGTAATACAAATAACGGTTGTCATGGAAATGCCATAGCAACTGTTGTTAAGTCAAATATTTATAAGACAAGTTGACACTGAATTCGGTATTGTTTATTTTTGATCAAGCAAATAGTAATATTATTTTCAAATAAATTGTAGGTAGAACAAGAAAATTAATAGGTAGAGGAAGTGTTCGTGAATAATCCAGGTAAAATTTTGAAAATTTCAGTTTTTTTCATTGAGTACCTAGGTACATAGCTATAGCCTGTACACCTACCTATCTACTTCATTAAGGCTGGCCACATACAGACGTAATCCCGATTCGTAATTCCGTACGTACGTGATTCCGTACGTACCACCACACACAGACGTTTTTTTTCGTTCGGAATCACGGCTCAGTCAGACGCTAACCTTTGATGAGGAAACATTGAGCGAAGATGAAATATTTTTCTAAAAATAAACAAAAACTACATAATTATAGACTATTTATTATAGACTATTTATTATTTATATTACGCACAGATCAATTCTAAAGACAAAGACAAAGACAGAGACAGAGACAGAGACAGAGACAGAGACAGAGACAGAGACAGAGACAGAGACAGAGACAGAGACAGAGACAGAGACAGAGACAGAGACAGAGACAGAGACAGAGACAGAGACAGAGACAGAGACAGAGACAGAGACAGAGACAGAGACAGAGACAGAGACAGAGACAGAGACAGAGACAGAGACAGAGACAGAGACAGAGACAGAGACAGAGACAGAGGCAGAGGCAGAGGCAGAGGCAGAGGCAGAGGCAGAGGCAGAGGCAGAGGCAGAGGCAGAGGCAGAGGCAGAGGCAGAGGCAGAGGCAGAGGCAGAGGCAGAGGCAGAGGCAGAGGCAGAGGCAGAGGCAGAGGCAGGGGCAAGGGCAGAGGCAGAGGCAGAGGCAGGGGCAGAGGCAGAGGCAGAGGCAGAGGCAGAGGCAGAGGCAGAGGCAGAGGCAGAGGCAGAGGCAGAGGCAGAGGCAGAGGCAGAGGCAGAGGCAGAGGCAGACGCAGAGACAGACGCAGACAGAGACACAGACAGAGACACAGACAGAGACACAGACAGAGACACAGACAGAGACAGAGACAGAGACAGAGACAGAGACAGAGACAGAGACAGAGACAGAGACAGAGACAGAGACAGAGACAGAGACAGAGACAGAGACAGAGACAGAGACAGAGACAGAGACAGAGACAGAGACAGAGACAGAGACAGAGACAGAGACAGAGACAGAGACAGAGACAGAGACAGAGACAGAGACAGAGACAGAGACAGAGACAGAGACAGAGACAGAGACAGAGACAGAGGCAGAGGCAGAGGCAGAGGCAGAGGCAGAGGCAGAGGCAGAGGCAGAGGCAGAGGCAGAGGCAGAGGCAGAGGCAGAGGCAGAGGCAGAGGCAGAGGCAGAGGCAGAGGCAGAGGCAGAGGCAGAGGCAGAGGCAGAGGCAGAGGCAGAGGCAGAGGCAGAGGCAGAGGCAGAGGCAGAGGCAGAGGCAGAGGCAGAGGCAGAGGCAGAGGCAGAGGCAGAGGCAGAGGCAGAGGCAAAGAGTCAAAGAGTCAAAGAGTCAAAGAGTCAAAGAGTCAAAGAGTCAAAGAGTCAAAGAGTCAAAGAGTCAAAGAGTCAAAGAGTCAAAGAGTCAAAGAGTCAAAGAGTCAAAGAGTCAAAGAGTCAAAGAGTCAAAGAGTCAAAGAGTCAAAGAGTCAAAGAGTCAAAGAGTCAAAGAGTCAAAGAGTCAAAGAGTCAAAGAGTCAAAGAGTCAAAGAGTCAAAGAGTCAAAGAGTCAAAGACAAAGAGTCAAAGACAAAGAGTCAAAGACAAAGAGTCAAAGACAAAGAGTCAAAGACAAAGAGTCAAAGACAAAGAGTCAAAGACAAAGAGTCAAAGACAAAGAGTCAAAGACAAAGAGTCAAAGACAAAGAGTCAAAGACAAAGAGTCAAAGACAAAGAGTCAAAGACAAAGAGTCAAAGACAAAGAGTCAAAGACAAAGAGTCAAAGACAAAGAGTCAAAGAGTCAAAGACAAAGAGTCAAAGACAAAGAGTCAAAGACAAAGAGTCAAAGACAAAGAGTCAAAGACAAAGAGTCAAAGACAAAGAGTCAAAGACAAAGAGTCAAAGACAAAGACAAAAATAAACTGAACAACTCTCATTATAGGACCAACCCCGAAATCACGAAAAAAAAATCAGCTGTTCCATTCAAAATGAATCTTATCATTTTATGAAAAAAAAATTGTTTGACCAAGGAGTTTTGCATAGCTTGGTTCACTAAGGAGTTTATGAAAAAAGTCCGGTCGGTGATAGCATAGATATAGTATATTAAAAGGGGTCGTCGCCAAGGGTCTGACATGCTTTGATGGAGCGAGATCGTCTTATTGAGATTCCTATAGGAGGAAATAGAGAAGAGTGTCATGTTTTCTCTCTATCACCGACCGGACTTTATTTCATGGTCGGGTTATTGGTACAGTTCAACTAGGCCAAACAAACAAGTGGGGTTATATCAAGAATGCCAAAGAAATTAAAGGTTTTGTGGATTACTACCTAATTGATACCTAAGATTTATTATAAATATGTTGTGTTTGTGTCTAGCATACAAAATGGTGGGGTGTTCGATATTTGGCTGCAAAAGCAACAATCAAAGAAAATAAGCGGGTGTTACATTTCATGCGTAAGTACACTGTTTTCTATATTTTGATCACGTATTTCCTTCTCAAATCTCACAGGAACCAAGTTTCTGAGCTAAATCATTAGTTATATCATGAAATACCTGATAAATAGGAAAAATCTATTTTTTTTTTCTAAAAATAACGTAAACATTTGACATGCAAACCGGCAAAATTGCGTACATCTACGTAATAGTAGAAGTCAGATTAGCTTTGACGTCCACTAAAATCAGTAGGTTTATAATTCGATTTCCGGATGCCTACTATATAGAAAATTTTCCCCAAAAATTACCCCATATTTCAGGGAATTTCAAGCGATTTGATTTTTCCAGATTTCCGACGGAAGATAAAACTCGTGAAAAATGGATCTAGAAGCAACTGGAAAAAAGAATTGGGTGCCACACACGAATTTGTTCGAAACATTTTGAAAAAAATTGTTTCCGAAAAACAGAAAAACTAACGTTAATAAAAAAAGTTCTGTATTCCAACGTTCAATAAAGAATTTACCTGTTTTAATTTTAAAGTTTATCATTTTTTTCCATTAACCACACAATCTCAAATCAACTACCTGAGCGAACCCCGGCTAGTTTACTCTATGTATACGTATGTTACAGTACGGAATCCGTTAATCTGCAGATAATTTTTTCTTAAAGTAGACGATTTCCGTACTTTAACTAGTAATCTGCACATTAACGGATGCTACACCGTTAAGGGTACTTTTTCTGATCATGGCAACCCCATATTTTGACGTCATAATATATCTATCCCTTACACCCGGTCGCTCGGTAGCGCATCTACCCCTTTTAATATACTATATCTATGGTCGTCGCCCTATGTCGCCATTTTCAAAAATTAAGTCATAGACTTTTAACCATAGACATAGATTTTTTTTCTTTGACTTTAACTAATATATTTATTTGAAAATACGTAAAATAAAATAATGGTAGCGTAGGTACCACGCAGAGTGTTGATCCTAGGTATCAAACCCTAAGTGATTACATTTTCTTTGGCGTAGTACCTTATAAAATTAATAAGTAATACAAATAACGGTTGTCATGGAAATGCCATAGCAACTGTTGTTAAGTCAAATATTTATAAGACAAGTTGACACTGAATTCGGTATTGTTTATTTTTGATCAAGCAAATAGTAATATTATTTTCAAATAAATTGTAGGTAGAACAAGAAAATTAATAGGTAGAGGAAGTGTTCGTGAATAATCCAGGTAAAATTTTGAAAATTTCAGTTTTTTTCATTGAGTACCTAGGTACATAGCTATAGCCTGTACACCTACCTATCTACTTCATTAAGGCTGGCCACATACAGACGTAATCCCGATTCGTAATTCCGTACGTACGTGATTCCGTACGTACCACCACACACAGACGTTTTTTTTCGTTCGGAATCACGGCTCAGTCAGACGCTAACCTTTGATGAGGAAACATTGAGCGAAGATGAAATATTTTTCTAAAAATAAACAAAAACTACATAATTATAGACTATTTATTATAGACTATTTATTATTTATATTACGCACAGATCAATTCTAAAGACAAAGACAAAGACAAAGACAGAGACAGAGACAGAGACAGAGACAGAGACAGAGACAGAGACAGAGACAGAGACAGAGACAGAGACAGAGACAGAGACAGAGACAGAGACAGAGACAGAGACAGAGACAGAGACAGAGACAGAGACAGAGACAGAGACAGAGACAGAGACAGAGACAGAGACAGAGACAGAGACAGAGGCAGAGGCAGAGGCAGAGGCAGAGGCAGAGGCAGAGGCAGAGGCAGAGGCAGAGGCAGAGGCAGAGGCAGAGGCAAAGAGTCAAAGAGTCAAAGAGTCAAAGAGTCAAAGAGTCAAAGAGTCAAAGAGTCAAAGAGTCAAAGAGTCAAAGAGTCAAAGAGTCAAAGAGTCAAAGAGTCAAAGAGTCAAAGAGTCAAAGAGTCAAAGAGTCAAAGAGTCAAAGAGTCAAAGAGTCAAAGAGTCAAAGAGTCAAAGAGTCAAAGAGTCAAAGAGTCAAAGAGTCAAAGAGTCAAAGAGTCAAAGAGTCAAAGAGTCAAAGAGTCAAAGAGTCAAAGAGTCAAAGAGTCAAAGAGTCAAAGAGTCAAAGAGTCAAAGAGTCAAAGACAAAGAGTCAAAGACAAAGAGTCAAAGACAAAGAGTCAAAGACAAAGAGTCAAAGACAAAGAGTCAAAGACAAAGAGTCAAAGACAAAGAGTCAAAGACAAAGAGTCAAAGACAAAGAGTCAAAGACAAAGAGTCAAAGACAAAGAGTCAAAGACAAAGAGTCAAAGACAAAGAGTCAAAGACAAAGAGTCAAAGACAAAGAGTCAAAGAGTCAAAGACAAAGAGTCAAAGACAAAGAGTCAAAGACAAAGAGTCAAAGACAAAGAGTCAAAGACAAAGAGTCAAAGACAAAGAGTCAAAGACAAAGAGTCAAAGACAAAGACAAAAATAAACTGAACAACTCTCATTATAGGACCAACCCCGAAATCACGAAAAAAAAATCAGCTGTTCCATTCAAAATGAATCTTATCATTTTATGAAAAAAAAATTGTTTGACCAAGGAGTTTTGCATAGCTTGGTTCACTAAGGAGTTTATGAAAAAAGTCCGGTCGGTGATAGCATAGATATAGTATATTAAAAGGGGTCGTCGCCAAGGGTCTGACATGCTTTGATGGAGCGAGATCGTCTTATTGAGATTCCTATAGGAGGAAATAGAGAAGAGTGTCATGTTTTCTCTCTATCACCGACCGGACTTTATTTCATGGTCGGGTTATTGGTACAGTTCAACTAGGCCAAACAAACAAGTGGGGTTATATCAAGAATGCCAAAGAAATTAAAGGTTTTGTGGATTACTACCTAATTGATACCTAAGATTTATTATAAATATGTTGTGTTTGTGTCTAGCATACAAAATGGTGGGGTGTTCGATATTTGGCTGCAAAAGCAACAATCAAAGAAAATAAGCGGGTGTTACATTTCATGCGTAAGTACACTGTTTTCTATATTTTGATCACGTATTTCCTTCTCAAATCTCACAGGAACCAAGTTTCTGAGCTAAATCATTAGTTATATCATGAAATACCTGATAAATAGGAAAAATCTATTTTTTTTTTCTAAAAATAACGTAAACATTTGACATGCAAACCGGCAAAATTGCGTACATCTACGTAATAGTAGAAGTCAGATTAGCTTTGACGTCCACTAAAATCAGTAGGTTTATAATTCGATTTCCGGATGCCTACTATATAGAAAATTTTCCCCAAAAATTACCCCATATTTCAGGGAATTTCAAGCGATTTGATTTTTCCAGATTTCCGACGGAAGATAAAACTCGTGAAAAATGGATCTAGAAGCAACTGGAAAAAAGAATTGGGTGCCACACACGAATTTGTTCGAAACATTTTGAAAAAAATTGTTTCCGAAAAACAGAAAAACTAACGTTAATAAAAAAAGTTCTGTATTCCAACGTTCAATAAAGAATTTACCTGTTTTAATTTTAAAGTTTATCATTTTTTTCCATTAACCACACAATCTCAAATCAACTACCTGAGCGAACCCCGGCTAGTTTACTCTATGTATACGTATGTTACAGTACGGAATCCGTTAATCTGCAGATAATTTTTTCTTAAAGTAGACGATTTCCGTACTTTAACTAGTAATCTGCACATTAACGGATGCTACACCGTTAAGGGTACTTTTTCTGATCATGGCAACCCCATATTTTGACGTCATAATATATCTATCCCTTACACCCGGTCGCTCGGTAGCGCATCTACCCCTTTTAATATACTATATCTATGGTCGTCGCCCTATGTCGCCATTTTCAAAAATTAAGTCATAGACTTTTAACCATAGACATAGATTTTTTTTCTTTGACTTTAACTAATATATTTATTTGAAAATACGTAAAATAAAATAATGGTAGCGTAGGTACCACGCAGAGTGTTGATCCTAGGTATCAAACCCTAAGTGATTACATTTTCTTTGGCGTAGTACCTTATAAAATTAATAAGTAATACAAATAACGGTTGTCATGGAAATGCCATAGCAACTGTTGTTAAGTCAAATATTTATAAGACAAGTTGACACTGAATTCGGTATTGTTTATTTTTGATCAAGCAAATAGTAATATTATTTTCAAATAAATTGTAGGTAGAACAAGAAAATTAATAGGTAGAGGAAGTGTTCGTGAATAATCCAGGTAAAATTTTGAAAATTTCAGTTTTTTTCATTGAGTACCTAGGTACATAGCTATAGCCTGTACACCTACCTATCTACTTCATTAAGGCTGGCCACATACAGACGTAATCCCGATTCGTAATTCCGTACGTACGTGATTCCGTACGTACCACCACACACAGACGTTTTTTTTCGTTCGGAATCACGGCTCAGTCAGACGCTAACCTTTGATGAGGAAACATTGAGCGAAGATGAAATATTTTTCTAAAAATAAACAAAAACTACATAATTATAGACTATTTATTATAGACTATTTATTATTTATATTACGCACAGATCAATTCTAAAGACAAAGACAAAGACAAAGACAGAGACAGAGACAGAGACAGAGACAGAGACAGAGACAGAGACAGAGACAGAGACAGAGACAGAGACAGAGACAGAGACAGAGACAGAGACAGAGACAGAGACAGAGACAGAGACAGAGACAGAGACAGAGACAGAGACAGAGACAGAGACAGAGACAGAGACAGAGGCAGAGGCAGAGGCAGAGGCAGAGGCAGAGGCAGAGGCAGAGGCAGAGGCAGAGGCAGAGGCAGAGGCAGAGGCAGAGGCAGAGGCAGAGGCAGAGGCAGAGGCAGAGGCAGAGGCAGAGGCAGAGGCAGAGGCAGAGGCAGAGGCAGAGGCAGAGGCAGAGGCAGAGGCAGAGGCAGAGGCAGAGGCAGAGGCAGAGGCAGAGGCAGAGGCAGAGGCAGAGGCAGAGGCAGAGGCAGAGGCAGAGGCAGAGGCAGAGGCAGAGGCAGAGGCAGAGGCAGAGGCAGAGGCAGAGGCAAAGAGTCAAAGAGTCAAAGAGTCAAAGAGTCAAAGAGTCAAAGAGTCAAAGAGTCAAAGAGTCAAAGAGTCAAAGAGTCAAAGAGTCAAAGAGTCAAAGAGTCAAAGAGTCAAAGAGTCAAAGAGTCAAAGAGTCAAAGAGTCAAAGAGTCAAAGAGTCAAAGAGTCAAAGAGTCAAAGAGTCAAAGAGTCAAAGAGTCAAAGAGTCAAAGAGTCAAAGAGTCAAAGAGTCAAAGAGTCAAAGAGTCAAAGAGTCAAAGAGTCAAAGAGTCAAAGACAAAGAGTCAAAGAGTCAAAGAGTCAAAGACAAAGAGTCAAAGAGTCAAAGACAAATAGTCAAAGAGTCAAAGACAAAGAGTCAAAGAGTCAAAGACAAAGAGTCAAAGAGTCAAAGACAAAGAGTCAAAGACAAAGAGTCAAAGACAAAGAGTCAAAGAGTCAAAGACAAAGAGTCAAAGACAAAGAGTCAAAGACAAAGAGTCAAAGACAAAGAGTCAAAGACAAAGAGTCAAAGACAAAGAGTCAAAGACAAAGAGTCAAAGACAAAGAGTCAAAGACAAAGAGTCAAAGACAAAGAGTCAAAGACAAAGAGTCAAAGAGTCAAAGAGTCAAAGACAAAGAGTCAAAGACAAAGAGTCAAAGAGTCAAAGACAAAGAGTCAAAGACAAAGAGTCAAAGACAAAGAGTCAAAGACAAAGAGTCAAAGACAAAGAGTCAAAGACAAAGAGTCAAAGACAAAGAGTCAAAGACAAAGAGTCAAAGACAAAGAGTCAAAGACAAAGAGTCAAAGACAAAGAGTCAAAGACAAAGAGTCAAAGACAAAGAGTCAAAGACAAAGAGTCAAAGACAAAGAGTCAAAGACAAAGAGTCAAAGACAAAGAGTCAAAGACAAAGAGTCAAAGACAAAGAGTCAAAGAGTCAAAGAGTCAAAGACAAAGAGTCAAAGACAAAGAGTCAAAGACAAAGAGTCAAAGACAAAGAGTCAAAGACAAAGAGTCAAAGACAAAGAGTCAAAGACAAAGAGTCAAAGACAAAGAGTCAAAGACAAAGAGTCAAAGACAAAGAGTCAAAGACAAAGAGTCAAAGACAAAGAGTCAAAGACAAAGAGTCAAAGACAAAGACAAAAATAAACTGAACAACTCTCATTATAGGACCAACCCCGAAATCACGAAAAAAAAATCAGCTGTTCCATTCAAAATGAATCTTATCATTTTATGAAAAAAAAATTGTTTGACCAAGGAGTTTTGCATAGCTTGGTTCACTAAGGAGTTTATGAAAAAAGTCCGGTCGGTGATAGCATAGATATAGTATATTAAAAGGGGTCGTCGCCAAGGGTCTGACATGCTTTGATGGAGCGAGATCGTCTTATTGAGATTCCTATAGGAGGAAATAGAGAAGAGTGTCATGTTTTCTCTCTATCACCGACCGGACTTTATTTCATGGTCGGGTTATTGGTACAGTTCAACTAGGCCAAACAAACAAGTGGGGTTATATCAAGAATGCCAAAGAAATTAAAGGTTTTGTGGATTACTACCTAATTGATACCTAAGATTTATTATAAATATGTTGTGTTTGTGTCTAGCATACAAAATGGTGGGGTGTTCGATATTTGGCTGCAAAAGCAACAATCAAAGAAAATAAGCGGGTGTTACATTTCATGCGTAAGTACACTGTTTTCTATATTTTGATCACGTATTTCCTTCTCAAATCTCACAGGAACCAAGTTTCTGAGCTAAATCATTAGTTATATCATGAAATACCTGATAAATAGGAAAAATCAATTTTTTTTTTCTAAAAATAACGTAAACATTTGACATGCAAACCGGCAAAATTGCGTACATCTACGTAATAGTAGAAGTCAGATTAGCTTTGACGTCCACTAAAATCAGTAGGTTTATAATTCGATTTCCGGATGCCTACTATATAGAAAATTTTCCCCAAAAATTACCCCATATTTCAGGGAATTTCAAGCGATTTGATTTTTCCAGATTTCCGACGGAAGATAAAACTCGTGAAAAATGGATCTAGAAGCAACTGGAAAAAAGAATTGGGTGCCACACACGAATTTGTTCGAAACATTTTGAAAAAAATTGTTTCCGAAAAACAGAAAAACTAACGTTAATAAAAAAAGTTCTGTATTCCAACGTTCAATAAAGAATTTACCTGTTTTAATTTTAAAGTTTATCATTTTTTTCCATTAACCACACAATCTCAAATCAACTACCTGAGCGAACCCCGGCTAGTTTACTCTATGTATACGTATGTTACAGTACGGAATCCGTTAATCTGCAGATAATTTTTTCTTAAAGTAGACGATTTCCGTACTTTAACTAGTAATCTGCACATTAACGGATGCTACACCGTTAAGGGTACTTTTTCTGATCATGGCAACCCCATATTTTGACGTCATAATATATCTATCCCTTACACCCGGTCGCTCGGTAGCGCATCTACCCCTTTTAATATACTATATCTATGGTCGTCGCCCTATGTCGCCATTTTCAAAAATTAAGTCATAGACTTTTAACCATAGACATAGTTTTTTTTTCTTTGACTTTAACTAATATATTTATTTGAAAATACGTAAAATAAAATAATGGTAGCGTAGGTACCACGCAGAGTGTTGATCTTAGGTATCAAACCCTAAGTGATTACATTTTCTTTGGCGTAGTACCTTATAAAATTAATAAGTAATACAAATAACGGTTGTCATGGAAATGCCATAGCAACTGTTGTTAAGTCAAATATTTATAAGACAAGTTGACACTGAATTCGGTATTGTTTATTTTTGATCAAGCAAATAGTAATATTATTTTCAAATAAATTGTAGGTAGAACAAGAAAATTAATAGGTAGAGGAAGTGTTCGTGAATAATCCAGGTAAAATTTTGAAAATTTCAGTTTTTTTCATTGAGTACCTAGGTACATAGCTATAGCCTGTACACCTACCTATCTACTTCATTAAGGCTGGCCACATACAGACGTAATCCCGATTCGTAATTCCGTACGTACGTGATTCCGTACGTACCACCACACACAGACGTTTTTTTTCGTTCGGAATCACGGCTCAGTCAGACGCTAACCTTTGATGAGGAAACATTGAGCGAAGATGAAATATTTTTCTTGAAATATTTTTCTAAAAATAAACAAAAACTACATAATTATAGACTATTTATTATAGACTATTTATTATTTATATTACGCACAGATCAATTCTAAAGACAAAGACAAAGACAGAGACAGAGACAGAGACAGAGACAGAGACAGAGACAGAGACAGAGACAGAGACAGAGACAGAGACAGAGACAGAGACAGAGGCAGAGGCAGAGGCAGAGGCAGAGGCAGAGGCAGAGGCAGTGGCAGAGGCAGAGGCAGAGGCAGAGGCAGAGGCAGAGGCAGAGGCAGAGGCAGAGGCAGAGGCAGAGGCAGAGGCAGAGGCAGAGGCAGAGGCAGAGGCAGAGGCAGAGGCAGAGGCAGAGGCAGAGGCAGAGGCAGAGGCAGAGGCAGAGGCAGAGGCAGAGGCAGAGGCAGAGGCAGAGGCAGAGGCAGAGGCAGAGGCAGAGGCAGAGGCAGAGGCAGAGGCAAAGAGTCAAAGAGTCAAAGAGTCAAAGAGTCAAAGAGTCAAAGAGTCAAAGAGTCAAAGAGTCAAAGAGTCAAAGAGTCAAAGAGTCAAAGAGTCAAAGAGTCAAAGAGTCAAAGAGTCAAAGAGTCAAAGAGTCAAAGAGTCAAAGAGTCAAAGAGTCAAAGAGTCAAAGAGTCAAAGAGTCAAAGAGTCAAAGAGTCAAAGAGTCAAAGAGTCAAAGAGTCAAAGAGTCAAAGAGTCAAAGAGTCAAAGAGTCAAAGAGTCAAAGAGTCAAAGAGTCAAAGAGTCAAAGAGTCAAAGAGTCAAAGAGTCAAAGAGTCAAAGAGTCAAAGAGTCAAAGAGTCAAAGAGTCAAAGAGTCAAAGACAAAGAGTCAAAGACAAAGAGTCAAAGACAAAGAGTCAAAGAGTCAAAGAGTCAAAGAGTCAAAGAGTCAAAGAGTCAAAGAGTCAAAGAGTCAAAGAGTCAAAGAGTCAAAGAGTCAAAGAGTCAAAGAGTCAAAGAGTCAAAGAGTCAAAGAGTCAAAGAGTCAAAGAGTCAAAGAGTCAAAGAGTCAAAGAGTCAAAGAGTCAAAGACAAAGAGTCAAAGACAAAGAGTCAAAGAGTCAAAGACAAAGAGTCAAAGAGTCAAAGACAAAGAGTCAAAGAGTCAAAGACAAAGAGTCAAAGAGTCAAAGACAAAGAGTCAAAGAGTCAAAGACAAAGAGTCAAAGAGTCAAAGACAAAGAGTCAAAGACAAAGAGTCAAAGACAAAGAGTCAAAGACAAAGAGTCAAAGAGTCAAAGAGTCAAAGACAAAGAGTCAAAGACAAAGAGTCAAAGACAAAGAGTCAAAGACAAAGAGTCAAAGAGTCAAAGAGTCAAAGACAAAGAGTCAAAGAGTCAAAGACAAAGAGTCAAAGAGTCAAAGAGTCAAAGAGTCAAAGAGTCAAAGACAAAGAGTCAAAGAGTCAAAGAGTCAAAGACAAAGAGTCAAAGAGTCAAAGAGTCAAAGACAAAGAGTCAAAGAGTCAAAGACAAAGAGTCAAAGACAAAGAGTCAAAGAGTCAAAGACAAAGAGTCAAAGACAAAGAGTCAAAGAGTCAAAGAGTCAAAGACAAAGAGTCAAAGACAAAGAGTCAAAGACAAAGAGTCAAAGACAAAGAGTCAAAGACAAAGAGTCAAAGAGTCAAAGAGTCAAAGAGTCAAACAGTCAAAGAGTCAAAGAGTCAAAGACAAAGAGTCAAAGACAAAGAGTCAAAGACAAAGAGTCAAAGACAAAGAGTCAAAGAGTCAAAGAGTCAAAGACAAAGAGTCAAAGACAAAGAGTCAAAGACAAAGAGTTAAAGACAAAGAGTCAAAGAGTCAAAGACAAAGAGTCAAAGAGTCAAAGACAAAGAGTCAAAGAGTCAAAGAGTCAAAGAGTCAAAGAGTCAAAGAGTCAAAGAGTCAAAGACAAAGAGTCAAAGAGTCAAAGAGTCAAAGACAAAGAGTCAAAGAGTCAAAGAGTCAAAGAGTCAAAGAGTCAAAGAGTCAAAGAGTCAAAGAGTCAAAGAGTCAAAGAGTCAAAGAGTCAAAGAGTCAAAGAGTCAAAGAGTCAAAGAGTCAAAGAGTCAAAGAGTCAAAGAGTCAAACAGTCAAAGAGTCAAAGAGTCAAAGACAAAGAGTCAAAGACAAAGAGTCAAAGACAAAGAGTCAAAGACAAAGAGTCAAAGAGTCAAAGAGTCAAAGACAAAGAGTCAAAGACAAAGAGTCAAAGAGTCAAAGACAAAGAGTCAAAGACAAAGAGTCAAAGAGTCAAAGAGTCAAAGACAAAGAGTCAAAGACAAAGAGTCAAAGACAAAGAGTCAAAGACAAAGAGTCAAAGAGTCAAAGACAAAGAGTCAAAGACAAAGAGTCAAAGACAAAGAGTCAAAGAGTCAAAGACAAAGAGTCAAAGACAAAGAGTCAAAGAGTCAAAGACAAAGAGTCAAAGACAAAGAGTCAAAGAGTCAAAGAGTCAAAGACAAAGAGTCAAAGACAAAGAGTCATAGACAAAGAGTCAAAGACAAAGAGTCAAAGACAAAGAGTCAAAGAGTCAAAGAGTCAAAGACAAAGAGTCAAAGAGTCAAAGACAAAGAGTCAAAGAGTCAAAGAGTCAAAGAGTCAAAGAGTCAAAGAGTCAAAGACAAAGAGTCAAAGAGTCAAAGAGTCAAAGACAAAGAGTCAAAGAGTCAAAGAGTCAAAGACAAAGAGTCAAAGAGTCAAAGACAAAGAGTCAAAGACAAAGAGTCAAAGACAAAGAGTCAAAGACAAAGAGTCAAAGACAAAGAGTCAAAGACAAAGAGTCAAAGACAAAGAGTCAAAGACAAAGAGTCAAAGACAAAGAGTCAAAGACAAAGACAAAAATAAACTGAACAACTCTCATTATAGGACCAACCCCGAAATCACGAAAAAAAAATCAGCTGTTCCATTCAAAATGAATCTTATCATTTTATGAAAAAAAAATTGTTTGACCAAGGAGTTTTGCATAGCTTGGTTCACTAAGGAGTTTATGAAAAAAGTCCGGTCGGTGATAGCATAGATATAGTATATTAAAAGGGGTCGTCGCCAAGGGTCTGACATGCTTTGATGGAGCGAGATCGTCTTATTGAGATTCCTATAGGAGGAAATAGAGAAGAGTGTCATGTTTTCTCTCTATCACCAACCGGACTTTATTTCATGGTCGGGTTATTGGTACAGTTCAACTAGGGTTATATCAAGAATGCCAAAGAAATTAAAGGTTTTGTGGATTACTACCTAATTGATACCTAAGATTTATTATAAATATGTTGTGTTTGTGTCTAGCATACAAAATGGTGGGGTGTTCGATATTTGGCTGCAAAAGCAACAATCAAAGAAAATAAGCGGGTGTTACATTTCATGCGTAAGTACACTGTTTTCTATATTTTGATCACGTATTTCCTTCTCAAATCTCACAGGAACCAAGTTTCTGAGCTAAATCATTAGTTATATCATGAAATACCTGATAAATAGAAAAAATCTATTTTTTTTTTCTAAAAATAACGTAAACATTTGACATGCAAACCGGCAAAATTGCGTACATCTACGTAATAGTAGAAGTCAGATTAGCTTTGACGTCCACTAAAATCAGTAGGTTTATAATTCGATTTCCGGATGCCTACTATATAGAAAATTTTCCCCAAAAATTACCCCATATTTCAGGGAATTTCAAGCGATTTGATTTTTCCAGATTTCCGACGGAAGATAAAACTCGTGAAAAATGGATCTAGAAGCAACTGGAAAAAAGAATTGGGTGCCACACACGAATTTGTTCGAAACATTTTGAAAAAAATTGTTTCCGAAAAACAGAAAAACTAACGTTAATAAAAAAAGTTCTGTATTCCAACGTTCAATAAAGAATTTACCTGTTTTAATTTTAAAGTTTATCATTTTTTTCCATTATCCACACAATCTCAAATCAACTACCTGAGCGAACCCCGGCTAGTTTACTCTATGTATACGTATGTTACAGTACGGAATCCGTTAATCTGCAGATAATTTTTTCTTAAAGTAGACGATTTCCGTACTTTAACTAGTAATCTGCACATTAACGGATGCTACACCGTTAAGGGTACTTTTTCTGATCATGGCAACCCCATATTTTGACGTCATAATATATCTATCCCTTACACCCGGTCGCTCGGTAGCGCATCTACCCCTTTTAATATACTATATCTATGGTCGTCGCCCTATGTCGCCATTTTCAAAAATTAAGTCATAGACTTTTAACCATAGACATAGATTTTTTTTCTTTGACTTTAACTAATATATTTATTTGAAAATACGTAAAATAAAATAATGGTAGCGTAGGTACCACGCAGAGTGTTGATCTTAGGTATCAAACCCTAAGTGATTACATTTTCTTTGGCGTAGTACCTTATAAAATTAATAAGTAATACAAATAACGGTTGTCATGGAAATGCCATAGCAACTGTTGTTAAGTCAAATATTTATAAGACAAGTTGACACTGAATTCGGTATTGTTTATTTTTGATCAAGCAAATAGTAATATTATTTTCAAATAAATTGTAGGTAGAACAAGAAAATTAATAGGTAGAGGAAGTGTTCGTGAATAATCCAGGTAAAATTTTGAAAATTTCAGTTTTTTTCATTGAGTACCTAGGTACATAGCTATAGCCTGTACACCTACCTATCTACTTCATTAAGGCTGGCCACATACAGACGTAATCCCGATTCGTAATTCCGTACGTACGTGATTCCGTACGTACCACCACACACAGACGTTTTTTTTCGTTCGGAATCACGGCTCAGTCAGACGCTAACCTTTGATGAGGAAACATTGAGCGAAGATGAAATATTTTTCTAAAAATAAACAAAAACTACATAATTATAGACTATTTATTATAGACTATTTATTATTTATATTACGCACAGATCAATTCTAAAGACAAAGACAAAGACAGAGACAGAGACAGAGACAGAGACAGAGACAGAGACAGAGACAGAGACAGAGACAGAGACAGAGACAGAGACAGAGACAGAGACAGAGACAGAGACAGAGACAGAGACAGAGACAGAGACAGAGACAGAGACAGAGACAGAGACAGAGACAGAGACAGAGACAGAGACAGAGACAGAGACAGAGACAGAGACAGAGGCAGAGGCAGAGGCAGAGGCAGAGGCAGAGGCAGAGGCAGAGGCAGAGGCAGAGGCAGAGGCAGAGGCAGAGGCAGAGGCAGAGGCAGAGGCAGAGGCAGAGGCAGAGGCAGAGGCAGAGGCAGAGGCAGAGGCAGAGGCAGAGGCAGGGGCAGGGGCAGAGGCAGAGGCAGGGGCAGAGGCAGAGGCAGAGGCAGAGGCAGAGGCAGAGGCAGAGGCAGAGGCAGAGGCAGAGGCAGAGGCAGAGGCAGAGGCAGAGGCAGAGGCAGAGGCAGAGGCAGAGGCAGAGGCAGAGGCAGAGGCAGAGGCAGAGGCAGACGCAGAGACAGACGCAGACAGAGACACAGACAGAGACACAGACAGAGACACAGACAGAGACAGAGACAGAGACAGAGACAGAGACAGAGACAGAGACAGAGACAGAGACAGAGACAGAGACAGAGACAGAGACAGAGACAGAGACAGAGACAGAGACAGAGACAGAGACAGAGACAGAGACAGAGACAGAGACAGAGACAGAGACAGAGACAGAGACAGAGACAGAGACAGAGACAGAGGCAGAGGCAGAGGCAGAGGCAGAGGCAGAGGCAGAGGCAGAGGCAGAGGCAGAGGCAGAGGCAGAGGCAGAGGCAGAGGCAGAGGCAGAGGCAGAGGCAGAGGCAGAGGCAGAGGCAGAGGCAGAGGCAGAGGCAGAGGCAGAGGCAGAGGCAGAGGCAGAGGCAGAGGCAGAGGCAGAGGCAGAGGCAGAGGCAGAGGCAGAGGCAGAGGCAGAGGCAGAGGCAGAGGCAGAGGCAGAGGCAGAGGCAGAGGCAGAGGCAGAGGCAGAGGCAAAGAGTCAAAGAGTCAAAGAGTCAAAGAGTCAAAGAGTCAAAGAGTCAAAGAGTCAAAGAGTCAAAGAGTCAAAGAGTCAAAGAGTCAAAGAGTCAAAGAGTCAAAGAGTCAAAGAGTCAAAGAGTCAAAGAGTCAAAGAGTCAAAGAGTCAAAGAGTCAAAGAGTCAAAGAGTCAAAGAGTCAAAGAGTCAAAGAGTCAAAGAGTCAAAGAGTCAAAGAGTCAAAGAGTCAAAGAGTCAAAGAGTCAAAGAGTCAAAGAGTCAAAGAGTCAAAGAGTCAAAGAGTCAAAGACAAAGAGTCAAAGACAAAGAGTCAAAGACAAAGAGTCAAAGACAAAGAGTCAAAGACAAAGAGTCAAAGACAAAGAGTCAAAGACAAAGAGTCAAAGACAAAGAGTCAAAGACAAAGAGTCAAAGACAAAGAGTCAAAGACAAAGAGTCAAAGACAAAGAGTCAAAGAGTCAAAGACAAAGAGTCAAAGACAAAGAGTCAAAGACAAAGAGTCAAAGACAAAGAGTCAAAGACAAAGAGTCAAAGACAAAGAGTCAAAGACAAAGAGTCAAAGACAAAGAGTCAAAGACAAAGACAAAAATAAACTGAACAACTCTCATTATAGGACCAACCCCGAAATCACGAAAAAAAAATCAGCTGTTCCATTCAAAATGAATCTTATCATTTTATGAAAAAAAAATTGTTTGACCAAGGAGTTTTGCATAGCTTGGTTCACTAAGGAGTTTATGAAAAAAGTCCGGTCGGTGATAGCATAGATATAGTATATTAAAAGGGGTCGTCGCCAAGGGTCTGACATGCTTTGATGGAGCGAGATCGTCTTATTGAGATTCCTATAGGAGGAAATAGAGAAGAGTGTCATGTTTTCTCTCTATCACCGACCGGACTTTATTTCATGGTCGGGTTATTGGTACAGTTCAACTAGGCCAAACAAACAAGTGGGGTTATATCAAGAATGCCAAAGAAATTAAAGGTTTTGTGGATTACTACCTAATTGATACCTAAGATTTATTATAAATATGTTGTGTTTGTGTCTAGCATACAAAATGGTGGGGTGTTCGATATTTGGCTGCAAAAGCAACAATCAAAGAAAATAAGCGGGTGTTACATTTCATGCGTAAGTACACTGTTTTCTATATTTTGATCACGTATTTCCTTCTCAAATCTCACAGGAACCAAGTTTCTGAGCTAAATCATTAGTTATATCATGAAATACCTGATAAATAGGAAAAATCTATTTTTTTTTTCTAAAAATAACGTAAACATTTGACATGCAAACCGGCAAAATTGCGTACATCTACGTAATAGTAGAAGTCAGATTAGCTTTGACGTCCACTAAAATCAGTAGGTTTATAATTCGATTTCCGGATGCCTACTATATAGAAAATTTTCCCCAAAAATTACCCCATATTTCAGGGAATTTCAAGCGATTTGATTTTTCCAGATTTCCGACGGAAGATAAAACTCGTGAAAAATGGATCTAGAAGCAACTGGAAAAAAGAATTGGGTGCCACACACGAATTTGTTCGAAACATTTTGAAAAAAATTGTTTCCGAAAAACAGAAAAACTAACGTTAATAAAAAAAGTTCTGTATTCCAACGTTCAATAAAGAATTTACCTGTTTTAATTTTAAAGTTTATCATTTTTTTCCATTAACCACACAATCTCAAATCAACTACCTGAGCGAACCCCGGCTAGTTTACTCTATGTATACGTATGTTACAGTACGGAATCCGTTAATCTGCAGATAATTTTTTCTTAAAGTAGACGATTTCCGTACTTTAACTAGTAATCTGCACATTAACGGATGCTACACCGTTAAGGGTACTTTTTCTGATCATGGCAACCCCATATTTTGACGTCATAATATATCTATCCCTTACACCCGGTCGCTCGGTAGCGCATCTACCCCTTTTAATATACTATATCTATGGTCGTCGCCCTATGTCGCCATTTTCAAAAATTAAGTCATAGACTTTTAACCATAGACATAGATTTTTTTTCTTTGACTTTAACTAATATATTTATTTGAAAATACGTAAAATAAAATAATGGTAGCGTAGGTACCACGCAGAGTGTTGATCCTAGGTATCAAACCCTAAATGATTACATTTTCTTTGGCGTAGTACCTTATAAAATTAATAAGTAATACAAATAACGGTTGTCATGGAAATGCCATAGCAACTGTTGTTAAGTCAAATATTTATAAGACAAGTTGACACTGAATTCGGTATTGTTTATTTTTGATCAAGCAAATAGTAATATTATTTTCAAATAAATTGTAGGTAGAACAAGAAAATTAATAGAATCAAAGACAAAGAGTCAAAGACAAAGAGTCAAAGACAAAGAGTCAAAGACAAAGAGTCAAAGACAAAGAGTCAAAGACAAAGAGTCAAAGACAAAGAGTCAAAGACAAAGACAAAAATAAACTGAACAACTCTCATTATAGGACCAACCCCGAAATCACGAAAAAAAAATCAGCTGTTCCATTCAAAATGAATCTTATCATTTTATGAAAAAAAAATTGTTTGACCAAGGAGTTTTGCATAGCTTGGTTCACTAAGGAGTTTATGAAAAAAGTCCGGTCGGTGATAGCATAGATATAGTATATTAAAAGGGGTCGTCGCCAAGGGTCTGACATGCTTTGATGGAGCGAGATCGTCTTATTGAGATTCCTATAGGAGGAAATAGAGAAGAGTGTCATGTTTTCTCTCTATCACCGACCGGACTTTATTTCATGGTCGGGTTATTGGTACAGTTCAACTAGGCCAAACAAACAAGTGGGGTTATATCAAGAATGCCAAAGAAATTAAAGGTTTTGTGGATTACTACCTAATTGATACCTAAGATTTATTATAAATATGTTGTGTTTGTGTCTAGCATACAAAATGGTGGGGTGTTCGATATTTGGCTGCAAAAGCAACAATCAAAGAAAATAAGCGGGTGTTACATTTCATGCGTAAGTACACTGTTTTCTATATTTTGATCACGTATTTCCTTCTCAAATCTCACAGGAACCAAGTTTCTGAGCTAAATCATTAGTTATATCATGAAATACCTGATAAATAGGAAAAATCTATTTTTTTTTTCTAAAAATAACGTAAACATTTGACATGCAAACCGGCAAAATTGCGTACATCTACGTAATAGTAGAAGTCAGATTAGCTTTGACGTCCACTAAAATCAGTAGGTTTATAATTCGATTTCCGGATGCCTACTATATAGAAAATTTTCCCCAAAAATTACCCCATATTTCAGGGAATTTCAAGCGATTTGATTTTTCCAGATTTCCGACGGAAGATAAAACTCGTGAAAAATGGATCTAGAAGCAACTGGAAAAAAGAATTGGGTGCCACACACGAATTTGTTCGAAACATTTTGAAAAAAATTGTTTCCGAAAAACAGAAAAACTAACGTTAATAAAAAAAGTTCTGTATTCCAACGTTCAATAAAGAATTTACCTGTTTTAATTTTAAAGTTTATCATTTTTTTCCATTAACCACACAATCTCAAATCAACTACCTGAGCGAACCCCGGCTAGTTTACTCTATGTATACGTATGTTACAGTACGGAATCCGTTAATCTGCAGATAATTTTTTCTTAAAGTAGACGATTTCCGTACTTTAACTAGTAATCTGCACATTAACGGATGCTACACCGTTAAGGGTACTTTTTCTGATCATGGCAACCCCATATTTTGACGTCATAATATATCTATCCCTTACACCCGGTCGCTCGGTAGCGCATCTACCCCTTTTAATATACTATATCTATGGTCGTCGCCCTATGTCGCCATTTTCAAAAATTAAGTCATAGACTTTTAACCATAGACATAGATTTTTTTTCTTTGACTTTAACTAATATATTTATTTGAAAATACGTAAAATAAAATAATGGTAGCGTAGGTACCACGCAGAGTGTTGATCCTAGGTATCAAACCCTAAGTGATTACATTTTCTTTGGCGTAGTACCTTATAAAATTAATAAGTAATACAAATAACGGTTGTCATGGAAATGCCATAGCAACTGTTGTTAAGTCAAATATTTATAAGACAAGTTGACACTGAATTCGGTATTGTTTATTTTTGATCAAGCAAATAGTAATATTATTTTCAAATAAATTGTAGGTAGAACAAGAAAATTAATAGGTAGAGGAAGTGTTCGTGAATAATCCAGGTAAAATTTTGAAAATTTCAGTTTTTTTCATTGAGTACCTAGGTACATAGCTATAGCCTGTACACCTACCTATCTACTTCATTAAGGCTGGCCACATACAGACGTAATCCCGATTCGTAATTCCGTACGTACGTGATTCCGTACGTACCACCACACACAGACGTTTTTTTTCGTTCGGAATCACGGCTCAGTCAGACGCTAACCTTTGATGAGGAAACATTGAGCGAAGATGAAATATTTTTCTAAAAATAAACAAAAACTACATAATTATAGACTATTTATTATAGACTATTTATTATTTATATTACGCACAGATCAATTCTAAAGACAAAGACAAAGACAAAGACAGAGACAGAGACAGAGACAGAGACAGAGACAGAGACAGAGACAGAGACAGAGACAGAGACAGAGACAGAGACAGAGACAGAGACAGAGACAGAGACAGAGACAGAGACAGAGACAGAGACAGAGACAGAGGCAGAGGCAGAGGCAGAGGCAGAGGCAGAGGCAGAGGCAGAGGCAGAGGCAGAGGCAGAGGCAGAGGCAGAGGCAGAGGCAGAGGCAGAGGCAGAGGCAGAGGCAGAGGCAGAGGCAGAGGCAGAGGCAGAGGCAGAGGCAGAGGCAGAGGCAGAGGCAGAGGCAGAGGCAGAGGCAGAGGCAGAGGCAGAGGCAGAGGCAGAGGCAGAGGCAGAGGCAGAGGCAGAGGCAGAGGCAGAGGCAGAGGCAGAGGCAGAGGCAGAGGCAGAGGCAGAGGCAGAGGCAGAGGCAGAGGCAGAGGCAGAGGCAGAGGCAGAGGCAGAGGCAGAGGCAGAGGCAGAGGCAGAGGCAGAGGCAGAGGCAGAGGCAGAGGCAGAGGCAGAGGCAGAGGCAGAGGCAGAGGCAAAGAGTCAAAGAGTCAAAGAGTCAAAGAGTCAAAGAGTCAAAGAGTCAAAGAGTCAAAGAGTCAAAGAGTCAAAGAGTCAAAGAGTCAAAGAGTCAAAGAGTCAAAGAGTCAAAGAGTCAAAGAGTCAAAGAGTCAAAGAGTCAAAGAGTCAAAGAGTCAAAGAGTCAAAGAGTCAAAGAGTCAAAGAGTCAAAGACAAAGAGTCAAAGAGTCAAAGACAAAGAGTCAAAGAGTCAAAGACAAATAGTCAAAGAGTCAAAGACAAAGAGTCAAAGAGTCAAAGACAAAGAGTCAAAGAGTCAAAGACAAAGAGTCAAAGACAAAGAGTCAAAGAGTCAAAGAGTCAAAGACAAAGAGTCAAAGAGTCAAAGACAAAGAGTCAAAGAGTCAAAGAGTCAAAGAGTCAAAGAGTCAAAGACAAAGAGTCAAAGAGTCAAAGAGTCAAAGACAAAGAGTCAAAGAGTCAAAGAGTCAAAGACAAAGAGTCAAAGAGTCAAAGAGTCAAAGACAAAGAGTCAAAGACAAAGAGTCAAAGAGTCAAAGACAAAGAGTCAAAGACAAAGAGTCAAAGAGTCAAAGAGTCAAAGACAAAGAGTCAAAGACAAAGAGTCAAAGACAAAGAGTCAAAGACAAAGAGTCAATGAGTCAAAGACAAAGAGTCAAAGACAAAGAGTCAAAGACAAAGAGTCAAAGACAAAGAGTCAAAGACAAAGAGTCAAAGAGTCAAAGAGTCAAAGAGTCAAAGACAAAGAGTCAAAGACAAAGAGTCAAAGAGTCAAAGACAAAGAGTCAAAGACAAATAGTCAAAGAGTCAAAGACAAAGAGTCAAAGAGTCAAAGACAAAGAGTCAAAGACAAAGAGTCAAAGACAAAGAGTCAAAGACAAAGAGTCAAAGACAAAGAGTCAAAGACAAAGAGTCAAAGACAAAGAGTCAAAGACAAAGAGTCAAAGACAAAGAGTCAAAGACAAAGAGTCAAAGACAAAGAGTCAAAGACAAAGAGTCAAAGACAAAGAGTCAAAGACAAAGAGTCAAAGACAAAGAGTCAAAGACAAAGAGTCAAAGACAAAGAGTCAAAGACAAAGAGTCAAAGACAAAGAGTCAAAGACAAAGAGTCAAAGACAAAGAGTCAAAGACAAAGAGTCAAAGACAAAGAGTCAAAGAGTCAAAGAGTCAAAGACAAAGAGTCAAAGACAAAGAGTCAAAGACAAAGAGTCAAAGACAAAGAGTCAAAGACAAAGAGTCAAAGACAAAGAGTCAAAGACAAAGAGTCAAAGACAAAGAGTCAAAGACAAAGAGTCAAAGACAAAGAGTCAAAGACAAAGAGTCAAAGACAAAGAGTCAAAGACAAAGAGTCAAAGACAAAGAGTCAAAGACAAAGAGTCAAAGAGTCAAAGAGTCAAAGACAAAGAGTCAAAGAGTCAAAGACAAAGAGTCAAAGAGTCAAAGAGTCAAAGAGTCAAAGAGTCAAAGACAAAGAGTCAAAGAGTCAAAGAGTCAAAGACAAAGAGTCAAAGAGTCAAAGAGTCAAAGAGTCAAAGAGTCAAAGACAAAGAGTCAAAGACAAAGAGTCAAAGAGTCAAAGACAAAGAGTCAAAGACAAAGAGTCAAAGAGTCAAAGAGTCAAAGACAAAGAGTCAAAGACAAAGAGTCAAAGACAAAGAGTCAAAGACAAAGAGTCAAAGACAAAGAGTCAAAGACAAAGAGTCAAAGACAAAGAGTCAAAGACAAAGAGTCAAAGACAAAGAGTCAAAGACAAAGAGTCAAAGACAAAGAGTCAAAGACAAAGAGTCAAAGACAAAGAGTCAAAGAGTCAAAGAGTCAAAGACAAAGAGTCAAAGACAAAGAGTCAAAGACAAAGAGTCAAAGAGTCAAAGAGTCAAAGAGTCAAAGAGTCAAAGAGTCAAAGACAAAGAGTCAAAGAGTCAAAGAGTCAAAGACAAAGAGTCAAAGAGTCAAAGAGTCAAAGACAAAGAGTCAAAGAGTCAAAGACAAAGAGTCAAAGACAAAGAGTCAAAGAGTCAAAGACAAAGAGTCAAAGACAAAGAGTCAAAGAGTCAAAGAGTCAAAGAGTCAAAGACAAAGAGTCAAAGACAAAGAGTCAAAGACAAAGAGTCAAAGACAAAGAGTCAAAGACAAAGAGTCAAAGAGTCAAAGAGTCAAAGACAAAGAGTCAAAGACAAAGAGTCAAAGACAAAGAGTCAAAGACAAAGAGTCAAAGAGTCAAAGACAAAGAGTCAAAGAGTCAAAGACAAAGAGTCAAAGACAAAGAGTCAAAGAGTCAAAGACAAAGAGTCAAAGACAAAGAGTCAAAGAGTCAAAGAGTCAAAGAGTCAAAGAGTCAAAGAGTCAAAGAGTCAAAGAGTCAAAGAGTCAAAGAGTCAAAGAGTCAAAGAGTCAAAGAGTCAAAGAGTCAAAGAGTCAAAGAGTCAAAGAGTCAAAGAGTCAAAGAGTCAAAGAGTCAAACAGTCAAAGAGTCAAAGACAAAGAGTCAAAGACAAAGAGTCAAAGAGTCAAAGACAAAGAGTCAAAGAGTCAAAGAGTCAAAGAGTCAAAGAGTCAAAGAGTCAAAGAGTCAAAGAGTCAAAGAGTCAAAGAGTCAAAGACAAAGAGTCAAAGACAAAGAGTCAAAGAGTCAAAGACAAAGAGTCAAAGAGTCAAAGACAAAGAGTCAAAGAGTCAAAGACAAAGAGTCAAAGAGTCAAAGACAAAGAGTCAAAGAGTCAAAGACAAAGAGTCAAAGAGTCAAAGACAAAGAGTCAAAGACAAAGAGTCAAAGACAAAGAGTCAAAGACAAAGAGTCAAAGAGTCAAAGAGTCAAAGACAATGAATCAAAGACAAAGAGTCAAAGACAAAGAGTCAAAGACAAAGAGTCAAAGAGTCAAAGACAAAGAGTCAAAGAGTCAAAGACAAAGAGTCAAAGAGTCAAAGAGTCAAAGAGTCAAAGAGTCAAAGAGTCAAAGAGTCACAGACAAAGAGTCAAAGAGTCAAAGAGTCAAAGACAAAGAGTCAAAGAGTCAAAGAGTCAAAGACAAAGAGTCAAAGAGTCAAAGAGTCAAAGACAAAGAGTCAAAGACAAAGAGTCAAAGAGTCAAAGACAAAGAGTCAAAGACAAAGAGTCAAAGACAAAGAGTCAAAGACAAAGAGTCAAAGACAAAGAGTCAAAGAGTCAAAGACAAAGAGTCAAAGACAAAGAGTCAAAGAGTCAAAGAGTCAAAGACAAAGAGTCAAAGACAAAGAGTCAAAGACAAAGAGTCAAAGACAAAGAGTCAAAGACAAAGAGTCAAAGAGTCAAAGAGTCAAAGACAAAGAGTCAAAGACAAAGAGTCAAAGACAAAGAGTCAAAGACAAAGAGTCAAAGACAAAGAGTCAAAGACAAAGAGTCAAAGACAAAGAGTCAAAGACAAAGAGTCAAAGACAAAGAGTCAAAGACAAAGAGTCAAAGACAAAGAGTCAAAGACAAAGAGTCAAAGACAAAGAGTCAAAGACAAAGAGTCAAAGACAAAGAGTCAAAGACAAAGAGTCAAAGACAAAGAGTCAAAGACAAAGACAAAAATAAACTGAACAACACTCATTATAGGACCAACCCCGAAATCACGAAAAAAAAATCAGCTGTTCCATTCAAAATGAATCTTATCATTTTATGAAAAAAAAATTGTTTGACCAAGGAGTTTTGCATAGCTTGGTTCACTAAGGAGTTTATGAAAAAAGTCCGGTCGGTGATAGCATAGATATAGTATATTAAAAGGGGTCGTCGCCAAGGGTCTGACATGCTTTGATGGAGCGAGATCGTCTTATTGAGATTCCTATAGGAGGAAATAGAGAAGAGTGTCATGTTTTCTCTCTATCACCGACCGGACTTTATTTCATGGTCGGGTTATTGGTACAGTTCAACTAGGCCAAACAAACAAGTGGGGTTATATCAAGAATGCCAAAGAAATTAAAGGTTTTGTGGATTACTACCTAATTGATACCTAAGATTTATTATAAATATGTTGTGTTTGTGTCTAGCATACAAAATGGTGGGGTGTTCGATATTTGACTGCAAAAGCAACAATCAAAGAAAATAAGCGGGTGTTACAAAGACAAAGAGTCAAAGACAAAGAGTCAAAGACAAAGAGTCAAAGACAAAGAGTCAAAGACAAAGAGTCAAAGACAAAGAGTCAAAGACAAAGAGTCAAAGACAAAGAGTCAAAGACAAAGAGTCAAAGACAAAGAGTCAAAGACAAAGAGTCAAAGACAAAGAGTCAAAGACAAAGAGTCAAAGACAAAGAGTCAAAGACAAAGAGTCAAAGAGTCAAAGAGTCAAAGACAAAGAGTCAAAGAGTCAAAGACAAAGAGTCAAAGAGTCAAAGAGTCAAAGAGTCAAAGAGTCAAAGACAAAGAGTCAAAGAGTCAAAGAGTCAAAGACAAAGAGTCAAAGAGTCAAAGAGTCAAAGAGTCAAAGAGTCAAAGACAAAGAGTCAAAGACAAAGAGTCAAAGAGTCAAAGACAAAGAGTCAAAGACAAAGAGTCAAAGAGTCAAAGAGTCAAAGACAAAGAGTCAAAGACAAAGAGTCAAAGACAAAGAGTCAAAGACAAAGAGTCAAAGACAAAGAGTCAAAGACAAAGAGTCAAAGACAAAGAGTCAAAGACAAAGAGTCAAAGACAAAGAGTCAAAGACAAAGAGTCAAAGACAAAGAGTCAAAGACAAAGAGTCAAAGACAAAGAGTCAAAGAGTCAAAGAGTCAAAGACAAAGAGTCAAAGACAAAGAGTCAAAGACAAAGAGTCAAAGAGTCAAAGAGTCAAAGAGTCAAAGAGTCAAAGAGTCAAAGACAAAGAGTCAAAGAGTCAAAGAGTCAAAGACAAAGAGTCAAAGAGTCAAAGAGTCAAAGACAAAGAGTCAAAGAGTCAAAGACAAAGAGTCAAAGACAAAGAGTCAAAGAGTCAAAGACAAAGAGTCAAAGACAAAGAGTCAAAGAGTCAAAGAGTCAAAGAGTCAAAGACAAAGAGTCAAAGACAAAGAGTCAAAGACAAAGAGTCAAAGACAAAGAGTCAAAGACAAAGAGTCAAAGAGTCAAAGAGTCAAAGACAAAGAGTCAAAGACAAAGAGTCAAAGACAAAGAGTCAAAGACAAAGAGTCAAAGAGTCAAAGACAAAGAGTCAAAGAGTCAAAGACAAAGAGTCAAAGACAAAGAGTCAAAGAGTCAAAGACAAAGAGTCAAAGACAAAGAGTCAAAGAGTCAAAGAGTCAAAGAGTCAAAGAGTCAAAGAGTCAAAGAGTCAAAGAGTCAAAGAGTCAAAGAGTCAAAGAGTCAAAGAGTCAAAGAGTCAAAGAGTCAAAGAGTCAAAGAGTCAAAGAGTCAAAGAGTCAAAGAGTCAAAGAGTCAAACAGTCAAAGAGTCAAAGACAAAGAGTCAAAGACAAAGAGTCAAAGAGTCAAAGACAAAGAGTCAAAGAGTCAAAGAGTCAAAGAGTCAAAGAGTCAAAGAGTCAAAGAGTCAAAGAGTCAAAGAGTCAAAGAGTCAAAGACAAAGAGTCAAAGACAAAGAGTCAAAGAGTCAAAGACAAAGAGTCAAAGAGTCAAAGACAAAGAGTCAAAGAGTCAAAGACAAAGAGTCAAAGAGTCAAAGACAAAGAGTCAAAGAGTCAAAGACAAAGAGTCAAAGAGTCAAAGACAAAGAGTCAAAGACAAAGAGTCAAAGACAAAGAGTCAAAGACAAAGAGTCAAAGAGTCAAAGAGTCAAAGACAATGAATCAAAGACAAAGAGTCAAAGACAAAGAGTCAAAGACAAAGAGTCAAAGAGTCAAAGACAAAGAGTCAAAGAGTCAAAGACAAAGAGTCAAAGAGTCAAAGAGTCAAAGAGTCAAAGAGTCAAAGAGTCAAAGAGTCACAGACAAAGAGTCAAAGAGTCAAAGAGTCAAAGACAAAGAGTCAAAGAGTCAAAGAGTCAAAGACAAAGAGTCAAAGAGTCAAAGAGTCAAAGACAAAGAGTCAAAGACAAAGAGTCAAAGAGTCAAAGACAAAGAGTCAAAGACAAAGAGTCAAAGACAAAGAGTCAAAGACAAAGAGTCAAAGACAAAGAGTCAAAGAGTCAAAGACAAAGAGTCAAAGACAAAGAGTCAAAGAGTCAAAGAGTCAAAGACAAAGAGTCAAAGACAAAGAGTCAAAGACAAAGAGTCAAAGACAAAGAGTCAAAGACAAAGAGTCAAAGAGTCAAAGAGTCAAAGACAAAGAGTCAAAGACAAAGAGTCAAAGACAAAGAGTCAAAGACAAAGAGTCAAAGACAAAGAGTCAAAGACAAAGAGTCAAAGACAAAGAGTCAAAGACAAAGAGTCAAAGACAAAGAGTCAAAGACAAAGAGTCAAAGACAAAGAGTCAAAGACAAAGAGTCAAAGACAAAGAGTCAAAGACAAAGAGTCAAAGACAAAGAGTCAAAGACAAAGAGTCAAAGACAAAGAGTCAAAGACAAAGACAAAAATAAACTGAACAACACTCATTATAGGACCAACCCCGAAATCACGAAAAAAAAATCAGCTGTTCCATTCAAAATGAATCTTATCATTTTATGAAAAAAAAATTGTTTGACCAAGGAGTTTTGCATAGCTTGGTTCACTAAGGAGTTTATGAAAAAAGTCCGGTCGGTGATAGCATAGATATAGTATATTAAAAGGGGTCGTCGCCAAGGGTCTGACATGCTTTGATGGAGCGAGATCGTCTTATTGAGATTCCTATAGGAGGAAATAGAGAAGAGTGTCATGTTTTCTCTCTATCACCGACCGGACTTTATTTCATGGTCGGGTTATTGGTACAGTTCAACTAGGCCAAACAAACAAGTGGGGTTATATCAAGAATGCCAAAGAAATTAAAGGTTTTGTGGATTACTACCTAATTGATACCTAAGATTTATTATAAATATGTTGTGTTTGTGTCTAGCATACAAAATGGTGGGGTGTTCGATATTTGACTGCAAAAGCAACAATCAAAGAAAATAAGCGGGTGTTACATTTCATGCGTAAGTACACTGTTTTCTATATTTTGATCACGTATTTCCTTCTCAAATCTCACAGGAACCAAGTTTCTGAGCTAAATCATTAGTTATATCATGAAATACCTGATAAATAGGAAAAATCTATTTTTTTTTTCTAAAAATAACGTAAACATTTGACATGCAAACCGGCAAAATTGCGTACATCTACGTAATAGTAGAAGTCAGATTAGCTTTGACGTCCACTAAAATCAGTAGGTTTATAATTCGATTTCCGGATGCCTACTATATAGAAAATTTTCCCCAAAAATTACCCCATATTTCAGGGAATTTCAAGCGATTTGATTTTTCCAGATTTCCGACGGAAGATAAAACTCGTGAAAAATGGATCTAGAAGCAACTGGAAAAAAGAATTGGGTGCCACACACGAATTTGTTCGAAACATTTTGAAAAAAATTGTTTCCGAAAAACAGAAAAACTAACGTTAATAAAAAAAGTTCTGTATTCCAACGTTCAATAAAGAATTTACCTGTTTTAATTTTAAAGTTTATCATTTTTTTCCATTAACCACACAATCTCAAATCAACTACCTGAGCGAACCCCGGCTAGTTTACTCTATGTATACGTATGTTACAGTACTCTGCAGATAATTTTTTCTTAAAGTAGACGATTTCCGTACTTTAACTAGTAATCTGCACATTAACGGATGCTACACCGTTAAGGGTACTTTTTCTGATCATGGCAACCCCATATTTTGACGTCATAATATATCTATCCCTTACACCCGGTCGCTCGGTAGCGCATCTACCCCTTTTAATATACTATATCTATGGTCGTCGCCCTATGTCACCATTTTCAAAAATTAAGTCATAGACTTTTAACCATAGACATAGATTTTTTTTCTTTGACTTTAACTAATATATTTATTTGAAAATACGTAAAATAAAATAATGGTAGCGTAGGTACCACGCAGAGTGTTGATCCTAGGTATCAAACCCTAAGTGATTACATTTTCTTTGGCGTAGTACCTTATAAAATTAATAAGTAATACAAATAACGGTTGTCATGGAAATGCCATAGCAACTGTTGTTAAGTCAAATATTTATAAGACAAGTTGACACTGAATTCGGTATTGTTTATTTTTGATCAAGCAAATAGTAATATTATTTTCAAATAAATTGTAGGTAGAACAAGAAAATTAATAGGTAGAGGAAGTGTTCGTGAATAATCCAGGTAAAATTTTGAAAATTTCAGTTTTTTTCATTGAGTACCTAGGTACATAGCTATAGCCTGTACACCTACCTATCTACTTCATTAAGGCTGGCCACATACAGACGTAATCCCGATTCGTAATTC
Source organism: Agriphila straminella (assembly GCA_950108535.1). NCBI lineage: Eukaryota > Metazoa > Arthropoda > Insecta > Lepidoptera > Crambidae > Agriphila > Agriphila straminella. The sequence continues at coordinate 8,039,252 of OX467324.1, read as the reverse complement.
CGTACGTACGTGATTCCGTACGTACCACCACACACAGACGTTTTTTTTCGTTCGGAATCACGGCTCAGTCAGACGCTAACCTTTGATGAGGAAACATTGAGCGAAGATGAAATATTTTTCTAAAAATAAACAAAAACTACATAATTATAGACTATTTATTATAGACTATTTATTATTTATATTACGCACAGATCAATTCTAAAGACAAAGACAAAGACAAAGACAGAGACAGAGACAGAGACAGAGACAGAGACAGAGACAGAGACAGAGACAGAGACAGAGACAGAGACAGAGACAGAGACAGAGACAGAGACAGAGACAGAGACAGAGACAGAGACAGAGACAGAGACAGAGACAGAGACAGAGACAGAGACAGAGACAGAGACAGAGGCAGAGGCAGAGGCAGAGGCAGAGGCAGAGGCAGAGGCAGAGGCAGAGGCAGAGGCAGAGGCAGAGGCAGAGGCAAAGAGTCAAAGAGTCAAAGAGTCAAAGAGTCAAAGAGTCAAAGAGTCAAAGAGTCAAAGAGTCAAAGAGTCAAAGAGTCAAAGAGTCAAAGAGTCAAAGAGTCAAAGAGTCAAAGAGTCAAAGAGTCAAAGAGTCAAAGAGTCAAAGAGTCAAAGAGTCAAAGAGTCAAAGAGTCAAAGAGTCAAAGAGTCAAAGAGTCAAAGAGTCAAAGAGTCAAAGAGTCAAAGAGTCAAAGAGTCAAAGAGTCAAAGAGTCAAAGAGTCAAAGAGTCAAAGAGTCAAAGAGTCAAAGACAAAGAGTCAAAGACAAAGAGTCAAAGACAAAGAGTCAAAGACAAAGAGTCAAAGACAAAGAGTCAAAGACAAAGAGTCAAAGACAAAGAGTCAAAGACAAAGAGTCAAAGACAAAGAGTCAAAGACAAAGAGTCAAAGACAAAGAGTCAAAGACAAAGAGTCAAAGACAAAGAGTCAAAGACAAAGAGTCAAAGACAAAGAGTCAAAGACAAAGAGTCAAAGAGTCAAAGACAAAGAGTCAAAGACAAAGAGTCAAAGACAAAGAGTCAAAGACAAAGAGTCAAAGACAAAGAGTCAAAGACAAAGAGTCAAAGACAAAGAGTCAAAGACAAAGACAAAAATAAACTGAACAACTCTCATTATAGGACCAACCCCGAAATCACGAAAAAAAAATCAGCTGTTCCATTCAAAATGAATCTTATCATTTTATGAAAAAAAAATTGTTTGACCAAGGAGTTTTGCATAGCTTGGTTCACTAAGGAGTTTATGAAAAAAGTCCGGTCGGTGATAGCATAGATATAGTATATTAAAAGGGGTCGTCGCCAAGGGTCTGACATGCTTTGATGGAGCGAGATCGTCTTATTGAGATTCCTATAGGAGGAAATAGAGAAGAGTGTCATGTTTTCTCTCTATCACCGACCGGACTTTATTTCATGGTCGGGTTATTGGTACAGTTCAACTAGGCCAAACAAACAAGTGGGGTTATATCAAGAATGCCAAAGAAATTAAAGGTTTTGTGGATTACTACCTAATTGATACCTAAGATTTATTATAAATATGTTGTGTTTGTGTCTAGCATACAAAATGGTGGGGTGTTCGATATTTGGCTGCAAAAGCAACAATCAAAGAAAATAAGCGGGTGTTACATTTCATGCGTAAGTACACTGTTTTCTATATTTTGATCACGTATTTCCTTCTCAAATCTCACAGGAACCAAGTTTCTGAGCTAAATCATTAGTTATATCATGAAATACCTGATAAATAGGAAAAATCTATTTTTTTTTTCTAAAAATAACGTAAACATTTGACATGCAAACCGGCAAAATTGCGTACATCTACGTAATAGTAGAAGTCAGATTAGCTTTGACGTCCACTAAAATCAGTAGGTTTATAATTCGATTTCCGGATGCCTACTATATAGAAAATTTTCCCCAAAAATTACCCCATATTTCAGGGAATTTCAAGCGATTTGATTTTTCCAGATTTCCGACGGAAGATAAAACTCGTGAAAAATGGATCTAGAAGCAACTGGAAAAAAGAATTGGGTGCCACACACGAATTTGTTCGAAACATTTTGAAAAAAATTGTTTCCGAAAAACAGAAAAACTAACGTTAATAAAAAAAGTTCTGTATTCCAACGTTCAATAAAGAATTTACCTGTTTTAATTTTAAAGTTTATCATTTTTTTCCATTAACCACACAATCTCAAATCAACTACCTGAGCGAACCCCGGCTAGTTTACTCTATGTATACGTATGTTACAGTACGGAATCCGTTAATCTGCAGATAATTTTTTCTTAAAGTAGACGATTTCCGTACTTTAACTAGTAATCTGCACATTAACGGATGCTACACCGTTAAGGGTACTTTTTCTGATCATGGCAACCCCATATTTTGACGTCATAATATATCTATCCCTTACACCCGGTCGCTCGGTAGCGCATCTACCCCTTTTAATATACTATATCTATGGTCGTCGCCCTATGTCGCCATTTTCAAAAATTAAGTCATAGACTTTTAACCATAGACATAGATTTTTTTTCTTTGACTTTAACTAATATATTTATTTGAAAATACGTAAAATAAAATAATGGTAGCGTAGGTACCACGCAGAGTGTTGATCCTAGGTATCAAACCCTAAGTGATTACATTTTCTTTGGCGTAGTACCTTATAAAATTAATAAGTAATACAAATAACGGTTGTCATGGAAATGCCATAGCAACTGTTGTTAAGTCAAATATTTATAAGACAAGTTGACACTGAATTCGGTATTGTTTATTTTTGATCAAGCAAATAGTAATATTATTTTCAAATAAATTGTAGGTAGAACAAGAAAATTAATAGGTAGAGGAAGTGTTCGTGAATAATCCAGGTAAAATTTTGAAAATTTCAGTTTTTTTCATTGAGTACCTAGGTACATAGCTATAGCCTGTACACCTACCTATCTACTTCATTAAGGCTGGCCACATACAGACGTAATCCCGATTCGTAATTCCGTACGTACGTGATTCCGTACGTACCACCACACACAGACGTTTTTTTTCGTTCGGAATCACGGCTCAGTCAGACGCTAACCTTTGATGAGGAAACATTGAGCGAAGATGAAATATTTTTCTAAAAATAAACAAAAACTACATAATTATAGACTATTTATTATAGACTATTTATTATTTATATTACGCACAGATCAATTCTAAAGACAAAGACAAAGACAAAGACAGAGACAGAGACAGAGACAGAGACAGAGACAGAGACAGAGACAGAGACAGAGACAGAGACAGAGACAGAGACAGAGACAGAGACAGAGACAGAGACAGAGACAGAGACAGAGACAGAGACAGAGACAGAGACAGAGACAGAGACAGAGACAGAGACAGAGACAGAGGCAGAGGCAGAGGCAGAGGCAGAGGCAGAGGCAGAGGCAGAGGCAGAGGCAGAGGCAGAGGCAGAGGCAGAGGCAGAGGCAGAGGCAGAGGCAGAGGCAGAGGCAGAGGCAGAGGCAGAGGCAGAGGCAGAGGCAGAGGCAGAGGCAGAGGCAGAGGCAGAGGCAGAGGCAGAGGCAGAGGCAGAGGCAGAGGCAGAGGCAGAGGCAGAGGCAGAGGCAGAGGCAGAGGCAGAGGCAGAGGCAGAGGCAGAGGCAGAGGCAGAGGCAGAGGCAAAGAGTCAAAGAGTCAAAGAGTCAAAGAGTCAAAGAGTCAAAGAGTCAAAGAGTCAAAGAGTCAAAGAGTCAAAGAGTCAAAGAGTCAAAGAGTCAAAGAGTCAAAGAGTCAAAGAGTCAAAGAGTCAAAGAGTCAAAGAGTCAAAGAGTCAAAGAGTCAAAGAGTCAAAGAGTCAAAGAGTCAAAGAGTCAAAGAGTCAAAGAGTCAAAGAGTCAAAGAGTCAAAGAGTCAAAGAGTCAAAGAGTCAAAGAGTCAAAGACAAAGAGTCAAAGAGTCAAAGAGTCAAAGACAAAGAGTCAAAGAGTCAAAGACAAATAGTCAAAGAGTCAAAGACAAAGAGTCAAAGAGTCAAAGACAAAGAGTCAAAGAGTCAAAGACAAAGAGTCAAAGACAAAGAGTCAAAGACAAAGAGTCAAAGAGTCAAAGACAAAGAGTCAAAGACAAAGAGTCAAAGACAAAGAGTCAAAGACAAAGAGTCAAAGACAAAGAGTCAAAGACAAAGAGTCAAAGACAAAGAGTCAAAGACAAAGAGTCAAAGACAAAGAGTCAAAGACAAAGAGTCAAAGACAAAGAGTCAAAGACAAAGAGTCAAAGAGTCAAAGAGTCAAAGACAAAGAGTCAAAGACAAAGAGTCAAAGAGTCAAAGACAAAGAGTCAAAGACAAAGAGTCAAAGACAAAGAGTCAAAGACAAAGAGTCAAAGACAAAGAGTCAAAGACAAAGAGTCAAAGACAAAGAGTCAAAGACAAAGAGTCAAAGACAAAGAGTCAAAGACAAAGAGTCAAAGACAAAGAGTCAAAGACAAAGAGTCAAAGACAAAGAGTCAAAGACAAAGAGTCAAAGACAAAGAGTCAAAGACAAAGAGTCAAAGACAAAGAGTCAAAGAGTCAAAGAGTCAAAGACAAAGAGTCAAAGACAAAGAGTCAAAGACAAAGAGTCAAAGACAAAGAGTCAAAGACAAAGAGTCAAAGACAAAGAGTCAAAGACAAAGAGTCAAAGACAAAGAGTCAAAGACAAAGAGTCAAAGACAAAGAGTCAAAGACAAAGAGTCAAAGACAAAGAGTCAAAGACAAAGAGTCAAAGACAAAGACAAAAATAAACTGAACAACTCTCATTATAGGACCAACCCCGAAATCACGAAAAAAAAATCAGCTGTTCCATTCAAAATGAATCTTATCATTTTATGAAAAAAAAATTGTTTGACCAAGGAGTTTTGCATAGCTTGGTTCACTAAGGAGTTTATGAAAAAAGTCCGGTCGGTGATAGCATAGATATAGTATATTAAAAGGGGTCGTCGCCAAGGGTCTGACATGCTTTGATGGAGCGAGATCGTCTTATTGAGATTCCTATAGGAGGAAATAGAGAAGAGTGTCATGTTTTCTCTCTATCACCGACCGGACTTTATTTCATGGTCGGGTTATTGGTACAGTTCAACTAGGCCAAACAAACAAGTGGGGTTATATCAAGAATGCCAAAGAAATTAAAGGTTTTGTGGATTACTACCTAATTGATACCTAAGATTTATTATAAATATGTTGTGTTTGTGTCTAGCATACAAAATGGTGGGGTGTTCGATATTTGGCTGCAAAAGCAACAATCAAAGAAAATAAGCGGGTGTTACATTTCATGCGTAAGTACACTGTTTTCTATATTTTGATCACGTATTTCCTTCTCAAATCTCACAGGAACCAAGTTTCTGAGCTAAATCATTAGTTATATCATGAAATACCTGATAAATAGGAAAAATCAATTTTTTTTTTCTAAAAATAACGTAAACATTTGACATGCAAACCGGCAAAATTGCGTACATCTACGTAATAGTAGAAGTCAGATTAGCTTTGACGTCCACTAAAATCAGTAGGTTTATAATTCGATTTCCGGATGCCTACTATATAGAAAATTTTCCCCAAAAATTACCCCATATTTCAGGGAATTTCAAGCGATTTGATTTTTCCAGATTTCCGACGGAAGATAAAACTCGTGAAAAATGGATCTAGAAGCAACTGGAAAAAAGAATTGGGTGCCACACACGAATTTGTTCGAAACATTTTGAAAAAAATTGTTTCCGAAAAACAGAAAAACTAACGTTAATAAAAAAAGTTCTGTATTCCAACGTTCAATAAAGAATTTACCTGTTTTAATTTTAAAGTTTATCATTTTTTTCCATTAACCACACAATCTCAAATCAACTACCTGAGCGAACCCCGGCTAGTTTACTCTATGTATACGTATGTTACAGTACGGAATCCGTTAATCTGCAGATAATTTTTTCTTAAAGTAGACGATTTCCGTACTTTAACTAGTAATCTGCACATTAACGGATGCTACACCGTTAAGGGTACTTTTTCTGATCATGGCAACCCCATATTTTGACGTCATAATATATCTATCCCTTACACCCGGTCGCTCGGTAGCGCATCTACCCCTTTTAATATACTATATCTATGGTCGTCGCCCTATGTCGCCATTTTCAAAAATTAAGTCATAGACTTTTAACCATAGACATAGTTTTTTTTTCTTTGACTTTAACTAATATATTTATTTGAAAATACGTAAAATAAAATAATGGTAGCGTAGGTACCACGCAGAGTGTTGATCTTAGGTATCAAACCCTAAGTGATTACATTTTCTTTGGCGTAGTACCTTATAAAATTAATAAGTAATACAAATAACGGTTGTCATGGAAATGCCATAGCAACTGTTGTTAAGTCAAATATTTATAAGACAAGTTGACACTGAATTCGGTATTGTTTATTTTTGATCAAGCAAATAGTAATATTATTTTCAAATAAATTGTAGGTAGAACAAGAAAATTAATAGGTAGAGGAAGTGTTCGTGAATAATCCAGGTAAAATTTTGAAAATTTCAGTTTTTTTCATTGAGTACCTAGGTACATAGCTATAGCCTGTACACCTACCTATCTACTTCATTAAGGCTGGCCACATACAGACGTAATCCCGATTCGTAATTCCGTACGTACGTGATTCCGTACGTACCACCACACACAGACGTTTTTTTTCGTTCGGAATCACGGCTCAGTCAGACGCTAACCTTTGATGAGGAAACATTGAGCGAAGATGAAATATTTTTCTAAAAATAAACAAAAACTACATAATTATAGACTATTTATTATAGACTATTTATTATTTATATTACGCACAGATCAATTCTAAAGACAAAGACAAAGACAGAGACAGAGACAGAGACAGAGACAGAGACAGAGACAGAGACAGAGACAGAGACAGAGACAGAGACAGAGACAGAGGCAGAGGCAGAGGCAGAGGCAGAGGCAGAGGCAGAGGCAGAGGCAGAGGCAGAGGCAGAGGCAGAGGCAGAGGCAGAGGCAGAGGCAGAGGCAGAGGCAGAGGCAGAGGCAGAGGCAGAGGCAGAGGCAGAGGCAGAGGCAGAGGCAGAGGCAGAGGCAGAGGCAGAGGCAGAGGCAGAGGCAGAGGCAGAGGCAGAGGCAGAGGCAGAGGCAGAGGCAGAGGCAGAGGCAGAGGCAGAGGCAGAGGCAGAGGCAGAGGCAGAGGCAGAGGCAGAGGCAGAGGCAGAGGCAGAGGCAAAGAGTCAAAGAGTCAAAGAGTCAAAGAGTCAAAGAGTCAAAGAGTCAAAGAGTCAAAGAGTCAAAGAGTCAAAGAGTCAAAGAGTCAAAGAGTCAAAGAGTCAAAGAGTCAAAGAGTCAAAGAGTCAAAGAGTCAAAGAGTCAAAGAGTCAAAGAGTCAAAGAGTCAAAGAGTCAAAGAGTCAAAGAGTCAAAGAGTCAAAGAGTCAAAGAGTCAAAGAGTCAAAGAGTCAAAGAGTCAAAGAGTCAAAGAGTCAAAGAGTCAAAGAGTCAAAGAGTCAAAGAGTCAAAGAGTCAAAGAGTCAAAGAGTCAAAGAGTCAAAGAGTCAAAGAGTCAAAGAGTCAAAGAGTCAAAGAGTCAAAGAGTCAAAGAGTCAAAGAGTCAAAGAGTCAAAGACAAAGAGTCAAAGACAAAGAGTCAAAGACAAAGAGTCAAAGAGTCAAAGAGTCAAAGAGTCAAAGAGTCAAAGAGTCAAAGAGTCAAAGAGTCAAAGAGTCAAAGAGTCAAAGAGTCAAAGAGTCAAAGAGTCAAAGAGTCAAAGAGTCAAAGAGTCAAAGAGTCAAAGAGTCAAAGAGTCAAAGAGTCAAAGAGTCAAAGAGTCAAAGACAAAGAGTCAAAGACAAAGAGTCAAAGAGTCAAAGACAAAGAGTCAAAGAGTCAAAGACAAAGAGTCAAAGAGTCAAAGACAAAGAGTCAAAGAGTCAAAGACAAAGAGTCAAAGAGTCAAAGACAAAGAGTCAAAGAGTCAAAGACAAAGAGTCAAAGACAAAGAGTCAAAGACAAAGAGTCAAAGACAAAGAGTCAAAGAGTCAAAGAGTCAAAGACAAAGAGTCAAAGACAAAGAGTCAAAGACAAAGAGTCAAAGACAAAGAGTCAAAGAGTCAAAGAGTCAAAGACAAAGAGTCAAAGAGTCAAAGACAAAGAGTCAAAGAGTCAAAGAGTCAAAGAGTCAAAGAGTCAAAGACAAAGAGTCAAAGAGTCAAAGAGTCAAAGACAAAGAGTCAAAGAGTCAAAGAGTCAAAGACAAAGAGTCAAAGAGTCAAAGACAAAGAGTCAAAGACAAAGAGTCAAAGAGTCAAAGACAAAGAGTCAAAGACAAAGAGTCAAAGAGTCAAAGAGTCAAAGACAAAGAGTCAAAGACAAAGAGTCAAAGACAAAGAGTCAAAGACAAAGAGTCAAAGACAAAGAGTCAAAGAGTCAAAGAGTCAAAGAGTCAAACAGTCAAAGAGTCAAAGAGTCAAAGACAAAGAGTCAAAGACAAAGAGTCAAAGACAAAGAGTCAAAGACAAAGAGTCAAAGAGTCAAAGAGTCAAAGACAAAGAGTCAAAGACAAAGAGTCAAAGACAAAGAGTTAAAGACAAAGAGTCAAAGAGTCAAAGACAAAGAGTCAAAGAGTCAAAGACAAAGAGTCAAAGAGTCAAAGAGTCAAAGAGTCAAAGAGTCAAAGAGTCAAAGAGTCAAAGACAAAGAGTCAAAGAGTCAAAGAGTCAAAGACAAAGAGTCAAAGAGTCAAAGAGTCAAAGAGTCAAAGAGTCAAAGAGTCAAAGAGTCAAAGAGTCAAAGAGTCAAAGAGTCAAAGAGTCAAAGAGTCAAAGAGTCAAAGAGTCAAAGAGTCAAAGAGTCAAAGAGTCAAAGAGTCAAACAGTCAAAGAGTCAAAGAGTCAAAGACAAAGAGTCAAAGACAAAGAGTCAAAGACAAAGAGTCAAAGACAAAGAGTCAAAGAGTCAAAGAGTCAAAGACAAAGAGTCAAAGACAAAGAGTCAAAGAGTCAAAGACAAAGAGTCAAAGACAAAGAGTCAAAGAGTCAAAGACAAAGAGTCAAAGACAAAGAGTCAAAGACAAAGAGTCAAAGACAAAGAGTCAAAGAGTCAAAGACAAAGAGTCAAAGACAAAGAGTCAAAGACAAAGAGTCAAAGAGTCAAAGACAAAGAGTCAAAGAGTCAAAGACAAAGAGTCAAAGAGTCAAAGACAAAGAGTCAAAGACAAAGAGTCAAAGAGTCAAAGAGTCAAAGACAAAGAGTCAAAGACAAAGAGTCATAGACAAAGAGTCAAAGACAAAGAGTCAAAGACAAAGAGTCAAAGAGTCAAAGAGTCAAAGACAAAGAGTCAAAGAGTCAAAGACAAAGAGTCAAAGAGTCAAAGAGTCAAAGAGTCAAAGAGTCAAAGAGTCAAAGACAAAGAGTCAAAGAGTCAAAGAGTCAAAGACAAAGAGTCAAAGAGTCAAAGAGTCAAAGACAAAGAGTCAAAGAGTCAAAGACAAAGAGTCAAAGACAAAGAGTCAAAGACAAAGAGTCAAAGACAAAGAGTCAAAGACAAAGAGTCAAAGACAAAGAGTCAAAGACAAAGAGTCAAAGACAAAGAGTCAAAGACAAAGAGTCAAAGACAAAGACAAAAATAAACTGAACAACTCTCATTATAGGACCAACCCCGAAATCACGAAAAAAAAATCAGCTGTTCCATTCAAAATGAATCTTATCATTTTATGAAAAAAAAATTGTTTGACCAAGGAGTTTTGCATAGCTTGGTTCACTAAGGAGTTTATGAAAAAAGTCCGGTCGGTGATAGCATAGATATAGTATATTAAAAGGGGTCGTCGCCAAGGGTCTGACATGCTTTGATGGAGCGAGATCGTCTTATTGAGATTCCTATAGGAGGAAATAGAGAAGAGTGTCATGTTTTCTCTCTATCACCAACCGGACTTTATTTCATGGTCGGGTTATTGGTACAGTTCAACTAGGCCAAACAAACAAGTGGGGTTATATCAAGAATGCCAAAGAAATTAAAGGTTTTGTGGATTACTACCTAATTGATACCTAAGATTTATTATAAATATGTTGTGTTTGTGTCTAGCATACAAAATGGTGGGGTGTTCGATATTTGGCTGCAAAAGCAACAATCAAAGAAAATAAGCGGGTGTTACATTTCATGCGTAAGTACACTGTTTTCTATATTTTGATCACGTATTTCCTTCTCAAATCTCACAGGAACCAAGTTTCTGAGCTAAATCATTAGTTATATCATGAAATACCTGATAAATAGAAAAAATCTATTTTTTTTTTCTAAAAATAACGTAAACATTTGACATGCAAACCGGCAAAATTGCGTACATCTACGTAATAGTAGAAGTCAGATTAGCTTTGACGTCCACTAAAATCAGTAGGTTTATAATTCGATTTCCGGATGCCTACTATATAGAAAATTTTCCCCAAAAATTACCCCATATTTCAGGGAATTTCAAGCGATTTGATTTTTCCAGATTTCCGACGGAAGATAAAACTCGTGAAAAATGGATCTAGAAGCAACTGGAAAAAAGAATTGGGTGCCACACACGAATTTGTTCGAAACATTTTGAAAAAAATTGTTTCCGAAAAACAGAAAAACTAACGTTAATAAAAAAAGTTCTGTATTCCAACGTTCAATAAAGAATTTACCTGTTTTAATTTTAAAGTTTATCATTTTTTTCCATTATCCACACAATCTCAAATCAACTACCTGAGCGAACCCCGGCTAGTTTACTCTATGTATACGTATGTTACAGTACGGAATCCGTTAATCTGCAGATAATTTTTTCTTAAAGTAGACGATTTCCGTACTTTAACTAGTAATCTGCACATTAACGGATGCTACACCGTTAAGGGTACTTTTTCTGATCATGGCAACCCCATATTTTGACGTCATAATATATCTATCCCTTACACCCGGTCGCTCGGTAGCGCATCTACCCCTTTTAATATACTATATCTATGGTCGTCGCCCTATGTCGCCATTTTCAAAAATTAAGTCATAGACTTTTAACCATAGACATAGATTTTTTTTCTTTGACTTTAACTAATATATTTATTTGAAAATACGTAAAATAAAATAATGGTAGCGTAGGTACCACGCAGAGTGTTGATCTTAGGTATCAAACCCTAAGTGATTACATTTTCTTTGGCGTAGTACCTTATAAAATTAATAAGTAATACAAATAACGGTTGTCATGGAAATGCCATAGCAACTGTTGTTAAGTCAAATATTTATAAGACAAGTTGACACTGAATTCGGTATTGTTTATTTTTGATCAAGCAAATAGTAATATTATTTTCAAATAAATTGTAGGTAGAACAAGAAAATTAATAGGTAGAGGAAGTGTTCGTGAATAATCCAGGTAAAATTTTGAAAATTTCAGTTTTTTTCATTGAGTACCTAGGTACATAGCTATAGCCTGTACACCTACCTATCTACTTCATTAAGGCTGGCCACATACAGACGTAATCCCGATTCGTAATTCCGTACGTACGTGATTCCGTACGTACCACCACACACAGACGTTTTTTTTCGTTCGGAATCACGGCTCAGTCAGACGCTAACCTTTGATGAGGAAACATTGAGCGAAGATGAAATATTTTTCTAAAAATAAACAAAAACTACATAATTATAGACTATTTATTATAGACTATTTATTATTTATATTACGCACAGATCAATTCTAAAGACAAAGACAAAGACAGAGACAGAGACAGAGACAGAGACAGAGACAGAGACAGAGACAGAGACAGAGACAGAGACAGAGACAGAGACAGAGACAGAGACAGAGACAGAGACAGAGACAGAGACAGAGACAGAGACAGAGACAGAGACAGAGACAGAGACAGAGACAGAGACAGAGACAGAGACAGAGACAGAGACAGAGACAGAGACAGAGACAGAGGCAGAGGCAGAGGCAGAGGCAGAGGCAGAGGCAGAGGCAGAGGCAGAGGCAGAGGCAGAGGCAGAGGCAGAGGCAGAGGCAGAGGCAGAGGCAGAGGCAGAGGCAGAGGCAGAGGCAGAGGCAGAGGCAGAGGCAGAGGCAGAGGCAGGGGCAGGGGCAGAGGCAGAGGCAGGGGCAGAGGCAGAGGCAGAGGCAGAGGCAGAGGCAGAGGCAGAGGCAGAGGCAGAGGCAGAGGCAGAGGCAGAGGCAGAGGCAGAGGCAGAGGCAGAGGCAGAGGCAGAGGCAGAGGCAGAGGCAGACGCAGAGACAGACGCAGACAGAGACACAGACAGAGACACAGACAGAGACACAGACAGAGACAGAGACAGAGACAGAGACAGAGACAGAGACAGAGACAGAGACAGAGACAGAGACAGAGACAGAGACAGAGACAGAGACAGAGACAGAGACAGAGACAGAGACAGAGACAGAGACAGAGACAGAGACAGAGACAGAGACAGAGACAGAGACAGAGACAGAGGCAGAGGCAGAGGCAGAGGCAGAGGCAGAGGCAGAGGCAGAGGCAGAGGCAGAGGCAGAGGCAGAGGCAGAGGCAGAGGCAGAGGCAGAGGCAGAGGCAGAGGCAGAGGCAGAGGCAGAGGCAGAGGCAGAGGCAGAGGCAGAGGCAGAGGCAGAGGCAGAGGCAGAGGCAGAGGCAGAGGCAGAGGCAGAGGCAGAGGCAGAGGCAGAGGCAGAGGCAGAGGCAGAGGCAGAGGCAGAGGCAGAGGCAGAGGCAGAGGCAGAGGCAGAGGCAGAGGCAGAGGCAGAGGCAAAGAGTCAAAGAGTCAAAGAGTCAAAGAGTCAAAGAGTCAAAGAGTCAAAGAGTCAAAGAGTCAAAGAGTCAAAGAGTCAAAGAGTCAAAGAGTCAAAGAGTCAAAGAGTCAAAGAGTCAAAGAGTCAAAGAGTCAAAGAGTCAAAGAGTCAAAGAGTCAAAGAGTCAAAGAGTCAAAGAGTCAAAGAGTCAAAGAGTCAAAGAGTCAAAGAGTCAAAGAGTCAAAGAGTCAAAGAGTCAAAGAGTCAAAGAGTCAAAGAGTCAAAGAGTCAAAGAGTCAAAGAGTCAAAGAGTCAAAGAGTCAAAGACAAAGAGTCAAAGACAAAGAGTCAAAGACAAAGAGTCAAAGACAAAGAGTCAAAGACAAAGAGTCAAAGACAAAGAGTCAAAGACAAAGAGTCAAAGACAAAGAGTCAAAGACAAAGAGTCAAAGACAAAGAGTCAAAGACAAAGAGTCAAAGACAAAGAGTCAAAGACAAAGAGTCAAAGACAAAGAGTCAAAGACAAAGAGTCAAAGAGTCAAAGACAAAGAGTCAAAGACAAAGAGTCAAAGACAAAGAGTCAAAGACAAAGAGTCAAAGACAAAGAGTCAAAGACAAAGAGTCAAAGACAAAGAGTCAAAGACAAAGAGTCAAAGACAAAGACAAAAATAAACTGAACAACTCTCATTATAGGACCAACCCCGAAATCACGAAAAAAAAATCAGCTGTTCCATTCAAAATGAATCTTATCATTTTATGAAAAAAAAATTGTTTGACCAAGGAGTTTTGCATAGCTTGGTTCACTAAGGAGTTTATGAAAAAAGTCCGGTCGGTGATAGCATAGATATAGTATATTAAAAGGGGTCGTCGCCAAGGGTCTGACATGCTTTGATGGAGCGAGATCGTCTTATTGAGATTCCTATAGGAGGAAATAGAGAAGAGTGTCATGTTTTCTCTCTATCACCGACCGGACTTTATTTCATGGTCGGGTTATTGGTACAGTTCAACTAGGCCAAACAAACAAGTGGGGTTATATCAAGAATGCCAAAGAAATTAAAGGTTTTGTGGATTACTACCTAATTGATACCTAAGATTTATTATAAATATGTTGTGTTTGTGTCTAGCATACAAAATGGTGGGGTGTTCGATATTTGGCTGCAAAAGCAACAATCAAAGAAAATAAGCGGGTGTTACATTTCATGCGTAAGTACACTGTTTTCTATATTTTGATCACGTATTTCCTTCTCAAATCTCACAGGAACCAAGTTTCTGAGCTAAATCATTAGTTATATCATGAAATACCTGATAAATAGGAAAAATCTATTTTTTTTTTCTAAAAATAACGTAAACATTTGACATGCAAACCGGCAAAATTGCGTACATCTACGTAATAGTAGAAGTCAGATTAGCTTTGACGTCCACTAAAATCAGTAGGTTTATAATTCGATTTCCGGATGCCTACTATATAGAAAATTTTCCCCAAAAATTACCCCATATTTCAGGGAATTTCAAGCGATTTGATTTTTCCAGATTTCCGACGGAAGATAAAACTCGTGAAAAATGGATCTAGAAGCAACTGGAAAAAAGAATTGGGTGCCACACACGAATTTGTTCGAAACATTTTGAAAAAAATTGTTTCCGAAAAACAGAAAAACTAACGTTAATAAAAAAAGTTCTGTATTCCAACGTTCAATAAAGAATTTACCTGTTTTAATTTTAAAGTTTATCATTTTTTTCCATTAACCACACAATCTCAAATCAACTACCTGAGCGAACCCCGGCTAGTTTACTCTATGTATACGTATGTTACAGTACGGAATCCGTTAATCTGCAGATAATTTTTTCTTAAAGTAGACGATTTCCGTACTTTAACTAGTAATCTGCACATTAACGGATGCTACACCGTTAAGGGTACTTTTTCTGATCATGGCAACCCCATATTTTGACGTCATAATATATCTATCCCTTACACCCGGTCGCTCGGTAGCGCATCTACCCCTTTTAATATACTATATCTATGGTCGTCGCCCTATGTCGCCATTTTCAAAAATTAAGTCATAGACTTTTAACCATAGACATAGATTTTTTTTCTTTGACTTTAACTAATATATTTATTTGAAAATACGTAAAATAAAATAATGGTAGCGTAGGTACCACGCAGAGTGTTGATCCTAGGTATCAAACCCTAAATGATTACATTTTCTTTGGCGTAGTACCTTATAAAATTAATAAGTAATACAAATAACGGTTGTCATGGAAATGCCATAGCAACTGTTGTTAAGTCAAATATTTATAAGACAAGTTGACACTGAATTCGGTATTGTTTATTTTTGATCAAGCAAATAGTAATATTATTTTCAAATAAATTGTAGGTAGAACAAGAAAATTAATAGAATCAAAGACAAAGAGTCAAAGACAAAGAGTCAAAGACAAAGAGTCAAAGACAAAGAGTCAAAGACTCAAAGACAAAGAGTCAAAGACAAAGAGTCAAAGACAAAGACAAAAATAAACTGAACAACTCTCATTATAGGACCAACCCCGAAATCACGAAAAAAAAATCAGCTGTTCCATTCAAAATGAATCTTATCATTTTATGAAAAAAAAATTGTTTGACCAAGGAGTTTTGCATAGCTTGGTTCACTAAGGAGTTTATGAAAAAAGTCCGGTCGGTGATAGCATAGATATAGTATATTAAAAGGGGTCGTCGCCAAGGGTCTGACATGCTTTGATGGAGCGAGATCGTCTTATTGAGATTCCTATAGGAGGAAATAGAGAAGAGTGTCATGTTTTCTCTCTATCACCGACCGGACTTTATTTCATGGTCGGGTTATTGGTACAGTTCAACTAGGCCAAACAAACAAGTGGGGTTATATCAAGAATGCCAAAGAAATTAAAGGTTTTGTGGATTACTACCTAATTGATACCTAAGATTTATTATAAATATGTTGTGTTTGTGTCTAGCATACAAAATGGTGGGGTGTTCGATATTTGGCTGCAAAAGCAACAATCAAAGAAAATAAGCGGGTGTTACATTTCATGCGTAAGTACACTGTTTTCTATATTTTGATCACGTATTTCCTTCTCAAATCTCACAGGAACCAAGTTTCTGAGCTAAATCATTAGTTATATCATGAAATACCTGATAAATAGGAAAAATCTATTTTTTTTTTCTAAAAATAACGTAAACATTTGACATGCAAACCGGCAAAATTGCGTACATCTACGTAATAGTAGAAGTCAGATTAGCTTTGACGTCCACTAAAATCAGTAGGTTTATAATTCGATTTCCGGATGCCTACTATATAGAAAATTTTCCCCAAAAATTACCCCATATTTCAGGGAATTTCAAGCGATTTGATTTTTCCAGATTTCCGACGGAAGATAAAACTCGTGAAAAATGGATCTAGAAGCAACTGGAAAAAAGAATTGGGTGCCACACACGAATTTGTTCGAAACATTTTGAAAAAAATTGTTTCCGAAAAACAGAAAAACTAACGTTAATAAAAAAAGTTCTGTATTCCAACGTTCAATAAAGAATTTACCTGTTTTAATTTTAAAGTTTATCATTTTTTTCCATTAACCACACAATCTCAAATCAACTACCTGAGCGAACCCCGGCTAGTTTACTCTATGTATACGTATGTTACAGTACGGAATCCGTTAATCTGCAGATAATTTTTTCTTAAAGTAGACGATTTCCGTACTTTAACTAGTAATCTGCACATTAACGGATGCTACACCGTTAAGGGTACTTTTTCTGATCATGGCAACCCCATATTTTGACGTCATAATATATCTATCCCTTACACCCGGTCGCTCGGTAGCGCATCTACCCCTTTTAATATACTATATCTATGGTCGTCGCCCTATGTCGCCATTTTCAAAAATTAAGTCATAGACTTTTAACCATAGACATAGATTTTTTTTCTTTGACTTTAACTAATATATTTATTTGAAAATACGTAAAATAAAATAATGGTAGCGTAGGTACCACGCAGAGTGTTGATCCTAGGTATCAAACCCTAAGTGATTACATTTTCTTTGGCGTAGTACCTTATAAAATTAATAAGTAATACAAATAACGGTTGTCATGGAAATGCCATAGCAACTGTTGTTAAGTCAAATATTTATAAGACAAGTTGACACTGAATTCGGTATTGTTTATTTTTGATCAAGCAAATAGTAATATTATTTTCAAATAAATTGTAGGTAGAACAAGAAAATTAATAGGTAGAGGAAGTGTTCGTGAATAATCCAGGTAAAATTTTGAAAATTTCAGTTTTTTTCATTGAGTACCTAGGTACATAGCTATAGCCTGTACACCTACCTATCTACTTCATTAAGGCTGGCCACATACAGACGTAATCCCGATTCGTAATTCCGTACGTACGTGATTCCGTACGTACCACCACACACAGACGTTTTTTTTCGTTCGGAATCACGGCTCAGTCAGACGCTAACCTTTGATGAGGAAACATTGAGCGAAGATGAAATATTTTTCTAAAAATAAACAAAAACTACATAATTATAGACTATTTATTATAGACTATTTATTATTTATATTACGCACAGATCAATTCTAAAGACAAAGACAAAGACAAAGACAGAGACAGAGACAGAGACAGAGACAGAGACAGAGACAGAGACAGAGACAGAGACAGAGACAGAGACAGAGACAGAGACAGAGACAGAGACAGAGACAGAGACAGAGACAGAGACAGAGACAGAGGCAGAGGCAGAGGCAGAGGCAGAGGCAGAGGCAGAGGCAGAGGCAGAGGCAGAGGCAGAGGCAGAGGCAGAGGCAGAGGCAGAGGCAGAGGCAGAGGCAGAGGCAGAGGCAGAGGCAGAGGCAGAGGCAGAGGCAGAGGCAGAGGCAGAGGCAGAGGCAGAGGCAGAGGCAGAGGCAGAGGCAGAGGCAGAGGCAGAGGCAGAGGCAGAGGCAGAGGCAGAGGCAGAGGCAGAGGCAGAGGCAGAGGCAGAGGCAGAGGCAGAGGCAGAGGCAGAGGCAGAGGCAGAGGCAGAGGCAGAGGCAGAGGCAGAGGCAGAGGCAGAGGCAGAGGCAGAGGCAGAGGCAGAGGCAGAGGCAGAGGCAGAGGCAGAGGCAGAGGCAGAGGCAGAGGCAGAGGCAGAGGCAGAGGCAGAGGCAGAGGCAGAGGCAGAGGCAGAGGCAGAGGCAGAGGCAGAGGCAGAGGCAGAGGCAGAGGCAGAGGCAGAGGCAGAGGCAAAGAGTCAAAGAGTCAAAGAGTCAAAGAGTCAAAGAGTCAAAGAGTCAAAGAGTCAAAGAGTCAAAGAGTCAAAGAGTCAAAGAGTCAAAGAGTCAAAGAGTCAAAGAGTCAAAGAGTCAAAGAGTCAAAGAGTCAAAGAGTCAAAGAGTCAAAGAGTCAAAGAGTCAAAGAGTCAAAGAGTCAAAGAGTCAAAGACAAAGAGTCAAAGAGTCAAAGACAAAGAGTCAAAGAGTCAAAGACAAATAGTCAAAGAGTCAAAGACAAAGAGTCAAAGAGTCAAAGACAAAGAGTCAAAGAGTCAAAGACAAAGAGTCAAAGACAAAGAGTCAAAGAGTCAAAGAGTCAAAGACAAAGAGTCAAAGAGTCAAAGACAAAGAGTCAAAGAGTCAAAGAGTCAAAGAGTCAAAGAGTCAAAGACAAAGAGTCAAAGAGTCAAAGAGTCAAAGACAAAGAGTCAAAGAGTCAAAGAGTCAAAGACAAAGAGTCAAAGAGTCAAAGAGTCAAAGACAAAGAGTCAAAGACAAAGAGTCAAAGAGTCAAAGACAAAGAGTCAAAGACAAAGAGTCAAAGAGTCAAAGAGTCAAAGACAAAGAGTCAAAGACAAAGAGTCAAAGACAAAGAGTCAAAGACAAAGAGTCAATGAGTCAAAGACAAAGAGTCAAAGACAAAGAGTCAAAGACAAAGAGTCAAAGACAAAGAGTCAAAGACAAAGAGTCAAAGAGTCAAAGAGTCAAAGAGTCAAAGACAAAGAGTCAAAGACAAAGAGTCAAAGAGTCAAAGACAAAGAGTCAAAGACAAATAGTCAAAGAGTCAAAGACAAAGAGTCAAAGAGTCAAAGACAAAGAGTCAAAGACAAAGAGTCAAAGACAAAGAGTCAAAGACAAAGAGTCAAAGACAAAGAGTCAAAGACAAAGAGTCAAAGACAAAGAGTCAAAGACAAAGAGTCAAAGACAAAGAGTCAAAGACAAAGAGTCAAAGACAAAGAGTCAAAGACAAAGAGTCAAAGACAAAGAGTCAAAGACAAAGAGTCAAAGACAAAGAGTCAAAGACAAAGAGTCAAAGACAAAGAGTCAAAGACAAAGAGTCAAAGACAAAGAGTCAAAGACAAAGAGTCAAAGACAAAGAGTCAAAGACAAAGAGTCAAAGACAAAGAGTCAAAGAGTCAAAGAGTCAAAGACAAAGAGTCAAAGACAAAGAGTCAAAGACAAAGAGTCAAAGACAAAGAGTCAAAGACAAAGAGTCAAAGACAAAGAGTCAAAGACAAAGAGTCAAAGACAAAGAGTCAAAGACAAAGAGTCAAAGACAAAGAGTCAAAGACAAAGAGTCAAAGACAAAGAGTCAAAGACAAAGAGTCAAAGACAAAGAGTCAAAGAGTCAAAGAGTCAAAGACAAAGAGTCAAAGAGTCAAAGACAAAGAGTCAAAGAGTCAAAGAGTCAAAGAGTCAAAGAGTCAAAGACAAAGAGTCAAAGAGTCAAAGAGTCAAAGACAAAGAGTCAAAGAGTCAAAGAGTCAAAGAGTCAAAGAGTCAAAGACAAAGAGTCAAAGACAAAGAGTCAAAGAGTCAAAGACAAAGAGTCAAAGACAAAGAGTCAAAGAGTCAAAGAGTCAAAGACAAAGAGTCAAAGACAAAGAGTCAAAGACAAAGAGTCAAAGACAAAGAGTCAAAGACAAAGAGTCAAAGACAAAGAGTCAAAGACAAAGAGTCAAAGACAAAGAGTCAAAGACAAAGAGTCAAAGACAAAGAGTCAAAGACAAAGAGTCAAAGACAAAGAGTCAAAGACAAAGAGTCAAAGAGTCAAAGAGTCAAAGACAAAGAGTCAAAGACAAAGAGTCAAAGACAAAGAGTCAAAGAGTCAAAGAGTCAAAGAGTCAAAGAGTCAAAGAGTCAAAGACAAAGAGTCAAAGAGTCAAAGAGTCAAAGACAAAGAGTCAAAGAGTCAAAGAGTCAAAGACAAAGAGTCAAAGAGTCAAAGACAAAGAGTCAAAGACAAAGAGTCAAAGAGTCAAAGACAAAGAGTCAAAGACAAAGAGTCAAAGAGTCAAAGAGTCAAAGAGTCAAAGACAAAGAGTCAAAGACAAAGAGTCAAAGACAAAGAGTCAAAGACAAAGAGTCAAAGACAAAGAGTCAAAGAGTCAAAGAGTCAAAGACAAAGAGTCAAAGACAAAGAGTCAAAGACAAAGAGTCAAAGACAAAGAGTCAAAGAGTCAAAGACAAAGAGTCAAAGAGTCAAAGACAAAGAGTCAAAGACAAAGAGTCAAAGAGTCAAAGACAAAGAGTCAAAGACAAAGAGTCAAAGAGTCAAAGAGTCAAAGAGTCAAAGAGTCAAAGAGTCAAAGAGTCAAAGAGTCAAAGAGTCAAAGAGTCAAAGAGTCAAAGAGTCAAAGAGTCAAAGAGTCAAAGAGTCAAAGAGTCAAAGAGTCAAAGAGTCAAAGAGTCAAAGAGTCAAACAGTCAAAGAGTCAAAGACAAAGAGTCAAAGACAAAGAGTCAAAGAGTCAAAGACAAAGAGTCAAAGAGTCAAAGAGTCAAAGAGTCAAAGAGTCAAAGAGTCAAAGAGTCAAAGAGTCAAAGAGTCAAAGAGTCAAAGACAAAGAGTCAAAGACAAAGAGTCAAAGAGTCAAAGACAAAGAGTCAAAGAGTCAAAGACAAAGAGTCAAAGAGTCAAAGACAAAGAGTCAAAGAGTCAAAGACAAAGAGTCAAAGAGTCAAAGACAAAGAGTCAAAGAGTCAAAGACAAAGAGTCAAAGACAAAGAGTCAAAGACAAAGAGTCAAAGACAAAGAGTCAAAGAGTCAAAGAGTCAAAGACAATGAATCAAAGACAAAGAGTCAAAGACAAAGAGTCAAAGACAAAGAGTCAAAGAGTCAAAGACAAAGAGTCAAAGAGTCAAAGACAAAGAGTCAAAGAGTCAAAGAGTCAAAGAGTCAAAGAGTCAAAGAGTCAAAGAGTCACAGACAAAGAGTTAAAGAGTCAAAGAGTCAAAGACAAAGAGTCAAAGAGTCAAAGAGTCAAAGACAAAGAGTCAAAGAGTCAAAGAGTCAAAGACAAAGAGTCAAAGACAAAGAGTCAAAGAGTCAAAGACAAAGAGTCAAAGACAAAGAGTCAAAGACAAAGAGTCAAAGACAAAGAGTCAAAGACAAAGAGTCAAAGAGTCAAAGACAAAGAGTCAAAGACAAAGAGTCAAAGAGTCAAAGAGTCAAAGACAAAGAGTCAAAGACAAAGAGTCAAAGACAAAGAGTCAAAGACAAAGAGTCAAAGACAAAGAGTCAAAGAGTCAAAGAGTCAAAGACAAAGAGTCAAAGACAAAGAGTCAAAGACAAAGAGTCAAAGACAAAGAGTCAAAGACAAAGAGTCAAAGACAAAGAGTCAAAGACAAAGAGTCAAAGACAAAGAGTCAAAGACAAAGAGTCAAAGACAAAGAGTCAAAGACAAAGAGTCAAAGACAAAGAGTCAAAGACAAAGAGTCAAAGACAAAGAGTCAAAGACAAAGAGTCAAAGACAAAGAGTCAAAGACAAAGAGTCAAAGACAAAGACAAAAATAAACTGAACAACACTCATTATAGGACCAACCCCGAAATCACGAAAAAAAAATCAGCTGTTCCATTCAAAATGAATCTTATCATTTTATGAAAAAAAAATTGTTTGACCAAGGAGTTTTGCATAGCTTGGTTCACTAAGGAGTTTATGAAAAAAGTCCGGTCGGTGATAGCATAGATATAGTATATTAAAAGGGGTCGTCGCCAAGGGTCTGACATGCTTTGATGGAGCGAGATCGTCTTATTGAGATTCCTATAGGAGGAAATAGAGAAGAGTGTCATGTTTTCTCTCTATCACCGACCGGACTTTATTTCATGGTCGGGTTATTGGTACAGTTCAACTAGGCCAAACAAACAAGTGGGGTTATATCAAGAATGCCAAAGAAATTAAAGGTTTTGTGGATTACTACCTAATTGATACCTAAGATTTATTATAAATATGTTGTGTTTGTGTCTAGCATACAAAATGGTGGGGTGTTCGATATTTGGCTGCAAAAGCAACAATCAAAGAAAATAAGCGGGTGTTACATTTCATGCGTAAGTACACTGTTTTCTATATTTTGATCACGTATTTCCTTCTCAAATCTCACAGGAACCAAGTTTCTGAGCTAAATCATTAGTTATATCATGAAATACCTGATAAATAGGAAAAATCTATTTTTTTTTTCTAAAAATAACGTAAACATTTGACATGCAAACCGGCAAAATTGCGTACATCTACGTAATAGTAGAAGTCAGATTAGCTTTGACGTCCACTAAAATCAGTAGGTTTATAATTCGATTTCCGGATGCCTACTATATAGAAAATTTTCCCCAAAAATTACCCCATATTTCAGGGAATTTCAAGCGATTTGATTTTTCCAGATTTCCGACGGAAGATAAAACTCGTGAAAAACGGATCTAGAAGCAACTGGAAAAAAGAATTGGGTGCCACACACGAATTTGTTCGAAACATTTTGAAAAAAATTGTTTCCGAAAAACAGAAAAACTAACGTTAATAAAAAAAGTTCTGTATTCCAATGTTCAATAAAGAATTTACCTGTTTTAATTTTAAAGTTTATCATTTTTTTCCATTAACCACACAATCTCAAATCAACTACCTGAGCGAACCCCGGCTAGTTTACTCTATGTATACGTATGTTACAGTACGGAATCCGTTAATCTGCAGATAATTTTTTCTTAAAGTAGACGATTTCCGTACTTTAACTAGTAATCTGCACATTAACGGATGCTACACCGTTAAGGGTACTTTTTCTGATCATGGCAACCCCATATTTTGACGTCATAATATATCTATCCCTTACACCCGGTCGCTCGGTAGCGCATCTACCCCTTTTAATATACTATATCTATGGTCGTCGCCCTATGTCGCCATTTTCAAAAATTAAGTCATAGACTTTTAACCATAGACATAGATTTTTTTTCTTTGACTTTAACTAATATATTTATTTGAAAATACGTAAAATAAAATAATGGTAGCGTAGGTACCACGCAGAGTGTTGATCTTAGGTATCAAACCCTAAGTGATTACATTTTCTTTGGCGTAGTACCTTATAAAATTAATAAGTAATACAAATAACGGTTGTCATGGAAATGCCATAGCAACTGTTGTTAAGTCAAATATTTATAAGACAAGTTGACACTGAATTCGGTATTGTTTATTTTTGATCAAGCAAATAGTAATATTATTTTCAAATAAATTGTAGGTAGAACAAGAAAATTAATAGGTAGAGGAAGTGTTCGTGAATAATCCAGGTAAAATTTTGAAAATTTCAGTTTTTTTCATTGAGTACCTAGGTACATAGCTATAGCCTGTACACCTACCTATCTACTTCATTAAGGCTGGCCACATACAGACGTAATCCCGATTCGTAATTCCGTACGTACGTGATTCCGTACGTACCACCACACACAGACGTTTTTTTTCGTTCGGAATCACGGCTCAGTCAGACGCTAACCTTTGATGAGGAAACATTGAGCGAAGATGAAATATTTTTCTAAAAATAAACAAAAACTACATAATTATAGACTATTTATTATAGACTATTTATTATTTATATTACGCACAGATCAATTCTAAAGACAAAGACAAAGACAAAGACAGAGACAGAGACAGAGACAGAGACAGAGACAGAGACAGAGACAGAGACAGAGACAGAGACAGAGACAGAGACAGAGACAGAGACAGAGACAGAGACAGAGACAGAGACAGAGACAGAGACAGAGACAGAGACAGAGACAGAGACAGAGACAGAGACAGAGACAGAGACAGAGACAGAGACAGAGACAGAGACAGAGACAGAGACAGAGACAGAGACAGAGACAGAGACAGAGACAGAGACAGAGACAGAGGCAGAGGCAGAGGCAGAGGCAGAGGCAGAGGCAGAGGCAGAGGCAGAGGCAGAGGCAGAGGCAGAGGCAGAGGCAGAGACATAATTATAGACTATTTATTATAGACTATTTATTATTTATATTACGCACAGATCAATTCTAAAGACAAAGACAAAGACAGAGACAGAGACAGAGACAGAGACAGAGACAGAGACAGAGACAGAGACAGAGACAGAGACAGAGACAGAGACAGAGACAGAGACAGAGACAGAGACAGAGACAGAGACAGAGACAGAGACAGAGACAGAGACAGAGACAGAGACAGAGACAGAGACAGAGACAGAGACAGAGACAGAGACAGAGGCAGAGGCAGAGGCAGAGGCAGAGGCAGAGGCAGAGGCAGAGGCAGAGGCAGAGGCAGAGGCAGAGGCAGAGGCAGAGGCAGAGGCAGAGGCAGAGGCAGAGGCAGAGGCAGAGGCAGAGGCAGAGGCAGAGGCAGAGGCAGAGGCAGAGGCAGAGGCAGAGGCAGAGGCAGAGGCAGAGGCAGAGGCAGAGGCAGAGGCAGAGGCAGAGGCAGAGGCAGAGGCAGAGGCAGAGGCAGAGGCAGAGGCAGAGGCAGAGGCAGAGGCAGAGGCAGAGGCAGAGACAGAGACAGAGACAGAGACAGAGACAGAGACAGAGACAGAGACAGAGACAGAGACAGAGACAGAGACAGAGACAGAGACAGAGACAGAGACAGAGACAGAGACAGAGACAGAGACAGAGACAGAGACAGAGACAGAGACAGAGACAGAGACAGAGACAGAGACAGAGACAGAGACAGAGACAGAGACAGAGACAGAGACAGAGACAGAGACAGAGACAGAGACAGAGACAGAGACAGAGACAGAGACAGAGACAGAGACAGAGACAGAGACAGAGACAGAGACAGAGACAGAGACAGAGACAGAGACAGAGACAGAGACAGAGACAGAGACAGAGACAGAGACAGAGACAGAGACAGAGACAGAGACAGAGACAGAGACAGAGACAGAGACAGAGACAGAGACAGAGACAGAGACAGAGACAGAGACAGAGACAGAGACAGAGACAGAGACAGAGACAGAGACAGAGACAGAGACAGAGACAGAGACAGAGACAGAGACAGAGACAGAGACAGAGACAGAGACAGAGACAGAGACAGAGACAGAGACAGAGACAGAGACAGAGACAGAGACAGAGACAGAGACAGAGACAGAGACAGAGACAGAGACAGAGACAGAGACAGAGACAGAGACAGAGACAGAGACAGAGACAGAGACAGAGACAGAGACAGAGACAGAGACAGAGACAGAGACAGAGACAGAGACAGAGACAGAGACAGAGACAGAGACAGAGACAGAGACAGAGACAGAGACAGAGACAGAGACAGAGACAGAGACAGAGACAGAGACAGAGACAGAGACAGAGACAGAGACAGAGACAGAGACAGAGACAGAGACAGAGACAGAGACAGAGACAGAGACAGAGACAGAGACAGAGACAGAGACAGAGACAGAGACAGAGACAGAGACAGAGACAGAGACAGAGACAGAGACAGAGACAGAGACAGAGACAGAGACAGAGACAGAGACAGAGACAGAGACAGAGACAGAGACAGAGACAGAGACAGAGACAGAGACAGAGACAGAGACAGAGACAGAGACAGAGACAGAGACAGAGACAGAGACAGAGACAGAGACAGAGACAGAGACAGAGACAGAGACAGAGACAGAGACAGAGACAGAGACAGAGACAGAGACAGAGACAGAGACAGAGACAGAGACAGAGACAGAGACAGAGACAGAGACAGAGACAGAGACAGAGACAGAGACAGAGACAGAGACAGAGACAGAGACAGAGACAGAGACAGAGACAGAGACAGAGACAGAGACAGAGACAGAGACAGAGACAGAGACAGAGACAGAGACAGAGACAGAGACAGAGACAGAGACAGAGACAGAGACAGAGACAGAGACAGAGACAGAGACAGAGACAGAGACAGAGACAGAGACAGAGACAGAGACAGAGACAGAGACAGAGACAGAGACAGAGACAGAGACAGAGACAGAGACAGAGACAGAGACAGAGACAGAGACAGAGACAGAGACAGAGACAGAGACAGAGACAGAGACAGAGACAGAGACAGAGACAGAGACAGAGACAGAGACAGAGACAGAGACAGAGACAGAGACAGAGACAGAGACAGAGACAGAGACAGAGACAGAGACAGAGACAGAGACAGAGACAGAGACAGAGACAGAGACAGAGACAGAGACAGAGACAGAGACAGAGACAGAGACAGAGACAGAGACAGAGACAGAGACAGAGACAGAGACAGAGACAGAGACAGAGACAGAGACAGAGACAGAGACAGAGACAGAGACAGAGACAGAGACAGAGACAGAGACAGAGACAGAGACAGAGACAAAGACAAAGACAAAGACAAAGACAAAGACAAAGACAAAGACAAAGACAAAGACAAAGACAAAGACAAAGACAAAGACAAAGACAAAGACAAAGACAAAGACAAAGACAAAGACAAAGACAAAGACAAAGACAAAGACAAAGACAAAGACAAAGACAAAGACAAAGACAAAGACAAAGACAAAGACAAAGACAAAGACAAAGACAAAGACAAAGACAAAGACAAAGACAAAGACAAAGACAAAGACAAAGACAAAGACAAAGACAAAGACAAAGAAGACAAACTGAACAACTCTCATTATAGGACCAACCCCGAAATCACGAAAAAAAAATCAGCTGTTCCATTCAAAATGAATCTTATCATTTTATGAAAAAAAAATGAAATATTTTTCTAAAAATAAACAAAAACTACATAATTATAGACTATTTATTATAGACTATTTATTATTTATATTACGCACAGATCAATTCTAAAGACAAAGACAAAGACAAAGACAGAGACAGAGACAGAGACAGAGGCAGAGACAGAGGCAGAGGCAGAGGCAGAGGCAGAGGCAGAGGCAGAGGCAGAGGCAGAGGCAGAGGCAGAGGCAGAGGCAGAGGCAGAGGCAGAGGCAGAGGCAGAGGCAGAGGCAGAGGCAGAGGCAGAGGCAGAGGCAGAGGCAGAGGCAAAGAGTCAAAGAGTCAAAGAGTCAAAGAGTCAAAGAGTCAAAGAGTCAAAGAGTCAAAGAGTCAAAGAGTCAAAGAGTCAAAGAGTCAAAGAGTCAAAGAGTCAAAGAGTCAAAGAGTCAAAGAGTCAAAGAGTCAAAGAGTCAAAGAGTCAAGGAGTCAAAGAGTCAAAGAGTCAAGGAGTCAAAGAGTCAAAGAGTCAAAGAGTCAAAGAGTCAAAGAGTCAGAGTCAAAGAGTCAAAGAGTCAAAGAGTCAAAGAGTCAAAGAGTCAAAGAGTCAAAGAGTCAAAGAGTCAAAGAGTCAAAGAGTCAAAGAGTCAAAGAGTCAAAGAGTCAAAGAGTCAAAGAGTCAAAGAGTCAAAGAGTCAAAGAGTCAAAGAGTCAAAGAGTCAAAGAGTCAAAGAGTCAAAGAGTCAAAGAGTCAAAGAGTCAAAGAGTCAAAGAGTCAAAGAGTCAAAGAGTCAAAGAGTCAAAGAGTCAAAGAGTCAAAGAGTCAAAGAGTCAAAGAGTCAAAGACAAAGAGTCAAAGACAAAGAGTCAAAGACAAAGAGTCAAAGACAAAGAGTCAAAGACAAAGAGTCAAAGAGTCAAAGACAAAGAGTCAGAGAGTCAAAGAGTCAAAGACAAAGAGTCAAAGACAAAGAGTCAAAGAGTCAAAGAGTCAAAGAGTCAAAGAGTCAAAGAGTCAAAGAGTCAAAGAGTCAAAGAGTCAAAGAGTCAAAGAGTCAAAGAGTCAAAGAGTCAAAGAGTCAAAGAGTCAAAGAGTCAAAGAGTCAAAGAGTCAAAGAGTCAAAGAGTCAAAGAGTCAAAGAGTCAAAGAGTCAAAGAGTCAAAGAGTCAAAGAGTCAAAGAGTCAAAGAGTCAAAGAGTCAAAGAGTCAAAGAGTCAAAGAGTCAAAGAGTCAAAGAGTCAAAGAGTCAAAGAGTCAAAGAGTCAAAGAGTCAAAGAGTCAAAGAGTCAAAGACAAAGAGTCAAAGACAAAGAGTCAAAGAGTCAAAGAGTCAAAGAATCAAAGAGTCAAAGAGTCAAAGACAAAAAGTCAAAGACAAAGAGTCAAAGACAAAGAGTCAAAGAGTCAAAGAGTCAAAGACAAAGAGTCAAAGACAAAGAGTCAAAGACAAAGAGTCAAAGACAAAGAGTCAAAGACAAAGAGTCAAAGACAAAGAGTCAAAGAGTCAAAGACAAAGAGTCAAAGAGTCAAAGAGTCAAAGACAAAGAGTCAAAGACAAAGAGTCAAAGACAAAGAGTCAAAGAGTCAAAGAGTCAAAGAGTCAAAGAGTCAAAGAGTCAAAGAGTCAAAGACAAAGAGTCAAAGACAAAGAGTCAAAGACAAAGAGTCAAAGACAAAGAGTCAAAGACAAAGAGTCAAAGACAAAGAGTCAAAGACAAAGAGTCAAAGACAAAGAGTCAAAGACAAAGAGTCAAAGACAAAGAGTCAAAGACAAAGAGTCAAAGACAAAGAGTCAAAGACAAAGAGTCAAAGACAAAGAGTCAAAGACAAAGAGTCAAAGACAAAGAGTCAAAGACAAAGAGTCAAAGACAAAGAGTCAAAGACAAAGAGTCAAAGACAAAGAGTCAAAGACAAAGAGTCAAAGACAAAGAGTCAAAGACAAAGAGTCAAAGACAAAGAGTCAAAGACAAAGAGTCAAAGACAAAGAGTCAAAGACAAAGAGTCAAAGACAAAGAGTCAAAGACAAAGAGTCAAAGACAAAGAGTCAAAGACAAAGACAAAGACAAAAATAAACTGAACAACTCTCATTATAGGACCAACCCCGAAATCACGAAAAAAAAATCAGCTGTTCCATTCAAAATGAATCTTATCATTTTATGAAAAAAAAATTGTTTGACCAAGGAGTTTTGCATAGCTTGGTTCACTAAGGAGTTTATGAAAAAAGTCCGGTCGGTGATAGCATAGATATAGTATATTAAAAGGGGTCGTCGCCAAGGGTCTGACATGCTTTGATGGAGCGAGATCGTCTTATTGAGATTCCTATAGGAGGAAATAGAGAAGAGTGTCATGTTTTCTCTCTATCACCGACCGGACTTTATTTCATGGTCGGGTTATTGGTACAGTTCAACTAGGCCAAACAAACAAGTGGGGTTATATCAAGAATGCCAAAGAAATTAAAGGTTTTGTGGATTACTACCTAATTGATACCTAAGATTTATTATAAATATGTTGTGTTTGTGTCTAGCATACAAAATGGTGGGGTGTTCGATATTTGGCTGCAAAAGCAACAATCAAAGAAAATAAGCGGGTGTTACATTTCATGCGTAAGTACACTGTTTTCTATATTTTGATCACGTATTTCCTTCTCAAATCTCACAGGAACCAAGTTTCTGAGCTAAATCATTAGTTATATCATGAAATACCTGATAAATAGGAAAAATCTATTTTTTTTTTCTAAAAATAACGTAAACATTTGACATGCAAACCGGCAAAATTGCGTACATCTACGTAATAGTAGAAGTCAGATTAGCTTTGACGTCCACTAAAATCAGTAGGTTTATAATTCGATTTCCGGATGCCTACTATATAGAAAATTTTCCCCAAAAATTACCCCATATTTCAGGGAATTTCAAGCGATTTGATTTTTCCAGATTTCCGACGGAAGATAAAACTCGTGAAAAATGGATCTAGAAGCAACTGGAAAAAAGAATTGGGTGCCACACACGAATTTGTTCGAAACATTTTGAAAAAAATTGTTTCCGAAAAACAGAAAAACTAACGTTAATAAAAAAAGTTCTGTATTCCAACGTTCAATAAAGAATTTACCTGTTTTAATTTTAAAGTTTATCATTTTTTTCCATTAACCACACAATCTCAAATCAACTACCTGAGCGAACCCCGGCTAGTTTACTCTATGTATACGTATGTTACAGTACGGAATCCGTTAATCTGCAGATATTTTTTTCTTAAAGTAGACGATTTCCGTACTTTAACTAGTAATCTGCACATTAACGGATGCTACACCGTTAAGGGTACTTTTTCTGATCATGGCAACCCCATATTTTGACGTCATAATATATCTATCCCTTACACCCGGTCGCTCGGTAGCGCATCTACCCCTTTTAATATACTATATCTATGGTCGTCGCCCTATGTCGCCATTTTCAAAAATTAAGTCATAGACTTTTAACCATAGACATAGATTTTTTTTCTTTGACTTTAACTAATATATTTATTTGAAAATACGTAAAATAAAATAATGGTAGCGTAGGTACCACGCAGAGTGTTGATCTTAGGTATCAAACCCTAAGTGATTACATTTTCTTTGGCGTAGTACCTTATAAAATTAATAAGTAATACAAATAACGGTTGTCATGGAAATGCCATAGCAACTGTTGTTAAGTCAAATATTTATAAGACAAGTTGACACTGAATTCGGTATTGTTTATTTTTGATCAAGCAAATAGTAATATTATTTTCAAATAAATTGTAGGTAGAACAAGAAAATTAATAGGTAGAGGAAGTGTTCGTGAATAATCCAGGTAAAATTTTGAAAATTTCAGTTTTTTTCATTGAGTACCTAGGTACATAGCTATAGCCTGTACACCTACCTATCTACTTCATTAAGGCTGGCCACATACAGACGTAATCCCGATTCGTAATTCCGTACGTACGTGATTCCGTACGTACCACCACACACAGACGTTTTTTTTCGTTCGGAATCACGGCTCAGTCAGACGCTAACCTTTGATGAGGAAACATTGAGCGAAGATGAAATATTTTTCTAAAAATAAACAAAAACTACATAATTATAGACTTTTTATTATAGACTATTTATTATTACGCACAGATCAATTCTAAAGACAAAGACAAAGACAGAGACAGAGACAGAGACAGAGACAGAGACAGAGACAGAGACAGAGACAGAGACAGAGACAGAGACAGAGACAGAGACAGAGACAGAGGCAGAGGCAGAGGCAGAGGCAGAGGCAGAGGCAGAGGCAGAGGCAGAGGCAGAGGCAGAGGCAGAGGCAGAGGCAGAGGCAGAGGCAGAGGCAGAGGCAGAGGCAGAGGCAGAGGCAGAGGCAGAGGCAGAGGCAGAGGCAGAGGCAGAGGCAGAGGCAGAGGCAGAGGCAGAGGCAGAGGCAGAGGCAGAGGCAGAGGCAGAGGCAGAGGCAGAGGCAGAGGCAGAGGCAGAGGCAGAGGCAGAGGCAGAGGCAGAGGCAGAGGCAGAGGCAGAGGCAGAGGCAGAGGCAGAGGCAGAGGCAGAGGCAGAGGCAGAGGCAGAGGCAGAGGCAGAGGCAGAGGCAGAGGCAGAGGCAGAGGCAGAGGCAGAGGCAGAGGCAGAGGCAGAGGCAGAGGCAGAGGCAGAGGCAGAGGCAAAGAGTCAAAGAGTCAAAGAGTCAAAGAGTCAAAGAGTCAAAGAGTCAAAGAGTCAAAGAGTCAAAGAGTCAAAGAGTCAAAGAGTCAAAGAGTCAAAGAGTCAAAGAGTCAAAGAGTCAAAGAGTCAAAGAGTCAAAGAGTCAAAGACAAAGAGTCAAAGAGTCAAAGACAAAGAGTCAAAGAGTCAAAGACAAATAGTCAAAGAGTCAAAGACAAAGAGTCAAAGAGTCAAAGACAAAGAGTCAAAGAGTCAAAGACAAAGAGTCAAAGACAAAGAGTCAAAGACAAAGAGTCAAAGAGTCAAAGAGTCAAAGACAAAGAGTCAAAGACAAAGAGTCAAAGACAAAGAGTCAAAGACAAAGAGTCAAAGAGTCAAAGAGTCAAAGACAAAGAGTCAAAGAGTCAAAGACAAAGAGTCAAAGAGTCAAAGAGTCAAAGAGTCAAAGAGTCAAAGACAAAGAGTCAAAGAGTCAAAGAGTCAAAGACAAAGAGTCAAAGAGTCAAAGACAAAGAGTCAAAGAGTCAAAGAGTCAAAGACAAAGAGTCAAAGACAAAGAGTCAAAGAGTCAAAGACAAAGAGTCAAAGACAAAGAGTCAAAGAGTCAAAGAGTCAAAGACAAAGAGTCAAAGACAAAGAGTCAAAGACAAAGAGCCAAAGACAAAAAGTCAAAGAGTCAAAGAGTCAAAGACAAAGAGTCAAAGACAAAGAGTCAAAGACAAAGAGTCAAAGACAAAGAGTCAAAGACAAAGAGTCAAAGAGTCAAAGAGTCAAAGACAAAGAGTCAAAGACAAAGAGTCAAAGAGTCAAAGACAAAGAGTCAAAGACAAAGAGTCAAAGAGTCAAAGACAAAGAGTCAAAGAGTCAAAGACAAAGAGTCAAAGACAAAGAGTCAAAGAGTCAAAGAGTCAAAGACAAAGAGTCAAAGACAAAGAGTCAAAGACAAAGAGTCAAAGACAAAGAGTCAAAGACAAAGAGTCAAAGACAAAGAGTCAAAGACAAAGAGTCAAAGACAAAGAGTCAAAGACAAAGAGTCAAAGACAAAGAGTCAAAGACAAAGAGTCAAAGACAAAGAGTCAAAGACAAAGAGTCAAAGACAAAGAGTCAAAGACAAAGAGTCAAAGACAAAGAGTCAAAGACAAAGAGTCAAAGACAAAGAGTCAAAGACAAAGAGTCAAAGACAAAGAGTCAAAGACAAAGAGTCAAAGACAAAGAGTCAAAGACAAAGAGTCAAAGACAAAGAGTCAAAGACAAAGAGTCAAAGACAAAGAGTCAAAGACAAAGAGTCAAAGACAAAGAGTCAAAGACAAAGACAAAAATAAACTGAACAACTCTCATTATAGGACCAACCCCGAAATCACGAAAAAAAAATCAGCTGTTCCATTCAAAATGAATCTTATCATTTTATGAAAAAAAAATTGTTTGACCAAGGAGTTTTGCATAGCTTGGTTCACTAAGGAGTTTATGAAAAAAGTCCGGTCGGTGATAGCATAGATATAGTATATTAAAAGGGGTCGTCGCCAAGGGTCTGACATGCTTTGATGGAGCGAGATCGTCTTATTGAGATTCCTATAGGAGGAAATAGAGAAGAGTGTCATGTTTTCTCTCTATCACCGACCGGACTTTATTTCATGGTCGGGTTATTGGTACAGTTCAACTAGGCCAAACAAACAAGTGGGGTTATATCAAGAATGCCAAAGAAATTAAAGGTTTTGTGGATTACTACCTAATTGATACCTAAGATTTATTATAAATATGTTGTGTTTGTGTCTAGCATACAAAATGGTGGGGTGTTCGATATTTGGCTGCAAAAGCAACAATCAAAGAAAATAAGCGGGTGTTACATTTCATGCGTAAGTACACTGTTTTCTATATTTTGATCACGTATTTCCTTCTCAAATCTCACAGGAACCAAGTTTCTGAGCTAAATCATTAGTTATATCATGAAATACCTGATAAATAGGAAAAA
The DNA here is from genome assembly GCA_950108535.1 of Agriphila straminella. Lineage (NCBI taxonomy): Eukaryota > Metazoa > Arthropoda > Insecta > Lepidoptera > Crambidae > Agriphila > Agriphila straminella. Next base: position 8,006,064 of record OX467324.1, on the reverse strand, counting down.
TCTATTTTTTTTTTCTAAAAATAACGTAAACATTTGACATGCAAACCGGCAAAATTGCGTACATCTACGTAATAGTAGAAGTCAGATTAGCTTTGACGTCCACTAAAATCAGTAGGTTTATAATTCGATTTCCGGATGCCTACTATATAGAAAATTTTCCCCAAAAATTACCCCATATTTCAGGGAATTTCAAGCGATTTGATTTTTCCAGATTTCCGACGGAAGATAAAACTCGTGAAAAATGGATCTAGAAGCAACTGGAAAAAAGAATTGGGTGCCACACACGAATTTGTTCGAAACATTTTGAAAAAAATTGTTTCCGAAAAACAGAAAAACTAACGTTAATAAAAAAAGTTCTGTATTCCAACGTTCAATAAAGAATTTACCTGTTTTAATTTTAAAGTTTATCATTTTTTTCCATTAACCACACAATCTCAAATCAACTACCTGAGCGAACCCCGGCTAGTTTACTCTATGTATACGTATGTTACAGTACGGAATCCGTTAATCTGCAGATATTTTTTTCTTAAAGTAGACGATTTCCGTACTTTAACTAGTAATCTGCACATTAACGGATGCTACACCGTTAAGGGTACTTTTTCTGATCATGGCAACCCCATATTTTGACGTCATAATATATCTATCCCTTACACCCGGTCGCTCGGTAGCGCATCTACCCCTTTTAATATACTATATCTATGGTCGTCGCCCTATGTCGCCATTTTCAAAAATTAAGTCATAGACTTTTAACCATAGACATAGATTTTTTTTCTTTGACTTTAACTAATATATTTATTTGAAAATACGTAAAATAAAATAATGGTAGCGTAGGTACCACGCAGAGTGTTGATCCTAGGTATCAAACCCTAAGTGATTACATTTTCTTTGGCGTAGTACCTTATAAAATTAATAAGTAATACAAATAACGGTTGTCATGGAAATGCCATAGCAACTGTTGTTAAGTCAAATATTTATAAGACAAGTTGACACTGAATTCGGTATTGTTTATTTTTGATCAAGCAAATAGTAATATTATTTTCAAATAAATTGTAGGTAGAACAAGAAAATTAACAGGTAGAGGAAGTGTTCGTGAATAATCCAGGTAAAATTTTGAAAATTTCAGTTTTTTTCATTGAGTACCTAGGTACATAGCTATAGCCTGTACACCTACCTATCTACTTCATTAAGGCTGGCCACATACAGACGTAATCCCGATTCGTAATTCCGTACGTACGTGATTCCGTACGTACCACCACACACAGACGTTTTTTTTCGTTCGGAATCACGGCTCAGTCAGACGCTAACCTTTGATGAGGAAACATTGAGCGAAGATGAAATATTTTTCTAAAAATAAACAAAAACTACATAATTATAGACTATTTATTATAGACTATTTATTATTTATATTACGCACAGATCAATTCTAAAGACAAAGACAAAGACAAAGACAGAGACAGAGACAGAGACAGAGACAGAGACAGAGACAGAGACAGAGACAGAGACAGAGACAGAGACAGAGACAGAGACAGAGACAGAGACAGAGGCAGAGGCAGAGGCAGAGGCAGAGGCAGAGGCAGAGGCAGAGGCAGAGGCAGAGGCAGAGGCAGAGGCAGAGGCAGAGGCAGAGGCAGAGGCAGAGGCAGAGGCAGAGGCAGAGGCAGAGGCAGAGGCAGAGGCAGAGGCAGAGGCAGAGGCAGAGGCAGAGGCAGAGGCAGAGGCAGAGGCAGAGGCAGAGGCAGAGGCAGAGGCAGAGGCAGAGGCAGAGGCAGAGGCAGAGGCAGAGGCAGAGGCAGAGGCAGAGGCAGAGGCAGAGGCAGAGGCAGAGGCAGAGGCAGAGGCAGAGGCAGAGGCAGAGGCAGAGGCAGAGGCAGAGGCAGAGGCAGAGGCAGAGGCAGAGGCAGAGGCAGAGGCAGAGGCAGAGGCAGAGGCAGAGGCAGAGGCAGAGGCAGAGGCAGAGGCAGAGGCAGAGGCAGAGGCAGAGGCAGAGGCAGAGGCAGAGGCAGAGGCAGAGGCAGAGGCAGAGGCAGAGGCAGAGGCAGAGGCAGAGGCAGAGGCAGAGGCAGAGGCAGAGGCAGAGGCAGAGGCAGAGGCAAAGAGTCAAAGAGTCAAAGAGTCAAAGAGTCAAAGAGTCAAAGAGTCAAAGAGTCAAAGAGTCAAAGAGTCAAAGAGTCAAAGAGTCAAAGAGTCAAAGAGTCAAAGAGTCAAAGAGTCAAAGAGTCAAAGAGTCAAAGAGTCAAAGAGTCAAAGAGTCAAAGAGTCAAAGAGTCAAAGAGTCAAAGAGTCAAAGAGTCAAAGAGTCAAAGAGTCAAAGAGTCAAAGAGTCAAAGAGTCAAAGAGTCAAAGAATCAAAGAGTCAAAGACAAAGAGTCAAAGAGTCAAAGACAAAGAGTCAAAGAGTCAAAGACAAATAGTCAAAGAGTCAAAGACAAAGAGTCAAAGAGTCAAAGACAAAGAGTCAAAGAGTCAAAGACAAAGAGTCAAAGACAAAGAGTCAAAGACAAAGAGTCAAAGACAAAGAGTCAAAGACAAAGAGTCAAAGAGTCAAAGAGTCAAAGACAAAGAGTCAAAGACAAAGAGTCAAAGACAAAGAGTCAAAGAGTCAAAGAGTCAAAGACAAAGAGTCAAAGAGTCAAAGACAAAGAGTCAAAGAGTCAAAGAGTCAAAGAGTCAAAGAGTCAAAGAGTCAAAGACAAAGAGTCAAAGAGTCAAAGAGTCAAAGACAAAGAGTCAAAGAGTCAAAGAGTCAAAGACAAAGAGTCAAAGAGTCAAAGAGTCAAAGACAAAGAGTCAAAGACAAAGAGTCAAAGAGTCAAAGACAAAGAGTCAAAGACAAAGAGTCAAAGAGTCAAAGAGTCAAAGACAAGGAGTCAAAGACAAAGAGTCAAAGAGTCAAAGAGTCAAAGACAAAGAGTCAAAGACAAAGAGTCAAAGAGTCAAAGACAAAGAGTCAAAGACAAAGAGTCAAAGAGTCAAAGACAAAGAGTCAAAGAGTCAAAGACAAAGAGTCAAAGACAAATAGTCAAAGAGTCAAAGAGTCAAAGACAAAGAGTCAAAGACAAAGAGTCAAAGACAAAGAGTCAAAGACAAAGAGTCAAAGACAAAGAGTCAAAGACAAAGAGTCAAAGACAAAGAGTCAAAGACAAAGAGTCAAAGACAAAGAGTCAAAGACAAAGAGTCAAAGACAAAGAGTCAAAGAGTCAAAGACAAAGAGTCAAAGACAAAGAGTCAAAGACAAAGAGTCAAAGACAAAGAGTCAAAGACAAAGAGTCAAAGACAAAGAGTCAAAGACAAAGAGTCAAAGACAAAGAGTCAAAGACAAAGAGTCAAAGACAAAGAGTCAAAGACAAAGAGTCAAAGACAAAGACAAAAATAAACTGAACAACTCTCATTATAGGACCAACCCCGAAATCACGAAAAAAAAATCAGCTGTTCCATTCAAAATGAATCTTATCATTTTATGAAAAAAAAATTGTTTGACCAAGGAGTTTTGCATAGCTTGGTTCACTAAGGAGTTTATGAAAAAAGTCCGGTCGGTGATAGCATAGATATAGTATATTAAAAGGGGTCGTCGCCAAGGGTCTGACATGCTTTGATGGAGCGAGATCGTCTTATTGAGATTCCTATAGGAGGAAATAGAGAAGAGTGTCATGTTTTCTCTCTATCACCGACCGGACTTTATTTCATGGTCGGGTTATTGGTACAGTTCAACTAGGCCAAACAAACAAGTGGGGTTATATCAAGAATGCCAAAGAAATTAAAGGTTTTGTGGATTACTACCTAATTGATACCTAAGATTTATTATAAATATGTTGTGTTTGTGTCTAGCATACAAAATGGTGGGGTGTTCGATATTTGGCTGCAAAAGCAACAATCAAAGAAAATAAGCGGGTGTTACATTTCATGCGTAAGTACACTGTTTTCTATATTTTGATCACGTATTTCCTTCTCAAATCTCACAGGAACCAAGTTTCTGAGCTAAATCATTAGTTATATCATGAAATACCTGATAAATAGGAAAAATCAATTTTTTTTTTCTAAAAATAACGTAAACATTTGACATGCAAACCGGCAAAATTGCGTACATCTACGTAATAGTAGAAGTCAGATTAGCTTTGACGTCCACTAAAATCAGTAGGTTTATAATTCGATTTCCGGATGCCTACTATATAGAAAATTTTCCCCAAAAATTACCCCATATTTCAGGGAATTTCAAGCGATTTGATTTTTCCAGATTTCCGACGGAAGATAAAACTCGTGAAAAATGGATCTAGAAGCAACTGGAAAAAAGAATTGGGTGCCACACACGAATTTGTTCGAAACATTTTGAAAAAAATTGTTTCCGAAAAACAGAAAAACTAACGTTAATAAAAAAAGTTCTGTATTCCAACGTTCAATAAAGAATTTACCTGTTTTAATTTTAAAGTTTATCATTTTTTTCCATTAACCACACAATCTCAAATCAACTACCTGAGCGAACCCCGGCTAGTTTACTCTATGTATACGTATGTTACAGTACGGAATCCGTTAATCTGCAGATAATTTTTTCTTAAAGTAGACGATTTCCGTACTTTAACTAGTAATCTGCACATTAACGGATGCTACACCGTTAAGGGTACTTTTTCTGATCATGGCAACCCCATATTTTGACGTCATAATATATCTATCCCTTACACCCGGTCGCTCGGTAGCGCATCTACCCCTTTTAATATACTATATCTATGGTCGTCGCCCTATGTCGCCATTTTCAAAAATTAAGTCATAGACTTTTAACCATAGACATAGATTTTTTTTCTTTGACTTTAACTAATATATTTATTTGAAAATACGTAAAATAAAATAATGGTAGCGTAGGTACCACGCAGAGTGTTGATCTTAGGTATCAAACCCTAAGTGATTACATTTTCTTTGGCGTAGTACCTTATAAAATTAATAAGTAATACAAATAACGGTTGTCATGGAAATGCCATAGCAACTGTTGTTAAGTCAAATATTTATAAGACAAGTTGACACTGAATTCGGTATTGTTTATTTTTGATCAAGCAAATAGTAATATTATTTTCAAATAAATTGTAGGTAGAACAAGAAAATTAATAGGTAGAGGAAGTGTTCGTGAATAATCCAGGTAAAATTTTGAAAATTTCAGTTTTTTTCATTGAGTACCTAGGTACATAGCTATAGCCTGTACACCTACCTATCTACTTCATTAAGGCTGGCCACATACAGACGTAATCCCGATTCGTAATTCCGTACGTACGTGATTCGGTACGTACCACCACACACAGACGTTTTTTTTCGTTCGGAATCACGGCTCAGTCAGACGCTAACCTTTGATGAGGAAACATTGAGCGAAGATGAAATATTTTTCTAAAAATAAACAAAAACTACATAATTATAGACTATTTATTATAGACTATTTATTATTTATATTACGCACAGATCAATTCTAAAGACAAAGACAAAGACAGAGACAGAGACAGAGACAGAGACAGAGACAGAGACAGAGACAGAGACAGAGACAGAGACAGAGACAGAGACAGAGACAGAGACAGAGACAGAGGCAGAGGCAGAGACAGAGGCAGAGGCAGAGGCAGAGGCAGAGGCAGAGGCAGAGGCAGAGGCAGAGGCAGAGGCAGAGGCAGAGGCAGAGGCAGAGGCAGAGGCAGAGGCAGAGGCAGAGGCAGAGGCAGAGGCAGAGGCAGAGGCAGAGGCAGAGGCAGAGGCAGAGGCAGAGGCAGAGGCAGAGGCAGAGGCAGAGGCAGAGGCAGAGGCAGAGGCAGAGGCAGAGGCAGAGGCAGAGGCAGAGGCAGAGGCAGAGGCAGAGGCAGAGGCAGAGGCAGAGGCAGAGGCAGAGGCAGAGGCAGAGGCAGAGGCAGAGGCAAAGAGTCAAAGAGTCAAAGAGTCAAAGAGTCAAAGAGTCAAAGAGTCAAAGAGTCAAAGAGTCAAAGAGTCAAAGAGTCAAAGAGTCAAAGAGTCAAAGAGTCAAAGAGTCAAAGAGTCAAAGAGTCAAAGAGTCAAAGAGTCAAAGAGTCAAGGAGTCAAAGAGTCAAAGAGTCAAGGAGTCAAAGAGTCAAAGAGTCAAAGAGTCAAAGAGTCAAAGAGTCAGAGTCAAAGAGTCAAAGAGTCAAAGAGTCAAAGAGTCAAAGAGTCAAAGAGTCAAAGAGTCAAAGAGTCAAAGAGTCAAAGAGTCAAAGAGTCAAAGAGTCAAAGAGTCAAAGAGTCAAAGAGTCAAAGAGTCAAAGAGTCAAAGAGTCAAAGAGTCAAAGAGTCAAAGAGTCAAAGAGTCAAAGAGTCAAAGAGTCAAAGAGTCAAAGAGTCAAAGAGTCAAAGAGTCAAAGAGTCAAAGAGTCAAAGAGTCAAAGAGTCAAAGAGTCAAAGAGTCAAAGACAAAGAGTCAAAGACAAAGAGTCAAAGACAAAGAGTCAAAGACAAAGAGTCAAAGACAAAGAGTCAAAGAGTCAAAGACAAAGAGTCAGAGAGTCAAAGAGTCAAAGACAAAGAGTCAAAGACAAAGAGTCAAAGAGTCAAAGAGTCAAAGAGTCAAAGAGTCAAAGAGTCAAAGAGTCAAAGAGTCAAAGAGTCAAAGAGTCAAAGAGTCAAAGAGTCAAAGAGTCAAAGAGTCAAAGAGTCAAAGAGTCAAAGAGTCAAAGAGTCAAAGAGTCAAAGAGTCAAAGAGTCAAAGAGTCAAAGAGTCAAAGAGTCAAAGAGTCAAAGAGTCAAAGAGTCAAAGAGTCAAAGAGTCAAAGAGTCAAAGAGTCAAAGAGTCAAAGAGTCAAAGAGTCAAAGAGTCAAAGAGTCAAAGAGTCAAAGAGTCAAAGAGTCAAAGAGTCAAAGAGTCAAAGACAAAGAGTCAAAGACAAAGAGTCAAAGAGTCAAAGAGTCAAAGAATCAAAGAGTCAAAGAGTCAAAGACAAAAAGTCAAAGACAAAGAGTCAAAGACAAAGAGTCAAAGAGTCAAAGAGTCAAAGACAAAGAGTCAAAGACAAAGAGTCAAAGACAAAGAGTCAAAGACAAAGAGTCAAAGACAAAGAGTCAAAGACAAAGAGTCAAAGAGTCAAAGACAAAGAGTCAAAGAGTCAAAGAGTCAAAGAAAAAGAGTCAAAGACAAAGAGTCAAAGACAAAGAGTCAAAGAGTCAAAGAGTCAAAGAGTCAAAGAGTCAAAGAGTCAAAGAGTCAAAGACAAAGAGTCAAAGACAAAGAGTCAAAGACAAAGAGTCAAAGACAAAGAGTCAAAGACAAAGAGTCAAAGACAAAGAGTCAAAGACAAAGAGTCAAAGACAAAGAGTCAAAGACAAAGAGTCAAAGACAAAGAGTCAAAGACAAAGAGTCAAAGACAAAGAGTCAAAGACAAAGAGTCAAAGACAAAGAGTCAAAGACAAAGAGTCAAAGACAAAGAGTCAAAGACAAAGAGTCAAAGACAAAGAGTCAAAGACAAAGAGTCAAAGACAAAGAGTCAAAGACAAAGAGTCAAAGACAAAGAGTCAAAGACAAAGAGTCAAAGACAAAGAGTCAAAGACAAAGAGTCAAAGACAAAGAGTCAAAGACAAAGAGTCAAAGACAAAGAGTCAAAGACAAAGAGTCAAAGACAAAGAGTCAAAGACAAAGAGTCAAAGACAAAGACAAAGACAAAAATAAACTGAACAACTCTCATTATAGGACCAACCCCGAAATCACGAAAAAAAAATCAGCTGTTCCATTCAAAATGAATCTTATCATTTTATGAAAAAAAAATTGTTTGACCAAGGAGTTTTGCATAGCTTGGTTCACTAAGGAGTTTATGAAAAAAGTCCGGTCGGTGATAGCATAGATATAGTATATTAAAAGGGGTCGTCGCCAAGGGTCTGACATGCTTTGATGGAGCGAGATCGTCTTATTGAGATTCCTATAGGAGGAAATAGAGAAGAGTGTCATGTTTTCTCTCTATCACCGACCGGACTTTATTTCATGGTCGGGTTATTGGTACAGTTCAACTAGGCCAAACAAACAAGTGGGGTTATATCAAGAATGCCAAAGAAATTAAAGGTTTTGTGGATTACTACCTAATTGATACCTAAGATTTATTATAAATATGTTGTGTTTGTGTCTAGCATACAAAATGGTGGGGTGTTCGATATTTGGCTGCAAAAGCAACAATCAAAGAAAATAAGCGGGTGTTACATTTCATGCGTAAGTACACTGTTTTCTATATTTTGATCACGTATTTCCTTCTCAAATCTCACAGGAACCAAGTTTCTGAGCTAAATCATTAGTTATATCATGAAATACCTGATAAATAGGAAAAATCTATTTTTTTTTTCTAAAAATAACGTAAACATTTGACATGCAAACCGGCAAAATTGCGTACATCTACGTAATAGTAGAAGTCAGATTAGCTTTGACGTCCACTAAAATCAGTAGGTTTATAATTCGATTTCCGGATGCCTACTATATAGAAAATTTTCCCCAAAAATTACCCCATATTTCAGGGAATTTCAAGCGATTTGATTTTTCCAGATTTCCGACGGAAGATAAAACTCGTGAAAAATGGATCTAGAAGCAACTGGAAAAAAGAATTGGGTGCCACACACGAATTTGTTCGAAACATTTTGAAAAAAATTGTTTCCGAAAAACAGAAAAACTAACGTTAATAAAAAAAGTTCTGTATTCCAACGTTCAATAAAGAATTTACCTGTTTTAATTTTAAAGTTTATCATTTTTTTCCATTAACCACACAATCTCAAATCAACTACCTGAGCGAACCCCGGCTAGTTTACTCTATGTATACGTATGTTACAGTACGGAATCCGTTAATCTGCAGATATTTTTTTCTTAAAGTAGACGATTTCCGTACTTTAACTAGTAATCTGCACATTAACGGATGCTACACCGTTAAGGGTACTTTTTCTGATCATGGCAACCCCATATTTTGACGTCATAATATATCTATCCCTTACACCCGGTCGCTCGGTAGCGCATCTACCCCTTTTAATATACTATATCTATGGTCGTCGCCCTATGTCGCCATTTTCAAAAATTAAGTCATAGACTTTTAACCATAGACATAGATTTTTTTTCTTTGACTTTAACTAATATATTTATTTGAAAATACGTAAAATAAAATAATGGTAGCGTAGGTACCACGCAGAGTGTTGATCTTAGGTATCAAACCCTAAGTGATTACATTTTCTTTGGCGTAGTACCTTATAAAATTAATAAGTAATACAAATAACGGTTGTCATGGAAATGCCATAGCAACTGTTGTTAAGTCAAATATTTATAAGACAAGTTGACACTGAATTCGGTATTGTTTATTTTTGATCAAGCAAATAGTAATATTATTTTCAAATAAATTGTAGGTAGAACAAGAAAATTAATAGGTAGAGGAAGTGTTCGTGAATAATCCAGGTAAAATTTTGAAAATTTCAGTTTTTTTCATTGAGTACCTAGGTACATAGCTATAGCCTGTACACCTACCTATCTACTTCATTAAGGCTGGCCACATACAGACGTAATCCCGATTCGTAATTCCGTACGTACGTGATTCCGTACGTACCACCACACACAGACGTTTTTTTTCGTTCGGAATCACGGCTCAGTCAGACGCTAACCTTTGATGAGGAAACATTGAGCGAAGATGAAATATTTTTCTAAAAATAAACAAAAACTACATAATTATAGACTTTTTATTATAGACTATTTATTATTTATATTACGCACAGATCAATTCTAAAGACAAAGACAAAGACAGAGACAGAGACAGAGACAGAGACAGAGACAGAGACAGAGACAGAGACAGAGACAGAGACAGAGACAGAGACAGAGACAGAGACAGAGGCAGAGGCAGAGGCAGAGGCAGAGGCAGAGGCAGAGGCAGAGGCAGAGGCAGAGGCAGAGGCAGAGGCAGAGGCAGAGGCAGAGGCAGAGGCAGAGGCAGAGGCAGAGGCAGAGGCAGAGGCAGAGGCAGAGGCAGAGGCAGAGGCAGAGGCAGAGGCAGAGGCAGAGGCAGAGGCAGAGGCAGAGGCAGAGGCAGAGGCAGAGGCAGAGGCAGAGGCAGAGGCAGAGGCAGAGGCAGAGGCAGAGGCAGAGGCAGAGGCAGAGGCAGAGGCAGAGGCAGAGGCAGAGGCAGAGTCAGAGGCAGAGGCAGAGGCAGAGGCAGAGGCAGAGGCAGAGGCAGAGGCAGAGGCAGAGGCAGAGGCAGAGGCAGAGGCAGAGGCAGAGGCAGAGGCAGAGGCAGAGGCAGAGGCAGAGGCAGAGGCAGAGGCAAAGAGTCAAAGAGTCAAAGAGTCAAAGAGTCAAAGAGTCAAAGAGTCAAAGAGTCAAAGAGTCAAAGAGTCAAAGAGTCAAAGAGTCAAAGAGTCAAAGAGTCAAAGAGTCAAAGAGTCAAAGAGTCAAAGAGTCAAAGAGTCAAAGACAAAGAGTCAAAGAGTCAAAGACAAAGAGTCAAAGAGTCAAAGACAAATAGTCAAAGAGTCAAAGACAAAGAGTCAAAGAGTCAAAGACAAAGAGTCAAAGAGTCAAAGACAAAGAGTCAAAGACAAAGAGTCAAAGACAAAGAGTCAAAGAGTCAAAGAGTCAAAGACAAAGAGTCAAAGACAAAGAGTCAAAGACAAAGAGTCAAAGACAAAGAGTCAAAGAGTCAAAGAGTCAAAGACAAAGAGTCAAAGAGTCAAAGACAAAGAGTCAAAGAGTCAAAGAGTCAAAGAGTCAAAGAGTCAAAGACAAAGAGTCAAAGAGTCAAAGAGTCAAAGACAAAGAGTCAAAGAGTCAAAGACAAAGAGTCAAAGAGTCAAAGAGTCAAAGACAAAGAGTCAAAGACAAAGAGTCAAAGAGTCAAAGACAAAGAGTCAAAGACAAAGAGTCAAAGAGTCAAAGAGTCAAAGACAAAGAGTCAAAGACAAAGAGTCAAAGACAAAGAGCCAAAGACAAAAAGTCAAAGAGTCAAAGAGTCAAAGACAAAGAGTCAAAGACAAAGAGTCAAAGACAAAGAGTCAAAGACAAAGAGTCAAAGACAAAGAGTCAAAGAGTCAAAGAGTCAAAGACAAAGAGTCAAAGACAAAGAGTCAAAGAGTCAAAGACAAAGAGTCAAAGACAAAGAGTCAAAGAGTCAAAGACAAAGAGTCAAAGAGTCAAAGACAAAGAGTCAAAGACAAAGAGTCAAAGAGTCAAAGAGTCAAAGACAAAGAGTCAAAGACAAAGAGTCAAAGACAAAGAGTCAAAGACAAAGAGTCAAAGACAAAGAGTCAAAGACAAAGAGTCAAAGACAAAGAGTCAAAGACAAAGAGTCAAAGACAAAGAGTCAAAGACAAAGAGTCAAAGACAAAGAGTCAAAGACAAAGAGTCAAAGACAAAGAGTCAAAGACAAAGAGTCAAAGACAAAGAGTCAAAGACAAAGAGTCAAAGACAAAGAGTCAAAGACAAAGAGTCAAAGACAAAGAGTCAAAGACAAAGAGTCAAAGACAAAGAGTCAAAGACAAAGAGTCAAAGACAAAGAGTCAAAGACAAAGAGTCAAAGACAAAGAGTCAAAGACAAAGAGTCAAAGACAAAGAGTCAAAGACAAAGACAAAAATAAACTGAACAACTCTCATTATAGGACCAACCCCGAAATCACGAAAAAAAAATCAGCTGTTCCATTCAAAATGAATCTTATCATTTTATGAAAAAAAAATTGTTTGACCAAGGAGTTTTGCATAGCTTGGTTCACTAAGGAGTTTATGAAAAAAGTCCGGTCGGTGATAGCATAGATATAGTATATTAAAAGGGGTCGTCGCCAAGGGTCTGACATGCTTTGATGGAGCGAGATCGTCTTATTGAGATTCCTATAGGAGGAAATAGAGAAGAGTGTCATGTTTTCTCTCTATCACCGACCGGACTTTATTTCATGGTCGGGTTATTGGTACAGTTCAACTAGGCCAAACAAACAAGTGGGGTTATATCAAGAATGCCAAAGAAATTAAAGGTTTTGTGGATTACTACCTAATTGATACCTAAGATTTATTATAAATATGTTGTGTTTGTGTCTAGCATACAAAATGGTGGGGTGTTCGATATTTGGCTGCAAAAGCAACAATCAAAGAAAATAAGCGGGTGTTACATTTCATGCGTAAGTACACTGTTTTCTATATTTTGATCACGTATTTCCTTCTCAAATCTCACAGGAACCAAGTTTCTGAGCTAAATCATTAGTTATATCATGAAATACCTGATAAATAGGAAAAATCTATTTTTTTTTTCTAAAAATAACGTAAACATTTGACATGCAAACCGGCAAAATTGCGTACATCTACGTAATAGTAGAAGTCAGATTAGCTTTGACGTCCACTAAAATCAGTAGGTTTATAATTCGATTTCCGGATGCCTACTATATAGAAAATTTTCCCCAAAAATTACCCCATATTTCAGGGAATTTCAAGCGATTTGATTTTTCCAGATTTCCGACGGAAGATAAAACTCGTGAAAAATGGATCTAGAAGCAACTGGAAAAAAGAATTGGGTGCCACACACGAATTTGTTCGAAACATTTTGAAAAAAATTGTTTCCGAAAAACAGAAAAACTAACGTTAATAAAAAAAGTTCTGTATTCCAACGTTCAATAAAGAATTTACCTGTTTTAATTTTAAAGTTTATCATTTTTTTCCATTAACCACACAATCTCAAATCAACTACCTGAGCGAACCCCGGCTAGTTTACTCTATGTATACGTATGTTACAGTACGGAATCCGTTAATCTGCAGATATTTTTTTCTTAAAGTAGACGATTTCCGTACTTTAACTAGTAATCTGCACATTAACGGATGCTACACCGTTAAGGGTACTTTTTCTGATCATGGCAACCCCATATTTTGACGTCATAATATATCTATCCCTTACACCCGGTCGCTCGGTAGCGCATCTACCCCTTTTAATATACTATATCTATGGTCGTCGCCCTATGTCGCCATTTTCAAAAATTAAGTCATAGACTTTTAACCATAGACATAGATTTTTTTTCTTTGACTTTAACTAATATATTTATTTGAAAATACGTAAAATAAAATAATGGTAGCGTAGGTACCACGCAGAGTGTTGATCCTAGGTATCAAACCCTAAGTGATTACATTTTCTTTGGCGTAGTACCTTATAAAATTAATAAGTAATACAAATAACGGTTGTCATGGAAATGCCATAGCAACTGTTGTTAAGTCAAATATTTATAAGACAAGTTGACACTGAATTCGGTATTGTTTATTTTTGATCAAGCAAATAGTAATATTATTTTCAAATAAATTGTAGGTAGAACAAGAAAATTAACAGGTAGAGGAAGTGTTCGTGAATAATCCAGGTAAAATTTTGAAAATTTCAGTTTTTTTCATTGAGTACCTAGGTACATAGCTATAGCCTGTACACCTACCTATCTACTTCATTAAGGCTGGCCACATACAGACGTAATCCCGATTCGTAATTCCGTACGTACGTGATTCCGTACGTACCACCACACACAGACGTTTTTTTTCGTTCGGAATCACGGCTCAGTCAGACGCTAACCTTTGATGAGGAAACATTGAGCGAAGATGAAATATTTTTCTAAAAATAAACAAAAACTACATAATTATAGACTATTTATTATAGACTATTTATTATTTATATTACGCACAGATCAATTCTAAAGACAAAGACAAAGACAAAGACAGAGACAGAGACAGAGACAGAGACAGAGACAGAGACAGAGACAGAGACAGAGACAGAGACAGAGACAGAGACAGAGACAGAGACAGAGACAGAGGCAGAGGCAGAGGCAGAGGCAGAGGCAGAGGCAGAGGCAGAGGCAGAGGCAGAGGCAGAGGCAGAGGCAGAGGCAGAGGCAGAGGCAGAGGCAGAGGCAGAGGCAGAGGCAGAGGCAGAGGCAGAGGCAGAGGCAGAGGCAGAGGCAGAGGCAGAGGCAGAGGCAGAGGCAGAGGCAGAGGCAGAGGCAGAGGCAGAGGCAGAGGCAGAGGCAGAGGCAGAGGCAGAGGCAGAGGCAGAGGCAGAGGCAGAGGCAGAGGCAGAGGCAGAGGCAGAGGCAGAGGCAGAGGCAGAGGCAGAGGCAGAGGCAGAGGCAGAGGCAGAGGCAGAGGCAGAGGCAGAGGCAGAGGCAGAGGCAGAGGCAGAGGCAGAGGCAGAGGCAGAGGCAGAGGCAGAGGCAGAGGCAGAGGCAGAGGCAGAGGCAGAGGCAGAGGCAGAGGCAGAGGCAGAGGCAGAGGCAGAGGCAGAGGCAGAGGCAGAGGCAGAGGCAGAGGCAGAGGCAGAGGCAGAGGCAAAGAGTCAAAGAGTCAAAGAGTCAAAGAGTCAAAGAGTCAAAGAGTCAAAGAGTCAAAGAGTCAAAGAGTCAAAGAGTCAAAGAGTCAAAGAGTCAAAGAGTCAAAGAGTCAAAGAGTCAAAGAGTCAAAGAGTCAAAGAGTCAAAGAGTCAAAGAGTCAAAGAGTCAAAGAGTCAAAGAGTCAAAGAGTCAAAGAGTCAAAGAGTCAAAGAGTCAAAGAGTCAAAGAGTCAAAGAGTCAAAGAGTCAAAGAATCAAAGAATCAAAGAGTCAAAGACAAAGAGTCAAAGAGTCAAAGACAAAGAGTCAAAGAGTCAAAGACAAATAGTCAAAGAGTCAAAGACAAAGAGTCAAAGAGTCAAAGACAAAGAGTCAAAGAGTCAAAGACAAAGAGTCAAAGACAAAGAGTCAAAGACAAAGAGTCAAAGACAAAGAGTCAAAGACAAAGAGTCAAAGAGTCAAAGAGTCAAAGACAAAGAGTCAAAGACAAAGAGTCAAAGACAAAGAGTCAAAGAGTCAAAGAGTCAAAGACAAAGAGTCAAAGAGTCAAAGACAAAGAGTCAAAGAGTCAAAGAGTCAAAGAGTCAAAGAGTCAAAGAGTCAAAGACAAAGAGTCAAAGAGTCAAAGAGTCAAAGACAAAGAGTCAAAGAGTCAAAGAGTCAAAGACAAAGAGTCAAAGAGTCAAAGAGTCAAAGACAAAGAGTCAAAGACAAAGAGTCAAAGAGTCAAAGACAAAGAGTCAAAGACAAAGAGTCAAAGAGTCAAAGAGTCAAAGACAAGGAGTCAAAGACAAAGAGTCAAAGAGTCAAAGAGTCAAAGACAAAGAGTCAAAGACAAAGAGTCAAAGAGTCAAAGACAAAGAGTCAAAGACAAAGAGTCAAAGAGTCAAAGACAAAGAGTCAAAGAGTCAAAGACAAAGAGTCAAAGACAAATAGTCAAAGAGTCAAAGAGTCAAAGACAAAGAGTCAAAGACAAAGAGTCAAAGACAAAGAGTCAAAGACAAAGAGTCAAAGACAAAGAGTCAAAGACAAAGAGTCAAAGACAAAGAGTCAAAGACAAAGAGTCAAAGACAAAGAGTCAAAGACAAAGAGTCAAAGACAAAGAGTCAAAGAGTCAAAGACAAAGAGTCAAAGACAAAGAGTCAAAGACAAAGAGTCAAAGACAAAGAGTCAAAGACAAAGAGTCAAAGACAAAGAGTCAAAGACAAAGAGTCAAAGACAAAGAGTCAAAGACAAAGAGTCAAAGACAAAGAGTCAAAGACAAAGAGTCAAAGACAAAGACAAAAATAAACTGAACAACTCTCATTATAGGACCAACCCCGAAATCACGAAAAAAAAATCAGCTGTTCCATTCAAAATGAATCTTATCATTTTATGAAAAAAAAATTGTTTGACCAAGGAGTTTTGCATAGCTTGGTTCACTAAGGAGTTTATGAAAAAAGTCCGGTCGGTGATAGCATAGATATAGTATATTAAAAGGGGTCGTCGCCAAGGGTCTGACATGCTTTGATGGAGCGAGATCGTCTTATTGAGATTCCTATAGGAGGAAATAGAGAAGAGTGTCATGTTTTCTCTCTATCACCGACCGGACTTTATTTCATGGTCGGGTTATTGGTACAGTTCAACTAGGCCAAACAAACAAGTGGGGTTATATCAAGAATGCCAAAGAAATTAAAGGTTTTGTGGATTACTACCTAATTGATACCTAAGATTTATTATAAATATGTTGTGTTTGTGTCTAGCATACAAAATGGTGGGGTGTTCGATATTTGGCTGCAAAAGCAACAATCAAAGAAAATAAGCGGGTGTTACATTTCATGCGTAAGTACACTGTTTTCTATATTTTGATCACGTATTTCCTTCTCAAATCTCACAGGAACCAAGTTTCTGAGCTAAATCATTAGTTATATCATGAAATACCTGATAAATAGGAAAAATCAATTTTTTTTTTCTAAAAATAACGTAAACATTTGACATGCAAACCGGCAAAATTGCGTACATCTACGTAATAGTAGAAGTCAGATTAGCTTTGACGTCCACTAAAATCAGTAGGTTTATAATTCGATTTCCGGATGCCTACTATATAGAAAATTTTCCCCAAAAATTACCCCATATTTCAGGGAATTTCAAGCGATTTGATTTTTCCAGATTTCCGACGGAAGATAAAACTCGTGAAAAATGGATCTAGAAGCAACTGGAAAAAAGAATTGGGTGCCACACACGAATTTGTTCGAAACATTTTGAAAAAAATTGTTTCCGAAAAACAGAAAAACTAACGTTAATAAAAAAAGTTCTGTATTCCAACGTTCAATAAAGAATTTACCTGTTTTAATTTTAAAGTTTATCATTTTTTTCCATTAACCACACAATCTCAAATCAACTACCTGAGCGAACCCCGGCTAGTTTACTCTATGTATACGTATGTTACAGTACGGAATCCGTTAATCTGCAGATAATTTTTTCTTAAAGTAGACGATTTCCGTACTTTAACTAGTAATCTGCACATTAACGGATGCTACACCGTTAAGGGTACTTTTTCTGATCATGGCAACCCCATATTTTGACGTCATAATATATCTATCCCTTACACCCGGTCGCTCGGTAGCGCATCTACCCCTTTTAATATACTATATCTATGGTCGTCGCCCTATGTCGCCATTTTCAAAAATTAAGTCATAGACTTTTAACCATAGACATAGATTTTTTTTCTTTGACTTTAACTAATATATTTATTTGAAAATACGTAAAATAAAATAATGGTAGCGTAGGTACCACGCAGAGTGTTGATCTTAGGTATCAAACCCTAAGTGATTACATTTTCTTTGGCGTAGTACCTTATAAAATTAATAAGTAATACAAATAACGGTTGTCATGGAAATGCCATAGCAACTGTTGTTAAGTCAAATATTTATAAGACAAGTTGACACTGAATTCGGTATTGTTTATTTTTGATCAAGCAAATAGTAATATTATTTTCAAATAAATTGTAGGTAGAACAAGAAAATTAATAGGTAGAGGAAGTGTTCGTGAATAATCCAGGTAAAATTTTGAAAATTTCAGTTTTTTTCATTGAGTACCTAGGTACATAGCTATAGCCTGTACACCTACCTATCTACTTCATTAAGGCTGGCCACATACAGACGTAATCCCGATTCGTAATTCCGTACGTACGTGATTCGGTACGTACCACCACACACAGACGTTTTTTTTCGTTCGGAATCACGGCTCAGTCAGACGCTAACCTTTGATGAGGAAACATTGAGCGAAGATGAAATATTTTTCTAAAAATAAACAAAAACTACATAATTATAGACTATTTATTATAGACTATTTATTATTTATATTACGCACAGATCAATTCTAAAGACAAAGACAAAGACAGAGACAGAGACAGAGACAGAGACAGAGACAGAGACAGAGACAGAGACAGAGACAGAGACAGAGACAGAGACAGAGACAGAGACAGAGACAGAGGCAGAGGCAGAGACAGAGGCAGAGGCAGAGGCAGAGGCAGAGGCAGAGGCAGAGGCAGAGGCAGAGGCAGAGGCAGAGGCAGAGGCAGAGGCAGAGGCAGAGGCAGAGGCAGAGGCAGAGGCAGAGGCAGAGGCAGAGGCAGAGGCAGAGGCAGAGGCAGAGGCAGAGGCAGAGGCAGAGGCAGAGGCAGAGGCAGAGGCAGAGGCAGAGGCAGAGGCAGAGGCAGAGGCAGAGGCAGAGGCAGAGGCAGAGGCAGAGGCAGAGGCAGAGGCAGAGGCAGAGGCAGAGGCAGAGGCAGAGGCAGAGGCAGAGGCAGAGGCAGAGGCAGAGGCAGAGGCAGAGGCAGAGGCAGAGGCAGAGGCAGAGGCAAAGAGTCAAAGAGTCAAAGAGTCAAAGAGTCAAAGAGTCAAAGAGTCAAAGAGTCAAAGAGTCAAAGAGTCAAAGAGTCAAAGAGTCAAAGAGTCAAAGAGTCAAAGAGTCAAAGAGTCAAAGAGTCAAAGAGTCAAAGAGTCAAAGAGTCAAAGAGTCAAAGAGTCAAAGAGTCAAAGAGTCAAAGAGTCAAAGACAAAGAGTCAAAGAGTCAATGACAAAGAGTCAAAGAGTCAAAGACAAAGAGTCAAAGAGTCAAAGACAAAGAGTCAAAGAGTCAAAGACAAAGAGTCAAAGAGTCAAAGAGTCAAAGACAAAGAGTCAAAGACAAAGAGTCAAAGACAAAGAGTCAAAGACAAAGAGTCAAAGACAAAGAGTCAAAGAGTCAAAGAGTCAAAGACAAAGAGTCAAAGACAAAGAGTCAAAGACAAAGAGTCAAAGACAAAGACAAAGAGTCAAAGAGTCAAAGAGTCAAAGACAAAGAGTCAAAGAGTCAAAGACAAAGAGTCAAAGAGTCAAAGAGTCAAAGAGTCAAAGAGTCAAAGAGTCAAAGACAAAGAGTCAAAAGGTCAAAGAGTCAAAGACAAAGAGTCAAAGAGTCAAAGAGTCAAAGACAAAGAGTCAAAGACAAAGAGTCAAAGAGTCAAAGACAAAGAGTCAAAGACAAAGAGTCAAAGACAAAGAGTCAAAGACAAAGAGTCAAAGACAAAGAGTCAAAGACAAAGAGTCAAAGACAAAGAGTCAAAGACAAAGAGTCAAAGACAAAGAGTCAAAGACAAAGAGTCAAAGACAAAGAGTCAAAGAGTCAAAGAGTCAAAGACAAAGAGTCAAAGACAAAGAGTCAAAGACAAAGAGTCAAAGACAAAGAGTCAAAGAGTCAAAGACAAAGAGTCAAAGACAAAGAGTCAAAGACAAAGAGTCAAAGACAAAGAGTCAAAGACAAAGAGTCAAAGACAAAGAGTCAAAGACAAAGAGTCAAAGACAAAGAGTCAAAGACAAAGAGTCAAAGACAAAGAGTCAAAGACAAAGAGTCAAAGACAAAGAGTCAAAGACAAAGAGTCAAAGACAAAGAGTCAAAGAGTCAAAGACAAAGAGTCAAAGACAAAGAGTCAAAGACAAAGAGTCAAAGACAAAGAGTCAAAGAGTCAAAGAGTCAAAGACAAAGAGTCAAAGACAAAGAGTCAAAGACAAAGAGTCAAAGACAAAGAGTCAAAGAGTCAAAGACAAAGAGTCAAAGACAAAGAGTCAAAGAGTCAAAGACAAAGAGTCAAAGACAAATAGTCAAAGAGTCAAAGAGTCAAAGACAAAGAGTCAAAGACAAAGAGTCAAAGACAAAGAGTCAAAGACAAAGAGTCAAAGACAAAGAGTCAAAGACAAAGAGTCAAAGACAAAGAGTCAAAGACAAAGAGTCAAAGACAAAGAGTCAAAGACAAAGAGTCAAAGACAAAGAGTCAAAGACAAAGAGTCAAAGACAAAGAGTCAAAGACAAAGAGTCAAAGACAAAGAGTCAAAGACAAAGAGTCAAAGACAAAGAGTCAAAGACAAAGACAAAAATAAACTGAACAACTCTCATTATAGGACCAACCCCGAAATCACGAAAAAAAAATCAGCTGTTCTATTCAAAATGAATCTTATCATTTTATGAAAAAAAAATTGTTTGACCAAGGAGTTTTGCATAGCTTGGTTCACTAAGGAGTTTATGAAAAAAGTCCGGTCGGTGATAGCATAGATATAGTATATTAAAAGGGGTCGTCGCCAAGGGTCTGACATGCTTTGATGGAGCGAGATCGTCTTATTGAGATTCCTATAGGAGGAAATAGAGAAGAGTGTCATGTTTTCTCTCTATCACCGACCGGACTTTATTTCATGGTCGGGTTATTGGTACAGTTCAACTAGGCCAAACAAACAAGTGGGGTTATATCAAGAATGCCAAAGAAATTAAAGGTTTTGTGGATTACTACCTAATTGATACCTAAGATTTATTATAAATATGTTGTGTTTGTGTCTAGCATACAAAATGGTGGGGTGTTCGATATTTGGCTGCAAAAGCAACAATCAAAGAAAATAAGCGGGTGTTACATTTCATGCGTAAGTACACTGTTTTCTATATTTTGATCACGTATTTCCTTCTCAAATCTCACAGGAACCAAGTTTCTGAGCTAAATCATTAGTTATATCATGAAATACCTGATAAATAGGAAAAATCTATTTTTTTTTTCTAAAAATAACGTAAACATTTGACATGCAAACCGGCAAAATTGCGTTTGTCTTTGCAAAGACAAAGACAAAGACAAAGACAAAGACAAAGACAAAGACAAAGACAAAGACAAAGACAAAGACAAAGACAAAGACAAAGACAAAGACAAAGACAAAGACAAAGACAAAGACAAAGACAAAGACAAAGACAAAGACAAAGACAAAGACAAAGACAAAGACAAAGACAAAGACAAAGACAAAGACAAAGACAAAGACAAAGACAAAGACAAAGACAAAGACAAAGACAAAGACAAAGACAAAGACAAAGACAAAGACAAAGACAAAGACAAAGACAAAGACAAAGACAAAGACAAAGACAAAGACAAAGACAAAGACAAAGACAAAGACAAAGACAAAGACAAAGACAAAGACAAAGACAAAGACAAAGACAAAGACAAAGACAAAGACAAAGACAAAGACAAAGACAAAGACAAAGACAAAGACAAAGACAAAGACAAAGACAAAGACAAAGACAAAGACAAAGACAAAGACAAAGACAAAGACAAAGACAAAGACAAAGACAAAGACAAAGACAAAGACAAAGACAAAGACAAAGACAAAGACAAAGACAAAGACAAAGACAAAGACAAAGACAAAGACAAAGACAAAGACAAAGACAAAGACAAAGACAAAGACAAAGACAAAGACAAAGACAAAGACAAAGACAAAGACAAAGACAAAGACAAAGACAAAGACAAAGACAAAGACAAAGACAAAGACAAAGACAAAGACAAAGACAAAGACAAAGACAAAGACAAAGACAAAGACAAAGACAAAGACAAAGACAAAGACAAAGACAAAGACAAAGACAAAGACAAAGACAAAGACAAAGACAAAGACAAAGACAAAGACAAAGACAAAGACAAAGACAAAGACAAAGACAAAGACAAAGACAAAGACAAAGACAAAGACAAAGACAAAGACAAAGACAAAGACAAAGACAAAGACAAAGACAAAGACAAAGACAAAGACAAAGACAAAGACAAAGACAAAGACAAAGACAAAGACAAAGACAAAGACAAAGACAAAGACAAAGACAAAGACAAAGACAAAGACAAAGACAAAGACAAAGACAAAGACAAAGACAAAGACAAAGACAAAGACAAAGACAAAGACAAAGACAAAGACAAAGACAAAGACAAAGACAAAGACAAAGACAAAGACAAAGACAAAGACAAAGACAAAGACAAAGACAAAGACAAAGACAAAGACAAAGACAAAGACAAAGACAAAGACAAAGACAAAGACAAAGACAAAGACAAAGACAAAGACAAAGACAAAGACAAAGACAAAGACAAAGACAAAGACAAAGACAAAGACAAAGACAAAGACAAAGACAAAGACAAAGACAAAGACAAAGACAAAGACAAAGACAAAGACAAAGACAAAGACAAAGACAAAGACAAAGACAAAGACAAAGACAAAGACAAAGACAAAGACAAAGACAAAGACAAAGACAAAGACAAAGACAAAGACAAAGACAAAGACAAAGACAAAGACAAAGACAAAGACAAAGACAAAGACAAAGACAAAGACACAAAGACAAAGACACAAAGACAAAGACACAAAGACAAAGACACAAAGACAAAGACACAAAGACAAAGACACAAAGACAAAGACACAAAGACAAAGACACAAAGACAAAGACACAAAGACAAAGACACAAAGACAAAGACACAAAGACAAAGACACAAAGACAAAGACACAAAGACAAAGACACAAAGACAAAGACACAAAGACAAAGACACAAAGACAAAGACACAAAGACAAAGACACAAAGACAAAGACAAAGACAAAGACAAAGACAAAGACAAAGACAAAGACAAAGACAAAGACAAAGACAAAGACAAAGACAAAGACAAAGACAAAGACAAAGACAAAGACAAAGACAAAGACAAAGACAAAGACAAAGACAAAGACAAAGACAAAGACAAAGACAAAGACAAAGACAAAGACAAAGACAAAGACAAAGACAAAGACAAAGACAAAGACAAAGACAAAGACAAAGACACAAAGACAAAGACACAAAGACAAAGACACAAAGACAAAGACACAAAGACAAAGACACAAAGACAAAGACACAAAGACAAAGACACAAAGACAAAGACACAAAGACAAAGACACAAAGACAAAGACACAAAGACAAAGACACAAAGACAAAGACACAAAGACAAAGACACAAAGACAAAGACACAAAGACAAAGACACAAAGACAAAGACACAAAGACAAAGACAAAGAAGACAAACTGAACAACTCTCATTATAGGACCAACCCCGAAATCACGAAAAAAAAATCAGCTGTTCCATTCAAAATGAATCTTATCATTTTATGAAAAAAAAATTGTTTGACCAAGGAGTTTTGCATAGCTTGAACTGAAATGAAATACCGCTAATTTCGTTGTTGTTTTTTTTTTCAGTAAAAAGTTTCGTCAGTTTATAAATAAGAAAAAAGATTGGTTCACTAAGGAGTTTATGAAAAAAGTCCGGTCGGTGATAGCATAGATATAGTATATTAAAAGGGGTCGTCGCCAAGGGTCTGACATGCTTTGATGGAGCGAGATCGTCTTATTGAGATTCCTATAGGAGGAAATAGAGAAGAGTGTCATGTTTTCTCTCTATCACCGACCGGACTTTATTTCATGGTCGGGTTATTGGTACAGTTCAACTAGGCCAAACAAACAAGTGGGGTTATATCAAGAATGCCAAAGAAATTAAAGGTTTTGTGGATTACTACCTAATTGATACCTAAGATTTATTATAAATATGTTGTGTTTGTGTCTAGCATACAAAATGGTGGGGTGTTCGATATTTGGCTGCAAAAGCAACAATCAAAGAAAATAAGCGGGTGTTACATTTCATGCGTAAGTACACTGTTTTCTATATTTTGATCACGTATTTCCTTCTCAAATCTCACAGGAACCAAGTTTCTGAGCTAAATCATTAGTTATATCATGAAATACCTGATAAATAGGAAAAATCTAATTTTTTTTTCTAAAAATAACGTAAACATTTGACATGCAAACCGGCAAAATTGCGTACATCTACGTAATAGTAGAAGTCAGATTAGCTTTGACGTCCACTAAAATCAGTAGGTTTATAATTCGATTTCCGGATGCCTACTATATAGAAAATTTTCCCCAAAAATTACCCCATATTTCAGGGAATTTCAAGCGATTTGATTTTTCCAGATTTCCGACGGAAGATAAAACTCGTGAAAAATGGATCTAGAAGCAACTGGAAAAAAGAATTGGGTGCCACACACGAATTTGTTCGAAACATTTTGAAAAAAATTGTTTCCGAAAAACAGAAAAACTAACGTTAATAAAAAAAGTTCTGTATTCCAACGTTCAATAAAGAATTTACCTGTTTTAATTTTAAAGTTTATCATTTTTTTCCATTAACCACACAATCTCAAATCAACTACCTGAGCGAACCCCGGCTAGTTTACTCTATGTATACGTATGTTACAGTACGGAATCCGTTAATCTGCAGATAATTTTTTCTTAAAGTAGACGATTTCCGTACTTTAACTAGTAATCTGCACATTAACGGATGCTACACCGTTAAGGGTACTTTTTCTGATCATGGCAACCCCATATTTTGACGTCATAATATATCTATCCCTTACACCCGGTCGCTCGGTAGCGCATCTACCCCTTTTAATATACTATATCTATGGTCGTCGCCCTATGTCGCCATTTTCAAAAATTAAGTCATAGACTTTTAACCATAGACATAGATTTTTTTTCTTTGACTTTAACTAATATATTTATTTGAAAATACGTAAAATAAAATAATGGTAGCGTAGGTACCACGCAGAGTGTTGATCTTAGGTATCAAACCCTAAGTGATTACATTTTCTTTGGCGTAGTACCTTATAAAATTAATAAGTAATACAAATAACGGTTGTCATGGAAATGCCATAGCAACTGTTGTTAAGTCAAATATTTATAAGACAAGTTGACACTGAATTCGGTATTGTTTATTTTTGATCAAGCAAATAGTAATATTATTTTCAAATAAATTGTAGGTAGAACAAGAAAATTAATAGGTAGAGGAAGTGTTCGTGAATAATCCAGGTAAAATTTTGAAAATTTCAGTTTTTTTCATTGAGTACCTAGGTACATAGCTATAGCCTGTACACCTACCTATCTACTTCATTAAGGCTGGCCACATACAGACGTAATCCCGATTCGTAATTCCGTACGTACGTGATTCCGTACGTACCACCACACACAGACGTTTTTTTTCGTTCGGAATCACGGCTCAGTCAGACGCTAACCTTTGATGAGGAAACATTGAGCGAAGATGAAATATTTTTCTAAAAATAAACAAAAACTACATAATTATAGACTATTTATTATAGACTATTTATTATTTATATTACGCACAGATCAATTCTAAAGACAAAGACAAAGACAGAGACAGAGACAGAGACAGAGACAGAGACAGAGACAGAGACAGAGACAGAGACAGAGACAGAGACAGAGACAGAGACAGAGACAGAGACAGAGACAGAGACAGAGGCAGAGGCAGAGGCAGAGGCAGAGGCAGAGGCAGAGGCAGAGGCAGAGGCAGAGGCAGAGGCAGAGGCAGAGGCAGAGGCAGAGGCAGAGGCAGAGGCAGAGGCAGAGGCAGAGGCAGAGGCAGAGGCAGAGGCAGAGGCAGAGGCAGAGGCAGAGGCAGAGGCAGAGGCAGAGGCAGAGGCAGAGGCAGAGGCAGAGGCAGAGGCAGAGGCAGAGGCAGAGACAGAGGCAGAGGCAGAGGCAGAGGCAGAGGCAGAGGCAGAGGCAGAGGCAGAGGCAGAGGCAGAGGCAGACGCAGAGGCAGACGCAGAGACAGACGCAGACAGAGACACAGACAGAGACACAGACAGAGACACAGACAGAGACACAGACAGAGACACAGACAGAGACAGAGACAGAGACAGAGACAGAGACAGAGACAGAGACAGAGACAGAGACAGAGACAGAGACAGAGACAGAGACAGAGACAGAGACAGAGACAGAGACAGAGACAGAGACAGAGACAGAGACAGAGACAGAGACAGAGACAGAGACAGAGACAGAGACAGAGACAGAGACAGAGACAGAGACAGAGACAGAGACAGAGACAGAGACAGAGACAGAGACAGAGACAGAGACAGAGACAGAGACAGAGACAGAGACAGAGACAGAGACAGAGACAGAGACAGAGACAGAGACAGAGACAGAGACAGAGACAGAGACAGAGGCAGAGACAGAGGCAGAGGCAGAGGCAGAGGCAGAGGCAGAGGCAGAGGCAGAGGCAGAGGCAGAGGCAGAGGCAGAGGCAGAGGCAGAGGCAGAGGCAGAGGCAGAGGCAGAGGCAGAGGCAGAGGCAGAGGCAGAGGCAGAGGCAGAGGCAGAGGCAGAGGCAGAGGCAGAGGCAGAGGCAGAGGCAGAGGCAGAGGCAGAGGCAGAGGCAGAGGCAGAGGCAGAGGCAGAGGCAGAGGCAGAGGCAGAGGCAGAGGCAGAGGCAGAGGCAGAGGCAGAGGCAGAGGCAGAGGCAGAGGCAGAGGCAGAGGCAGAGGCAGAGGCAGAGTCAAAGAGTCAAAGAGTCAAAGAGTCAAAGAGTCAAAGAGTCAAAGAGTCAAAGAGTCAAAGAGTCAAAGAGTCAAAGAGTCAAAGAGTCAAAGAGTCAAAGAGTCAAAGAGTCAAAGACAAAGAGTCAAAGACAAAGAGTCAAAGACAAAGAGTCAAAGACAAAGAGTCAAAGACAAAGAGTCAAAGACAAAGAGTCAAAGACAAAGAGTCAAAGACAAAGAGTCAAAGACAAAGAGTCAAAGACAAAGAGTCAAAGAGTCAAAGAGTCAAAGACAAAGAGTCAAAGAGTCAAAGACAAAGAGTCAAAGACAAAGAGTCAAAGACAAAGAGTCAAAGACAAAGAGTCAAAGACAAAGAGTCAAAGACAAAGAGTCAAAGACAAAGAGTCAAAGACAAAGAGTCAAAGACAAAGAGTCAAAGACAAAGAGTCAAAGACAAAGAGTCAAAGACAAAGAGTCAAAGACAAAGACAAAAATAAACTGAACAACTCTCATTATAGGACCAACCCCGAAATCACGAAAAAAAAATCAGCTGTTCCATTCAAAATGAATCTTATCATTTTATGAAAAAAAAATTGTTTGACCAAGGAGTTTTGCATAGCTTGGTTCACTAAGGAGTTTATGAAAAAAGTCCGGTCGGTGATAGCATAGATATAGTATATTAAAAGGGGTCGTCGCCAAGGGTCTGACATGCTTTGATGGAGCGAGATCGTCTTATTGAGATTCCTATAGGAGGAAATAGAGAAGAGTGTCATGTTTTCTCTCTATCACCGACCGGACTTTATTTCATGGTCGGGTTATTGGTACAGTTCAACTAGGCCAAACAAACAAGTGGGGTTATATCAAGAATGCCAAAGAAATTAAAGGTTTTGTGGATTACTACCTAATTGATACCTAAGATTTATTATAAATATGTTGTGTTTGTGTCTAGCATACAAAATGGTGGGGTGTTCGATATTTGGCTGCAAAAGCAACAATCAAAGAAAATAAGCGGGTGTTACATTTCATGCGTAAGTACACTGTTTTCTATATTTTGATCACGTATTTCCTTCTCAAATCTCACAGGAACCAAGTTTCTGAGCTAAATCATTAGTTATATCATGAAATACCTGATAAATAGGAAAAATCTATTTTTTTTTTCTAAAAATAACGTAAACATTTGACATGCAAACCGGCAAAATTGCGTACATCTACGTAATAGTAGAAGTCAGATTAGCTTTGACGTCCACTAAAATCAGTAGGTTTATAATTCGATTTCCGGATGCCTACTATATAGAAAATTTTCCCCAAAAATTACCCCATATTTCAGGGAATTTCAAGCGATTTGATTTTTCCAGATTTCCGACGGAAGATAAAACTCGTGAAAAATGGATCTAGAAGCAACTGGAAAAAAGAATTGGGTGCCACACACGAATTTGTTCGAAACATTTTGAAAAAAATTGTTTCCGAAAAACAGAAAAACTAACGTTAATAAAAAAAGTTCTGTATTCCAACGTTCAATAAAGAATTTACCTGTTTTAATTTTAAAGTTTATCATTTTTTTCCATTAACCACACAATCTCAAATCAACTACCTGAGCGAACCCCGGCTAGTTTACTCTATGTATACGTATGTTACAGTACGGAATCCGTTAATCTGCAGATAATTTTTTCTTAAAGTAGACGATTTCCGTACTTTAACTAGTAATCTGCACATTAACGGATGCTACACCGTTAAGGGTACTTTTTCTGATCATGGCAACCCCATATTTTGACGTCATAATATATCTATCCCTTACACCCGGTCGCTCGGTAGCGCATCTACCCCTTTTAATATACTATATCTATGGTCGTCGCCCTATGTCGCCATTTTCAAAAATTAAGTCATAGACTTTTAACCATAGACATAGATTTTTTTTCTTTGACTTTAACTAATATATTTATTTGAAAATACGTAAAATAAAATAATGGTAGCGTAGGTACCACGCAGAGTGTTGATCTTAGGTATCAAACCCTAAGTGATTACATTTTCTTTGGCGTAGTACCTTATAAAATTAATAAGTAATACAAATAACGGTTGTCATGGAAATGCCATAGCAACTGTTGTTAAGTCAAATATTTATAAGACAAGTTGACACTGAATTCGGTATTGTTTATTTTTGATCAAGCAAATAGTAATATTATTTTCAAATAAATTGTAGGTAGAACAAGAAAATTAATAGGTAGAGGAAGTGTTCGTGAATAATCCAGGTAAAATTTTGAAAATTTCAGTTTTTTTCATTGAGTACCTAGGTACATAGCTATAGCCTGTACACCTACCTATCTACTTCATTAAGGCTGGCCACATACAGACGTAATCCCGATTCGTAATTCCGTACGTACGTGATTCCGTACGTACCACCACACACAGACGTTTTTTTTCGTTCGGAATCACGGCTCAGTCAGACGCTAACCTTTGATGAGGAAACATTGAGCGAAGATGAAATATTTTTCTAAAAATAAACAAAAACTACATAATTATAGACTATTTATTATAGACTATTTATTATTTATATTACGCACAGATCAATTCTAAAGACAAAGACAAAGACAGAGACAGAGACAGAGACAGAGACAGAGACAGAGACAGAGACAGAGACAGAGACAGAGACAGAGACAGAGACAGAGACAGAGACAGAGACAGAGACAGAGACAGAGACAGAGACAGAGACAGAGACAGAGACAGAGACAGAGACAGAGACAGAGACAGAGACAGAGACAGAGACAGAGACAGAGGCAGAGGCAGAGGCAGAGGCAGAGGCAGAGGCAGAGGCAGAGGCAGAGGCAGAGGCAGAGGCAGAGGCAGAGGCAGAGGCAGAGGCAGAGGCAGAGGCAGAGGCAGAGGCAGAGGCAGAGGCAGAGGCAGAGGCAGAGGCAGAGGCAGAGGCAGAGGCAGAGGCAGAGGCAGAGGCAGAGAGTCAAAGAGTCAAAGAGTCAAAGAGTCAAAGAGTCAAAGAGTCAAAGAGTCAAAGAGTCAAAGAGTCAAAGAGTCAAAGAGTCAAAGAGTCAAAGAGTCAAAGAGTCAAAGAGTCAAAGAGTCAAAGAGTCAAAGAGTCAAAGAGTCAAAGAGTCAAAGAGTCAAAGAGTCAAAGAGTCAAAGAGTCAAAGAGTCAAAGAGTCAAAGAGTCAAAGAGTCAAAGAGTCAAAGACAAAGAGTCAAAGAGTCAAAGACAAAGAGTCAAAGAGTCAAAGACAAAGAGTCAAAGAGTCAAAGACAAAGAGTCAAAGACAAAGAGTCAAAGACAAAGAGTCAAAGAGTCAAAGAGTCAAAGACAAAGAGTCAAAGACAAAGAGTCAAAGACAAAGAGTCAAAGACAAAGAGTCAAAGAGTCAAAGAGTCAAAGACAAAGAGTCAAAGAGTCAAAGACAAAGAGTCAAAGAGTCACAGAGTCAAAGAGTCAAAGAGTCAAAGAGTCAAAGAGTCAAAGACAAAGAGTCAAAGAGTCAAAGAGTCAAAGACAAAGAGTCAAAGAGTCAAAGAGTCAAAGACAAAGAGTCAAAGAGTCAAAGAGTCAAAGACAAAGAGTCAAAGACAAAGAGTCAAAGAGTCAAAGACAAAGAGTCAAAGACAAAGAGTCAAAGAGTCAAAGAGTCAAAGACAAAGAGTCAAAGACAAAGAGTCAAAGACAAAGAGTCAAAGACAAAGAGTCAAAGACAAAGAGTCAAAGACAAAGAGTCAAAGACAAAGAGTCAAAGACAAAGAGTCAAAGACAAAGAGTCAAAGACAAAGAGTCAAAGACAAAGAGTCAAAGAGTCAAAGACAAAGAGTCAAAGACAAAGAGTCAAAGAGTCAAAGACAAAGAGTCAAAGACAAAGAGTCAAAGAGTCAAAGACAAAGAGTCAAAGAGTCAAAGACAAAGAGTCAAAGACAAAGAGTCAAAGAGTCAAAGAGTCAAAGACAAAGAGTCAAAGACAAAGAGTCAAAGACAAAGAGTCAAAGACAAAGAGTCAAAGACAAAGAGTCAAAGACAAAGAGTCAAAGACAAAGAGTCAAAGACAAAGAGTCAAAGACAAAGAGTCAAAGACAAAGAGTCAAAGACAAAGAGTCAAAGACAAAGAGTCAAAGACAAAGAGTCAAAGACAAAGAGTCAAAGACAAAGAGTCAAAGACAAAGAGTCAAAGACAAAGAGTCAAAGACAAAGAGTCAAAGACAAAGAGTCTAAGACAAAGAGTCAAAGACAAAGAGTGGTGTGGCGTGTAAATAGCCAAGCACCATGGGGGTGGATTACACCTAGGAGGATTATGGAGGAAGATATGGAAACATCGAGTAAATGCACTCACTCACCTGGTGGACGATGCGGAGCAGTTCACGCCATCCGGATGGTCTCGATCAACAGCACTTAAGTTCGATACACATTATTTACGGGTTTTCACATTCTTCGAATTGCAGCTTAATTACAGAGAAGAAAAGTAAGAGAGAAAAAGTAAGTGACAGGGAGGTCTTTAGACACTTCAGAATGCAAAGAGATCATTTCTCTTAGTGGCCAGTGCGTCTTGGATTCATCGACGACATAATCCCACAGATTAGTGAGCGCGAGCTTATCGATGGTCTCATACACATTCCACAATACTCGCTAAATATTTAACACTCCTTATGTGCTTAACCATGCTCCCCGCCTTGGAAGTTCGCAGAAGTTCCAAAACAAAAAATAAATTACAAACATAATCGTAGCAACATAAAATAACATGCACGCAGTTTATACTAAGGTTAACAGAAAGACCAAACTTCATGGCTTAATCCTAAACAACCTAAGTTACAATTAAATATAAAATAATACAAAGAGTTTTGAGTAGCAATCGGATATAATTTTACAATAGGACTCTTAAAGATCCCGAATCTAGTTTTCACCGTCGCCACTCGAATAATCCCGCCCGACGCCGGTAGGAACAAAAGCCTTTGCTTCTGTGACACAGAAGGAAGGTAGATAAGCTACCTTGGGCGTGGGGTACGACGGATTCAATAGAAAGCAACAATTGCATTCCCGAACCTTTGCTCTTATAACCGCCCTGGCATCCAAAATCCAAAAACGTTGCCGCAAGATCGACATCAAAGGTCCTGGACCAGTATGACAGTTCATATTATGGTAGTGTTGAATGATAAGATCCACTATATGGTCATGTTTAGTGAATAAAGCCGGATGTTTAGCCTCAAATGGTAAATCCGATATAGAAAGCCGTCCTCCAACACGCAGCACACCATCTTCGTCAAGAAACACCGACAAGTTTAAAAGCTTCTTAGAAGGCAATTTACCCTTCTTAAGCGCGGTAAGATCCTCTGCGAAGTGGATACTCTGCACTGAACGTATCACAAATTTCTCGGCAGTCATAATATTATTGACTGCTCCAGAAGAAGGCGAGATTTTTTTAATAAATCGGAGGACGTATACAACAACTCGTAGAAGTTTATCCCACCCGGATATACGCCGAGCCAATTCCATCAGAGCCGATGGTTCACACTGAACCGTTGCAGTCAGCACACTAACTTTGTGCTCAGGTAACTCGGCGGTTATGGTAGGTGAAAAGGCTTTCATTGGCCAATTTGACGGAGGGCTACGAATCCATGATGGGCCGTTCCACCATAAATCATGTGAAGTGAGTTGGGAGGGAAGCATCCCCCGGGAAAGACAATCACTTGGATTCTCACTTCCTACGACATGATAAAAGTTTTCAAGGGGGAGATTCTCCTGACATTGAGCGACGCGGTTACTTACAAACACCGACCAACGATGCGGTGAAGAATGAATCCACGAAAGCGCAATGGTAGAATCCGAGAAAGCATACGTTCCCGCAATGGGTACACGCGCTTGATAGGAGTCTTGAACTGTCCGTATTAATTTAGACATCAAGACGGCAGCACATAATTCCAAACGTGCAAGGGTGGTCACTTTAGTGGGTGAAACCTTGGACTTCGCACAAAGTAATCTCACAGTAATATTACCCATGGAGTCAGTGGTGTGTAAGTATAGGACGCAACCATAACCGTTCATACTTGCATCACAAAACGCAACAATAAGTACCGTACAGTCGTTAAAGACGCCTATATGACGTGGGATTTTCAAAGTTGAAATGAGAGGAAACTCCTGTATGAGCGCCGAGAATTTTCGTATAACGCTCTCAGGGGGAGTATCATCCCAATCTATGTTGCATAACCATAGCTGTTTAATAAGCAACTTGGCGTACAAAATGACAGGGGCCATCAAACCGAGGACATCAAACAAACGAGCAACCACAGAAAGTATATTTCGTTTCGTACATTTCTCTTGGACGTAAGCAGTCGTAAAGAAGAAGTTGTCATCGGCTGGTTCCCACGAAAGGCCCAACCCCTTCATTGTCTTTAAGTGCGAAAGTAAAACCAAACTCTACGATTTTACTATCGACAGCGCAAGTTTATGCTAAAATTAAAAATTGCAATAATAAAAGAATTATCCGCTGTTTAATAGATAACGGATCGCAAAATAATTTAATTACAATGGACTGTTGTAAATCGCTTAATTTACCAATAATTCCACTGAGTAACTCTTTTGTCAAAGGAATTGGTTTAGCGTCTCGGCCGATTTTAGGATATGTTTATTTGGATATTGAGTCCCGTGTTTATACGGATAATAAATACACTATACATGCTTTAGTGATTGACTGTATCACCGATCAGCTGCCTGCTCATTATGTGGACATGGGTGATATGGGTTACTTGAAAGGGATTCCCCTAGCCGATCTGACATGGAACGTTCCTGGGTCAGTGGATGTCGTTCTGGGTGCTCAGCTGTTTCCATATATTTATTTAGGGAATAGGGTCGTATCTGGTACCACTGCACCTCCTGCTTTGCTGACCGCGTTTGGTTACGTGCTGATGGGTGATTTCCCAAGTAATATTCTTGTTAATACTTCTACGTCGTTCTGCGCACTCTCGCTTAATGATATTGTGCAGAAATTTTGGCAATTAGAGGAATTACCTAACATGAGGTTTTTGAGTCCGGAGGAGACGGAATGTGAAAATTTGTTTGCTTCGTCGGTCATCCGGGGGGAGGGTAGTAGGTACTCGGTTGCTTTACCATTCTGCAAGAACCCGAAAGAATTGGGTAATTCTCGCACTGCTGCTCAAAGACGATTTATGGCTTTGGAGCGGAGATTTAAACAGTCACCGGATTTACGAGATAAATATAATAGTGTTATCGGTGAATATATTGAAAAGGGCTACTTGTCTGAGGTTCCTGAATCCGAGGTGACGGAGGAAGGATACTACATCCCGCATCACGCTGTCACCCATCCGGGTAAGCCCATGCCTCGGATCGTGCTCGATGCTAGTGCGAAAACGCATACAGGGTTGTCACCAGAGATGTGAATTATTTGAAATACAAGTATTTAAAATACAAATACAAAATACAAAATACCTATTTGTATTTTGTATTTGAAATACTTTTTTTCAAAATGTATTTAGTATTTTATTTGAAATACTTTTTAAAACGTAATTAGTATTTGTAAAATACAAATTACTTTCTATGTAAATGTCAAGTCAATGTCAAACAAAACAAAACCACCAATCATAGAGCTAAGTAATTTGTCATGTCAATGTCACTGCCAAACAAAAAACCAATCATGAAGCTCGGTAATTTGACATTTATTTATGTCAATAGATGCATACCAGCAGACCAATCGCTAAGGAAACGATCACCAAAGCATACATTTTAACCATGGAAAGTAATTTGTTTTAATATTTAGTTTTATTACTTTCCATGGTTAAAATGTACTCTATGGCGATCAATGATAGCTATAAGTCACCTAGAATGCACCCAATATCACTGTTAAACAAAAAACTATCTACCTACTTTCTATCTATATAGGCATTGTATGCAGCTAGCTACATATAATACATTGCATATTGCAAGTATCGCGACTAATTGCTAAAAAGAGAACTACACTAGGCAGGCGTGAACTACGTTAGCCACGTAAGCCTATCTGGGCGCAAATATAATAACAATAATAAAAAAATAATACGAAAAAAAGGTATTTTATTTGAAAAAAGTATTTTGAAAATACGTATTTTGTATTTTGTACTTAAATACTTTTTTTTTAAAGTATTTTGTATTTGTATTTGAAATACAAAAAAATGACAAGTATTTGTATTTTGTATTTAAATACTTTTAATAAAGTATTTTGCACATCTCTGGTTGTCACTAAATGACGTCCTTCATATTGGCCCTAATTTGCAAGCCGTTTTATTTCTGCTTTTGCTTGGCTTTCGTCTTTTTCCAGTCGCTATGACTGCTGATATTAAACAAATGTATTTACAGATTTTGGTTCCGTATGAACACCGTAAATATATTAGGATTTTGTTTCGTTTTTCGGAGAACGAAGTCGTACGAACCTTTCAATTTAATCGGGTCCCCTTTGGTCTTAAATCAAGCCCATACTTAGCAATGCGAACTGTTCGTCAACTGGCTGATGACATGAGATCACATTACCCGGAAGCTGCTAAGGTGGCAGAGTCTAGGTTGTACATGGATGATCTAGTTTATTCTATCTCTGATGAGGTCAGCGCCGTGCGCCTTTCTCAAGAATTAATCTCGTTGTTCAAGGCCGGTGCCTTTGACCTGGTCAAATGGACAAGTAATTCTCGCGTGGTCCTGGGAAACCTTCCAGACTCTCACCGCAGTGCAGTAGATCTGAATGATGGTTCTAGCCATACCTTGAAGGTGTTAGGCCTTTCGTGGGAACCAGCCGATGACAACTTCTTCTTTACGACTGCTTACGTCCAAGAGAAATGTACGAAACGAAATATACTTTCTGTGGTTGCTCGTTTGTTTGATGTCCTCGGTTTGATGGCCCCTGTCATTTTGTACGCCAAGTTGCTTATTAAACAGCTATGGTTATGCAACATAGATTGGGATGATACTCCCCCTGAGAGCGTTATACGAAAATTCTCGGCGCTCATACAGGAGTTTCCTCTCATTTCAACTTTGAAAATCCCACGTCATATAGGCGTCTTTAACGACTGTACGGTACTTATTGTTGCGTTTTGTGATGCAAGTATGAACGGTTATGGTTGTGTCCTATACTTACACACCACTGACTCCATGGGTAATATTACTGTGAGGTTACTTTGTGCGAAGTCCAAGGTTTCACCCACTAAAGTGACCACCCTCGCACGTTTGGAATTATGTGCTGCCGTCTTGATGTCTAAACTAATTCGGACAGTTCAAGACTCCTATCAAGCGCGTGTACCCATTGCGGGAACGTATGCTTTCTCGGATTCTACCATTGCGCTTTCGTGGATTCATTCTTCACCGCATCGTTGGTCGGTGTTTGTAAGTAACCGCGTCGCTCAATGTCAGGAGAATCTGCCTCCTGAAAACTTTTATCATGTCGCAGGAAGTGAGAATCCAAGTGATTGTCTTTCCCGGGGGATGCTTCCCTCCCAACTCACTTCACATGATTTATGGTGGAACGGCCCATCATGGATTCGTAGCCCTCCGTCAAATTGGCCAATGAAAGCCTTTTCACCTACCATAACCGCCGAGTTGCCTGAGCACAAAGTTAGTGTGCTGACTGCAACGGTTCAGTGTGAACCACCGGCTCTGATGGAATTGGCTCGGCGTATATCCGGGTGGGATAAACTTCTACGAATTGTTATATACGTACTCCGATTTATTAAAAAAATCTCGCCTTCTTCTGGAGCAGTCAATAATATTATGACTGCCGAGAAATTTGTGATACGTTCAGTGCAGAGTATCCACTTCGCAGAGGATCTTACCGCACTTAAGAAGGGTAAATTGCCTTCTAAGAAGCTTTTAAACTTGTCGGTGTTTCTTGACGAAGATGGTGTGCTGCGTGTTGGAGGACGGCTTTCTATATCGGATTTACCATTTGAGGCTAAACATCCGGCTTTACTCCCTAAACATGACCATATAGTGGATCTTATCATTCAACACTACCATAATATGAACTGTCATACTGGTCCAGGACCTTTGATGTCGATCTTGCGGCAACGTTTTTGGATTTTGGATGCCAGGGCGGTTATAAGAGCAAAGGTTCGGGAATGCAATTGTTGCTTTCTATTGAATCCGTCGTACCCCACGCCCAAGGTGGCTTATCTACCTTCCTTCTGTGTCACAGAAGCAAAGGCTTTTGTTCCTACCGGCGTCAGGCGGGATTATTCGAGTGGCGACGGTGAAAACTAGATTCGGGATCTTTAAGAGTCCTATTGTAAAATTATATCCGATTGCTACTCAATAACTCTCTGTATTATTTTATATTTAATTGTAACTTAGGTTGTTTAGGATTTAGCCATGAAGTTTGGTCTTTCTGTTAACCTTAGTATAAACTGCGTGCATGTTATTATATGTTGCTACGATTATGTTTGTAATTTATTTTTTGTTTTGGAACTTCTGCGAACTTCCAAGGCGGGGAGCATGGTTAAGCACATAAGGAGTGTTAAATATTTAGCGAGTATTGTGGAATGTTTATGAGACCATCGATAAGCTCGCGCTCACTAATCTGTGGGATTATGTCGTCGATGAATCCAAGACGCACTGGCCACTAAGAGAAATGATCTCTTTGCATTCTGAAGTGTCTAAAGACCTCCCTGTCACTTACTTTTTCTCTCTTACTTTTCTTCTCTGTAATTAAGCTGCAATTCGAAGAATGTGAAAACCCGTAAATAATGTGTATCGAACTTAAGTGCTGTTGATCGAGACCATCCGGATGGCGTGAACTGCTCCGCATCGTCCACCAGGTGAGTGAGTGCATTTACTCGATGTTTCCATATCTTCCTCCATAATCCTCCTAGGTGTAATCCACCCCCATGGTGCTTGGCTATTTACACGCCACACCAATACGGTTCAAAGACCTCTTCAAAAAATCATTTTTCGATTCGATCCAAAAGACCCTCTTTCAACGTACACTTTGGAAACTCTTACGTATGGTACGACCTCAGCTCCATATCTAGCTACCAAATGTCTAAGTAGTTTAGCAGCTGAAGCTCCCGACGAAAACGTGAAGTCAGCCATATCACGCGACTTTTACGTCGACGACTATTTGGGTGGGGGAAGCTCTATTTCAGCTACAATAGAGGTTGCAAAGTCAGTACAGTCTATACTTTCATCCGCCAAATTCAATTTGCGCAAATGGCGTTCAAACAACCCTGAAATATTAGCTCAAATCAGTAATTCAAACTGTGAAAGTAACACTTTAATTTTTTCAGAGCAGGGTCAAGTCAATACACCTTCAAAAACGTTAGGCCTTAATTGGGTCAGCGATACAGACTCCCTAACGTATACAATTAATTTAAAAGAAAATAAAAAGTTACTAAACGTGTAATCTTATCAGTGATCAGTCAAATATTCGATCCTCTTGGTCTCGTCGGTCCATGCGTCGTAGAGGCAAAAATAATCATGCAACGCCTATGGATCGAAAAGTATGACTGGGATCAAACTGTATCAACCGAAATTAATAGTCTTTGGTCTACCTTTGAAAAAACTTTAATTTGTCTAAATTCTTTAAATATTCCTCGCTGGGTACTTTGCAATAATTCTATTTCTCATGAAATTCATGTTTTCACAGACGCATCCGAGAGGGCGTATGGAGCGTGTCTGTACATACGGTCTTTCGACGACTCGGGCGCAGCGCGTGTACAGCTGTTGACCTCTAGGAACCGTGTGGCTCCGATCAAGCCCACAACAACACCACGGCTTGAGGTTTCCGGGGCTCTTTTAGGTGCAAGACTGTGTACTAAGGTTCTAGAGTCGCTTAGTTTGCCTATTGATTCCTGTAGATTCTGGTGTGACTCGACCATCGTTTTGGGTTGGCTGTCTACTTCAACCACTCAGTTACAGCCTTTTGTACGCAACAGAGTACATGAAATACAAGAAAGTACCTGTGGTCATACCTGGAACTACGTACCGTCGAAGGACAACCCAGCGGATCTCGTTTCACGTGGTCTTAGAGCCGACATTATCGGCAACACTCCATTGTGGTGGAACGGCCCTTCATTTTTGCTACATGATAAAAATGAATGGCCCAAAATGCCAAACAACGTGAAACGGGATACGACTGAAGTAGTGACGCTTCACAGTAGTGGCGATAGTGCTAGTAGCTGTAGCAATAGTAGTACGCTTATTAACATAGTGCAAAATTTAGTAGATAGGTATTCAAGTTTTTCAAAATTACTAAGAGTAGTCGCTTTTATTAGAAGATTTTTATTTAACCTTAGAAATAAATCAAACAAATTGTGTGGCAATCTTACAACTAAAGAATTACTAGATTCTCATAATTATATTTTACATTGCGCTCAACTTCAAATGTTTCCAGAGGAATATTCATTTTTAAAAAGTAATAAGAAATTGCCTCGCAAAAATAGGTTAATTTCTCTTTCACCCTTTTTAGACCAGGACGACCTCATCCGCGTGGGCGGGAGGCTTGAGAATTCCCCTTATGATTTTAATGCAAAACACCCAATTTTACTTTGTAGCAAGCATAGTCTTACTAAACTCATATTTCAAATGCAACATTTAAAATATTTACATGCTGGTCCTCAGCTACTCTTATCTTGTGTTCGTCAAAATTATTGGCCACTTAATGGCAGGAATTTATCAAAAGTAACTGTGCATAAATGTCAAATTTGTTTTAGACATCGAGCTCAAATCGTGCAGCCTATTATGGGGCAGTTACCTAGTTCAAGGACGTATCTTGAATTTCCATTCCAACATTCATTCGCTGATTTTGCTGGACCAATCCTGATAGCTGATCGAAAGGGGCGGGGCTGTAAACTAATAAAATCATATTTGTGCATCTTTGTTTGTTCCGCAGTGAGGGCTGTCCATTTAGAGCTCGTCACGGACCTCACCTCAGAGTCTTACCTTGCCGCCTTAAAACGTTTCGTGGCACGTCGAGGCAAGCCTCGAAGTATCACGTCGGATAACGGCACTAACTTTGTCGGTGCGGCTAATGAACTGCGCAAGTTTTTGCAATCTTCAAATGTTGCATCTGAGATAGCTCAGGAGGGCATCGAATTTAACTTTGTACCTGCCTATGCTCCACATCTTAATTCTTTAGCCGAGGCAGCTGTCAAATCTTGTAAGCATCATTTAAAAAGGCTTTTACATCTTACTCATTTCACTTTCGAGGAAATGTGTACTTGTTTGTACCAAATAGAGGCAGTTCTAAATTCACGTCCTCTCACTCCTCTGTCTTCTGACCCTAATGATTTTTCGGCTCTAACTCCTGCGCACTTCCTAATTGGACGACCACTTTTATCTGTACCACACCCACAGGTGACCACCAGCAACATCACCCGCTTGGACCGGTGGAAGAGGACGCAGTACATCGCGCAGCACTTCTGGAGGCGTTTCATTAACGAATATGTTTCTCTGCTGCAGACCAAATCGAAGTGGTTCTCATCCACAGGCGAGGTGAAGACAGGGTCTCTCGTCCTCATAAAAGACCGAACTGCGCCACCGCTGCTGTGGCGTCTGGGGCGAGTCATGAAGACCTTTCCTGGTGTGGACGGCGTCACGCGCGTAGCTGAAATAAAAACCAAGAGTGGTACCATTCGGCGGGCTTTCAACTGCATCTGCCCACTACCACTCAATTGAAGTCATCATCGCTTCCACTTCAACCCGGGGAGCATGTTGGAGCGCGGGCGGCGCGCTCGTTATCCTTCGGCGGCGGTCGGCTATCGGGCCCACAACCTGGGACCGGACGGCGGACGGCCCCCCCACTTGGCCATCCACGTAGCGCGTGAACGGGCGACCATAACGGCATTTCTCATACATCTTTTATTTTGTACCACAATATATTAATTTACTACAGTCCGCTGCTTTTATTCCTTAAAGGATCCATCACATTTTTGATGGTTGTTTGGTTGCAATTGCAACGCTCTGACGTTTGGAACGACACGGTTGTGTCAACCGAACGTCACGCTCTAATGTTTGGAACGCCGTTAGAGCGTTCGGTTGTGTGGTTAGGTTGCACTCGGAGTGTAGGTTTGGAACGCGCCTCTGTGCTTATCACTGATATTGGCTGCATTCCAGCTTCCAGCAGACCAATCGGTAAGTCATTGATCACCATAGCACAGTTTAACAATCAATACAGCCTTTGAAGTTGGACGACGCCGCCGCGTGCCGCCGCCTGAGACTTTAGGCTGGTATTATAGAATCAAACTCAAACTCAGATCTCTGCTTGAGTACGCTTAGAAAGGGATGGCGCTATATGCGATGAATAGCACCATTCCTTTCTAACTATACTCAAGCAGAAATTTGAATTTGAGTTTGATTCTATAATACGAGCCTAATTGTAGTGGTAGCTACCTCGGCAGAACAGCGAGTAAACTGTATCGATATTATTTGATGCCAAATGCTCCAAGCAGCATTGGAATGCGATGCACCCGCATTCTAATGTAAACTGAAAAAACAATACCACTGAACTTAGAGCAAAATGCTCTAATGGACCCCCTAAACGATCAAAATTGCTCGTCAATCATTTACATTGCATTGCTTGTCAATCACATTTTGATCGTCTAGGAGCGATGCTTGACAAGCACCACAGAATAGATAAATTACCGTGGCCAATCAAAAGTAGGCCACGCCCACGACCTAATTCTAAATTTTCCCTTCCTTGCTTTATGTTAAATGTTTGTGTTGTTGAATGTGACGTCTTTTATTCTAGGTAAATCTGCTTTGGTGCAAATTTCAAAAACCCAATTGAATTATTTTCCCAATCGTGTAAAATCTAACTACGTGACATTGGCGGAATGGGGTTGGTAAACTTTTTCGAAGAGAATTGTTTTATATATTTTTTGATAGCACAAGTTTGAAGAATAAAGAAAATAATATTATGATTTTTTTATTTTACCTTGTTAACTAAATATATTTTTTTATATTATTATCGCGATAAAATATCAAACATACGGCTGAACACGAAGTTCATTTGCATTTACTGATTTAAAAAACTGACTTGACAGATTTGACAGACAGTGACAAAGAGTAATCATACCTTTGTTTTTTTGTTTTGAGCAACAACATAGAAAGCATATAGAAAGACTTTGGAGCAAAGGCATAACCAGGGGCTTTTCACTTAGTACTTGACTCACTACAAGGGAGCGCGGCCTAAGATTTTAGTTGCGGATTGATTTGATAGATGGCGCTCATTTTTCGTTTGTCAAACAGTCGAGAGATGTCGCTATCCCGTGCTGAATCGCGGTATCGTGTGTCTTTCACAGTTTTATATAGTCAAAGCTGATTAGCTATAAAGTAAATTATTTTAAATTTATTTCATGCATGACATAGCGGTTACCTCCCAAAAAAATTACAAGTCAAGATTTATAGAAACCTACTAGTACCTTTATTATAATATCGTACACTTTTTGTCACATTTCGTTAGATGGCGTTGATCATTAGGTCTGACTGATAACTCTATCTCTAGTATAATAATGTACTCTATGGGCATAACCTACCACAGAACACAATTACTCAGGGGAGAAGAACGTCAACATCAAACAAAAAAAATGTCCATTCACAAACGCCCTCTGTTGAGCGCCCCCGGTCTTTTTTGATAAAGCGGGAAATTCAAATTCTCTTCTATCTTTTTACCTTAATAAAAAATTATATTCCTGTACTACAGAACTAAACTTAAGTACACACTAGATAAGCGTATTACTTAAGTTTAGTTCTGTAGTACAGGACGCATTAATTTGAAGGAAAGGATTGAAAGAAAATTCTAGATATTATAAAAATATAATTTATTTTCAGAAATTTTAAAACATTCTTACTTAGATAATATTACTTTTAATGAAATTTTTAAAACATTTTATAAATGAATATCAAAGATTGCTACGGATTAACTAAATAAATCAACTTAATGATTGAAATTAACGTATAATTCGGTAAGTACGCAACTGAGGAAATTGTTTACATAAATACAATTATTTACTATAATATGATGACAATAAAAACATGTTTTTAATATGTTATATTATATTGTCACCATTATAGTAGGTAACTATAGTACTTATAGAAGTTTTAAAACATGACTTATTTAAATTGTATGATATGAAACTCAGTTGGGTACAGATGAATGTTTCATGAAATATAATTAGTAGGTACCTACTTAATACTTTATATTTTTTACATCTTAGATCCTTATAAAATTTAAAACCAAATGTGTCCTGCTGAAAAGTATGCATCCTGGTAGAACTCCATAAAATGAATAATTGCAACCAAATTTCTGCCAATTTTATACACTTTTAAATGTTTTGTTACTTTAGATATTAATTTTACTACATACAAGTTATATTCGTTTGACTGACTGACTGACTGAGTTTTGCTAGGGAGTACCTATCAAATCATTTGGTTCGCAATTAAAAAACATACAATATGCTGCATGGATTAAACCAAAAGTGACCTATTTTGTTTTAAAACCAATAATAAAAAGGATGCAAAGTATTGGAGAATTCAAGGCATTGTAAGACAATTTGCTTATTTCTATTTATAACTATTAAACTAGGATTGAAAGATACATATAAAATTATAATGTAACTATTTGTTGCTACATTACTAATCAATTATATCCAATTCCTTAGTTAAAACGTTATTTGGGGTGTCCTACATCTTGGCATGGACCACTTTGAAAACCGCAATTCTGACTACATGGAAAATTTCTCCCCAATTAGTCCCAACTAGTCCTACTTTTTCGGAATTAGTCCCAAAAAGGACTGAAAGATATAAGCGATTTAAATGGTCCATGCCAAAGCAAACCTTCATTTTGGCAGGGACAGGCTATATCTTGTGAACCTAAACACCTAGCCAGGATCTGATTATTCAAAAAAAATCTCCCTTTTTTATGGATCCCGCAATGCCTAGAATCAAAACGAAATGAAGCGCCGTTCAAAAAATATAAAGGAATGATTTGGTCCCTGCCAAAATCAACCTACATCTTGGCGAGGACTTTTGAACCAGGTCACCTAGAGAAAATCTGATTATTGGAAACGATTCGTGTAAATTAGTCCCAATTAGTCCTAAAGCCACAAAATTAGTCCCCCTTTAGTTTAGGAGATAATCGGAATTAAAGTTTGGTTTTTATAGTACAGGAGCCGACTTCCTATTTAGTGACGATGTTTGTAACTTGTTTTATTTTTGCGTGTTTGTGTTAAAATAATGAAGTGTTATTAACGTATAATGTAAAACAAAAGTATAACGTAAAGTAATACGTAACTTTTATGCATTTTCGAAACTCAAAACCTTAATTTTTAAGTTATAAAATAAAAATGATTTCTTAGAGGTATTTTGATCCCGGGCTCCTGGACTATATCAAAAACATGTACAGTCGCGTACAAAATAATTTCAAAAGAAATATGAAATGGTCATGTATAAAATTGAATTTTAAAGTTATATTGCTTTTCTTTCGAAACTATTCATATTTGGAGTACCTAGAGAGTGATTTTCTTCCTTCAATGGGTTCACTTGAAACTTTGTACCTATACAGGGTTATTTGTAATTAATTTAAAACCTCTCTTGGGGCTCACACACACCATCAAACTGTACAACTTTCATTATAGGACCAACCTTGAAATCGAAAAAAAAATCTGCTGTTTCATACATTTCGATGGAGTACCTACCTACGCATTGTACTTATGTATGGAACAGGTGTTTTTTTTTCTAGTTTGACAAGAAAATAACAACTGTAAAATGTTAAAAAAATACAAGATGGCGGCCAACTTTTTTGTTTGTAGGCCGATTTCGATGAAACTCG
Source organism: Agriphila straminella (assembly GCA_950108535.1). Lineage (NCBI taxonomy): Eukaryota > Metazoa > Arthropoda > Insecta > Lepidoptera > Crambidae > Agriphila > Agriphila straminella. Next base: position 7,962,397 of record OX467324.1, on the reverse strand, counting down.
GTTTTTGCTACTATTTTGACAAGAATACAGCAATGCAATGTTAAAAATATAAAAAATCCAAGATGGCGGCCAACTTTTTTATTTGTAGGCGGATTTCGATGAAACTCGGTTTTTGCTACTATTTTGACAAGAATACAGCAATGCAATTTTAAAAATATAAAAAATCCAAGATGGCGGCCAACTTTTTTGTTTGTAGGCCGATTTCGATGAAACTCGGTTTTTGCTACTATTTTGACAAGAATACAGCAATGCAATGTTAAAAATATAAAAAAATCCAAGATGGCGGCCAACTTTTTTGTTTGTAGGCCGATTTCGATGAAACTCTGTTTTTGCTACTATTTTGACAAGAATACAGCAATGCAATTTTAAAAATATAAAAAATCCAAGATGGCGGCCAACTTTTTTGTTTGTAGGCCGATTTCGATGAAACTCGGTTTTTGGTACTATTTTGACAAGAATACAGCAATGCAATTTTAAAAATATAAAAAATCCAAGATGGCGGCCAACTTTTTTGTTTGTAGGCCGATTTCGATGAAACTCGGTTTTTGCTACTATTTTGACTAGAAAACAGCAACGCAATGTTAAAAATATAAAAATCCAAGATGGCGGCCAACTTTTTTGTTTGTAGGCCGATTTCGATGAAACACGGTTTTTGGTACTATTTTGACAAGTAAACAGCAACGCAATTTAAAAAATCCAAGATGGCGGCCAACTTTTTTGTTTCTGGTACTATTTTGACTAGAAAATAATAATGAAATATTAAAAAATAAAAAGCCAAGATGGCGTCTTACTTTTTTGTTTGTGAGCCGATTGATTAAACCATTTCCGTATAAAAATCAGCTGTTTCATTTTGACAGAGTAAGGTATTGGACTTTTATGTATTTGTCCATCATTATGTATTTAATTGTACTTTAAAAAAAAACTTAAAAAGCTTTTGTATGGAACAGCTGATTTTTTTTTACCGTAGAAGTCTCATAGTGAAAGTTGTTGAGAAAGATGGTTCGAAACCAGCGGCTTCAAAACCAATAAAAATTCAGTTCGTATAAGTTTTTTCATTATAATTAGAAATACAATAATATGTAGGTACATGACACTTTTTGATAAGATGACTTTTTTATAATAATTGTACATTTACAGATACTTGTCACCAAAGTGTAAAAACGTGTGATTTACCTTTTTTATTACTTTTTAAATTTGAGCTTTTTGCATTCAAAATAGCATGCAAAATAGCATTGTGAATGCAAAAATCTCAAATTTAAAAATTATATAGTTAGCTATTTCATCTTAATCGATTCTAAAACCACTCTAAAATAAAAATAAATAAACCGACCAAATAACCAAAGAACGAAAAAAAAAACACCTCAAACACCTGCCAAGTGCCAATTCAGTGTTGCCGTTTTCCCGTAAAATGTTGTCATAGACGAAAGTTGAAAATTAAACCTAATTTAAAAAAAAATTAAAATAATGCAAAATGCCAAGTTCACATACATGTAAAATGGGGTGAAAAAATGCTAAATTTGAATAAACAAAATGGCAACACTGCCTTTCATGCCTGTCATTTTTTTCTAGTAACTTTTGACTTGTGTAAAAATTTGGAAAAAAATAGGTAGGTACTAAGAATATCGATAAAAGACACTAGAATATTAAAATAGTTTTGATAAAAATGTGTAAATAAAAGCGAATTTATGAAATCAAGCACTCATTTATTAATAATTATAGGCAAATAGTACCTACATAATTAACAAAGGTGTAGGTACCTACGAAAATATGTAATAGGATTTCATTTTTCACAATTTTGCTTAAAAACATTAAAATATATTAGGTAAGTTATACTTTTTTTAGCGACTAAATTACAAAAATATTAAAAAAATCTGCTAATCCAGCTCCTATGTCGCTAGAACGGCAACACAGCATGTAATGTATGACAAAAACGAACTATTTTTTTGGGTGTGGTATGGCTTGGTTAAGAGCCACAGACAACATGTTTCGCAACATTTAGGTACCTGTCTCGTCCATTTTGCTTCAAATGGATGACACAGATAGATATTTCGGAAACATTGAATTGAAAACATGTTTTTCAACATGTTTTTGTGTCTATTTAAACGCGGCTTTAGCGCGTTTTTCCACGAACAACGATACGACACGATTCACAAGCTGCACGACAGTGTTGTCAGCACTATAGTGCTGACAACTGTACTTTTTGGTACGTTCTGGCAACACTGTTGACAATCGTGTCGTGTCATTGTTTGTTCGTAGGAAAACGCCCTTACAATCCCTCCCTCTTAGCCTAGCATGACCACCGAAACGTGATATGGTACCTAGTGATTTATCACGTTTAACTGGAGGGAGGAAGGGCTAACTAAGACCCCCCTAGCATGACCGACAATACACGATATATATCATTTTGTCGACACTCGACTGTCAAATTCCATTGTTTTATGGCAGTTAAACGTGATTAAGCTCTATATCATATTATCGCGTTTCGATGGTCATGCTAGGGGGGCATGAGCATATTACACTATCATATATTATTTATCGGATGCTATCTCCGACGAAGATAGTAAACATATATCTCGGATGATATATACATGATAGTGTAATATGGGCTTAAAACTTTATTCCGTTCCGCAATGCGCAGTGTTCCGATTGTAAAACTTATGTTCACAGATACTGTTTGTGCATTCCTCAATCTACGAAAGTTCGTGCTTAATGTTTTACAATCGGAACACTGCGCATTACGGAACGGAATAGTTTTATGTAATTAATTTTTACTGTACGCTTTTGTACATGACTGTACTTATATAAAAAAACGGAATTTCTCCTAAACTAAAGGGGGACTAATTTTGTGGCTTTAGGACTAATTGGGACTAATTTACACGAATCGTTTCCAATAATCAGATTTTCTCTAGGTGACCTGGTTCAAAAGTCCTCGCCAAGATGTAGGTTGATTTTGGCAGGGACCAAATCATTCCTTTATATTTTTTGAACGGCGCTTCATTTCGTTTTGATTCTAGGCATTGCGGGATCCATAAAAAAGGGAGATTTTTTTTGAATATTCAGATCCTGGCTAGGTGTTTAGGTTCACAAGATATAGCCTGTCCCTGCCAAAATGAAGGTTTGCTTTGGCATGGACCATTTAAATCGCTTATATCTTTCAGTCCTTTTTGGGACTAATTCCGAAAAAGTAGGACTAGTTGGGACTAATTGGGGAGAAATTTTCCATGTAGTCAGAATTGCGGTTTTCAAAGTGGTCCATGCCAAGATGTAGGACACTTATTTGGGGGTAATTAAAATCTAAAACATTCGTATAAAAATAAAAAATCTGTTCCAATTCAATATAGAGAAACGGTAAAAAATCTTGCTAGGTTTGTTTTCAAGGTAAATAAAATAAAAGTTTATAATAAAACTAGTTTTTAAATGTTAATTGGTAAGTAAAGCAATAACTCGATTAATGTTAAATGAACGACAAAAATACATTACTCTACATTGGTTTGAATCAGACTACACATCAAATCGGATTTTTACTGATGTTTTAAAATATTGATTTTCTTTTTAAGTGCAATTTTAAATGCAAGTGGTGCAAACGCTCTATTTTTAAGTATACAGAACCTTTTAATTATTATAAAGGCAACAGTTTTTACGATGTAATTTAAATTACATTCTTTATGCTCTGTGCAATTATTTAAAAAATCAAAACTTATTTGATCTTTCATAAATATAATTAATTATTTTAATAACTGTTTCTTGTATGCATTATTTTCTAAAAAATCGTTAACTGCGGTGGCACACTGTTCTACACAGAGCACAAAATATTTATTAGCATACAATAACACTTCTTTATTGTCAACATATTCTTTAAATTTAGTGAATATATGCATTGATGTTCGCTCAGTGGTGGTGAAAATAGACATACAATTTTGGCAGTTTCGTTTTAATTTTCTTACAATGTAACCACATACATATGTGCACGCCTGTGTTTCACCACCACATTCATCAAACATGTTGACGTCTATATCGCCTAATTGTGGCCATGTTGTCACTGAAGAAATTGATTGTTCTTCAGGGTCAGCATGATGACTTTTTTCTTTTAAAAATGTTTTAAAATTGTCAATTATTGCGTCATTTTCGTCGACTTCACAATTATTTCCACTGCTTATGTGTGACAAATTGCTTAAAATTGCAGTTTTTAGGCCGGCTACAAATTGGCCACTTGTAGGATTGCAATTTGCACCACAATTTCCACGAATGCATCCAAATAAATTTTCTAAAGGATCTTGTTGGAGCCTCCTTGTGGCTAGGCTTTTTAAATCTTTGTGCTTTTTATGAAGAATTTGCCACAACCTTTCAACACCATTTAATGTCCACTGCCAGCCTTCTTGTGATGGTGGCGCGCGTGCTGCACCAACGAATTCAATAATCTGAATAAACGCCTTCATTTCTTTTATAAATCCTAAATGAGGAGAAGATGCCTTAATGTTGGTAGCATATGGTTTCCCTCTCCGCAGATCAGCCGAGTCACTGTTTAATGTGTCGAACAGCTTGTCCATTTTAGAAATTAAATCAGCAGTGACAACAGCATCTTGTGTTAATTCACCTGCAACAAATAGATATTTGAAATTTATGTTCATAAAAAGGTGTAGGTATTTATCATGAAATATTTTTTTATCATGTAATCTATACAAATTATAAAAATGTAAATAAGCCGGGTCTGTACATTGAAGATATCTCAGAAAACAGTTGGATTAGGGTACTGACAATATCACAGGTCAGAGACATAACAAAATTAAACAAACACTCAAACAGCTAGGAATAATGAAAATAGAATAGTGGCAAATCAGCATGGCTCATCAAATGGTAAGCTGCCCAACCTGTTTTAGTAGGTAGGAATGGACTGCATGTAACATCCTTATATAGTTTACTATTGTTGCCCAGTTATAAATAAATACTTTGATCAATTCTTCACAGAATTCAAATAAGCAAAAAAAAATACCTTGGGATATTTTTGCGAACATGCCAGCTGCAACTGTATGACTGAGAACTTGGACTGCTAATTTCACTTTCATTTTCTGTTTGGTGTTTGGGTTGAGGTGTTCTTGTTTAAGGGAGGGTGCAAATACAAAATTGTTATTGGCATTGTCCAACTCATAGAACTGACGAATGTGGCTCCAACTTGCTAAACCTGAAAAAAAAATGTTTGAATGTAGAAAAACCGGTCAAGAGCGAGTCGGACTCGCGCACCGAGGGTTTCCGTACCATCATAATAAATACACTGCAGAGCTGTAGAATAATAAAATTATAGCAGTATTAGCTCTTTCATAATGATACCTCATGTCGCTTCACTTAAAACTTAAGACCCTTTTTCGGTCCCTGTTGTAAAAAAAAAAAAAAATTTTATAATTTCTTTCTTATTTGCAAAATAGTTGGACAAACGTCATCTTAAACTATTCCAAATTTCAAGTTGATAACATTAGTAGTTCTCGAGATATCCAGCTGTGACAGACAGACAGACAGACTGAGTCACACCATATGGGTTCCTTTTTTACCACTTTGGTACGGAACCCTAAAAATGAGGTTTCCGACAGCACCTATTATTTGGATTCATTTAAAAATTTGATCAGAATAATTAAATTTAGCTGAACGGATTTGGAAGAAATTCGGGACACAGATAGTTGTTACCTAGTAGTAGTTACGTAGATTAAAATACTTTTTATTTTGGTTAAAGGTTCCCTAGGGTCCATGCGGAATAAACGCAATGTTAGCGTTGCTTTATTAAATAAATTAAGTTCTATCAAACAATAATAATTACAATGTTACCTGCTCCTTTTTCTCCTTGAGCAGATGTAACATCAACATTGCATTTGATGTCATATTTAAGAAACAAGTTCCTGAAGCACTTAATTAAATGAGGTGCATCAAAGAGTGTGATAATTTCTTTGTTCTGATATTTAAAAAAAGGTTTGGAAGCGGTTGCTCCTAAAAGTGTTAGAGCCCGTCTATTTACTCCATCCATATCACACACAGTGGAAGCTATATTTATGCCATATTCATGACATTTTCTTAGAACCTGAAATAAAACAAACATGCAATGAGGAACAGATAAAATCATCATCAGCACAACCACAACATAATAACTAATTGTGAATTAATTTGATAATCACAAACAGCTCAATCTTTCGCAGTGCTATCTTTTACTATGGTCAATGTTTGGTGGCTTAGTTATAATCACAAGACTAGACTCGATAGTGATAGTAATTGCAATAATTTATAGCTTACCTCTTTTATAAGCACCATTAATCTATCTGCAGTGACAGAAGCGCCAGATAAATAATATGCAATAGGCTGCTTTATTTTTTTTCTTATTCCAGCAACCATGAAAACAAGGGCATAAGATACAGGTTGTGACGATCTGCCTTGCGAACCGTGATCTTGATAGCCTTCAATATTATCATCTCTTATATTATATTGTAAATGCTTTTTTAATGACATTTCGTCAAACATCAGAACAAATTCATTATCTATGTCTTGGTATTTTGAAATGAATTTCTTGATTATTAAAAATATTTCATCATTTATTCCCACTTTTAAATTACATTTCTTCAGAATTGTTTTTAAAGTGCTGGGTGCGGGAAGGCAAAACATTCGCCGCAACAGTCTGTAACAAGTAGGAGACCTCTTATATAGTCTTAACGCTGTTATTTTATCTTCACTTGTCCATCTTCGTCCTCTGGCAGTCTTTTTGAAATTTTTTATTTGCGACTGTAACAACAATGCAAAAGTCGGACTTATTTTGTCTGACAATTTTCTTATTGCATTATTGGCATTTAATGCCAATAAGTATTTCTTGTTTTTAAAATATTTTACTTGTTTTTTTAATTGGCAGATTTTCTTTAAATATTTTCTACACTTTATGTAGGCAGTCTGGTCACAGTTACGATTTTCTCTAATTGGTATCACTGAATGTCTAGCTAATCCTGATGGCCCAGGTACTCCTGATAGTACAGGTTCAGCTTCTACATCTGATTGTCTATGTAAACTGGAAGGCCCCGAAATTCCTGACGGTCCTGGTGAATTTGTTGTATCTAAGACTGGCTGTTGTTGTTGTGACAATTGGTCAGCTCTTGAGTTTTGTCCAATTTCAAGAAATGGCATAGTAGTCTCTTCCTGCAAAACAAAGATTGTAAAGTTGATTATTTTGTAAAGTAAGTGAAAATGTAACAAAGAATAAAAAATTCTTCTATGATTAAGCTGTTGTCTTTTATTTATTCAAGAACAGCACTTACACTGCTGGGCAATAAAATAACTACAACCCTTCAATACAGGTGTATAAGTAGGACTGGTCATAACCAACCATCCATGCCCAATTGGTGTGTTGTTATTAACTATTTACTCTAGAGAGTAGGTTACTACGAAAAAGTTATTTCTCAGATTGATACCTATCGATATCCTGATAATAATAAGTACACTTAATGTTGTCAAACAAACCTCTACATCAGGAGAAGCGAACCGTCTTAATTTTTTCAAGGAAAAGTCTACAAATGCTGTATCCTTAAAATGTCGATGACATAGCATTCTATGTTCAGAATGGAGTTTAGCTTGAAAGCTAACAGAGTTCCATGGTTTATCAGGAAAACAATATTTAGCCCACAACTCGCATCTGAAACACATAATAATGTAAATTAAACATTGTGTATTTTGTTTGTGTAATTTATTTGAAAAATTAAATTCATACAGGTTGATATAAACATTTTTTCCAAATATTCTATCAAATGTTATGACATTCATAACTACCTACATATTAAAATAGTTAATAGACTGGCATAAATCCTCTTTTTGTGTCAATTTTGAGGTACCTATCTGTACTTTTGACTTTTTTATTCGATAATTATTGAATATCTGATTCATCTATCCACACATAAATCATTTAAAAATGTTGTAAGCATGTTTTAATAATTTAATGCGGGCTCTCTCGTACCTGACTCTCCGACGGTGTAGTTTGGTTAAATGATTCATATTTTGATGATAAGTAAAAAACAGTAAAAGTATGTGATTCCAGTTAAAGAAAAAATAAGCCCTGAAAACCGTATACCTATTAAAGAACCTATAGATAGACATCTTCGAAGGTTTACTTACCGAGCAATGTTTCTGGAACCTGGTTTTGGAAACCTAAACAGTGTGGTTTCAGAATCATCAGCAGACGAAAAGCCACACTTGATGCATTTCCTTTTATTCTCCTTCATGGTAAACTCGTAAACACGAACCACAATAACTTATGTATTCACACAATTACGGAGAAATCTACAATTCAACTCAACTTAGGGCAAGAATGACAAAAAGTTAGAAATTAAAATATATACGACACGGCCGGCCAATTTGAATTTCAACTGACAGAAAATAACGAAGTTGCCAGAAAATAAAAATGAAAATTATGAAATAGTTTTTCATGGCAACACATTTCTAGCCCCCGTAGGTATTCCAATAATTTCCTAATATGTTGACCCCGCCTGATAACCTACGCATACAGCCGTAATAGTGATTTATTGTACTATGCTGTAAATTAAATTTTTTATTTTTATTAAATTAAAATGAAGCATTATAAAAATTCCGCAATTTGTTATTCCTGACTCCAAATGTCCAAAGCCAAAAGCTACCAGAAAATATATAATTCACAACAGTTTTGGAAAAGTTTACCAACCCCATTGTGCTTAGACCACAGAGCAAGCCATTCATTAAGAAGAAGAAGAAGAGGAGTCGATTGCCATATCAAAAAATAATAAGAAGAAGAACTAATGACAGTGACATTTTTAATTTTCCATAAAAGGAAAGGCAGAAGAATATTGGGTTGGTAGTGGTAGAAAGAATCTATCGCCCCATAACGAAGTAAAACACAAACAAACTTGACAATCATCAGAAAAAAATGCATAAAATGGAACGAAGGCTTTAATGGTTGAATTGAATTGTTTTCATTGTGCGTGATGTTGTAAGCATGCGTAGTCTGTATCAGCCAATGAAATAATTTTCTTATGTCAGCAGCTCTATTTTTATTGGATAATTATTACTAATGCCAGAAATATGTGAACAATGGAATGGAGAACAAACTGTCAAGTCAAATTACGACGCGAGCTGAGTTGAACGTTCTCCTCTTGGAAATCGTTTTGAGTTTTATATTATATTTTAAACAATGCTGTGTTTCAAATTAAGTGCCTAAATCTTTTAAGGTAGTTCTAGAGAATTAAAATTAGTATAATAAATGCTTTCGAGATGTCGAAAAACAAGATAGCGGCTCGTATCGACAGCCAAAGTGTTGAAGTTAAAACTAAGGTGAGTATTCAATTTCTTTAAGTTTTATTACACACACGCTTTTCCGAGTCATTATCCGGGTGTGGTTGTTAGTAGTAATTCCGAACCTGACTTTCCGACCGTATTTCCATCTCCTACCAACAATTACATTTTCATGATAGTCATTGCAAAAGAAATATGATTCTTCCCTGGACGAAACAGCGTCTAAATCTAATTCTGAGACAGCCTTATAGACATAGTATTTACTAGTTAGAAATATTTTTAGATACTACAATAATTAAGTTAACAATTACCTTGTGTCAATCTCTGGGAACCTGTTTGTATGAAGCCATTGTGTTGTCAAAGCATTTTATCTGATCATGTGGATCATTTTCATGATGTACCTATGTAATTTCTAAGTCAAAATACCTTATACTTACTATCTACCTATAACCTATTATCTAGGTACCTATTTGATTGTGTTACCAAAAATCATCACAATTTAAAAAATTGAGAAAAGACTTAGACAAGAAAGAAATCTTAAATTTTTGCTCTCTTGGTCATATAATAATCAGCATTTGGGCTATTACTTTCTATGTACAGTGAACTAATTCACTGTACATAGAAAGTATGTAAAAAGGTTTAAATTTATTGATGAATTTGCTGTCACAGATCATTTTCATGTGTTCAGGACTTACTAGAATGCCATGGTGATATTTATGATGATACCTATATTTCAACCATTTGCAAGATGTTCAATAATAACGAATATTTTAATATAAATATCATAAGTCAATATGATTTATAATCTTTATTAAAATATTTGATCAACAAATGATTATTTATTATTATTCCATTATCCTGCAAAACATAATGTATAATGGTTGATATTAATTATTATTTTTACCAACTCCAAAAGAAGGAAGGTACTTAAATTTGACCCATATTTTTTGTTTTTTTTTTAATGGCAAGCAAATTGCGGTAATATGGTGTGTGTGTGTGATGGATGGTAATATGTCTGAAATTGTTGAAAGCCTCTTTCTTCCTTTTTTGTTTGTTCATTAACAATCAAACACAAATTAATTAGCTATTGATTGTATTTTCATCATAAAGTCCTCTCCATTGCTCAAAACTCGATCAGACTGACAGTCATGTCATATACACAGTGCTGAGTAATAATATTTTTAATCACTTCCATTGTTGAGTCGATTGTACACCACATCCACCTCAGCGTTTTCATCTCCGCTTCATGTAATTTTTACAAGATAACCCATTTAATTTTCCAGTTTGATGCCGAATTCCGTCGCTTCTCTCTAAATCGCACGGAGAAACTAAAGTATGAAGACTTCAAGGCGCTGATTGAAAAGCTGCATCGGCTTCACGATGTGGCGTTCCTGATCTCTTACACAGATCCAAGAGACGGAGACCTGTTGCCCATCAACAATGATGACAATTTGGCGCGAGCGTTGCTCACCGCCCGCCCTTTGCTCAGGGTCATCATTCAAAGGAAGGGTAAGTAATCTGTCACTATAAATATTTGTAAAATCCAAAAGACAAGAAAGCAAAGGTTATAAAATGTAATAGGTACCTGTGTTTGTACTTAAAGAGATTCAGATAGAAGTCATAGAAGTTTGAATTTTTTTGCATTTTACTTATATTACTTAAAAAAAAATATTTCAATAATTAGAACAATGCGGAAATTAAGAAGACATTAATCATAGTGGTTCAGTAAAAGGCCTTGTATAGAAAATTGATAATAAAACAAATCGTGATCTACCTGACCAAAATGTATGGAACAGCTGATAATTTTTTTGCTCTGATTAAGTTGGCCCCATCGGAGGGGTCAAATTGAACAACTTTGTCTATGGGGTCCAACTTAATCAGAGCAAAAAAATAATCAGCTGTTCCTTACATTTTGGTCGAGTATATAAATTTCAGACGTTTTACTAGTAGGCAGGGGTGGAAAATGGTCAGTAAAGTCAGTAAAAGTCAGTTTTTTTGGCTAAGGTCAGTAAAAGTCAGTTTTTTCGAAAAATGGTCAGTAAAGTCAGTATTTTCACGAGCTATACGGGTTTCTGTAGATTGAGGTGAAAAAACTGATAAAAAGTGCACTGCGCGGCAGTTGGTTTGTGTAACTGACTAACTAAAAATCGCGCTGCGCGGCCAATTTCTTTGCTCATAATAAGCAAAATTGTAAGATTTTTGGATGAAACTGACAAAAATCGGATTTTTAATCCGGCATTTTGAGCATCCTAGGCAGGCAACTTCCATCCTTTCGAAAATTGTAACCCTAGTAGTAATACCATAAACATGATAACTTATAGCAAACCTAGGGCCCCTTGATAGAATTTGCCACAGGCTCCGCGCTGGCTTAATGGGGCACTGGATTTGATCAGTAAATGGTCAGTATTTTAGATGGTTTTAGTCAGTAAAATCAGTAATTTTGGCCATGGAAACAGTTTCCACCCCTGTAAGTAGGTTGTTTTACTTTAATGTCATATATACTACAAGGGCGTTTTACTAGATTGTCCTTCTGATATGGAGGGAAATCCAGCACCCCTAGCATGACCCCTAAATCACAATATCATATAGCAATTTTTGACGCACGTTTGACTGTCAAAAGACAATGGATCTTGACAGTTGGGTGTCAATAAAACGCTAAATCACGCGATAAATATCGCGTTTCGTCGGTCATTCTAGGGGGGCAAAGCAATATTCATCAATTCTATTCAATTAATAATTGAATCTGTCTCCTGTACTGTTATATACTTTGGCTGAGCATATGCACGAACACGACGCTGTATATTTTTTAAATATTTAATAAAAAATTCAGGCACAAAGTTTGTAGTGGCGAAATTCAATATTTTGTGATTCAGGGTACTTATTGTCTTATTTTTAAAATCTATCGCAATAGCTTTCATTTGACTGATGGATTTGACACATTGCTGCATTTCTTTGGTATGTTTTTATTTGTTCCAAAAAAAAGCATCAATGTATCACATCCTGAAAGCGATTACGATAGATTTTGAAATTGGACAATTAGCCCCCAGGTCAACTCACAACAATTATTTACTCCCAAACTAAGCAGAGCTTGTACTGTGGGTACTTAATAACGTACAGAATACATAAATAACTATATAAACGACCATGACTCGGGAACAAAATGTTTGTGCCCCTAACATCTGCGCCTACCAGGATTCGAACCCAAGACATTTGGCGCAGAAGGTAGGATCTCTACCATTGCACTAAGTGGCCGTCACCGATTTTTTCCCATTGATGCAGATCATAATAAGTGTTGTTTATTAGAACTGTTTGTAATGCCTTTGAGGCAACGACAATAATGAGATATGGATTTCCCTAGGTCATTCAATGTTATTGGTAGATTTTCCAAGATTGTGATTGATAGTTTTACACTTTTTCTAAATGTCACCAGAAGATAGCTTATTTTTACAACTAACCTATGTTAAACCAGAAAGAAGTGATGAGAAATTTAACTTAAATACATTGTCCATCAGCCATTTTTTTTTTATGTCCCCACTGCTGGGGCACAGGCCTTATAGGGCGGATAAGGAGTACGGGCCATAACCCACCACGCGGGCCCAATGCGGATGTTAACGACTGCAAATGCAGCCGGGACCAACGGCTTAACGTGCCTTACGAAGCATGGAGGAGCTCGAGATAATACATTTTTGGTCACCCATCCCATGACCGACCCTTGCCTTCCGCAATCGCTGGGCCAGGCGCTAAACCACTGCGCCACCGAGCTCCCTTTACAACTTTAATACATTGGCATAGTTTTAAATTTTTACTATTTAACTATGTTACAACTTGTAACACAACCATGAAAGTAGTGATCAGAAAATCAACTTTAACATTGCCATAGTTTTAATAACAAAAACTGTGTTAAAAAGCAATACTATTGATACACCATTGAAACACGATTGTTACGTTACCATTAGCAGAGGCCCAAGTTAGCTCCGTATATGCTGTTATACTCTATGATAATTACTTCCTCTGATTGACGCAGCGAGGTTGCGCTCGCATTATTGGCTACATCAATGGTTCATTGTATGGTATGTTCACTTGACCATAGAAGGCTTCTATTAAAATTTTCCATATCAAGAGTTCTAACATACGGGAATGTGTTAGCTTTATCACTAGATATTAAATATGGCAAATATAATATGATTAAAAGTATCTTTGACAATCTTAAAGTCGCCTCTACTAATAATAAATAGTATGTAGTTTATACTATACAGTGGTTAAAGACACCAGTTGATTTTCATACAAACGAGGTTTGGTTTGGTTCTCCGCCAGGAATTGATCGTCCTGTGATCTGATGGCTATCGAGGTAGTGAATGGAGGAGGTTCAGATCGCTATACACGCCCAACTGATCTGATCAACATTCTGAGATAAAAGGATATGTTAAAAAAAACCGCGATATTAGCATAAAAATGTATGGAGATCTTGGAGATCCTAAAACTGATCCTTATACCTCTTATAATGCTAATCAGATCGGTTGGGTGTGTATAGCGATCTGAATTTCCTCCATTCACTCCCTGGATGGCCATCATCAGATCACAGCTAGGTCAATCCTCGGCAGAGAACCAAGGCTTCAAAGTTACCTCGTTTGTATGAAAATCGACTGTTGTCTTTAATTATCTGGCCACCACTATAGTACACTAGATTTTTAATTACTTCAAAAAACATAATAATTCTTTTGTTGCATGCATAACGTAAATGGCATAAGATTTTGTTCTTCTTTACGTATTTAATTTAGGGAATTTCAGGCATAAGATAATGCTCACTCTTGATCATCAACAAAATTATAATATAACCAGGAAATGCTTTCCAAACTTATACACATGACACCAACAGTCAATCTTCTATCCCTCAATACTCAAAAGACCCACGTTATTGCCTCATCTATTCGGAATACCCCTCCTAACATCCTCAATAATTTTACACTCATCGCTCACTCCCATCCCAACGACCCAAATTATCCCTGTACCTGTTCTCCTTTAAAGATAGTTGAGTCGGTTAAGTATTTGGGCATTTTTATTGACAACAGACTTACCTTCCAACGTCATGTGGAACAAACTGCGAATAGGCTCCGTAAATTAATGTTCGTATTTATGAACATTCGACATGTTGCTGACCCTTACCTCGTAAAGACTGTCTATAAATCTCTCTGTGAGTCTGTGCTGGTGTACTGCATTACCTCATGGGGAGGTGCCTCCAAAACAGTCGCGATTAAACTTGAAAGGGCTCAGCGAGCCGTGCTGAAGGTCTGTACAAAAAAGCCCATTTTATACCCTACATATGACCTATATCAGTTTTGCCAAGTCCTCTCAGTCCGTCAGCTCTTCATTTTACACACTGTTCTCAAACAACACGGTGTTATAGATGTCAACGACTTGGCATCACGACGCAACCATCTTGTAGCTACTTTACCTTGCACTAGAACTTCGTTTTCCCACCGGTTCTATCACTATCTTGGCCCCTTCCTTTACAATAAACTGCACAAAATATTAGATCTAGCTCCTTTGCATAAATTTAACTGTAAAATAAAAATCTTATCCTATTTGGAAAACTTAAATTATCAAGAAACGGAAGATCTTCTGGGTCACTTTTGTTAATTAAATAACACACACACACACACACACACACACACTCACAACACTATACACTCACAACTAACACCCACTTTGTAAGATTTAAATAGGTTCTTAAAATCCTTAATAGTATTCATATTTAATATTTAACTTCTTTCACTGTTACTATGTATAACGTAAATGCTTCTCCAATTGTTTATGTTTCTATTATACTTTTGTTTGTAAACTGCACAATTGCTTCGTCAAGAGGGGAGGGAACTGGTGCTCTGAACCACAGGCCTATGGCTTAGCTCGGGTGCCAGTCTCTCGCAATCTTTACACTTAATTAGATCTTAAATGTAATATTAAAAATGTAACACTTAAGATTGTTGGAGAAAACAATAAATAAACATTACAAAAATAAACATTACAGTTTTTAAAAGTTATATTGCCACATAGACAAGCAAGAATGTGTTTTAAATGTAGTAACTTAAGTGTTAAAATTGAGTGGTGTGGTGAGTTCACCTGACCGTGTACAGTCGGCCGCTGGTCGCTGTCGCGTGACGCGATTATCTGCCTCTAATTAGAACGCTAGCTGCTATCAGCTGTAACACTTATTTTCATATAAACAAAGCAACCTGTTGTGCATTTAGGTATTGTCTACTACAGTATCTACTTGTCTACTACAGTGTTTTTTTGGAAATTTCTGGGGAGACTACTTCGTTAGAGATTGTTTTTAGGTTTCCGTACTCAAAGGGTAAAAACGGGACCCTATCACTAAGACTCCGCTGTCCGTCTGTCTGTCACCAGGTTGTATCTCATGAACCGTGATAGCTAGACAGTTGAAATTTGAAGTCACAGATGATGTATTTCTGTTGCCGCTTTAACAAAAAATACTAAAAACAGAATAAAATAAATATTTAATATCCCATACAACAAACGTGATTTTTTTTTTTGCCGTTTTTTGGTACGGAACCCTTCGTGCGCGAGTCCGACTCGCACTTGGCCGGTTTTTTATCTATAGGATGTGCCCTGAAGAACATTTTACGCTTTTTACCAAATAATGCCACTGCTGTGTTATCTAGATGAGAAAAGGATTAGGCGTGGGAGCTACTCATTAGTTCTAGACTAGTCTATCTAGCTAGTCTATTACTTTTACCTGTTGTAGATGTATCTAAGTACTATTTTTTTTAGTATAGTACCTATTTAATATGTTGGAAATAGTTTAGAACAGCTAGGTGACAGATGTGCACTGACTGCATTTCCATGGCGTCATATTTGACACACCCACGCAGTCCATGACCGTGACACGAGGCCGACGCAAATAGGATAAATAGCTAACTGTCCAATATACAAGATGTAGCTGATTGATGAGTATTTACTCACTGCACTGGAATTATGAGTTCACAGCGTATTATGAGTTTACGCTTAGTTTAGTCGATAGCGACGTATGAAAACTTTTAGGCTGAGTTGCACCATCTTAACTTAACCTTAACTTTAACAGATACTAACTTATCTGAGCCAGTGGTCAAAAGTGGAACTAAGGTGTTATTACATATTGTTACATAAGTTACGTACGCCGTAGACGACAGCGACGCTGTCACCGAGTCAGGATGGTGCAACTCAGCCTTAGTGTGAGTTGCACCAAAACGCTGTCAAAGTTAAAGTTATCGTCAAATGATAATGCTACCTATTTGTCACGTCAAACTTGTCAAAGGACATCATGCTGGCTGGCAACCTCTTTTTTTGGCTAACTTGTGCTTAACCGTTACTTTAAAAAGGTTGTTAATGTTAAAGTTAGATGGTGCAACTCAGCCTTAGTTTAGTATAGTTACCGCCAGAGGCTCTGCTGTGCCAAATTGCATACAAAATTGCTTACTACAGTCGCTATCGAATATAGTATAGTAAACGTAACTCTGCAAAACTCATAATACGGGCACTGGATTGGTCGCTGCAATAAGTATATTCTAATGTTTATATTGTTCCAGTGGCTTTCTAGCGCTGGATTCGACCACTAAACTGGTTTGCTCACTGGAGTAATTTGTGATCTGGATGTTAAACTAACCCGCTCTCCGCCTGTGACGTAGGCCGCATCACGTCAATCAAATCTGTCACGCGCACATGACGATTCTGACACGACGCATACACTGCGTGACCATGCGTATAGACATAATTACAATTTAAAAGTCGACGTGAATGAGGGATACTCCCACTATCGAAGTACCCATTGCACTTAGAGAAACTGTTAATATTAAAATTAATATAAAATTAATATTAAAAAAGAACCAAGGGGTCATGTCTGCTAATGTTTTCGTCAAAATTGTAGTTCAATGGTGTATGAATGGTAATGCTTTATGACACAGTTCTTGTTTCTTAAACCCAAAACCGAAACACATTGTGTCTCGATTTTGGGTTTAAGAAACAAGAACTGTCTCAAAACGCATTACCATTCATACACCATTGAACTACAATTTTGACTTGAAATCGCTCTGAAATCAACCAAATTTTATAACATTAATGACCTAAAACTCCGAAAATACTAAGGATAGTGTCAAATTATGCACAAGAACCAAGCTACATACAACTACTTCATTGCGATAAAGTGAGTAATAGGTACTAGTATGAGTTGACTGGTGGTTGTGTACAAATTACAAATTCACTTGTTTATGGTTAGAAATACAGCTGTATTTGGAAACTTGATTACTAGACATGACTGAATCCGATTTCTTTAATCGAAAGCAGGCTGAATGCAGACATTATTAAGCTGTAACAGGATGTTTAACATTGACATTTTGGCTTTAACTATTTTAAAATATTTTACAATTTAATTTTAATTATATATAATTTTATGTTGGTGGTAGGGCTTATTTCAAGTCCACCTGGCCAGCTGCCACCATCTTACTTAAGTCTGACGCCATCAAAAAAGAATGTTCTGTTCCGGCAGTTAGAGGTAAGATAGCCAGTTCCTCAGTGATGAGGATTCCGGGTGTCACTGCGCCTTATCGTCACTTAACATCATAAAAAACAGGTTTTTCAGAATTGACCGAATAGATTGATAAACGTAACTTTTCCACAATAAGAACGCTAGACCTATCCAAATAATTTTGGTCATGAAAGCTAACATTAACGCCTGTAGCACACCTCCGCCGCGAAACAATACCAGCGACACCGCAGTAGGTTCCGCCATGAGTTGTAAGACAAGCGAAACGCCTGTTCTGACCGTTGGCACATCTCCGCCGCGAAAGTAATGACGCGAAACCGCTACGTAGATGTGGTCGTCATATCGTCGTCGATAAAAGACAACTCATGGCGGTTTGTGGCGTGGTTTGCTAGTATTGTTTGGCCGCGAAACAATACTAAAAAACCACGAGGAGGTGTGCTACAGGCGTAACCATTGGCACATTCCAATCGGCTACTCTCCACTAATGAGCGGTATTCTGACAGCAGAGAATTTTAGTATAATTTTATGTCGATAGATGGCGCTACTTCAATTAGGTAGATTTTTTAAATATTTTTTGATTCATATTGATCATAGAAAAGTTCTTCGTAACACGCCAACTTGTGGAGCTCGGTGGCGCAGTGGTTTAGCGCCTTGCCCAGCGATTGCGGAAGTTATGCAACGTTCGCAAGCGTCGATCATGGGATGGGTGACCAAAAATTTATTATCTCGAGCTCCTCCGTGCTTCGGAAGGCACGTTAAGCCGTTAGTCTCGGCTGCATTTGCAGTCGTTAACACCCACCAATCCGCATTGGGCCCGCGTGGTGGGTTATGGCCCATCCTCTTTACTACCCATAAGGAAGGCCTGTGCCCCAGCAGTGGGGACATCAAAAATGGCTGATGGACAACACGCCAACGGACAACCAACGCACAACGCAACAAACCACATACTCAACAAACGTATAATAAAAAAGTAATTACATTTCATCCTTTGCCTTTTTCATAAAAAGCTACCTACTTAGTTGTTCAACGACATCTAGTGTTGAGGATAGGGCACGAAAATCACACATACACTTCTATTTCGTACAAAGTTTTAATGTCAACTACAAGCATTTGTTTTACAAAAAGCTGTCACTGAAATTTAGAATTTAGAAGAAAAACCAAAAAGGAATCCAAAAAGGCTGTAGCTAGTGCTGGTCGGCAACATCTAGTTTTTTCCTTTTGAAAACCGCTCAGTAGCAGTGGCGAAGAGTCCATACAATTTAATTCCCATACGCTTACCTATATAAAAATCTCACCCCACCCATCTACTATGCAGATCATAACATTTTTGTAGAACGACTTACCTTCGCGTCTAGTTTCACGTCACGATGAAATTTTCACCTCTCGCCACTGCTAGTTAAAAAAGATAATAAAAATCTATATAACTTTGTTCACAGGGGACAGTCTGGAGGAGCTCAACGGATATGGGACGATGCGAAGGCGCAACATTATCTCATCCATCCTGAGCGGGACCCCCGCCAAGAATAAGGGGCTCGCTATATCCAACCCACACGATTTCAGAATGGTAAGTGCTAATGCTAGAAAACACCATTTGACAAATAGTTTGGAAGCAAGATCTTACAGCGCAAGTAGAGGAATATATCTGAAAACACGTTATACTAGTGATAGTGATTTACACACCTACCTAAATTACCGACGTTTCCCCTAGTATAACGCCTTAAATACCTGTGATTTTAATGTAATAAAATGCAACGCGAAAGTTTAATTGCCGTACTCAGAGACGTCAATTAAGTTTAATGCTTCATTAAGTATCGTGTCGTCTTATACTATCACTATGGAAAAGAAAGAGATAGCAACAATTTTTATAAAACATTAAACTTAATTGACGTCTCTGAGTACGGCCGTAAGAGTGTTATCTGAAAGTTGTATTTATGTGGTAATTTGGAAATATCACATAAAATAATTGTATGCCCCCTGATTACGTAACTCTGTCTGTTGCTAACAACTTTCGATTGAAACCACAGTTACATTGCTGCTTTAAGTAAGATAATTGCCATATTGGTTCTTATTAAAGCAGCAATGTAACTACGATTTCTGTAAGAGTTGATTGCAACAAAGTTACAAAATCAGGGGGTGGATCTCAAAGGAACTCGCAAAAATACCTGAACTCATCCTGTTTTTAGCTGTCTCTGGACTAGCAAGGTAGCAAGTAGCCAGGGTTGAATAGAGCAATTTATCGCTTTTACCTGTCAAACACAAAAGATATTGACAGTCGATTGTCAAAAAAACGTTATTATAATCCACAGTAAGCTTTTGGAACGTTAATTTTAATAACTATGATAACCTCACAGGTGTCAGCTATCATTGACGTAGATATAGTGCCAGAAACGTGCAGGAGGGTCAAGTTACTGAAGCACGGATCAGACCGGCCGCTGGGTTTCTTCATCAGGTTAGTATTGTTATAATCTTGTTGTAATTAATAAAACAATAACAGCATTTCCTACCCAAAAAGCGATACGTAATTGAGTTCGAACCTTATTACGGGTAAGGACGGCACGTTTTCGGTTCATGTGACGCCCGCAGGCGTTGAGCGCGCGCCGGGCATCTTCATCTCGCGGCCACAGAATAACTAATAGTACAAGTACAGAAGCAGCACTCGGCAAAGTCATTTAAATAAATAGCGACTTTTGCTCTGACACAATAAAGTGCAATTCAGGTCACGCAGTTCACCTAGTTAGTTGCCTCTTTTTCTATCGCGTGCTCTTACCTTTTCTGACGACGCGAGACGCAACGTTAGGGTTGTCTTCTTTTAAAGAAACTGCGTAGCATATATCGTAATGTGAAAAACGACAATTGTTTATTGGTTTTTTGATTTTGACATCCGTACACGGCACAGTAATGTCGATTCGACATTGTTACTATTATTAAGAGGCAATATCTACGCAGGCAGTAAGATGCCGCGCGACTACACAGGCGAGCGGCCGGCGGCCCTCTGCTCACTTGTTTGTTCGAACGAACGGCTAGCGGTAGGTGCTTATCGCGCGACCTTGAGCGAGTGAAGGAGGCCTGTCGCGGCTGTCTCATACATTACTTATCGCGCGTAGGGACGGCACGTCGGTGCGCGTGACGGGCGCGGGCGTGGAGCGCGCGCCGGGCATCTTCATCTCGCGGCTGGTGCCGGGCGGGCTGGCCGAGTCCACGGGGCTGCTGGGCGTCAACGACGAGGTGCTCGAGGTCAACGGTATCGACGTTTCCAACAAGACGCTCGATCAGGTATGTTACATTAGCCGGCAAACATCTTGAAATAGGGTGGGGATTGCTCAGAACGCGTATTTTGGGTATGCGTAGCGGTGAGGTACGCGGGTGGCGCGGCGGGAGAGGGGCGCGCGCTATTGGTCGCTCGCAAGTGCACATGCGCGAACTTATCTCCACTCCGTCGAAAGAGCGTCAAGATGTTTGTCGGAATCTGTACTTAACGTCTCCGCCCACTACACCGTACCATACCATGCATGACCGTGTTATGAATGTGTCAGGCAAAAAATATTCTTTCTATTGAAACTATGACACTTTTCCCACTAGACCATTCCGTCACCGGCCATGCACACAAGTGCATAATTATGACAACATAATTTTCAGTACAAAGAATATTATTTTGCCTGACACGTTTCTTGTATGGTACGGTGTAGTGGGCAGAGACATTTTTTTTTTTTTCATAATAATTCTTTCCTACATATTATGCTCTGTCTAGTTTTCTCATTTCATATCGAACACATCTTTCCACCATCCATGCCAATGTATGTTATGTAGGTATCTCATCAGTTCACTCTGCTACTAATTTCAGTTACATTCCTTTGTTTAATTTAAAATTCTTATAAAAAAGTAGTAACGTGATGATGACAGCACGATACGCATAACAGCATACAGTTGTTGTGAATAAAGATAATATTCGATGTTTGTTGCAAA
Source organism: Agriphila straminella (assembly GCA_950108535.1). Classification (NCBI taxonomy): domain Eukaryota; kingdom Metazoa; phylum Arthropoda; class Insecta; order Lepidoptera; family Crambidae; genus Agriphila; species Agriphila straminella. The sequence goes on along the minus strand of OX467324.1, from coordinate 7,940,622 downwards.
TTGTTTTGTGTATAAAATATCGTAATCCTTTAGATACTTAGCTGTTTCTAGTTATTATGAGCGTGTTAACTATCTTCAAATATTTGATGCCGACGTTTAATGTAGGTGACTGACATGATGGTGGCCAACTCTTCGAACCTTATAATCACGGTGCGGCCCGCCAACCAGCGCGCGCCGGCGCCCGACGCGCGCCACTCGCGGCCCAGCAGCGAGCCCGACGAGGACAGGTCAGTACAGTGGCTGGTTCATGCGTCATGCTCGTGAACGAGTGCTGCCAGTGGGAATGGGTCTGTTTCTGGCTACCTATCTTGAACCCTGTAATTTGATTAAGTAATTTTAAATTCATTAAGAAATTTGCTAATTAAATAATGGTAAGTATTTATTCGTTAATCTGTTCTAAAATCTGCAAACGATATACATATTTGTAAATATCGTTCCATCTGATAACGTTGACAAGTTTTTTGCGACCATTTTTCTTGTCAGCTAAAAGACGTCATAATGGGTGGTAGGTAGGGTAAAAGATTTGACGATATTAAAATGCTTATTATGTGAGCTCATTTAAATAAAGATATTTTCATTTCGTTAACAGTACTACTTTTTATACACAACGCAACAACGCAATCGATCTCGCTCCCGCGCACGTCGTTTTCTCATTGCTATCTCGCTTTACGCTTTATTTTAGTAGCGCTGTAGGTAGTAAAACTAGCGCCGCCACTACATTTATTTCTTTCTTTCTGTAAGTTTTAAAATCCATTTTAGCTCTATGTGGCCACTTTTGGCAATTATGGATTTTAAAACTTACAGAAAGAATGAAAACTGTTGAAGAGTTATTCAAAAAATATTAGAGTCAATTTAAGAGATTATTACATCAGCTTTTTTTAAAATATTGACTTGGTTTACGAGTAATAAAAATAAATGTACTGGCGGCGCTAGTTTCACTACCACTGCGCCTTAAACGCTAGACTTAAGGTCGGCCTGTGATTGCGTCGATTAAAAATGTCGTTTTCTGTGGCAATTTCAGCAAATAATTGACCTTCTATTAGGCCCAATCTATGTATACCAAAACCTATCAAAACTGGTTCGGCAGTTAGGCGTGAAAACGTAGCAAACAAATAGACAGGGCTAAGTTTAGAACATTTGTTTTTCATATTTATTATTATGGCCTGACCTATTTCAGCCCCCCTAGTTGACTACCTAACTAAGCATGGGCGTACCGAGGGGGGCAGGGAGGGGCAGCTGCCCCCCCCCCCTGGATTTTGTTTACCTCCAACTAACGATCAATTGTTATCAATAAAAGTTCTTATTTGTTAACTAAGCGATATGATATAGCGATTTACCTCTTAACTGTCATTGCAACTCCCAAATTCTGTCTCTTTCAGATTCGATCAAGACGAGCAAGACGAAATCGTAGACCTCACAGCCGTCACCTTAGAAGACCAGCCCGAGCAATCTGGAACTTTCCCCCACAACATTCCCACCAAGGACGACGGGCAAGTACTACACCTCTAGTACATACTAGCGAACTACAGGCGCGCGCGGCGCAGGCTAAACTCTACCATCACGCCCAAGTGATTGGTGCCAAAATCGAATGAACATTCCAGTAGTGTTACGGTGCAAAGACCTTATACGAAAGACAATAAGATAATACACTGGGCTCGAAGTGAGCTTCAACGCTAACATTCCACTGTATGCCTTATTTCATCAATTTACGTGTCAAAATAGTTAAATATTTATGTAAATATTATATTAGAAACAATTTTTCGTATGTAACCATTTGTAAGCGATGTTATACAATTAAGCAATTACTTTCAATCAATATATCAAATATTATGTCAATTAGAAATTATTTAAAAACCATAATTTAATTTAGTTTATTGATTTTCTTATGAATTTTATTATGTAATAGAGATCACAATATCGTATTCCTTTAGATAAAAACGGGAAGTATTATTTTGATCTGCCATTAATTTCAATGGTTAAAACAAATATTTGGTTCGCATTAAATTTAAATCAGGCAGCAAACCTTGATCTGCAAACAATCTTAAAATCTTTAGCTATTTAATAACCAGTTGGTGAGCAAAATATCTAATTATTCAGCAACATTTCAAAATTGGTTAGCAGAGAAAACTGAAGGGCGGGGAGAGGGTAGGGCTTTTTTTATTATTCAAAAAAAAAAAAATAATAATAATTGCTGATTGATTTAAAAATATTTGCTAGCCAAAAGTTGCTGACTGACTATTTTGGCTGACCTAATATATTTTTCTGATCACCACATAAACGCATATTTTGCTATCCATTCAAACCACGCCCTATAAAAATTATACATTGTGTAATGCTACAAAAAATATTATTATCAAACCTTAAAAACGTCAAAACAAAATGGATTGTTAGGTTTTAAGTAGCAATGATAAAATGGTATTAAAATTCAAGGCCTATTTTAAATCGAAGTCAACTGGCTTAGAAGTATTTTTGCTCGTCAACGTCAATGACTTTTTGTATTCATATAACTGTATATTGCATTTTATCATCTATTTTTGGATACGGTGTCGATTTTTCAAATAAAATCTTTTTTATGGCCTTGTTCTGGTTATAATTATTTATTTATCGTATGTATACAGTATTATTAATATTGTTTGTTAAAAAGCATTTGAAACAATGTTGCCACTTAAAAACATTCATACATTAAAATGTTTCATAATATGAATATTGGGTACAATGTTAGAACATCGATTTTATACCGCGGACAATAATGTTACTTATTAATTGTTTTCCATTTTATATAAGTATGAAATTCATTCCGTCTCACTATTTTCAAGTTGCTAGTTTAATATGTTATTTATTATTATTATATAGGGTGTTACAAAACATCTCGCAATGCCGAATATGGTAGATAAGGACCATCAAACTGAACAACTTTTACAAACTCTGAAATCAGCTGTTGCATACAAAAATATCAAAATGTATGAAACAGCTAATTTTTTTCGTGATTTCAGAGTTGGTAAAAGTTGTTCAGTTTGATGGTTCCTATCTACCATATTCAGCATTGCGGGTGTTTTGTAACACCCTGTATTATTATGAAGTTGTATGAACTATATTCTTAATAAAAAAGTTAATTGTATAAGTATTAAACAAAGTCAATTAGAATTCTATGAATTGGCACAATTATTTAGACGTATCTAGGATTAAAAAAACAGCTTTTGGACTATAAAATATTCATTAATTTATTGAATGAATTATTTCATAATTCATTTGAATTCGTTATCTACAGCTCCATTAGAATGTACGACTTATGCGAATAGGAATAAAGTTCATTTTCCATTGTATGTAATACAAGTAGACGTGTAATATACTACACTTCCCTCGTAGGGTGCTAATTTAATATCAGATTATGATCAACATTCGTGTACACTTAATCAGGATTTTAGTATAAAAACGTTTGGTTAATTTTTGCGTTTTTTTGCCAGTTCCACAGATTTCAGTTATAATGTTTGCTTACTTGAAAGATTAATTTAAAGAAATGTTGCATTTTTATTTAACTATTTAAGATAGTTGCTATCTGGAGCACTAATAATTTTTTTATTAGGCATATCCCTAACAATTCAAGTAAAAAAATATTTTTGCGTTTTTCCTTATTTTTGGACAATTTATAATATTTAGCACATATTATAATCATGCAGATTTGTGTATGGCTATCGAATCTCCGGTAAGATAAAAAAGTATTTATGTATTACGAATATTTCAAAAGACTTAGAAATTATGCAACAGTATGAAGTTTTTACGTTTAGTTAGTGCGAATTTTCTCTAACCATCCATGTTTAAAACGCGAAACCTTTTATCGAAAATTAAGTTACCCAACCCGAGTAGATAAAGAATGATATTGAAAATGGCGGGTCACCGCGCTTACCACAACGAGTGTGACTGAGAGAGTGATATGTGTGGCGTTTAGTGTGCGAGCGAGAAATAAATATGAACGACGCCATTTATAATCCCATTCTTTACCTGCGCGTGTTGTAGTATTATTTTTACGTAAATGTGACGTCTAGGGGGCAGACTAATACCCGTATTCAAAAACAATACTCAAACAACTCTTGCCTACGCGAACGCACTGCGTTGAAATAGAGCTCTGTGATTGGTTCGTTTGTTTTACTTGTTACGTGCGATTGGTAGCTGGGACGCTGTGCGTCAGCCCGCGGCCACTTTGAGACCTCATAGTAAAGTTTATGAATACGGGTGAGATGATTCAGTAAGTTATATAAAAAATATTATTCTTAGTTATGCGATAAACCAACTAAAACTTAAAAGAGGCTGCATAACCATTTCTGCCTTAATTTGTAAAAAATAACGTGGCTTAAAACTGTGCCTTGCGGTACCCCGTTCAGTATTTTTAAGGATAAACTTTTTATTAATTTTAATCATTTAAACGTAGTCCATCGTATATATTAATCATGTTTTTGTATTTGAGTGAAGTTAGTGTTTTTACTATAAAGACAATTTTGAGACGAGTGCTCTATGTTTTGCGTGGTTGTTACAAACTGTATATTATGTAACTTTTAAGCAAATTTCCTAATGTGGTCCCATTTCTGTACTTATTATTATTTACACGTAATTTTAAGTTATATTTTTTGTTTAAAAATAATGATATCGTATTATACATATTACAAAAAATCCTTAATCAATCTTGTAAGTTTGGGGTATGTATTTATGTTTAACCCAACCATAGTATGGCAACACCATTCCGGTGTGTAAAAACCATAATTGTACATTAATTATGTTTACAGGTATCTCTAGATCAAATTAATTGTAGATGTAACGAGCTTAAAATTATTATAGTTTAGTTTTATAACGATCTATTTAAAGTATTTTATTCCGCTAATTTTAACGTGAATCGGTTCACATATCACGTGCGATAAAAAGTTGTAGTTAAGATTATGAATGCTCAGATTTTTATATCTTCATTAAAACAGTAAATTAGATTCTATGCATTGTTGTATTGTGTGAATAAAACAATTTAAAATTTTCATTGAACAAAAATAAAATGTTTTCTAAAGACATTTATTGCAATATGTCATCCTATGTTACTCTCGTCTCGTACGTTAGTTGACTTTCTTGTCATAGCAAAATAATGAACATTTCAAATATTACTTAAATTCGAGCGCTATAAATAGATACGCTCTATGTTCAGTTGACATTATTCCAGTAAGCAGTCCAGTGGTTGAACCCAGCGCTGGAATAATGTGTACCGGTATTGGACAAGAAACGCACTTGTTATTGTAAAATATTATCTACACAGCAACATTTTAAATCCAAAGGAGAACCGGCGCTTTCCAAAGAAAAAAATGCTTAACTTGTATATGATTGAAATTGGTCTTAAAATATAGCCAATAATATTTGCTACATGAATCAACTTCTGTCTTATTTTTAGCGCATGTAGAAAAAGAGTTATTAAATGATGAATATTTTTTAATATGGAAACATTACGGAAACAACGACTCATCTAAAACGTTCCGTTATCCACATTAAATCCTCAAACGGCCGAAATTTCACTATGAAATGTGAAAACATGGCTGCATAAACCACAATTTCTTAGCTGTTTTTGAAATTAAGAAAACGAAATGTCAATTTGACAATCGCAGATTCAAAGATAAAAAAGGTATACAAATTGGGCATAAAATGACGGGTCTCCTTTGAAAGTTCACTATTTTGCTGGGACTAGATACCTACAAATGAATGTCATATTATCTCTATGTATTATGATCATTTGTCTTTGAAAAGAAAGAGAGAGAATATACTTTAATAGTCAGTGAACAAAAATCTGTATTTGTGTTCGGTCTTTCCTACGTCTGTAAATTAGTATTATAATTCCGATGTACTTAACTTTGTTTCGCCAAAACTTATCACGTATTGCCTTTAGGGCTGAGGTATTCTCTGTTTTTTCTATAAACAATAACTACCTATTAAAATATATATTTTCATAGTCGAAATTAAAAATAATACATTATGTCCTTTAATTTATGATAAACATTCTAAGAAAGTATAATTTAATGAAGAAAATTGTATCGAAACTCAGCCCTATATTTAATTGGCCTAAATTATCAGTTATTTCGAAGTCGGCTCAAAACGCAACGGTCCAAGTTATGGTTACAGTCAGAAGTGTGGAGATTACGTTATATTTACACTAAGCTAGTATACACTCGTGTTGTATCTAATAAAATATATTCTTATTTAATTGACACTTGTTTTTTTAATTACAAACTTCTAACAGCACAGACTTCTAACAGCCACACTTGTCATTTAATTTTAATACTTTTACTAAAGTTTATGCTATCTTTTTTTCCCTGCCATGCCATTTGTTTCAGTCACTCGAAAAATCGATTGAGGTAAATCACAATAAAAAATATGTAAGTAAAAAAAATATTTTTTATATTTCCAATTAATAAGCACCATTGTGTCAGTTCATCCATAAAAGCACCTAAAGCAGAATACTTTATTGTAAGAAGATCTTCAAACGATTTTGAACCATATTCCCTTAGAATTTGTATCATATTAAATTTGGCTGCTTACAAAGTCCTTGACCCCGTCTTTTATAACAAACGGGCCATCGCTACCTGTCGCATCGTCCCAAATCCGCGCAGTCTGATCGTCCAAGCTAAATATACACTCTTGCGCAAGACAAAAGATCATTCAACGCGTTGAGAAGAGATGATACTGAAAATTGTGCTTTAAAACAATGGATTAAGCTTCAATAAAGTCACTTGGTGAATAGTGCCGCCCAATGACATGACATCGATGCAAAAGATCGATCAAATGTAGGTAATATTTTTTGTGATTGGCGAAAAAAGATACATTTAATGATTTTTACTTATACCAGGGCTCTGTCACTCCGCGCGCGAGTCTGAACCGCTCGGCGTCCTCTGACAAATTTCATACCTCAGAAAAGATAAGACCTACGCGATAGAAAGAGAGGCAACTACTAAGTGAATGTTTTGGAGCGAATGGAGCGCTGTGCGACCTGAATTGCACCTTATTGTGTCGGAGCAAGAGTCGCAATTTATTTTAACGAGTTTGCGGAGTGCAACTTCTGTACGTTAGTACTATTATCTATTCTGTGCTTATACTTAAACGTAGTTTGTTACTATTTTTTGTTGTAGTGAGAGACGACTTAATTTTCAACCGACTTTAAAAAAGGAGGAAGTTATTATCGTAGAAGATCCAAGATTAACGACTTGACATGTCGACGCATATGAAGAAAAAGTATTTGGACAGACAGACGGAAATCCAAGTAAGTAATCCATTAATTAAAGGTTCCGTTTACCCTTTTTGAAGTAGGTAGGTAAGGTAGGTAGCTGAACTGAAAACTCAGTGAAATTGTGTTCAAGGAAAACTCCACCATGACACACCATGGTCCATGATTTAAGTACTAATATTCATAATCCGTTGCGATTTATCGACAATTCGCACATCCCATAAGATATTTAATATCAATCAATTTAATTACGCCAATCAAATTCATCTACCCTTGTCGAAACGTCACGTCATAATTGATCTAGTTTAGGCTTTATAGCCTTTGTAATAAAGCCTAATCGATTGACAAATAGATTTTTCATATTATCTTTCCATATGAGGAGTGGCCGGCCGTCAAAGGTTTAGTATTACTTTTGCTTTCAGAACATAAGTGCTTCTGTGGATTATAAATTGTGAGTTCCTTAAAAATAATTAAAAATTAAAATTATTTTTTTACTGACTTCAAAAAAGAAGTTCTTTGATTGACCCGTATGTAAGTATGCATGAGTGATTTTCTCGAAAACTAGGTGTACTTATCGACCTATTTATTTTCATATGAAAGTTTTTTTTTAATATGAAAAAATATTTACTGTGCTCAAAATTCCGTTCAATATTTCAAAACCATCAATGCCAGAACGCAGTCTGTAGGTACTTACACATTCTTCATATTGTTTATAAAAGTTATATCCGTGGGTGTTGCAATCGCTATAAACATGGAAAATAAACGTGAAATTGCGCGCCAATATTTTAATGATCCATTTCAGAACAACAGTAAAACAGCGCGCTATCTGCGTGCGTTGAAAATACTAAATTAGTTACTTACCACTTGACGTCATCATCTCATTGAGAGAAATTAAGCTTACGTCATTGGACAATTCACATCCACACTTGTTATCCAGCCATTAATCTTTTTATACTTCCATTTTTTATAAAGATCTGTCAACCAATGTATCGCGCAAAAGAGTTACGGAGCTCCCACGTAAAAAAACTGTGAAAACTAACTAACAAACGCATATGCCTTAATACCATGACATAAGATCCAAAATTGTGCCGATAGTTCCCTTGGCATTGGCAATACAATCTTTGTCAAGGTGGACCTCGGGCCTCCAGAAATAAATGTTACTCCAGAAACAAGGAGTTTGTGCCAATAATCTCTGCCCTTTCGCCAGTCAACCAACAAAAAGCGCGCCAGATGGTCCACCGTAGTTCAGGGTGCCAATGTGAAAAGTGCTTGTGTTCGTAATTCCAATCCAAATTTGAAATATAAAAACTATCACTAACTTTTTAATTTTGCTTCAGTGAAATCGAGGACTTCCGAAATGTCTGACGAAGATTACCCTGTAGTGTCAAGAATGGAAGATATAACCGAACAAGAAGACAGACATCTTGCAGGAGCGAGAAAGGAAATTCGGAACGAACTGACTGTTATTATACCAGAAAATCCGTTTCCAGAAATAGAAGTAGACTCTTACCCACCTCTAAAGTTCACCTGGTTAATTCCTAAAAAGCTGGCAGCGATGGCATTTCCTAGAAATAAGGAAAATTTAAAATTCTTAACTAATCAGGGTATTGCGCATTTGGTGACACTAACAGCTGGCAAGAAACCTCCAGTAGACGATATTGCAAGGCTAAGGTGGAGCGAAATACCAATTGAAGAATTCGGCGTACCTTCTGTAGAAGATGTCAAAAAGTTCATCGATCTTTGTAAACGTGCAGACAAGAGTGACGAGGTAAGTCATCTCTTTTTTTAATTAGGTACCTACCATGGCGATTACATTACGTGATTAGATGGTACCCTATTTCCTATGCATTAGTTATTTCGGACTGACGACTGGGAGTGTATGGTATTCATGAGCGAAGACGAGTTAGATCTCTTTCGTACAAATTTAACCAGCGTTTTACCTAGGTAGGTACCTGAAAAATGTGGGTACCTATATCACAGAATAAATAATAGTACTAGCATAGTATAATAATGAGTAGGTACTAGCGTAGTACTAGCCTATATACTAATGTAAATAAAACAAATGACCCACCTAAATGTAATCAATTAATCGCATGTACTTATTATTGGGGGTAAACAGGATGCCTGCTGTCTGCCGCACGATCAAAGATATTAATTTTAAAAAGACCTTGATATTTTTGACAGCATCTTTTATTTTATACAATTACTGAACTGACCTTGTTTTCTCCGATTATTGAAAACCAGCAAAGTGGCTTTAACAAGCTACAACACAAGCTGTGCCTACTCATAAACTAACTTTACTCTAGAGATATTTTCCAGTGGGGGGCCTGGCTTCAGAAATAAAAACTTTTTACGGATTGTAATCCGCTGTAGCGCGTAGGTATACAGGGTTATTTGTAAAACACCATCAACCTCACAGGATTAGATTACCAACATCATTTGTTCTACGACTTTTATCATAACTCAATACATTCACCAAAAATGAATTTTCAAGTTTTTATTGATCTGTTCGACACTTTTTACGTCTATGGATGGCGGCGGGCGGGGCGGGGCGGGTCGCACGCACCCCGCGCGTAGAGTTATGAACATACGAACGGTAAATAAAAATGTTTTTTTTTTTGTATGAAAGTAAAATCTAACAAATTATCAAAAGTCGTCGAACAAATGTTGTTGTTTATAATGTTGGTAATCTACTCCTGCGAGGTTGTTGGTGTTTTACAAATAACCCTATATAATAAAATTACCTATATTAATCACCTGTATTATAAAGTAACATCTGAATTAATAATATACGTGCTGATTACCGTAAAAAGTTTTTTAAGTCTTTACTTACTCGTCGAATAGATACGAGGGTAAAACTCCGAATTATTCCGAATCGGCCATGATAAGTTTATTTAGTTTAGTGGATCGTTTGTTTGCAGTTTTGCACCACACCTTTAAATTATTTGGCAATGTTACAAAAACAAATGTGGTTGGCGGGTGAACGTACTTTCTTACGCTAGATGATAATTAGTTTTTGGCAATTTATCATATATTTTCGCACACTTTTGCCTAATTAGAAATTTTAGGCGTGTCTGTCTGTCACTCATTACATCAGCTGATAGAAGTGGCAAGAAAAATTAAATTCTATTTTATGCTTCGTCGCAAAATTTTGTACTATATCTATCTACCTACTAAAAATGCCTTTAAAAGCCGTAACAACATCGGGAAATTATTGATTTTCCCTATCGCTTTTTTTATAGTTTTTCCTGATCGAAACCTCGAATCAGCTTTATTACTTAATTAAATAGGACTGATATTTTTTATGCAATTTTTGGTAAACGACGCATGGACTCGATCGGACAAAAAAGTCGCCTACACTACTGTACACTACTAACCGCTTTCTCTGACCAACCACCTATTAAAATCAGTAATGAAATGAAAATAAAATGAAATAGTAGTTTATGATACAAGGTTGGTAAGGAGTTTTCTAAAACGAGTTGACGTTTTATAAGCCCGAGCCGCAGGCGAGGGTTTATAATCGTCACGAGTTTTAAAAAACCCTTAACAACCGTGTGCCATACTACGTTTTTCAATACATTTGCGAGAAAACATTATAGGTACTACTGAAATTGTAATCTATACATATAATAAAACTGTAAATTCTAAATATTTGTGCGCGAATTACGCAAAAACCGCTAAACTAATTTTGATGGACTTAGAAGAAGAAATAAAAAAAACGTTCGTAAACAAAAACGCACGGCGCCGGCGCGCGGTAAAATCGACTTTCCGCACGCTGTACTAATCCGTAAACAAAAACGCACGGCGTGCGGTAAAATCAACTTACCGCACGCTCGACTGTCATCGTAAACTTACATTTTCGAGCAACTGTATTGAAATAATATTTTCAACACACTTGCTCGTAAAGTGAGCCCTAATACATCGCTTTTAGGGCCATAAACCGAGCTATAACAAACGCGTGCAATAATATATAAAACACTAGTTCGTAATAGAATTAACCCTACAAAGTTAAATTAGTACCTTACTGCAAGTTCTAAGCGAGTAAACAGAGCATTCCCAATTTAGCCGGGTAATACAGTTATTTTTTTTAGTAACAACAAAGAGGTTTTTAGTCGCGTAGCTAGAGAAAAATTACCTTCGATAATACTAAAAGTTTTCGTTTTTGCTGAGTGTATAGATTATGTGCATTGTGAGCTATTTTTGAAAAGTTAGAAGTTTTATGCCGGTGCTTTAGGTATAGTTTAGGTATTTCGTAATATTTCGTTTAACTTCATATATATAGAATTAAAGTTTGAAATGTTGATTGTTTCATAATAAGAACTATGTTGTCATCATGTTGTAAAAAAATTAGAAAGTTAATATATGTGTAACTGCGTAAATCACAAAATTACTCTTTTGTGTCCGAATAAAATTTTAAAGTTTCTGAAATCTTATTTTAAGACTTTCAGTGGTTAGATATAGCTGTTAAACAAAGTTTAGAAAGTTAAGTGGTGTGCTTCTTTGATATTTTAATTTTTCCTTTATAACATACGGAATAATGAATTAAAATTGATAAGATCGCTCTAACATGACCTTTTCAATGCACTTATATACTACACAAAAAATTAGAAACATACATAATGTGGATTTTGTTTAATTAACGGATAAATTATTGCGTTTAAATTAATACGAAATATGCGGGACGCGCGAGCGGGTCCATGCAGGGGCCGCAGACTGCCACGCGCCGCGCGGGCAGGCGCGGGGCCACAAACTATAAGCTACTCTCGCTGCACGGCAATAAAGTACAATTTCAAATTGCACAGCGCTGCGTGCCTGATATTATATATAAGCACCTACGAAGCGCCTCTCTTTCTGTCGCGTAGCTCGCTAGTCGTTCTTACCGATGCCGATATCATAGAAAACATCCGTTATGTTGTATGTCGATGAATATACAATAAAATAACACAGAATACTCATAAAATAAAATAAATCTACCTACCTACTAAATGAGCTGAGCATAATTGTATTTCTAAGTTAGTTGGGTGAATCAACTTTTGAGGCACTCCTTTCAGAGCATTTTGAAACAGAAAAACAAAATTAAATGTAATCGAATTTACAAGAATTTATATTTTATTTTTTTAATTTAATTTATTTATTTATATTCAGGCATCGATGGCCCATAGATACCTTAAAACGAAACATATATAATTTATAAAACAATGTTGTTAGTAAATAACTTAAAACATATATGTTAGTAAAAAAATCAAGTGGACACTTTGTGTGTCGAATCGGTGGCTTCAGCGTCCCTCTGAAGCGCCTGTACACCACGCCCTGCGGCCAGAAGTCCTTCTTCATGAAGAGGTCCAGCCTTGCTGTCGGGATGCGCACCACAAACGCCTTAAAATTGGTATTATGGCGCGACTCCAGTGGCTGAACTCTCAAACAAAAGTTGGATTTCTTCTTTATGTACTCGATCACGTCCTGCACTGTGGTGGTATGGTGCAGGCGGGACAGGTACACGGCCGTGGTCGGTATGGCAGCTCGCAGCAGGAAGTTGGGCCCTGTCGGTGCGGTGCCATGGTGGTTCTTGCTCTCTCGCTGACGACGTCGCTTTTTGTTCCGAACCTCGAGGAAACCGTCTTCATCTTGGCCCGGTACGACGGCATTCAGCGAAGGTATAGATTCGATTATAGTTTGTATCATTTATCTAAAATTTAGGTTTTAAAGGTGGCCACGATGTTTGACGTTTAGTTTTTGAGATTTTTGAGAATAACAAAGGATCGTCGTAAAAATTTCCCCTCTGTTACTGTTGAGTTTTTTTGTGAATTAAAATGATACTTTAAAGAAAATCTGTACATTAAGTATTTAAGTAATACAACAAAAAAGTATCCTATTAAAATAATGTATCTATGTAGTAAGTAATAGTTTCTTAAGATTGACATTATTTTAACTCCACTGCGTTACTTTGACATAAAGTAACGCAGTGGAGTTGATTAGTAACTGATTGTTAGTTTTCGCACTAACAATCAGCGGGTAATAATCGGTACCGCCTATAGGCCACAATGGCAGGACCCGGGTGTATTTTTGGACGATATTGCGGATTCCATTGCCTCTTTCAGAAACTACGATGTGTTGATCCTGCTGGGTGATTTCAACATAAATCTGCTTGATGTTAGTACTGGTAAATACAAACAATTTATGCAGTTTCTTAGCTGTGTCAACTTAAAACAAATAGTTAAGGAACCCACACATTTTACCGATCACAGTTACAGCTTAACCTGCGCAGCTCCACTCGCTCACAAAGGACCAAACTAATCTCATTCCGTCAACCGCTGCGCGCTCATATAGGACCAAACGGCCGAACGGCTTGCAGGCGATATTTAGTTTTATTGTGAAAAAGATATGGTTTAGTTTTGTTTGTAATGTTCTGTGACTTATATCGTTATGACATTGCCTTTCCAATGACGTATACACAGACCGAATAGAGTAAATGGATGCGTTCCAATTGCCAACCGAAACTAGTCGGACTTTTTCACTTGACTATATGACTCTTATTGTGATAAAGATAAGGTTTAGTTTCGTGTGACCCAATATCGTGCAGTTCAACATGTTATTGCGTATTATAAGGTTTGTTAGTATTATTGCGTATTATTATTATATCTTTGTATTGGAAATTTATTCTAGATTCTGAAAAACAATACAGAATTAGAATTGGTAAACATATAAGAGCTGGGTTATTATTTACGTAACCCAGTTTTTCGTGGGTTTTTCACACTAGATGGCGGCACTGGGCGGAGTTTCGTAATCAAAATGGTGATGCTGCACAGGTTAATTGATGTAATATGCACGGATACTCGGGCTCTAAATGTCACTGTTAAACACATCTCTGAACGTGGTCATGGAATGGTATTAGCTGAATTTATGGTCAAGAAAGACAAAATATGCCCACGATGTGTGACATATAGGCCACTAAAAAATATAATGGTGGACCAATTAAATCGGGATCTTGATGCGATCAATTGGGATGATTTTCATAAACTTGATAACATCAATGAGCTTGCAGAATCCTTTACGGCTTGTCTCATTACATTATTTGATTTGCATGCTCCAACCAAGGTGCAAAAATTCAAACATCCACCGCACCTCTGGATCACTGATTCTATCAAATGTATGATGCAAACTAGGGATGATTATAACATAAGATCTTTGGACGAACACCTAACTTTTGAAAACCATGTCGCTGAGTGCTCACGCAATTGTTTTTATAGACTTAAGTTACTGTTCAAAATAAGACCTTATTTGGGTGAGGAACTGAGGGTCACACTGTGCGAGGCACTGATTTTGTCAAAACTAAATTACTGTGACATTGTTTATGGGCCGTGTTTGATCTCCAAGACGAGTAAGCTTATCCAGCGGGTGCAGAACGCTTGTGCGCGTTTCTGTTTTCATGTACCACCCCGATCGCATGTGACTCCCTTTCTGGACTCTGCAAACATGATGAAAATGGAAGCGCGCAGGAGACTTCATCTCGCCACTCTCTTGTTTGGTATATTAGATACGGGAAGGCCGTGCTATCTTTATGAAAAATTGGTATGGTTTGGTGACTTGAGCAGGTTCCCAAAGAGAAAAAATACTAACATTTTCGAATTCCAAAGCACGGGACAATGGCGTTCCGCGGTTCTTTTAAATTCGCCGCCTCGAAGTGCTAGAACGATATTCCACCGCCGTTACGTGACCTGAAAGCGGTTAAAACATTTAGGAACCACCTTAAGAAATATCTCACCACGTTGCAAAAACAAGACTCACTTCGGGGTTTTTCACGATAGGAGCTGGGTTGCGTTCCAGCCTTGGGGGTTGTGTGTGTCGCCTTGAGGCGGACACCTGTTTTAATTTATTGTATTTGTCACCCATATATTATTTGGTCACCATACAATTTGCTTGAATGTTGTTTTGTTATTGTTGTTTGTTTGTTTTGGGGTTCCGAGGTTGTATTATATCACACTATTCTGTAGTTGCACTTTGTATGTAATGTAGGTTGCGATTTCTTTTTCTTTTTTTTTTGTTTGAAATGATGTATTTTTGCCATATTAACCAAATAAAATAATCTCTTCGTAAATAAAATCAAAACGAAAAATATCAAATCAACCAAAGAGTACTTCGATTTGTCTGACCAAACAGCTCTTTTATATATATTTGTTTTTATTACTATGTAGATCAAACTGTCATGGAAGAGGCAAGGAGACCTAATTCCATACAGCCATTAAGTTTTTTTATTTTTATTCCTATTAAATAATATTTTTATTTTGTTAGTGTTGGTGATGATAGAATCGATGCTCGTTAATATTTATCTATTACTTCGTTAAAATTATTGTCTATTGTCTTCTGAATTGTTATTAAATTATAATTTTTGTTTGTCTGTTCGCTGTCGTCACCAAGTAGGCTCCTCCAGAATACCAGCGTTGCAGTGGCATACTCAAGTTTGCCTCTGTAGCATTGTTGAGGTTGGGGCCTAGTTGGCCGCACTATAATTAGTCCTAAGTTTATGTAGGTACATTGTTTTCTTTTGTTTTGCGGTCAATAAATGATTTTTCTTCTTCTTTCTTAAACTTTAAAATAATTTGATATTAAACAGCCACTTGAAACTTACTTCTTTGTCAGGCAGTACTTTTTTTTTCTTTATAATTACGTTCACTGTATTGTTTACAAGGGGGACACCAGGGTAACACTAGAGAATAATATATAGTAACTCCGGAGAAAAAGAAAGAATTTGAGAATATTATATTGTAACTAGCGACCTGTCCTTGCTTCGCTTCGGTTCCTTCTTTTTTTGCTAAATGCAACCTTCCAACAACACCCAAAAAGATAACAAAATAATACCTAACAGTCCTCACCTCCATTTGCTCTAAAGTCTTTTTCTCTCCCGTTCGTCCCGTCCCGTTGTCGGTATAAGAGACGCGTTTGATTTATATTTGCGCGTGTTAATTTTTTGCGACGACTCCTACGATATTCATTTAAATGGTATGGTGTTAAAGGCTAAAATAATGTGCATAAAATGCTTAAGGTAGCTAACGTATTTAATTTGATAAGGATTAGTACTTTATCCTTCTAAATAGCTTTCCAAATTACCGCGTTGAACTTGATAATTTTTTAAGGAAGATATAATTGGTATAGTTAGTTATTTTTAAAAGATAGATGTATACCATCACGGACTTTTTTGTAGATCTATAAAATAGGAATAATTTCATCATAAATTATTTTGTTATAGCTCTAAAGGTTAGAGCAGCGTTTTCAATGCAAGCTCCAAGTCGGCTTAATTTTTGCCGACCTCTTCAACAATCATCGTGATATTTCTACCAATTTCTATAAAACCTCAACTTATAATACACTTAAACCTTCCTCAGGAATCATTCCATCATTTAGTGAAAACGCCGCATGAAAATCAGTTTTTATAGTTTTTGAGTTTATCGCGAACAGACAGACAGACAGACAGACGCGGCGAGGGACTTTGTTTTATAATATGTAGTGATTCATCAATTAATCTAAGCTATAAAACTAGACACGAAGTTATATTAACTTAACCAGATCACAAATCATAACAGGAACATAGCGAAAACACAATTTAACATAACATATTGTCGCTATGTCCCATGTATGAAAATGTATATTTTTTTTACAATTTAAGTGATTTTTTCGGCAAAACCTACCTGTAACCTTTATAAAAAACATCGTATTATTTTTTTAACGATAAGTTTGAGCTTGATTTCACGTCCTTTCATTTGTGCACTTAATGACTGGGCACATGGTATATTTTTAAAATTGCTGAAAACTCGACTATATTGATATTTGATTCTATTTTAAAATCAGAGCTTAAACCTCATCAAACTGCAGCGAGATAACAACAAGACAAGGAGCCGTAATGTATCTTTTTAGGTTTCTGGACTGGAATTAATTCGGCATCAGCATCAATGGCAAGCACCTAGGATGCCTTCATTTTGCTAATGATGTAATTCTTATAGTCAAGACCTTAAAATACTAGGAAATAATGTTTTAATATCTCAGTAGTGCTCCCCAAAGTGTGGGAATGAGATGAACATGATAGAGTTAAATAATAAGTCTGAAGGAGATCGGGAATTTCTATTCCCTCGCAGATTCGATGACTTCTAACCTTCCAAACAAGCCGGTTCCCAAGAAGGCACCATTAGACCATGACCAGGGGCCTAATCGCGCTAATTTTCAACGATAAAACCAAAACTAAATCGTTACCGTTTCAGTTTCGTATACAGAAAAATACTCGCTTTAGTTTTGTTGTTGAATACTCTGCCTAAGGAGTCTAGGATTACAATCTAGGACAATTTAAGGGTAAAATTATGAAGCTAAACCAAAGATTTTTAGGTACCTAAATATAACCTAAATGACAACGTTACGTTTTTGTTTTATCGTTCAGAATTACCGCGATTGGGCTCCAGGTTGCACAGAGCACCGAAGAGTATCTGCTAAGAGTTGGTGTTCATGAACTATGAGGATAAGAATACAAAACTGGGTAGATCGGACACTTCCGTTAAGTGACGGTGGGTCCGAGCTGCTGGTGTGGTGCGCAGAGCTGCCACGCCGGGGTGAGGGCCCAGTGATGCTCCAGTAGTGGGCTGCGAAGACCAGGTCGGGATAATGCCGTCGAGAGTTGCCGAAGGTCCAAGAAAGCGTCGTCAATGATGCTGCGATGGAACCTTGAAGGCCTGGCTAGCTGTGCTTCTGCTTGCAGTGTGACTGCTGCGGATGCTGGGATAAGGTATGGGGAGTGATGGCTGCGCTGCGTTGCTTGCTGAAGGTGCTTGATGTGCTCCGTTGGGGTCACCAGTGTAGTGAATGAAGTAGGTATAGTAGGTATGGAGAGAGGTGACCACTAGTAGGAACGCCAAATGGAAGATCTTCCTCCGGGCTTGGTGGTATTAGTCCAACCGATGATGGTTGGCATGGCAGTTGTATATATGCTGCGTCGCTGACTAAACGTCGTTAGCGAGATTTAGGTTTCTCCATACTACGAGACGCTATTCCTTACTAATCTTTGTGTTTATTCGACATTAGCGCCATCTAGTCACACGGTGATGAATCTTGTTGCAATCGTGTGTTGGTATGATAATGAGCGGCGTATAGGTAGGTGCTGCTACACGGGCAACGCAGGACTGATTGTTGTGGAGATTCTTGGAGGAGGTTTTTACACAGAAGATAAGATGATGATAATGAGTGTAAATGTAAATTGTAAATGTAAAACCAACTATTAATTTACTTCACTACAGTGTAGTAATCGGTTGATTATATCATATATATATATACGTACAGTACATAAATTCTCTGGTGTTACCAGATATTTCTCTGGTGTTACCGGTAACGCGATGGAAAACATTGATAAAAGTACAAATAAGTAAGTAAACATTGCATATCGAACAACTATTTCAACTTGATCTTAAATTCCGATATTAAAGTTAGTATTATAACATAATAATAATAAAATAATCCATGAACTTATCGTGATTTCCGACGTAACACAACAGAACCACAATAAACCCACACACACCCTTCGAGAGCTATCGCTAGAAAGACATTGAATGACAAAACGTACGTAAAGTTAGACAAGGGGCAATTCTAACGACGCTAGATAGGACCTTTATGGTAATACCATCACCAATTATTAACGGTCACGCAGGAGCCCTGATTTTTTAGACATTGTTGGGGACAAACCATCGGAAATATTAATTAGAAGATATAAGCATAAGTACATAAAATCTCTGATGTTACCAGTAACGTGATGGAAAACATCGATAAAAGTACAAATAAGTAAGTAAACATTGCATAATTTGCATATCAAACAACTATTTCAACTTGATCTTAAATTCCGATATTAAAGTTAATATCTTAACGTAATAATAATAAAATAATCCATGAACTTATCGTGATTTCCGACGTAACACAGCAGAACAACAATAGACCCACACACACTCCTCGAGAGCTATCGCTAGAAAGACATTGAATGACAAAACGTACGTAAAGTTAGACAAGGGGCAATACTAACGACGCTAGATAGGACCTTCATGCTAATACCATCACCAATTATTAATGGTCACGCAGGAGCCCTGATTTTTTAGACATTGTTGGGGACAAACCTTCGCAAATATTAATTAAATATTGTTTATTCACTTCTCAAGCTTACGCGCTCACTAGACATGAAATAAAACACTTTTAACGGATACTAGCGCGGTTTTATTGAAAGTACTTTGGTAATTAGTTGGTATTTGGTCTGATTTTTTATTTTCCCGACGTTTCGGCACCTTTGCAGCTGCCGTGGTCACGGGGGACTGAAGCTACTTGTGAGCCTACCCTCAAGCGATGAATTTTTTAGAACGTTCAGAAATTAAAATTTATCAAATTTAATTAGTTTAATTTTGGTTTGGTTTTAATTTAATTTTATATGTTACAAGCTAAAGCCCCAAACACACACTGTAAGATCTAATGATACGGTTAGTTCCTTTTGCAAATAAATTAATTAATATAAAAGACGGAGGTCGGCCTTCCTCTCCAAGTTTTCTTTCGCCATTTCTTTCTTGGAGGGGCCTCCCAATTTTTTTGAAATGGTAGTAGTTTCAGTAGATTCTCTCTTTTTAACATATAAAATTAAATTAAAACCAAACCAAAATTAAACTAATTAAATTTGATAAATTTTAATTTCTGAACGTTCTAAAAAATTCATCGCTTGAGGGTAGGCTCACAAGTAGCTTCAGTCCCCCGTGACCACGGCAGCTGCAAAGGTGCCGAAACGTCGGGAAAATAAAAAATCAGACCAAATACCAACTAATTACCAAAGTACTTTCAATAAAACCGCGCTAGTATCCGTTAAAAGTGTTTTATTTCATAAATATTGTTTAAGCAAAATTACTAAAACTATGTATTGTAAATAAAGGATTATTCAATATAGAACTTAAATATGTATAAAATATTGGGTATTCTGATACAATATTTTGAAGATTTGACATGATTTGCTTTGACCGGCTATGCCAGGTAACACAGATTCTTTGCATGGGGAGCGATTTTGTTCTCCTGAGATACTAGCTATAAAATGTTCAAAGGAAAAAATATTGTAAGCTGTTGTTCTCGCATTGCTAAATGCATCTAATTTTAGATTAATGTAGAAAAATGTAAGGTTTAAACCGAGTTGTATGTAATAATAGGATTTTTTATAGAGCGGGGACAAGAAAGGAGTGCCTTAAAAGTTGATTGGCCAATCTCTGACTCTGACTGAAGCAAACATAACTTGCCTAGTAAAAACTAGGTACTTGATAAAAATAAAAATATACTTGAAAAAGTATTAATCAAATTGTTTAAACCTACTAATTTGTTTTATTTATCTATGTACCTACTGTGCTCATTTCATAAAATTACTGTCGTCTTTTAGGGCCTATCTACATAATATACGTGGCAGTTGTATAAATTAGGTAGGTACGTTAGTTAGAGCTAGGTAGGTTAAAGTTGCACTATCCTTACTAATATTATAAATGCCATAGTCCGTTTGTTTGTTTTTTTACGCCTTCACGTCATGACTACTGAATCGATTACAATGAAATTTTACATACACGTTGCCAGGGGTATAGAAAAGGACATAGGGTTTTATCCCGAAAAAAGTATTGTTCGCGAGGGATAGCAAAAACTGTCCACGCAGACGAAGTTGCGGGTGGCCGCTAGTGGAATTATAAAAATATCGGGATAAGAGATAGGTCAGATAGGAGTCGACACGTCTTAAGTAGCCGTAATGTTACGTTACGCCGAAATGTTACAGATCAATCGCCAGTATCGCCACCTAATTAATTTATTCATATGGCGCGAGCGGGCATAGTAGCTGGCCGCCGCGCCGGCGTAACGGCGCGGCGCGGGCGGCCTGTAGCGACAACAATTTATCTGTAATTAAACAAAATCCACTGTATGTATTTTTCTAATTTTTTGTGTGGCATATAAGCGCATTGAAGAGGTCATGTTAGGGCCATCTGATCGATTTTTAATTCATTATTGCGTATATTATGAAAGAAAAATGAATTTATCAAAGAAGCACACCACTTAACTTTCTAAACTTTGTTCAACAGCTATATCTAACCACTGAAAGTCTTAAAATAAGATTTCAGAAATTTTAAAATTTTATTCGAACACAAAAGAGTGATTTTGTGATTTAGGCAGTTACGCATATATTAACTTTCTAATTTTTTTACAACATGATGATAACATAGTTCTTATTATGAAACAATCAACATTTCAAACTTTAATTCTATATTTATGAAGTTAAACGAAATATTACGAAATACCTAAACTATACCTAAAGCACCGGCATAAAACTTCTAACTTTTCAAAAATAGCTCACAATGCACATAATCTATACACTCGTCAAAAATTAAAACTTTTAGTATTATCAAAACTTTTTTATAAAATTTAATGTCCCACGACCGGACTATTTATGCTGTTGAAAATTCATATAGATTTTTGGAATAAATAAATGTGTAAGACCTTAATTAAGTCAAACAAATGTTTATTATTATTAAATTATTCATAATTCACAATATTTTGTTACAAAATATGAAAATATTTGCATTTTATCACTTAAAATTATAATTTTGAAGTAGGCTGTATGCTCCTCACCCCTTTGTTCGACAAATATTCTTGCGTTGGGCGTGTGAAAAAAACAAAAAAAAACCTGCGCGCCTTTTCCCATAATTGTCATAATTAATTTGTTTATGTCGTATTTGTTGCTGTGTGGTAAATTTCTTTGTTTTTTCCTCGCAAATGTGTTGAAAAACGTCGTATGAAACTCGTGAGCTTTTGCTTATTGCACACTCGGCTGAGTTACGCCCTCGCCTACGGCTCGGGCTGCAACCCACAACCTTGTGCGCAATGAGCAACCTAAGCTAACTTGTCTCATAATTTTATTTATTTTATTTTTTTATTTTTATTTATTTGGAACAAAAAACAATTACATAATTATGCTTACCAATGTGACAGATATAAGAAAATAGTACTAATTATGTAACCAACAACATTGTCCGCAGAGTAATATTAACTTAAATAATACATAACATGCATGCTACTGAGCGAAAGTTAATAAAACATAATTCCAATTATAGTATCCATAATGTACTATTATTTCATAAAAACAAGTGGGTATGGTTGATTCCCCCTTTTAAGTGTAAAAACACCTGTCCCAGGAGAAAATCGCTCTCTCATAACAACATCAGTTTTTCGTGTTTTTAAAGAAATAAAACCAAAAATTTAATAACAAAAATATTAACTCTAAAATGTGAGTGTGTGCGCGCGCGTGTGTGTGTAGCTGGTTGCCAGTTCCTCAGTGATGAGGATTCCGGGTGTGTTCCACCTTCGGCCTTATTGTCACTTAACATCAGGAGAGGTGAAGGCCAAGCCAAGCACTATCCCGTTGTGCATAAAAAATACTTATCAGATATAAGTACCTACTGTCAATGCGAGTGAAAGAGAGAAAACGATAGTTTACCGTAGCGAAAACAGTAGGGCTACCAGACGTTAGCACAGTACTATTATATAGTCTGTGCTACAGATAAACATATAATAATTGTATTTGCAGGTGATGGGTGTGCACTGCAGGCAGGGTCGCAGCCGCAGCGCCGTCATGATGGCCTGCTACCTGATCCACTTCCACCGGTTCCTGCCGGACCAGGCCATGAACGTGGTCCGCATGATCAGGCCTGGTGAGGACACTCATTGTTATCAATAAAGTTCGTTCATTAAGAGCCCGTAGCGATTTTGCCACTGACTGCAAAACTGTAATCTTATATTGCGAAAAGTGGCCGAAACACATTTTTCATTTACGCACTCAGATTTAAAAAATCTTGAGAAAACATGAAATGTGCGAGCGAGAGAGCGGCAGTCAGCGGCAAAATCGCTACGGAGTCTTAACGTTATGGTATGCAATAAAATATTGAATTTAATTGAACGTCCGAATGCGTAAATGCAAAACTGGCACGCAATTAAAAAACAATGCAGTTCTTGTGCGCGTTAAGGGCGATAAGTTAACGCCGCCAATCAAGAAAAAAATATTACTTATAGCGAAATAACTATGTTTAATAAAATTCTGAGAAATATAAAACTAGTTTTAAGTGATAAAATATGTTTGTATGCGTTTTTCGTGACTGTTCAAAGTGGCCACTTTAGACGTTAATCCAGATTGTAACTAAACAAACACATTTGAACTAGGAAATAATACATACAAAAATAGTTAAAAATACTAACTAGTTTTTATATTTTTCTGAATTTTATTTAACAGCTATTTCGTTGTAATTATTTTTCTTGATTGGCGGCGTTAGTAGACGCCACGATGCATCCTTAATAAAATTAAGGCACTAAACGACAACACTGTGACACCTACTAGACTGTGTGTAGTGTAGTTTATCACGTTTAACTGACAAAAGACAATGGATTATGACAGTTGGGTGTCGATAAAACGCTACATCACGCGTATATATCGTGTTTCGTCGGTCATGCTTCATAATTCGTATCCTATGTTTTAATCTAGGCTTTCTACTATTTGTGTGCCAAATTTCAACCAAATCCGTTCAGTAGTTTTTGTGTGATTGAGGAACAAACATCTAAACATCCAAACCCACAAACTTTCACATTTATAATATTAATAAGTAGGAAGTAGAATTACTCGTCAAGTAATATTAATTTGAACTTAATCGGCTGCGCAACAAGCCCTAACTAAATAAGTACCTATCAGATAAGTAAAGTACCTAACCTAAATTTTTCAGGTGCCCTTGAATGGGAAGAACAAGAGGAAGCAGTAGGGAAGTACTTCATGTACCTCACAGAGGACAACCCCCTGAAGTTCGGAGTGAGCGAGGAGGTCATGGAGGAAATCATCGAGTCCGCGAGGGAAGCCACTAAGAAGGCGTTAGATTAAGTGCTATAAATAGAGAGATTTCGATGATGGGGCGAATTTTTGACAGCTCAAATGAAAAAATTCTTAGTTCAAAAATATTGATTAAGGCGAGGCCAGTTCACGAAATTTACTCTTTCACTATGTCTTTAGAATAAGGTTGAATATTGCATAACTTTAATTGACGCTTCGTCAGAAATTTGACCAATTTTAGTACATTTTATTGATTTCTGAAATACTGGATCATTTATTAAAAATGTACTCGGTTATTGTGTTAGATCGATAAAAAAAACTATCCTTTTTGCATGAAAAATCATATCACTGTCGTTGAAAATTACGAAATCTGACGATTTGAAATATATTTTTATAAGTTTTTATGGTGTTATTCAGGATTTTTTTACAGAGTTACCATGCCATTTTTCAATATTCTGTTCGGTTAAATTGCTTCTTTGTTTCTTTTTCAGTCTACAGTAATTTTTGTGAAGTAGAATTTTACATCAGTTCTTCACATTGGAAGTTCAAAAATCAGACTTTTCATCAGATCGTGAACTGGCCTCGCCTTAATAGCGTTTTATCAAAGCCGCGCCGTAAAGTTAAACTGCCTTCACACTAAGCAATTTTTTGATTTTTTTTATCGCACGTGACAGGGGAGTTAAAACGGCGATAGACTTTACGACGGCTCAGACCCCTAGCCAAAGTAACATTTGCAAATCTTCGTTATCGCTTCGCTATCGAAACATGTATGGGATTGACATAAGGTTTTGTTAACTATCAAAGTTTAAGACGTCAAATCCTTATGGAGCCCCTAGACGATCAAGCATTTCTTGTCAATCATTTACATTGCATTTACCATTTGGGGGCGTGCCCTACTTTTGATTGGCCACGGTAATCTATCTATTCTGTGGTGCTTGTCAAGCATCACTCCTAGACGATCAAAATGTGATTGACAAGCAATGCAATGTAAATGATTGACAAGCAATTTCGATCGTTTAGTTAGGGGGTCCAATACATTTTTGGAGCTTTCATAAAACGCCATCTATCGAGATTTTTTTGAGCTACTTTTTTTGATCTCGGTAAATCGCCCAGTGGGAATGTTTTTAGCGTGCTCGCACACGACCGGCTGTTTATTGTATAGGACCTATTAAAAAGTTTTCCAACAAATGCACCGAGAATACTACGATCTGATAATCATTAAAAAAAAGAAGTCTTCTGCGGGCACTCTAACATAAGCCGTATTCTTCTTGATAATAAACACATAAACACCGCTTATTTAATTCTGTTACTTATTAATACTTTAACGGTATTTTTTATTTACTCTCTGAAAGAAGTCAAAACGTTCCTTATGCTTGTGAATGAAATGATGTAAAAATCAAATGATTTTTTTTTTAAATATGCTTGGAGGGGTAGGTAAATTAAATCAATTGATCCTGTTGCCTGCTGTTCTGTATAAAAGCAAGCAATGAAACTGAGTCACACACAGAATTACTAAAGTTAAGTTATTCCATATTGTGACTGCGGTTTTTATTATGTTTCATTGGAAAAAATGCTTTCTATATTTTGTCAAAAAGATTTAATAGTCGTTTTTTATGATGTCACGTAACCAGCTTATTTCTTTTAAGTTTAATACAAGTGGGAATATGGCATGATTAAATGATTATTTATATATTGTATGAGAATGTGTTGATTGCTTTGTACCTGACTGAGAATAAATGACTATAAATTGTTTTGTTATACTTATTGTGTTTTTAATCGTGTAATTATTATATGTACCTACAAGTACCTACCTCTATTCTATAGCAATCAATCTTACCTACAGCGAGGTGTGGCCAAACGTCCCGAGTTCGAATCCCGGTAAAGGCATCACATCATGTTTGTGTTATGAGCATAAACCTTCAAAATCGGTTTCTTTTCCATGCTCTAACACGCCGTGCCTACTACGCAGCTAATAAAAAGAAATAAAATAAAAAAATCTTCACCAAATTGTCTTCTATCTAATCACTTATACTGGCGTACAAATAAACGAAGAATACGTTTATACTTAGAATAACCAAAAAGTTTGTAGAATATGATGTTTTGAGACGTTAAGGAGTAGCAAACTTTTTGGTTAATCTAAGTATAAACTTATTCTTTGTTCAAAACTTTATGAAGTTCGTTAATCGTTTTTACAGACGTACTATCGGCAGCACGTCAGGTCATACAATTTAGGCTGCAATTTATTTTGAAACTAATGTTTTCGTACTTAAGTACAAAATTGATTGAATTTGATTTTCCTGGCGTATATACGACCCCAGCGTGTTGTTGAGTGTACTTTGGTAGGAAAAGATAAAATATTTATTTATTTATTTAATTCTTCATGCACATTGTACATAGGCGGACTTAATGCCTTAGGCATTAAGTCCAAATACCAAAAGGAGTGCAAGCTTCTGGTAGAATTCCCGACCTGTATTTTACAGGTCAGTGGGTAAAATAGAATCGTGACGTCATTGTGTGAACTTTGCCATCCCTTTTAATGCTACTTTAATTATCGAATTGGCACCACACCACACGGCTAATGTCACTTATTTTATCAGTGCCAATGCATTTGCCAATCGCATTGGCACGCGACCAACTACGGAGCGAAGCGCTTAAAATATACAATCCTTATGTTTATTTAGTGCTAGAAGAAAGTTGACAATTTACATGTCGCTTATAGGGAAATGTCAGTGAAGTTATTCATAAAGTGCCGGTGACAAAAGTGAAGTTTACTGTAAAAAGGAATTGAAGGTAGGTACCGAGATATAAATAGAAAATTGCTCTCTAGACTCAAATTCTTATGTGCAAATATCTCAATAGTTTAGATGTGTCTTATCTATGTTGTAAGAAACAAAACTTGTGAATTTTTCAATAGTCTCTAATTCGTAGTAGGGGCTCTTTTGTGATACGTTTCGAAAGATGAGATTTAAATGGCGGCGCCACTTTCCTTGTTAAATAACGTTCGGAGGTTAAGGTTATTGGAAACTGAAGCTAATAAGGCGCAATATTAGTTCCATTTCCAACAGAGGTTTATACCTACATTTAGTTTGTCTTGGCAAACTTTACACATGGCGTATAAGCTATTTTTTTTTATTGTAAGTACTTTATACTTGTGAGGACATGAAATAAAACACTTCACGGATTAGAGCGCGCTTATTGAAAGTACTTTGGTAATTAGTTGGTAGGTAGGTAGGTACTTATTTATTTAGGTACCTAGTTTGATTTTTGTGGTACCGTGACTTGAGCTGCATAAAGGTGCCGAAACGTCTAGAAAAATAAATAAGTAAATACTTACCAAAGTAATTTTAATAAAACCGTGATAGTATCCGTAAGAGTGTTTTTTCATGTCTAATGAGTTCGTTTTGAGAGCTAAACTAACGAGGACGAAAGGCTCACTATATTATTAGGCTCGTCGTGCCGCCAGTCGCTCTGCCCCGTGGCCAGGCAAGAAATTCTCATGATTTAGATATCTATATTGTTAAATTTTTTAATCCATTTTTTCAGATCGTAACCAAGTTAAAATCATGATCTCCTCAAAAATGAACACAAACCTCAAACTAACAAAACTATTCTACAAATACTTGGACGATCCAAAAGAAAAACCAACTGTAGAGATTGTCAAAGAAGCAAAACCTATTGAAGAGAAGGATTACGAATCATACCCACCGTACAATTTTTCATGGTTCATTGAGAACAAAGTGGCAGCCATGGGATGGCCGCAAACTGTGGAAAATCTGAATTATGTAGCTGATGCTGGAGTGGATCACTTGATAACTCTGTCTCCTGAAAAACTACCACCCATTCTCGAGTGTAAGAAAAAACTGAAATGGTCCGAAATTCGTATAACAGAATTCGGTGCGCCGACGCTGAAACAGATTTTGAAGTTCATTGAGATTTGTGAGAGGGCTGAGATGAGAGGAGAGGTAAGATTCTTCTATTCTAATAAAGCACCGTACTTATAATTCACCCATAAAGAAGGGACATGCCCTACCAAAGGCCGATAATAATGACGGAGAGCCAAAACCTTAAACCCCTTTTGTTTCTTTAAAATAAAATTATTTAAGGAAGAGCGGTGCCTCCAAAGTCCAAACACAGGATACATTGCCGATTGGAAGCTCCAAACTCCAATCCACCATCTAGATAAGGCTATGTTGTTTAAAGTAATACATTTTACTAGCTTTTGCCCGCGACTTCATTCGCGTGGACATTTTAGAAAATCTTTAGAATCCTTAAAATGCTGGTAAAAGGCTTTCCTGTAATCCCGTCCCTTTCCCCGTTCAGAATTGGAGAGACTTCCAGAGATATAAGTATCCCGTTCCCCTTCCCTCTTTCCCCTTATAATTTTTAATCATCAGCCAAAAGACAAAATTTGAAGTTGCTTTGAAACTGAGGAACTTCCATCAAACTTTCACCCCAATTTTCCAAAATCCTTTCTTACGCCCAGCCACAGCCAGCGCGGCAGGCGGCGTTCAATAATCACTGCGCTTTATCTCGATGGCGGCCTCTCAGCTCGTCGTCACGACCGCGCAGTGATTACCGACTTCGCTTGCCGCGCCACCTGCCTCGCCGCCTGCCGCGCTGGCTGGCGGATGGCACCATGAAAGGTATCTACCATCCAAAAACGGTGTCCCTATTTTATGTATTGATCTATTTCTTACTTGTTATTACCTACTTTCCAGGTGATCGGCGTGCACTGCCGCCACGGACGCGGGCGCACGGGGACCATGCTGGCCTGCTACCTCGTCTACTTCAAAAACATGGCGCCTGAACGAGCCGTGCTCACCGTGAGGGTGCAGAGACCTGGTCGGTTCACAGCATTTATCCCTAAACGCGTTCACTTCATCATTGCCGCTACCTCCCGGCCCGCTTCGTCATACCGCACCCCCTGCGTCGCCTCTCCAGTACGGCTAGCAATGCAAAGCTTAATTTTTGTTTCTGTTGATTTTATTTTATTTTATTTATTTGTCACACAAAACAGATTTACAGCAAATACATAAATATAGATCACAACATTATAAAAAGTAAGCAGGTAGGCTGCAACTCCAACAACATGTGTGAACAACATGATTAATCGGACAAGTCAGCAATTAAATTAAATTACATAAAATAAATTAAGTTGAATAATAATTAAATTGAAATGATTAAGATTAAATTACATTACAAAATTAAATAAATTAGATTGGATTAAAAATTAATTAGATTGAATACAATTAAATTCCATTAACTAATTAATATAGACAGGAACAAAATACAAATTGAATATAGTCCATCATACCAGCCTGCGTAGTGAAGTTCTGAACTTATTGAGCGAGGAAGCGTAGATATCAGGCACATCGTCCAACTGGTTAAGCAGAGTGTTATGTTCGCGACACATTCTGAATATGGGGTTGTGGAATGAGACTTTGGTACCGCAGAATGGAATAGAGAAGGGACGATCATGTCTAGATGATTTCGTCGGTATTCTGAGGTGAATATCCGGTAGCAGAGTGGTATGTAGTGATCCGTGTAAGATTTTGTGAAGGTAGGTTTGGTCGTGCACCTTACGTCGGCTCTCGAGACTCTTTAAGTTGAAATAGCGTAATCGTTGCGCGTATGTTGTGAGCTCTCTTTTTTTACCAAACCTTAATGCCAGGATCCTGAGAAAACGTCTCTGAATTGACTCCAGCATATCTATGTATTTATTATATTGGGGTGACCACACTACAGAGGCATACTCGAGCTGGCTCATTATTAGTGTTTTGTAAAGCAGCAGCAGGCTCCTAGGGGATCTAAACTCCTTTGTAACACGAAAGACAAAGCCAGAAAGCTTGCTGCACTTCTTCCGATTTAATCATTACGTTAGTTATATGTGTTGTTGTTGTGTTATAATGATTAAAAGAGTAAAGTTCCTACATAATGGCGAACCTAACTTGTTATATAAGTTGATGACACTCTTTGAACAAGAAAAAAATTAAAAACAGCTGAAAAACATGATTACTTTTTTGTCTACAGTACCGTTAGCTGTCTGTGATGTCATAACGGTCGTCGACGGCAATGACGAAGTGAACGCGTTAACCGCCTGGCCACGCGGAGCGGCGAGCGGCGACGCGATTCGCCAATTCGTAGGGATGGGTAACCTGACACTTAGATTCGCGAACCTCCGCGCTCTGCGAACCTGCATTCTTGCAACAGTGCGCCAGTGTACGTGTGCAACCTCGGTGCGCGCTCCGCATTTTACGATCCGATGCGAACGAACACAAAGGGGGAGCAAATAGAAGTTCGGAATAGCGTCCATAGTGAGCTCCGGGGAACATAATTAGGTTCACGGAGCACGAGGTTCGCGAACCAAAATGGGTACCCCACCCTAATATTTACATTTCACGTGATGCCGCAAATTGTGAATTAACATGAGCATGTCGAGCGCGCAATGAAGAGACAATTTGCGCGTCGTGTCGCCGGTTGCCGGTTCACGTGGCCAGGCGGTAAGGCTGAAAAACCCTTTCAGCGCCAGGCGTCTACTTATCAATTAGCCAATTTCTCATCCTCGACTACTTCTCAATATAACAACTTCGCAGTTAGCCTACCTAGCAATAGGCATGATGACAGATTTTGAAAAACTGTTCCAAAGTGTTCGGAAACGTATATTAATTACAATGAATAATAAATTTCTACTTATAATAAAGATTTAGGAGGAAAAAAACACATTTTAGTTTTTAAATTTAAAATTAGCGCTAAAACGCTTGTCAGTGTCATGGCGACGCTAATGACGTCACGTTTAAGTAAACAAGGCGGCTCGGGCCTCGGCTGGCCAAAGCGTACATTTACTTGTTTACACAAATGTGACGTCATTCGCTCTGATTGATGTTCAACATATCATGGCCATGGCGGACTTTCGTATTTTATAGTTTTATTTCATCAAAATAATCATTAATCTCGCTCTTAATAGAAAAAAATGCGTGTTTCGTATTCCATGACTCAAGTTTCATTAAATAAATGTATAATTTCAGTGATTTTTAATTACTGTCATCATGCCTATTATCCTACTCCGCATACAGTCTACTCTCAAAACGACTACTTCGCAGACTGCCTACTTGTCAAATAATAAATAAAGTACAGTCAGCGTCAAATTTATTAAATATATCTAAAAACACAGCAAACATTTTTTTCCAATAATGAAGGTTTTTTTGGTATTTGTAAATATTTTCTGCCCCTTATCATTTTTTTAATAATAAAACAATTAAATTTCTGTCGATAGACGCCTTCATCATCAAAGCCGGATCACCCGTTCAGGTTTTAGAATTTGGACAACCTACCTAAGACAAAATTTTTGATGCTGAATGTCCGACGATGACGTTTGGGAGAAAAGTAGGCAGTCTGCGAAGTAGTCGCTTTGAGAAGTAGACTATGCGAAGTAGGATAATTGTTAGCTTGGCTAGCTGCGAAGATGTTTCATTGAGAAATAGTCGGAATGAGAAATTGGCTATTTGATAAGTAGACGCCTGGCGCCGAAAGGTGAAAAACCACACTCGGAATTTGTAAGCGAAAAATAGCACTCGGAATTTCCACGTCAACGTGGAAACTTCTCTGAAGCTCGGACGACGCCGACATTGTATTATTTCCTACGATATGGCGCAAAATATAACGCGCGTGGCTTTTCGCTTCGATTTTCGCTTAGCTTATACTAAGATTAGTAGAATTTTCGTATCAGTGTTGGTCCTGAGGGTCCCTTGGTGATCAGTATGGCTTTCAAAACTGCTTCACTCAACTGTGTTTTGTCACTTGTCCGTGACCATTAAGTTTACTACGCAATTAAAAAGATTTTTCCTTTTTATTTTTAGGGTCCTGCGAAACATATGAGCAAGAGAAAATAGTATGCCACTATCACGACTGTGTCCGTGGCACGATTTCAAAACCAGACTACCGTTTAGTGGAAGACAAGCTTTACTTCGACTATTCCATGAAGCACATGTATAGTGACGATGAAGCTTCAAACCCCGAGGAAAACCAAAATAATGCTGAAGGCAATACAGACAAAACACTCAAAGGAATAATCGAAAAAAAGAGATCTGAGATTAAAGAAAGAGTGGACACTCTACAACTGCACAAAAAGAAAAAAACAAAAACAATGGTTATAAACCATAAAATTTATTTTTAACACGACAATTTCACTTAACCTTTGACTCATTAAATTTTAAGCAAAGAAAGGGTTTAATTTTTTGGTAAAAAGTGTCCATAACTTATTTTTTTAAGCTTTTGCTCGCTCATTTCCTTTAGCTCATAAGTCTTCGGATGTGACAGCCAAGTAATCCGGGCTGAATCCAAGGTCTAGGGGTCACATTGAGGGTGATAATGCGTTGATCTCTGCGCAACTTCACTTGAATGCTCTGGTTGACGGAGTGGGATACTATCTGGTTTATTTGTGTGATGTCCGCGAAGTTTCTGCTGTTGATTGAGCCAAATTGAAGGATTTCATCTCCTTCACACAGTCCCTGCAAATATTTTTAAATTATTGTGAAAATGAATTCAAATTATTAATTTATTTAATGAGAATTCAGATTATTGAAATTGATTAGTAACAAACATCCTTATAGAATTATCATAAGTTTACTAAATGCATAATGGAATAATTTAAGACAATTTGTAAATATTTAAAATCTACCCAGAGTGCCTACACTTCTAATGTATAGGTATATGTCACGGCTAATACCCGAAGTGCGGCTACACCTAGTTTTAGCCGGCTTAAACTAGGTGTAGCCGGTGTGTCATATCATAATTACTGTTTAAAATAGTTAGTCTGGCTGTATGGTGTTAGATGCATTTGCATGTACTGTTTGTATTGGGTTCATAAATTAAGAAATACACGGACTTTGGTAATGGCTACCATAGCGAGAAGCTTTGTGCATTATTATTTAATTATCATAGTGATAGATAATACATGGTGTCAGGTGTAAAAATTTCTATTAAAAGCTAAGTGCAATTAAAATGGAAGGAATAAAACCGCCCACAGGGTTACAGTTGTCCGGGGATGGCGCAAATTTCGCCAGATTTGTACAAAACTTTATGTTTTATATCGAAGCCGTGGGCTTAGAAAAAGCTGCGGAACCGAGAAAAATCGCTTTATTCCTTAACTGTGCGGGTGAGGACGCTATAGACGTGTACAATACGTTCAATAAAACAGAAGTGAAAACTTTGGACGAAGTCATAACAAAATTTAAAGAATATACAGAACCGCGTAAAAGCCTCATTTGGCTAACATATAACCTGCTCACACTAAAACAAGAGGACGGTGAGGTGTTCGATCATTTTCACACAAGAGCTCTAACACTAGCAAAGAAATGTACTCTGGGTGAGCTAGAGGAAAGGTTGTTGACCATGGTAATTGTCATAGGTATAAAAGACCTATCAATAAAAGAGAGATTACTTAGAGAGGCTGATTTAAAATTAAAAAATGCTATAGACATATGCAGAGCAGCCGAGGCTGGGAAAGAACAGATACACAAGTTACAGAATGAAAAAGGGGAAAGTCAAATAAATGCTATAAAAAATAGAGCCGAGTTCAAAGGAAACAGTAAAAATATAAAAGAAATAGATTGCACTAGATGTGGTAGAAAACATGAAGTAAAAAACTGCCCTGCCTTTGGGAGAAAATGTATAGTGTGTGGAGTGTATGGTCATTTTGCTAGTGTATGTAAAAGTAAAAATAAAAGAAAAATACATAACAAGAAAAGGGAAATAAACACAGTAGAAGAAAATTCTGATAGTAACAGCGATGATTTGATCATAAGCAGCATAAATAGTATGAACAGCATTAAAGAACAATGGCAAGAAACTCTAAAAATAAATGGTCAAGAAATACAGTTTAAGTTAGATACCGGAGCGGACTGCAATACGTTACCATTGGAGTTATATAAGAAAATAAATAAAGAAGAACCTATTGTGAAAAGTAACACAATCCTGTTAGTATACAATGGAGAAAAAGTAAAAACAGTGGGAACTGTTCAACTGGATTGTGAGATTAAAAACAAGAGAGAAAAACTGAAGTTTACAGTTATAGATTTGCCAGTTCAACCTGTGATAGGATTACCCGATTGCAATAACTTGGGATTGATCAAGAGAATAAGTATGACACAAGAGACTTCAGAAAAAGAAGATTTTATTAAGAAGAATAAAGATGTGTTTTCAGGTTTAGGAAGTATAGGCAAATACAAGATTAAAGTAAAAGAGGATGCAGATCCAGTAATAAAGCCGATAAGAAGAGTCCCACAAGCATTAAAGAATAGATTGAAAGCAACTTTAGATAACTATGAGAAGAGGAATATCATTGAGAAGGTAACGTCTCCAACGGAGTGGTGTAATAATTTAGTAATCGTAGAAAAACCAGATGGTTCACTTAGACTTTGTTTGGATCCGCAAGAACTTAATAAAAATATACTTCGTGAAAATTATCAGATAGCTAGTCCGGAAGAAATCTACAATAGTTTATCAGGTAAAGATTTATTTACTGTACTTGACATGAAAGATGGTTTTTTTCAAATTGAACTTGATGACCCTCAGAAATTGTGTACATTTGGTACTCCATTTGGGAGATATGCGTTTAAAAGGATGCCCTTTGGCATTTCCTCTGCACCTGAAGTGATGCAAAGAATAAATTGTACAATTTTTGGGGACATACAAGGCGTTTATGTGTATTATGATGATATAATAATAGGAGCAAAAGATCAGAAAGAACATGATGAAATTCTTAATATGGTAATAAAGAGAGCAAAAGAATATAATGTAAAACTTAATGCTAAAAAGTTACAGTATAAAAGTAGTCATGTTAAATATGTAGGACTTATAATCTCAAAAAATGGAATTAAAGTAGATCCCGAACATGTGTCAGCTATATTAGAGCTAGAACCGCCAAAAACTGTAAAACAATTGCAAAAGTTTTTAGGTATGTGTAATTATCTCAGTAAGTTTATACCACATTATACTAATACAACACTGCCATTGAGGCAATTACTTAAAAAAGACTCTGAGTGGGAATGGAGTTCTTCGCAACAGAATGCGTTCTTGGAACTTAAAAGAAAATTAAGTTGCACTCCTACTTTGGCAATCTTGAGTGATAAAGGCAATGTTGTGTTGCAAACAGATAGTTCTAAGTCTGGAATGGGCGCATGCCTACTCCAAGATGGAAAACCAGTATCTTTTTATTCTAGAGTGTATACAGAGTGCCAAAATAGGTGGGCACCCATAGAGAAAGAGTTATTTGCTATCTGTGCTGCAATGGAAAAGTATCATCAATTTGTGTATGGTCGTAGAATTATAGTTGAAACTGATCACAAGCCTTTAGTGGCTATTATGACAAAAGATATAAATAAGATATCAGCTAGATTACAGAGAATGGTGTTGAAATTGCTTAAATATGATTTTAAAATTTGCTATGTGCCAGGGCCTAAAATGTTTATCGCAGACTATTTATCTAGAAATTACTTAAAGAATAATAAACAGGATGATTTAACTTTGCAAGAATTAATACATTGTTTTGATACCGAAATTGTATATGGTTTTGAAACTGAGTTACCGATTACTGATGAAAAACTGAAAAAATTACAATTAGAAACTGGATGTGACAATAATTTAAATCAAGTTAAGACTTGGTACCTTACAGAATGGCCACCTAATGATAAAAATATTTATATGAAGGAATTAAAAGTTTATTATAAACTAAAAGACTTTTTACATTTTAAAGATGATATATTGTACTATAAAAATAGAATTGTGATACCTTATAACATGAGAAAAGAAATACTTAAAATATATATTCTTTATTGCACTTGTAACATAATTACACAGGTAAATATAAAAGTTGTTTACAAAGGTTACATACTTACCATTTTGCATACTGCTCACACAGGTGTTGTAAAGTGTAAGAAAAGAGCCCGTAGATCCTTGTTTTGGCCAGGAATGTCTAAAGACATTGAAGATTTTGTTTTGTCGTGCAAAGATTGTGAAAAGTATAGACCTTGTAATTCCAAAGAAACTCTTATGAGTCATGATGTACCAGATATTCCATTTTATAAAGTAGGTATGGATATTTGTCATTTTGCCAACAAAGATTATTTAGTAGTTGTTGACTATTACTCAAAGTGGATAGAATTAAAAACTTTAGAGCAGAAAACAGCAAAAAATGTAATATTGAAGTTAAGAATGATATTTGCTGCACATGGTATACCTAAATATGTAGTTTGTGACAATAACCCATTTAATAGTTTTGAGTTTAAAAAGTTTGCTAAAGAAATTAATGTTCAGTTGTTATTTTCAAGTCCCCATCATCATCAATCTAATGGGTTAGCAGAAAAAGCAGTTGGTATTGTCAAAAATATGATGAAAAAATGTTTGACTAATAAGGAAAATTTAAATATGGCATTATTGCACTACAGAACCACTCCTTTGGTTGGTTTGGATTATTCTCCTTCTGAGCTTTTGATGTCTAGATTATTAAGGACTAACTTACCTTGTACTTATTCAGATCTAAAACCTAGACTGCCAGTCAATGTCAAAGAAAAATTGCAAAATTTGAAACAGAAATCTAAATTAAATTATAATAAAACAGCTAAAACCAGATCATCTTACAATAAAGGTCAAAATGTTGTAATACAAAATGGAATTGACAAAGAGTGGCAGCCAGGAAAAATAATAAAGAAACAAAGTCCTAGATCTTATATTGTTCAGAATCATAAAGGTAATATTGTAAGAAGAAATGAAAAACATATATTAAAAAGTAAAAATAAGTTTATTTTCAGAAAAGATGTTGATTGTAATGTACCAAATAGTTGTGAAAATAACTTAAGTGTCGGGGGAAATAGTAGAATGGAGAATTCACGGAATTTTTTAAATGAAAATATTAACAGGGATCTTCGTATTACTCGTAGTGGTCGGACTGTGAAACCTCCATCCTATTTGGTTGATTATCAATGTTAAAAGGGGGGATGTGTCATATCATAATTACTGTTTAAAATAGTTAGTCTGGCTGTATGGTGTTAGATGCATTTGCATGTACTGTTTGTATTGGGTTCATAAATTAAGAAATACACGGACTTTGGTAATGGCTACCATAGCGAGAAGCTTTGTGCATTTTTATTTAATTATCATAGTGATAGATAATACAGCCGGGAAGCTGTTGGTTAAACTTAAAAATAGCAGACCTATTTAAGAATCATTTCCGCGTCAAATCATTGCTTCAGCCGACGGAACACAGGTATCATTGGGATGGGAGCGTTGTGTCCAGGGTGCCTGTACGAATAACACCTAACGATATACAATCGGTTTTGAAGGTCATGCATAGAGGAAAATCACCAGACATGACGGGAAGTGTGGAACACCTTCACTATGCTGGGCATTATTTACCAAGAGTTTTGTCTTTACTATACACATTTTACATAAGGCATTCTAAAGTACTGGCGCTTGAGCTAATGAGAACTGTAGTAGAACCCATTATTAAAAATAAAACGGGAGATATATCCGACAAAAAGCTACTGCTGTACTTGCAAAGGTGCTTGACAGTTTGTTTGAGCGATGGCTTAGTACGTGTGTGAAAATAAACGATGCACAGTTCGGCTTTGACCTATCAACGGAGAGTGCTATTCTGTCGCTGAAGCACACTGTGAAGTATTATACACAGAGGAAAACGCCAGTGTATGCAGTTTTTCAGGACCATTCCAAGGCGTTTTACCTGGTTAATTATGACCTAATGTGGTCAAAGCTACATGACAAGTTATTGCCAGCTGAACTAATTTCTAACTTCGAGTTCTGGTATGGTCATCAAATTAACCAGGTCAGGCGAATATGTACTTAGAGTGTGGCGTCAGGCAGCCTGCACATTTCATTCAAATGGACGATACAAACTACTTATGGGTAATTCGATTTGATGAAACCAGCTCTAAAATTGTATATCATCACTTTAAAATAATGATAGATTTATAATTTAATACTATCACTACCAAACTAATGGTTTGCACTTTAACAATTTTGTCAGCACTTTAAAATAATAATAGATCTATAATTTAATATTATCACTACCAAAATAATGGTTTGCACTATAATGTGTCCCAACTCCGAAACCATTTAGTTTCTCTCCAACCATGTCAGACTGACCACTGTTAAAATGAGAAGGCAAGATGACTCAATTTTTTTTTTTATTTTAGTCCCATCACTAGAGTCGGCTAATATTATTATTATTATTATTAAAAATCTAGAAAAAGGATGATCTTAAAATAATTTATTAGTCTACTTACATCCATATCTGCTGGAGAACCTATTTGGACCTTTCCAATGGAAGCAAAACCACACTCGTTCATATTATCAACATCTCCTTCACTAGATGGCATGTTGGACGAGTGACCGTTGGTGTATGATGCATTATGCACTGGTACAACAACTGACGGACCTTCCCCATATGATCCGACAAAATCTGAGTGGACGTCTGCCAATCCTTGTTCTATCCTCTTCATAATGGCTTTGTGGTCATTTTGTAAACCTGTATATTAACGAACAAACTAAAAAATTATGGTGGCACCTAGACCGAAAGTGGCACTGTGGTTAATTTTATTTAATATTGTAATTCTAATACATGATTTTAATAATACTTTTTATTTTATTTATTGAACATTGTTACCACAGCATTTACAGAGCATTACCCCAAGTATAATTGTACAATACATAAGCCAATTACGGAAACAACACTTTGTAAAAAGGTGGTGGGAACTTTAGGTGGGATTTTCAGGGCCCAGTCTAGTATTTTCAGATGATATCATTATGTTCCCACGTAGTCACTGCTAGAAGTAGATAGCAGAACTGCTAAGTGTCTTTTTTTGACACATATACTGTATACTTCTACGAATGACTATGAGGGAATTGTTGAGGGAAGTATCGGACCTTCACGATGGAAGGTCTATGGTACGTTCCAATATTAAAGTCAGTACTATTATGTCAATCCTTGCACATGCGCGACAGCTATAGGTTTGACTCAGTCTATTGTGATCCGTGGTACCGTCAGGTGATAGTCAAGCTTAGTTAAGCAGTTGCTTATAAATGTCTGTTAGTTATATTAGTTATGTGAGAAGATAATAAAAGAGTTAAACACAAGTCTCCCGGTCTTATTCACACCAGTCTGCAGGTTATGGGCCCATACAGGTTATGGGCCACTGTAAAAGACTGTAAAGACCGGGAGTGAAGAAAGAAGAAAACTTTACTTTTCAGCTTTGTTTTCAGACATAACGTAACTGAGTATAATGCCTAGCAACGCGTTTGTTTACAAAATAGTGTAACCAAGGGAAATAAAGTACAACGAAAGTGTAAAGAAATTTAGAAAAAGTGTTGAAAAAACAGATAAGAAGTGACAACAAATAAAATGAAAAGTTTAGAAATAATAGTGTTTTAAATCATTGAAGAGATAAAATCAGAAAAAATATTTTGACAAATAAAATAAAATTTTGTTGTTGACATGTATGGCCGGAAAACAAAAGAACATTGAAGAAAATTTATTTGAATCTGAATTTCAACCTGAATCTATATGAAATTTTCTGAATTACACTTTTGGCCATGGAAAACATAAATAAATTAAAAAACCCTCAAAATTATAGAAAGTGAAGAATTTTTCGATAGTGAAGGAATTGAAGAAAGTCAGAGTCGAGCAGTAGAGAGTGAAGCAGAAAATGGCAATGGCAATAGTAATAGAAACTGAGGGAAGTCGAGCGGTGGAAAATAATAGGAGTAGAGATAGAAGCTTTAGAGAAACAAATGACGGTGGAACAAATCACGGTGAAACAAATGACGGTGAAACAAATGACGATGGAAAAAAATGAAGAAAGGAAATTTTTTGAAAGGATTTTTTATGTGAAGAATTTTTTTTTTGGAACAAGTTTATTTTGAAGATGTATTTTTTGGCGAGTATTTTATGATGAAGAGATCGAGCATGATGATGAAGAAGAAGGAGGTTTCTTTGTGGGAGAGAAATAGAAGAAGTTTTTAATGATGATGAATCGAGTGGGAGAGAAATAGAAGAAGTTTTTAATGATGATGATGATACGAGTGGGAGAAAAATAGAAGTTTTATAATGTTGATGATGTCGAGTGGGAGTAAAGTTTTATAATGAAGATGATGTGAGGAGAAGAAGTTTTATAAAGAAGATGATATCGAGTAGGAGAAGGTTTTGTATTGATGAAGATGTCGAGTAGGAGAATTTAAGGATGAAGCAGTTTGAGAAGGAGAAGTTTTTATAAAGAAGATGTCGAGAAGGAGAATTTATATAGAAGATGTTGAGAAGGAGAATTTATATAGAAGAGATAGAGAAGGAGTTTATAATATTGGAGGAGTTGAGTTGGAAGGAAGTTTTGATAAGAAATAGAAGAGAGAGATATTTATGTATTTATGAAGAAGTTTAGTGGAAGTTAGAATAGATTAAAGAATTAAGGGGGTGCTTTAAATAATTTAAGGGGGTGTTCTAAATAATGATTCATTTAAGGGGGTGTGGGATTAGAAAGGATTAGAAAGTAAATGAATCATCATTTAAAAGCAATATAATGTTTTTGATATCCGAATGTATTGTATTATGTATTGTATTTTGATAATTCTTTGGTTGAGTTAGTTAGGCCTGGTTTGGATTGTGTAATTGGATTGTCTGTGTAGAAATTCTGTCGTCTGTGTTAGTTAATGTAACTGTTGGTAGGATTTAAGATTGTATAAGAATGATTAGGCAGATAATTCGAAATTTAGTAGTGCTGTACAGGAAGTTAGAAAACTGGTTTTAGGTCAGGATGGTCAGCATGTGCAGCGGATTGAGGGGGTGTGTTGAGGGAAGTATCGGACCTTCACGATGGAAGGTCTATGGTACGTTCCAATATTAAAGTCAGTACTATTATGTCAATCCTTGCACATGCGCGACAGCTATAGGTTTGACTCAGTCTATTGTGATCCGTGGTACCGTCAGGTGATAGTCAAGCTTAGTTAAGCAGTTGCTTATAAATGTCTGTTAGTTATATTAGTTATGTGAGAAGATAATAAAAGAGTTAAACACAAGTCTCCCGGTCTTATTCACACCAGTCTACAGGAATGTAGTGATACCATCTAAAAATACTAGTCCAGGGGCCCTAAAAATTCCACATAAAGTTAAAATAACTTTCTATCAACTTATGAACTAAAATCCGACGCTACTTTCGGTGGTAAGTTAAAAAAATGTTGTTTATTTTGAAATTTGAATACATTGATGGAATTGTTTAAGCACATAGGTGCCTATGTGCTTAAACAATTGCTCTAGGTATAGTTTTTGTGATTTATGTTCCGCTTACAGTTCAGGTTTAAAATCTGGTTAAATTTGGTTAGGGTTGCCTTAAATTATTGTGGCTGTATGTAATAATATTAAACTTACAAATGATTTGGTGTCTGGCATGGCGCACTTTGTAGACGTCGATGTCAGCTCTAGGGAAACCCTCTCTATCAACCAGGGCATCAGTCATTCCAACATTGTTTGTGTCCAAAATAGCAGTTTGTTCGCGAATTTCTCTTTCGATTCTATCCCTTTCCTCTATCAACATCAACACACGATCCCTTGCTGGTCCATCCATTTTATAACCAACCATATCAAGAAAAATATAGTTTTTATAATAAGTATTCCAAAGTTTTTGAACGATAAAAAAATAGTTTTCCCTCTGTCT
Source organism: Agriphila straminella (assembly GCA_950108535.1). Lineage (NCBI taxonomy): Eukaryota > Metazoa > Arthropoda > Insecta > Lepidoptera > Crambidae > Agriphila > Agriphila straminella. The sequence goes on along the minus strand of OX467324.1, from coordinate 7,898,774 downwards.
AACTTTCATGAATTGAGTGCAAAGTATTTGTAGGGTATTCCTTTTCTTAAATTTTATTGCTTCTTATTTTTTATGCTTTTCTTTACATAATTTATAAAATTAAAATGAATTTATAAGTCATTTTCACAACATTATTGTGCACTATTTTGAGTTTGACGTTGACGTAAGTATTTATTTTTCTATTTTGACCGTAGACACGATTTTGACAGACGTTACTTTTTTTTTATAGAACCAAAGAGGAAGCTATGGATTCTTATTTTAGTTAATAGTTTGAAAACTTTGAAATAAAGAGTACCATCATAAAATAATATACTTTATTATTATACTCTAACTATGATAAAAAAACATAACATTATGATTTTGACAATTTGTTTTTTTTTTTGGTTAATTTTTTTTCCGCTTCGAGCAGAAAAGGCAAAGACTCATTTGCGCCATACAGCCATGACTTCATTGCAATATTGTTGAGAACAAGAATCACAGATTACTAATTTGTAGCAAGCTAACAAGAATCTTGGAGAATTAATAAATGTTGCCATTACGAAAATATAATTGGTCTAATAAAAACGTTATTACGTTAATTTTAACGCTATTTTTTCTATAACGTTTATTTATATTCTCAAATTGGTAGAGCAAGCAATCAAGAAGCATATTTTATTGTTAAATGAAGAAGGAAATAAATAAACAAAGAAATGGCTGCCGTTAAGGATCGCGTTGATATACATACATATAATCTACTAATACTAGGACGCAATGCAGTAAAATAATTCGGGGTCAGTGATTTATTGACCACTTATTTGTCTAATTTCAAAATCTATCGCAATCGCTTTCAGGATGTGATGTGATACATTGATGCTTCTTTTTGGCACAAATAAAAACTTACCAAAGAAATTCAGTAATGTGTCACATCACATCCATCTGTCAAATGAAAGCGATTGCGCCGATTGCAATAGATTTTAAAAATTAGACAATAAGTACACATTTCTTGAGGAATGCACTATACAAGCCTTGTACGAGAAACAATTTACATTGCCTCAAATGATTAAAACCCTCACCTGCGGCTTGGGAATTGGGATTCAAACATTCCTCGACAATGTAGTTGCTAAGTTCCCGTTCTTGTCTGTAATGAACTATCATTTCAATACCCGTAGTCCATTCCTAGTAGTAATTTTTTGAAATGATCACAACTTTTTACTTGTTAAAGCTACAAGATTGACATTGATATATATACGTGAAGGTAGCAATTACTGAAGTAAAAATAATAACACGAATTTGTATAGTTTACACAAACGGAGAGTGGACCAGCCATCCTGATATCAGAATGGCTGGACATTTTGAAATCCCTTTATTTTGGTTTATAGTTAACTGACTGTAGGTAGCAAATAGGTAGCAATTTTTGGTCACCAGCTTGCCACGAACCGCTGCAGACAAACAGCCATCCTGACGCTTACCGAGAATTCATCTTTACTTATTTTCACCGACATATCCGTTACCAGCGTTTTTTTCAGATAATAGTTCGGGGTGAAGGGGGGGGGGGGGCTTAGACCCCCCGGAGAAGCCCTAGTGCCCCCCCCCCGGAGAAAAATGTGTTGTGGTGTGTGGAGGGTTTACCTACTCCGCTCCCCCGAACCTCTTAATTGCCGCCCGGAGAAATTTGTCTGATAGAAACACTGTACGTTATACTCACATATCCACGATACAACAATGGAAAATTACTCCTTTTTTCAGTTATTTAACGAATCGTGTTTCAAAACTATATTATGGCCACGGGAAATTAAGACTACTTAAATACTAACTTTACACCTAGTTTTCTTAGTATTTTTTTAGATAGGTACATTTTTTCTTGTCGGCTGCTAGGCTACTACGCATCTTATACTATAAGCTAAGACGAAATAAAAAGCAAATAAATAATTGTTATTCTTTATTTTATATTTTGAAATCAATAATGAGATTTTAAAACTGTAGGTCTTCAGAATCATTATTTTATACAAAATTGCAAGCATTTAGTAAATCTGCTTCGATTTATATTTAACAAATACAACAATGATTTAAATAAAAATGACCAGATTAATAGTTTTACATATTATCTCTAATAATAAGCTTAAGAGTCAGATTTATAATAAAAAATTAACAAATAAGTGTGAGTGTTGGTTAACATTTTAAATGAAGGTTACATTTTAAAGCATTTATTCCATATGAAAAGTATTCTTAGCTTTTATTAAGTAAATTTATGTCTTTTTCTACCAAGTGTACTTTAGATAAATCACTAAAACCAACGTTGGATGTGGATTTTTTCCTGAGCAGATATGGGCAAACACAAATGATATCCATAAGATACTGGCGATTATTCAGGATATCATTCATAGTTCACCTTCCGAAAATAAGTCTATCACCATCAACAAAGATATTGTGCAATTATCAACATATAAATAAATCACATACAATAATGTACATTGGGAATGATAACTATCATTATACCATTCTAACAAATAATTGAACACCAAAGGATTTGATAATGAAGAGACATGATTGTGCATTACAAAAGAAAATATTTATATAAATCTATTATCACCTTAATAGATCGCTAATCACAACCTTTCACAGTACTACGTCCACGTGTAATCTGGCGTTATTACACGCAGCATTCAACACAATGAAAAGCGTTGACTCGAAATCTCCTACATCATATAGTTCGAATAACAAAATGGTCCCTAAAGGAAAAATAATTACAAAAAGATTATAAAATCACTTTTCATCTGGTCTCCATAGAGAGACGTAATACGTATTTTTACATATAAAACATACGCTAACAATTATGGCAACGTTGACAATAAATAAGAGAAATTATTAACATTCACATAGACACATAATATGCAGGTTTCTCAATCCGCCCATAATATTCAACATAATGGGAAAATACTGACAGCACAAAATAAATAAAAAATAATCAAACGTGCACAAAACTGCACGGATCGTAGAAAAAAAAGTATACAAGGCAACAAGTGCAGACTTTAAGTTTTATTACTACCAACTATATTTTTTACTTAATTAAAAGCCACATTCGCAAATTCGTTTTTTATTAAGCTTGGCTTAATTCGCGAATCGGTTAATTCTGGTTAGTAAGTATTTTATTATATATGGACACTTGCCACTAGTAATGCAAGCCGGTTTTACGGAAATATTCATGCTATTATAACAGGGGAGTAGGATTGACAAAGATTTACATAAGTAATAATAAGAGATTATAAGGCAAACAAGTTAAATATTTCGATTGACATAAAATCGACTCGCATTACTTATATAACGAACTTATAACTCAAGCCCACGATACGAACAATAATTTTGCATCGAAATTCGAATAGGGGCTTTTGTGATGCTTAAAATTATTTCGTTTACAGTCGGAATGGTTCGCGTTTCTCCGTGGTTCGAGATGATGACGGAGTGCCGCGTCGGGAGCCGGGCGTGGCGGGCGCACCGCTGTCTGACGCATCCGACGGCTTGCGCAGCAGGCGGGACACTGCCGTCTGCTGGCCCGAGCGTACGGGAGTCGTACTGCCTGAAGGCGTCCTTTGCCTGACATACGAACAAAAAGTTTAGTTTCCCTTAAACCAAAAATTGCGTCATGCAGCAAGCACTAGAAACAAACCAAATATAAAAAAAAAACTTAAGTTCCCTGTATAAATTCAACCAAACAGGGCACTAAACAAAGCAAATATAGTGAAGAACCGTACAAAATCGGTAACTACAAATCGGAAAAAAACATAGGAAAATCGTATCAAAGTAAGACCAAAAGCGAAACACTACGAAGTTTAGTTTACCTATTGAGATTACAGTTAGTATGGTGATCCTTAAGGACAGGAATGCGACTCTTGCCGGGCGTTTGTCCGTCCGTCGAGGCAAACGACCCGCTCCTATGAAGAGTTAGCGAGCACACAGGACATACAGAAACATTAGTAATAAATAGGATGATAAGATTAAGAAAACATGTTAGGCGGTATGTTATTGCACAAAGGTATTCTTTAAATAATAATACTACTTGTGACATATACGTTTATGTGCATTAACAAAAATATAAGTATTAAGTATATTGATAAATAACAAAAGCAGAGTGATTATAAAGAACAATGTGATAAAGAAGGGCAACATACAATTCAGTCTCGTGAACAAAATAACAATGCAACAGCACTTTTGGTAACACAAGATAGACCTCGATTTACGGGGTATGCATTTATTGAAGCCTAAAGCAGATATCGACGCAACGGAGTGAAACAAAGTGGGCGTTCGATCTTGAAACGTAGTAGACCCAATTCACTTCCTTTATGTGAGGCGGTCAAGTCACCGGATTTCGCTCTTTTTAATCCTGTAATCGTAATGATTCGCATGACTTAGTTTCACTCCGATATCACCGTTTCCAATGAAGTGGGGAGGAGATAAGATGTGGATTCCAAATTCAAAGTAATATATTCTATTCTAATCTTACACGTCTTTTCCCCTCACCTTACCTATCTGTGGAATCCTGGTGTGGTTGCGGTTACAGTAAGTGATCAAGACCTTTTGAAGAAACATTATTTCAAACGTGAGCGTGCTGGATGTGGATGACCCATGAATAATTAATCAATGAACTAGATGGTAGATTTTTGGCAAGCAGTTTTTAAGTTTAGGCGTCAAAGCACGATGAATGTAATTACAAGATGGACAGGTAAGGCACATAAGTTATATGAAATACGAAGTCATCTACTGTGAGATGATACAATGATAAGGAATTGTGATGAGCGTTTATGCAATCGCAATGACCATTAAAACAACTTCAGACAATCAAGGAGCATCAATCAACATTTTGGAAGCTAGCATTCTACAAGCTGTACCCTTTGACATCTCGCTGGGTCGGCTTAGACGCTTCACCACTTGACTCGCTTATATTACTCTCATATTCATTGTCGCTCGTCATTCCCGATATGCTGAATAGTGAGGAGTCGTCTTCTGGACTTCTTTGCTCGGATTTTCTTGAAGGATCTAAGGAAGTAGGACTTGGTTCTTGGGAAGTTTCTCTAGAGTGGGATTTTCTAGGCTTATTCAGTCGTCTCTCTACAGATGGAGTTCTTTGAGAACGGGGACCAACATAAACAGGAATTTTTGTGAACCCTTGAGTTTGGAATGCAGGATGAGTATGAGATAAAGATTTGGGATGTTCAGATGCCATAGAGGATGGCTGGGAATGTGTCGAGCTATATTTAGTCCATTTTCGATAGTGATGCATGCGGGCAAAGGAAAAAAATAAAATATTTTAGTTATATTATCTTCCTTCGAGATATACTACACATACGGTTAGTAAATAAACACCATTTTCTGAGCATTAACTATCCTAACTAGTGCCACATGCCTTCATTAATTAAGTTTTGTAAGCAATATTGATCCACCACCTTTCTAACAAGTTCGTAGACGTCACAATCCTGACAAACAAAATGTGTATTTCCAATACAGTGCGATATTCCTTAAAATGCGTACCCTCGACGACACTACATAAACCTGTTCCCCTGAGGAAGCAAAACAACGTGCTCTTCCAGAAGTGTGCTCTTAGAGCTTGCTACTTTTAACTTGATTAGATTTTACATTCAACAACTATTTTATTTTACTGATAAAGTCTGTATTTCAGTGAAACTAAAACGTACAATTACTAATAATGTCTGTATTTTAGTGAAATTAAAATGAATCAATAACATCTAAACAAGTTTTAGTTGCAGGACGAGCAAACCACTCAATCCAACTCTTAATACCTCGCTAACGCCGGCACCGGAGAGAGTGTCGGTATACTGGACGTGCGGTACATCGCTCCACTAGGATACCTGTCCGTGTGCATATCAGTGGACCATATTTAGTATACATAGAACATGTGTTGAAATAACATACAAGGTATCAGTGGACCATAATTAATATACTTAGAACATGTGTTGAGAAACATACAAGGTATAACCTTTACCGAACTCTGTTTTAATTTAAATTATATTTTTAGATACGCACCTTCCACTGGCAGGTGTCAAGAATCCTGTGGGGGTGCGTGGTCGCGATCCACCATTCGGTGTTGTCACTCCAAGTTTGCTGGCATTAGCAGCAGCACGAGCTATTGATGTTTTTGTATTTGTGACTTTTCGCATTGGTATGCGAGATGGTGTTGATACGTCATCTGGTGAAACGAAATATTGTTGTATAACTAGTTATAATATGTATTAATGCATATATAATTTATGAAGGATAAAGAAGTGAAGTCTACATACCTGTGCTATCTAATGAAAGATTAGACCCATGTCTTGAAGGTGGTTTTGATCCGGTTCGTGATCCCGGTCTAGAACCGGGACGTGATCCACCGGGCGTTAACGTCGATCTGTTTAAAGAACACATGATTAACGGCCGAATACTCAAAGGCTTCTTAGCTAAAATCTTAAGTTAAGGTCTCCTTAACTTTAAGGAAGCTGTCAGTTTCATAGAGATTCTGTCAAATCTGACAACTTTTTAGAATTTAAGGTGGCCTTAACTTTAAGATTCGTTTGAGTATTTGGCCGTAAATCACACTTCGTCAATGTTATTTTATTACACGTAACTCTGAAGTAAACTTGATGAGAATTGTATTTCACCTTGGCACACTTGGTTTCCTATATCTTGATCCAAGTCCACTGGCTGCTTCGTTGTCACTGAGTGAGTCTGGCGTTCCTGCACTCAGTGAAGATCTTGATGCGCGACCAGCCACTCCTCCCGCCGACATGGGAACAGATCTTACTGTGCGTTCCCTTACCTACATATCAATAGAACGTTTTAATGGTTGTGAAAATATGAAACGAAGGAAAATCAAACCATTGTACATTCCATATGAATGATCATGAAAGATACTGCATAACTCATGATGGTTTATTGTACACAAAAAAAAACTCGTGTAAATGTAGAAGCATGCCAGACTAATAATTATGGACTTGACATTACTATCTATAGTGTTACTCAAACATATACACAATAATAAAACAAAAATAAATGAACTGCTCGAACTTCTCCGTTCAAGGGTGCAATCGACCAAAACATCACATAGCCTATTGAGCAGTTACCCAGTGGTATCCCGGTGACGGCTGGTATCCGTGGTGGTGGGTATAATGGTGAGCGCCAGGCGTCGTCGAACCTTGAGATCTTGAATGGCCATATATAAACGCCTGCTTAGTGCCATGTGTTGAGCCGACGTGCAGAGGGTATGAACACGGAAGCTCTTCCCGTTGCCTTAAAGCCTCAAATATGGGCCTCAGCTGCTCCATAAACTCCTCAGCTAAACGTACCAATATAAAACCAGGATACTCATTAAGGGGAATAGGAAACGTCTGTTACAAACAAACATAGGTTATATGCCTTCATAGTGCCAATCTTTTCGAAGACCGCGAACGAGTTTCGAGACGATTTTACGATTAGTCCACACGTTTAGTCGACGGCCGCGCGATTTTGCGAAATGCAGGTATGATGGGATCTGGCGGGAAGGGTAAAAGAAATACTTTACCATACAATCGAATAATGCGTTGACGTGCCACCTCTCCAATGCAGTGGTTCCAATGAGTAGATATACTAACAAACAACACCAACGCACTACAACGAGCCTGTGCAGGAATGCATAGCTTGAACACTCTAATGCAATACGACCAAATGCTACGAGCTCAACACATGCGTACTCACGACTGTGCACCTTGCATATGGATTTCTGTACATCCATATACAAGTTGCAAAAGAAAAAGCGAAAAATAAAATGAGTCCCAAACCGATTGCTCCCTCCAACAACTACTGTGCGCTTAATGTGGTACTTGTGCGTAACTTAACTAAATAAAATTAACCTGTAGGAGAAAATGTTTTATTTGATTAAACTAGCAGCTTGCAGCGCCTTACCTTTGTAATCGGTCCGGTGGTGGAGGGTGGAGTGTTTGTGTTAGAGCGGGGCGTACGCGGTCGGAACGCTGCCATGCTCTGTGAGACTCCATCGGCCAGTATGAATTGTTCCCGTAGTTCGATGTTGGTGCGTCCCTTGGCTGCATGCGGGCGGCGTCCGGTGCGCGGGATTACAAACGGAAGGAACAGGAAGAGGCAAAGAAAATGAGTGGGTACAGGGTGGGCGTAAATAACACAAAGTGTTAAATCAAAAGGATAGCGTGCAACGGAAAAGAGGGAAAGAAAAAAACAACAAACAAAATCAGAACATGTCAAAAAACGTAAAAAACACATACACAATAATAAAAAAACAGACGGATTTTTGTTTTGTGTGCAGTTAGGAATAGGAATTATAAAATACGATTAGTTTATTCTCTCACCAAATTATATTGCATTCAACAATAATTCATTGCAAGAGCAAGATATAACTATAACTGAAATAGCACTAGATTTTCTTTTTAATTTAATTATCATTCAATTATCATATTAATTAAGTGAAAGTGGAAAGATGAACTCGATCAAGTTCGAGTATTTTTACAAAATAAGAGTGCATTATGAATATCTTGCGCTTGCATAACTATAAATGCATTAGTAAACTACAGAATAAAAATAAACGTTATAAAATATGATACAAATGCAAGAACTAATAAAATAATTATTCTTCATGCCACAATTATAAGCAACTTATTTTATAACGTATTACTTCTTGTATAACTAGGCACGAACCTAGATATTTTACAGATTTGATGTTTTTATGAGCTAATCTATAAAGCATCAAAAGTGTAAAATAAACATTATATAATAGAGCAATATAAAACAAATTAAATTATAATTTGTAATATTAAACCACGCAAAATAAGAACAACACTAAGCCACACCAACTATTAATACCCTGAGTTGGAACCAAACGACAAAGTGATTGAATAAAAAGCGTCAAAATTTAAACGTGTAATATCGTCAATTGGTTCCAACAGGAACTAAATCTTACCGAGCGGGCAACAAGCTTCATGCTGCTCCGGCTTGCTCGGATCAGGCAGCGGTAGCACTAATGATACTACTTTTTGTAAAGGGGATTGATAAGGGATTTAAACGTAATATAAACATAATGAAATAAAAGAAAATTCGAAGGACCACAGGAGTTTGGATTGGGCGAAGCGAGTACGAATTAGTAAAAATTAGTAGCGATATCACTGTTTTGTTGTGGACAAACGCTATTAGCTGTACGGAATATTACTGAAATGTCTAGCTATTTTATAACGAAGACAAATGAAATGATTTTTCATCATGTGTGATTTTTTAATATCATGTATGCTAATGCTAATGAATTGGAACAACGATGATAAAATATGATATTAAGATTTTATATTTAATTTAAAATCATTCAAAATCTCTAAAATCAGGATTTGTAAGTTTTATTTAAATCACATAAATATTTAATTCAAAACGTCGATTCAGTTATTTTTTTCGTTGCAATCTAAATAGCGTTATTTATTAATAACGTTACGTTTTTGTCGTTATATCGTTAGCTGGCAATACAGGTTACAGCGCATGACGCACGCATGTGTCAGAATTGTCAAAGTCAAAACAAAATCGATCAAAAATAAATCGCGTCCTCAAAAAACACGAACACGAACAATGGAATCGCTATTTTACCAGTGCTAATTCAAGACAATTCAAGTTAAAATTGCTACAAAATGACCGGAACAATAATAGAAAATTTGAGTGGGCGAAAACTCGCTGTGTTAGTTACGTTTTTGTTGCTGTGTCAATTAACATGTTTCTTGATAGGCGGTTTGGTCGCACCCATGCCAGCGAACGCGCAAACTATTCTCGGAACCGTGTGTAAAGATACGACAAAAGTGAAAAATGATACGTCGAAATGGTATTATAATCGCGGCAAGGGCGCCTGCAAGACTGTCGACCTTGGGGACATGCACCAAGACTTGTCTGAAACAGACATCGTGTTTGCGTTTCAAATGCCGCTACCTCGTCAAAATCAAATATTAGATTTCTCTAGATGGCAGCAGAATTTGATTGGCGTGTTGCAAGTGGACATTCGATATCATTCTCAAATGGAAGTTCGTCCGCGGAGCGAAGTCACTATCGATGCGAGGTTAGCTTACAAAAACAAAGGCGACCCCGACGACGGGTGGCAATTGTACACACAGTCTGTTGAAAAACGCCATTTGGACTGTGAAATTGACATCAAAACTGAGAAATACCTATACAACTGTTCAGCTATACCACTATTTGAGCTAGGGTCTTTGTTCCACGACTTTTATTTATTGAATGTAAGACTCCCAGTAGATACACCTGAAATGAACTCGAATATCGGTCACATACAAGACATGTATTTGACAGTGATCAACCAAAATGGGGGCTTTACTAAAGTATGGGTATCATTGAAAACTGTTTTCTTCCCCTGTATCATAGCTATATTGGCATGGTTTTGGAGGCGCATACACATACTACAAAGAAAACCAGTGTTATTGGAAAAAATGCTTCTGACATTAGGAATAGCATTATGTGTACTGAATATGCCTCTTGAATATTTCACTTTGCATTTTGACCTGCCGTTCATGTTGTTACTGGGAGACATAAGGCAAGGAGTTTTCTATGCTATGTTATTTTCATTTTGGCTAGTGTTTGCTGGAGAACATATGCTAATCCAAGATACATCGGCACAAAGCTCCCTGAAGCAGTACTGGCGTCATTTGAGTGCAGTCGCTATAGGCTGTGTTTCATTATTCATTTTTGACATGTGCGAACGAGGTGTGCAGCTGCGGAACCCATTTTACTCTATCTGGGTGACTGACATTGGTACTAATTTGGCTCTAACTTTCATAATCTTGGCTGGAATATCTACTGGGGTTTATTTTCTATTCCTCTGTTACATGGTGTGGCAAGTTTTCATCAATATTTCTCACAAAAGGCAGGCCCTGCCTACCATGTGTTCAGTGCGACGTTTACACTATGAAGGAATAATCTACCGCTTTAAGTTCATGATGCTGGCTACTCTACTATGTGCTGCGCTGACTGTGATTGGATTTATATTGGGCCAAGTGGCTGAAGGTCAATGGAAATGGGATGAGCACATTGAGCTGGAATACACTTCAGCCTTCTTCACAGGAGTATATGGAATGTGGAATATCTATATTTTTGCACTACTGGTGTTATATGCTCCCAGTCACAAACGTTGGCCATCTGCTGAAGACACTTCTGACACACAGAACTTGAGTGAAGAGATTGAATTTAGTCGCATCTCTGGAGAAAGAGCTAGCAGTGAGATCTCATCTTTGACGTCTTTCATAAGAAAAACTACAATTGATTAGGATGCAGGCTACGACAGCTATTAATATGCAGACTTGCCCATTGAATGGACTATTGCCATAATCTATTATTAATTTATTAATCTACCATTGTAATGATTTAGGAACATTAACTACGTATTTTTAAGCAATGTGGCAGTATTAACTGTGTTGTAACAAATTGTAACCTAATATTTGTATGTGAAGTATAGTCCATATTAAGATTTTGCCCTTAGCTCTATGATTCAGCCTAAGTAGAACAAGAATAATAATTATGTAACAAGTACTTAATAAAATTGTGTTTACTTTTCAGAAGGAATGTTAACCCTATATAAATTTAAGCTTATTTAAGTGCATAAATTAAGCTTATTTATGACGTTTTAATGTAATAAATCTCAACTATGCATCTTACTTATACTTTAATAAAAATCATTCCCTTAAATGGTGTATAAGTCTATGTGACAGGCAGGTGGAATTATGAAAAACACAAACCACCATAGAAAAAGTTGTTTTAGTTGGATCCCAAAAGCCTACAATAGTATCAAAAGTATAGATGTTCTGGAGGAAATGACTCAGATTCTTGTTTAGGTTTAAAACTGGTTGTATGTCCTTGAGTGTCTGTGGATCTGTGCTTCCGACAAGCTGTGTTAATCTATTTGTAATCTGAGTCACTGGCCGACTGATGTAGAAGTAGATTCAAGATATAGAATTTTAAGTCTATTTGATTTAATGTATAACATTTTCTAGTACTTGGTGTTATGTCCCCGATGATAGCATTATTTACTGTTCTGTGATAGTATTCTTGTTGCATTTATCTCTCTCCAGTATTCTTAGATTTATTTAACAAACCTGTATTGCCAGCACAATCTTTTTAGGTGCACTTATTTAGTATATTTTTTGTAGTTTTGTAGTAACCATTATTAAATTTGTACGCGGTTAGTTTGTAAGGAACAATATGGTAATAAATCTGATTAATTTTAATATTGTTATTTTGTTATGGGACAAACATTTTAATTTTCCTCTAATATGACAGTTTTAGTAACGAGTTAGACATCACATAATAAATTATGAAATTAGTTGCCCCTGGTTACTGAGTTAAGACACACATAAAATTACTTGTATTATACCCGGTATTTTTTGATTGACACTTTGAAAATATTGGGAAAATCGAAAAGGCCATTGTCCAAATTATGAGACAAAAACACGATTTAGATCTTAACATTAAAAAATTTAAACAATGGCCTAAACACTTAAATCTATTTCCTTACAAAATAATTAATTAATTCATTTTTTGTTTTGGTGTTGCCGTAAATTAATGTTTTCTATTCTGCTTTTTAAATATTATCTCTTATGCTGCCGTTTTTGCATACTTACTTAATAAAAAAATATTTACCATCTACAAAATGATTTATTTTACTGACAACACCAGATGTTATATTATATTGGTTAAAATAGTATAAAAGGATTTGTATGAAATTAGTACACTTCTCATACAATTCAGTTTACACCTTTTTACCAACATGAACAGCTGCAAGTAGTAGTAGTACATGTTATAGGTAGGTAAGTGTAACTTTACAAAGCAAAGATTGAGAAAATATTTTTAAAACTGGCTCATTTCATTACACAATCTCCTTATATTATTAAAAAATAGTAACTGAGAAATAGCATAGCATGGGTCAATAACGTTAACTACCATACCATCTTTGTATTCACTTTATGGTTTTGGACTGCCATAAACTATTGAATTGAATATCTATAAAGAAACCATAAGGTTACAGTATCAATACAATATCGAGATAGGTTTTGAAACGATATCGTCTTTAACGCGACAATAAATTGTCACATCAGGCCATCAGCCTATTCATACAAAAATCGATAATAAATTGTCACATCAGCCTATTCAAACAAAAATGACAGTATTTAGAGGCGATACCGAACATACCGAAATTGAAGATATAATATGAGAAGATTGTGGAAATACCACTTATCAGTATGCAATCTTGGCATCATAAGTTTTCGTGTTGATGTTTTCTGTAAATACAAATCTTGTAGTTAATCAATTTTATTGTACCCTTAATTTTTCTGATAAAAGTAGGTTTTGTTTGTGTCGATCAGTATTGAACAATTATCTACCTACATAGTAGTTTTTTGACTAACTTTTAATTAAAACCCATTTCTCAAATATACCTCATAATTATTCATTCATGTGTGTCAGTTTATCAGACAAAAGATATAATAGGCAATAAATAGTACAGTCAACGGCATGCGGGCTTCCACGACAGGGTAATCATATTTAATCAATTTTATATTTAAATGGGAAGATAATAAGGTTCAAAATAAATTACTGATGATCATAAATGATCTGTATATTCAAAATAAATTACTGATTTCTGTATAACCTGACGTGCTGCTGACTGCACCTAATTTTATCCGAAAGATTACTCTAGTTGAGAACACACAAATGGACTTTATGAAATAGAAAATCATGTCTTTCCTTTTTAATCAGTAACCTCGTACACCGACCGACGCTCGTGACGCGATCAAAGAGTCCCTAATATAAAAATTTATTGCTTGAAATGTAAAACCACAATAGTAAAAGTCCATAGTCAGTTGTCACTCCTAAACTCATGTATCCGCACTATATAAAACAAACAAGGGTTGCCATCCTATCATACCTATGCACCATGGCGACAATTTTTCGACATTCATCTCACGATGTCTCGCTCAAATCAGTGTGATGTGAGTGGGATAGACATCGCACTAAGCACTAATGCTAGAAAAGTGGCCGGGTACTTTGGTCACGCTTAGTTATCTGTGCTGTGCGCTTAGTATTTATTACAGAATATCTAGATGCTTGCGCTGCGCGTCTACGCCTACGGTGTCTAACGAGGTTACTTATATTATGTAGTGTGTGTGAGGACAATATAGAGAGTCTCATTATTTTGTGGTGTGAGAGTGTGTATGTGCAAGTACAGACTAGTGACTTACCGCGGCACGGGTCGTTCTTGACGAGGAACTCGTCGAGGGCCACCCACCCGCCGCCGACTCGCACCATCACGGTTGAGCGCAGGATGCGGACTAGCCGAAGCTTCTGCGAGTCTCCGAACTGTTGGAACAGGTCACGTATTGCGTTACACTGATCAGCCTTTGAAGTTAATTTTATTTTGAAAGCTTCATTCGTTGTCATCTTTACTATTACGGAAACGAAAGTGATATCATTATAAGTATTTAAGGAGGCATTAAAATGAATTGATGTCTCTGAGTGGGTATGTATGTTTTGCAACCGTAACACAAACACTTTATTTGCCATTTCTAGTTTAAAAAACATCATTGATGCATGCCTGTAAATATTTTATAATCAACCTCGACGTATTCCCTGTAAAAAGTCAAGTTGAAATCTTAGCGGCTGCTTGCTAATTGCTTAGCGTGGTGGAGAATACTGAATTACTGATGTCGATGTCACCCACAAATCCGCATTGGGCCCATGTGGTGGGTTATATGGCCCATCCTCTCTTATCTGCCACTACACTAAAGAAGGCTTGTGCCCACCAGTGGGAACATTAAATGGCAGATTCAAATGTGTACACTTACCCGGTATTTCCCTTCGCCGACCTGGAAGACCCTGAACTTCTGCCGACAGGTGCACAGCATCACGAGCCGCTTCACCTCATCGTGAATCTTGTCGGCGTCCGTCGGCGGGCCTCGGCGTTCCACCTAAACAATAACACATCTTTAGCATTACATTACATCACTATGTACACGAGTTCAAAACGAGTAGCTTTCTTCTATTATAAATTTTAACATCTTTAGCAGCTAGACCATGACCTGTCAACGCGTTGTTTATCGTTCATGACGTTGATACGTTCATGTTATATTTGACGTAGGTATTTATAATATTTAAAGTCGACAGGCAGCAGATGACTGCAGCTAAAATAGTACGCACACAAAATCTAATGAGTAAGATAAGCCTTCATTACTGATACTGAATCCTTATATACAGAACGTCAACTTTTATTGTTATTTATTTTTACTAAAACTATTTTATCCGTCATAAAGACGGAAAATTAGCATTTCATTTTGTAATTATTGTGTTTCAGTTGTGGTAATATTAGTTTGTTACTTAGATCAAGATTTGCATCAGTTATAGTCATACATTTACATCATATCCATTAATTAAATTAGGTTCTATTGACTCCTGAATGTTGATATACGCCGAACAATCAAAAATAATAAAAACTACTCAAATACAGAAAATTTGTATGTTTACGTACCGCCTGTATCCACAGGATGAATGTTGCAAAAATGAGAAAAAGTATTGGTTGGTTATCACATTGATAAGATAGTAAATTTTGCACTTGTATTGATAAAATAAGATATGCACATACTCATCGACTTTTATTTGGG
Organism: Agriphila straminella; assembly: GCA_950108535.1. NCBI lineage: Eukaryota > Metazoa > Arthropoda > Insecta > Lepidoptera > Crambidae > Agriphila > Agriphila straminella. Next base: position 7,883,118 of record OX467324.1, on the reverse strand, counting down.
CCATCCATCAAACAAGGTCGACCTTACCACAAAAGATTTTAAAACACTGTTTAAATGTAATGCCGTCTCTTTCAAACAATATTGTCAAAAAGTGACAGCATCACATTTAAACAGGGTTTTAGTTAAACACTTGTTAAACAGAGTTTTGTGGTAAGGCCGATAACTTTAGATTACATTTACAAAGGAGAATGCTCATATTTGGTACAGCTAAGTCTCATGCATCAAGATGAAAATAGAATAGAAATTATTGGTTTTATTTAAAACATGGTCTGGCATTCGGGATGGCTATTTCAAACAGGGATTTTAATTAACTAATAAATAAAACATGTAATTTTTTATTTTATTTCCGGTCTACCGCTGCACTTGTTAAAAGTGTTGCTATATACATCAAAAAAATTGAATATATTGTTTATTTTTTTTATCGATTCACGAATAAAAAAGTAATGTAATGTAAAAGTTATGAAAAGCAGAGCTGCGATTATATGTTTAAAATATTTAGATTTTTAGGTTATGTTACTTCATTGTAAATATTTTGAAAACCCCTGTTCTCCTTTCAAAAATTATAGTAAGTACGTTTAATTAGAATAAAAAGGAAATTCTCAAACTCAATTTATCATTGATGCAACCAGTGTACGGCGGCCCATACATCCGTGTGCATTGTCCTTTAAAAAAAGCTAAAATCCTGGGAAACCACGTTACGTTTAAATCAGCGCCATCTATTGACCTATTATAGGGAGTCCAGTGCTACCAATTTATTTAAACGATTTTGCGGAGTGCAATTTCTGTACGCTAGTACTATTATCTATTCTGTGGTTTATTCTTAATAAAGCCTGTCTTACCCAATCGGGGCGCAGGGCGGCGATGAACTCCTCCCAGTCGATGAGCCCGCTGCCGTTCCTGTCGAACAAGTCGGCCACGGCACCCATCTCTAGGCGGGAAGTGTCGAATTCTGTACACAAGATAATTATTATGTAAAAAGTGTCTAAATATGTAAATTTGTAGGTAAAATTATGCTTATGCTGTGGCTACATTATCGCTAAGACGCGTTGTACAAAGGGCAGAGCAAGCGAGATGTCACTAATTAGCAACACTGTGTGATAAAGCGAGATGCGCGATGCGACGTGATAGAACTCTTTTTCGCAACTGATTGATAGTTTGTCTGCACTTATCGGCACGGCACATATCAATTTAATGTCAATAGTGACAAGATGTTCATCACTGACACTATACATAAACAGTTTCACACACACAAATGTACCTAATTAAATTTCGGTTTCGTTTGACAGCTCATGTTTGTTCCTTTATTCCGTTAGGTATATTAACTTTATGGTAAAAACATAACCGGATTAAACTTACAAAGAGACCCTCCCAGTGCAAGCCAATCATTTTTCTGGCCAAGCGTACCCCCGATTCCAAAATGTAAGAAATAGAACTCACTGGTATTAATAATTCCGTCGATGAACTCATTCCTCGGTATGAATCCGTTGTTATCTTTGTCCATCTTCCTGAACAAGTCAGTGAGCCTGGACTTTTTGTGGTTCATGAACTTGAGGAACCGCTTCCTCCAGTCGTCCCAGCTGAAGTTGGACACGCGCTGGAGCTCCTTCAAGTGAGCGAGACGCTCGTGCAGCCTTCTCTGTCTCTCCCACGCGAGTAGCCACACTGACCTCCATTTGTCCCACATTTGTTTGACGCGTGGTGAACGGAATTCTGGCTCCGCCCCTTTGCTGAATTGTGAATAGAATCGGTTAGTTATATAAACATTGAAAGGAAACTCCTGAAGATAAATATTTGTCTATAAGTACCTACTGCTTTATGCATAAAATTTTTTTTTTTTTATAAATAAAAATTATTTATTGATAAAAATTATGAACATGTTTCCTATTTGATAGTGTTTAGAATTAATATTAGTAGCATATTGATTTAAATTCAATCTAAGTGATGAAATAACATATAGACCAACTATTTTACATAAAAAAGTACTATCTAGTGAAATCTAGTCTATCTACTACTATAAGTACCTACATATTTCAAAATGAAAAACTAAATATTTTACAACTTTTCATAAATACTTAGTCGTTTATAATTCATAACGTTTATATCATGCTGTTTGAAATTGAGTAGGCTTCAATATTTCAATAGGGGTGCCACAAACAAAACATTTCCAAAATAAATCACAGCATTGGTCATACAGACAAATAGGACATACCCTTCTCCAAATGCAAATTATATAGATAGCTTTTACTTACAACAATTAGGTACTTATTTACATGCCTTTAATATTATCTCAATTTAAAGGCACTTCGAGTACTTATACTTCATATTTTGCTGGCATACCTGGCTGTTAAAGTAATTAAAATTACGATTTTTGTTTTCATTATTTTATGTGTTTTTGCACAAGTTTTGTTTCCCTTCTACGCAGTTTTTGTACAGTATATAATGTACTATCTTTATTTTATTTTTCATCTTTATCTCACATTTTTTTTAAAACGCATCAGAAGCAAAGCGTCCTCAAACTTTGGCCATAAATATAGTTTTCTCCTTTTTCATCATAACGCTGTAATATCTTACCTTCCCTTCGGCGGGAACCTCGGGCCGTAGTGCGGCAGCGCTCGGTCGGGCGTCTCGCGCCCAGGGCTCACGCGACTAAAGCACACGCAACAAATTAACACACGACCACGGCTCACATACCCACACCATAGCTTAGAACGTTAACCCGTTAAAACACCGAGGTGACAACCCTACTGTTAGTTGGTTAAACGTTAGTGATAGTACTTGTCAACACATTTAAAACCACTAAAGGTGACAACCTAAAATCTTTTTGTTAGTTTGGTGATACGTTAGTGACGCATGTTAAATAGCTGCAAAAGGGTTATTTTGTTCTTGTTTTTTAAGTTTGTAATAATATATACCTACTATACCTACTTGTGAAATTAATTATTAAGACTGATAAGAAGTTAGTTTGTTATTTTTTGGGTTTAATCATTATTGTGACTTGTGAGTTGTGACTGCAACACCAATCCTAAATCCATGCACATACAATTTTGGAATTACTAGTCTTTCCCAATTTTAGCCTTAAATATTTTTGACTTATCCTTTATGTATACAAAATAAACTCTATAATATACATACACCAACTACAAGTTTTTCAGATATTTTTTAATACTATTTTTTTTATTAGCATAGGATTATCCATAGTCTTATTAATTAATTTATTTGTCTGTTAATTTCCCAAATAAAATAAATGAGAAAACGACTGAACCTAATTTAATAAAATCTGTAAAATTTATTTGAACATAAACTTAATCGTATGTTTTAATTTTTTTTAATAAATATTAATAAACCATTACCTATAATAATAGTATCCAAATCGTCTGCAGTCGAGAGAAAGCGAAAAACAAAAAAAAATATTAATTTAACTACTGAAGAATAACTACGTTAACATTACTCTATGTTTTACACTACAAAACAAACTGACAAAATCTCATGCCAAGATGCAAACCATAGACTACATTGAAAATCTGGCATAGACAATCCTAGAAAAACATAAATAGCAAACCTTCCTCTCCTACTGCGACTGTGTATCCTGGACCTGTCGTGTCGAAGCGTGTGCGACGGACGAGACAGAAAGCAACATTTACACGTGTTAGAGCAGGACAGAGATATGTAACACATGTTATGCTTTAAACGGTGCTATTTATCTTTATAGATTATATAAATTATTGTTTGTAAAAACTTTAACAGGTTTAAAAAGAAGAAAATTGCATCGTTTGAAGGCGTAATATATTAAAAGAAGCGGATGGAGGTTAAAATAACACCAAGAATGATTAAAAAATAAACAGTAACATTCTTAAATATCGTTTGTTTCATCAAAACTAAAATAGATAACTAGGGTAACATCATTGTTCTATCTCACGAAGACCGTTTTGCTATGACTGTTGTTAGGAATATACATGCACATTGTTTCAGTGTGCGTCTGCACGCTCTCCGTATTACGCACACTAAAATAATGTGCATGTGCACGACCAGCAATATTCATAGCAAAAAGGACTTCGTGAGAGAAAAGAACTATTACTAAAAATTTATTGAATACAGTAAAGCGGGAAATACATAAGACCGACCGACGCGTGGGCCATGTACGCCGATGTGGGCACGCCATACATATTTTTACATAAAGGTTAAGTCGTTTAGAGCAGCGATTCTTAACCTCGGGTCGCGACTCAAATTCGGGTCGCAAAAGGTATTGGGTTGGGTCGCGGACCCCCAAACAACTTTAAAAAGTGATAAAATTTTACGTTTTTAATTGCGAATATTTTTATTTCTTACTGATAGGTCGACCGTCGATCGATGTCATTACACAAAGTATTCTCAAAATTATTACTCACTGAACAAAGAATAAAGGCTGATCACGACATGTTAGTTCTCAGTTTTAATTTTAATGGGTGGGCGGGAGCACGCGGGGCGCAAAGAGGCAAGTTCGTTTTTTCTGGATGAAAGAGAAATGTTAGGATTAGGATCGCGGACTTCAAATATATTTCTACTTTGGGTCGCCAGTCAAAAAGGTTAAGAACCACTGGTTTAGAGCTTCACTACATCCACGTGTAACCACGCCTTGCGTCGCGATCCCACGTTTTGCGACGCAACCAAAAGTATGTGTTATGACGCGCCCGTAGAGTTCATTATTGGACGCACCGAAATCAGCGTACGTGGCCCATGTCGGCCTAGTGTAGGTCCCGCTTAAGTCAGTAAGTTTTCAGTTTGCAGCATTGTGAAGCCACAAACAATAGCTTGCTCGTATAGTTTGATGAAACAGGCCAAAGAAAGGGAAATTTATGACAAAAACGGCGATGAGCATCAAACGCACCTGTAACGCCTCGTTCCGTAATAATCTGGTGATACGGATCTCTCTCTACTGAGGTCGTGCTGTGAGCCGCGACTGTCCATGCAATGACGTCACAAGATGGCGGGCGGGTGCGGGTGGGGGTGGGGATAAAACGAAACATGAGAAACGAAACACAAAGGAAATGTACAGTCAACAACAAAATCAAATAAATCGTAAATACATAATTTTCAGGTATTCAAAAGATATACTTTAACTCTCTTGAATATTTCTTTGTGTGTACTAGATATAAATAATGTTGTCTCAAAAAAATGTACTGATTATCAAAAAAGTGCCAAATTAAAATAAAATGTTATAATCATAAAAGGTCAAAAAATCGCCGTTACCATTTTTTCAAATGGAAAAATTATTAATACGTTAGTACTTCTTATATGGAACTGTAAATGTAATAATTGTTGTTGACTGAACTGAACAGAAATGGAATGAGACAAAACAAACGTCAAAATAATAACATATCTTTGGAAAAGGTAACATATTGGCAAAAACAAAAGGGAAACATCAAAAACATCATGTAAACAGTTAGGTGTACATACCCAGGCGTGCCTTTAGTCGCAGTCTTAGCTGAAACTTTGCGGGGCGTTGATTCTCTGCCTTGGCTTTGGCTCTTAACCTTTTGGAACAAGATTTTGAGTTAAAACGATAAGTTGCAGCCATTTTATTAAATTAAATAATAAAATGATTATCTTAATTTTTTCATTAAAAATTCAGTATAACAAACAATAATTTTATAAAAAAAACAAGAATGATCTTTATTAAACATATCTGGTCAAATTTATTTTGTATTTTATTATCACATTTTCGTTACTAACTTTTTCAACCATTTATTTATTTATACGCGTCTTGGTGAGGTGTAAATATTTACCTGGTTAGCCTTGCAGACTCGGTCCACTTCGTTCTGCCGTTTTTGCGCGTGTTCCATTAGTTCTTTATGGTCTTCAATCAAGCCTTGCAATAGCTCTATGGATTCGGGCAAAGGTTCGGCTTCCAGCGCTGTTATAATTATGGTTATGTTAGAAATTAGATAAAAGTAAAGTATTATTTCAAAATATAATGGGTTAAAGTAACCTTTCCAGCTCTAGTAGCATGACATTCTCGAGCGATTTTGTCAACAATGACATCCCAGCGTAGGCAAACCCTTTCAACTGTCAAAAATGACATTTAGGGGTAGACAAAATCTTTGTCAAGACAACTTTTTAAATGACTTTGTCTTTTGATGTTGACTGTACAGGTCTTTGTAAATGTGTTAGACAATTAGTGTTTCAAGTTTAATACGATAAATCTTGCAACAATGATAGATACTGCTTTATAAAGTAAACGGCAAAATACACTTTCAAATAATCACTACCTATTGACAACCAAATTTCGGCTCGAAGTAAAGTGCATAGAGTTCAAATCAACATAAAAAAACTTACATAGTAAGGTGTTTTCGAGCCCTATGAGCCATTGCAGCAGTTCTTCGAGGACTAGGTCCAGGTCTCTCAAGCTCTGCATGTGAGTCTCGAGTTTGCTGCCTCGCTGCATCGCCCATTGCCATACCTAAAGAAAAACATATTTTTTTTAATTTGAAAAGTACGTTACGTTTTTTTGCAATTATCAGAAGGATTATTTTTATTTCGATATCAGTCAGTACCAGTGGTCTACAGGGTGTTACATAACAACCAGAAGGTAGATAGGGACCATCAAACTGAACAACTTTTACTATGGGACCAACTCTGAATATTATTTTTGTATGAAAGTGCTGTTTTTTTTTCGCGATTTCAGATACTAAAAGTTTTTAAATTTGATGGTCCCTATTTTACCATATTCGGCATTGCTTGCATTACATTCTCGTAGAATCTTATAACAAATCCAATCTTGGTCATTACGCACCTTTAAACCGTATTATAAGAGAACTAAAAAGCGCGAGTAGGACTAAAGATCTGGATCTATTCATAGATGGCATTCGTAAATTTAAAAGAGCGCTCTTAATATACATTTAATTTACAGTATTGTCTCGATTGCTTTTAAGCTAAGTTTTTTATATTTAGAATTCATTTAATTCATGATTGGAATTTTAATTTATAATCGGAATTATTATTTATACTTGTTTTCTATTTGTAATTGGAATTTTTATTTATAATTGGAATTTTAATTTATACTTGGATTTATATTTGTAATTGGAATTTTTTAATTAATAACTGAAATTTTTATGTATAAGTACTAGGATTTTTTTGTTATTGTAATTTTTATTTATAATCGGAATTTTTATTTATAATTAATTGGAATTTTTATTTGTAATTGTAATATTGTTGTTGCTTCTTATATACCTACGCATGAGGTCTTCACCTATAATTGTAATAGCATTATGCTGAATTCTCTAAAGATTTTGTCTTTGTTTATTGCTTGTGTCAATGTTTATTATGTTGGTGATCAATTAATAAAATAAAATAAAATAAATTGCTGGTTGTTTTGTAACACCCTGTATAATTAACACTTACACAGCAGGCAAAAAAGCTTTTTTTAAGAATCGCTTAGAAAGGGGTTTCACTTTCACTTTGTATAGGGTTTAAAGCGATTTTACCACTTTATTCTCTTAGCAGCTGGGGTTTCTAAAGATAAGTAAAAGTTTGAATACCTGTCCCGCGGAAACTTTGCTGAAAATCCTGACAATGGGAAACACTGAAATGACGAGGTTTCGCGGTTTTTGGTATGCATTCATTTTAACACTTTAAACCACCTTTAAACCATTTGTACTCAACCCTGTTGCAACTCTGACACGCAAAATAAATCACGCGCTTTTAATTTACTCATATTTAAATACTTTTTAATGAAGATAAGTTATCCTAGATAAGATAGCAATAATCCATGTATTAGTGATGTAAGTTATTTAAGAAGGTATAAAATAACAAAACAATATTTTTATCCACGGACCATACAAAAGTCTGTGTTTTTATAATAACGATATTTCATTAGGTAACGAAAATTATTTCTACTTTCTTGACTTTTATAAGAAAAATAAGTACCAATTTTAATGTTGACATTTATTCAATATTGAAACACTTTTTTATTTTCCTTTTTTGCTTTAATTTGTAACAAATGCAATGGAATTTCAACTTTATACTCTTGGATATAAGACTCACCTCATCCCACCGGCTCTGTATGATGGTGATCCAGTGTTTGATGACGGTCACCGCGTCTGGATGCGCCTTGCTCAGAATAGACTGCGCGAGAGTGATCGTTTCGTCCTAGGAAGTGAAATCATTATAATTAAATATGTTATCGATGCAAATGTGACTTGATGTCTACACAAAAAGCTGCGTATAGACAAAGATATTATTTATTTGGTCGCAAAATCTACACATATTTGTTAGATTGTTTTGTTTTTAAAATTAAGTCTCAGCACCATTGTTATTCTAAAATCCATTTCGAATTAACCAAGAACTTAATATTCGAATATTCTGTTTTTAGCACAGGTAGCTTATACAAAGCGTGTTATAAAAAACCCTAAAGCCGATTATGGATATGGATAGGGACCATCAAACTGAAGAACTTTTACTATAGGACAAACTCTAAAATTGCTAGAGAAAAAATCAACTGTTTTAAACAAAAATTAATAACAAAAAATTTAAGAAACAGTTGTTTTTTTTCGCTTCAGATTTGGTCCCATAGTAAAAGTTGTTCAGTTTGATGGTCCCTATCTACCATATTCGGCTTTAGGAGTTTTTTGTAACACGTTCTATAATATTTCAAAACTTTATATCAGTAATTGAGCGTAAATCAATTTCAAATAGTTGGTGTATTTGATTTATTTTTTCGGAATTCCGGTAGCTAATTATTCGTATTTTTTTAGCGAGTGAAACTTATATCCGAAGATACTAACTTCATTTCTTACAGACTGGGTCATATCAAACAGAGTTTATCGTTACCTTATCCCTCTGCTTCTCCTTGAGCTCCCTGACGAACTTCTCATGGTCCCTCAGATGCTGTTGCGCCTCGAGCTCGCCCTCGGGCATCTGTCCGGCGAACCGCAGCCGAGTCTCCGCGTCCGACAGCCACTCTAGCAGCATGTTCACTGAACGGTGCAGTTTCTCCGCCTAAGGCAAGCATTAAAGAGTTAGGGCCTATTTTACACGCCAAGTTAGCGGTAGGAAAAGGTACTAATTTTGACAGTTGTAATAAGAGACAGTTCAAATTCGAAGTGCTAAAGAATGGAACATTTCTTATGCGAACTGCTAAAGAATGGAATGCACTGCCTGCTCATGTGTTACCCGATAATATTACAACCCTGGGGTCGTCAAGGCAAGAGTGAATAGGCATTTCCTGGGCAAGTATGCTACACCTTAAGCCACATCCTATTAACCAAGCAAGATGGTGGTCAAATGCCTGTCCAGTAACTAATAATAAAAAAAAACAGTAATCTAACAGGGAAAGTGGCGCTATCTTTGGGTTGCCAAGTTATAATGTTCTCACACCCGTACCGTCATTAATTTACTGGCTTTGGCCGTTTTACCGAAATGAGGAGTATATCAGATAGCTTGGCTAGGAAACAAGGATTCATGAAAAATATTAAAATAAAACTTTTCAGTTGACACAGAGAACTCACAAGAATTATCTTGACGGCTGAACTGTAAAAAGGTTTCAGATTGGATATTACCTCTTTGAGAGCGCCCTCCAGTTTGTGCGACTTCTTCTCGCTGAGTGTCTGCACGCTCTCCCACAGTTGCTTGAGCTCGCTGCACTGCTGGCGGATGCTGACGGCGTCCTCGCGGGGCACCTGCGGAAAATCAACCTTATTACTATCACTATAAACACCATTTTGATGGTGGAAATTATAGCACCTTATGAGCCATAATCAACCTTATTTTTATAGATTTATATACGTGTTAATGTATGAACCCAAAATAGGAAATCCGTTTCTTCGGACCATCAAATTGAACAACTTTTACTTTCTGAAATCAGTTGTCATACAAAAAATATTTTCGTTATTAATTTTTGTATGAAACAGCTGATTATATTTTTATAATACATAGTCTACGATAGGCTTGTCAGTAATGTACAAAATATTGAAAAGGTAGATACATATCGTTAGGTATCTAATCTACTATAGGTTGAATTGTATTTCTTTATTTTTTTAATTAGTATTTAGATTATTTTTATGGCCAAAAGAGTCAAAAGGGCAAAATTTCTATGAACGGATTTTTTTTTAAAGATGTTTCACGTATTTAAACGGTTTAATTTTAGCTTACCGTTGTTTCCAAGTCCTTGCCGGTCTTTATAACAGATTGCATCTGCTGTTCTCGCGAGTGGAGATCTTCCTCAAATTGCTATAAAAAACAGAGGCGTTAGAACGATTAAAATAAGATCACAAACAACAGTATAATATTTACAACTTAAAATAACTGATTTGAAATGAAATTCAATTATATAGATTTTAGTTCACATGTTAAGATAACCATCTCTAGCCTTAGCATAAGCATATATCAAGAAATAAAACGCGCGTAAAAATATTACCAAATTAATTTGTCTATGAGAAATCTCATTTCACTTTTGAGCGGTAGATGGCGCTATACAAATTTTCGATACAAAATTAGTCTATTTATAGAGTTTTTTTACGCGCGTTTTGCGTTGTACAAATTTCCAATACAAAATTATTCTCGATATATGTTCGTGCTACGGGTACTGAACTTAAAATGAAAAAAAAAACTTTTACAAATGTATAACTTAAATATCATTCGAAAATATCTCATAAGTCAAAGGTCATAAGGTATAATTCACCTTGTGATTTTCAATAAGCGCCATAACAGTGTCCAAATCTCCGTGCACGGGTAGATCAGTAGATAACGTCAGTTGCTGCTTCTTCAGCCAGTCGAGGAGTGCCGACATGGCGTCCTTGAACTGGCCGGAGTAGAGGAGGGCTTCTTCCAGCTTGCGTTGTCTGTAGATACATTTAATAATTGCCTATGTGTTGTGTGTTTACCATCGTACGTAATAAAAAAAAACCTTTTGCTTAGTGTTTGCTCAATGGCTGAAATTCGACCACAATCATATTAAGGTAATTCTCTTTGAGGAAAACGTGAAATACAGCGTGAAATTTTAATCATTTCGTTCCCTCAGTGGGGTGGTTCCACTCATGATTACAAGCAGCTTTTATTATGGGGTCAACTCTGATATCGCGAAAAAAATCTGCTGTTTTATACATTAAGAGTTAGTATTGCGCTTTTGTATGGAACAGCTGATTTATTCGCGATATCAAAATTGGCCCTATAGTAAAAGTTGCTTGCAATCATGAGTGGAACCACCCCACCATGAGAACCAAATGATTAAAATTTTAACGTGTATAGGTAGCACTAAAGCTCGTTTTACACCACAAAACAAAAAAGAAACTCATTTAACAAAACAGAGGAAAAAAGGATATTGAACTTTTATACACAGATAAAATCCTATAATTACCTGTCCACAGCCTTAGAACAGACGGTGGTCCACTTGGTCTTGAGATCGTTCAGCATCGTCTTGAGGGTCGGTTCGTCGGCTTTCGGGGCCTTGTCCTTCAGCTGTTTGCCGGCCTTCATGGTTTGGTCGTAAGACGGCTGTTTGCCGCCCAATGCCTTTTGGAAGTCGCGATGCTTTTGCAACCTATACAAACAAACAACATGACTTTCTGTCGCTGTAAATGCCGCATTGATTTGATTTGTCTATTTGGGCTGGTTTAAACAGGGTGTGACTGGACCCAGTGATTCGTTAGGACCCAGTACCTGGGTACATGTAAAAGAATCGGCAGTAAGTCGTACTGTGCTTGAAAATAGAATGGATGGCTAGTCAGCTGGACTGACCTAGTCAGCACAGGACTGGGTTGAAACTAGTATCTACACGAGCCCAGTAGCAAGTCAGCGCTGGACCGAGTTACTGCACTGCCATGTTGTTACCGACCCCGTATAAACCAGGCATTAAGCATAAGTACTTTACTTGAGACTAAATGACTTGTACACAAGGGACACAAAGTTCGACAGCTTCAAACACAAAATGTTAATCGGTTACCATTTTATTTTATAAAAATAAAAATACTAACCTCTGTTTGATCTTCTCGGGGTCGTTGACCGTCGTCTCCTTATTGAGTTCATCCAGCTGGTGTTCCGTGTCGTTTAGCCAGTTCATCAAGTTGTTCCTGATCACAAAATAATCACAATTATTTATAATAGGTAGGTATTTAAAATGTTTTCTTTTTATGTGGGTAATAAACATCAAACGAAACGAAAGGTTTTTTCTTTATTTTTCATGATATGTAAAAAAAATATGCTGAGCTGGCTATGAAAAGTGATGTTTTGCCTGTTATCATCAACGCCGAAGCTATATAAGTACTGGATACTATAGTAAAATAGCTGTAAGAAAGTACTAACAGTAGCATAATGTTATTCTAAAGTGCATACTGTTAGAACGAGTCGCTCAATTTAGTTAAAAAAGTTTTTAAATTAAACAAGGATTTAGTATTTTTCGCGAAATGGCAGCCGTCACCGAGGATGAAAGAGACTGATGCACTTTGGAGGCGAGCGGTTCCAAGTGGTCTACCAGACGCTAAATCAGCAACACCATCCAGGGTTGTCAGTATCTCTCTATGTATACATCTAACGGGATGTAACAATACAATTTACTAACAATAATATAACCAAAAAGAAAATATTATTTTTATGACACGGTTGGTATTAATTTCCGATTTCTTAGTTCGAAATCCAACTCACCACATATCACTGAACTCCTTCGCCTCCTTGAAGCCGTGGTCCAGAGCCCTCGTCCTCTCCGCCGCCTTCGACACGACTCTCTCCCACCTATGCTGCACTGATACTAGTAGATTCTTGATCAGAATCACGTCTTGTTTCTGACTGAAGTATTTAAGGTGGGTTCCCTTCTTGTCTAGCAGTAACATGGTTTCCCGGTGGGTACCGATCTCCTTTTGGAATGATTTGTGCTCTTCGATTTGCGCTGAAAGAGATAATAAAGTTAGTACTGTTTAAAATGTTCTGTCTAGGGCTAGGTAAAGATTTTTCTTTCTTTAGTTAAACCTCTCAAGAGAGAAAAAGTCTAGTAGGTGCTATTATTTTTTTGCCTTACTTTTTAGTAGATATTTTATAAATAGCACCTAAAGCAGAAAGAAAGTAGAAGGTGTACTTGAAAAACAAGTTTTAAAACCACTTGACTGATATTCAATTTTGAACTTTAAAGGCTTAAGTAAAAAGCTTCAAGGGGTATTATATTGATGACTTATTTTAAATTAGATATATAATAATAGATATATCATTTGTAAAGTTTTTGAAAAGATCAGCTCAGAATTTCTGGTAGATTAGTTTTAAGAGTGGCCACTTTTCGCAATATAACTTAATTAAACTAAACGACAGGCTAGACAATATTGTTTAAAGAAGAGGTTTGAGTTTGATTCCATAATACGAGCCTAAGTTTCTTGTACAAGTACTTACTCAATAATGTCTCCATGACTCTAGAGACAGGTTTGGCAGAAGCGAGCGTCTTCTCAGCACCAGTGAGCCAGTCGACAAACGCTTGTAGCGCGTCGTGGAATTCAGTAGCTTCTTTCAGGGCTATCTCCAGTTTGATCTTCTTGTCCGACGCTCTAAGGAATTATAATGTTAGATTAATAAATAGTTTCGAATTATTTGATTGAAATGGATGGATAGAACATATTTCAGATAATTATTCGTTTTGCGAATTAATATAGCACCATTTAAATAAAATGTCACATGATTGTAGTAGATTTAGTTGTATGTACAGTCAGCCCATGAAAAGGTTGAGCATACTAATACTTTGTCATTTTTAAATTTGAGATTTTAGCATTCACAATTTTATAATAATAATGATAATTAATCGATTACAAATCCTATAGTTAATAATGTTCTTTATTGCTTGCACAGTAAAGTCGCAATTACAGTTCAGTCAGTTAATGCTTTCCGTGGCAGCCTATAATTAAGTCAACACCATGTATAACCATTAAATATAATATAATGTACTTCTTAGCATGTAAGGGTGTATGTACTTGTTGGCTGTCCAAATAAATAAAAAAATTACCTTGCAGTAACATTATCCCATCTCGACTTCAGGTTCTTCAGGTTGAGCGAGAGCTGCGACGTCGGGTTGGGTTTCTCCTGGCGACGTAAATACTCCTGGCCTTGCTGTAACACAGCTTCAACCTTCGGCCGGTTCGCTTCGATCTCATTGTAGATTTCCTGAAAAAGGTTTGATATGTTAATATTTTTCAATACTTAGAACTACTACGTATTTCGAATCCTACCATTTTTATATGTTAAGTTTCATCAGTTCTGTCTTAAGAGCCCGTAGCGATTTTGCCTCTGACTGCAGCTCTCTCGCTCGCACATTTCATGTTTTCTCAAGATTTCTTAAATCTGAGTGCGCCATTAAAAAATGTGTCTCGGCCACTTTTCGCAATTTAGGATTACAGACATTTTAAAATATATTTCAGTTTTTTGTTGCTAAATTACAAAAAGTTATCGTTTCTAACAGTTATTTGAACTGGCAAATACGATAACTTTTTGTACTTCAGCAACTCGAAACTGAAATATTTATGTTGAAATGTCCGTAATCTTATATTGCGAAAAATGGCCGAGACACATTAATTAACGCACTCATTAAGAAATCTTGAGAAAACATGAAATGTGCGAGCGAGAGAGCGGCAGTCAGCGGCAAAATCGCTACGGAGTCTTAATAAGGTTTCCATCTATTTAGAAGCCTTTTTACTGTGAAATAATTATTTTTTTATCACAATTTAAGAGTCTTGTCTAAATCTATCGTCTATAAGTACAGATGAAATACCATAAATCTCTCAAGTTGTTCCGTAGCAGTTTCGGGCAGGCCACCGACGGGTTTCGAAGCCGTGATCACGCTGTCGACCTCCGACAACCACGACAGCAGATCGCCGATCTCCGCGTTAAAGCTAAAAAGGATACGGGGAATTTTAACACAAGTCACAAACTCATTTATGAAGCCTATGCTGTTACAAGCACTTGTGAATGTCAAAGAAGCAACGCCATCGCAAACCACTAATCGACTACACTTTCTTGTCTTTAGGGTATAAACACACTAACGCCTGTAATGCTTTGTAAATAGCAACACATCTGCCGAAAATTACGTAGCGTTTTTTTTTCTTATAAAACCGTTGCCGCCGATCTTCGGTTGATTAACATCGGCATAGTGTGTCTAGAGAGAGACTTATCGTCTATAAGGCTGAATGTAGAAGTGCACTTTGTCTGTATTAAAAACTATCGCTGTTTTTTAGTCGCATCGACTGTTCTACCAACATAAGATTAGTAGATTATTAGATACGATATTTTTCGATACAGTTCGTATAGGTACTACAGTATTTAATTAATTAGTAGGCACTGTTTAATTAATGATTCAATACAAAATATCAATGTTAATAACATTGTCATCTACGACAACATCGTCAACATTTCCAAAAGAGTTATTTCTCATTATTTTGCAAACACATTTTTTTTACAGACAAGTACGGTCAGCAACAACAGTTACTTAACTTTCTAGTACTTTGTCATTGCAACTTTTTTGACAGTGTCTCACAGTTTGAAACAATAATCAAAAAAGTTGCCATGACAAAGTACTACAGTGTTAAGCGGCTTTAATTGCAGATTGTACAATAATACGGACCTTTGGGCCTCCCTGAGCGCATCCTCGAGCTCAGACTGTCGGTCGCGCGCCTTGTGCTGCAACTCCCGCCATTTCCTGTTCAGTGTTGCTAGCTTTTCTGCTGTTTCGCCCGCTTCTTCGGAGCCTACGAAAAATTCGACGGTGTGTTTAACGTAAGTGATATCTTTGTGAATGTGCCATGCCATGCACTCAGATGTGATGACATTTATAGGGAAAATAGAGCCAGCTACATTTAATCAGTCTAAAGGGCGCGTCCTACTTGTATTTTTAGCCCTTCTTTCCATCCATAAAAAAGCTCAGGTATCTTAAATACAGTTTTAATAATAAAACTCCAGAAAGCCTATCTAGTACATACATAAGGTTATTTTACCCATAGGTACATTAATTTTTAACAATAATCTTAAATATTAAAGATATCAACTTTAGGTTAAGTCATTTTATCTTTGTAAAGTAACGAATGAAATAAAGTTTTTTTTTTAATTAAATCCCACACAAAAACAATATATGTAGGAATATACAAATATTACCTACAAAGTTAAAGGCTTATAAGTAAACTATTTGTTATGTCAAAAACCAGCATAGATAGATAAATATCGTTCTATTTAATATGTTTTATTTTCTTAGTTTTTTTATACTTTTGTTTCTATAGCTAACACTTTACTAACCGTGTCTCTGTATCTGCGCGCCGGCATCGTTGAGTGTGTCGACGCTGGCTTGGTGAGCGGCGATGTCGTTCACGAGCACCTTCAGCTTCGCTAGTTCTACCTCCAGGATTTGAGGGTCTCCGGCCACCTGTACCAATTACATAATGTCATGACATGACTTTTCTAGTACTTAATGAAGTTCAAAATACTACTAGACTATGGAAATAAATCGACTTGTCAAAGTCAAAAAATTTATTAGTGTATCGATGTTAATCACTTCAAATTAGTGGATTTGCCTGTCCTTAAATTAATTAAAAAAATAAAATATGGCAACTTTGGATCTCAAATGTGTTGAAGTAAATTCGTCTTAAACAGATAGATAAGTAAGTAATTTTAGTCATCATCATCCCCTACCCTTATCCCAATTTATATGGGGTCGGTGCAGTGCGTCCTTCTCTTCCATTCCTTCCTGTCACTTGTCATCTCCTCATCCACTCCCTTCACATTCATATCCATTACTCTTCTAGTAACTTGCCTTTCATCTCTTCTCATAGCATGCCCAAAGTAATTTTAGTATGTGAACTACTATTGCAGTGTAAAACTTTAAGCAATGTGAACTACACTCTACATTAATGGTTATAGAGAGCTCTCTTCCAAGCTCGCTGATGATTTTTCGCAATTTCAGAGTTGGTCTCATAGAGAAGTTGATTAGATCGATGGTCCCTAGCCATATATTCGCCATTAGGGGTTTTATTGTAACACGTTCTATAATGTTCTGTTCGTGTCATTTGAATGTAATTTTGTATCGGTGTAAAAGTGACAAAACTGTTTATCAAAATGGTTATTCATTAGTTGGTGTTTATACACATACCGGTTTGAGTGTATCCAGTGTGTCCGTAGTATGCTGTATCCAAGACAGCAGTTCCTGTAGCGCGTGTTGTAACTGTCCGAGCCTCAACAGCGCCCTCTCCAGCTGCTGTTGCCTTTCAACCATTCCCCTGAGCAGCGCGGACCAACGCGCGTTCACTTCGGTCAACGGTTGTTTGATCGCCGACGCTTGCTCGGACGATGTTCGCTCTGTTAACTCTTGTGCTTGCCTATTGGTGGAAATATTGTTTAAGTTTTGGAACTTTTTAGGAAACAGCAACGATGTTTTATAGCTGTTGAATTGGATGACAAAAATTCAACCCATTTTTTAAAGTGTATATTTCTTTTTGTGTAATATGGGATTTAAACGGGTCAATTCGCAGGGCGATTCATTAGAATCGAATAATCCTTACGAAAATCGCTTGTAAAATCGAATCGTAAAATCGATTCGATTGATTGAATGAAAGAGAAAAGCGACTTTAAAACATCGTTGCGTATAGTGAAAACTAATAAGCGACATTACATCAAGACGTAAACGAAATCAAATGAAAGAGTTTATTTTAAAATGAAGTAACGTATTTTCAATAATTTACAATTTATATAGGGTGATATTCCGGGTGTGATTCCGAGCAATTCAATTTTTTTTATCAGCCAACTATCATAAAACGGACACCAAACAAGACAGCACAAACAGAAAGCAGCAAAGGGTTTTACAGGTTACCAGAATCAATTACAAGTATACAAGTTCACAAGAGTTATAGTTAAAAATTATCACATGTAAATAGTTCATTTTTCCAGGAAAGATTTAACTTAAAAAAATATCAAGTGCAAGTTGCAACATAGTTAACTAGTTCCTTGACTAAACAGTATGTATGTATTTAATTCTGGAAACCGTTAAGAAGGGAAATAATCACACGACATGCAAATTATTACGACACCAAACCAAACATACACGTATCTACAATAAGCATTTATTGATACTTTCTTTAAAAATATATTCGCATCCCAATAATATTTGATAGCACCTATGACAGTAACAACTTTCGACACTAAGAAAAATCCTACGCCAATGGCATAGAGCTCTAACATCCTATAGCATAAAAATGAAACACATTTTCCTTTGCACTAATTACATAACTATCATAGTTACTAGAACTTTACATAAAAGAAGTCTCATCAACCTAGCATAATTAATTTTGAACACTAGGTAGGTACATATTTGTCTTTAAGGATGAAAATCGATTAGGGATTTTTTAAAACTAGTTTGATCAGCATAAACTACCTATAATCTACAGACAAGACAAACGAATCACAAAAGCAGCACACTGTAATAAGTCACAATGTCTTGCCTCACGAGACTCCTGCGCGTACATCCAAGGGGTTCATAGAAAAATACACAAGTATAGGTAGTTAGTAAACTTTAAGGGTAACACCACCAAATGAGATTATGGTTAGATTACAAAAGTGTAAAGGAAAAAGACAATTGGTATAAATGGAAAGTTTTTTACAATCTAGTGATGAGATTATTAAAGTACTAAAAAGGGGCCATCACCATTCAATATTTTCGGAACTAAAAATCTCACTCAAAACCTTTAAAACCAAATTGAAAGAACTTTAACCCAAACAACTGTTTATCTAAAGTAAACACAATCCCCAAAATAAATCAAGAAATCTTCTAAAATGAGCTTTGTTACTTTAACAATAAGGTTACTGACCTGTTAAGGGCTTCGACCTTGACCATATGGGGGTCCACCTCTTGCTTGAAGGAGGCTAGTTGTGCGATTTGTCGCTTGACAGCGTCGATGTCGGATCCCAGAGCGCCCATACGGGAGAACTTGTCTTCCGCTTTGTCCAAGAACTCTTGGAGATTCTGTGTTAATGAATACATACAATATTGATTAGATCTAAAAAGGGGATCTATGCCTCGTGAAAAACTTCCAGCTCCGTCTGAATATGAGACGATCTATAATTTCTCGCAATATGGAAATACAATCTGCGGATGCTCAAAGGATTCCCTGCCCTCCTAGCATCACCACCGAAACGCGATATGATATTTTATAACAACTTATCACGTTGAACTGTCAAAAGACAATGGATTTTGACAGTTGAGTGTCGATGAAACGCTATATCACGCGATATATGTATATCGTGTTTCGGTGGTCATGCTAGGGGTACAGGCCAGAGATAGTTAGAAGTTTGACAGGAATTATACTTTGATGTGGCTTTAATCCGATTAATCATTCATCGATGTATTAACAATACTGTATCTAAATTGTAAATAATCAATGGACTGTATTTTGGACAAGGATTACTATGCCACCATTCTAATGTACAGAATACAGTAGGATTTGGCAATCGTCATTATTTGATTCAATCTTGGACAAAGAGATTGGACGAAGTTTATATTTTTTTTGGCTAGACAATAATTTACAATAAGTTATCATACATACCTGAAGCGTATCATGGAATTCCATAGCCTTCTCCATGGCGTCGATGAGGTTTTCCTCCCGGCGGGCGTACAACGCAGTTACCGTGTCCCAAGCCTGGTCGAGATCCTCCATGTGTTTCTTCACCTCAGGTTTATCTGGTTCGCCACATAGTGACATGAGCGTTGATCCCGTCTTTCGGACTTTTTCCACCTGTTACAGACACATGACTTTAGACCTTATGAACATAAAGGTACGGTACAGACCATTCGTCGTAGAATATGACATTCGCAAATTAACATAAGTGAAATTTTCACAATAGCACCAACTCGACATTTAGGTAGACTTTAAACCAGTGGTTCTTAACTGGTGGTCTGAGAACCACTGGTGGTCCTTAAAAGCACCAGAAGTGGTCCGCGAAGCCATCCTTAAATAACAACCTTCCATTCGTTTACTTACATTTAATCTAAACAGTGGGTGGTCCATGCTAGACAGAAATTTTGTCAAATGGTCCCTCATCACTAAAAGGTTAAGAGCCACTGGTATATACTAATAAGAGGTAGTAGTAGATCTATACTAATAAGAGGTAGTAGTAGATCTAATCAGAAAATGGACAGCAGCATTTTCCGATACAGAAGATTTAACACTGCGTACACCAGCCTTCCAAGCGTGGAGATTATCGCAACAACGTCCCACGGAAGAGGCCCGCAGTGGACTACAATGAATGTAGGTACTAACCTCGGGCTTGGTGTGGTCGATCTCATGACGTATCTCCTGCAAGGCCACTTGCTGCGCTTGTATGGCTCTTGGCTGGGCGGCCAATGTGTCCTGTAGTTAGCTCAGTGTGTTCATGACTACGTAGTATACTAACCTCGGGCTTAGTATGGTCGATCTCGTGTCGTATCTCCTGTAAGGCCACTTGCTGCGCTTGTATGGCCCTTGGCTGGGTGGCCAATGTGTCCTGTAGTTCGGTCAATGTGTTCATGACTACGTAGTATACTAACCTCGGGCTTAGTATGGTCGATCTCGTGTCGTATCTCCTGCAAGGCCACTTGCTGCGCTTGTATGGCCCTTGGCTGAGCGGCGGGCGGTGGTTGGGCGGCCAATGTGTCTTGTAATTCGCTCAGTGTGTTCATGACCGCGTCAAGTTGTTCCCAGAAGCGTCGAGCCACTTCGAGCGCGCTGTCTAGGGACATACCGCGGTCGTTCGTCGCTTTTTGTACTTCGTCCCATAATCTGGGGAAAAGATGGTTAATTAATAAAGAATTTTCACCAGTGTTGGTTTAACATGGACCGATAATAAAATATGACGTAAAAACAATTAAATAAAGCTTTCATCTAAGTTATGCTAACAAATTTGTTGTTGCACGCAAACGTGAAAAAAGTAAATAAAACATAAGATTCTTTTAAGTCCGGACGTTTTTTTGAAAATGGGGTTGTTTTCAAGAATTAAACGAACTAATTTTGATTTTATGACATAGAGCTACCTGAAAACTGAAGGACATAGGCTAATTTTCGCATTTCACACGAGAACCGAAATACCAAAAAGCTACACGTACTTGTTGAGTTTGTCTAGTTTGTTGCGAATGTCCCGCACGGCGGGGTCGCTGCGGTCGGCCTTGCTGATCACGTCCGAGGCGGCTCTCTGCACCGCGTTGTACGCTTCTTGGCGCTTCTCTAGGTCTTCGGTCAAAGAGTTGTTCTCTTCTATCTGGTCTCTGTTGGGATAACAATTACATCATACTGGATTCTGAACGAATGGAAAGAGCCAATTCGTAGAAAAAATTGGAAATTTTCAAATTAATTAATTGATAAGCTCTATAATAGGGATGATGACTAATGAATAAAATAACGAAAAACTAATAAAAATCGTAAACATATTAAACTTTTAGAGTAGCTTGTATACCTCTTGGTTTTATATATTGCATATTATTTGTTTTATGACCCTTCAAAGTTGGGTGGACAAGTCCATTTAAAAAGTATAAAATTTATTAAAATAAATGATACCTTTAATTAGTCCGTAAAATGTATAGCAAATTTGTCTAAGAAACTATTTTGATAAACACAATATTTAATATAGCTGCCGAACAAATTTCCTACGCGTTGCATACAAACTATCACGGCGTGACGTCATCACTTAGTAGCCGTTAGTATGGAGCGTTTTTGGGATTTGTCCATTTGTGTGCATTTCACACTGTGATATCTCGGGAAGTTTTCATGCTAGCGACTTAATTCTTTTACCAATGTTTATTTTTTTGAGAGGTAATTTATGTAACATAAAATAAAAAAAATAGTCATCATGCCTATTATCTCTTTATGATCTTGTTTCTAAGAATTAATAATAATGTGTGTCAGGAGCCGATATCCGTAATGGTCCATCCCACCCCATTGGAAATTAGAACTTAATAAATTAGTATCAATTTTAAGGTACAAAAAAAAGGCAATAAAAAAATAAATCAATGTTAGAACGTCTATCGTTGAGTTTGTTTCGTAGGTATGGTGGAAGAAAGATTTCGATAGCTAAAATAAAAAAGGGAGAAAATTAAATAAGAACAGCTCACTTTTACTTTCATCTATGGCAGCTCATAACCACAAATTTTAGAGGTATAGTACTAGAGTACTCATCATAAACATGTGTCAATGCCAAAATCAGTTTAATTGTGTTTTTTTTAGTTACATACCAAAAACAATCATAAGGATAAATAGGTAACAGTTCTAAGGAGTTTGCAAAAGGTATATTCACTTTTCTCCTACCAAATAATCTTACACCTTTTTATCACTTATAAACTAACGTTCCAGTAGTGTATGTAATAATACGTACTGAATCTTGGGCGGGTGCGCGGAGACGGGCTCGGCGCGCGCGATCTGGTCGCGGGCGCCGCCCAGAGCGCGCAGCATGCCCTCCAACTTGTCCGAGAACTGGGAGGATTCTTGCAGCGCCTTAAGAACAACCAGACGATTATACAATGCGATTAAATTTATAATGTGTACTACTAAAGGGGCTAACTTCAGAGCGCTTGCGGTACAAAACGAATACATGAAATTTTCTCTTCGCCATTCGAATGAAGTTGCTGCGGATCACTGTCTATTGTCAATTTGATCGCATTGTGCGTGGGATGTTCCGAAAATTATTAATTAAACGAAAAATAAAATGTAAAATAATTCACAGCTTTTCAAAATATTTCCTTTCTGCTTAGATGCAATTATGCATTTGGGTGCACCAGCTTTAAACATTAAAAAAACGAATCTTGCGGAAGGTCGAAAAATATGCCCTTAAGGATCGCCTAAATTCTTTGACGACCTCTTCTACGATGTTAATTTTTCAGCAAATAAAAAAAGATCGGTCTTAATTTTTTGCATTTTCAAAAAGTTCGTAGTAGTACTGTAATGTACTTAACAAAATGGGCAGGCAAAAACTACAATTGAAATACAAATTCCGTTTTTAAATCAATACAAAATCTTGTAAACAGAGGAAATCTGATATGAACACCAAGATAAAGACCAAAGCCTTCACAACAAAAAAGACACTAATCAGTGGCCTACGCTCATCTTTCAATAACTTCTACGACGTTTAAGTACATACAAGTCAACAAATATTCAAAGCATATTTCTTTATCACTAAATATTCCTTACCTGCTCCAACTCCTGCTGCCGCTGCCTGAGCTCTGCCTTGAGCGCGTTGTATCGCTCGCAGTCGGCCTCCACTGTGTCCAGTACTTTAGCGGCGTCGTCTTCTCCACACAAACGCGCGAGAGCTTCGCCTGTTTTCATTAGCTTGTCGACTAGAGGCTTGTGGTTGGCGATCGATTGTTGCAGCATCTAAGGTGAAACATAATAAAATGCTGATGTACTTTAAAGTAGAAAAAAAAAACAATGGTCAATACAGATGGAAATCCGAATGAGTGGTGAGAGATATAATGTTTTTTTTTTCAGATTAAAATTTGGCTTAAAAAATAGCAATGTCAAAGTTATTGTGCTACCTCTTCTTGTCAAACGTTATCGATGCAAAAGTGTAGGTGGTATGTAATTTCTCTTCTGGTTCTGGTATGTAATTTTTCTCTTACTAAATGAAATAGACGTAACAAGATTAATGTCATGCGTTGAGCAACAATAATTCCCCAAAGTACGCAGACAGTCATTATTAGTAAAATTAAAAGTGGTTACGGCGACTACACACTCAAAATTTAACGAAATGGGTTGGAAAAAATTTTGCACTCTGTACCAGATGTAATAATAGTAGATAAACTAACCTCGTTTTTGTCCTGCTGTTGGACGATCACCTCAGGGCGAAGTGCGGGCATCGCCAACATCTGAATTTGCCTCTCCATATCGTCCATCCAGGATGACAGGCTGTAAACAAATGTTTATTGAAAACAACAGACTATACCTTAAATTTTCAAAACTTTGAAAGTAAACTCCACAGATTGGGTAGGTTAGGTAAAAAAAAGATTTCAAATATTCAAAATTATGTTTTACGAATTACGAATACGAATAAAGTTTCTTGTGCCCGTTTTTCTTATCAGTTAAAAAGTCTGGAACTGGATTAGCAAAATATAGACGATTCATAAGCGCTTAATTACTAAGTTTATTTGAATATCAATAAAGATATTTTGAGTTAACTTTTAATAACTTTTTATTACGAACAAAATTTCTACCGCATTTGATGGTTTTTTCCTCGGTTCAAATGTTGCTTTCATACAAAAAGTTTTTCTTAATGATTAGTCCCACATTAGTCCTATTAGACTAATGGTTTAAAGGTTGTGCGTTATTTCAGCAACACCTATATTTTTGTTATATTTTCTCACCCATGGTGCGTATCAGCGAAGTGCTCAGCTAAAGGCAGAGCCTGTTCCAAGGCTGCTAATCGCTGGGCACTAAGAGTTCCCACTTCCTCCATCAACTCTTTGAGCTCTTCGCTGCGGTCGCGGATGACGGCCGTCTCTTCAGACGACTGGCACTCGCGGAGAACCTGATGGAATAAAAAAACTGATAGTAACACGTTTTCATACTACTCAAAAATATATACTTACCCAATGTTGAGCTCTTATCATAAATAATAACTTACGATCGCCGCATCGGTAGCGATGCTATTTACGACGATGCTGTGGAAACTTCGACTTTATGGTGTCTAAGATTAGCGGCGCGCAGCGTCGCATTTGTAGTGATGATATTTGCGACGTTGCTGTGGAAATTTCGACTTTAATCTTTAGCAATACGAACCTTCTTGGCTTGAGCTAGCAGATCCCTCACTCTAGCTCGCTGGGCGGCAACATCGTCGCTCAAAGGCCGTTGCTGGTTGAGTTGTTGTCTAACTTTAGCGGCGTCGGCGGAAGGAGGCGCGGCGTTACGTAAAGCCGCTTCAGCGCTGCGCAGCCATTCGACGGCTTCTTCCATATCGCCTACCACTTCTAACGAGCGCTGTAAGCGTAGGCAAGTGTTAAATAAACAAAGTTGGGAAAATCATCTGTCTACTAAAACCTTTTTTTACTTTTATACAGAGACGCAAAACGTGAGAATCATGAAAACAACATTAACAATTGCCTGAAATATTAAAGGGTTGTTAACAATCTGTAAAAAAATTCTGCCTCAAATTAAAGTTTATTATTTAGGTACGACAAAAGTATTTGTTGTAGGTAGAAACGTAAGATTTTCATTTCTTCAACAGATATGTTACGTCTATTGGTTGTAATTAGAAACTAACTTTAATCATGTCTGCCAACAGATATAGAGCTAATCAGTTAGGTAATCAAGTACCACATAGCTAACCAATGTACCTAGTAAAGCAACATGTACCTAATTTGAAAGTCAAATCAACATCTAGAAGTTTAGAAATATCCTAAAGTACTTGAACTGCAATTAATTAAATCTTACCTTCTTGCTGAGCAACAATCGCTCAGCCTTGCGCTGTATCTGCTCGGCGATTGCGTCGAAGCGGCGATTGTCGCGCATCACCAAACCTTCCACGTGCGCCGCGCCTTCCCCGGGCGAAATCTGAGAGGAAACGATTATTTACTAATGGTTTTTTAAGACCAGAATGTCCTAAGAGAAATGTGTGTTCGACCATCGACATAAACATTAGTAACGTGGTCGTAATCGAAATTGGAACCAAGAAATCTGAAGAGCTTAAATTTTATAGGAAAACATGGTTTGCGGGGGTCATATTTTTACACACAGTTAATGGGGATTTCAGACCACGTAATTGGACAACTTTTACTATGGGGCCACCCACGGAATCTCGAAAAAAAATTAGCTGTTCCATAGAAAAGTACAACATCGACTCGACTATAATGAATGGATTTTTTTTTCGAGTAGTTAAGTAGCTCCAATAACTTTTATTCAAGAAAAATAATTGTGCTAAACAAAAAACAACGAAAAACATCGAAAAAGTGCAGAAGTGAGGTTATTTTCCATACTTTTTACACGTAAATAAAAAGACAGAGACAAATGTTTCCGCATAACTGATCCTTAAGTTAAGCTAATATGATTTCTGAAAATAGGCGATTCGAGATTACAAAGTAAAAAAAATCAAGAATGTCGATTTAACACGAAGTATGTTAAAGGTCAAACCACTTCCTTATACCAAGTATAAGGAAGAGCACAGAGCTTCCAATCATTATTAGGTGTCAAAGAACTGGTCAAAAATATGTAGCGCTTAAATCTCACCAGATTTTAGACCTTATGGTTCAAAAATTAAGAGTTACCTGGCAAAGCTGTGGTCCCACAACGTTGAGGGTGTCCAGAACTGGTCTAAACTCCTGCAAGTCAGCTTCCAACCTCAGAATGTCTTCCTCGCGCGGCTCCACTGATTGTAAGCAATTCTCTGCGGCCGACATCCATTCCGTTAATCTGTCGAGGGAAATTAAGCCTTAATACTTGGAAGTTCGCTTCACACTTGCTACAATTAAATGTGCTCGTAAGATTAAGCGACTAAAATATAGTTCAATATTCGCCTTCAAAGGTGGCAAGAGCCAATAAGATTACAAGTCCCGGCACTCATTTGGATGCTTGTTATTCAATAACGTAAAAACGCATTATAATAATAGCACATAAAAGCACAATATAGTTTAAAGCCTGTACACTGAACAAGTAATCGCCGAATCCAAACCATTTTCCGTCGCCCTATCCATTTCTGTCACTACGCCTGTCACACTGCACAAGCGGCAAGGTCTCCGAAGCGATCCTCAACAGATCAACGCCCTTAGACGTCAATCCGTTATACCTATCGCCTCTGTCAAATTGTACACCTGATTATGAATTTACACAAACTTGTTATGGCTGTTATACAGCTGCTGCACAAGCGGCAAGGTCTCCGAAGCGATCCTCAACAGATCAGCGCCCTTAGACGTCAGATCGTTGTATCGCCGCTGTAATGCGTCCAGTTTGTCCTTCAGTTGGAGAGCCTCGTCTCCGGAGATGTGCTTCATCAGCTCGAGGCCGGATTCTACGGTCGAGTCGACCGCTTCTTGCTTGGCGGCGATCTCTTCGGTTTTTTCCTGTTGCCAAATAAAAAAAAAACAATAAAAAAATATTTTTTTTAGATCCAGGGACGGAGAGAAAGATACTGGCTAACGAGAACAGGAACAGGATACCAAAATGTTACGTTTCGAATTATTTCAGACGGCGACAGTTAAATAGCGGATCTGTAGATAATCATGTTAAATCACTTTACTTACGTACAAAGTTTGGTGTAGTAAAGAATGTATGTTGGGGTAACATCAGTTTTTAACAAGAAAGCGACCTTATAAAAACGCGTTAAAATAGGTAGTTCCTGTTTTTAGGTTTCTAATCCAAACAGCCTACTTATAGTTTTTTTAACAGTTCTTATTCCTTTAAAGAGTAAAAGGAGGTTAAGTGATAGGCATAAGGTTGATATCTCACCGCTAGTTCATCCATCTGTCGTAGCAACTTCTCCATGTGTAGAGGCAGCAGTTTCCTCTTGGCGAGGTACTGTTCCATGGAGTCCATCCAGGCGGCCAGCTCTTGGTACGTGAGCACTAAGTGGCGGAGACCCTTGCGGGAGTTGTCTAGTAGTTCACCGATTTCCAAGCTGTGATCAACTAGAGCTTGGTATCTGTGGGGAAAATGACAAAGGTTCAAAAACTTTGAAGGAGAATTATAGAGGGGGTATTGTAAGTTATTTAGTTCAAGCTGTGGTCAACTAGGGCTTGGTCTCTGCGGGAAAATTATGACACGTTATTGTAGCTTGCTCTTTGAAGGCAAAAGTATATAGAGGGTATAGATTTTGAATTTGTGTCGACAAGAGCAATAATAAATCAATTACGAACACACCAATAATTCTCAAAGGAGGCAGTGTTCTAATTGTACCAGATTTTTTGCCTCAGCATGTTGTTTATGGCCAATAAATACATCACTTTTTTTATCTAAGTACCTATCTGTAGCGGCTTGCAGGCGGTCAGCGAGCACGGCCGCTTCGTCATCTCCCACGAGCCCCATGAGCGCGGACGCTGTCTCTGTCAGCTGCTTGAATGGTGGCTGCTTCGATAAGATGTCATCGTGTAAGTTCTGCAAGCAACATTAAGAGTTACTATCACAAGCATATTTTAATACGCCAATAATGTGAAACTACAAACAACAACGCAGAGATTCCACAGGAAGTCACGAGCAAGAAAAATACTCATATGTTCTTTTTATGTCGTCTCAGATGTTAACAATGACGAGTGTTTCAAATTGGAACTACTAAATATACAACGTGTAACAATAAAACACCCTAAAGCCGAATATGGTAGATAGGG
Source organism: Agriphila straminella (assembly GCA_950108535.1). NCBI lineage: Eukaryota > Metazoa > Arthropoda > Insecta > Lepidoptera > Crambidae > Agriphila > Agriphila straminella. Next base: position 7,854,869 of record OX467324.1, on the reverse strand, counting down.
ACCATCAAACTGGCTTTTAAAGTTGATTTTTTTCGCGATATCAGCGTTGGTCCCATAGTAAAAGTTGTCAAATCAAATCAAATCAAACTTATTGTGAAACACAGGTAAATAAAGTTATTGTAAAAAATATAATTATGATCAGCTGGTTTCCGCCGTTATGGCATACAATTTTATACAATGTCAAAATTTTAAATAGTCAAAACAGATTTCAATTCATATCATATAGGTAGGCATTACATAATCATTTCAACAAAATTTATTATTATTTAATTAGATTGGACATAATTTTCAACATATTCATAAATAGCTTATGGATAAATATTAAAAAAAATATATTATATATTACGGTCTGTTAAAAAAATCATTGAGCGTGTAGTAACATTTGTCGATAAGAAATGTTTTCAGTCTATGTTTAAATGTAATCATATCTAATTCACCATTACGTATTGATACCGGGATTTTATTATATATACGCGATGCATTACAGAACACGCTATCTCTCAGCAATTTTGTTGTTCAGTTTGATGGTCCCTATCTACCGTACTCGGCTTTAGGGCGTTTTATGTAACACTTAAGTGTGCTAAAGTTTTCTGAGATAAGTTCAAAAAGAGCGAAGATTTTTACTCCTGTAGTATTTGCAACTAAAATCTAAATTATCTTATTTTCACTATTTTCATGCAAACTAGCGTACAGTTAAGAACGCCAAGGTGCAATGTGGATTTGCTAGCGTTACAAAAAACACAATTATGTACACATAATATCTTTCAAGATGAGATTAGCTTTACCTTGTGTTCCCTGATCTTCTGCTGTATCTTCTCTTCGTCTGTGGGAACCAGTTGTAGCGCCTTAACCCTGCGCTCGGCGCTGCCCAGCCACTCTACCAAGGGTTGCAGCTCTTCTTGGAATTGTTTAGCAACCTTTGGACAAACAAATAAACCTAAACAGCTTCCTAAAAACTGTAGTTTGTCAAAGACTAATCTAGGTAGGAGGTATTTCTTATTCAAAATTCGATAAAATGTTTTTTTTTGTAAAATGGGCAGGCATTTGACCACAATGTGGTCTAAGGTGTAAAACGCTTGTCCAGGAAATGCCTATTCACTGATATCATAATTTGATTACTATAGAGGTATAACACTTGATCTATCATTTTACTATTTAAATTAAACAATCACTCATCATGATTTTAGTGACACTAATTTTAAAATTTTCAATAACTTGAAAAAACAATAATCGGCACCAGAGAAATAAAGGGAAAACAAACGATAAACAAAAAATACATATTTCTATAAATTTTCAAAGCTACGAACCTTCATAGCCTGTTCTAGATCCAACATCCTCTGCTGAGCTCCGTCAGTGAGCGCATCGAACCTCTGCATAAGCCCCTTGAGCTGCTTCTCTATGGCTTTGCGCTCGGCCGTCTCGCAGCCGGCGGCTACTTCGTTGCCCATAGCGAATAGAGACGACATCGAGTTTTGACGGTCCATTAGCATCTTCTTGAGGAACTGTAGGAGAAAGAAAGTTATTAAAAGTAAGTATAAACTCTTATGCAAGAAGAATATTATACTAGTGGCTGTGTGAGCTGTAGACCTCGCGTTTGTGACATTTATAGAAAAATGGATATGTTTAAAAAAACCGCGAAACTAGCATAAAAATGTATGGAAATCCTGAAACTGAAAACTCTGATCCTTATATCTTTTAGAATGCTGATCAGACCAGTTGGGTGTGTATAGCGATCTAAATCTCCCCCATTCACTCCCTGGATGGCTATCATCAGATCACAGCTAGGTTAATCCTTGGCGGAGAACTAAGGCTTTAAAGTTTCCTGTCTCAAAGAACTAAGGCTTCAAAAATCGACCGCCACTGTATATACATTTACAAAGTAAAGGCTTACGCAAAGGACGGACTTGCTTCATGATCTATCTACAACTTAGTAAATAAGATTTGCAACTTAGTAATAAAGAAGACACTTTTGACCTCGCTGTCTTAGGCCCGTATTTATAAACCGCTCTTAAAGTTGAGAGCTATCTTGAGATCATACTTGAGATGCTTTTCTTATAGAAACAGTATCTCAGATATGATCTCAAGATAGCTCTCAACGTTGAGAGCGGTTTATAAATACGGGCCTTAGTAATCATCATGTACAAGCTCGATTTAAAAAAAGTGTTCTTCTAAATGTCCCAAACTTTCCCTTACCTTCTGTTCCTGGAGTTGCGCCTTCACGACCTTATAGTCGGCGGAGGGCGGTTTCTGGTTCCGCACCATATCCTCAGTATCAGCCAACCACTTCTCCAAGCCGGCGAGCGCTTCAGCAAACTTGCCGGATTGCAGCAGACCTACGTCTAGGCGGCGCTCGCGCTCGTTCGTCTAGAAACAGTTGTATAGTTAGTTATGGCACAGAATACATAATAGTACAGCTCGCGCAAAATGACTTGACCCAAATTTTAGTACCACGTGACTTGCGCAGTAGTAATTTTAGGTACGAAAACGTTTGGTGCGTAAGCCTCATTGTCTATGGTTTGGTCTAAGTTATATTGCGCGAGCTGTACTAAACGTACAGAAGTCCATCCGCGCGAAGTCCATCAAACAATAAGCTACTCTCGTAGTACGGCAATAAAGTACAATTTCAAATTGCACAGAGCTGCGTGCCTATTATTATAAACGCCTCTGAAGCGCTTCTCTTTCTGTCGCGTAGCTCTGTCTCAACCGACACATTACATTCCTCGTGCACTGGCTCGACTGAGTGAGCCATGAGCAGTAGGCTAATATAAAAGTTTAAGCGCGGAGTGAGACCCCTTGGTTATGGTTTCATTAATTGTAACTTGAATAGGTATCGTAATTAAAGTTACGCATTGCCCACATAAAGGGCATAATTAGAAACGAGAATAATTAGTGTGTGTGGACAACCTTTTACAAGCTTTAATTTTGGTTCGAATCATACGAGACAAATTATCAGCAGCAAGAATCATAACAGTTCTAGATCTTTAACTTACCTTCTCCTTGAGTGCATTCCACCTATCATTCATCTTCTCCAAGTCTTTCTCCAGCTGCTGTGTAGAGACTCCTTGTAGCGCGGATCGTACGAGCCCTTGCCCTATCTTGTTGCAATGAGCCACGTTCTGGCCCAAAGGCTCTAATGTCTTCCGCCTTAGTTCGCCGAAGTCCTTCTGTTGGGCGCGGATTTGCTCCACTTCGGAGGATACTGGTTTTAGGCTGCGCACTTGTTCGGAAGCCTAGTGAGAAAAATGAGTATTTAAGATTGGTATGGTTGCTATTAAACTTTTTATTTGTAGAAAAAAGGTTTATTTCCGTAACTCGTGTACCTATGTACTTTTTAATATTTACAGACACATAAACACACTACATTTCTTCAACACTGAGTATAAAAAAAAAACTCAAAGTCAATATAGTTAATACAAGTCAGATTCATTATAAATCAATACCTCTTGAACATCATCCATGACAGAGTCGTAAGCCTTGTAGAACGCTTCCAGTTTGCTCAGCGTGTCGTCTAGGTCTTGTTCCTTGGATCGCGCCCTCTCGTCGAGTTTGGCCAGCTGCTTGCGGAGGCCTTCCACCTGTTAATAATCACCGTGATAATGAAAAAGTACCGTAACTCGATAGATTTAAGGTAAGTACCTACATATTTCGAGGCTGAACACATAATGCAATAACTATAAAAATAGGTATCAAACATAAAAGAACTCTTATATAAAAATATCAAAAATAAAATTATGTTTAAAATTTTTGTTGTTTTCTTTGTGAATTCACTGAAATGTTTATGTCTTTGTTTTTACGGTGACAGTTTTATGGCGCGAATAAACAGGTCAGTGTGCGGAAATCCGGGTCGATATGACACTTGCGCTGGCGACTAGTAAGCTCATCTGCTTACGTACGAATTTAACCTCCCTCATGTTCGTTACCAGAAAGACCCGAAATAAGTTGCCAGTGTAATTAAACAGTAGGCTACCCGAATCTGTTACTCCATCCCGCTTTCTGAATTCTGGTGAACATACTAAAGAAATCGTGCCTTATTTGTATGCTGAAGTGACGACATAATAACATAACACTATACATATTTTTCTTGGAGCTCGGTGGCGCAGTGGTTTAGCGCCTGGCCCTGCGATTGCAGAGATCAAGCAACTTTCGCAAGGGTCGGTCATGGGATGGGTGACCAAAAATTCATTATCTCGAGTTCCTCCGAGCTTCGGAAGTCACGAGACGTTAAGCCGTTGGTCCCGGCATTTGCATTACAGTCGTTAACACCCACCAATCTGAATTGCCCCATCCTCATTATCCACCCATAAGGAAGTCCTCTGCACCAGCAGTGGTGACATTAAAAATGGCTGATGTCGCATCTGACCGCCGATCTTTGTGGTCTAGTGGTTCTTCCACCTGTGTAAGACGCAGGGGTCCCGGGTTTGATTCCCAGTGGGGGTACAATTTGTACTCCGTTTGGTTGGTGGTAGGGCTTATCTCAAGTCCGCCTGGCTAGCTACCACCATCTTACCTAAGTCTGACGCCATAACAACAATTTAAAAATTGTTGTGTTCCGGCAGTTAGAGGTAAGATAGCCAGTTCCTCAGTGGTGAGAATTCCGGGTGTAGTGCGCTTTCACCTTCGGCCTTATCGTCACTTAACATCAGGTGAGGTGAAGGCCAAGCACTATCCCGTTGTGCATAAAAAAAACTTCCTTACCTGATCCCTTGTCTTAGTAGAGTCGATAGTATATCCGCTGTCGACCAAACTCTCAGCCGCCCTCTCCGTATCAGCTACAAGATCGTCAGCCTTCTCCAACCGCTTGTAGAAGCGACCGATGTCGTCCAGCTGGGTCTTAACGGTCTTGATGTCTCTGCCGGGCGGTTTCATGGTGTCTAGCTCCTTCTCTAGGTCTGATAAGTCGTGGGATAGGCTCTTCACTTTGTCCTGTGAAAAAGATGAAAGTGTAAGTTTTGATAACCGCTTCACAGTTTTATACAACATATCAATTAGTAGGATTACTTTTATATATAAAACTTTAAGTAATGAGATAAGAATTGGCAATTATAACTTTCATTGCTGCTGTTGTATGACGTGTTGTTGTTGCCCCTGTTATTGTAAACTATTATTTCCCACAGATTCAAGAGGTCTTAAGCCCAAGGAACTTATCAGATTTGACACGACAACAATTAATTATCGTAATTTTTGATATCTTTGATTTCCATTTAGGTAACATGTGATTCAGCTACTCGGAATGAGAGAGTCTGATTTTGGCCCGTATTTATAAAGCGCTCTCAACGTGGAGAGTTATCTTGAGGTCATACTTGAGATGCTCTTCTTATAGGAACAGCATCTCATGTATGATCTCAAGATAGCGGTTTACAAATACGGGCATTTATTGATTATTGTGTCCTATTCGCCGTTATTCGAAGCCTTGGTAAACAGATTGAGAATAGCGGAGCCTTCCCGTTACCGTTCAGCATCATTATTATAGGTCTATCTTACTAAATTACGTCACATCCGCATCCGTTTGACGTCATATCTCACCCCCACTATGTTCACCAGGCCGCCGCCATTGCGGGTTTCCGCGCTCATTGGCGTCCTTTTTTCGCAACCGTTCACATCTAGTCAAACGCTGTTAGCGTTCGAAATTTAAAAATTTTCCTAAGTAGGTCAAATGCTGTTAGCATTCGAATTTTAAAGTTTTCTAAAGTAGGTCAAACGCTGTTAGCGTTCGTGAAATTCTTAATTCGTAATTTAGATTTTATATTGCATATTTTTGTTAAAAATGAACATCTTACGATTTATTTTCGGTTATTAAAAATGCGTGTGCGTAGAAATTTTAAAACCATACGTAAAATCAGTGTTAGTTGGGTCCGACTCTGTGTCGTCTCCGTTTTCGTCGTCATATTCGATCGCGGAGTAGCAGAGAACGAGGGCGAGGGCATGGATCTACAGTGAATACGACGCAGGATTTGAATTGAATTGAGGTAATCTAACGCCTCGCCATAAGGTCAGTGAAATTTTTCCATATTTTATAATGGTATGATTCTACCCACGATATGTTGAAAAATATTTTCTGTTAATTCTAACATTCGTTAAATTGCCGTTCATGAGTTTTATTCGCTTTTGGCCTATGCGATCTGCTAAAAGATTATAATTTTGACAAATTTAATGCTTATGAAAATTTTTACGTCACGGAAAACATGTTTCGTAAGATTCCTATTCATTGTTGATAAGCATATTATAGTATATTGTGTTGAATGTGAGCTGAGCACACAAATCCTTGTTGTGTTCCTCAAAATATGAGAAAGTGTATGCAGCTTGAATCCTGGCGCCATTCTGGCGCTATCCGGCATTTCGTTCGACTCATAGTTTTACTTGACCAGTGATGAGATTAACCATTGCGCCCTATTTTATTTCGAGATGTTGTTTAGCCGTAGTCGTTTGAAAGAGTATTTAATTTTTTTTTTTTGAGAAAAGCTACTGCTTTGTGAATCTGAATAGTGATACGTAACGAGGCGCTTTGAACAAAAATAAGTATTCAGGGTTTTGCAAAAGAATGTTGCCTTTATATTGGTTTTTAATAAAAACATTTATACGTTACTATTTATACGTATATATTTATATTACATTTAAACGATATTATCAATGCGCAAAATTACTCGGGTTCGATTCCCAGTAAAATGAGCGTAGGTACTAATCTTGTCTGGTGTTGTGTAGAAATAAAAATGAATGCTTTATATTTGCTTTCTATGCTTTCCAAAACTATTTATTTGATTGTGATGAAACTTGAAGGACCGATTGTCCTGGCCCAAAAAATTCGTGTTTTAACCTTTGATTGAATAAATGTGTGGTATATTAAGCTTGTCGGGTACAGCTAGTTAATAATAAAATAAATTGTGGTAATTGTTTTAAAATAAATATATATTTTAAATTGCAGGCAATTCAAAAGTTTATCATAGTAATTAGATACTTTCTATTATCATTATACCCCTCGGTTCCAGCTTGTTCCGCAACTGGACCGGGGAAGGTCTATCGGCTGCTCCTGGCACCGTTGACACAAGTTTATGAAAAGTTGTATCTACATAATTTTCTATAATTAAAACATGCTGTCTACATCCTCTATGGCAGTAATCCCCACATGTTGAGAGCTGTGTGAGTTGTAACAATATTAATATTGATCCATCCGGTCGCTTCTGAGCACCGTTGATTGATACTTTGATATGAACTCTGGCGGTCACTCCTGATGTATACCGTTGATTAAGTATCTTACTATTTATCATAAATTCGGTCGCCCTCTGATGGGCACCGTCATTATACATATAGTTATGTAATGTCAATAAATATATTTACATTCGATAAACATTTATTATGGTTGTAACATAAATTCGGCCGGTCGCTCCGGAGCACCGTCGGTTGATGTTTTGACATAAATTATTTCGGTTGCTTTTGATGAGCACCGTCCAGGCACCGTCGATATGTACATAATTTAAATCATTTTATCTTATTATTTTATTTAATTATTCTGTATAAACACTGTCCTTAATCCCTGAGGGAGAGGAACTTAAAAAGGGGATCATCCAAGATATTCCCGTATTCCAGTGGGCACCACCAATGAATGAATGATAGAAATAAATCTTTATTTACAAAAGCTCTATGTTTTTAACAACCACTAGTTGCAGTTAATTTTTATAACCGTGGGCCAGTGGCAACAAGTTATTTTGATTGAAATATTTCAATCAATATATTTTCCTGTTATTTAAAATGTGTCTTTATTAAAAATATCAAACCGGGTGCAAAGTCCGGGTGTCGCAAAGAAGGTTCACCAACAGTTGCGTTCTGGTGCTTCACTAGCCGCTGCCGTGGCACACTCGATGCGCTCGCTCAGCTCGCGCTTTATTTTGCCGTTTTGTGATCAAAAGGTCACAGTTTTAATCTAACCTATTTATTGTGTCCCTTTTGGCTACACTGTAACCAAAATGACTAGCAGATATTATGTTTTGTTTGAACATTTTATATTCATTTGTATTCTTTGAAGACTGATATTGTCTCATGAGAGCGATGACAGATCAGATATCCAAGCTCGTTTTAGTTAAGTGGTCACTGCAAGGGTTGTGCCTGTTTTACATTTTAAATTTTATGAAAATTTAAGTCTGATGATGTTGGCTTTATTACAAAGTGCATTGATAGCTGATTTGACGGGGGCGTGTAATGTGTGTGTACATAGATACATAAAGTGCTAGTTTTTATTGTACTTTGACCACGTTATTATTTACATTAATAGATATGAATTTAAAAAATCACTTTCATATGTATATGTTTTGTGATGTAAACCCTATTAAATTCGTGGGGGAATCTCGATTTTACTCAGACCTCGATTGAATCATTCTATATTTTAATTATAATCATAGCACGGTGTAGAGTACTTGTTGAATATTTCAGTAGAATATGAAAACACTTTTATTTAGCTACCATAACATGTACCATATTCTGGAAATAACTTTAAAATAATACACTTAAGCACTTTGACATTAGTCAGTTGTTGTAAACACTGTCGCTCTGATGTTATATTGGTTGGTGTCTGCGAATGATTTACTTAAATATACTTTCCTAAGCAAGCTTAACTACCACGGGGAAGCACTGGCACACTGCTCTTGTTTATTTATCCGGGTGATGATACTTGATTTGTTAGATAACAGAGGTAATCTTTTCAGTGGATAATTCCTAAGAATTTATGTGATTTTAATTAAATAATTAAATGAATTATTTTAACTGTAATTATTATTACTAATATTATTGATAAGCATCATTTTTGCTATATTGTTTGAAATTCAAGTTTAAAACGAATATAAAGTTGATGCTGCGTGCAGCTTTTCCGATGGCCATAGAAACCATGACATTTAGAAACTTGATTGTTTTAATATTTTTTTTTATATTTATTTTATAGATTGATAAAAAGAAAATATTTTATTTATTTACCTTTATTTTTGTGTACTGAAAGTAAAGACATGTTGGAATAATTAAAGACATATTTCTTTACTAAATAATTATTTCTTTCTTTGGTATGCAGTACGGTCATATTAATTTGTTCTTTTAATGCATCTTTTAATTTTATCTATTATAATCTTTACCTAGTATTTTGATTCCCAATGTTAAGATTTATGTTAGTCATTTAATTTTGCGATGATAATTAAAAATGTGTCAGTTAGGTGTAGTAGCTACTTACCTATTTTTTTTTTTTGTTTGTTTTTGTTTTGGGCTAACACAGCTGCTGTGTGCTGACCAATCGAATACTAAATGTTTTATTAAATGAAAAAATTCAAATGGCCTTGTAAATGTTAATTAACATTCGATAGCAATTTATATAACACTAGTCTGACATTAGGAACAAGATGTCGCAAACAGTGGCGCACACAGACACTTTAGCTAGCTATTCGGCCTAAGTGTATAACACCAAAGGTAGTTAGCCTACCTTTGGCTTAAATCAGTCTTATAACGTTTATTTTTGGGTTGGTATTTATTGAGTTCAGTTCGCAGTTTACGATTAAATTAATTCAATCAAGTATTTGATATAAAGTAATAACTTTGTGACCGCGTTCACAAAGATTTATTTGATTATGATATCCAAATCCAGTTAAGGATTTTATAACGACATTTTTTTTTTTTTGCAGAGCAAAAGCTCAAAGAATTGGTAAGGTTTGTATCTTGAAGTGAATTAATTGTGCAGCAACTGACATCACATTTGTTATAAAAGAATCTGCGAAGAAAACGTGGTTTTGTCCCAGATTATTTTGAAGTAGGCGTTCGACGCGGTTTAAGCAGAGATGCACTGTCAGCCAGCAGTCATATTAAACGATAACACGATTGAAATATTATGAGTTAGATAATTTATGTTAAATAATTATGAAAAAAAAAAAAAAAAAATAATAATAAGTGAATTTATTTAAAGCTGATCTGATTTGTCAACTTGTTCGACTTTATTTTAGTTTTAATTATTGCTTTTTTGTATTATAATTTTTTCTTCCCTTTACTAATTTAAAGAAAGCTTTCTTTTGATCTAAATTAATTAATAAATTTTAAGAGAAATAAACTAGTTATGATAATTAGAGTGTCACATTGGCGTCCTGTCCCTGTTCACCAGGCGATAACAAACAATGTCTCAATCTGTTTACCAAGGCTTCGAATAACGGCGAATAGGACACAATAGGAGCGTTTTACCTACCATTAAAACGCATATTGTGTCTGAAGCCTTATTCGAAGCCTACCTTCAAGGGCTGCCTGGTATGCATTTAATGCTCAATAGTTGTAAAGTATTTTTCAGATTTTGAGACTGCAATGAGCGCGGAAACCCGCAATGGCGGCGGCCTGGTGAACATAGTGGGGGTGAGATATGACGTCAAACGGATGCGGATGTGACGTAATTTAGTAAGATAGACCTATAATAATGATGCTGAACGGTAACGGGAAGGCTCCGCTATTCTCAATCTGTTTACCAAGGCTTCGAATAAGGCTTCAGACACAATATGCGTTTTAATGGTAGGTAAAACGCTCCTATTTACGACAACGTTTTCCTAGGCTATGCTTTGTACTTGAACAGTAAATGTAGGTAACAGTAAATACTAAAACGCTAGTTTTTTTACATTCTCTTTGGTAAATAAATAAATACCTGGAAGTGAGCAACAGCGGCTGTAGCACCCGCAAGTCTGGCCCTCGCATCATCAGCCCTCAGTTCCAAGTCCTTCAGTCTGTCGGCCAGACCGCTCGTCTGCGCGTACAGAACTTCTCTAGCGCGGTTACCATCTTCTTTCCCAGCGCATTCTTGAGCGAGACGGATGATGTCGTCCGCAGCCGTTTCTACGCTCTGCAATAAATATGAGATGTGAGCTGAGATGGAAGATATTAGCAAAATGCTCTATAATTAAACAAAAAAGATGTACTCGTACAAACTAGTCTACAAAAACACGGGACATGATAAAATAAGGAACACAGGTATTTAAACGCGTCTAAACTAAGCATAGGTGTTGAACACCTACCTTTTCCCGACGTATCCACCGAGTTGCATCGGTCGTGGTCACGGGTGCATCTTGCAATCTTTAGGGTAGTGTATGCAAACGAATATCACCTCTATATCTAACGCAATAAGGTCTAACCTGAAGTGGCACTCTTTGTATATTGTCTGTCAGCCTGGCTACTGCCTTAGCGGCGCCGGCGCGGTCAGAGGTGCCTTCCAATCTTTATAATAATGTATGCAATCTAATACCACCTTTATAGCTAACGCAATTAGGTCTAACCTGTAGCGACACCCTGAGCACGTGTATATTATCGATCAGCCTGGCTTCAGCTTCAGCAGCAGCAGCAAGCGGCGCGGCGAGACTGCGAGAGCATCTTGCAATCTAATGTCACCTTTACATCTAACGGAATAAGATCTAACCTGCAATGGCACTCTCAGTGCATGTATATTGTCCGTCAGCCTGGCCACAGCCTCAGCGGCGGCGGCGGGCGGCGCGGCGAGAGCGTCTTGTAATCGTTCTTCGCAACGTTGTAGAGGCGTTTCAACCGCTCGCACTTTTTCGCCGAAATCGCCGAGTTTGCGAGCTGTGGTCTCCAAGTATTCCACTTGTTGGAGCACCTCTGTATAAACAAGGAAATATTAGGAAATTACTAGGGTAGGTATATTAAATTTGTATTTTTTTTAGGAAATAATCAATTGATAACACATCTCGATTTTTAGAAAATTTCGATTGCAGCGTTTGTTACAAATGTTACAATACAACAATGTTGAAATGTACCACGAGATTGATAGCGAAATAGTACTAATCAATTTACTTTTAGGGGTCACAATTCTGTTGTTTGGTTTCGAAATCAGAATTGATGAGAAATATTGTTTTTTTTTTCATATTTGGTGGGTTCGATTCCTGGTAAAGGCAGACGAAATCATTGAATGCAGTTCAATTATTTTTAAAATCAAATTAAGAGTCTTCTTTCAGTAAAATTTATTTTAATTCATTTTCCCTCCACAATGTAAGTTTCGGGACACCCTGTATATGTGCCACGAATTAGGTATAGGTATTAGGTATACTTATAATATAATATTGATATTCCAAATTGAATGTATCCAATTCTGGACTTACCGTTGTTAAGTCTGTCCCAGCGGTCCCTCATGGAGTCGAGTTGTTTCCTGACTATGTCTTGGTCGACGTCGCAGGACGATATGAACGTCTCGCCGAGGGTCTTGTTATTTTCATATTCGCCGGACCTGTTACAACGTTTTCTTGGTCATTTTCTATACGTAACAATGTTAGGGGTTTATATATTATTTTGAAAAACAATCTACGAACAAGGTTATAATCACGGAATAAATAATAGTACAAGTACATAAGGTTCACTCGGTTCACCCCCGTCCCGAACAAAAGTGCATTTTCGGTCAGCTCGGCCGCTATATGAAAGCTTGTCCCACACGATACGATAAGCATCAATTTCACGTGCTAGCAGAAGATAGTTGAAACAGTAGGCGATTAACTATGCCTACACATAACTTTTGTTCGGGTCGTATCGGGCTACAGAAGGTTCATTCTTCAGACCATGGAATAAATAATTCTTTTTTTGTGTTTATTCTAGACCTACTTGTACTAATTTATTCTGTGCTACTGCTTTGTTCGACGACATTACGACATATCTTTGACAGGGTTATACGACAGTCTGTATCTACTTGTACTATTATATTCTGTGCTAGTGCTATTTTGTTCAACGACATATACGACAGGTAGATGTACTACATATTCTAAAGCCACCTTCGTTCGTGATCTTACCTCTTCCAGATGTCATTGCGCAGCTGCTGAAGTTGTCGCAATAGTGTTTCAACGTCTCGCCTGGTGAACGCGGCGGAAGGCAGTTGCGCCACGCGCTCTTCGGCGGAGCTGATCCAAGGCAGGAAAGATTCCTGCGCCTTGCTGTATTTGCGGCAGTGCTCCTGTTTAACAATGCCAACAGAAACATGTCAAAATACTAAAAACTAGCGGACTTCGTCTGCGTGGAAAGTTTTTTTGCTATCCCTCGAAAACGACCCTTTTTTTCTTGATGAAAAGTACCCTATGTCCTTTTCTGTGACTCTTGACAACGTGTATGCAAGATTCCATGATGATCGGTTCAGTAGTGAAGACGTGAAGGCGTAGCAAACAAACAAACGGACTTTCGCATTTATAATATTAGTAAGAAAGTAAGGACTAGCTGGTTTTGTGTTCCATTTCTATTTGATTCTCTGTCTTCAAAACGGATAGCAAAAAAATGATTGCTGTGAACCAATCTTCCGAAGAATTTTTATGAGAAAGAGAGACTTAAAATGCCTCTGTAATGATTATCAATATGAATATAGCTTAACTTAACTTAAATTAGCTTTTTTAAATCTCTTTCATTAAGTTTCAAAAATCTAACTGCCGTACTCAGAGACGTCATTTAAGTTTAATGCTTCATTAAATTTCGTGTCGTCTTATACTATCACTATGGTAAAGAAAGAGATAGCACCTATTTTAATGAAACATTAAACTTAATTGACGTCTCTGAGTACGGCCGTAAGCGACCGAGGCTAACGCTCGTATTCAAGAACAATACTCAAACGACCCTTGCATATGCGAACGCATATGAATTGAATTGAACGCACTGCTTCGAAATAGAGCTCTGTGATTGCTTCATTTGTGGCCACTCTAGAAAATATTGTTTAAACGATAACGAATACCACAAAGCTTCTTCGGAGCACACTAAAAGAACACAATTCACAAGTTCGTCTTTATTTAAGCACTATGTTTTTTTTCCATTGGCGGCGCTAGTATAGCGCATAAACCCTCTTAAGTGTAAGTTAACTCACCATAGCGGTCTGCAGACGGGTGTGGCGGTCGACGATCTCGCGTTTGAGTTTGTCCCATTGAGTTTGTATCCTGTCGAGGTCCTTACGGAGGCCTTGGTATGAAGGCTTCTTTTCCATTTCACGACCTAAGGAATTAAATATTTTTAGGGATAAACCTCAAATTATAATATAATCAACAAACTGTTGGGATAACTGGCTAGGTCATAATTTCATAACATTTAGCTTTAGAATACAATAAATTATTTTTAAGACTGTAACGCAGATCTATAGTAAGCAATATGTTAATCTAACATACCTTTGTCAAGCAGCATAATAAGCTCATGTTCCCTCTGCGTAAGTTCCCTATACAGCGGTTCATGTTTTTCCAGCTGTTCCCGCAGTCTGTTAGTGTCAGCGGACACCTGCAGTCTCCCCGGCAACGCGGCTAGTTCAGACTGCAGCCAGCCGAGGGTCTTAGCCACGTTCTCTTCTAAGTTGCGACCGTCCCTGGGTAGGAGGTGGGTGAAAAAGGTCTTTAGGCATTTCATGGTGAGGTTTGTACGAAATATTTCGAGTGCAAAGATTTAACTAAAACTTTGTTTGATTAAGAGCATTTTTTTTCAAATTATTTGGGTTATGGTGAGTGAGATTTGTCGGAACTATTCCAGGTTTAAAGATTTAACAAAAACTTTGTTTGATAGAGCATTTTTTTAAATTATTTGGATTGAAGTTGTTCAGATTGATCCGTAAGTAATTGAGTTTTTAAATATACTTAAGTCTTTTTTATTTTCAAAATATTTTTATGAGGAACAAACAAACAACTTGGATTACACATTCACCATGTCTGTGACTAAGCTAAAACATCTGAGCAATTTTATCGAACTACAATCGATAGATAAGATCACTGAAACTGACAGATGAATCCGATAACACTTCCATAATAAAGTCACAGATATACTCACTTCAAAGCAGCCTCTATTTCCGCCTTCTTAAGGTCGAGTTTCCTCTGCAGGTTGTCGTATTGTCTCGCGACGGCGGCTAGCTTGCTCTGTATGTCTTGCCTTGAGGATGGGTCGGACAGAACTGTGGCTAAGGCCGCGCCGGCCGCTTCTAAGTCAGCTAATAGTGGCCTTTGGCCTTCTAACTGGCGTTCCAAGTTCTGTGAAGTGAAGTGAAGTTTAGTATACACTTGTAGGATAGAGTATAGATTTATACTAGAAAAGCAAGCTAAAGAAATTATACAATTTAGTAAGTAATGTTTGCAATGGGGTTGGTAAACTTTTTCGAAGAGAATTGTTTTATATTTTTTTTTGATAGCACAGGTTTGAAGAATAAAGAAAATAATATTATGATTTTTTTATTTTACCTTGTTAACTAAATATATTTTTTTATATTATTATCGCGATAAAATATCAAACATACGGCTGAACACGAAGTTCCTTTGCATTTACTGATTTAAAAATCTGATTGACAGATTTGACAGACAGTGACAAAGAGTAATCATGCTTTTGTTTTTTTTGTTTTGAGCAACAACATAGAAAGTCTTTGGAGCAAAGGCATAACCTACGCATACAGCCGTAATAGTGATTTATTGTACTATGCTGTAAATTAAAAATTTAAATTTTTATTTAAATTAAAATGAAGCATTATATAATTCCGCAATTTGTTATTCCTGACTCCAAAGCCAAAAGCTACCAGAAAATATATAATTCACAACAGTTTTGGAAAAGTTTACCAACCCCATTAATTAAGCTATCGGATTATCTTTTGAATTTTCAAAACTTTATGTAATCAGTACGCAGAAGTTTAAGGCTTATGGCCAAATAGTCAACCGTTATTTTAGGCCATACAAGGTCGCCAAATTGTTCTTAATATGTATTTCTTTTCCTTGTAATGTTTTCTATTATGGTGAACAATAAAGAATATAACTATCTATCTATCTACAAGGTCATCCCATTTTCAAAAAGTTGTCGGATTTGTTTTATACACTATGAGGCTGATGACAGCTGCTTTAAAATTGAAGAGACCTCAGCCAAAGATTTATTGTACAGTCAACGGCACGTCGAACTTTGAGATCGCCTTTATGTCATACGTAATAAGAGCTGTTTTCGTAGTTCAACTGTTTAACTTAAGGTGCTCCCACACAGCAGTTATATATTTAACATTGTGTATCACGATAACATTCTATAACAGTGTATAACATTTTGCTACAATATAATTATGTTAGTAAAAAAAGTTAGAGAATGTTGTATAACATTCGTTATTTAACTGCTGTGTGGAAGCACCTTTATCGTTTTGTCGTGCTAATCACGTTGATATGTTTAAGGGGCTATATAAAAATAAAGCGTAAACAGAGATAGCAATGAGAAAACGTCGCGCGCCAGAGCGAGACCGAATTGGCAGGTTAGGTGGAAAAATCACGAAATTAATTCGTAGTAAATAACGATAGCGATTAAAGAGAAACGCTTCTACACGATTGTGAATATACATGATACACATTATTTAAAGTAATGTCGACTTGAATACCCGACGTTGTTTCTTAGTAATTTCAAACTTAAGAATGTTTAAGAGGTATTTTCGAAATTAAAATGTATCGTGCCAAAATTACTGAATCGTGTTTCTTGATCAATACGTGTCTGGAGAAAGATACAAAGAAATAGATATCTTAATTCCAGATCTGTAGGATCTTTCAGCTACCTATGGCATTACTTACAAAAAGTGTCATTGTTTTAAGTCTCCCCTTAATTAATTCCCTTACCTCAATGTTGCGCAGGCGGTCGGCCGGCTCGTGCTCGGGCAGGCGGTCCAGCTGATCTCCTATAGCGTGCAAGGCGTCGCGCAGGCGCGCCAGACCGGCGTCGAATTCGCGCGAAGTGTCCGCCGCTGCGCCCAAACTTTCGCCGCGCGCTTCCAATCTATGCAACGGTACATAAAAACGTTGATAAGAGACTACAGAAAAACGCATTCAAGTTATTAAGGGTCGTATTATTAAAATCAAACTCAAACCTCTGCTTGAGTACAGTTAGAAAGGGATGGCGCTATAGTCGATGAATAGCACCATCCCTTTCTAACTGTACTCAAGCAGAGATTGGAGTATGAGTTTAATTCTATAAGACGAGTCTTAGAATTGTTATTAAGACTATACATTTTTTCCGATTTTCATTTTTGATGGCAAACACGGTATTCACATTGATCAGAAAACGTTCTAACCGTTCAGAGGTTGAAAAGCTTTTACACATTGAATAATGATTGTAATGCAAAATTAACTCACTAATACAACGTGTTAAAAACGCCTTATTCCGAATAATGTAGATAGGGACCATCAAACTTTTGGTCATCATCACCCACAACATCAAACATCAAAGATTTGGTCCCATAGTAAAAGTTGTTCAGTTTGATGGTCCCTATCTACCATATTCGGTTTAAGGGTTTTTGTAACAGGTTGTATTATGCAAGGTCACTATTTAATTTGACGTCTCTATGATGTAAGACAAGGAGCCTAATTAAATAATTGAATCTTTTTGAATTTTTAGAGACTGGTCAATGGAAAAAAGCCAGTCCAGTTGGCAGTTGTACTTACTTAGCCAGCAGGTCGTTCCAGGTGTCTTTCACATGCTGCACTTTACGGCGCAGATTGTCAGCGTCCTTGGACTGCGGCTCCAGGCGTTGTAATACTGCTGCAGCTATTTCGTCTAAGTGGGCCAGCTGTGGTTGTTGTACGCGGAACTCTTCGCGGAGGACTTGCACCTATAGACGGTATTAAGATATTATGTTTGAAAAGTTGGCTCGTTATGAGTTTAATAAATTCTTAGTGTTAGAACGCTGTACGATTCACAATAATTAATCTGAGGCCCAAGTCTGCTATTGTTAACATCATAATCGTGTTTCAATTGTGTTTGAATTGTAATGCTTTTTGACACAGTTCTTGTTACTTAAACCCAAAACCGAAACACTATTATGACGTTAATAATAGCAAGTCGATATGAACGTGTCAATGTTATAATAAACCCTAGTTTTGCACAGAGAAACAAATCGCATGTAATCCATTCAAAACACAAAACGTGTTTTAGTCTAAATGTGACACGATTTTAAACTGTATTGATTTCTTTTTATTACAAGGTTTGTTTTGTATTATGATGGCTATTGTGGAATAGTACATTATGAGACAAGTTAGCTTAGATTGCTCATTGCACACAAGGCTGTGGGTTGCAGCCCGAGCCGCAGGCGAGGGCGTAACTCAGCCGAGTGTGCAATAAGCAAGAGCTGACGAGTTTCATACGACGTTTTTCAACACATTTGCGAGGAAAAAACAAAGTAATTTACCACACAGCAACAAATACGACAAAAACAAAATATGATAATTATGGGAAAAGGCGCGCATGTTTTTTTTTGTTTTTTTTTTCACACGCCCAACGCAAGAATATTTTGCGAACAAAGGGATGAGGAGCATACAGCTTACTTTAAAATTATAATTTTAAGTGACAAAATGCAAATATTTTAATATTTTATAACAAAATATTGTGAATTTTCAATAATTTGATAATAATAAATATTTGTTTGACTTAATTTAGGACTTACACATTTATTTATTCCAAAAATGTATATGAATTTTCAGCAATATAAAACCTCTTTGTTGTCAAAAAAAAATAACTGTATTATACGGCTAAATTGGGAATGCTTTGTTTACTCGCATAGAACTTGCAGTAAGGTACTAATTTAAATTTTTAGGGTTAATTCTATTACGAACTAGTGTTTTATATATTATTGCACGCGTTTGTTATAGCTTGGTTTATGGCCCTAAAAGCGATGTATTAGGGCTCACTTTACGAGCAAGTGTGTTGAAAATATAATTGCTTGCATAGTGCATATTCCACCTAATAGCTAGTAAGTACTAAAGTAAAGTTATAACCCCAAAACACACACTGAACTTATTCATACCTGTTGCACTTGAGTCTGCACCATTCGTGAGTCGGAGGATATGGGTCCGAGTGCTTCCATCATGCGGTCTTTCGCGCCCAACCACTGAGTTAAGTTGCTGTGGGTGTCGTGGAAGTCCTTCATCTCTTCCATCAGGCGAATCCTGAGGGACATAGTGTATTAGTTGAAATTCTTTAAAAAAAATCTTCTTGAAAGAGCACTTGCGGTATAAAGGGTGGTGGTAATGGTTAGTATTGCACTGATTTCATGTCCCACCCTTTAGTTTAAACTCTACAGTCCCTCAAGATCTCTCAAGTATAAAGATCTGCAGGTTAATACGAGTTTAATTTTAACTGCTGCTATCGAACAACTGCTTATAGTCAATGCAAGTAAAAAGAGTGAAAAAAATGTTTTCGATCACCACAAAGGTTTGCATAAATAAACGTGTTGCATCAACAGGAACTCAAAGTCTATTAAAAAGTGATAAATATTTATATGAACTTTTATAAGGCCCTTTACTCATTTGTTGGCGCGGTACAGATTCTGTACCGAATCTATACACGCCGAGCTGATGTTGCGCCGACAAATGAGTAACGCTCTATTGAAATATAACTAATTTTCAACGATAAAACCAAAGCTAAATCGTTACCGTTTCAGTTTCGTTTACAGAAAAATACTCGCTTTAGTTTTGTTAAAATTGTTGAATACTCTGCCTAAGGAGTCTAGGATTACAATCTGGGACAATTTAAGTAAAAATTATGAAACTAAACCAAAGATTTTGAGGTAAATATAACCTAAATGACAACGTACCGTTTTTGGTTTTATCGTTCAGAATTACCGCAATTGGGCTACTGTAAGCTTTCGGTATGTTTTCGGTACCGAACGTATTGTTGTCCAACCGACACTGCGCCAACAAATGAGTAAAGGCTCTTAGTTTTTAAATCGAGTAAATCGACGATTAATATAGTACGTATAAATATTTCCTATCGCCCTTCCTTCAATTTTCGACCTTAAAACTAATGGAATATGACTCACTTATCCTTCAAGGCGTCGTGCAGCGCCTTCCAGCGGGAGGCAACGTCTTCCATTTCAGCGTTGAGCCGATCAGCGCCTTGTACGCCTTGCTTGCGTTTGAGGAGCTCGCGGACCTAAGAAGGTAACAATGAATTTGCACTCTGTTACTGTGATGCCGGGTGTATGGAAATGAGTTATAAAAAAAACTATGATTTTCCATTAGTTTCCTTATTCAGATAGAACAGTAGGCATGTCATAAATAATTGATGTATTTTATTTTATTGAGTTTATTACTTTTATAAAAATCCTACGGAGGGCACTTGTCTTCTTAGAATGAACCTGTTTTAATTACTTACTTGGCTCGTAAACTTTGAAAAAAAAAAAGGAAAAATATGCGTCTCGTATTGTAAGAGCAATCTAACCAGCCCTAAATACCACATCACCAAATTTTGGAAATGTTGTCAATTCTTTACATTTTTACCTTGTTATTTGCTGTCGCTTTTTCAAATTAAACTTTGTCTAGAAGGTCTGAATCAAATTGTTTGTTCAAAAAGTACACAAAGCCTCAAATAATTTAACTTTGAGTTAGAGAAACAGTATTAGATTACGTATGAACATTGAACTGAAAAAAACCAGTAGATATATTTTATTGTGATTGTATTCAGCTTACCTGTGTTTTGGTAGAGTCAAGAATGCTCTGTTTCTCATACATCTCTTCTAGGACAGCGCGAGCCTGCTTGGTTGTCTTGTCGGCTTCTTCCTTCGTGTTAGGTATGGAGTCCTTGGGCAGTTGGCGTTGCACCTGTTGAGAATATACATGATCAACAAATCGATCAATGAATAAAAATTTAATACTTCCAAGAAAAAAAATCTACAATTTTAATTGGCTTTGTCTCTTTTTTCTATCAAATCTATGTAAGGAATGATATTTTAGTAACATACGCCGCAGAATCAAAGGAAAAATCCGTGTGTTTGCTCTAGCTATGACCAAGAAAATAGGTAGTGAGAGTTCGAGCTAGGATCGTACCCTAAGGGTTGTGCCAACTTTCCCACAAAAAAATGGGGGACGGACGTAAAAATCCGAAAATAAACGACTAAAAGTTTTTTTACTGTGTATGTAGCGGTCTATGTTTGCTTGTTTTAAATGTGGGACAATGTCGGAAACATTTGACGTTTGGGAGACAATGTGGGACGTTTTTGATAAAGGGGAACAATAACGACAAATGCGGGACTGCCCCCCTAATTTAGCCGGGGGTTTAGAAATGGCGACGCCTTGAAAACCAGTGCACGAACTGCTTGAACACGGAACTCCGTCATTACCTTGTCCAGGAACGTAGCGAGGGCTCGGCAGCTGTCCAAGTGCCTTCGCAGTTCAGTGCGCAGCGCGTCTAACTCCGCTTGACGATCGGTGAGCCGGCTGCCCACTAGGCTGTAGCGGTTGTTGATCTCTGCCAGTTGTTGCTGGACGCCTGATAGCTCTGGATGACAACACACAAACATTCACTCACTTATTAAAATGTATACAAAAAACCATTTGACTTTTACTAATTTAGAAGTTTTCAATTATAAATAATTACGAATACGTTAAGGGTGCATCACGAGTCCACTAGCGCCGCCAATCAAGAAAAAATCATTACAACGAAATAACTATGTTAAATAAAATTCTGAAAAATATAAAAAGTCGTATTAGATTTCAACTATTTTTGTATGCCTACTACATTTAAACCAGGAAAAAATGCATACAAAATAGTTCATAACTAATACTAGTTTTTATATTTTCAGAATTTCATTAAACATAGATATTTCGTTGGTATGATTTTTTCTTGATTGGCGGCGCTAGTGGACGCGCGATGCACCCTTAACTTACAAAACACACACTACTCATACATACCTTCAAGATGGAATCCTTCCTGGCTGGATCGCCTTGAGGAGAATCCGCTGGAGGTGGAGTGGGTTGAGGCTGGGCTAGCCAGCCCCAGACCCTTGCTGGGGGATGGCGAGCGACCGTCGAGGGTGCGGCCTGAGAAAAGCGTGAATAGTACTAACTAGAAGATGTACTATTTACAACCCACGTAGATAAAGAATGGATTGAAAATGGTGATGGCAGCTCACCGCGCTTTCCACAATGAGTGGGAGTGTGAGAGCGATAGGTGTGGCGTTTAGTGTGAAAACGAAAAGTGAATAAGAACAACGCCATTTTTAATCCCATTCTTAATCTGCGCGGGTTGTATGATGACTCTGAACATCCCGCAAAGGCGACCGGTGTGCCAGCGCGAGCGAACCACCAACATGATTGTGACACCTATTTAACCGATGTGCTGCCTGTGAGCAAGAGAAAATTCACTCGCAGCGCCACTGGCAGTTCCTTCGGTTCCCAGGCCTGATAATCCTGATATGTAGCTTCAGGACATGGACATTTACTAATAGACCTTATAACAAGTGAATAAGAGCCAGTACTCACTAGGTGTGTGCCGCTTGGTGGGGCTGTACAGGCGCCTCCTGTGAGGGCTGTCGGCGCGCTCGCCGCGGGATAGCGCTTCGTACACCGCTCCAGCTTCGTTCACCTAATACAAAACAATAGGTTATAATACGATTCAATCTTATTGGCCGCTGTTGAGTAAGCCACTAAGCATACAGAACAATAGGTTATAATACGATTCAATCTTATTGGCCGCTGTTAAGTAAGCCACTAAGCATACAGAACAATAGGTAATAATACGATTCAATCTTATTGGCCGCTGTTAAGTAAGCCACTAAGCATACAGAACAATAGGTTATAATACGATTCAATCTTATTGGCCGCTGTTAAGTAAGCCACTAAGCATACAGAACAATAGGTTATAATACGATTCAATCTTATTGGCCGCTGTTAAGTAAGCCACTAAGCATACAGAACAATAGGTAATAATACGATTCAATCTTATTGGCCGCTGTTGAGTAAGCCACTAAGCATACAGAACAATAGGTTATAATACGATTCAATCTTATTGGCCGCTGTTAAGTAAGCCACTAAGCATACAGAACAATAGGTTATAATACGATTCAATCTTATTGGCCGCTGTTAAGTAAGCCACTAAGCGTACAGAACAATAGGTATAATACGATTCAATCTTATTGGCCGCTGTTAAGTAAGCCACTAAGCATACAGAACAATAGGTTATAATACGATTCAATCTTATTGGCCGCTGTTAAGTAAGCCACTAAGCATACAGAACAATAGGTTATAATACGATTCAATCTTATTGGCCGCTGTTAAGTAAGCCACTAAGCATACAGAACAATAGGTATAATACGATTCAATATAATACGATTCAATCTTATTGGCCGCTGTTAAGTAAGCCACTAAGCATACAGAACAATAGGTATAATACGATTCAATCTTATTACCCGTTGTGAAGTAAGCCACTAAGCACGTAGCAATGCCCCACCACACGTCCCTCTCACACACTAATATCGAATTTGTGTTCAGAAAAACGTATCCCATTTACAACTTAAAAAAAATATATCTAATTGAATTAACAATATTCATAAAAAAACAAATGTCACGTTGTTTTAACTATGAGTGTGTTTTGTCTTTACGTTCAAACTCCATTCATAATTTCATTTATAATTTGAGAGAAAGTGGCACAGCACAACACACTGATGTAAATGTTTACCACATGTCTATTGCGCTTACCTTGTCGATGGTAACCGAGTAGTCTCTATACTCCTTCGCTAGAGGTCGCAGCTCGTCTTGCTGCAGCTTCATAACTTCCAGGTCTACGGCCACGGGCTGGAGGCGACCCACTTTGTTCTCTATGGATTGGAGCCATTCCAGGACCTGAGAGACAAAATGATGTGTCAATTTTAGAAGTGTGCCCTATTTTTGAATCATTCGTTTGAAGTCGTTTGTGTCACTTAAGTCGCATGTCGCGTATATTGATATATGTTGTTAGCTCTAATTATTAATTAATCTTCAAATAAGATAAATAAAATTTGTATAAGACTGATATTTTAGGAAGTTAATGCTTGAAATTATCTTGATGTATTGTGTTGAGTTTGAAAATAAATGTTAAGTGTATTTTTTTCTTGTCATGAACATGCTCTTTTCGTACCTGAGCTCTAAGCGTTTCGTATTGGTTGAGCTGGTCAGCTCGTTGCTTGAACAGTTTCTGCTTCTCTTCGAGCGATGTGTTAAAGTCACGCCATTGATTCTCCAAGATCTGTTAACAATACAAGAAAATACACTGTTTTAGGTATAACTTATTTAAAAAATATGGAACAATGTAACGATTTTAGCTATAAGATTTTTTTTTCTTATTTTTTTTTGTTACATTACCTTTATCCTATCGCGAACGACGTGGGTGTCGGTGACATCTTTCTTGGCGATCAGTTGCTTGCCATTGCGCAGGCATTCTTCAAGTAACGGCATTTGCTTGTCCCTGCGAATAAACATTGTAGTTATTAAATATTTTTTAAACAGGTCCTGATAGGTCTAACGTCATGTCGTTTTTATTTTTATATTACACACAGTCAAGTTGGTGGTAGAGTTTGTTGAAACCCGCCTGAATAAAAAAAAACTCCTTTTTCATAAACATTACAATTTGTAATTTATGAAACAGGGTCCAATCGAAGTCTGACTCCATAACAACAATTTTAGCCAGTGGCCCTTAGCTAGTCGGCTTGTTATTGTCTAGAAACTGAAAACTAGCAGTTCATTGAATACTCCCAGAAATTGTATCTTACCTGTATCCTAGTGTCAGCTTGCTCCAGTAACGTGGCGTGCGCTGCGTCTAGTGCGGGCCCTTACTGGTTGAATATGCCCAGCTCGATGGACACTTCTTCCAAAACAAAGCTACTTTAGTCTAGTGTTTGGACTAATTCTGGTTGAAGTTCGCTTACCTTCGACCTTAACATGAAGTGGAGGAGTTAGCTAGCTTTTTTATTACCTGTATCTGGCCAGATCGTCGAGCCTGGCCCTCAGCTCCTCAGCATTGCTCCTGGCCAGCTCCCTGGTGTCGGCTTGTTCCAGTAACGTGGCGTGCGCCGCGTCTAGTGCGGCCGCTTGCTGGCTGAATATGCCCAGCTCGATGGACACTTCTTCTAGGAACTGGCCGCGTTTGATCGAACGCTCTAGAAGCTTCTCGTATCTGTGTGGGATTTTAGTTGGGGTTAGATATTATTTTTACTTTAGTTTTGTGACTTCTGGTCTAGACAAAATAAGAAAATAAATTAGAATATGATAACATGTCAACGCGAAAATCACTATGAAGAAGTCGTGTAACATAGTGTTTTGTTTTGAAGTAACATAGTTAAATTATATCAATTAATCAATCAACCAATCAATCATTGATTTGTGTTAAACATGTTATAGAACGTCAATTCAATAAAATCCGATTAGAATTATTTTAAATTATACGTGTTACAACAAATCGCGAAAAAACAGCTGTTTCATACATTTTGATATTTTCGTTATTAATTATTGTATGAAACAACTGTTTTTTTTCGCGATTTCGGATTTGGTCCCATAGTAAAAGTTGTTTAGTTTGACCGTCCCTATCTACCATATTCGGCATTAGAGGTTTTTTGTAACACGTTGTATATCAATAATGCTTTGATGTGACACGTAGTCAATTTCATTCAACGCTTGACTTGGCCGATTATAAATTCGAACAAAACTCTCTTCATGCGGTGTCTGTTAAGTTATTTTGTCTGTGGTGAAGTATCGTACCTGGCATAAATCTCCTCAGCTCGTTGCTCCAGCTTCCTCGCGATTCTAGCGTTAGAGGGCGCGCGAGCCGCGTCGCGAGCGGCCGCGAGCAACTGCGCGAGCGCCGCTCTCCGAGCTTCCACCTCTCCGTGAACGATGCGCTGCTCGCGAACTTGCTCGTCGAGACGCTCGCGGATTAGGGACGCGGGCTTCATTTGGTTCCTAAGAAATAAAGCATTTTGTTGAATTGTTCATGATGTTATTGAAATATTTTTCTAGGAATATTAATTTCTGACACATTCACTTTCGATTTCCGTGCGTACTCATTGAAATAAAACACGTATTCAGGTTCTGTCATAGTTCATGTACCAGTTGGTAGTACCTATGTAAAAAGTCTAATTTCGAAGAAAATTAGTACCAGAAACTGACAACACTTTATACTATATCTGCAAAAGAGTAAATGGCTAAAAAATACCCAACTCACTTGAACACATTCTCGACCTGCCCCAACCAATGTGCTTGTGTTTCCGCTGCATCCTGCAGCCCCTGGCATTGCAGTAAAGCTGCCTCTAACTCCGCGCACTTAGATCCGACTGCTCCGTCGATGTCTTTGTAGCGGGCGGTCAGGTCGATTATGGGGACTTCGAGTTGGCGGATTTCTGATGGGGTGATGTTGCCTTCCAAAGATTTGACTAGTTGGTCGCAAGCCTGTGGAGGAAATTGGGGGTTTGAGGTGGATTTAAGAAGATGTTTGTCAACACACTTTTAGTATTTTTGATATTGTAAGAGAGGCTATGATGGCTATAATAGTAGCTATTTGTTTTCATATACCTACAGAAAATTTAAAAGTTTTCATGATGAATTATAGTCAAATGAAAATTATTTTTGCTACACTGTGTTTAGTCTCAGTCTGTATCTTCATTAACAAATGATTTAATTGGATAAATATTTAAAAAAATAAAGTACAATTCATATACATTTTGCTCGCTCTCACATTTCATGATTTCTCAAGATTTCTTAAATCTGAGTGCGTAATTTAAAATGTGTGTTACGGCCACTTTTTGCAATATAAGAATACGGACATTTTAACATATTATATTTCAGTTCGTTTTACTGAAGTACAAAAAGTTGTAGTTGCAAACAGTTCAAATAACTTTCAAACCTCTTTTGGCCTCTTAAGAGCCGTCATGAAAAATAATAAGGAACAGAATAGACTCACGTCTCTCGCGTTGTCGATCAGCCGTCCCTGCGACAGTATCTCTCCGTGCAGAGACTTGGCTTTGGCCAGTTGCGATTCAACCGCGCGCGGTTCTCCGCCCACCGGCTCTGATAGTACTGAGCGAACTTGCGGCTCGATCTGAGAACAAAATTACATTTTGCCATATAAAGTTTCACAAAGGGCAAGCAGAGACATCATAATTAATCTACGGCAGAAAGTAAGCTTTTACCATGGAAAGATGTTGCCATAATCTTCATGTTTATTTAAGTTCCTATAAAGCAGTCTATATGTTTTACACCATATCATGGAAAAAGGCAGGTTAAAATTGGTTACATTGTAAGAATATACGGTTTCACACTAAAAGAATGAGTTTTCAAATAGGTACTCAAGCAATTAACATTTAAACAATCAAAGAACTATACCTCTTAAGCTTACGCGCTCACTAGTCATGAAATAAAACACTTTTTAACGGATACTAGCAAGATTTTATTGAAAGTACTATGGTAATTAGTTGGTATTTGATTTCGATTTTTTTTATTTTCCCGATGCTTCGGCACCTTTGCACCTTTGACCAAGGCAGCTGCAAAGGTATTGATGAAAGATTTGATATTTAAGGTACTGATGAAAGATTTCGTATAGAAAGACATTCAACACTTACATCGCTGATCCATTTGCCAGCCTTCTCCAAGGCCAGGTTGTATTGCTTGGTAAGTAGGGTTGCGCCCCTCAGCCTCTCCTGCAGGCGCTGCGCCCGCGCGGTGAGGTCGCTGTGGCGGCGGCGCGCTAGGGCTGCGCCCTCGCGGACCGCACTGTCCGACGATGGGGACACGTGGGAGAGGCGAGACGGGAGTGTTGTGCGGTAGTCGTTTAAGATGGATAGGAATTCCTGGTGAAAAAATTTGGGTTTTATTGATGTTTGAAAAAATAATGATGCGAAAGTCTAGCCAAGTGTCAAAAATGTGTACAATTGATTTGATTTTGATTCATAAATGCATAAACGATGTATTTAAAACTTGTGGGATGTTTAAGTTAAGTTAAAAAAGCATGAATTTTACGTGTTATATTTCTGGCAATACTAAACATAGGCGGGAATGTAATTGAATATACTATTTGACAGCTGACTTTCTGGTAAAAGCGGTAAAATTGAAACAAATTGTTTTTTTTATTAGATACGTTTTGCAATTTTTTTCCATTAGGTTCAGACCTTTAATAATAAAAAATGCTGCTAGTACTCAAAAAAAGATTTAAAATGTTAATGGAGAAAATGCTTTATCGAAAACTACTGCAAAAAAATGGTTCAGCAGCTTCCGGTCTACTAATTTTTTGAAAAAGATGTACCTCGTTGTGTTATCTTTCTTATTTTTAGTACAAAAAGGCCGCAAACTTTTCTAACCAAGTTCCTAATATTTGGATGCATAATAGTACATTATGAGACAAGTTAGCTTAGGTTGCTCATTGCACACAAGGCTGTGGGTTGCAGCCCGAGCCGCAGGCGAGGGCGTAACTCAGCCGAGTGTGCAATAAGCAAGAGCTCACGAGTTTCATACGACGTTTTTCAACACATTTGCGAGGAAAAAACAAAGTAATTTATCACACAGCAACAAATATGGCAAAAACAAAATATGATAATTATGGGAAAAGGCGCGCATGTTCTTTTTTGTTTTTTTTCACACGCCCAACGCAAGAATATTTTGCGAACAAAGGGGTGAGGAGCATACAGCCTACTACTAATACTTCAAAATGATAATTTTAAGTGACAAAATGCAAATATTTTAATATTTTATAACAAAATATTGTGAATTATGAATAATTAAATAATAATATATATTTATTTGACTTAATTAAGGACTTGCACATTTATTTATTCCAAAATGTACAAGAGGTTTTATGCTGCTGAAATTTCTTTCAGCAGCATAAAACCTCTTTGTTGTAAAAAAAAAACTGTATTACCCGGCTAAATTGGGAATGCTCTGTTTACTAGCATAGAACTTGCTGTAAGGTAGGTACTAATTTAACTTTGTAGGGTTAATTCTATTACGAACTAGTGTTTTATATATTATTGCACGCGTTTGTTATAGCTCGGTTTATGGCCCTAAAAGCGATGTATTAGGGCTCACTTTACGAGCAAGTGTGTTGAAAAACTATTAACAAAATTGGCATAAACGAAAAATGTTGCAAACCTTACTTGTAGTTAAGCACAAAACGCGGTGGTCAAATAAAATGATTTTTAAAGGAGTGAGAACTGTTGATATCACTGGCCCTTTCACTAGCGACCTCTGGCGACAGTACCTTGCTCTCGTCCAGGAACTTCTGGGCGGCCATAGTGATGAACCGCAGGTCAGCCTGGTGCGCGATGACGTCAGACACGAAGTCCCGTATGTCGTCGCCTTGTCCGGGCAAACGGTCCAGCCGCGATAGCGCAGCCTCCTTCTCCTCCAGGGAACGGTACGCGCCTTCCATCCAGGTGTTGAATGTGTTTAGCTCGTTGCTGTAGAGAATTTATAGGTAAAGTTAAATACGCTAATTTACATTTTTAGTAAATATGTAAGCTTGAGGAGCTCGATGGTGCAGTGGTTTAGCGCCTGGCCCTGCCATTGCGGAGGTTGAGCAGCTTTCGTGAAGGTCCGTCATGGGATGGGTGGTCAAAAATTTATTATATAGAGTTCCTCCGTGCTTCTTGCTGCGTGGTGGGTTATGGCCTAACCTCCTTATACACCCATAAGGGAGGCCTATGCTCTAGAAGAGTGCACGTTAAAATGATGTCGATGTAAATAATTTACAATCGGTAACAAAGCAGATTAAAGCTCAATTCAGATTATTTACAACTCAAAGACACGCTCTGCGTAACGACGAGAATCAAAACGTATTACTGTTTTTTTGGAACAGTGTTTATGCTGAAGGCGAAATCAAAATGCTTTATTTTATCTTAGCGAATTTATCAATATCTATAAGTAATACTTACATTAAATTTTTAAAGGTTGTTTAAAATATTCAACTTGAATTTACATAGGTAATTAATTTTCCCTCAAAACTCACGTGAACTTCCCAAGCTCGTCCCTCGCGGCGGCGAGGCGTCGCAGCATCTTATCGCACTTGTCGGTACACTTGTCGCAGCGCTGCTTCAGCTGTCGAACGCCACGCTCCAGTGCTGCCACCTGTCGAAAAAGAAGCATTAACTTACGAGGTAAAACCTACCTTATTGTGTACACAATAAGGTCTGAAAAGGAGTGGTTATTTATAAAGACAATAGGATTCAGGTATTGGTAGCGTCTCGCTCCAATGGAACCACCTGCCGTCGAGCCGAGCATCAATAAGTGTTTTAGTAAGCTTCTTGTTTTTTACTTTGTCTTCAGCAATATCTCTAATAATGTTTTCCATTATACTGATATTCTCTTTTTCTTGTTAAAAACTTAATAAAAAAAAGAAGAAATAAAACGAAACCTCTCATCGAGAGTAGGCCCCGGCGAGATTCGAACTCGTGATCTCCTGCTTACTAGACACACACACAGTGCTTTAAGGCTCCGTTACGCGAAATCATTTGTCTCTGTCTTTTTCTTTACGTGTAAAGAGTATGGAAAATAACCTCACTTCTGCACTTTTTCAATGTTTTTCGTTGTTTTTTCATCATAATCTTTAGCACAATTATCTTTCTTAAAAAAAGTTATTGGAGCAACTGCACGTTAAAATACGTTAAAGTGTATTTTAATGTAGAATTCAATACGTTTCCGCTATTATTTACGCCAGAAATATGACCCGCGACAAGCGCTTTTGATGATGTTCTGATTTTTTTTTACAATAATCTGTGAGGTTTATACGCAATTTAATACTTGTAGTTACTGGATAATCTCTTAAGCTTGTTGTATGTTTTTTTTTGTTGCTACAACTATACGTTTTCTATATAAAAATATGGCCCGCACAAACCATGTTTTCCTATTATGGCCCCTTAACGAACTAAGCAACTGACTACTGTTATAAAATAAAATAATCAGTTTCTCTATCTAATTCAAATATTTCAGTCAAAAACTGTATTTACGATTGTCATTTTCGTATTGTAAGTATTTTGTGAAGTTAGTGACGAACTTCTTTCCTTTATCTTCACTACGGAAATAACTTCAAGCCAGCAACTAACTACAAAACTGAATTAAATACAGCTTCAACATCTTCCTATACGGAGTCCGTGGACAACTAAGCGGACCTCGTACACCTTTATCGTCCATACATACCTCATGTGGAGCGAGCACATCTCCGCCGGAGACGAGGAGCTGTTTGGCTTGGTCGGCGCAGGCCGACACTTGGCGTTGGTGGCTGTCCAGGTCGTCTTTGATGAGCTGCAATAAACAAAAAAAGATAAGCCTATTCTATAGCACCTACTTGAAACAAAATCTTAAGAGGCCGGTAAACAGTGAACTTCCTATACAAACGTAATACAAAAAGGATTTGCAATTTGAGCATAATTAACTTCTTGTGATGTATTCGGATTAAAACAGTTTTTGTCTGCGGTTCCATTAAATAAACAATCCAAAATACTAACACAAATGCTAATAATTTTTTTTCATACAAAACTGTAAATCGCATTTGTTAAGTACCTAGTATTTTATCGAAAGTTCATAAACATTTAAATCACAATGTTTAAGAAAATTTTCATTTTTTCTATTCACTTGATTATAGAAGTATAGGTTTATATTATATTATAGGTTCTAAAATTTACCTTCAAGATGTTGATTTGGTTACGGAGCTCATCCATATCTTCCTTGGCTGCTTCTTGATTGGCCAATCTCTCTTCGACGATAGCAATCCATTCCAGTAACTTAGAAAGGGTCTCATCGCAAAGCCTGTACTTCTCTTCAACTGCTTGCTAAACATTTAAAAAAATATACATTAGTATAGACTAAGATTACAACACAATTTCTGGAACGATCAATGTGCAATCCTTTCTATCACTACCGAGCAGATATACAATGCATTAACTATCTACGTCTCAAGTGCATAATACTCACTAAACATAACTTTTGATTACAATTTAAGAGTGCTTTACAGTAATGCATTTCTTTTTACAAACTTCACATAACAGATTTAATAATCAACGAGGACAATGATGAAATAACTTAGCAGCATGCGTTTGAAGTAGAAATAACTAAGTTATTCACCAACAACACCTGTAAAGAAAGCATAACAACAGAAGAAGCATAACAACACTACGCAGAAAGGAAGCATAGACAACACCTAGAAACGAACACAGAAGGGAACGACAACAGACGGCTAATATACAGAGCGTGAGAATGACGATCACAACATAGACAATGCGTAAAGTATAAGTTAAGGAAAGACGAACATGCAAAAGCGTGTCATGCAAGCAGTGACCCTGGTTTGCATCTGTCAAATACAACCTGAAGATAACATGGATTGGTTGTGTTTAACATTTGCCCACTAAGTTTAAACCGTAACTTGGTACCAAAACGTTTATTAAAATTCGTTAAATTAATAGTCAACTTTCATTAGAGTTAATTGTTAAAAAGAATAAAAAGTATACCTTTTTGGAAAAATCTGAAATTTACGAATCATTTTTTGTACAGTAATAAATAAAGAAAATGACGAATGTACAAATACAATAATAAACAGTGGGATCTTATCTCAAAGGATCAAAATAGTAAAAAACGCAATGCAAAGTGTCTAAATCTAAAGTTATTTGAGATAATATCCCACAGAGACTTGCATTTAAAGTAAGACGTAAATGAATTATAAATACTACCTTCCGTGTTTGTGTTTGAAGAGAATGTTTTACCATTTCATGATATTGTGAATGTTTGCGTTGCGAGTGTCCGCCTTATTAACCGACTTCACAATAGCATAGCGCTCTCATGCATTCCAAATAAGAGCACGCGCGTCCAAGGAATGAGTATGTCAAATTTAAGGATCAGAAAATACTTTAACGGGCTCAATCTTTAAGGCCAGCAGTCATATTTTGCTGGTTGTTGGATGAGGAAGCAAACATAATAAAGCTGTGACGAAGTCGGGTCGAGAGGCTTGCGCCTTGCTTCGACCCCCAACGTCATTCTTAGCACAATGTGATTATGGGAGTTAGGTTTTTGACGAGACGGTGATTCTTTTATCGTCGTTATTATGATCCCTCACAGGCAAGCATTCACGATTTAGCTCAAAAGGGTTCTTAGCATCGCAGGCAACGGCTGGAAATAAAAAACAACATACATCGAGCCTTAGTACATGTGAATGTAAGCACACTTTCCAATTGGTAGCTTTCCCGTTTCCATTTTCAAAATGAAAATGGAAAAACTGACAATTGTGGAGCGCTATAAAACCTAAACTTAAGCATCTAAAACGTCACAAGAGGCTTTGCGGTAATAATATATAATTTGTATAATGTATAATAGTCGTTTCTAAAGTCTATTTTAACTACGTTTACGTAAGCAAAACCTTTTTTCTTGCCTAAGAAAAGTGAAAAAGCTAACATTACGGCAATTCAAATAATTACGTATGCACTCGTGATTGTTTGATATGTGCTTTTTCTACTAAGTATAAAAATATAATAAAACAACCAAGTATCTATGTAAAGTCTGGATGTCTTAAGTTCTAGGCAAATGTTATGATAGTTATTATAATGACGGAGATTCATCCATTGTATTGTATTAGTGTATGCCACAACAAACTGTGACGTCACCAAATATCACAAATAACCCAGGAATCGACACTTTAATAGTCTTGTGGGTGTCGTGCCATGCCAATGTTTAAGCCAAACGCTTTAGATAGAGGTAACCGTTTAAGAATAGAAATAGGAAGATGTAAAGCAACACCTTTGCTTGGTTGAAGCGAAAAAATACATATAACATTAATTAAACTTACCCTTGTTTCTGCTGGCAGCAAGTATCCCTTTTTAAGAGCTTTGACTAAATCGAGACTGATTTCTTTCTTGCGATCTATAACCAGTCTGCCTTCGATGGGGTGGACAAGCTTCTGTTCAATCGCTTGAACCAATGGCCAAATTTTTCCAGTTTCGGGTTCTTTAACGACAGTACTGGATGCGTCTACGATTCCTTGTTGGATTGCTTCGCCTAAATTCAGCCTCTTCCGATCTATGACACTCGTCGTGATGAACGGATCGTTTAACGCTCCAGTTGTGGGATTGTATATGCCGAAATTGATTGTCTCTATGAGAGCGAAACTCTTTTTGGGTGTCATTAGGAGTCCACTCTCGATAGCCGACGCGAGTGTATTCAACTTAGAGGTCTCAGTGTCTAAAATATTACCCTTTTCGGCATCCATTAGCCCTTTTCGGAATGCCTCTGGAAGTTTAACTAGCCTCTTTTTGAGATTATCTTTTATGAGCGCCGTGTCCGAATCAATATATCCTAATAGTGTTGCGTCTCTTATTGTTAAAACTTCATTGGAATGTGGATCAGTAAATCGAGCAGCAGCTATGTTTATATGACCGTTTTCAATAGCTTGCTCAAACGTTAGAGGTTCACGCACATAAACGATCAAACCGTTTTCAAAAACGAAGCAAAGAGTGCGAGTGCGATTTTGTGTGTCAAAGGAACCTTTAGAATTTTTATCAATAATACCTTCAGTAATACCTAATTTTAATGGAATGTATTTATTTTTACGGGGATCTTTTATAACAGCTGTCTCAGGATCTATAAACTCGTATTTTATAGCTTCGTCTAATGTGAACTCTCTTAAAACTGGTTCCTTAGATGATGTTGCTTCTGGCACGTAACGTTTAGTTATCGACTGCGATGTAAGTGGTTGAACAACTGTCACAAGGAGACCTTTATCAAATGCAATATCTAAACTATAAGTTTTCTTTGCTTTCGTATCAAGAACTCTACCCCTAGTAACATCAACGTCACCTTGTTGTATAGCTATAGCGAAGGGTTTGAATTTATTTGTTAAATTGTCTTTCATAACTGTTGTATCAGGATTCAAGAAGTTAATTTCGATAGCTTTATTAATGTCGATAAATTCATTAGTAGCAGGATCTACAATTTTACCATTATCAGATTTAAAGAAACCATTTCTAATAATTTCTTCAAGACTTATATTTTTCTTAGACGTAACTACTAAACCGCGGTGTTTGGCATCTAATAAGTTAATTTGATTGCCATTAGGAAGTATGTAGACGCTATTATTGTCGTCAATGATTCCAGTTTTAATAGCTTCATCCAATTTGACATATTTGCTAGAAGGAATGTGTTTAACTAGAGACGTCTGTGGGTTAACAAGTTCTTCCGTTATTGCCGTTTTAAGTGACACTTTTCTTTCTGATACAGGATGTACAAAGGCTAGTTCTAAAATGTCGTACATATTCATAGCTAACGTCTCATATAGAGTAAAGCCAGCACTTTCAATATCGACTATGAGACCTAAACTCATCGCTTCTGATAATGGTATTTGTATATCAGATCCTGGTTCAGTGAATTTTCCGTTTCGCCTGTCGATTATTTCACTTCGACAGCATTCAGCTAACGATAGTGGTTTTTCTGATTTTTTATCAAAGTAACAAAGATATTTAGGGCTGATGACGGATCGTCTTATTGCCTCATGTAGAGTTATTTTCCGATTTGTCGTTGGATCACAAATTTTACCAGTTGCATCGTCGTACAGACCCTGATGCAATGCTCTTTGTAAGCTTATAGGTGCTTTGCTGTCTACTAATAAACCAATTTCAAAAGCTTTGCGAAGGTTGATTTCTTCGTTTTCATTATTAATGTTTTTAATTTTACCAGTGTAATCATCAATAACACCCATTTGTAGCGATTCTGGAAGTGAAATCTTATCCCATTTCCCTGACCTATTGTCTTGAATATGTACAGAATTAGGATCTATCAAGTTTAGTTTGATGGCTTCTGCAAGAGTGTATTTTTTACCTGTTTTAGGATCCATAAATTGGCCACTGATTTCATTGTAAATACCTTTTTCAAGAGCTTCGATTAGCGACATAGGTTTACGAACTTCAACTAATATACCCCGTTCAAAGGCTTCCCGAAAATCTACACGCTCGTTACCTAGCAAAACGGTACCTGACCGACCATCCACGACTCCTTTATCTACGGCAAATTCAAAAGGAATCACTTTGCCTCCTACGTGAACTAATGTAGATTGAGGGTCTATCATTCTTTTTCTAATGGCTCTAGCTGTTTGAACTTTCTCTTTCGTTTCAGGATGAGAGAACTTTCCAGTTTTAGGGTCATAAAACCCTTTAAATACAGCTTCCGGTAAGCTAAGCTTGCGTTTTGCAGGTACAATGAGTCCTCGTTCCGAGGCATCGCTTAAAGTAATTTTATCACCGTGGACAGGATCCCGTACTTTCCCTTCTTTAGAATCAATAATTCCTATTTTAATAGCATCACTCAAGGAAATAATATCTTCAGTAATAGAATTCCTAACAGTCATAGCATCGGGGTTAATATTTCCTTTTTGTATAGCATCATCTAGAGTCATTGTAACGTCCTTGATCGTTAGAAGACCTGTTTCAGGATTGTAAAATCCTTGAACAAGACCTTCTTGTAATGTCCATGGTTTTTTATCACTCAGTAAATAACCTTTGTCGCGAGCTTCTTTAAGGTTTTGAGCTGGGGTGGTAATAATACCTCGCTCTGTATCTATAAGACCTGCATTTACAGCTTGATCGAAAGGTAACACTGTTTCTGAACTGTCATCTTTTATCTTAACGTCTGACGGATCAACCAAATTGTCTTTTATAGCTTGGCCTAAAGTAACAGTTTTCCCAGTTTTAGGATTTAAAATCTGACACGTCTCCGAAGAATAATAGCCTAATTCTATTATATCAAACAAAGAGAAAGTAACATTTTTTGTGGCAAGTAAGCCTTTTTTCAAAGCATCGTCTAATGAAATGTCTTTCCCAGTCTTTTTGTCTCTAATTTTACCTGTCTCTGGATGAATAAGTTTTGTGTGTAGTGCTTCCGAAAGCGGAATAAATTGCTCCGATGATGTATCTTTTATTTCAGAAATAGTAGGGTGGATAATATTTCTATTCACGGCCTCGCTGACACTTACTAATTGGTCAGTGACCACATCTTTAAATTGTCCTGACTTTGGTTCTAACATGTCGTTTACAATAACAGCTTCCATAGAAACTGGTCTACGCGTAAAAACTATAAGGCCACGTTTGATAGCTACAGATATTTCTATGACTTCGCGAGTTTCGACTATAGTTATGATGCCTTCATGTATTTCTATAATGCCACGTTCTAAAGCATCCGATATGGATATGTTTTCATTAATATGAGGAATTTTGATCAATAATGTTTCCTGGTCGACTAGGCCTTTTTCAACCGCTTGACCGATAGGAACTAATTTACCAGTATTGATATCAACTATTTCACTTGTTTTGGGATTATACAGACCTTGTTCTACTGCCTTTTCTACGGACACTTGTTCAGAAATTGTAACATCTTCAGGTTTTTCAACTATCCAGCCTATCTGTACACATTCTAAGAAGGGCACCCGCTTACCTGTTTTGGGATTTACCATGTGTCCAGTACCTTTATCAATAATTGGTCTTGATATAGCTTCTTCAAATGAAATATAGTTATCTGATTTAGAACCTAAATCTTTTACAAGTAATGTTTCAGGATCAAAGACGTGTAAGCCGTAAACTAATTCCTCAAATGTGATTTTAGCCCCAGTTTCAGGGTTCAAAAATACTTGCTTTTCGATATCATAAACTCCCATCTCAGATAGTTCTTCTGGAGTAAGCTTTTGTGAGATTGCAATGAAATACTTAGGTTCGGATTCCTTAACAATAACAACATTCTTTGACAAAACATCCACAGGTGTAAATCTACTCACTTGTTCTTGTTCTAACGAATCTTGGACAGTTAGGGGAGATTCAATACCATTTATTATAATTCTACAAACTTTCGGTTCAATTTTACCTTGATCAATAGCATCTAATAATGTTATGTTTTCATACAATGGTTTAGTTTTCTCCGGGATTATTTTTATAGCAGTCTGTTCAGTTATTTCATCTATTACTCTAAGAGGCTGTTTTTCTGCCTCTATTAACAAAGCAGATACAACTTTATCATCATGTGCAGCGGGAGTTTTTGGTGTGGCTACTGTACTGTTGAACGCAATATTTTCAACGGTTGTGATAACAGTTTCGGTAATAACCGGCTGCAACTGAGAAGATTGTGTAGCCTTAATTTCACTTCGAGTAATGAATGCCGAAGATGGCTTTTCGGAAGTCTTTGTTGTTGTGTTATCCTGTGTCATTACTCGAGTATCAGGGCCGGCCAGACCTTCAACGGTTGTGATAACAGTTTCGGTAATGACTGGCTGCAACTGAGAAGACTGTGTAGCCTTAATTTCACTTTGATTAATGAAAGCCGAAGATGGCTTTTTGGAAGTCTTTGTTGTTGTGTTATCCTGTGTTAATACTTGAGTATCAGGACCGACGAAACCAAGCTTTTTAGCCTTATCTAAAGGTACTTTTTCGCCTGTTTTTGGATCTACTACAACATTTTTAACAATATCCACAACTTTAGATACAGCTAAAATTGGGGCCCCAACAATAGCAACAAGTCCGAGCTTGGCTGCATCTCCAAAACTAATCTTTTTACCAGATTCATTAATGACTTCTCCTGTTTTAACATCGACAACTCCTCTATCTATTGCTTCTTTTAATGCTAACTCTTGTCCTGATTTGGGATCTACTATGTGAACTGTTTCTGCAGGTAAAACACCCTTGTTGATCGCCGTAAATATGTCTTCAGGTACATCTAAGGTTGAAGAAATCACTGTCGAAGTTTTAGAAATATGACCTGGTTCCTTGGTGGTAGCTTCCAGAAATTCAATAATATCTTTTTCGCCTTTTACAACAGGTAACAGTTGATCTCGTATAACTTTTTGGGTATCTTTTGACATATCTTCAGGTGCTATGTTTTCTGCTTTACTTTCTGAGTCAATGATACCAATTGGCGATGTTCTTATTTCTTTGACATTACTAGTTGAGTCTGGGTATTTAACAGTTTCAATCTTCTTTATAGACACAGAAGATTTGTCTGGTTCGTCAGTAGGATATGCTTTTTCTACTTGTTCATTTGTTGATATTTCATGTGGGACTGTTACGTCTTCGGACGATGTACTAACATGATACGACGTAGATTCATTTTGTGTTATTTCTACGGTAGTAACTTTAGATAATTTTGTTGTGACAACTGTGCTCGATTGTTCTGTAACATATTCAGAAGGTTCTGATTTTGTAACAATTGTTTTGACTGTCGAAATATGTTCAATGCCATCTGGAGTAATTTCATGAAATTCTTTAACAACTGGCTTCTCTTCAACCAGCTTAGATTTGTCACTGAGAGGGTAATCGTCTGTGTCTTTAAATTTTTCTACAGACGATGATCTAATCGCTTGAATGGTAGGACTTGATGATTCTTTTGTTTGTGCTGCAATTTTAGGTTTTGAAAAAACAGCCGATTCTTCGATGATGAATCTTTCCGATTCTTTTATTGCTTCACTAGTTTTGTCAGGTATAGTCCGAGTTGTATATTCAACATTAACTGATTCAACAGGAATCCTTTCGGATATTTTTCCTGCATCAGGTTTTATTGATTCGACCTTCTTTTGTTGATTGGGTTTTGTTTTCGCCAAGGCCGCATTATTGTCCACAGAAGAAGAATATTTATTAATTTCGGAAACAGCACTAGTTTCAACTGTTGTATCAACTATACTTATTTGTTCATTTTTTTTAGGTAACAGTTCTTGTTTTACACTTCTGGGACCTTTGGGGTCAATCAAACTTGACATTGGTGTAACAGTAGGATCTTTAAACATCTGTTGCTCTTTGACTAAGGTTTTGTCTTGTTTAACAAGCCTATTTTCTACACCAGTCTGAGAAGAGATTTCTGTATTAGTGATAGAATGTTCAATTTGTTGGCTTGATTCAATTCCACGTGAGGGTTGTTGAATAGTCGTCTCAGAATCGATCGATGTCCCTAATCCCAAAGGAATTTGTTTTTCTTTACTAGGCTGTCGTGGAGTTCCTGTTCTTTCTATCTTATCAAGTTGAAAAGGCAGTGTGGACTTCTTGTCATCGACCTTGGGCTGAACCTTATCTTTAACAACTTTCAACTGAGTAGTAGCTTCTTTTTCAGTTTCTGGGATTTGCTGTTTAGATTGCATTATTTTACTCGTAACAGCCTTTGCGCCTTTTACCACAGCCACACCAGCTAATATTGGCGCAGCCACTACCGCTATCATTCCCATTTTAGCTGCTTTTTTAAGATCGATGAATTTTCCAGTTTTAGGTTCCTTTAATTTTCCGGATTTGTTATCAATTAAGCCTATGTTAATGGCTTCTTGAATGGTGACTGGTTTAGCAGCCCCAACATCGTATATAATAGATTCCGGATTGATAATATTCCGAGCTAAAGCTTCTTTCAATGTTATTGCCTTATCAGGATATTTCGGGTCTTTGAATGTTTGTGTTTTTTCATCAAATAGAAGATCAAATGCCTCGTTGAGGTCGAGCATTTCTAAATCCTTCCTTATGGGAACTATTTTGGAGTCATCTGATGTCATTACCTCGGTATTAAGTACACCTGAATCAACTGCCTCTGAAATAGGTATCACTTCACCAGTGTTTGGATGTGTGAAGGTGCCCTGTTCTATATTAATATAACCGAGATTAAGAGCATCTTCGAAACTTAT
The DNA here is from genome assembly GCA_950108535.1 of Agriphila straminella. Classification (NCBI taxonomy): domain Eukaryota; kingdom Metazoa; phylum Arthropoda; class Insecta; order Lepidoptera; family Crambidae; genus Agriphila; species Agriphila straminella. Next base: position 7,814,513 of record OX467324.1, on the reverse strand, counting down.
ATTTGTGTCACTAGTAATGAACTGTTCTTTGCTCGTCTGTTCATCTCTAACTATACCCTTCTGACGAGCTTCGTCTATTGAAATGATTTCTCCAGTCTTTGTATTTTGCACTTCATTTGAATTGACTAATACATAATCAGCTAAAAGCTCTATCATTCTGGTAGTTATGGTGTGTTGAGATGAAAACGTTTCAGTAATGGTCGTCACAACTCCCGTTGTTTGCATAGTGTCCAAATTAGGTTTCAAAGCCAATAAACCTTGTTCCATTGCCTTGTCTAACGGCATAATTTCTTTAGAAGTTGGTTCCGTATATGTATTTTCTTTGAAGTCAATTGTTCCTCGCTGCAATGCTTCTTCGAGAGTAACAGTATCCGATGATTGTGGATAAGGAATAGCCATAAGTAAATCTTTTGCCACCGCTTCCGCAACAGGGATTACTTCTCCAGTAAGAGGGTGCTTCATTTCCTTGGAAACAGGGTCGATGTAACCCTTCTTTATAGCCACAGATAATGTCATGGCCGCTGGTGGAATCTCTTCCACAGTCACGCTTTCTGGTTCAGGGAAAATACCCGCATTCACAGCCGCTATTAAATTAAGATTCCCGTCACTTGTTTTCACCAAATTCTTGTCATTGTCAATAATATTCCTGTCTATAGCTTGAGCAAGAGTAATTTTTTTACTTGGTGAAATAGTAACAGTTGAAAGGGGGTCGACTATTTCACAAATAATGGCTTCCCTTAATGTCAAATGGCTACCAGTTTCGGGATGAATAATTTTGCCGGTAGCTAGATCTAGTAAACCTTGTTTTAAAACTTCTACAATGGAAAGACTTTTCGCTAAAGGAATAAGGAATTCATCCTGTCCTTCTCCATCCAACAAGCCTCTTTTGATTGCTTCTTTGATATGTATAATATCTCCGTGAAGAGGATCTTTAATTTCACCTGTATTATCATCAATCAAGCCTTGTTCGATAGCCTTTTCAAGTGTAATTGGTTCATTATTTTCATCTTTGTACACTTTAATAGATTCTAAAGTTTTAGCAGTATCTTTACTTAGTAATCCTTTTTCGACAGCTTCTATGGGAGTAATTACTCGTTTTCTAAGTTTTTGTAAGACAATTGGTTTAGTTTCAACAACTTGAGTCTCAATGACATTCTGCGTGGGGAGATATAGATTATATTTAGGTGTTTGTGAAAGTTGAGATTGAGTTACATGAATAATATCAGAAGGTAAAATTGAAGTCTGTGTCGTTTTTACCGAATTTCTTGTATCGGCTAAAATACTATTTTGAATAGACTCTACAGTTATAAAACCTTCTGAAACTGCGGCTCCTACTGAAATTGGTTTTGTAGACTGAGTAAACGATACTATGTTTGATCCAGTAGCAGTTTTTAAGACATCAGGAGAAAGGCTCTTCTTATATTTTTCATATGTTACTTGATTTAGTAATCCTTTCTCAAATGCTTCATCAATTGGTATTTTAGCTCCAGTAATGGGGTCAACAACATTTGTAATTATGGGCTCACTTGCAGTGTTAATAACTGTTACGGTACTAGTACTGCTTTGGATTTGAGAAGGATCATCACTTAGTGTAACGTATTTTTTGTAAGTATCTTCATCTATTAATCCTTTTTGAAGTGCTATGTCTATGGGTATTTTCTCATTGGTTTTAGGATCTATGATGTACATGACAGAGGTGCGCGTCAATGTAGGAGTAGTAGTAACCTGAGTGTATGAAACTGAACTAGTTGTCGTAGTTTGATTTTCTTTTTGTTTAAGGGGGTCACTATCAGGAGATCTGTCCCTAATGGACTCTTCATACTTTTTGTATGTTACTGGGTCTACGAGGCCCCTTTCATAAGCTACTTCCATAGGAACCTTTTCGCCTGTTTTAGGATCAAGAACCATAGTACTCTTAACAACCTGAATGATCTTGGACGCTCCAACTAATGGAGCTCCTATAACTGTGATGAGACCTATTTTGGCTGCATCTGCCAAATTTATCCTTTTACCAGATTTATCTTTATACTCCCCGGTTTTTCTATCTACAATGCCCTTTTCTAAAGCCTGTTTGAGGCTAAGATTTTTACCAGTTTGTGGTTCTGTAACTTTAACAGTATTTATTGCCACAACACCCCGATCAACGGCATCCAAAATGTTTTCAGAGACACCTGACGTGGTGGATATAACTAAAGCTGTAGATGGGTCGTATATCACACCTGGGTGTACTTGCACGGGTTCTGAAACTGTTTTTTCGTCTGCAGAGTCATGATGCATGGCTTCATTCATTTCAGATACATCCATTTTATCAGGCATACCAGCAACTGAAGTGATTGTGATTACTTTTTGTGAAGACACGTTAGTAGAAATTTGTACGAAAACTATGAATTTACGATCAATAGCATCTTTCATAGTAATTGTAAAAGTTGGGTGGTTATAACGGCCAATATTATCGATAAAACGCATTTCTAGGGCATTTTGCAGGGATGTCTCTTTTTTGGTCTTGGGATTAATAACAATTGCGGAGTCAGGATTAATTATTTTAATTGAAAGCGCTTCTTTGAGATCCATAACCCTATCAGTTCCAGGTATAACAAAAATACCAGTCACAGGATTGAAAAGATTTTGCGATATAGCTTCTCTAAGAGTCCACCCACCATGTGGAAGTTCAATTGTATTTTTTCTAATCGTTAGCGAAGTAACAGTAGGATCTGTTACTATTGATTTTGACGTAATGGTTTTTATTTCCTGCGTTATACCTTCACGTTGATGAGCTACTTTGTGAGTAATTACATCGGGACTTTTGATAGTTTCTGGTTTACTATCTCGTTGTAGTTTACTTTCAGGGCTAGGTGGCAAATCAGGAATGAATGATTTTTTTGTAATTTTTAGTTCTACAACTTGACCGGGGACTAATTCCTTTCTGGTCGTTTCTGGAATACGAACGACACGAGGTTCATTCTTTTCTACTCCAAGCAATCCGTCATCTAAAGCTTGTTGGATTGGAAACACTGTTCCAGTGTTTGGATCTATAAATGTTTGGGTGCTTTCATCTATAAGACCCCGTCGAACAGCTTCTGCGAAAGAAAGGATTGCTTCGGATCTTTGAGATGCGCTGGTATTTGTAACCGTGACGTATCGTTTTACTGTTTTAGTTACTGTTTGTAAAGTAAGAGTAATGTTAAGAAGAGAATTTAACAATGCTGCGCCTTCAGGCGTTATCATATTGATTTCTACTGCTTTGTTAAAAGGAATAGGTTTCTTAGTTGTTGCATCGAGTAAATGTCCCGTTTTTGGATCAATAATATTTTTGAAAACTGCATCTAACACATTAAGTTCTTTTCCATTTTCATAAACGCCTATCTTACGATTAAACATTTCTAAAACTTCCGGACGGACTATTGACACTTTAGTACAGTCTTCTATGAATACAAAGTCTCCACTTTCGGATTGAAGGAAAGTCTCGCCGTTAACGTATTTAAGGTAGCCTTTTTTCGAAGCTGAGTTAAAAGAAATAAACTCGCCTGTTTTTGGGTCTCTGAAACCGTCTATATTGAATATTGATCTTTGAGAAACTGATGTGATAAGGCCTCGATCGACCGCTTCAGGAATCGTACAAATTTCACCGGTTAAGTTATCACGGAACTTATTGTCATGCAATATTATCTTCGCTGCTAAGGCTTCAGATAAAGTAAGAAGTTGCCCGGATGTAGTATCAGTAATACATTTTATGTTGTCACTATCAAGAACTCCAGTGGAAATGGCTTCTAAAATACTTAAAGGTACCCTATGAGTTGGTGATAGGATTTTACCGTCGTTGGTCATCATGTTGTTATCACAAACGTCCTTGAGAGTCATAGGTTTACAAATGAAACGTTTATTTGCCGCATCTTTAAAAGAAAATTTTTCTTTTGTAATATTATGTACGTATTTAGAATGAACGGTGTTAATAATATTTTTCTCTATCGCTTCAGCAAGCGTTATCTTTTTGTCATTTTTAGGATCAACAATTTCCCTAACATGAGGATTTATAAGTTCGTTTTTAATGGCAACGTCAAGTTGGAACCTGTCACCCGAATTCCTGTCCAAAATCCAACCACTGTTATCGACCAAATCTTGACTAATCGCGTCGGATAAGGACAAGGCACTCGATTTTATTTTGATAATCTCGTTGTATATGAGGTATCCTCTTTGATAGGCTTCAGCGATTGAAATATAGCTTCCATTGGGTAATCTGTATAGACCTCTTTGTAGATCGACTTGCCCACAATTTAGTGCATCAGATATACTCATTCCTTGTGTGCTGGGCATTTCAGATTCAACAGTTACCTTTATTCTTTTTTCCGCTGGATCTGCTAGTCCTTGTTCGGCGTCGTAAAGTTCTCTTTGTATTGCTTCTAGTAACGTAACTTCGTTTCCGTCTTCTGTCATACCGCAAGGTCCTGTGAGTCGTGCAGCTAGTTTCGGATCTATAAGACCTTTTTCTGCTGCTTGTTCGATTGTCATGGTTTGTCTTGTTTCAGGGGAAGATATTAATCTTCCTGTTCGCACGTCTAATATTCTCATACTGATCGCTTGACCGACTGTCAAAATTTCCCTAGTTTCAGGATGGACAATACCTCGTGACTCAATAATATTGGGGCCTTCGTACATTTTGAACACCCGTTTGAGATTTCTAAGGTCAGGTCTGTCATCTTCAGTTATAACTGTTTTGCTTGTATATTTAGGCGAGCTCAATTTACCATTGGCTATTGACTTGACGGGTGTACCGTCTAGCTCTGTCGTATGTGACGTCCTGACATATCTGTTGTAATCGGGAAGTATGCATTAGTAACTTTGAATAAGAAGTAATTGGTTGAAGGATGTGAGGCCACTTAGAATTTTACGGATTCTCGAGATTTGTCTACTGTATACGTTTATAAAAGAGATTTTATAAATAGGCAACCCTACTTTAAGCGAGGCTTAGACTAGCAATAAAACTTGCAAAAGTTGACTTCCACAAGCTGTTACCACTGTGTAAACAGGCATGGCAAGCAGAATTCTGATAATGTTGCTTGTGAAACGTGCTCCCTCAAGAAATTGCAGGAAGAACTTGCTAGTCTAAACCTCCCACAAGATGTATGCCAATGGTGTAACATCTGACTTACTTTTCGGAGGTAATGTGCGTGACTGTGTGCTCCGTGGTAGCCAGGTCCTGCATATTGAACTCCTGGCGGAATGAGCGAGCGGAGCGCGGCGCCATCGACTCCACGAGACGCTGAAAAAAAAGAAAAATATTGTTTTATTTTATTTTAATAATTTTAGGAAAACTATCGACTAATACATTCTAAATACATAAAAAAAATAGAAACAAAGAGTCATTTATAAGTCTCCACTGATAGAAATAAGGTGTATAGCTAATGGTACAGTTAGGTAACCTTTTTGACAAACAATCTTGTTCAACTAAGTAACTATTTGATGTAGATATTTTACATTACAATAGAAGTAGGAAATTGATATTTTTTTTATGAAAATGTTACAATCGTACAAACTGTAGTAAATATCAAACTTTTTATAAGATTATCAAGGATACGTATTTCAAATTTGTTATGACCATCAGCCTAAATAGTTAAAGTCAATGTCTAATAATAAACCATGTACCTATACTTAATACCTAATACATTTAGGCACAAATGATAAATATATCTAAAAAATAATAAATGTTCTATCTTAAACAACGATAGCAAAAAACATAACCCTCTTGCAGTCGGGTAAAAAGAAATCGAAATGTAATGCGCACGCTTCGCCGCGGAATAGTTGTACGATGCGTCAAATTGAAGATATCTTGAAGATTTCTAAAGATACTTAATTTGTTTTTTACTAGTTATCAGAGACAGAACACACAAATTATAATTATACGGGTCTAATAAGATGTCTATTGTCAAAAGAAATAAAAATATTAGATATCGTAATATGTTAATCAATATTACTTTCCTTAGCTATCTCTTTTGCACTTATTGCACAAATTTTATGTATGAAAGGGATTTTCTTGAAGCCTATTACGCTTGCATAATAATGAAGCAATGTGCTTAAGTCTAATACGATTATGCACTGTTTACGAACTTAGTGCTTCACTACTAGGTAATTTGCAAATTTAAGTAACTGTTAAAAAGAAGTTTGAGGAGGATCTCACACTACACCTATGCGAACTGACTGTAGATTTTAAAATTATACGCTAAGTGCCTGCACTGAAATCAAGGTATGTATAACACCATCTAAGCGCGAGATTTGTCTATTAAAATATGCATGACGCGGCGTGATACGTGGCGGTGTGTGATCCATTAAATTGCTCTACACGTTATACAGTGGCGGTCACATAATTAAAGACACCAGTCGAATTTCATACAAACGAACTTTGAAGACCTGGGTCTCTGCCAAGGATAGACCTAGTGATCTGACGATGGCTATCCAGGGAGTGAAGATTCAGATCGCTATGTTATGTTAATATTCCCTTATGTGTACCTGTCGCAGCGTCAAACAACCGGTCCCGACGGAAGACCAGCGCGTCGCAGACCATGCAATATGCTGAGTTCGGGACCGTTTCAAGACAGCATTGTTAGGCTTTTTTGTGTTCTATGTGATTCTCAAATAAATGTGTTTTCTTTCTTTCTTTCTTCTTCTATGTGACCGCCACTGTATATCATGCTAAGACTTAGAAAATGTACAACAACTTCCATATTGTGTAGCACTAATAAAAAGTCAGCATTGTTACCCGTATATAATCCGCGCGCGATGAGAATGGTAAGGGACCTTGTCAAAGTGAATTGAAAATGACTGTAAAGCAGCAGTGTACAGCGCCGCGCTGCCGCGTTATCGGTACCGTGCGCGTCTCAGTTCCAAAAGGTATTATACCATTCTCATCGCGCGCGGATTATACCTACTGATAGTACCTGCCTTACATACTAAAGAGCGTGCCATATTAGATTCAAGCACGCACTTTTCAGCTTTAATGTTCAAATGCCAGAAGGTTGCGAATTCTGTTAAAGAATTCTTAATTTTAGAACATCAAATTGGCGTAACTTTAATAAGTTTAAACACTTTGAAAAACTTTTCTTGTCTGCGGCAATCTCAAATGGTAATGCTAGTACTGTCGTTTGTAAATTAACACGTTAAGGTCTTGACCACATCTGCGTAACGCCTAGATTAAAGTATTAGGATACGCGTTAAGACGCAGGTGGAGCCGTAGCATAAGAAAAATAGCATTCTTATTGATTGTAAAGATCGCTATAAGTATGCTTTTATTCTCCCCTTTAAAATATAACTCTATATTATATATAAGTATCTATAACTCCGTCGTAGTATGGCGAATACGACGAAAAAAAACCTTCGCTTCGTAGCATAATGTACAATTCGCAAAATGTGCCGTGCAGTGCACCTCTTGCAAAATGTACAAAACGTCAAATGTACAAATCACAAATAGGCTAGTTGACAAAATTTCAATAACTGCTTAATTTTTTAGCTTATTAGGCATTTTATCGAAAAAAAAAGTTTTTTTTTTTTTAATCGAGCGTTTACATTATAAATTTCGCGTTTTAAAAAACCAATTTTAATTTGGTTCCAAAACGCACAAGACTGTCATGACGTCTTGAATGACGTCACGCCGTGCGAAACAAACCAAAGAGCGATCGTGTCTTCGTACGTTATAGCTAGTTTTTATCGTTTAAAAATGAATTTCTTATATCATTAGTACTGTATAGTGCCCCAGTGTGATAGCACGACTATAAAAACGCCAAACCAGTTATTTATATATGTTCCAAACAATGGAGAAATACGGAAAAAGTGGCTAAAACTTGCGTTCGGTTGTGGTTAGGTTGCACTCGGAGTGTAGGTTTGGAACGCGCCTCCGGTAGTGATACTCGAAACGTCAAAGACAAGATTGGAGTTTCGCACGGCGTGACGTAACGCTTTCCGATTGGTGTTCACTGTCACGTGACTAAAGGTTTCATTTTACGAAATTTATTTTTTAAAAATATTATTAATCTTTCTCGCTTTTAATAATTAAAATTGTTTGTTATTTTCTCCATAATATAATTAATCATTATAAACCCCTATCCATTATATTTATTCTTAATGGAAACAAGCCTATTGTACAGTTCGCAAAATGTTTAATACTCAAAAAATCACTAACCTGAAAAACTATTTTTTATGAAGGTCAGTGCTAAAAACCCTACCTACACAGAATGAATGTCATTTTTGACATTTCGATATACCTACGTAGACAAACCCTTTTACGAGTTCGTCATGCTACAGACGAAGTTATATAACAAACAAACGACTAAAATGCCGGTCTTGTTTTCTGGTTCCACAAGTTATTCAAGAATGAGAATAAATTAAATGTTAACGTATTTTTCGGTCAATATCAAGAACATAACATGACTGAATTAAGAGAATTTCTGATTAATTTTGCTTTGGTTTGGTTTTAAGCCCGACGCGTTTTGCCTTGATTTTATATCTTTGATCAGTTTGGGAAAATGGAGTAAGTAACAACAATAATTTTAAAAAAATATCTAAGATCGACAACATTTTCTATAAGTAGATTTCAAATTCATAATTTTGTTAGTCTCTTCCAGTCTTCCACTGGATGACTCAAAAGAGAGAGAGAGAGAGAGAAAAACAGTAAGTATTTGATAAGTTAGTTAGATGAATAGTTTATTTAAATTAGAAACTTAAGTTTGAAATGTTTTAAATTACTTAAATTTTAATAAATCTATAAATAAAAGTTACAGATATTACTCGAATATTTTAACCTTTATGAATATATATATCAAGTTTTTATCTCCACTAATAAATAAAATTGATTATGATGACAATTTAATGAAAAAGACATGAAGTATAAGTAAGTAATTTTAAAATACCAACCCGGCACTCGTACGCGAAATCATACTCGTACTCCTCCATCTTAACACTTCACTAGTCTCTAACACTACACTACAACTGTCATTTGTTTCGTACACAATAACACTATCATAGTTCACATAATAACCATTCACTTAAGTCTAAATGAGAAGATAAGACACATTTTGTAACAGTATGTAACCTAAGAGAAGAAAAAAAAGAATTGATGTTAAAAAACAAAAGAGCAAAGAAAGTAAGTTTTAACATAATCTTATTTAACGTAAGAAAGAGGATGAAACGGTTTTAAATAAAACAACTAGCCGCATAGAACGCTGGCTGAAAACTGAATGAAAGCCAAGAAAACCGTAAATCGTAAAAAAAATACAAGTTTCTAAATTTAAATCATTTCGTAATGGTTACGGACGCGACTAGCCGGTGCGTTTCGATTGTTCGAATGTTACTCTAATTACGGACGTTAGTTAATAGTTAACATCGTGTACCGAACAGCTGTTTCAGAGGTAGAAGTAAGTTTGAGGTTATGAAAAGTGACTGGCTGATTCGATACTAGAGATTTGTAGGGCAATGCGCGCGCATCCATAGATGCGCGTGGCGAGAGTCGCAGTCTGTCTGCTGTCTGACACTTCGCTACCTCGACACACTGTAGTAGTCGTTAGTTCATTTTATAAAATTGTTATGTCATTTAACGAGTTCCACTCCACAGCATCCAGTCAAGAAATGGTGACGAATGTCTTTACACGTGTATTGGTGGGTAGGTAAGTAGGTATAATGTTAATTAGGAAGAACATTATCTAAATGTTAATAAAAACGTAAGTATGACTCTACCAGGCTTAGAAGGTCGAAGGGTTAAAGTTGGTTTACTAGAATATGCCAAACACTTAAAATTTTGTTAACGTTCATTTCAGTTTATATTGCACTTAAAGCGATAAATAAATATTTTTCATAATAAGTACTCATTCAAAAAGAACCACTTTGAATTTTATTATCTAATTATGCGCTCGGGTATATTTCTATCAGCAGTAACTTTTATGTTCGATCTTAAAGTGGTTAGTTGGTAAACATTTATGATGTCATGCACGCCACATCATAACGTTATAAATATACTAGGGCCATGGCTTAACATAACATTTTATATTCAACCCTAAATATTTTCATGTGGCGTTATCGTAAGCAACGTACGTAATAAAGGTTAGAGAATACTCGTAATTTTGCTTTTTGACTACTGTTTATCACGAAATTTACTAATGAAAATTAGCATTCACTCTCACATATTATGCTTTTTTTGTATTACAATAGATAATACTTAAAAAGTCTAAAGAGAAGTCAATTATAAGCACCTATTATCGTTACTTAAAAAGTCTAAAGAGAAGTCAATTATTAGCAAAAATAAGCACCTACTATCGTTACTTAAAAAGTCTAAAGAGAAGTCAATTATTAGCAAAAATAACCACCTATTATCGTTACTTAAAAAGTCTAAAGAGAAGTCAATTATTAGCAAAAATAACCACCTATTATCTTTACTTAAAAAGTCTAAAGAGAAGTCAATAATTAGCAAAAATAACCACCTATTATCGTTACTTAAAAAGTCTAAAGAGAAGTCAATTATTAGCAAAAATAACCACCTATTATCTTTACTTAAAAAGTCTAAAGAGAAGTCAATTATTAGCAAAAATAACCACCTATTATCGTTACTTAAAAAGTCTAAAGAGAAGTCAATAATTAGCAAAAATAACCACCTATTATCGTTACTTAAAAAGTCTAAAGAGAAGTCAATTATTAGCAAAAATAACCACCTATTATCGATTACGAAGTAAACAAGGGGGCCTAAAGTGGCTCCTTGCGAGACACAAATATTTATTTTGTTTTAGATGCGTGAACACGACTAGTGAGGATAATATTTGTGTATACTATCAGCACGTGTCTTTTATTATATACAGTCAATTTTATGAAGTAAAGGAATTCAGATGTATACCAAATTATTTGTTGCAAATAAGTAATGTCGTGAGGTGAGATATAAGCACAGTATCGGTTTATTGCATAGCTGTACTTTTCTTCACAATTTTAGCATTAGCTATCTATAAGTACTCAATTGCATTTTATGGAATAATATTATTCATATATTATGATTACAATGTATGCAAATATTGTCCAATGCTTTTGTCAGTTCCAAATGTACAATAGATTAATTTACTTTAGGTACATATTGTAGGTCTTCTTAATGCCAGGATTATTTTCAAGTATTTTAGCCAATTTCATGTAGGTACCTAATTAAGTTATTATTTACTAGGTGAAGATCAAACAATGTTAATTCAAATTTCGTGCAATATATTCCACTTAACACGTCATCTTGTTTTTCTTTTGTAACGCATGATGCGCTTTATTAAAAATAACTTCTAGGTCAATGGGAGACGTCGACCTAAAATCGTTTAATTTTGGCTACGATGCGATTTCGAAATAAAGATTAACCGATTTTTTTAAATATATTGACCAATTAAATACCCGAGAATAAGGTTAATGCAGATAGATATACCGTATTTATATACCTACCTATTTAATCAATCTTAGCAGGAAAGCGGATGCAGATTTTTATTAATATCTTGTAAAATCAACTTCCTACCGTAAAAAGGTTTAAGCTAGATTTAGAAATACACAGATAAGTAATTTAAAACAGTGAACTAAAAACTCAACACGTAACTAAACATTAACCTCGTCTGGTTACGGAAAAAGATATTAAAGCCACATGAGGTAACATAAATGATGCTGATGACCTTGGTTTTGAATTTACGACCTTGACAACGAAACTAGCAATTGCCTTAACTACATGCGAAGCATTTTACAGTGAAGTGCATTTGGCCTTTGATGACCTTAACGTGAAATAATTAATCAACACAGTGGTGATAATAAGGTTCTTATAGATGCCATTACATTAACTTTTATTTATTAATAACTATTATTACCAGACGATTAAATACACAAACCAAAACCAACTAGCACCGTACTACAAACTACACCCAATAATTTAAACACTTACAAAATGCAAGAGAAAACAGAAGTAGTCCATTTGTTGAAGCGTCAGAGAGTTTGGATAGCATCATTAACCGAACCGTTCGATCGATAGAAAGGAGCTAATGTCATATGTTAATGTTAGTAAAAATAGCTCTGGCTTCGTATTATAATGCGAGTACGATGCCAAATAACATTTTCACTTCAGTCGAGTGCTCAATCGTTTTAACTTTTCATAATGCATTCACACATTTTCATCTTTATCACTTAATCTTAATTTTAAGTTGAAAGAGAAATTCGCTGTTGAGAAAATCAATATGTTTAAAAAGGCCAGAGAGTAAACTGAGCTGAATTGCAATAATATTCGCAGTAATTCGCAGTTAAAGGAAGTTGATCTAGTTATTCAGTGTTTGCTAGGTAATGACCTAGCAAAAACTGAATAACTAGATCAACTTCTTAACTTGGATAAAAAGGAGTAGAAATTTTGTATAGCAACTAAAGAAAAATAGTTGTACAAGAATCTCCTAAACCTCAAAAGAGATAAAAATGCAGGAATCATAACAAAAGATATCAACATGACCCAACGAAAACCAAGAAGGAAGTGAAAAAATATCAAAGAGCATAAAAGACAACTACTGAAAACGTTCTGAATAAAGGATAAGAAAAGGATTGTAGAAGAAACATTAATGTCTCGACCACTGAACATACATCATCGATACGCGAAGTGAGGTGTTTAAATAATCAAGGTGACTTACTAACAACTATATATGCGCATAAGGGGACAGACACGCACTGAAATAGGCACGAGAGATGACCTAAATAAAACTAAAGTCGAGCAAAACTGATAACAGGAAGGGTTCGTTAATTTATGACTGTGAAGAAATTGGCTGCGCTAATCGATTGGTTTTGTAGAAACTGACAACGAAAACCGAGAAATTAAGATTCTGAATAATTTCTGGTTCCTATTTTGTCTAGTTTTCACTGGTTCTTTCGCAAAAATCCTGGGGATAATTCTGGGCATAGATATACGTTTGGTCGGACGGAAGTAGTTACTTTACTTAGCTCAGTAAAAACGCTTATAAAAATTTGTAGAATAGATTAGCTTAATCTGTAGGTAAATCTAGTGGGATTTTTTGAACTATATCATACTAAGAATTATGACTATGAAACAATTTTTAAAATTAGACATTGGTTCACCAAAACAGGAAAAAACGTAGACAACTCAAAATAAAATGAAGAACCAAGAGGCGTTACAGGTGACGAACAATTAAGGTTTTGAATTTTGATACCATAGACGGCAAAAAGTGATCTAGCCTCGTAACAATGTTGGAGCAAAAAATTTACGACTTCCTACATTTCAGAATCGCTTAGTTTCGAAGTGACGTCATTGCGGGGGTTGTCCGTATACAATGCCCAAGGTTTTTGTGTATAAACAAGATTTAAGATAGACAATTTCCATTATTCATTTAGAGTCAAGTTGTAGAACTTTGCGCGAGTGTCTTCAGTAAGTAAGGATAATTTTTACGATAAAATAAAACTGCAGGACTCTATCTTTCAGATTGTGTTGTGTTGATAATTTCACATTCACATTTTATTGGGAGACCTTGAAAAGCTGACGACCAAACAATAAACAACTACCTTGGCTTGTGTTCAAAATCAAACAAAGATTTGTTTTCGTTGATTACTACCTATTAACATATTGGTTTAACTATCAATCATAAAAACCGGTCTCCATAAACTGTTACATTTTTTGCGGCAATGTCTGATGTCGAATATTGGGTTAAGGTCAGGTAAGGGAAGAAAGTTAAAAGTACTAATATCACATGTAAAACAATGACAAAGTAAATTCACAACCAATTCGAAAACCTACAGTCGTAAAGATTAAGAAAAGGCGATATAAATGTGAGGGTATTCAAGTTAGATTTAGATAAAACGGTCGTATAAAGATTTAAAAACTTTTTGTACACAAACACAAATCCTAAACCTTTTTGTAACACAAAAACAAAACACTGTCACTCAACACTCGTCCGAAATAATTTCGATTCGAATTCGTTCGAATTTGTCACCGCGCAGAGAGCGTCGATCGCCAATCGTCGTTCATGCGCTACTAAAAATCCATCCAACAAAACAACTCGAATCAGCGACGTATCAAATCGTCGTGCTATCTATCCGCGACAGACGATTAAACTGCAAGTTTCGATGACGTAATAATTTTCTCATAGACCATACAACAGTGAATTTTCTAGACAGTTTAAAAAAAACCGGTCAAGAGCGAGTCGGACTTGCGCACCGAGGGGTTCCGTACCATCATACAACAAGTAACTGTGCATCTTATTAAATACACTGCAGAGCTGTAGAATAATAAAATTATTATCGCAGTATGAGGTCAGCACCATCTCTTGGCCGATTGTGGAACTATTTTTTTTTCTTAGGCCAGCGCCATCTCTTGACCGATAGTAGAACTAAATAAAATTTTCTTAGGTCAGGGCCATCTGTTGACTGGTAGAGAAACTAAATATTTTTTTGTTTGTTTTTTGAATTTCTAAAAAAGTGTGTTATATTGAGACATCGTTTTATTTTTCCTGTAATCTTTACATAAACTACTATCACCTAGAATTATTTCAGATTTTTCTCTTTGCAAACTTCGGAGATAAAGGGGGGGGGGGACGGTATTATTTTTTACATTTTTCATCATAAGTCGAAAACTATGCGGCCTATAAAAAAAGACAGACTTAGTCACGGGTTAGTTCCTTTTTACCATTTTGGTACGGAACCCTAAAAACACTATTTTCAAAGAGATAACGATTGCCATTTGTTTTTCTTTTATTCTGCTGTTTTTCATTAGTTGTCATAGCTTAGCAATAGGGATTTTACTGTCAATTTAGCAGGTCAAAATAAAACAATATAACATTAAGTAAGCGAATCTATGCGAATGAGCGATAAGCACTCTTATCGCTCATTCGCATAGTTTCTTTGATTGTATTTAAAAATATTGGGTTTTACTTTTATCAATGTTTGATATTTTATCGAAGGCCGCTAATCTTTAGGTCAAAAATGACATTCATGGTCAAGACTGTGTGTAGAAATAATGCAATAAATTAATCAGTATTACCTAATTATGTTTTAACTTACAAATTGTTAAGTAACGTTTGCTTACGGTTTATTTATCAATTGACGTTACAAATGTTACAATTTACTATTTTATTAACATGCTCTGAAATGCAATCAGGCTAATTTGCATTTTTGGCCGTGGAAATGTCATTCCTAAAATGGCAGTGTCCTTGTGATGTCTTTCATTTGTTAGGTATAAACTTGGTATAAATAAAAAGAAACATTTTGTTTATGTTCTTAACTGGTTCCTAAGGTTATATCCTTGTTTACCCTTAGTGTCAGACAATATGTAGGCCGGTTTCAGGCGGTCTACAGATACTGTGACTATTTTACCTTTGACACGAATTTTAAATACTTTAGGCCCTCTCTCGATCACCTCGTGTGGGCCGGTGTACTGTAGCGTTGTTTTTTTGGTGTATTAAACTTAAGGTACAATGCAATACAATAAATCCAAAAACCTCTTAGAAGTAGGTATAATATATAATAGGTCATAATATGACGGAATTAATAAAAAAATCATCAAAAGATTCTGAGAAGCACCTTCGTCGGTGCCATAAAACATTTTTAGAATCAAATACGTATTTGGAAAACAAAAGGCATCCGAACATAGATTGATTATGTGTAAGTGGACATTGTCATGGACTTAGAAATTACTTGTGAGCATTTATCTATAAAAATTGATAAAGTGCCAAAGAGCAATATAGCCAACTAGCGAGCGCCCACGACTTCATCTGCATGGATAGTATTTTGTCTATCCCTCGGGAACAGTTCCATTTTTCGGGATGAAAGGTATCCTATGTCCTATTCTGCACCCCTGACAATATGCATACAAAATTTAACGGTGATCGGTTGAATGAGCAGTGAAGACGGGAAGGCGTAACAAACAAATAAATAAACTGACTTTCGCATTTATAATATTAGTATGGATAACTTAGAGAATAACATAGTAAGAGTCTTTTGCTCTAGCAAAATAACTCTAGTAGAACATGGGGTTAAAAACCTCAAAGTTAGGCTCTTTGTTTGCGCACAGTTTTCTTATTTCTGATTTACGAATATTAATTATTTACTTAGGTATAAATTTTTCGTAAAACTGGTATTTTCCTAACTTATAAAAAAATTTGCATTACGTACAGTTTCCAACACGCTATAGTGTCACGTAAGTCATCGGGACCTTGACATCATGACCACAGTCGTTAACATTACGTCACCCTTAGACTATTAATAATTCTGTTATTTGACTTATTTCCTCCACACGTACGATACAAGCTTTGCATCGAAATTACTTTTAAAGGCTAATTTGCTCGAACTTGAAATTGGCAAAACGGCTAACTTAATTTATGGAACGGAATATTATGATACCTACTTATTTTTTTCCATTTATTTCAGTGAGAATAAGACACACATTTATTAAATTTTCAATTATTTATTAATGAACCAGACAAAACACTGACGATAAAAGAACAGGATAGCGGAAACATTTCGAAATTAAATATCGGGAAAAACCTTAATAATATTTAGTGCATCTCCTATGCGTTACTATCAAGTGTATTTCCAAAATAAGGTGACAGCATCGTAATCTAATAAAAACCAATCGACATTTTCATTACAATTTTCAAAACAAAAATATAATATTCAGTATGATTTTACATCTTAGAACGTGTATGCACGAATTAATTTTCTCTAA
Organism: Agriphila straminella; assembly: GCA_950108535.1. Taxonomy (NCBI): domain Eukaryota; kingdom Metazoa; phylum Arthropoda; class Insecta; order Lepidoptera; family Crambidae; genus Agriphila; species Agriphila straminella. The sequence continues at coordinate 7,797,823 of OX467324.1, read as the reverse complement.
ATAGGCACTAAAATAAAGGAGGATAAAATTTCTTTATAGCGAATTCTAAAGCCATTAATTGCGCCATATCTGCTTGGATTGATATCCTGCCAGCGTATGACGCCAACGTAAGGCCAGCAATAAAATCAACATAGGGCAACGACCGACTGCCAAAAGCGTCGGAATCGCCTATACTAGATGTCCATAGGCCATTTTTGATGTCCCCACTGCTGGGGCACAGGCCTTCCTTATGGGTGGTAAGGAGGATGGGCCATAACCCACCACGCGGGCCCAATGCGGATTGGTAGGTGTTAACAACTGCAAATGCAGCCGGGACCAACGTCTTAACGTGCCTTCCGAAGCACGGAGGAACTCGAGATAATAAATTTTTGGTCACCCATCCCATGACCGACCCTTGCGAACGTTGCTTAACTTCCGCAATCGCTGGGCCAGGCGCTAAACCACTGCGCCACCGAGCTCCTCTAAACTAGATAAAGTGCTTTAAATTCGGATTTCATTGCTTAGTATTACCATAAAATATAGTTTGCCCCCCTACTCGAACGGGATCTAGCTCACATTAGGATCGAACTCTCGATGGGATGTTCACATCAGGATCGAATAAACGTCAAATATCTTGTTATTTTGGTACATTTAAAATGGTTTCCATGGATTTCATAGTACCTACCGTTTTGGCGTTTACTAGAACTCGATCTCGATCGCCTCGGGAGTAACCCCCCTATCGTTACCCGTATTAAATTCAATTTTATGTGCAAAAGAGAACTATAATAGACGATTTCTATCCATAGGTTAATTAAAACCAAGTTTTATTTAATCTTTGACCAAAACTTTATGAATTTATGAATAAGTATATAATAAAAAGATCGCTGTAAAATATTTTTTCTATATTTCGAGTAATTCAACGGTCATATGGTAAGAAAATAAATAAATATTAAATGGTAAAAAAATATGTTTAAATTCAATCTTTATCGCTTCAAAAGCTTGGTGAACGTGACCAATCTTGCGATTGGTCATCCATATATACACAAGTTGAATTGTTATTGGTGACGTAAGTGCCAACTGGGTCGTTAAACATTGCCTACAGCGGTTACGAATTTATTACTTATAATGTAACATCGATTTATAAAATATCCCTAACATCCTAAGACGGATCTCTCTCACACTAACTAAATCATGCGTGACGTTTAGAATCGCTCATGATTTAACACACCAAAAATATTCGTGCATGATTATTCTAATCTCAGCTTGCATGACGCAGTGTGTGATCCGCCTTAGTTAGTTCTTAATTTGAAATAGAGAACGAACTATAGTGCAAGAATGTTTTATTAAAAACTAATATTTTCCGTAAACAGCCAGACAGAAGGAAATGACGGAGTTTCAACAAATTGTTGCAGCAAATTCATTCATTTCATTTTTTACTAGTCTGAGAGTCGATGACTCCGATCCGCTAGGATGCTTGGCACGAACAAATGTGTTGGAAAATACCTATTTCTAGTAAAGCTGGTAAAGATTTTATAAAATAATATTATTTAAACTAGTTTTGTCAAACCGTATCGAGAGAATGTTTTATTAATTTTGCCCAAGAAAGCCTACCTACTTACATAGTAAACTAAACTAAAATCTATGATTTTGAGCTCTTTGAAATTGTCGAAAAGTGTATCTTGATTTTGCTTGCATTCAAGAACTACATTTGGTTCGAAATAGTGAGATACACAAGTATATCTATCTATACTTAATATGCTGTTGTAAATAATTAATAAATAAATAAATGCTTGGACAATTTCACACAGCGCCATCTAGCCCCAAACTAAGCAAAGCTTGTAATATGATACTAGACAACTGTACCCTTAGCACGAACAGCAATCGAGAAAAAAAACGCACGTAAAATTACTCGATAGACAATTCTCTATGGAAAATTTCATTTCGCTTATCGGTGATAGATGGCGTTGTACAAATTTCCAATACAAAATGTATCTATCGAATGATTTTACGCGAGGTAGCTATTCGTGCTAAGGGTACTGATATACTACTTATATAGTTTTTTAAATATAAACTTATTATACATAGTAACACCCAAACCCGTCACAGAAATTAAAATTCATCATTTCAATTTCTGCCCGGCCGGGAATCGAACCCGGGACCTCTTGCGTGGTAGGCGGCATGTTGACCACTGCACCACTCAGGTTGTAGTTTGCAATAAGTAAAGTCTTTACAAGCAATTAATTATCCGGTTCTGATTAAGTGCTGGAGAGCTCTTAAGATACTCTATCACTGCGATACAAACCAGACCTCTTTTGTTCAACGGGATGTACTCAACTACTTACTACTTTAGCCTATTTATTACTCAGTAACATTTATAAAGTTTATTTTACATGATAGCCACTTGGCCTGAATACTTTTAATGCAGTGAAAATTATAAAGTATTATCGAAATAAAAGAAATATAAATATTTGCATCTCTGTTAAGTTTAGAGAATATATTTGTAATATTTTCTAAAAGTAAGAATATTACTTACACAGGGAATAACGAGTTAAGTATTTACTTTAAAATTATGTACATAATTTTTTGGTACTTAACTGTTTATGGATATGGAAACAAGTCTGAGTTTAGTCTAGGTACGTTTACTTTGTTTTTTTTTGGTTGTTTTGCGCTATTTCAATAACATGTTGTTTATTATGCATACCTACACATGTGTTTATTCTTTGAAACCTGTTTTTATTTTGTATGTGACAATTCTTTAAAATAACCAATCTTTGAGTGAAAAGCATTTAAATGTAAAGAAACTATCTAAGGGATAATCCTTCAAGGCATTGACTCTACATCATGTACACACACTGCAATAGGTATATGAATTAGTAGCTTATAAAAACCCCAAAAACACTCAACACGGAACAAGCCCATTACGCTAATGTGCATAATTAACTAAAATAACCACCCACAGCGAGCATAAACAAATTGTAAACACGGCGATTCTGTGTCGCAAAAAAATGCATAATCTGGTAGACACGACTGTGCGCTTTTATGATCTATGTTACAAAAGTATTGTTCGGCAAATTTTCGTTATGAAATATTTAGAACTTAGTAGAACTTTAAAAAAAATGGAATCTTTATAAAAATCTATAATTAATAAAATATAACGTCTCGTAGACATTTATACCCTATTATTACCCCAGAGTATTACATATTTTAATGTTTACCAATTCTACCACTTTAATTTTCACATGAAACCAAATGTACCCACATTTAGTTTCACACACACAGCCACAGAACAAATTCATTTTTTTGTGTGGTAAGCAGTAAGCTGCAATCAGTTTTAGCAAACTTTAAATAAGTGGGTTTTGGGAAAACAATCTAAATTTAGTAAGGTATTAACTTTATAATTACCCTACCAATTGCTTGTTACGAGATTATCATATCACAATTAAGTTGAACTTATTCAAAACATTTACAAAAATCATCTTTATACTTAGGAAAAACTATATGATTGCATTATTTATAACCCGTACTATTTGCTCTTCCATATAAGTTTAAGACTTAAGACCTTAGCCCACGCTTACCATATATGTGTCGCTTGTAGGCAGAAGATAAGACAAACTGTGAGAAGTAATTAGGAAAAGATCTATAAGGCATTAATTTGTACTGTAGCTACTGATATAAGCTTTATTACTGGAACTTTTAGCTCTACTGGACGAACGGACTAGTGCTAATGTTTATGCAAAGTCGGACACACTTAGCATAGAAAAAAATTGTTTAAAAAAAACAAAAAACCGACTTCAAAAAACCTAGGTACCTCTAAAAAGTAAGAAATAATATTCGTTATAATAAAAATACGTCTATTGAAGTCGGGTGGGGCTGAAGTACAGATTCCTTTTTTTTTATTCTAAAAGCCCCACCCGACTTCAATAGACGTATTTTTATTATAACGAATATTATTTCTTGCTTTATAGAGGTAGGTTTTTTGAAGTCGGTTTTTTGTTTTTCTTAAACAATTTTTTATTTTTTTTATTTTTAGTGTAGGTACCTTGTAGGTAAGGTATATTATAATATGTGGAAAAATCGGCTCAGCCAAACGTAAGATAATCACGGAGAAACATACATACGGGTCAAACTGAGAACCTCCTTTTTTAAGTCGGTTAAAGAACCTACACTTAAGATATCCCTCTTCCTACAAAATAATAATTATCTTATTCAGTTCATAAACAAAAAAGTAATACGACCATTATCATCGAGGTAATTCACACAAAATAATACTATTTTCGTGCTTTTTTCAAGATTACTTGAAAAGTACTGAACCGATTTCCAAATTTTAAAAAATGGGACCAACTTGGGAGCTTACTTAATGTGATAACGTTGAATCATTTCAATCGGTCCAGCCGTCTTCGAGTAATCGGTGGACATACACAAAAAAAAAATATACAGACGAACATAGAACCTCCTCCTTTTTTGGAAGTCGGTTAAAAAGTGATTAAAGAAGAAAAAATATTCTAAGAATAGTAAGAAATAAATGAAGTTGCGGCGCTTAAATGTTTTCCACAACATAACTATAATGATCTATCTTCTATATATTACGGAACTCATTAAAAAGCTTTCTACAAGTTCCCGTCCAAGTTCGTCTTAATTTCATGCTATTTCAATTTAACGGCGTTTATATTACCTTGCTACGTACTTAATAAGAGTTTATAAAAAAACAAACTGAAGGAACTTGATAAATACTTCCTAAAATACTTCCGATCATCATATTATCAGGGTTGGAAAAAATCATGATTTTTTGCAAAAAATCAAAAATCACTGATTTTTTTCAAAAAATCAAAAAAATCTGATTTTTTCGGTTTTTTGCTTGAGCCTTTAAAATCCACTTAATATAATACGTGAAACCACAACGCGCTTTTGTTTAACTTATTTAACACTTTAATTCGGAAGAAACGCAAGTAAAGATCAATAAAACAGTTCAAAATAAAATTGCCCGGTGAAAGTTAAATATTAGGACAGATGATTTGGCGGTTTTTTTAGAAGAAAAAACATTCAGTATAAAGAAGTAATTCTAACACAAAGTTACATTTTATGTGTCTATCAATTATTTAAAATTAAGAATTTTATATTTTTATACAAATAGGAAAGAAAAAAAGCAATTTGATTTAATCAATGATTTTTATTCAAAAAATCACTTGATTTAAATCATGATTTAAATCAATGTGATTTAATCATGCCAACCCTGCATATTATTATGACGAATCCGGAACAAATCACATTTACTAGGTACGATTATTTGAACAATGACAAGAATCAGCGAAAATTCACACTAGATTTTTTAATTTTATTCTTAAGAATTCCGATATCTATTAAAGTTCTTATGAATGAATTTTTCTGATTCAAGATATTCGTTTGTACAGTATAACAAACAATGCTAATATTTACCGCAATCGATAGCGAATTTCAACGCGTATTTCTAAGTGGTTACCGAAATTAAACACAAAATACTCAATGTTATTACTCGTCTACGCCAAGGATCTGTATGATAAGACCCGTATTCTCAAAAAGTATCAAATTGATGTGACACTAAACGACTGGCAAGATAAGAGTAGCATAACATAATACCTACATTAAAAGTATGTATTTGTATTATTTTACCCTTACAAACAAAACTGTCAATTTTAAACAGTACCTACATGTCCTTTTAAAAGGACACCAATTTCCCGCTATTGCAATTTGCTTTTCTTAGAAGGAGCGAATATCCAATACCAAAATACGTAAAAATCATATGTATCAATCTAGGTACAGGGTTAAGTGCTAACTAGATGTGACACTTAGCGACACGCAAATGTAAACAAGACACCCATTCACTGGTTCTCCTTTGATGAATTTATTTCCATAGCCGGTGGCCCCTACCAAGGATCATGACTTAACTGGGTGACATCATAGCATCGATTTAGACGCGTCAAGAGTAAGGTTAGCGAGAGATATGCCTAACCAAATATAGGGGTAATAGAGACATTACATCAAAACCCAGAAGATTATCTCTAATGATGGCAACGACTACTAAAACGCACGATTACTAATTCAGTTTAGGTTTTTTGGAACAACAACGTTTAAAAGTATAAGAACCATAGGTAAAATATGTACAAGTAAAGTAATGTTTTATTCCAAAAGTTTTATTTTGCAGTGACACTATGATTATTGAAAAGTAGTAATAAGTAAGTGTTTGTTTGATATGTTTTTATTTCTATATGTACCACCTTTGTGATAATAGACAGCATATTATAAAGGACGATCAATCTCACAATAGAGATTATTACATTGTGGGATTGTAGAGCAAGGAATAAAAGACTCAGTAGGTCACAGCACCGCTCTATAGAATTGGCAGTGGATGCAAAATAGACATCAAGGATTGTGAATGCTAAAAATCTCAAATATTATGTTATCAACTAAAACTAAAATTTGGAAAATCTTGTTTGAGATACTATTGGCAAAACGGATATGATGTATATATGCTTTTGTAATAGTTGCTGATTTGAAAAAAAAAACTTCACTGAAAGTTTTATTTTTAATTTAACTAAGTACTTAAATTTTGACCATGGAAGTAAAAATCTATATTGCAAGTGTGACAATTAATTTATTTGGCCACTTCTACGATTGCCAATCATTTAATCTACACAAATAAAAATAAACCGATTATCAACTTGGATAAAGGTCAATGTCAAATCACTTGTGCCTAGAATAAAAAAAACAGTCACATGTATTCAGTTTCTTTAAAAGAGTAAAGTCGAGATAGAAAACCGATGACCAGAACTTTAATTACATTTTTTTAACAAATTACGTCACACCGAGTGAGTGGTTCGGATGACGGAATACATAAATTGCATCCATAATACAAGCAAATAACAAATGACGTCATATGCTTTTTTATTTTAAATCAACTTTTTCAGTTGAGGTCAATGACTTCTATGTTGGATATCCGAGAATCCGTTAATTTAAGTCAGAGAATCCGTTAATTTAATAAGTTATTGATAATGTGTTTTTTTTTTAAATAAAATTACATAAATCTGATACCTACCTACTAATGTTGTGATGTACTCACTGATTGTATGAATTTCGCAATCAAGAAAGGCTTCGCGTGCATATAAAGTGACTTATTCATCAAAACAAAGTTGCCATATTATTATTAAATTACATCCCGCACCAAGTATATTATATTCCATTCTGTAGTGGAGACGTCTCATAACTTATTTAAAGGAAACTTTATTTGGAAAATTAAATTATTTGTATAGGGACATAAAAAATCACTTACCAGAGTAACAATGTCTCCTGGGTTAGCTGCCGCTATTCTCCTCAGTCGTTCATACAGCAAGTCAAGTAGTTTCTGATGGTTCGCATTCAGCTCGTCCAATTCCCTCGCCACAGCTTCGGAGCCCACCGGAACTCGTTCAGGGTCCACGTTCCTCCCTCTGTTTCTTAGACGCTCCGCCATTTCCACATCAGCTTGCCGCTTCAGCTGCTTCATGTCCAGTGATGGGTGTACCTCGTCGCATATCCATTCGGTATATCGCTGGCATCTCGAAGAGTTGATCTAAGTCGTTAGGTTCGAAGCAGGTTAGGTTATACATGTTAGTTTGATTGTTTGTTAAAAAAACAATCTGTTATGGACCTGCTTCACAAGTTTCGGCTAAGTTTCAATTTTTTTTTATAATTTTACAGAAATTTTGTTTTAGATTTAATCGTAGACTGTGAAACAGGCGCTAATTTAATACCTTCCATTCTTCTCACATACTAAAGCGCTTTAATTTTTAATTAAACACTTACTTTAACATACATCCGCTACAGATAAACCTTTCATAATCATCTCTTTCGTAAGTCATCAGATATCTTTTTTTTGCGACTAGCAACACTGATTTTGTATAGTCCAGTTTGCGGGTGCCTAGGGTAGAAATCATGCTGATAGATTGTGTACCTGTAATATTTACAGGTTAAAAGCGTGTAACACCTTAGGCAAGTGTATTTCAACACCCGTAGATCGTGCAATACGCACCCAAAGCTATAAAATTTTAACAAATTATTTCTTGATTGTTTGAGAAACAATAGTAGTAATTTCTGTAGTTGAATTAAATGATGTTATGATGGCAACACTAATGGACAAACAAGGCATGCAAAGCCATTTATTTGAGGTAACAATGAACTCATTGCCTCTATCAAACCTCCTTTTGTAGCCGTGACGTGAACTCATGGACAAGAAATTGATTTGAATTTCAAATTAAGAGTGCTTCTGAAACGCTTCTTTTTTGTTTATTTAGTCACAATGCGGGCAGTTATAAATTGCCTTTTGTTTTCACATAAAAACGAGTCAATCAAACAGACATCCCATTCAAAATCGTTGTTAAATATTAGTAAAACTTTGCGAAGCATTAGGGTTATTTATTAAATTATGCGTCACACAGTTAGTAAGGCGAGGCGTTCTTATCGTGCATTGCAAAAGCGAACATAGTTTGAAAACAATGCGGTGTCCCGAACGCGCTAGCAGAAAAATCCTGTACAAAAACCACAAAAAAGACCCAACAAGACAGAGACAACAATAGAAACAGGAAGCAGGAAGAATCGCTGGACTGTACCACAGACTAAAATCTAAATTCATACCTCACAACGTCACAACCTTTCAGACTTTGGAACAAGTTGAACAAAGACATCCTTAAACTTAACACTCTGTTGACATATTGAGAACATTTAAGAAATGTAAAACACTTAAGTAATTAATTTACTTATTAAACTTTATTAAATTTACATAATAAAAGTATACATAACTACTTGTACTTGTAAGAAGTTTAAAGCATATTTCAAATGGTGCTTTCACACTTCCAGAGAAACATAGAATAAAAATAAGCTTAAAAACTTTTTTTCTCAAAATGCCACAGATTAAAAAGCTCATCATAATTGTTACAGTTAGCATACCGATATTTACCTTTGCCTCTCTTATGAACCTGCCACCGTCAACGTTAACCTTCTCAATCTTTGGTGTCCGCTCCACCACACTGGTCAGTAGGTTCTGTAAATTCCACAAGACACCCGTTTATGAACAAATTAGTTGGTGTACGCGATAATGACCTTTAGCATGCGGTCATTTAGGTGCAATTTAGAATGTTTTATTGACATTTGTCGAGATTTTTGTGAGCATTTTAATATACATGCTAAAATAATACTTTGTGACCTTAAAGTATCTAGTGTAAAAATAATAACGTTACATTTTAATTTTAAACAATGTCATTTTTAAGTTTATTAACTTCATGCATTTTAAGAGATAATAAACACATGCATTTCTTTATTCTTTTAGATATGAGTCATGCATTTTTCCAATTCGCTTTATTTTGAGTAAACAACTGGTATTGATGTCATTTAGTTCGACCTGACACTGCAGTGAGGTTATCTTGTGTTATTATAAATTGGTCATGCACATACTAAGGATTAAGAAAAATGCCATTTAAGACGTAATTAGTGAGATAGTGACTAAGTTATTCGTAAAACACAAGACCTACAAAACGGTGACCCTATGGTCGTCTTATATTTAAGACACTAATCAAACAATTTTATTGAAGATAAAGACGACGAGTACAGAACGCTCAATGTCAAAGATATTCCTTTATGAAGACTTTTTTGTAAAAAAGCCATTACTGTGTTTTGCAAAACTGTATCCACATAGAACAGAGCTGAAAACACCAATACCAACATTCTGTAAAGAAGTCAGCCAAAGTCGTTACAAAGTTTCAATATTTTGTGGCACTCCATTCAAGTTAGATCTCTCACCCTAGTGGGTTCGAATTGCTCCTTAGGTCGTATTTCAATGGGCGGCTGAGCTTGCAGCTTGCCGAATGTGTCGTCGATCCACTCGGCCTCCTTTTCTAGGCCCGCGTTGTAGTTGCGCAGGAGTTGGTACGCCGCTTCGCAGCTTCGTAGTCTGTTGGAAGATATGTTGCAAGTAAGAAGATAAATAGTTTTGATCGAGTAAAATATATTGTAGAATCTGAAATTCGAGTACTTTAGTTCAAGTTTAGTTGGCAATAAGTATTAGAAAGTTCTAGATTATTTTTTGTTTTAACAACAGTATATTATAATCTGCTAAAAATTAAATAAGGCAATGGACGTGGCAGCAGTTTAATAGGTTTAAGGAGTATATTAGGGATGTTGACTAATGAATAAAATAACGAAATACTAATAAAAATCGTAAACATATTAAACTTTTAGAGTAGCTTGTATACCTCTTGGTTTTATATATTGCATATTATTTGTTTTATGACCCTTCAAAGTTGGGTGGACAAGTCCATTTAAAAAGTATAAAATTTATTAAAATAAATGATACCTTTAATTAGTCCGTAAAATGTATAGCAAATTTGTCGAAGAAACCATTTTGATAAACACAATATTTAATATAGCTGCTGAACAAATTTCCTATGCGTTGCATACAAACTTGCAAGGCGTGACGTCATAACGTGCAAGCCATTAGTATGGAGCGTTTTTGATCGAGTCCATTTGTGTGCATTTCACACTGATATCTCGGGCAGTTTTCATGCTAGCGAATTAATTCTTTTACCAATGTTTCTTTTTTTGAGAGGTAATTTATGTAACATAAAATAAAAAAAATAGTCAACATGCCTATTTATCTTTTGTTTCATATCAAGCGCTTTTAAATCGGTGTTTGTGTAATATAAATAGCTTATTACCTTCTTATTCTTCTTCTAAAGTAAACAAACATGTAGTAGTTATTTTTTGAGCCACTTAGTGCTTGGCCTTCACCTCACCTGATGTTGAGTGACGAAGATGGAAGCGCACTACACCCGGAATCCTCATCACTAAGGAACTGGCTATCTTACCTCTGCCGGATCACATTTTTTTTTAAATTGTGGTTATGGGATCAGACTTAGGTAATATGGTGGTAATAAGCCTTTCCACCAAGCAAGCTGAGTACAAATTGTATCCCCATCCTGGGAATCGAACCCGGGACCCCTGCATCTTACACGGGTGGGCTAACCACTAGACCACAGAGGCGGTTACTTACTTTCAAGAATTTCTTAAACATACCTTTCAGCGAGCTGGCTGCACACGCTATTCCACCTGTTGTTCAGCTGTGTCACTTCCTTGTCCAGCCTCTCCAGGTCGATATGTTTCCCGGCCCTCGGCAGCGAGGAGTGAGGGAGAGCAGCTCTAGAACTCTCCACCAGCCGGCGGCAGTTCTCGGCGTCGTCGTTCATCTGGTCTATTTGTATCTGCTGCTTGCTGACTGCTACTTGCATGCGCAGGAGGTCTTCGTGCAACTGTAGGATCAGAAAACAGTAGTTTTGCTTCAGGTCTTGTAACTCGTGTAGCTGATCTTACATAGCATGAATGATGAAGGCTAACAAAGTTTCCTTTGTCAGTTAGAGAAGGGATAAGTCAAGTCATAGCCTTCTCTATTGGTACCAAGCCATGAACTTAGGTTTAGCAACGTCTGTTACTGTCAGTTCGTGGTCATGTCGTCGGCCAGTCTCCATACTAAATGTATGGGAATATTTTAATTTTAAAAGGTCGATATTTTTTTTTTCGTAGTGATTGTGTTGGGTTGAAAATATGAAAATAATGTAGTTCTTTTATTGAAGTTCTTTATATATTAAACAATAAGAAAAATATCAATTTTAACTAGGAAAAAATGGCTGTCAAAGATGTCATCTTTTTTGTTGATTTTTTTCAGCAGGGCGTTGATTAACACGCCCTCTAGCTATAAATGACATATCATTAGAAAGGTCTTTTAAAGAAAAATATTTGCTGTAAACATATACATACCTCCCAGTGGCTAACATAGGTACAATAAATATAATATTGTGTCCGACTCAAATGGCATCTGTATACTTATTTTGAAGTCTACTTACGTCTTTCAACAGCTCGACATCGTTGGGCAGGTCGCTGAATTGGGCGAGTTTGATCTCAAACTCAGAGATGGTCTGGTGGTTCTCTTCCATGCTGTTCACTACGATTTCCACGAATTTCAACCTGCGGGAGAAAACAATATGGATCATTTAACCCATCAACGCCCGGAAAATGAGACACAAAAGGATTTTCTATTGTTATCCCGTCGTCCGCGCGGGCATTGATGAATTAAGGATACCGGGCAAAAACAGCTCTGTTGTCCTTTTTACGATTGTAATGCCACAAAAACAATAAACTATCATAAATGCCGCTACTACTGGTCATAGGCCTCTCTCAAGGATGTCCACAACAATCGGCACTGCGCTACCCGCATCCAAAAGCTTCCCGCAACCTTCATCAGTACCCCTAACACGAACATCTATCGAGAACAAACGCGAGTAGAAAAACTCGATACAGTAATTCTCTATGGGAAATTTCATTTCGCTTTTCGACGGTAGATGACGCTTTACAACATACAAAATTACATCATTTTATCATTTTATTTTACGCGCGTTTTTTTTTCGATAGATGTTCGTGCTATGGGTAAATTTGTATAGCGCCATTCACCGCCAAAAAGCGAAATGAGATTTCTCATAGATAAATCCTCTATCGAGTACTTTTACGTGCGAATTTTTCTCGATGAGGGTTCGTGCTAGGGCACAGACAGATTGTCAGTTCATCTTATAGGGGGCCTACCTACGGAGCGTTGCCTGACTCTTGTCAGCGGCAGCGTATTGGCTCCGTGCACGTCTTCAGCGCCACCTAGGGTTCGCAACTTTGTTGGCTCTGACCTGACCGTTCTGACGTTTTGATATGTGATGGCAGCATTGTGACAAAATATTTAAAAAATACTATACATACTGTGTTATTAATGTAAATTTCAAAATTACTGTGATTTGGGCGGACAATGTGTTGTGAAATTATTTTTGGTCATTCTAATTAAATATGGCAAGTAAAATCTATTCAAAAAGTGTGTTTTATTTTGGTTATGTCATTGTTTTTTTGCTTCTTTTTTAGTTGTAGATTTTGTAAAACAAGAAGATAAAGCTACATTAATGGTTTTATTAAATGATAATAAACATAAATAATTATTCCTGTATCGCTAGTAATAAATTATAATATCGTTTTCAGACAGATTACAGGAATATTATGTTATAAATATACTATGTAATATTAAAAAGCAATGTTGTAGTCACCTTTCAACGAAGAGTTGACTCTTGGTCTGCATGTCGTTCCACTTGCCCATCACCTTGTCTAGGTTCTTCTTCATGGCCGGAGTCTTCAGAGCAATGCCTGCGAAAAACGGGTTCATTGTCAAACTTGGTAGGTAGTTACATATTTAATGTTAATTTTAAAAAAATTAACTGTTTTTCCAGGTTTGCATCTCAAGAGATACTATTAAATATCTCAAGACTTTTCATTGAATACTTTTCTCATTTATGCACACTAATGCAACATCTGTAGCCTTAGCACGAACAGTTATCGAGAAAAAAACGCGCGTAAAAATACTCTAGAGAAGAGAGAAGAGTAATTCTCTATGGGAAATCTCATTTCGCTTTTCAGCGGTAGATGGCGCTGTACAAATTTCCCATACAAAATTACTCTATCGAATGTTTTTATGCACGTTGTTTTTTTTGGATAGCTGTTCGTGCTACGGGTACTGATCCTCAAACGCCATTATACCTAGGTTATAGACAAACTCACCTCTAAAAGTAGTCTGTACTTCCTCCACATCAGTGGACAAAGAATGCAGGCTGGTCTCCCAGTCCTTATGCTGCAGCACCAGGTGTTCTAGGGTATCCAGGTCCCTAGGGATGTTGCTTGCGATCCTCTCGTGCAGCTGCCTCTCCAGGACTTCCAGGCGTTCTAGCAGATGCGATGATTGTTCGGTGAAGATGCGCGCGGCATTCTTCGATTCCTCTGTGGAAAACGGGTGTTGTTAAAATTGGGTTTTAATCAATGTGAAATTTCTAAGCGCCTTTTTCAAAAGTTACATAAAAAAGTGGATAGGATTTTCTATGACATTATGTCTTTGCTTTCCGCGAAACTGACCTTAAAAATCGATAAATGAGTAGGTTAATTGTATTTTAATAACAGTAGAATACCTACCTAATGTAAATAAATAAAACAAATTACTTATAGGAAGAAGGGCACCTAATGCCAGTATATTCCAAATTATCGAATTTGGCCTATGTTTGATTCCACGATAAACAATCAAATGTTCTTTATTTTGAGCAGATAAAAATATATGTTGAAGTTTCATTACGATCTTGATTATTTTACGGTTAAAAATACGATATTCGTATCTTCACTCGACTAAAAAAATATGCAAAGACAAAGAAAATTTTCATTAATTTTATATTTTTTGGATAATATTTAAAGTTTTATTTACGAAAAATATATAGAAAAATAGGTAATGACATACAGAAGAATATTCAACGGTTACTTTTTCAAAAAGTGTCTTTATGCTCAAAATAACAACAAAAACATTGAAAAAATTATAAAGTGAGGTTATTTTCATTACTCTTTACACGTAAAGAAAAAGACAGAGACAGAGTTTTTGGAATATACCTACTGGCCTTCGATCTCAAATTTTTTTATTCAACACTTCGACACAATAATCACCTGATAACTGCACGTCGTAGCTTATTCTATCAATCGTACGTTGTCTATAAATAAGTTTTATTTTACACGACATTTGGGTTAAAACTAACTAAGACCAACCACTAGGAAATGTATCCCGAACGAACTGAAAAGACGGGATTCAAGATGACGTTATAGCAATAGACACAGAATATAAAACATAGAGTAGCTCAAATAAACTGATTTCGAGAAAAATTTAGCACATTATCTCGCGATTATGGTTGTTTATCATAGTAATTAGGTTCTGAGTGCTTAGTACGAGTTGTGTTTCTCACCTCACTTTGCGAATAGTATCGGGTGAAAGAGAGAAAATCATACGAGTGAGAGAAGGAGTGAAAGAGAGAAGACGATAGTTAACTATTCGCAAAGTGAAGTGAGTACAAAAAACCAACTCATACTAGGCCCTCTATTTATTCCCGAAAGTGGTAAATATCACAAATCACTATTGTGTTGTGTAAAAGCACTCTCGAAATAAACATGACCTTTTTGTTAGCCGTAAGTTAGGCTTAATCAATAAAAGATAGACTGTCTTGCCAAAAGGTCTAGGTCCAACTGAGAATGGCTAAATTGGCTGGCTGGAGTACGAGAAAGATACATAAATCTCGCTAAGACCTAATATTAGTTTACTGTAACTTTTATAATTGGAAGCAGTTACAAGGACTTTGAATACTTATGTCCTAATTTCATTTTACGTGATGATGTGTAATTTAAAATCGTTTTTCGAAAGAGTTTGTTGACAATAGAAAGTTATAAAGTTATATTTTGTCACTGTTTAAATTATCCATCATTTTAGAGTAGGAAATCTCACGGTCTATTTTTTAGATGATAGATGAGAGTGCTCAGCAGTAAATACCACTCTTAAAACCAAAGTAAATAAGTGTTAGGTTCGATTTCCAGGTGAGGGGTACAATTAATACTCGGTTTGGCTGGTGGTAAGGCTTATCTAAAGTCCGCCTGGTTAGCTACCACCATCTTACCTAAGTCTGACACCATAACAACAATTTAAAAAAAAATGTGTTCCGGCAGTTAGAGGTAAGATAGCCAGTTCCTCAGTGATGAGGATTTCGGGTGTAGTGCGCTTCCACTTAACATCAGGTGAGGTGAAGGTCAAGCAAAATCTTTTTTTCGTAGCTATAAGCAAAGGTATAATAAAAGCATTGAAAAATATCTATCATACTGAACATTCTTAGACTGGGACACGGGCCACCCACTCTCAGTTTCATCTTGATTGGAAATTGCAGTGCAAACGTTGTCAATCTGACACCACAAGGTCAATAAAATTGAATTGTTTTTAAAAAACGAATGATATCATGACGTGGGTCATGTTTAGTGGTCAGCAATTAATGCTAGAATTCTGGTTAGCACCAATTAGTGTCTTTTAAAACCTAATTTATAGACTGTTATTACCAGGACTTCATTTAAATTGGGCAACGTAAACAAAATAATTTAGGAACAAGATAGGTTTCGCCTTTGCCAGCGTCGTTGCTAGGGGCTGGCACGGGGGGCGGCTGCCTGGGGCGCGACCCTCAGGGGGCGCACTTTGCTGACCCTTAGCTAGAAAATAAGTCTATGTCTTGGGGCGCAAAATTCAGATCTTGCCAGAGGCGCTCATGAGCCTTTATAGCTCCGAGGCTGGCCTTTGCCGTTGTGATGTCTGTGTACTGTGAAGCTTAAAAAATCTCGACGCGTCAAAATTGTTTTTTTTATCACATAAGCAATATAATGCGATATTCTCAATTTATATTTAGTAGAAATAGATAATCTAGGAAGGATAAACATACCTTACCTACTTAAACCTTTTACTTGTAAAAAACCATAAGCATAACATAAGCTTACTCGAATGCAAGCGGCAAAGCTCGTAAATTATAAAGAAACTGTACACCCAAGACATAAATTCATGCCCGTACCCATCTCGTACCTAGAAGCAGTAATTTTAATGTAGGTGTCCAATTTAAACCAAATAAAATACAACTGGATACAGGAGGTCACTACCTAAACTTGCCCTTGTAATTGGAGAGTTACATCATCATTTGTTGGTTGTTGGTTTTGTGTAGGCGCATTGCGTGCCGTCTGTAGCTATAGGGTTGTCAACTTTCACCAATGGTTTATATTTTTTTATATTAAGCCGTTAGCATTCTCATAGATGATGATGAATAAAATAGTAGTAAGTTAAATTAATTTGAGGGAGGTACCCAAAATAAAAAAAATTGAAACTGTAAAAATATGTTATGTAAGTTAATTACACGTTTTTATTTTTAACTGTAGTGTTTTGGTCTGTCATTGTTTTACCTACGAACTTGCGATTGAAATAAAGTATCATCAAATTCTTTACTGTCCTATAAAAAAGGGGAGGTACCTACCCAAAATAAATAGTACTAACTACTACTAACCTTTAGATAGTAAAATATTTTATTTAAAAAAATGTGTAAAAGAAAGATTGGCAACCCTAGTCTACCTATTTGTCCTTAGAGCATTATTTGTCCGTTGAGACCTATTCTAGTTAAGATTACAGATTGTGGAATGAAATGTGAAGGAAACTTAATGGGTAATTAGTGGTGATTGGTTTTTAATGAGAGCTGCTGCACTGTTTGTTTCACCACAAGGTCAATAAAATTGAATTGTTTTTAAAAAACGAATGATATCATGACGTGGGTCATGTTTAGTGGTCAGCAATTAATGCTAGAATTCTGGTTAGCACCAATTAGTGTCTTTTAAAACCTAATTTATAGACTGTTATTACCAGGACTTCATTTAAATTGGGCAACGTAAACAAAATAATTTAGGAACAAGATAGGTTTCGCCTTTGCCAGCGTCGTTGCTAGGGGCTGGCACGGGGGGCGGCTGCCTGGGGCGCGACCTTCAGGGGGCGCACTTTGCTGACCCTTAGCTAGAAAATAAGTCTATGTCTTGGGGCGCAAAATTCAAATCTTGCCAGAGGCGCTCATGAGCCTTTATAGCTCCGAGGCTGGCCTTTGCCGTTGTGATGTCTGTGTACTGTGTAGCTTAAAAAATCTCGACGCGTCAAAATTGTTTTTTTGGTTATCACATAAGCAATATAATGCGATATTCTCAATTTATATTTAGTAGAAATAGATAATCTAGAAAGGATAAACATACCTTACCTACTTAAATCTTTTACTTGTAAAAAACCATAAGCATAACATAAGCTTACTCGAATGCAAGCGGCAAAGCTCGTAAATTATAAAGAAACTGTACACCCAAGACATAAATTTATGCCCGTACCCATCTCGTACCTAGAAGCAGTAATTTTAATGTAGGTGTCCAATTTAAACCAAATAAAATACAACTGGATACAGGAGGTCACTACCTAAACTTGCCCTTGTAATTGGAGAGTGACATCATCATTTGTTGGTGTAGGCGCATTGCGTGCCGTCTGTAGCTATAGGGTTGTCAACTTTCACCAATGGTTTATATTTTTTTATATTAAGCCGTTAGCATTCTCATAGATGATGATGAATAAAATAGTAGTAAGTTAAATTAATTTGAGGGAGGTACCCAAAATAAAAAAAATTGAAACTGTAAAAATATGTTATGTAAGTTAATTACACGTTTTTATTTTTAACTGTAGTGTTTTGGTCTGTCATTGTTTTACCTACGAACTTGCGATTGAAATAAAGTATCATCAAATTCTTTACTGTCCTATAAAAAAGGGGAGGTACCTACCCAAAATAAATAGTACTAACTACTACTAACCTTTAGATAGTAAAATATTTTATTTAAAAAAATGTGTAAAAGAAAGATTGGCAACCCTAGTCTACCTATTTGTCCTTAGAGCATTATTTGTCCGTTGAGACCTATTCTAGTTAAGATTACAGATTGTGGAATGAAATGTGAAGGAAACTTAATGGGTAATTAGTGGTGATTGGTTTTTAATGAGAGCTGCTGCACTGTTTGTTTCTTAAGGCGAGGCCAGTTCACGATCTGATGAAAAGTCTGATTTTTGAACTTCCAATGTGAAGAACTGATGTAAAATTCTACTTCACAAAAATTAACTGTAGACTGAAAAAGAAACAAAGAAACAAATTAACCGAACAGAATATTGAAAAATGGCATGGTAACTCTGTAAAAAAATCCTGAATAACACCATAAAAACTTATAAAACTAAATTTCAAATCGTCAGATTTCGTAATTTTCAACGACAGTGATATGATTTTTTATGCAAAAAGGATAACTTTTTTATCGATCTAACACAATAACCGAGTACATTTTTAATAAATGATCCAGTATTTCAGAAATCAATAAAAATGTACTAAAATTCGTCAAATTTCTGACGAAGCGTCAATTAAAGTTATGCAATATTCAACCATATTCTAAAGACATAGTGAAAGAGTAAATTTCGTGAACTGGCCTCGCCTTAATATGGTGTGTAAATAATTAAGACACTAAAGAAACTTTCATATAGTTTAATGAAATTCAGTAGTAGGTACTTGCTTACCTTATGCACGCTATAAGATGCTTAATGTGTTTCAAATAAGTTCTGCTTTGCCATGTGTTTTAGATTTAAGTTACTACTCATCTGGCATCTGTCGACTAATCCATTTATTTTTGTATTTAACATGCTGAGTGTCTTGAAAATTATTCAAATCAAGAAAAAAATGTAAAACGCTTAAAGATACTTATTAAAGTCACTTAAAATATTGATGTAAACTAGCTCTTCTTTATTTTTGTTCAAAGGAAAGTAGTTCATCTTAATATACAGCAAACGTCATTTTTTTTATCGTACCCACTTAAATACCTATTTTATTCCGTTTTAGTAAGTATTTGCTGTTATAGCGGCAACAGAAATACATCATCTGAAATTCAACTGTCTAGCTATTACTAGACAGACGTTCAGCGGAGTCTTAGTAATAGGGTCAGGGGGGTATAACTCCGCGCTTAAACTTTTATATTAGCCTACTGCTCGCGGCCCACTCCAAGAGGGCCATTGTCGAGGGATATCACCGCGCCGACCGAAACGCGCGGCGTGTGCAAGCGACGAGAGCGCAGCGCGTGAACGTCACGAACGAAACGAGTCAGTCAAGCGCCGAATGCGAAACTGCATGCACTTCGTTTTTGATACTTAATTACTAACGTACCTACCTACCTACCAAAGTTTATTGTATTTTTTGTATACATATTTACATACTTAGTTGTATCGAAGTTCGAAATATGGCACCAGTAAAGAAAAAAGCTAAAAAATACTATTTTTTTTCACCCATCCCATAACTGACCCTTGCAAAAGTTGCTTAACCTCCGCAATCGTTGGGCCAGGCGCTATACCACTGCGCCATCGAGCTTCTCTAACTACTTAGAAATACTTATTATTTATGCTCTTTAAATTTGCTCAGCTCACCTATTAGGTAGATTTATTTTATTTTATAAGTAGGTACCTATTATAGTAATTTCATTGTTTATTCATGGGCATAACTAATGTTTTCTATGATATCAGTAACTAGCGAGTAGCAACCCCGAAATGTGTCGGTTGAGACAGAGCTATGCGACAGAAAGAGACGCCTCTCTTTCTTCTTCGTAGGTGCATATAATTTTATCCACGCAGCGTTGTGCAGTTTGAAATTGTACTTTATTGCCGTGCAGCGAGAGTAGCTTATTATTTGATGGTCCTCGCGGGGTCGGACTTCTGTACGTTAGTACTATTATATATTCTGTTATGGGGCCCGTTTTTACCCTTTGGGTACGGAACCCTAATAACTAAATAAATTCCACATATTCTGATGTTCAATAAATAAGTTAGTAATATTTATTTTTAAATTTGTGATTTTTGCATTCACAATGCTATTTTTACACAGTACTATATAATACACTAGAAAAAATACGACTCGTACCAGATCAATACTCAGACGGGAATCGAACCCGCGACCTTTGGATATCCGGTCCAATGCTCTGACCGCTGAGCTACCGAGTCACTAGTGACATCGCCGAATTTCTTCTAGTATATCCTACTCTTACGCTGCAAGCCAGCGTTATTTCACCAATCAACAAAATAGCATTGTGAATGCAAAAATCTCAAATTTAAAAATTATATAGCTATTTCATCTTAATCGATTGCCAAATATCTGGAAAGATATTTCAATTGAATGTCGAGGTAATTCTTCACATTGGTGAAATAACGCTGGCTTGCAGCGTAAGAGTAGGATATACTAGAAGAAATTCGGCGATGTCACTAGTGACTCGGTAGCTCAGCGGTCAGAGCATTTTATCAAGTTAGATCAAGTTAGTAATAGTTCCAGATTATATCCTGGCTTTAGGTACTTTAATATGGATTTAGAAAAAAAATCTAAGAACAACACTTATTAAAATAAAATAATGCAAATAATCCAGACCTGAACCTCCTTTTCCAAAGGAGAAAATTCTTTTAATCTTCTTCATTGTTGATACACAAAACACAGCTCTATCACAACCGTATAAAGCACAAACCACGATATTTTTAATCAATTCACCATAAGCTTATATTCAAAGCAGCTTTCCCGTCCAAGTCCGTCATTTCACTGTTTATATTCATAATAAGCGATGAAAAATTCGTTTGAACTAAATTTAAAAGTCTTTGGTCATTAATTTAAAGACGAGACTCTTCGAAAATCACTCGAAATAGACTGTATACCTGCTACTTGCACTAGTAACTGTATAATGTTGTAACATTTTTAATTAACAATTGTTATTACCACTAGACGGTTATAAATTAACACGTAAACGACTTATGTAAAAAACAAATGATAACTACAGCACTTTTTATACGGTTACGATAAAAAAAAACGAGCGGTGTCGATTCCGTGTAGTATAAGTACGCTCAACCAATTGAATCTGACGGTCCTGTAGGAGACGTCACGTCAATATAGTGGTACTAAAGCGTCCTTTATCATTAGGCCAAACTACAGCGCTTGTGTGATGTTGATACTTGCAAGATTCATGTCATATATGGCACTGAGCGTGCCCGCAGACTACAGACCAAACTGTCGGCCGATAGATGGAATCAGTATGAAGAAGTATGCAAGTGCGCACACTACAACGATTTGGTATCGGCCGATTCTTCATACAAAACCAACTATCGGCCGACAGTTTGGTCTGTAGTCTGCGGGCACGCTAAATGTGACACGAAAAGTGATGCTGCCAGTATGGCACGAAAAGTGATGCTGCCAGAATGGCACCAAAAGTGATGCTGCTAGAATAAAACATTGGATGACTCTTATGGAACTTATCGATGGAACTTTGTTCATTGGGTAACATTACTTGAATAATTAAATCTGAATATGGCCACTAAAGGGATTGGAAAAGTAATGTGGTAATTAAGTCGACTTGGCAGGCGACTTTAGTGAATTAGCGCTTTTATCGACAATCGCTTGTAAAATCAAATCGCCACCTCATTGAAATTGGGTTTGCGATTAGATTTCACAAGCGACCCCATAATAAGACACCGTTATAGTAACGCGCTAGTTTCTACAATCTAACCACATGTTACATTGAATGGTCTATTTTATCCAAGAGGACTAATTTAATTATTCAACCCACATGTTGACGTAATAAAACAAAATTTATTTGGTCCTAAATTTTAACAGATGATATTCATAAATTTTACTAAAGAACCAAATGTTTCCTACGTCAAGAGAAACAAAAAAAAATGCTTCATATTTTCTACATTTGTAAGTATCAAACTGAGCGGTATACTACGACGAAAACATTATTAAGATACCTCGTCCCATTACACCTACATTATAAATTACGCTATCAGTGATACCTCTGGTCATTTAGATGACAACCTAACGAGTTTCAAGTTCTTTTTACAGCATCTGACAAGGCACACGAAAATGAACTTTATTCTCTAGTATTAAGAGTGTATGAATGATTGTCAAGTAAACGAAACGTATGAGTTATTTTTCTATTGCTCTATCACAACTTCTTGGTTATGAAACAGATAAATTTTCAAAATTAACTATTTTAATTCCGTTGTTTACTTTTAGTATGCATTACTAGAGATTTACTACTTTAATGTATGATTCACACCAACCGTCGTGCGTCGGAGCGCATTTTACTTCTTCCAAAGGAAATTAAAGCATCTATAATACAGTACTTAGTTAAATTTCATATTGCAAGTGGAACCGACCGTCGGCCGCGGCATGTAAATTTTCATGCAAATATGAAATTAACTACTTGTGCAGACGTTTTACTTTCCTCTGGCAGAATATAACGCGCGCCGGTTGATGTGATTCGTACATAATTCTTACAAAATAAGCACCTCCATGTCTTCAAATAATAAACATCAATAGAAAAATGCAGTCTCTATATTCAATAATGGTTACGAGTGCCCAAGTTTGACTGAAATTACAGCCCAATTCTACACCATATGTGACCCAAAAAAGATCGTAATCTTTCAATTGGCCCAATAGAGAATTATTATCATGAAATAGAAGAGTAATTCAATTAATTGCTAGACTTGCACAATGTTGACATGAAAATGAATACGATTGTGATTTAAAGTTACATCTACTATTGCGTCCCAAACAAAGAGATACATAAATACTTACGTCCAATCACACTTACATTTGCCCCTTGTTATTTTGGCCGCAGCCGCATTCAAGGACAATCTGACCAATTCGGCCAGCAGTGATATGGTATGAATTTAACAATGGGTGACGTTAACTAACTATATCAAAGTTTAATATTTCTGTAT
The DNA here is from genome assembly GCA_950108535.1 of Agriphila straminella. Lineage (NCBI taxonomy): Eukaryota > Metazoa > Arthropoda > Insecta > Lepidoptera > Crambidae > Agriphila > Agriphila straminella. Next base: position 7,774,581 of record OX467324.1, on the reverse strand, counting down.
CATCGCCTTAATCATTCGACATCAGCCATTTGTAATGTCTCATATTTTGGTTTATGTACCTTAGGTATAATGTATCTAACTGGGGCCGTACCGGCTAACGCATCGAATTTCAGCAAGTCTGCCGCCGGGCTTCAAATAAAAAATAACTTCGGCAAATAGTACAAATACGAAATTCCTTATTTAGATTTAGATGTTTTTAGTAGAAACCCAGCAGACACGCCGAAGTCTGAAAAGTTAGCCGATAGGGCTCCTGAGCTTATCACTATTATTGATTCTCTATGAACGTAATTAGTAAGTGGTACCTACCATGAACGTTAACTTTTTTTGAGTAGTAACTATTAAATTTGTTATTGGCTAAACTATTTACTGCACTGTTATCCCCTGTATGACTTTATCCTATGTTTTTGTTTGTAAGTGGTTAAAAAACGACTGTAGTATCAGGTGATTATACTCATAAAGTAACTAATCTCTATTAGTAATCTCTTATTTATCTTTCAGTTCCTTCCTTCAACAAATAAAGTAAGTCCTTACCCTCAGCCCTGGCTCGCCGCTCGAACTCGTCGAACAGTCGGTTGACGTCATCGATCTCCCTGCGCAAGCGCCGCAGTTGCGGGTCGGCCGGGTCTCCTTCAGCTAGACTAGAAGCTTCTATTACAAAACTAGTACAAAAGTAAGTCCTTACCCTCAGCCCTGGCTCGCCGCTCGAACTCGTCGAACAGTCGGTTGACGTCATCGATCTCCCTGCGCAGACGCCGCAGTTGCGGGTCGGCTGGGTCTCCTTCAGCTAGACTAGAAGCTTCTATTACAAAACTAGTACAAAAGTAAGTCCTTACCCTCAGCCCTGGCTCGCCGCTCGAACTCGTCGAACAGTCGGTTGACGTCATCGATCTCCCTGCGCAAGCGCCGCAGTTGCGGGTCGGCTGGGTCTCCTTCAGCTAGACTAGAAGCTTCTATTACAAAACTAGTACAAAAGTAAGTCCTTACCCTCAGCCCTGGCTCGCCGCTCGAACTCGTCGAACAGTCGGTTGACGTCATCGATCTCCCTGCGCAAGCGCCGCAGTTGCGGGTCGGCTGGGTCTCCTTCAGCTAGACTAGAAGCTTCTATTACAAAACTAGTACAAAAGTAAGTCCTTACCCTCAGCCCTGGCTCGCCGCTCGAACTCGTCGAACAGTCGGTTGACGTCATCGATCTCCCTGCGCAGACGCCGCAGTTGCGGGTCGGCCGGGTCTCCTTCAGCTAGACTAGAAGCTTCTATTACAAAACTAGTACAAAAGTAAGTCCTTACCCTCAGCCCTGGCTCGCCGCTCGAACTCGTCGAACAGTCGGTTGACGTCATCGATCTCCCTGCGCAAGCGCCGCAGTTGCGGGTCGGCTGGGTCTCCTTCAGCTAGACTAGAAGCTTCTATTACAAAACTAGTACAAAAGTAAGTCCTTACCCTCAGCCCTGGCTCGCCGCTCGAACTCGTCGAACAGTCGGTTGACGTCATCGATCTCCCTGCGCAAGCGCCGCAGTTGCGGGTCGGCTGGGTCTCCTTCAGCTAGACTAGAAGCTTCTATTACAAAACTAGTACAAAAGTAAGTTCTTACCCTCAGCCCTGGCTCGCCGCTCGAACTCGTCGAACAGTCGGTTGACGTCATCGATCTCCCTGCGCAAGCGCCGCAGCTGAGGGTCGGCTGGGTCGCCTTCAGCTAGAAGCTTCTCGGCGTCTTCGTTTAGAGCACGGCGTATGGCTTGCCGTTGTTCCGCGCCCATTGCCACGAACTGTAGGGAAAAGAGGTTTTTAAAGCATGAATCACCTGATAACTGGCTTTTTTGGTAAGCAAGGGTGGTGGTAAGGGCAAACCTATATTGATAATCGCGATACTATAGTAGGCACACGTTTTGCAATCATAGATCCCTTTTGCCTTTGAGGATTCGGCAAACTAATCACTGACGTAAACTTAACTGAAAAGTAGAGCTATTTTATTAGTCCTTTAAAAAATAAAGATATTCGGGATAAGAATACTTTTACTAGGTACTTCGGGTAACCCGTAACCACAATACGAACGAAATACTCGTATGTTACTATTCTATCTGTCTTAAAAACAGTTTTACACTTTGTTTAGGTTATTGAAAGATTACTATAATATTTACCTGTGGGAAGTCCCATCCTTTCACCACTTTGATGGTGGCGAAGATCATGTTCTGACGCATTCTTAGTTGTTTTCTCTGCCATAGTTGGATTACCTAAGGAAAGACATTAAAAGTTTCAACGTGAACAGTAAATAAAAATTATCACAATGTTATTTTTGAGCTACAACTTTTTCTTCGGATCGGACACAAAAATATTGGTATCAAAGAAATATCTGAGCTGCGAAATATTTTAGATAAAAAAATACCTTTAAAAACCAAAATATGATGACAGCGCACGTACTATACCATATAAGTCCTAACCAATTATTAAAAGTCATAATTTCAATATTCACTATTATCAGCACATATTTTGTATTATAATACAAGTATACCACATTCGCATTAAACTAAGAGGGATCATTTTAGTAATTATTCACTACACTAGCGGCCAGCGCATTATGTCAATGTTAATTAACTACTATGATAAAAGTTGTATAATCAACCGTATCAGCAAATAGGGCGCTAATGTTTATTTAGATGTCAGTAAATAAATTTGTATACAGTGAGATAAATCCACTTTCTTTAAGTCTCAAATCAATCGACTTTATTTTTAAAGATTCGACCAGAATCTGGCAGTCATGGGCCATGCAAAGCGGCGCGACGAGCGAATCACTTCATTGCGCGGTCGACTCGTTCAACACACAGCAGTTTATTAGCAATTTGGGGCATCACACACCATGTTGTACTACGAATAAGCTCATGGTGTTGACGTACTGAATCTCCCCTCCCCCCCCCCCTCATGAGGAGGCCGTAACCCCTCTATTTGCCGTTCTGAACCCAGGTTACTCACCCTATCGTATGCGCTGCGCAGCCTAGAGGCAGCGTCGAGCGCGTCCTGGCAGGGCGGCGGCAACGCGAGCACCGCGCCCGGGATCTGAACCTCGGTCCCCGCGCCGCCGAGCCGCACGCGCCAGCGGCTGCGCCCGGAGTTGTCGATCACTGTCACTGCGGAGCCTTTCTCTACCGCGACCTTGGTGAAAAAAAAATGTTAGTAGCAGCTCTTATGTAGCATGACCATTGAAACGCGATATGATTTAGCAATTTATCACGTTTAACTGTTAAAAGACAGTATATTTTGACAGTTGAGTGTCGATAAAACGCTATATCACGCGATATATATCCTGTTTCGGTGGTCATGCTAAGGGGCCAGAAGTCAGGACTCTTATGATTTGTGATCTTTAGACTTCGATCAAGAATATCCTAGATAACGCTTCACGAACTAATTTAATTTAATTTATTTAATTTATTTATTTATAGTCAGGCATCGATGGCCGATCTAAAACAGTACGCAAAAATTGCACCTCAAATAGCGTCCCACTTACAAACTTGGCGCTTATTTTGTACAAACTAACATTTTATATCACTTATTTTGTACAAAATAAGCTTATTTTGTACAAAAACACATCTTTTATCACTTACTTTGTGCAAAATAAGCGCCGCAGTTTCTAAGTGGGTCGTTATTGAAGTGGCATTTGTGAGACTGTGACCGGACATCTAGGGTATTCTTGATCGAATTCTTTAGTATAAGAATGCTTAATAATTTCACCGAAACAATTTGTCATCCATCATCAATCAAGATGTTGGTCGAACGTTTACCTATTACAAATGACTATTCGAAGAATATAAAGATATACCTTAATGAAATATAAAGAGAAACACCTTGACTAAAATTCCTTAGTTAATAATTAGTTTGCCTTTGTTTCAACAAAATGACTCAATACTTAATAGTCACTAAAAAGAAAAAGGATGAAAGAGATAACGAGAAATGTTGATTTCGGAAATTCCGTAATAAAAAACTGTCCATACCTCAGAGGTCCATACCGTAACAATAATGACAGATGAACTTACATTAGCGTGCTTGTAAGCGCAGACAGTTTCCGCCCTTATGGGCCTGGTTATAGGGGCGCGGCGTTGCTTCACTGGCCGGATTTCTTGCGCTTCGTCCACAAGTTTGGAGACGGCGCTGCCGTGAGCGTTCAGTTCCTCTCGGAGGTCCTGCATGCCTTTGAGTAGGCGTTCCCCTTGGTCGAGCGTGAACTCCGACTGGGAGAAGGTGGTGTTGAGGGCTTCCTCGCGTCTGTGTAAATGAGATTTAAAATGTTAGAGAAGTGAAATGTCAAACACTTTGTAGCGGAATTTACCTAAGCCGAACAAACCACAACACACGAATCATCACCGTGTTTTACTAGATACCGCTGATGACGTAGAGAATGAAGATTACTATGGAATAGCACTTCGTAGTATGGAAAACCTACATCTCGCTAACGGAGTTTAGCGACTCGGCATATACAACTTCCAACCTTAATCGATCTGACCGCAGTTCCGGGTTATACCACCAGCCAGAGGAAGATCTTCCATTTGGCTTTCCTACAATTGGCATACCATCCTCCTACCATTCCATACTACCAAACATTTTGGTAGAAATATTCGGATTCATGAATATTCTGAGCGGTAATTAATGAACATTATTATGAAAACTAAAATGCATGCGAAACAATTACGATAAACTGTGTAAGTTAGTTTGTAGTAAAGAAAAAAGTACTTGCTTTTGTATCCATTTCTCAGCTTCTTTGACCTCTTCGAAGAAGTTGTGGTACTGAGTAGTGTGTTTGAGATGGGTCTCCAGGCACAGGGTCAGCTGCAGCACCCACGCCCACTGCGACTGCATCACCTTTATGAAAGACACAAGTTTAAAAAAGAGAACTGTTATTTTCTTAGCGAAGGGAAACATTAAAAAGATGTCTGCTTCCCTAGCATGACCATTGAAACGCAATATAATATTATAGCAATTTATAACGTTTCATTGTCAAAAGACGGTGGGTTTTGATAGTTGAGTGTAGATAAAACGTTATATCACGCTATATCGATAGCGTGATATAGCGTTTTATGGACAGTTTAGCGTGTTGCGGTGGTCATGTTAGGGGGGCTGTATTTTATTCTACCCCTGCACTTATACTGATGTCCTTCTCTTATTTTATTTTTTATTTTATTGTCTTTGGAAGACTTCCATTCATTTCTGTTGCCTGTCATCTCCCCATTCACTCCCTTCACGTTATGAACTCTTTAACCTTCAAGTAGTTACTACTACAAAAATATCGATATAGTCTATTTTCAACCTTAAGTTCAATACATAAGATCCAATATCAACCGCCGAATGTGTAAAAAAAGAAGGGTCAAAACAAACCTGCAGATGAGATTCAATTGTCTTTGTAGCAGGATGGTGTTGTGATATCAGGGCTTCTCCTCTATCGATGACATTGCTGAACTGCAGCTCACGTTTCTCCAACGAAGACATCAGTTGCTAAGGAAAAATAACACGTATCACTCGTCAAATAAAGTCTAATTTAACACATTTACGAACAGAAGAAGCGGCATTCATAAAAATAAACTGCAACCGAAATAGTTTAAGAACCAAAACTAGTGGAAACAAACCTCGCTATCGTCTCCAAATGAATGCTTGCACAGAAAACGGAAACAAATTGAAACAATGGTATAAATTATATGAATACGACATAATCTGTGAGGATGGGTGGAGTACGCTGGCAATACTGAAGCTAGGGTGTTGCTAGCCTAAACGTTTTGTAGTTTGTTTTATTTACAAAGCTCTTAAATTTATAATATGGCAAACTAAGAAAATGCTGTTTATTTATGTATTCATATAATGATGACTCTATGATTATACTGTATGGTTTTAATGACGCAATTAAAGGACTTTATCCCGATTTATTTACAATTTCAAGTTTACAGTCAATTTAATGGGTGTTTATGTAAAAATGTAGCTGATAGCAAATATGTATGAAAAGGATGTCATGCATTAAAATACTACAGTTAATTAGATGTACTTATATCTATGCTGTGATATACTACAAACCTCGTAGTAATGCTGTACAGCGGGTAGGTTGATGTGTGGGTCGGCCCAGTCCCGGGAGAGCTCGACTTGCTCCTTCTCATTGAGCCAGTTGAGTTCAGCCGTGGCCGACTGCAGAAAGTCTTGCAACGCGTCCAAGTCAGATATACTGTGGAGTAAACATGTACGCTCATATTCTGCCCCCCCTAGCATGACCGACGAAACACGAGTTTTATCGACACTCAACTGTCAAAATCCATTGTCTTTTGACAGTTAAACGTGATAAATCGCTATATCATATCTCGTTTCGGTGGTCATGCTAGGAGGGCTGGGGTTATTCCGTTTATCCACCCCAAAACGGCCACCCTAGGACGGATACTTGGAAAACGCGTGTCCAATCCACCCCATCATGCTATCAAGTATGGATGGGTGGTGGTAGGGTGGCTGCTCCGGGGTGGATAAACGGAATAAGCCATATTCTGGACTTTTGATGATTTTATTTTATTTTTCATAGACTAAATTAGACCTTTTGACAAAGCTTAAAAGTGAAAACTTAAAACTAGGTACCTAATGATAATAGTGATGATAATAATGATGATTATAATGATGATAATGATAATAATGATAAGGTATTGCAAAAGTAGTTATCACACTTATTCTAGTTTTGCTTAAGTACACTGAAACGATAATTCTGAACTAAAATAAAATTATTCTCTAAAATTACACTTTTAAATCTAATGTTGGTGTTATTGCCTTTATATTAATTCACAAACGGCCTTACCACAAAAGATCTTAAAACACTGTTTAGCTAAAACACTGTTTAAGTGTGATGCTGTCTCTTTCAAATAATATTGTCAAAAAAGTAATCACATTTAAACAGTGTTTTTGCTAAATACTTGTTAAACAGTGTTTTGTGGTAAGGCAGTTAATGTTTTATTATAAACTAGCTGATGCCCGCGACTTCGTACGCGTGGACTTTATAACTATGTACACTATAAGTAGTTTATTTCATAAATACTGACCGTTTAGTGCTGGTAGATAGAAGGTCCGCGTATAGCTTCTGCAGCTGACTCAGATGTTGATTATACAGGGTCAGCTCTTCCCCAGAATAGTTGGAGCGGTTGTGGACGCATTGCTCCACCTGATACAAAGACATAAGGTTGAAAATTGACTAAAAAGCTGACGTTTATGTCCCTAAACTGTGCGAAATTTTGATAACAGCTGTTGCGGTAATCTTTTTTTATGATAGACAGGAAAGCGCTTGGCTGCTATCACGCCAGATGGTAAGCGATGATGCGATCCCTTCCGGACCCAAGGCACAACTACATTGCTCAACTGGTTGTGCCGTTGGCACTTTTGATTTCCTTCTACACAACTAAAGTACCTACCAACGACTCAGCCCGGGCCCACGGCACAACTACTATCTACGATGAAACGTGCTTGCCTATACCTATTCACTCGCAACTTGAAGGCCCCCAGATTGTAACTCGGAAAACACAGACTCAGGCAAGGAGTTCCACTCTCTAGCGGTACGGATGCATAAAAATAGATGCAAAAGTCTTTGGAATAACCACCAAAAAACGATGGCGCTGATTCGTACGTCTGGTACGTAATCTTCATATGATCTAAATAAGTTGCTTCAAATTTTATACTCGTCAACGCCCGGGAAACAATACAACAATAGATTTTCTATTGTGTTATGTGCCTGATAGGGCACATCGGGCGTTGACGGATCAATCACACACTTTAAATTTATTTATTTATATACTCTTTATTGTATACACACAGAACAAACAAGTAACAATACAAACATAAAGGAGACATACAAATGGCGGCCTTATCACTAAAAAGCGATTTCTTCAAGGCAACCTTGGGATGGACAGGAATTCAGATAATTGTGATGGGGTAGTTGGACGTGTGCAAATTCAATACACGGCTCAATCATTACAAAACATACCTAGATAATAATCTGAACAAATAATGTTCTTCTTCCTTTAAAGATTTTAAGAAACTAATAGTTACAACAAGGATATAATGTTTGTTCAAACGGTCTATTCAAATGTTTTACTATTTATTTTAAATAAAAAGTAACAATACTGTGTAAATATCTAAAACAGACTGCAAATATTCCCAAAACTATTCGCAATTTTAGTGTTTGAATATGATATCCGCTGTAACAAGTTTAAACTAAAGAATATTGTTTTAATTTTCCACTCTTTTTTACGCAACGATAGGAAGACCAAAATCTGTAATTAAACGAAAGTATCAAAAAGTACCTCTCAGACGCGCTAAAAAAGAACACCATATTTTTTTATGCGCTAGTATAGTAGCCGACAAACACCTTGAAATCGGGCGGGGATTGTGCTTAACGCGTATTTTAGGTATGCGTAGCGGTGAGGGGCGCGGGCGGCGGGAGAGGGGCGCGCGCTATTGGTCGCTCGCAAGTGCACATGCGCCAACTTATCCCCACTCCGTCGCAAGAACGTCAAGATGTTTGCCGGAATCTGTACAATGATGTGTTTACCTTTGAATGGAATTGGTCGATTTGTTTGTGTTCTCGCTGATGTTTGTCGAGTTCGTGTTGCACAGAAGGCAAGTCCGACCCGTAGTCTGATTCGTGAAGTTTTTTCTGTAACAATAAAATTGATTTAAGACAAACTTTTCAATACAAGGGATAAAATATCATACCTAATTTTAAATGTTAACATCGAGCCCGTTTCTATCACGAGAATCGACGTAGTATGGTATGAGCGTACGTACACGTCACATACACGTATAGGTACGTATGTTCAAAATATATACGTTGGCTAAGCACACTATCCACTACTATTTTTGTTTGTTTATACATACCAGTTTGTCCTTGCACCACCTAGCAGCGTCGGCCAGTTGCTGGAAGCCGGGCCCCGCGTCGTGCACGCGCGTCTCGAGCACGGTGCGCGTCTCGCGGCGCACGGTCGTGTGTTGCACGGGGAGGCGCACGCCCGCCAGCCGCGCCACGAGCCGGTTCGTGAACGATGTCCGAGCGTTCGCCCAGCGTTCTTGCACTTGCTGTACTCTGTTGGCGGAAATGACAATCCATTACAAACAACACAAACATTCACACATTGGGTAAGAGAATATTTTCAGAGATATTGTTTGCAAAAAGAAGTAGAGACTTATGGACGAGTGGTAGCGTGCGTATGTACATGTACAACTGAAGTGACTATCTTCAGAGCACATGCGGTACAAAACGATGTTTTTTAATCAGTAAAATTTACTCTTTGCTATACATTCTCAAGTGATGTTGCAGCGGATCACTGTCTATTATCAATTTTATCACTTTAGGCAATGATTGTCAATTACAGTCAATAGTTCTGTAATGCTGACAATACTGACCTTCGCTGCAGCTCAGTCGCTTGCGAGCATCTGCTCTCTTTAAGCATGTGGACGTCCTGGAACATCTCCCGGATGACCAAACCCATAGTTCTTAATTCATCCTCGATTTGTTCCGCCGCCACTTTGCTCTATACCATAGACAATACTAACCTTCGATGCAGTTCTGTCGCTTGCGGGTATCTGCCCTCCTTAAGAGTGTGGACGTCCTGGAACATCTCCTGGATGACCAGCTCCATTGTACTTACTTCTTGTTTTATCTCTTCCGCCGTCATTTTGCTCTATACCATAGACAATACTAACCTTCGATGCAGTTCTGTCGCTTGCGGGTATCTGCCCTCCTTAAGAGTGTGGACGTCCTGGAACATCTCCTGGATGACCAGCTCCATTGTTCTCAGTTCCTGTTCTATCTGTTCCGCCGCCATTTTGGCCTCGGCGGGGTGTACGCCGCGTTCAACGCGACGGATCTCGCTTTCGATGTGTCGTTCTACGCTGTCTAAGCCACTTTCGGTTTGTTTTATGTCCCTGTAAAGAAAAAGTAAAGTAATTTCAATATGTAGATGTTTAAAGGCCACTTTCACAGGTTTTGGTAAAGTTCTATTAGCTTATTTGACAGATAATGTTATAGAAGTTCCATTTTAAAATTAAACCAAAAATTTGTGTTATTCGGAGCCTGTTTTAAGACCATAAGTAAGGGCAGTGGCTTTTTACACATATTGTACATTTAAATTTTTAACAATGTACTTATTGTTTGAAGGTATTGTTTTTCATAGACTTTACCAATAAGAATGCAGTAAGTACCCAAAGCACACGAACAGCTATCGAAAAAAATAACGCGCGTAAAGTATTCTGAATATATGGGAAAATTTCATTTCGCTCTACGGCGACAGATGGCGCTGTATAAATTTCCCATACAAAATTACTCTATCGAATGTTTTTACGCGCGTTATTTTTTTCGATAGCTGTTCGTGCTAAGGGTACAGATCTATCCGGGATGATGCTATTCTTTCGAATCTTACAAGTATCAAGCAAATTTCCCCACAAAGTCACTCACCTATGCAATTTCTCAGCTAGCCGCTGCAACCTCTCCAAGCGCCTGATCTCATCGGAGAGATCTCTCTCCCTCTCCTGCGTGGCCATCAGCAGCCGCGACCACGCTTGCTCCAACGCCTCCGGTCGGAGAGTCGGCTCGATGTCGCATTCACCCACCGACTCGAAGTATTTCTGTAGGCAATAATGACCCGTATTACGAAGCAGTAAGGTTTATATTTATAGAATCAAACTCATACTCAAATCTTTGCTTGAGTACAGTTAGAAAGGGATGGTGCTATTCATCGCATATAGCGCCATCCCTTTCTAACTATACTCAAGCATGTTGAGATGCAATGATAACAGAGGTTTGAGTTTCATTCTATAAATGCACAACGGGATAGTGCTTGACATTCACCTGATATTAAGTGACGATAAAGCCGAAGGAAGCGCACTACACCCAGAATCCTCATCACTGAGTAACTGTCTATCTTACCTCTAACTGCCGTAACACAACAATTTTTAAATCGTTGTTATGGCGTCCGAGTTAAGTAAGATGGTGGTAGCTAGCCAGGCGGACTTGAAATAAGCCCTACCCCTAACGGAACCGAGCACAAAATGTACCCCCCTCCTGGAAATCGAACCCGAGACCCCGCCACTAATGGGCGTCTTACACGGGTGGGCGAACTACTAGACCACAGAGGCGGTTAAATACGAATAGAAAGAAAGAAAAGAAAGAAAAATAATTTATTTGAGACAGACATTACATAATATACCTACATACAATAAAACTTAAACCACTATTTGTCTCAAAACGGTCCCAAACTCAGCATAATCTGGTCTGCGACCAGCGCTGGTCTTCCGTCGGGACCGGTTTGTTGACGCTGCGTGCGATTCGATGACACAAAAATAAAAATAAAAAAAAAAACACTGTGACCGTCGGTGACCGTACTGTGTTTCTGCTAACATAGAACAGACTGATTTAGTCTGCGTTTTACTCTATGCTCCGTACCGGATAGCTATCTGTCACTGTCACTATAGAAGAAAATTGAACGATAAATTACCTCTAGTTCCCTGTACTGGTGGAAGAGTTTCTGTTTCTCCCTCTGTCTTAGCGGCACCTCCTCGTTGCGGAAACGCGTGCTCTCGCTGAGCAGCTTCTTCATCTCGATCAAAGTTGACGGGAAAGCACGGTCCTGTCAACATTTAATCAACAAGTTATCCTCCAAATATGTAATCGAAGCCTTCTGATTTGGTAAGTTTGTGATTGATTTGGTCATGTCAGACGTTTCTAAAACATGAGTCATATAAAGAGAATAGAGCGCAATTAAATAGTAATATTTCAGTACAATACAATTAAATAGTTCACTTAACGTCTCATGTCAAAATCAACTCTATTTTGAGACGCAAATGCGTTTCTAGTTTAGGCCTTCAAAGAGCTGATGTTCCCAACAATGGCAGTAAAAAGGTGTACCAGAAAGAAGTTCTATTACCGAAATCACATGTTTTGTAAAGAAGGTTAGGTACCTCTACCTACTCTATTTGTTCGCCTTTGATCTTTCTGAAAGAAGGTTTTATAAGAAGAGTAGTATATGAAGCTCTATTCCCACCTGCATAAGTGCGCATTTCTCGTGCAGCCACGCGCGATGTATGGCCGCTTGCTCGGTGTAGGCGGCGGCGCGCCGTTGCGACTCCGCGTCAAACAGCGGGTGCACCGGCGGCGGTTCGGGAAACGTCTCATACAACGACGAGATGTACGTGATGAGGGACTTCTCGTCCGGTTCGTGTGTGTCCACATCTGGAATCAAAAGATAATTTATAGAAGAGCCTCGCTTATTGCTAAGGCCACACCACATGTGCTGTCTTTACTAGATAAAATATAGATATGTTTGAATTCTTCTCTGGAGCTCGACATAAAGATAAACTTCGCATGATTCCACATAAAACAAAATTGCTGAGAGATAGCGTGTTCTGTAATGCATCGCGTATATATAATAAAATCCCGGTATCAATACGTAATGGTGAATTAGATATGATTACATTTAAACATAGACTGAAAACATTTCTTATCGACAAATGTTACTACACGCTCAATGATTTTTTAACAGACCGTAATATATAATATATTTTTTTAATGTTTATCCATAAGCTATTTATGAATATGTTGAAAATTATGTCCAATCTAATTAAATAATAATAAATTTTGTTGAAATGATTATGTAATGCCTACCTATATGATATGAATTGAAATCTGTTTTGACTATTTAAAATTTTGACATTGTATAAAATTGTATGCCATAACGGCGGAAACCAGCTGATCATAATTATATTTTTTACAATAACTTTATTTACCTGTGTTTCACAATAAATTTGATTTGATTTGATTCAAAGAGTCTCGCTTATTGCTAAATCATAATCATTTATTGTGAAACATAGTTACATACAGATGTCATAATCATAATAGAATATTATTGTTCAGCTATGTCCTGCCTAAGGCTACACTACGAAGAGCCTCGCTTATTGCTAAGGCCACACTACGAAGAGCCTCGCTTATTAATAATAATAATAAAATAATCTTTATTTCTCTCTCCAACAGTTACAATTGTTAATTATTGTTAAGGCCACACTTCAAGAGCCTCGCTCAATTGCTAAGGCCATACACGAAGAGCCTTGTTTATTGCTAAGGCCACACTACGAAGAGCCTCGCTTATTGCTAAGGCCACACTACGAAGAGCCTCACTTATTGCTAAGGCCACACTACAAAGCTTATTGCTAGGAGCCAATCTACTCGCTTAGTATCTGATCCTAATGAACAGACGTTATACTATCGCAGTTGGTTGCCGTAAACAGGTGGATTGAATATCCTTCTATCCACCGATGAGCCTCGTCGGTGGATCGTAGAGGAACGAGGGCAAGCGACTCATAACGTAGGTGTCTTTTTATACACAAGCATAGTTTATTTTTAAGCTTCGCACGTATAGCGTGGCCTTTTGCGGCGTCGCGTCATATTTGGAAAAAAACCCTAACAGCAGTCTGCATTGGGCCCGCGGCCCACGTGTTGGGTTAAGGTCCTCCCTTCTTATCCATCCTCAAGGAAAGCGGGGACGTTAAAAATGCCTGATAATTATGATGTTTAAAATAATGTTAACGGTTTCTGAAGCAACTGCTAGAGAACAAAAAACCTAAACTATTTCTTATGATCTTTAGTTAAACTACGAGCCTTAACCCTAAAATTGGTGACCGATTTTCTGACGGGCGGGACATAATATTATATAGATTTTAAACATAATAGGTACCTGTTATTTATATATTTTCGTTAGATATTTCAAAGTCATTATAGTCTTTCCGCAGTTTAGGTTACGACAATCTTTTCGTCCTTATGACTGATCTTTATAATGGACCGAGTGAGCTTTGCTGGCGTAAATAAACACTTTAACCTCAGTATAACATGCACTGTGAAATATACTTGTGTTTCGCATACAATATTATTTTAATGCATAAGGTTACTGCAATTTTTTTGTAGTTAGTCCGTTTATTCTTACTTGTCCTATTTAGTACAGTCACGTCTAAAAATATGTCAGTTTAGAACTTTGTCACTTTGTTGTAGTTGTTATTTGTCATTGATTTCTGGTTAAAAAAGTAAGTAAAAGATTTTTTAATGGCTAAATTAAATAGGAGATGTAAGTAGGTACCAAGAATAGGTACCTAAATAATGTATTTATAGACGTGACCGTTTTGAGAGTTCTAATAAGTTCTATATACTTGTCATACAAACTGTCATTAATAAATTAAACAATATTATATGGAAAACTATTACTTATACGCATTTTCTAAATGATTGTTTTATTTCAATACAGTTAGGTGAAGATTATTTACCAAACAGAATAGAATCTTCGTAAGGATAAACGAACTTTGTAAGTAATCTGTGCACTATCTTAGCTTGGGATAGAAACAACGTTTGTATAAATAAATAAATTGAACTCGACCGACAAATATGACCGAAATGACGTCACAACATTGACGACAGCAATGGAATTAAAACAATGGATCATAAAATCCAGAACTATTATGGCTACAGTACTTATTTATTCAATATCGCTACTTATTTAAAAAATATTACACTTCAAATCAAAGCGGAAAAAATAGTATCAACATAAAAATTGCTCATGACATAATCAATAATAATTATGTCAATAATTTATAATCAATAAATTATGGAGGAATTTACTGGACACACATTGCATAAAAATTCAACACAACATGAAGGCGTATCGCCCACCAATTTTGTTTCAAAAAAGCTTCACATTGAACTTTTTTGTCAACTGTACATGACACTTTATATTACATTATTAACTTCATAATGTAAGGTGAGATATTTTTTTATTTTACTTTCCTCGGCGAAAGTTATTTCTCAAAGCCTTTCGATAAGTCAATCGCAACATTAAAATACGGAAGACAGTAGGTAATAGAACGATTAAATTTAAATTTACGTCACGCTCTATCGTCTCTATGGTGTGGTGTATGAATTGTGTTTAGACAATGTGTTACATGTTACTATTCAAGCGTGTAATAACAATAGAAATCCACCTGTGCCTACCGATTGCAATGAACCCGAACAATAATAGGGTTGACATCTCTTAATGATATGAATCGTGCATCCCGTTTCATTATAATTCGTGTAATATCAAAATCATAATGTCCATGACAAATTCCACAAAATGGCAAGAATATTTTTTTGTCTCTAACGAATATTTTTACAGGCGAACGTTAGAGACAAAAAAATATCCTTGCCATTTTGTGGAATTTGTAATGGACATTATGATTTCGATATTACACGAATTATAATGAAGCGGGATTAAGAGATGTCAACCCTATTATTGTTCGGGGAGTAACAACAAGATTCTTACAAGTTAAAGCAAATCATTATCAGACATTTTACACCGCTGGGTTACAAACCTTCCTTGTGAATGGATACGGAGAATTTGATGAATGGACAAATTCTAAATACCAATAATGAAAATAGTCAAACGAGTTTACTGGTGCTGTCCAATCCTCGATCTATAAAAGAAGCGATGTAAAGTGCTATAATATATCTTGGACTTTTTTGTAAACAATTCCCTATATCGAGGAGAGGATGTTATGAAAAAATTGTTTACCTTCAGGATCCAAAAGTCTGGTAACTCCATATTCTTTTTCAACCACATGGAATGCCGTCTCCAAACGCTCGCGGACTTGCCTTGACCTGCGGATAGAAAACACCAATCCGTTAATAAAAAGCATCGGTAATCTGGAAAGCATAACATACACTATATCCTTGAATTGATCTTGTTAGGTTTTCGTGGTCCAATTAGAAAAGTTTACATTCTATGTAACAGCTATATTTACGTCGCTCTATTGCATTCAAGATAAGACCATTGGTTTAAGACAGATCACTCGATCCCTTCAATAACGACTTATTCGTCAACTCGCTATATCGAATCTGGCCCAGCGGCGAGTTGACGAATTTCGATTTGTGAATACGTCAACTCGCCATCTCAAAATCTAATGAATCAAGCAATTTTATACCATATTTCAGCAGTATAGACGTGAAATCGTAACAGACAGACATACAGACTTAAACTGCTGAAATTTGGTATAAGATTAGCTTGATTTATTAGATTTTGAGATGGCGAGTTGACGCATTCACAAATTGAAATTCGTCAACTCGCCGCTGGGCCAGATTCGATATGGCGAGTTGACGAATAAGTCTCAATAACAGTGTGAAGTCTGCATGTAACCCTGACTCAGAACTTGGCGATAGAGCAGGCTTATGTTCACAGGAGCCAAGATAAGTGATCAGCAAAGAAGAACAGTCATTTACCTGATATTACGCTAGTCTATCAAGTTAGGCCGGTTCCTGTCTTCAGGAATAAGTGTGAAACTGTGAAGTATGTATTTAGCCCTAACTCACAACTTGGCGATAGATTGCTATCTATCGCCAAGTTGTGTTGGTCTGCTGCCAGTGTTCACAGGAACCAAGATACGTGATCAGCAAAGAAGAACAGTATTTTACCTGATATTACGCCAGTCTATCAGGTCAGGCCGGTTCCTGTGTATGAGCGCGTTGAAGGCGAGACCATCCCTCCAGGAAGACGTGAAGTCTGCGACCCTGACTCCCGGGTACTTGGCGGTAGACCGCCGTGCCCAGCTCAGCAGCGCCTCACGAGCAGTCACGTTTGGCTCTTGCCCCACCACGATATCAGATATCTGCAAACAAATGACTATTTAGAAACATATTATTTTAGTACGTTTACCCGCAGGGTACCCAACCCATTTGAGATGAGACAGATTTGGGTACATGACACATTTACAATGTCAAACCCACCAGGGAAAAAAATGTTTATTCTGTGGTCAACGAGCACAAAGCCAAAAATGGAAATGCTCTCATTTTTTTTTTCAATAAAAATCTATAATAGCCATTTTAGTTAACGTTCAATTAAAGTAACTCTGTTATTACAGACCGTATCATGTCGAAGCCATAAATCGAAGCGATGAGAAAATATCTAATTAAGACATTACTAACAATGGGCAATAACGGATTGTGGTCAGATCGCATCGCGGTTGGCATTAAAATATCCAACACTTTAACAAACGACTGGGACTTCCGATATCTTTATTAGATCCATTTTTTTGTTAAAGAAATAATAAGATTTCGTTTTGATTGGTCCCTTTATTTTCATGAAAAAATTTGTGCTTTGTATGTGCTTATGACAAATATAGGTTTTTTTAGTAGGGTTTTCACATTCTAAAGAAAATCATCAAATATACTACGATTTGAACTTTTAAGGCTTCAAAAAACTAATTAAATCGGTGGCGTAAATGATTAAATTAAATGTCAACCTACTAATATTTAACATGAGCGTTATTTAATTAAGTTATCTACCTATTGCAATGTGTTGACATAGTTTAGTGGAACAAACTCCATTACTTGTGGCATAAGCATCAGCAAACTTGCAGTAAGTAAACTTGTTGTATGGGAAGTAATCCCATAATTCTGAAGAAATTCGTCCACTGTCATTTACAGATAAATCTTCACGCTAATATATGACCTTTTATCACCTGTTAAGTTACGTACCAATAGGTTATAATAATTTTGTGTGCAATGAAAATATCACAATAAAACAAACAAAAGCTGTGTCACAAAAAAAAATGGTGTGTTCCGTGGAACATGTGAGTCTTATTATTTGACGCAACTAAAACAGCTATTAGTACAATTTTACTTAGATCCTTTCTCTCTTTTATAACCATGTTTACACGCAAATTTAAATTTTTCTATTAACTTACAGTATTGGTAACAGGGTTTCTTAATGGGGTTCGTAGCATAACATGTATGTACAACATAACTTAAACAAAACCATAGACAATGAAGCTTGCGCAGTAGCAATTTTCAGTACAAAAATTGTAGTGCGCAGGTCACGTGGTACTAAAAATTGGGTCAAGTTATATTGCGCGAAGGTTGCGCGAGCTGTTCAGGGATTCGTAGTAGCACAGCTGGTAACCCTTTACCCAAGCTTTACCCGTAATGAAACTACCAATAAAAGTTTTTTTTTTTAATATAAGGCTTGTTATCTTTTCTAAAATAGTTTTTACAGGAGTCCGTAGAAAGTAGTCCGTGACTGCAAAAAGTTTAAGAAACATTGTCACAGAGAAAAACCATCTAACTCCTGGCTTAGATCCAGGATCAAGAATAGTCAGTGCAATGAGGAAATGCTAAAGTTTGCAGACCGCAAACACTTCAGAAGCTATTCCACGTTAATTGAAATACCGTAAGGAATTGCAAATTGGATTTAATGAGAAATGGGCAAAAGTACTGGATCATTCAGCCGGTACCATACCATAGATCTATGATAGTTTCGTCCTAGACCTGCAAGAAGTTTCTTGTGGAGTTGAATAGACGGTATTTCCACCCTCGAGTTTATTTTCAGTGAATTAATGACTTTGCATGATAATGATGATGTCTTATGTAAATAAATGAAGTTGGTAAGCCAAACAGATGGGTAGGTAGGTACACAATGGGCAATGAACATTACGGAAAGCGGAAGTCGCCATAGACTAAATTTTACAGATTAAAATACGTCGTTTTGTACCGCAAACAGCGCTCTTAAGTTGGTCACTTCTATTGTACTTGTACATTGTAAATTAATTAATCTTATATTTTTTATTTTTACTAAGTAGGTACTTATTTCAAAAGGTTATTGTCAAGCACCACCTTGCAATTTTATGAATCTAGGGCTATACTCAATACTGGTTATCGCATTTCAATACAAACAAACAACTTTTATATGTGAGGTATGTGTGCAGAGGTAGCTTTTAGAAATCGCAGTCCAGAAGGTCACCAATACGCTTGGCATTCAGGATCCGCCAGGTTGCGCCTGAGATCGTATCGTGATAGGGCCTCAGCCTCACTACTTCAAACAAACTGTGTCAGACCTTTGGCATTGCACGTAAAAGCACGGCATGAATATCTTATTCAAATCTCTCAAAAAGTTATTTGCCAATTTATCCTTCTATTGCTTGAAAGTGGCGCCCTCAGAGGTTTTTATTTAATAAGTTATTAATAGAAAAAGATTTTAATAATGTTTATCGTGGAGATTTTAGAGCCCATGGTCTAGTATTTTTAGAAGGTATCACTACATGCCCTCGTAGTTATTCATAGAAGTAGATAGCAAATGTGTAAAAAAACGGCCACTTTTAGCAGTTTTGCTATCTACTTCTAGCAGTGACTACGAGGGAATGTAACGATACCGTCTAAAAATACTAGACTGTGGGCCCTAAAATCTCCACGATAAACATTTTTAAAATTGTGTATTAGAATTATAGTATTAAATATAATTCACCGCGGCGCCACTTTCGCTCAGGGTACCACATTAACAGGAGTAAGAATCACCTCAGTTCGATTTAATACCTCGTTCATTTTTGATATTGTTAGCTTTAGCTAGTTCTTTTTTGCATTGTAGTTCTATTTCTATACCAACTCGAAGCAATCTTATGCCTGTATTTATAAACCGCTCTCAACGTGGAGAGCTATCTTGAGATCATACTTGAGATGCTCTTCTTATAGGAACAGCATTTCAGGAAGGATCTCATGATAGCTCTCAACGTCGAGAGCAGGCCTTAGCAAGTTGATGGCAGAAATTTTTGATTCATTTTAATCTGTTCTGCCTTTATTAGTTCTCAATTCATAATGGTAAAAACTGCAACATTCTATCATACTTTTTAGCTATAAGATTTATTTGCGAACCAATGATTTGGACGTTGCTATATTTTATGACGAGATACTAGTATAAGTATTTTTTTTTTCAAGCAGAACATTTCTATTCAACTTTAAACTGCTAAGAAATAGACAAAAGCGTACCATGTAACAAACACGAACTTCACAAAAAGTACATTAGAGATCATAAATCATAGTAATAAAACATTATACCACGGAGCCGCCATAAAAACCGGTAGCAACTTAATCACAATTTATATACGCATCTCTAAACTATGCCCATTTTATAATCTCATGCTATTATCTATCTATTATTAAATAAGTATAATTAAACGAACCAAATTCAACGGTAATAAATAACTCTTCGGAGTTCAATTAAGGAATAATAAACCGTATATTTTTACGGCGCTAACATCTCAAACCTAAAACTGGACAGACTTTACGCTCATTTTGATTGAAATCTCAAAAAAAACATAACTAAGAAAAGAGAGAGAAGTTGACAACTAAAATAAAACTCCGTTAGATCACGGTTACGTGGAAAATAAAATAAGCGAAGATTTTAGTGTTTCAGTGACAAATACGTGAAAGGCTAATGACACTAAACTTGATATTGCACAATGCTTCGAGCATCGCGGACGCGTCTTACTCTAAGGCATAGACATGAGGCGTATTTATCGTAACAGATAAAAACAACAGATAATTAAATGTAACTGTTTCGTCCTGTTACGAGCGCTATGAAATAACAGTTACTCAAAGGAACAGGCGAAACAGTCTGTTCTTACCGTCTTCACTGTTCCAAATACTCCACTCTGTACCCTGTACCGACCTGTTATGCCTGTTATCAGAGTAACAACCTGTTTGCATTGTTCCGCCTGTTACTTGGAACAAGCGCTACCTCACTCTAACATATGGAAAGAAAAGAGACAAAGCTTGTTATTTTTACCTGTTATATAAACCGACCATATCAAAAATACATTTTAGTCCATTGAAAACCTTAGTAAATTCGACTTTGTAAATTGGTCGTGCTATACTGTTCCTGTGTGAGTGTTTGTTTATGACCTTCTTTTTTTTGTGGCAACAGAGTTTGACTGTTTTGCCATTTGCCAATGTCAAGTTAAACGGTGGGTAACAGGGATATCGGGTGTTATGAAAATTATAATCTCATTTTTTGAGATTATTAAAGGATATTAAATCGCGTATTATTTGTGTAGGCATGCAGGGCCGATATTGTAGATTAAAATATTTTTTCTAATTTATAGTATCGGCCCACACAAAGCCCTGCTTTGTGGCAAGGGCTTACTACTAGTTCAGCTCTTAGATTACGTAAGTCTGTTCCTAACAATTCTCGATTAAAAGTGCAGTTACATTGCCGCTTTAAGTAACGTCACATGTCACATTGGTTCTTACTTTACTAAAGCAGCAATGTAACTGCGATTTCTGTCAGAGTTGCAACAAAATTACGTAATCAGCCTCCGGGCTTGCTAGATCGCTTAAGGCTCGTTCACACAAGCGACCTTTTCGCATTGAACATCAAGAGCGGTAAAAATAACGCGCGTCGAAAAAAACGCTCGCGTGTGTACGATCACATAGGCAAAGCAAGACATGCGGGCGGGTGTAGGAAAATGGAATGTCTAGTGCTGCCAGTTGTTAGGGAAAAGAAAAGAAGTATTGCAATGTAAATGATTGACATGAAAATTCTTGGAAAAATGCCTGATCGTCTAGAAGTGAAAGGGATGGCGCTGTATGCGATTAATAGCACCATCCCTTTCTAATAAGGATGAAAATCGGTTGCACCAGTTTTTTTTAACTATAATGTATATTTTTTAACTTTATTTTTAAAAATTGGTAATTATTTTTGTTTTAATTACTGCCATCTATCGCAATTTAAGTAAACTGCTTAATGAAGGCAAGCAAGCAACTTCATTAGGTGACATGATGGTTCACCGAATAAAAACGCTAGATGACGCGGGTGCGCCGTAACTGCTGTATTGGAAAAATGATTTTGTAATATTAGATTTTACTTCTTTGTAACAAAGCTTAGTCTTGTTTAACGTAAAAAGTTCAGTTTATGATCATAAAAGCTAAAAATAGCAAGCTTTTTCTCTTTTCTTCATATAAAGTAGCCAATAAGTTAGACAAAACAAGCGCTTGTTCCACGGAACAGGCGGAACAATGTAGGCAAATTGTTACGACATGGCTGTTATTTTCTGTAACAGGTTGTTGGCACTGTTATTTTAGTGTAACAGGAACAGTTGTAACAGGTAGGCAATTTACCCTGTTACAACCCATGTCTACTAAGGCACAATGCAATTTGTTCAAGAAAGTCGTATCTTTTTTAAATACGCAAATGAAACCGAGAACTTCCTAGCGAAAGGACAGATTTACAAGGTATTCCTAATTTCTAAGAATCGCATTATTTTCAAAACTTGACAAGACCATCATGATTTCATTTCTGTAAAGTTATTCTCCATCTAAATACTGATTTAGGAACACTACTATCCTTAGAAACAAGAGAAAAATGAAAATTAAAAAGTCGTTAATTCATTACGTAAGCTAGACTGATAAACTAATAAAAAATGATAAAAATCAAACTTATACCTATACCCAATAAAACAATGCAACCGCAGTTATAAAAGAGGTTATTGACCCTATCTTTAATCGATTCGATCAGCTGACGATGTCCGTTGTAGATGCGAACATTATGAATCCGTCAGTCGTGATGTGACATTCGATTTGACCATGATCCGATGCAAGTTGATGCTGTTAGATATAATTGCATTAGACAATTTCATGACGGTACTTCCCTATTGGTTAGCTTTCCCGAAAGAAATAAGCCTACCTACACGAGCAAATACGGGATAAACTGCAGTACGTCAGTGTTGCGTCCCTTCCCTTCCTACACCCTCTATTCCGCCGATACTCTACTGTTTAGGGACTATAACACTACGAAAAGTGTTATTTTCTTATTCGGTAACACGAGTTACCGAATAAGAAAATAAGTTCGTTAAAAATAATAATGTAATCAATGATGTGCACTACTTTTAACAAACTAAGGTCATCAGAAAATATTTGTATTCCAAAAATTGCCTAATATAAAGATTAAAATTAGTAACAAAATATTCATTGAAACCAAAAGATCGTGTTAAAAAAACAAAAAGCAAGTTACACAATTCATTGATCACTTCAAACAGTCACTTCGGAAGCCTGAACAAACACGATATAAATCATTTTTTGTCGATGTTGCAGATGACAAAGACATTCTTGGCGATACGTGACGGCATTCTTTGATACTACAGAATGTAATTGAGAGCATAGAAAAAACGCTATCAGGAATTTTACTATTAAAATAATCGAAGTAGGTAAGATAAACAATCTACGTTTGTTGTTATTAACGTACGTTCGCTAACAGAAATACACACAAGTTTTTGGGAACATCTAATGAATTCCTTATACGGCTAGTTCAATTATACTCATAATCATAATATTTGCAGATTATTTACTCATACATTCATTAAATAATCTTCAAATATTATTATGAGCATCATGACTAAGAGAGCTGCCTGACTCGACTTTGTTCAATTTGGCGAGCACAATCTGCAGATACCTGACCATTACTTTTAATGTGAGTTTAAAGAATTGAAAGTGGCTTAAACTATTTGGAAAATCATCATTGTTAATAAAATTCATAGTGATTTATAAAAAATACTCTAAACAAAATTGTTTGTCCTGTTTAAGCTAACATTTTCAAATTTCATTTTTCTACATCAGGAACCGTTTCCATATCACTAGTTACGTATGAAAGTTAAAATGTCACGGTCCTACTGACCAGCGCAATCAGTCCATGAAGCCATCGCGCATAATCACTATCTACAGCACAACACTTTCACTGCTAATGTGGATTTTATTTCTGTTACGTCACCATTTTCTTCATTGTTCTGTTAATGAAAATTTAATTCATCAGACAGATTGGCTACATTTATTAAAAGCATATCGTTTATTATCACATCTATTTGAAATAGACTGTGTAAAGGTTGATATAGATTGCATAGGCTGTTGGTGGTACCCAATAACAATCGCAAAATAGACTGCAAAAAAACAAATAAAGCATTAGGAAAAAACGGATTCCAGCAATATAATACCATATTTGTAGCAAAAAATGTTCCGTGACTAACAAATGTAGAGTAGAAATAGAAATACCAATCCAAATCTCGAGTTCAATGTGCCTTGAGATTCTCAATTTATTCAATTTCGAGGCAAATATTTAATACTAACTGTATCGCTTCGTCATTTATTACTCTTTATCAGCTCTATTTTGTTCCGATGAGAAACTTCCGTTGATTAAAAGATGTTCTCTGTAATTTAACAGTAATCTTTCGATACAACGAAACTAAATATTTTTAGGCAATTTCACTATAGGTAGCGTTGTTCCTCCAACAAAAGTTCTCATATTAATATTTGTTCTGTACTCTCAAACAGTAGCTAGCTTCTATTTTATCATTTAAGGCACTATACTTTTATTTTTATTAAGTTAGTCCCTTTTCTTGTTTATCCTACTTTGCCCTCCTTTTCGTACCTATTCATCTTCTATTTCATCAACGACTTCAAAAACATTTTCATTAATCTTGTTCGTAACAAAACTGACAACCATAATACGCACAACTTCATCGATTTGCCTCCCTTCCAACGAATGCATTAAACCAGGACTTGTTTTGGTCGCAACTTAAACTTATGTTGGAGCGTGGGCGTTGGCGAGGCTGCGGAATCTATGATGTCATGCGCCACGCGTGGTCAGGGCCTTCGCCACTTACATGTTTAACTGCCCGTAGTTTACGAATCTGTTACGAAGCAGTTAAAGCTCGTTCCAATACGATAACGATTGCCAATAATAATATAATAATATCCGATATCGCGAAGACAGTTACTCTGTGAATATGTGAAAAGAAAATAACTGAATTTATATGCAATAGTATGTTTCCAAACCGCATATTAAAAAGTAAAGTCTAATAAACAAGGATAGTAAATATAACTTCGATGGCAATTTTATACAAGACACTTATAAAGGAAGACTATGCGAGATCTTGAATTTTAATAAAATCGACATTAACACAGATCAATAAGAAATAAAACCTAATAAAATTCAGGGTTAGAACATATTTTGAGCTTGATTCTCGAAAAATAACGTAATTATGTTAACGGAAAAAGCAAACGACTTCCTAAATTTAGTTGAAGTCAAAGGCTTCACTTTGGAAATGACGTCAGCTTCCGCCGAATACACAGACGGAGTGATTTTATCTACAGGTTCAACCTTTGTTTAAGTCAGAACAAGAGATCTTACGTAATCGGATAATTACACCAACAGAACCTTAAACATCATACGAATAAACTTTGTAAAGAAAACATTCAAGAATTTAAATGAACTCTACCTTGCCCCTTATATTGCAAGTAAAATAAGTAAGAATCTTGGATAAATACTAAACCGGGTATAATGAATGTTCAATATCTAATTGGTTAAGCGTTAGAGCGTTATTGTTTTTTTGCGATAAATTTGGAACACTATAGCGTCATTAAATCGAGGTAGGTATGGTAAAGCACAGAATAAATGTTCTGTCTCAAGTATTATTAATAATATTGATATCATCGACCAACTTAATCCTTAGTATGAAACAAACATAACAATAATTTAAATTCAAGCTTCAAAACTGACCGCTTATAGATCATCAAACCTAATGAAATAGTATGGTGTGGTATGGTCATGCTCCAACGACGGACGACCAAATTGTTTCTGCACTGTAATAAAACTCTAATACCTAAGAATAAGATTAGTATTTGATTGCCTCTACGGCATATTACACTTGCTAGATGCGGTTGCGGCTACATAACAAATTCAAAAGAAATCGGCGACTGTGAAATATGGATCGGCCAAGTGTTCTTTAAAGATTTTGGTTGTCAGTCTTTTATTTGTAACAAATTGCTGGCCGCCAAGAGCATTGTGATTCGCACATTCGTTTCTAGTTACGTACGTTGAATCTAGATTCTGAATATTTCTTTCACATGGACTTCTGTTGTGTGAAGCGTGGGAACTTTGAACACTAAAATTTCAAAAGGATCATTTAAAGATTTCACTTTAGCTTCAGCAGTTTGAAATCTAACAATACTAAGCTACGAATATCCGTTTAAAAAAAATATTACTCTAACCTTTTTTTATTATCATGGCAAGTGTTATTCCCGCACCGGATCAAATTGTTGTTGATTGAACATGAAGCAATCTCGTCAGTATTAATACAATTCAATTTGAAATAACTTTGCATGGTATTTGCGTCATACCAAGCATAGATTGGAGAGGGATCTCCTCTGGCGAGTGATCGTCGGCCGATAAGGAATTACTGAATGGATTCTAATTGTCAAACAGCTCGCGATCGCGACCCAATACTATAAAAGGCATGGCGCCTATAACCCAGTCTCGATTTCAAGGCATTGAAATGTGTCTAATTTGAATATATTCACTGCAAATGACTGACAGTGAAGCAGAAAGCTTTCTATAAGATATTAGAACTGGAAAAAGGATTGTGATAAGCACATGTCATAAAAGAAAAGATAGAAGATAAAAGCGTTAATGATACAGCTAACTAGTACCATTTTAAAAATACCCAGGTAGATACAAAATCATAATGAAATAGAAACGATTTTATTAAGGAATAAGTATCACTTAAACACTCAAAAGAGAACTAAGCAGTCCTAATTAAGAATCTTTTCTTAAGTGTGCCTAAATCCGTAACAAGCACAGAATTAACAATCTCAATGATTTTAATATTCCCCTCGAGAGTTCATTGATCGAAGCAAGTTCAATACCGAATTATATCGACCGGCAATCAATCAATTTAATTCATCTATTTATAGGATCCGATATCCAATAGAACGCAGTTGCGGTTGCAGTGGCCGAGAAATGTAAAAGCGCACTTTAAACCATGTTATTTTAGACTGGAATAAAATTCAAAGCGATTATTATTGATCGACAACAACAAACCACAATATAAATAACGATAGATAAGAGTCGCGATTTAATAGAACCTACGGAAAGTCATAAACATCGTTTGAAATCGTTTGAATTTTTTACCAAGGAAGGAGTTCCTAGGAACTTGCCCTAGGGCAACATAACAAAATAATACGACCGGAAGCCTTTATGTCCAATACCTATTTACTTTGTGCTATTACTTCCCAATACAAAGGATAAAGCAACATTACGAAAACAATTGAAAGTGTCAGTTCCGCACTAATAATCGCGCCGGGAGAAAGCAAAAGGGCTCGCTATGTAATTGGGAAAGTGAGAAGACGCTAATGCACACCCGATACGTTTGTGAGTGATTCTACAGACGTAGATCAGATCCATGGCCAGGTTTTCATTTCAAATAGAGCGAGCAAAATTTTTGTCTCCTGACAATTCTAAGTTCGAATTTACTGGATGGAAATGATATAAAGCCGACAACCCCTTCTTTTAGGAAAAGAAGTCAAAAGTTGGACATAAATAATGAGTAAAACATTAAGTTCAAAAGTAAAAAACGTGCTGAATATTCATGTTTTAATAACCAGAAATTGTTTTAATTTGTATATCAGTTCTAAAAGTGGAGAAATGGACTGGGTTTAAGATGGATTTATTAGTAGACGACATGTTTTTGACTCTCCAAATGCTAACTCAAACAACTATTAAGAGCATTTTACATGTAAAGTTGCACGCTGAATTATTTCAAAGTATGTACGTGAGAAAAAAATTTAAGGAATGCAATGTCCCATTAAAAATAACGAATGGTTTCCGAAAAGTGTCCATAAGTCCGAGAATAATAAACAGTGAGTCATTTTATTTTGGTACCGTACCGTATCTACTCTTTTTGATGCAAAACTAAATTCAAACAAACAAAACTTCAAATTACATTTTCATCCTAATTATGCCAATTTTAAACAATAAACCAAATTAAGTTACGTTTGCGTTTAAGAATATAGCTGATGCTGAAATTAAGGCAAATGTTGGTTGGATAAAACCTTAGAGACAAAAAAGATCTTTTTATAAATATAGCCAAAATAACAACAACGTGCGTCCCAGTATCTTGTCTAAAGAGAACCCATTTTACTATCTGGGAAGATTGAACGATATGCAAAGTATCTACTAGCCGTACAGACCAAAAAGATTTAACGTTTATGCGAAATGAAATACTCGTACAAAGCTTTAACATTCACGACTTTAAACAGTTTTGTAGAAAGTCACTTAAATTTCATATCCCGTTTATAATTTACATTGATTTAGCCTCAATCTCCTTTTACATGTTTTATTACTTCCAAATGTACCAGGACAACATGAACAGGAGCGTGTAGATCTTCCCACTCAATTATCAGACCGTTACTTCGGAGCATATAAATAAATTGATCTTAATACCCTAAAAGGCTTGACCACAACGGGTCTTAGCACTTGCTCGATACCCTTATATAAAACCCTTATATAAAAGTTACCATCAAGGGTGACGTCATAGCAATAATGACGTCACTTGTGTGTGAGTAATGCTATAGAATCATCGACGATAACTCGATTAGCTTTTGAGTAATCCAAAAAGAGTTTTAATTGACTTTTTAGCGAGCAGAACAAATGCATTTTTTTATATTTCCAGCTAAGCTAGCAGCGATGACCTAACATTCTTCATGCGTGAACTCATGTTCGTGATTCGTATTTTTTATTTATTCTGGTATTCAAAACAACATCAAGTCATCATTTTTTTGTTTTTCTTCATAAATGTCGGTAAAATTATAATTGATGAAAGGGACACCGTTGCATGTCCTTACGAATCCAAAAGTATCGTAAACGCATAGCTAACCCTCACTACGGAGTTAAGTCCTCCTTGAGGAACACACAACAACGAACTGTAGGAAAGCCTAGGTCTGCCCCAACAAAAAATAAACACGTCCCTAAAAAGGTAAATATCAAACAGTTAGCTTATTTAAATTTACAAACAAGCCTTGAATGATCCATGTCCATAATGTCAATGATGTCAGATCACTTTTTCGCCGTGTGATCTCATCATCTACATAAAATTGTTTGACACATCAATATTTGACTTGAAATGGAATGTTCTATATTTCAAACCTTTATTTTAATTCTTAGCGAGTACTCACTTTTGTTTGTAACGCTATAGAGGTAATTTTCAGTCACATTGGCATAAATAACACAGAAGCTCATATTTCGGAATTTAAAGTTCTAACGTGCGCACTGTACATAAGCTGTCAGATCCATACGAGATAGGGGAACAATAAAGTAATTTTTAACATCAACAATGCCCACGATTTTGTTTCCCACTGTATCCGCCGACAATCTGCCGACGGTACAGCTTTTCTTTAAGTATGGCTCAAGTGGGATACACCTGTAATTAGTTGTTTCAGCTATGAAAAATATCTTGCTATTGTTTTCTCAATGGAGGTTATATTGTTACTAGCTTCTGCCCGCGACTTCGTCCGCGTGGATATTAGAGAAAATCCTTAGGGAACCTTCAACCAGGATCTGACCAGCCATTTTTACGCATTACGGCTTCCCGTTCCAGTTCCCGTTCCCGTTCAAGTTCCCGTTCCCGTTCCCGTTCGCATTCGCGTTCGCGTTCAAGTTCCCGTTCCCGTTCCCGTTCCCGTTCCCGTTCCCGTTCCCGTTCCCGTTCCCGTTCCCGTTCCCGATCCCGTTCCCGTTCCCGTTCCGTTAAATCATGTCCACCGTGTTGGACTTCAAAATAAATCTCATTTTCGCAATCACCATCCCATAAAACCTCAAGAACGACATCCATATCGATTTTTATGTTTACTCACCCCATTTACCCCTAAGTGGTTGATTTTCAAAATTACAAAATATATTTTGCCTATTTATTTTTAGATGTGCTCCACTCCAACGAACTTTAAAGTTGTAATGTCTATTTTATATTATTTTTTCATACAAAATTTGAACCCTATTTTCACCCCTTTAGGGGTCAAATCATATCCACCGTGTTGGACTTCAAAATAAATGTCTTTTTTGCAATCGTCATCCCCGAAAACCCCAATAACGACATCCATATCTATTTTTGGGGTTTTTTACCCCTTTTCACCCCCATTTCATTCCAATAGGGGTTCAAATACTAACAATAACAATATACGTTGCGTTAGATGTCTATCCATAAGCCTAAATTATAAATTTAGCGATTTTTACTTCGAAAATAAATTATTTTCTTCAATACACAACTTCTCCCCCTTTTGACCCCTTCGGGGGTAGAATTTTGGAAAACGCTGAGACCCGTATTTATTTATTTTCTATGGTCAGTCTTAACACAAAATTTGAAGATCCTAGCTTCAAAACTGAGGGACTTTCATACAAACTTTGACCCCCTTTTTTACCCCCTTAGGGGGTGAATTTTGAAAAACCCTTTCTTAGTGCACCCCTAGACCTCATAAGGAACCTACGTGCCAAATTTGGAGTCTCTAGACCCAGCGGTTTGGGCTGTGCGTTGATAGATCAGTCAGTCAGTCAGTCAGTCAGTCAGTCATTCAGTTTACGATTTTATAAATATAGATTTAAAATAAGAGAGCTACAAAAACAGAAAAATATTATTACTAATAGCTAAAAGCTAAAGAAGCTGTCGAACAACAACAAACTTTTTATCTCGAGATTCATAAGATTTATTTAAGGCACAAGATTCGTTTTAAATGGGCATCAGATAATCCAACTACAAATAAACGATGCTACAGTGCCCTCATTTTGAAGACCAATCCCGTTCGAACATTCAAATTTCGAAAAGGCTAACGAGCGCTGTACCGAATCTGCCATCGTTTATCAAGCTTTACACTCTTCCTCTTGGGCAGAAACCGTTATATTTACAAAGGGTGATCTCGAACTGACAAGTCCCCATTAGATCGTGAACAGTGTTATCAGCTGATCACGTCTGCGACTCACGAACGCTGCACACGATTCTAATATTTTAGTTAAGCCTCTGACTGCTCCATTTCGCTTAAGTTTGAATGCTACTGTAACCTCTGTTTCCTTGCATACAATGTTAGTTCGTCTTTGCGAGAATTCAGATCCCATTCAAATTAACTTCCAGAAGTTTTTGCTATCATTATTGACTTCTACCAAGAATGTGGACTTCGAATTAATATTCTGCCTTCAGTATTATATAGTTTTATGGTTTTAGTTTTAATACTACAATCATATGACATTTTTCATAGAACATTGTAGCACGTACAGGTTACACGTACTGACTATATTATTTAATGACAAGATAATTTATTTACGAAATATTGAAAAAACGAAGAATCTAATTACCATTTAAATAGAAATAATAAAGATGTTTATAGATGTAAGCCATTCACGGCGGCGTAATGGCAGAACTAATTAAATTGATGACAACGTTTAGCACAGTAATAGACTTGTTATTAGGCTAAAAGGCGGTTACAATCGTTAAGAACATAATATATTTATACAAAGAAGAAGGCATGTATGTAGTAGCAGACGAAAATTGTTTTAACCACGGATTCACAACGAAAATACCCGTGAAATTGTTAATTTGCCGAATCGTATTTACGCTTTCAAAACCGTTATTTGAAGATTACAAAGTAAATTCATATCACTCGTAAAATATGAAGATTTTCATGCGAATCGATGTTAATAATAAAGATACATTTATGTATGATCTTGAATTTTTCAAAACAATTTAACTGCATTTATAGTTTGGCTCATTATGACCTCTACAAGCATCAAATGGGGTTGGTAAACTTTTTCGAAGAGAATTGTTTTATATTTTTTTTTGATAGCACAAGTTTGAAGAATAAAGAAAATAATATTATGACTTTTTTATTTTACCTTGTTAACTAAATATATTTTTTTATATTATTATCGCGATAAAATATCAAACATACGGCTGAACCCGAAGTTCCTTTGCATTTACTGATTTAAAAAACTGATTGACAGATTTGACAGACAGTGACAAAGAGTAATCATACCTTTGTTTTTTTTTGTTTTGAGCAACAACATAGAAAGTCTTTGGAGCAAAGGCATAACCTACGCATACAGCCGTAACAGTGGTTTATTGTACTATGCTGTAAATTAAAAACTTAAATTTTTATTTCAATTAAAATGAAGCATTATAAAAATTCCGCAATTTGTTATTCCTCTCTCCAAAGCCAAAAGCTACCAGAAAATATATAATTCACAACAGTTTTAAAAAAGTTTACCAACCCCATTGGAATTTTATGGCATAAATCCTTATTTAAAAGTTGTCTGCGCATTGTTGTGTTGTCTGATCTGATCTGACATTGACCTTATCCTCACCTCCGAAACACGATAATGTACAGAAGCCGTATCGCACAATGCAGTCGGAGCCATACCGCTGGCTGTTAACGCACGGCTGCGCACGCGACCTGCGCCGGCGCACCTGTGACGCTTCCTGTCAGCCATCTTGCGCTTGTGTTTACAATTTTGCTTTGTAGGATATTTAATGTTATTAAATATCAACGCAGATAAAAAAGTTCCTCAGTAAGTAACAAGGAGCACTCAGGAGCTCGGTGGCGCAGTGGTTAAGCGCCTGGCCCAGCGATTGCGGAGGTTACGCAACGTTCGCAAGGGTTGGTCATGTGATGGGTGACCAAAAATTTATTATCTCGAGCGTCTCCGTGCTACGGAAGGCACGTTAAGCCGTCCCGGCTGCATTTGCAGTCGTTAACACGCAACAATCCGCATTGTTCCCGCGTGGTGGGACTGGTGGGTTATGGCCCATCCTCCTTACCACCTATAAGGAAGGCCTGCCCCAGCAGCAGTGGGGACATTAAAATGGCTGATGGACAAGTAACAAAGTCGCGTTTAAATTCATAAAAGCATTTAATATTTTTCAATAAATCCAAAATGGTTTTAGTTAGGACCAAATCGCATACTTGAGAATTCTCCTTCTAGCAACAACTATGAGGCTTAATTAATCATTTAGAACAAATAACAGGTTACGGGTAAAAGTATTCCGTGATCGGAGACAACCACTCAAGCAAAGTTTTTTATAAGTTCTCATATATTTTTGTGTCGAAAAATAGACCAGATCCGGTATCAATAAATGATTGCCAAACATCAATAACTTTTAAATAATTGCTTGCATCCTAACTCAACTTATCATTAAAGAGCAGTTTAGCAAATGAAGACATATCGATGGCAGAGATAAATCGAGAGCAAGACATGTCGGCAACCTGACGCGAGGCTGGTGATTTCGACAGTGAACCAGCGGACCGGATCTCCGCCGTCTAGCCACTCGCATGTAGCGCTATAATCCTAGAAATTCCATCTCAAACGAAGCAGCCAAGCAGGCATTTGCGAAACGCTTGATGAAGTATCTAACAATTACCAAAGTAATAAAAATGTACTTGTTTTCCAATTCTTTGAGAATCCTTTTTCTTTATTAGATGTACCTAAATCATTTCGCGACTTAAATTAATATTTAATTAAAAATCATGATCCCGTTAAAAGATTAATTAACATAAGAAAGGAATCCATAAAATCATGAACCGAAAACCTCATCCATTATGTTAAGTACAACCATGTCAGTTTAAAAGGGAAACACTATTAAGTGTACTGTACGTGTATTAACATAGTAAGAACTCCAGAGCTCGCTTCACTTCACTTAGAACGGTAAAGAACAAACAAAAAAGTGCTTATCATGCTAATAAAGATCGTAAGAAAGTACTCGCGAATGAGGACAAAAACACGATTAAGTTATAATTATAGTACCTATAAACACTAGGTGAACGCCTTGAAATACTCCTAGACTTAGCAGATTTTATGTATAATAAATCATAATATCATCGCTGATTGAAAAGGCACTTAAATTCATTATAATGCTCATCTAAGAGAAATAGTTATTACTAAAGTGACTGAAAAAATGTGAAGTAACACACGATTTTATACTAAAAAAAACATTCAATGCAAATAACTGCTGCTTTTTCTCAGGAGTTGTGAAATTTTGTGATCTTTGACACTACTACTGAAAGAGTTTGTCCGCAACCATTTGATTGCAACAGAAGAAAAATATAAATCGATTTATTATTATGAATGACTCACTACAATGATAGATTTTTATAGTCGAAATAATATATTTACACAAGACAAACATACAAATTATGTTCCATTTTAAAATAAACCGGAAGATAGTAGCTATTCGAAACTTGTGAAATAGAATGGTTTTTTTAATGTTTGTGAAATATCAATCTATATTTGCATAGCCTGCTGTCTGCATGCATGCACATATCTCATGGTTAGTTAAACAATCTCGCTGATTTGATCTGATTGGTATGCGTCCACGCCTCCTCTTCCTAATGCACCAATTATTTGAACATCTTCACGCAAAGCAATGTTTATGATATATGATTAGATATCGATAACAAAATATGTTATTAGCTTTCTCTGGAACGGTTTGTGGTGATCTAGGTTAAATGCAATGGAAGGAACTGAAAACAGTTGCATTTTGTCTTGCAGAAGTACTTACTAGAAATAATTTATGAGTTTTATAAGAATTTATAGATGACCGAAATGTGCGCTGCAAACTATTAATATAGCAAAAATCAACAGCAAAATTAATAAATATCAAGAGGCATATAAAATGGTGAATAATTTAGAGTTTTTAAAAAAAAAACGAACAACGTAACAAATTGAATTCGAGTAATAATTCTAAAGTTAGTTAAATGACTTGATCGATTGAGAGAGATAGGTAATCGAATCAATGTCATTCAAATAAATCAAGATTACATATATCAGAAAATGAAATCACCAAAACAAAAGTAAGCCATTTGAATGATGACGCTCACATTAATAGAGTTACCGCAAAAAAGACAAGCGCTGAATATTAAATTGTCTGTCTGTTTAACACGGTGAACTATTGCACAATGATCGAAAGTATTAGATAAAGTAACAATAATAGATCATGGACATGCTTTCTAAAGTTCAACCCCAGAAATAAACTGCAATAACGACGCGATAGTTCAACTGGCGGTGAATCTGCAATATTTATAACCGACATTTAGTTTTGAACTCAACAATGACAGTTGACTAATTGCTTTAGTAAAAAAAAGATTAAAATAATAAACTTAATACATCATCATATCAGCCGCACGACACCCACTGCTGGGTATAGGCCTCCCCTAAGGATCTCCACGACGATCGGTCCTGCGCTGCCCGCATCCAGCGGCTTCCCGCGACCTTCACCAGATCGTCGGTCCACCTTGTCGGGGGCCTACCCACGGAGCGCCGTCCGGTGCGTGGTCGCCATTCCAGAACCTTTCCGCCCCAACGGCCATCGGTTCTTCTCGCTATGTGTCCCGCCCATTGCCACTTCAGCTGAGCAATCCTTCGAGCGATGTCGGTTACTTTAGTTCTCTTGCGGATCTCTTCGTTTCTGATTCGATCACGCAGGGAAACGCACATACATAAGAAATATATAAGAATACATAAGAAAATGCAACTGATTAATAATAAGAATGTGACAGAAAAATGCACTAAAAATTAATTAATTAACCAAAAATATTAAAGCAAGAACTAAAAATTTTATTACTTCCTTGCTTTTATATCTTTATTAAAGACTATTAGATGCAATTATTTAAGACCTTGTTGTATAAAAAATATTAAAACTTTATGCAAATTTTGAATTTCGCAATGTCCTAACTAGTATTTTATTAATATTGAGTCAGTAGTGCTGGAAGGTCGTGTTAAAGGCAAATTAATCATTATTTTCAAGCATTGGATTAGGTAGATTTGAACAAAATTGTTTTTCGAGAAACTCAATCCTTAAATATAAAAGCTAAATATATTATAAACACAAATTCAATAAGAGAATGAGGACAAATCTTTGAAATAAATAAATACAGGTGCTTCAAATAAAAAAAACATCTTGAACGCAACTCAAATAAACCGAATGCAGGCGCTAATTGAAAGGTCAAGGTGTAAAAATAAGAAAGAATAATATGTACTGGCTTCTTTTTAATATACTATATCTATGACTGGCTTTTACAATGTTCCGTAAATTTCATGACAATATTGCAGTGACATAACGCGGCTACGCGCAGCTACTGTACTGACTGATAAAATCGTCGATGACGTCACGAAGGCTGTACCTGGTCATACACTCGTGCGCAGTTCGTTAAAAACATTTGCATAGCTATATTGACTGGATAAGTCAACGAGCATACAAATCCTTAGTTCCATTTTATGACGATTAACATAATTGATATTTTGCTTATACAAGTAGCTTAAGCTTATAGAAGCACAGAATAATATTTATACTGGCGTGTTTAACTAATTCAATAAATTTGTTAAAAAAAATACTTTAAGACATTCTTCAGCATAATTTTGTCACGTTTGTATTTTCTTGTTTTGATCTGAGTTCTAGCTAATGCATAATATACTTTAGGTACTAAAATGATGAATCAATAAGAATTTAATCATGAGGATTAAACAATCACGTCTTTGAAAAAACAATTATTTTTAAGAATTACGTCTTTTTGAATGATGCTTCAAATACCGCAGATTTCTCGAATCTATGCATACTATTGTTAAGTATAACTAGCGCATACGTTCATACTAAACTCTCTCCGGACAACGAGATTAATCGTCGACATCCATATATGTTGTCCTTTCGCCATAAAACGATCAAGAGACTAGTATCACCATATATACATGAATGTGAGTTGGCCAATCAGAACATTTTAGTGTCAACGACTATGTTGTAATGAAATACGATTGACTAGCGAAGTTAAGATGAAACGACCACCATTAAAACGAAGAGTTCAATACTTAAAGATGAAGAAGTCTCAATTGAAGAACTACTCAAAATTGCTTAACTATTCCAGACGCATAGAAAACATAGATAGGACATGTTTTGTGCATATCGTACATTTCACAATTTCTATGTAAGATAGAAGACATTCTTAATTGCTATGTCGAAATCACCTCATAAAGAGGTATACAATAAAAACTTACACAAAGAACTGAATATGTGCAGCAATTACTCCAACAACATGTGATACGTTCGTCATTAGTTAAGAGGTGTAATTTAGACTGACAACGCATCATTAGTATAAGTTTTAGTTGGAAATAAAAACTTATATGAGTCGAAGCAAGTTGAATTTTGCAATGAGTAAGTACCTATTAGGTTTTTTAATAAAAAAGCACAGTTTGTTAGTGCGTTTAAAAGGTACCTTTACTTTTCTAGGA
Source organism: Agriphila straminella (assembly GCA_950108535.1). NCBI lineage: Eukaryota > Metazoa > Arthropoda > Insecta > Lepidoptera > Crambidae > Agriphila > Agriphila straminella. The sequence goes on along the minus strand of OX467324.1, from coordinate 7,737,673 downwards.
TGTGACCCTTCCATTTCGACATGTCTGTAATGCTCAGCTGACCGGTGGACTTCACGTCCTCCCCTTGCTAAATCTTCGGCAGACGCTTTCTCCTCTCCTCTGGTAAGCGTCGTCACTTTCCTCACAATCCTGGTTGTGATCCGTCGTTGTCCGCTGTCGTCTTTCTTCGAGATCTTCGTCGACTCTAAAGAAGAGCCGAGGACCTCGGTCGCCATACGCTTGTTCGTATGAATCGCCTGCAGCTCAGATATCCCTCTCCCGCCGGCCGAAGTCGGCACAGCCAAAGCGCTTTCGCCCTCGTATTCAAAGTGCGTTTGGGGGCCGTTGTAGCTCTCCTCTCGGTAAGATCCCGATCGATAGCTCGAAGTCCTCTCCATTCCCGGGTAATTGCCATCATACACGGTCTCATGCTTCGTCAAACCGTCGCGTAAGCTTCTGGGCACAGAAGCGAGGTTCAAACTGGTTGTGATCGGAGACCCAACAGGCGATTGAGAGGACTTCTTTAAACTAGACTTCCGTGGCTTTGACTCTTCGCCCTCGAGAGTTCCTTGGACAAAGAGGCGCTTGCTGCTGCCTTCTTTAACGAATCTGTACATTGACATGTTCGATTCGTTTCTCACGCCTCCACAGGCATAATATTGTTCTCGTGGTAATATTGTTCACGCACTGCAATATTAGCGAGATCTTTCGTATTACAGATTCGATACACGCCACAAGTGGGTTTACCGTTACCCGGTGACAGAACTCAAATATCAACTCGCGAGAAAGTGTCGAATTCAAAACGGAATAATGGACAATGAGTGGGAAATTATCTCAATGAGTTAAGAATTTTGGAAAGTGAATTTGATTCTGTTGAGATTAAAAGTGACGGTATGCAAAGTATGTGACGGATTAGGTGTGTGTTCTTGGAGCCTTATTTAGAGTGTATGGGCGACGAATATGGCAAGACCCTTCCGGCAGTCGTCGCAGCGACAATATGTGAGGAAAATTGACAAAGATATCCTTTCAAAATGCACGATAATATTGTTTTTTTTTTAATATTAGTGGAAAAGCGAAAAGTACGATGAATTAATTAAGAAATAAAAATTATACAAATGTCTAGAGAAGAAAATATGGGAAACATAAATAAAAGGCAGTTGGCCTTGACCGAAATACCTGTGTTAACAACATAATATAGTCACATGTGACGTTTACATAATTGAAGATCAAGTTTATTGCGCGGGTGTCGCCATTGCGATGGGTCTTTAGCGTTTCTAAATCAATAATAAATTTTGTTTTACTACTTCAATTGACATTTGATGTCAAAATTTTAAGTGTGACACTTAACTCTATAACAGAAACATGAAAATTTTATGCATTTGCGAAAGTTGTATGGACTTTGTAGGTCCAAATTATCAGCATATTCCTAACAAAGATGCTAATTTAATTACAGCGTGAGTTGTTTCGCTTAAACCTTCATTATGTAATTTGCGTGCGTTGCAAGTTAGTCTTATTCTGTATAGCAGCATAGAGTCAGCTTGCATTTTGTTTTGTTTACATTGTCAACAATTCTGCAAACCTATTTTGAAGTAAAAATAATGCAAATTAATCACGTAAGTAACTAGGTACGTAAATACTCAACTAGTTTATTCATCGAATATATTATTTTTCTTTTGCCATATTTATCATTCATCATGGAGTACGTAATAATTAACAACACTGGCGATACTATATTTGGAATTTGGCATTTCATATTTTAATTCAGGTGTACTAAATCATTTAAATTATTCAACGATAACGCGTGTGGGTGATGTGGTACCAGCATTTTTGCGGGGGATGGATGTAATTCAATGGTAACGCCCACTTTTGGACCTTGGATGGCCATAATTGTCATTGTTACTATCGGTTCAGTTTTAATAGACGTGTTAGATAATAGGAATTCCTCCATAGAGTATGTAACTTGCATTGACAACGAGGCTAGTTCTAGAAACGACAGTTATTATTCATTTAGACATCAACTTATAAGATGAATGAACGATCTAGTATTACAATACAAGATCATTGTAAATCAAGTCTTTTGAGCAAAATCTTAGTTAATAAGGTTACGTGGAGAGAAAACACTTTAGTTAGATAGAACATCCCTGATCATTGAAAATTTATTTAATTATAATAATATATGTAATTATAATTATAAAAGAATTTATTTAACTTACTGATCATTTTTGAGTTTAGTGAACAGAGTTTAGTCAAGTCTGGTCTTTATGTATATTTGATTGATACTTAAGCTGACAGATCAATATTATTATGATTTTGGATGAGACCGATTCCTAGACGTGTTAATCCTTGAGAAGAAATTGGTAATAAAAATATAGAAACTGGTGTATATTATGAATATTTATGCATTTCTTTATTACGTGCAATGCATGGGTAAATCGTGTGACCAATGCATGTTGTAAGAAATAGAAGCACAGTTATAGCGAGTTTTCTCCAACAAAACACACATACGTAACTAATCAACAGCTTTATTTGTTCTGTATTTAGTTTTTAATCTGTACAAGGCCGATTCAGTTTTGTAACTAAACACATGAAATGACTTGAAATATTTTGAAGATATATAATTATCCTAGGGTTTGCGTCAGCTAAAACAATGCAGCAATAACTATGACGTTGAGTAACTGACCCTAAAACTGTGCATTTATGGACAGACCTAAAAGGCTATCATTTACGGAAAAATTGAATATGTGGCACAATGACTTCAAATTCCTAACCAAAGTCATTGATCTAGAATTAAAAAAAAAATCATTGACAATTTCCCACTTCAACAAAAGTGTTGTTCCGTTACTGTCACCGGTGTTTAATAGAGTATCGAATCTGCAATAGATCACGGGGCACTCAAAAAAACAAAACACTGACCACTTTTCCGATTTTCTTTTTTTTAAAACACAGTTTAGTAATTTATTAGTTGGGATTATTATCGTTTAGTCGATTCGTTGTTCGAAGTTTGAAATCGGTTGCGAGTGCGTCGCGTCGGCGCGCGCGGTTCGACTGCTTGCTAACAGGTGACTGGCGCGCGCGCAGCAGATGTCAACGGTAAGTTACCCGTGACGGGTGGTCCCTAATAAAAAGCTAAGTACGTGGGATACTAATTTGCGATGAATTTTGTGAGCTTAGAACTAACAAGGTTTTGATTATTATGAACTTTAATTAAAACATACTATGACCAGCTTCGCCGTAAAGATTATTTTTATAGATAAACTAGGTAGAGTTTTCAACAAGTACCTAGGACGTTATGCCTTTAGGATTCGACTTAACTCTTTACCTTTTATTGATTTAGCTCACAAAAAAGTTTACAATAACATCAAATAAATAAATTACACCAATATAACTCATATGTAGGGTCTAGTCTAGTACCTATGCTTTAAACATAGTAAACATTTTGGAAACAAACTTTTTGAATATTCAAAATAACAAAAACTAATGACATGTGAATAAATGTCAACAAAAGCGTTAAATTAATTTTATTATTATCCTATAGGATATGAAATTATTAAGTAATAGTCGTAGGTAAACCTTTCCTCTCTGCTTTATCCAATGTATAATGAGTGAAATGTTTTTAATTTAATTAAATCTGTTTCAGTCCAACTCCAAATAAGTACTATCAAAAATATATTTTTTTGTTTCTCTACTCTAAGGCATTATTTTTTCTAGTTTCTTATTTTTAACTTATCTTTATGTAAGTTATTAAAAGGTCACGCCTACACAATTGTAAAACACACTGTCATTAAATCATTAAAAGTTCTCATAATAACTAGAACTTTGCCACCTACACTAACTACAGTATAATAAACAGCTGTTGTTTTATACAAATCCATATTTTCCAGTATACATATATTTCAATAGTTTTACATAAGTATGTTAATGTAGACTAACTAATTTATTTGTAAACATTTTGATCTCTAAATACAAGTAACGAAATCTACCGAGCGCGGTCGAAAGCGCAGCTAAGCAGTCAACTTGAATACGAACCATTGCTTCGTATAACGTACAGCGCCATCTGTCGTCTCAGAGCAAGCGTTAAAGCGCGAAAGCTGTTTGGCGCTTATTCGCTCTGACTTACCAGGATGGTCTGCCAGAGGTTTGCATGGACAAATAAGGTGTGTGAGTACATTTCCAACATAGTAAAAAAATCACACACTACCTTTGCAATTCTAAAAAGTTTTTATTACATACACTTCCATCAATCAACTTTTAGTACCTATTTTGATTTTTTTTTGATTGACTCGATTACATGAACTTACAAAAATAATATTAAATAGATAAGTAATGTAAAATGCTGTCGATTAAACGGTTACAAAGACACTTGCTAGGAGGATGAAACACAAGGTATTTTTTTACATTATAAAAGTAAATAGTTCAGAAACTCTATAAAAATGTAGTTCGCTGTAATTACTTTTTGGTTATGAGGGCGCCACTTAAGTTACTTCTTCTTACTGACAAAGGTATTGATTCCTTATCAGTAAACTGAATTATTAAAGTTGGCTAACACATACACATTATCTGCATATTGTATTGTATGTAAATAATATACTTTTCAAAAGAGGATGATTGACGATTTATTGTTAAATAGGCTACTGGAGAAGTGACAATCTTTATTCGAAACTTGTATATAGTTATATATATAGTTGTATATAGTTACGCACGTAATACTTAATAATAGCTATTCTGTGGTTATGTCGTACATATTATAGTTTTTCAATAAAGCGCTTATGTTATCCAATTTCGGATAACTTGGAAAATTGATTAGCAGATTGGATACGATGCCCCAAGTTGTATACGATTTGGAACTCGTATTCAATTTAACAGGATTACTTGCCAATGCTATTAGAATTTTGAAAGAGACCTAAGGCGTGTCGCTTGTCTAATTATTTTTAGTGTAGCAACACAGGCGTAGGCCCGAATGGTAGGTAGAAAAAAAGCAAAAGTGTTTCTGTCGCAAGGAGCGTTGGCGGAGTGGGCGAGCCATCTGTTCCGCAGCCTTGCGCCCACGTGAGCCCTGTAGGTCACCTGCTTGACTCCTGGACCTGCATCGCCCTGGTTAACCTCGGTGGTTCGATCACCGATGACCGATGACTCATCACAGATTCCAGCAGGTACAACTGACGAACCCGACAAAAAAATGTCTACTTATATCGAAATCTATATTTATCCTCTACCATGCACCCATTCTCTTTTCTCCTATTTATTTTTTCTCTTTCACCCAAGGTTGCCTGGAAGAGATTGCTATGTAGCAATAAGGCCGCCTATTATATGTTTTCTTTTTGTGTTATTATTATTAAATTACCTTTTTTAATATAAAAGGTTCTTTTCTCTCTTTTTTTAAAGGAGAGTTTTGTATTAAGTTACCGCCTCCACAGAATAACTAATAGTACAAGTCCTCCTCGACCTTAGTTGTAAACAAAACCCCTCTCTATCAGAATGACTTTTTCACTGAAAGACAATTCACGTTGCATGACATGAAAGCAAGGTAACTAGATAGTCGAAAGACATTATTCAGTCACCACACCACACCACTGAGGAACTGGCTATCTTACCTCTAACTCCCGGAAAACAACATTTTTTTAATTGGCGTCAGACTTAGTTAAGATATTGGTTGCTAGCCAGGTGGACTTAAAATAAGCCCTACTACGTTGGTAGTAGGGCTTATTTTAAACCGAGTACAAATTGTACCCCCCTCCTGGGAATTGATCCCGGGACCTCTGCGTCTTACAAGTGTGGGCGAACCACTAGACCACAGAGGCGGTTAAGTTGACAACTTGAACTTTTGATATCAACATTTATTAGAAAGAAAAAACTGACTTGCCGAGCAAGGAAGTCATTCCACAGGATTGACACAATCAACTTGATGTCAAAACAAACAAATGTTAAAAAATTACCGTATATAACTCAAGACAAAGAGATTAAAATCAATAATATTCGAATGACCAAATGACGAGTGTTATGATGACAAAAAATGTGATAAAAACAAACTACACTTTGAATCCAACCTGTAATATGAACCTGACCTTTTTATATCGTCTTTGGCATTCAATACGCACTATTAGGTAACAATTCGATAACTATTTCAACCTTGGAATCAACCATAGACATTATCGATGTCTACCATAGATTAAAGATTTGACTAGAGCCTTCACATGTTTTAAAATATGAATTACATTGTTATCCCACTGTAGCATTGACCGCTGGTTAATATTTAATAATAAACTTAAAGAATGTTTCTTTCGCATGCACTAGCTATTAGTTGCATAGTGAATACCTTAAAAACTTATGCACTCTATGCAGCCAAGTAATTTTTTTTATATATAGAAGAAATAGCGTAGGGCATAAAACAGAACCCTGAGGTACACCGTAATTAAGATTAGACTAGACGTTAACATATTAAATTTACTAATCCGCATTGGGCCCGCGTGGTGGGTTATGACTTAAAGCCCATCCTCTTTATCCACCCATAAGGAAGGCCTGTGCCCTAACAGGCTGATGTCGAGACACTAGAATTAAATTCAACAAGCATAATAAAACAATTTAAAGAACAATCTATAATAACTTAATAAGTCATTTTTAATATTTTAATAGTTAAGTTGGAGCTTCTTGCAAATGTTATTGATACCAGTGCTTAGAAATCTAAAATAAATAAGTATATTCAACTCTGCCGTTCTTAGCTCTATGGTTCAAACATACCACTTTTTATATTGCCATCTAAGGAGCGTCCCACTGCGCTGTCGTTGGCACGCAGTTAGATGCTGTATTTGTTTAAATGTCGATATAAACACGTAATTGTTTATATAAGTAGTGATTCGATTATCCTTAAAGTGACAGACTGTAGAGTTACCAGATGTCATCATCATCATATCAGCCGCACGACACCCACTGCTGGGTATAGGCCTCCCCTAAGGATCGACGACGATCGGTCCTGCGCTGCCCGCATCCAGCGGCTTCCCGCGACCTTCACCAGATCGTCGGTCCACCTTGACGGGGGCCTACCCACGGAGCGCCGTCCGGTGCGCGGTCGCCATTCCACAAGCTTTCCGCCTCAACGGCCATCGGTCCTTCTCGCTATGTGTCCCGCCCATTGCCACTTCAGCTGAGCAATCCTTCGAGCGATGTCGGTTACTTTAGTTCTCCTGCGGATCTCTTCGTTTCTGATTCGATCACGCAGGGAAACGCCGAGCATGGCTCTCTCCATTGCACGCTGGGTGACCTTGAGCCTCCTTATGAGACCCATAGTTAGCGACCACGTTTCACTGCCGTAAGTCATCACAGTTACACTGTTCATAGACTGAATGATGACCAGATGTAAAAGCATATTAATACTTCGAACTGGGATTTTATAGCAAACTGAAAGAATTTGGAGTCTGTGGAAACCGGAGAGACCCGAAATTCAGGAACATCTTAAGCCTTGAAAATTAAATTCTGTTAAATTATGCTCCTCATATTTGTTATAAGATACTTATGCAAAAGTTAAATATTGTGGGTCTTTTTGACAAAAGATTAAGTCTGCTTTCAATAACCCAGTTACCAAGTGAACCAATTGACAAATTAACACTATCACATTACCTACGCATTAGAAAAAAATAGGTGAGTAGGGGGTGGTACTTAGTCAAGTACCTACCATCTGTTGTCTTTAATAACTTGCGTTGCATCAAAAGCAGGCAACACTCTTAATGCTCCTCTCTCAATTCTAAATGATCGGTTTTTAAAGTTTCATAATAATCTTCCGACAATTTGTAAATATATAAAAGTCTATTTTTTCCAGTTCATCAAAGAATTCTTTCGCCTAGCGCCATCTATCTGCAGCACCAGTAGGCGCCGGTCATTGACTCCCGACCTGAGTAACTGTGCCCGCGCAGCCTCGGAGGTCGCTTTCCGGGGTTCCTTCAAGGGAATTACGAGTTTGAATAATTGTAGTACTGTATAGTTTAGTCTGCATTACATCATTATCAAGCAACGGACTTAATATTGAGGATGAGAGAAGAGGGAAATTTAAACTATTTTGTGTTGGTTTGGTTGAGTGGAGTACTGCATCAACAGGCTTACTTACCACTGAGGGGAAGAGGGAGGTTAGGTTGAAAGGAGCCTTTCTAAGACTCGGTAAACATAAAGCAAGTACCTAACATAATTTCAATCTTATGTTATAGATAGAAATTTTAAAGGATATCGTATTTTGAAAGAAAATATTTATTTTATATAGCAGAAGATAGATACCTAACTGATTTAGCTACGAAATAATAAGAAGGGTTAGAAGATTCACAGATAACAGCGAGCCGAAAAATCAAGATATATTACTTTAATCTGAATTGGTGACGTTAACGCGGTTTGATTTTATTATTATTCATCCTTCATAACAATAGCCACGTAATATTAAGAGACAAACATATGATTGATTGGGAAATCTTTGACCTTTCTCCGGCGCCGGAATCCGTCACGGCGGCCAAGTGTCGCAATCGGATCAGGCTAAGGTGAGAGCGGGCCGTACGCCATTTCTGTTTACGAAGGAAAATGCGTTACAAATACTTTCCACTCGGTATGATGGAGGAAATTTTGAGGCTATCCTTGTTCCTCTCACTCCACGGAGAAGCTTAGTGGTTGCGCAGACGATATGTTATGTGCCCAACCCAGTAGTCTTGTCCTCAGATTACACTTTATTATGCACAAAGAGATAGTGCTTGGCCTTCACCTCACCTGATGTTAATTGACGATAAGGCCAAAGGTGGTGGCCCACTACACCCGGAATCCTCATCACTGAGGAACTAGCTATCCTATTTCTTACTGTCGGAACAACAATTTATTAATTGTTGTTATGGCGTCAGACTTAGGTAAGATGGTGGTACCTAGCCAAGCGGACAAGACCTACCACCAACCAACACTTAGCAAAAACTAGCTTGTCTCCCATCCATTCACTGGACTTGTCCCTATAATTTTTCTGTGACTTGGAATGTATTGTTGACATAACTTTGTGCAAGGATGCAAAAGAGAGGAATCTGTCTTGCAGCGCCTCAACCATTTAACTTCCGGACTGCTTTAAGTAAAAACCCAAATATTGGCTATGGTCATGACATTACCCAGATTCGCTGCAAAGTCCGCTCCCGCTACATATCAGCCCCGCTGCCATTCACGCCGTGGCCGTCGACAGCTGATTGTCAACGGGGAGTGGCCAGACACTTTCAATGGGACCGGAGACCGGCCATATCCTGAGCTGTAAGCTGCACGAGATAAACAAAAGAAAGTTTCGCGCCTGAGAAGCCGCGTTTTGAATAACAATGAACGATTCAATTGTTTCTTGTTATTTCCATCATTTTTTAAAATCGTGAAAGGTATTATTTTGTTCTCTTTCCTCCACCGTCACTTACCCAAAAAGCATAAAGGCAAACTACTAATCCTTATTTAGAACTTGGTCCAATCTGTTCTTTATTAATTTACTTCAACTAAAATATCAACTATAAATTATATCTGCAACATCTCATCTATGTTTACCATCCTAAAAATAGAGCTAAAAAAACTTAATTACAATTTAAAAAAGATGGCACTGACTGCACATCATTTATGTAATTATAACGTTATTTATAGCACTATAAGGCATAAATTATACTGCGATCTTAAGTGCCGGTTCCTTATAAGGTCGGTTCGCTAGTGTGCCGTCACCCACAATCCATGTGACTTATGGCACACCCACTGGGAGTTACGTTATGGCAACCCTGTAAAGTCAATTAAGTCACTTTGGGAAAGGCTTATTTTCTGATGGGTGACCAATTTTTCCTTCAAATCAATGGAAAAGCCCATGGTTTTGGAGCTATGAGCTATGTTCTCTCATCTCTCATTACTATGTTAAATTGATATTGAGTAATAAAGTTATTTTTATTTATTTTATTTTTATTGTGTACCAATATAAAGCAGTAAATGCTATGACTATTGCAATGAAGGTTATTTTACAAAGATGATTGATTCATCATTTGTTTGTAACATCATTTGTTTTTAAAAATAACAAAAAATAAAAATTTTAAAAACCCCCGACAAACGGCTGATCAGGTCATGGTTACCTTACCATATACTTCCAATGTCATTAAAGTAACACGGTACCAAATTTCGAATCGATAGGACATGGAAGGTAGACAGATCCCCTCATCAACTATTAAAGAGCTGATGATCTTCAAACAGCTAAACAGATTTTCATGAAACATGGCTAAGAACACTCGGGAATCTCGGGATAAAATTATCTATGACACAAAAAAAAACTAAACGAAAATCGGTTCATCCGTTTAGGAGCTACGATACCAAACACCCCTCTCTTTTTGCGTCGGGGGTTAAAAAATATTCCAAACATCAACTAGCATTATCCAATGATTAGGTATGTATGTACTCACGAGACTCACAAGAAGGTAAGTATGCATGTAATCACAAAAATTTACATTCATTCATACAATACAATAACAGCTTGCAATAGTGAATGGAAAGTGAAATAAATCATTAATAATGCTAGCGAACAATACGGTTGACGTCAGGCTTGAGTCATAATATCACTGCCTACGAGATTGTTCAGATTTTATTGGGAAGTTAACTTGTTGCACATCATAGTACCTATAGCGGTAAACTTCTTAAACAACATAGAATCGAAAATGTAGAGGAAGGAGCTTCTTCTCAGAGGTTTTTTTTAATGCACAACGGTGTAGTGCTCGGCCTTCACCTCATCTGATGTTAAGTGACGATAAGGCAGAAGGTGGAAGCGCACTACACCCGGAATCCTCATCACGAGGAACTGGCTACCATATCTCTTAATGCTCTACTCTGTATGCTCTCTCTCTATGCTCAACTCTCTTATGGCCTCAGACTTAGGTAAGATGGTGGTAGCTAGCCAGGCCGACTTGAAATAAGCCTTATCACCAACCAAACCGAGTACAAATTGTACCCCCTGGGAATCGAACCCGGGGCCCTGCGTTTTATACGGGTGGGCGAACCACTGGACCACAGAGGCAGTTTCTTTCCCTTCCTCTCCGATCAAGCAGAAGTTATATTGCCACACTTTTGCAACAATCTTTGGAATGGCACCGCCAAATACCAGCTCTAGACGCTTAAATCAATTAAGCGGAGGGCCAGGAAACTTATCGGCAACGATTATATTTTCTGTAATAAATTCAAACGATAGACGATAGGTTGCAAGCTTATCGGTTTTTTATCGGATACATTTCGGCGAATGTGCATTGGAATTGCACAACTTAATTCTGCCATCTTCCTTCTTCCATCAGACAACCGTAACGTAGACGTACGAATCAGCGTTACCGTTTTTGGTGGATATTCCAAAGACTCGCACTAAGAGTTTTGCTTCAAAAGTTTATCATCCATACCGCTAGAGAGTGGAACTCCTTGCCTGAGTCTGTGTTTCCCGATAGGTACAATCTGGGGACATTCAAGTCGCGAGTGAATAGGTATCTTCTAGGTAAGCGCGTTTTGTCGCAGATCGCATCATCGCTTACCATCAGGTGTGATGTGGGCAAGCGCAGGGACAGGAAAACCGGTAAGTTTTTGGTACTGTGCTACATAAAAAAATGTTTTGTGTGAATTGGGTGCATGGAGTGGGTTTTCCTGAAGGACTGCTTCTATCTGAAATCTGTGGTATGAAAAAGCTGTGACGAAAAAACTTTGTCAAAGCTGGTGACATTTCCAGAGATAGCGAAGAAGTGGCCACATAACCTGCAGATGATGCATGCGACATTTCCAGTGATAATGAAGATGCTGGTGGCCAAATAATCTGCAGATGAGAGCGGCAGTATAAGTAAATAAATTAAATGTCAGGAAGTCGGGAAGATTGGAACATTTTGGGATTCAATATGTAGACGATTGCTTGTCTATAATTATAACCGATAAGGTAGAGCAAACATTTAATTTTCAATCAGAAAAAAATGGTGCGAATGTCCTGTCATTACGTCAATGAATCAAGTATAGCTCTCAATACCGTACAGAGACATTACATGAATTTAAATGACAGTACGATTGTAGCAAAAAAATCCAAACTACTTTCGATCTTTAAGAAATGTCATTTCCCTTTCATCGGGAACGATCCTTGCGAGAGCGAGACAGCAAATCTTGCGCAACAGAGTGAAAGAGAAAGCTTATAAGCTCATGAGCTTTTGATATAAGACGTTCTCTTTGAATGCTTTTATGTAAGACATTTTGAGTGCATATATGGACGACAAGTTATTCTGTGACAGTACAGTGATGTAATTGTAAGATCATTAATTTTGAAGTCAGAGATCAAAGGAATTTAGATTATTTTGCAATACGAATTGATAAAGAACACAATGATGCAAAATCTGTAACTGAATTGATTCACTATCTCATGAAAGTTTCATCATAGGGAAAATAACAGCAACTTTTTGCTAAAAAAAGTGTAAACAAAACACTACCTCCGACAACGAAAATGAATATAAAATGAAAATAATGAACACGAGTTCAAAAAGTCAGCATTTCAGGAAAAGCTTCGATGCGCCTTTAAGTTTATTGTTTTTTGACAATAAAATCTAAAACGTTAATAAGTATATCCTCTTGACCACAAATTGAAACCCCAACAGCCTACTCAAAATTGTTAATAACATGCAGCGACTAATTAAGTTCTCCTTCGTCCTTCCAGTCAACTTTTAAATGTCGTTTTGCAATTCCAAGTGCCGCCAAATCATAACCTGTTAATAATTTAATGCAACGGCCCTTGTCAACACTAACTATGAGGCCGTCCGTCCGTACCGAGGCTATACCTGTTATTTCCCAGAACTGATGACATCACTAACGTACTGAATGATCTGAATACGAGATATCGGTGTCACGGCTACTACGTATATGGTATTTTGCTTTCCACCACGTGATAAAAATGTTTGAGGCGCCTTGTCTAGACGCGCCGCCTTGTTTCCTGTTGTTTAGCGACCGTTTTGGTATTGCAACTTTTTTTTTAGATTTTTATCTCAATAGAAATATGAATCGGTGTCTGAAATTATAAAGTTCTGTACATTTTCTGACTGAGCGATAGCTATAGCGAAGTCTGTTCAGCTTGGTGAAAAATGCTTTCGCATGTCTGTTCGGCTGTTTTCTTTGGCAGGTCGCATTTCTCAATCGATTCTCGTGAAATTTTCTGAGTAGGTTTGATAATTATATACCGAAGATAATAATATGGCAGTTGAAAACGTCTCAACCGTTTCTTGTGAAATTTTATGAACACGTTCGATAATTTATGTAGAATTCTTTTGTCCTTCTGTTTCACAGTAGTCACTACAGTTTATGTAAACTCGTTACTAATGATTAGCGATTTAGTGATGATGTCATTAGGCGTCCAAATCTCAAAGTTTTTCTATCAAACAATTTTAAATTCGGAAGTAAGTAATCTTATTTTATGATGACATTCATAGCATTGGATTCAAATATTTTCAAGACCGCTTAAGTAATATTACCTTAAGGTCAAATTATACCGAGCTACCTAGTCACTCTGTAGCTCAGTGGTCAGAGCATTGGACCGGATATCCATAGGTCGCGGGTTCGATTCCCGTCCGAGAATTGAACTGGTGCGAGTCGTATTTTTTCTAGTATATCATTTAGTATATTGTGTAAAAATAGCATTGTGAATGCAAAAATCTCAAATTTACAAATTATACTCTTCCAATATGGATACAGAACAGAAATACGTGCGTGAGGTAAATAATACTTTAAGATCCCGTTCCAAATGTTATGAATAATAAAACCATTAAATCTGTTCTAATTATTAATAATTCAGCTTGACTAGACGATGGTGTCATAATTCTAATTCTAAAACCGACCCAATCCTGTACTGAATAAAACTACAAAAAAGTGACTTCCCTAATCCCGCCTATAATAACTAAGAGGTGTTTTTCTTCTAATAAATGCAAATAAACACAACAATGCAGCCAAACAAAGTGTTTAAAAACCTTATGTTCGTCGTGATGGCAAAAACGTTGATACTGGTCTAAAACATTCTGGAAGAAGATAAAAAGTTATTATAATCATTAAGCTATCAATCAAAGACCTCAAATTGCTTTTCGTATGTAATTATCTTCTTAAATACTTAATGAACTGTAAGTTCTGGGTGTTAAAGGTTGTTTTAGTATTTCATATTTAGTTTTTAGGTCGGGCCTCGTTCAGGTTAGTATTTTAATTGGATTATCGTAAAAAACAACGTCCTCGCAGCTTATTTCGGGTCAAGGATGTCGTCTATTTTTGTTTTTCATCTTTCGCACTACCACATGTAACATACATCTTTAAAAAAAATACATTCTTGACATTTTGTGCCCACTTCAATCAAAGTATTTTGAGGATTCAAATTAAATTGATTCTTATTAAATAACCGAATAACATATCAATCTTAATTAACATAAGTATTTATCAATGAGCTACTAAAATGGCATAAATGTCAGATGTAAGTGTTAACTATATTGAATTAATTAATTCGCTCATTATATTTATGATTACTTATCAACTAATAATTTTATTAGTAACTAAGTATAAAACTAACGCATCTATCTAAACTTTAAACTTACGCGTTGTTTCATGTTTTCACGTTGCTTGGTAGATAATTACATTTTAGATTTTAGTAATGCAGAATGTCAAGAAATTGTCATTCCGTAAACATTCTGAACCAGCAATGTTAGAATTCTGTTTACTTCTTCTGTTTACTACTACTACTTCTGTTTACTTTTCCTATTGTTTTGTTGTTTAGCTAAGGGCATAATTAAGAAACGCTAATGCATGGCATAATATAGTGTATATTTTTACGCATGCAAAAAATATTAGACGACTTTAAAAATAATGAAGAATGCCGAATTTTAACGAACGAGCCCTACTACGCCATAAGTGTTTTAAACTAATATCTCCGAGAAATTAGATCTATCTATGTATATTGGTAGGAACATCATAAATACCTACCTGCTGTTGGCGTTCGAAGAAGGCCCAATTTAAACAATGTCCTTCAAAAGGGGACACCACAAGGGCATTATTAATTGTGTCTGGCTACCCAAACTAGTTGGAGTCACCATAATAAAAATTGGTGCGAAAAAAAACAAAATGGCGAGTCCTAATCCTAACCTCGAAATGAGACCTAATTTGACAGGTCTCCAGCCATAGAGGCGCTGTCTAATCGGATACTTTTGAAGTGGTCGGGGCGTATGTTTGACAGGGCTCCAAGCACGGTATTGAATACTTTTGGAACTGCCCAGATTAGACGGCACCCATTCCTACGGCACTGACCTGGAAGTGTAGAATGATGGTCCAGATGAGGCCGAGGGTCAGCTTGGGGTTCCCGTCCACGATGTCCTCAGCTCGGATGTTGACGAGCTTGATCTTCTTGTATCGCAGGAAGTCGAGCGCCATTTGCACGTTCTGAAGCATGTGGAAGCGCATCCGACCTCTTTCACGCGGCTGGAAAAATTGTGAAGATTCGAGTTATTATTCTGTTTTGAATTAAAGATGGTACACGTAAAAATATTTATCGACCAGCCCCCTTACTCTCGACGGGAATGAACGAGAACGAGTTCACGTCAGGATCGAATAAACGTCAAAAATCTGTTATTTTAGTACATTGAAAACGGTTGCCATGGTTTCCACTGTACTTACTGTTTTGATGTTTACTCGATACCAATTCGATCTCAGATTCACGTTCGTGTTTCGGGAGTAGCCCCCCAAGGAGGGTGCGTGGGTTTGGCCGCACACCGGGCAGAAATCCTCAAAGACTAGAGGTCGCTCCTAGAAGCCCGTGAACGCCCCAGGGGGCTTCTGCGCTTCTGGAAGGAGCTGGAATGGCTTGACTAGCCATACCAATGCTATTTTCACGCATAACGGACCAAATGGGAGTCTAAATGCGGAGAAAAGAGCCCATCACCAATACCAATACCAACCCCCCAAGGGGCAAATTGTCTTATTTCAAAATCTATTGCAATCGCTTTCATTTGACAGATAGATGTGACACATTGCTGCATTTCTTTGGTAAGTTCTGTGAAATGAAAGCGATTGCGACAGATTTTGAAATGATTAAAAAAATTAGAAAATCCAGAATTTAGAGGACTGTGACGGGAGTAGAGAAAGCAAAAGAAATATGCAAGTGGAAAGGACTTATCTTTCTCTATCTTTTATGGGTGAAAGACGTTATGTGCCATGTCGAAATAAATCTCCTATTTGCTATTGAAATATGACTGTGGGTTAAGGCCTATTCTCCTAATCCATCCATAAGGATAACTGTGCCCCAGCAATGGGTATATTACAAAAGGTTCATGATTTAAAGATAGGGATAACCTAACTAGAAACTTTTTTTATCTTCACCTTTTATTTTAGCTACTTCGCTAAAAGCCTTATTAAGCATAGTGAAAGTCACTTATCAAACAACGGGGCGTGAATATGGCGTAGAAGGTGTAAATCACATGAGATACCATCATTTCGGGCATGGGGTGAGTTTATGGCGAGAGTAGTTAACAGTGTTGTGATTTATTGTTGGTAATTAAAAATAATATTGTCACAGTTTTTTAACAACCTCGGGTAATGATTTGACACACGCATTTTGTTTTAAATTAAAGGTGAAGGTCTTGCTAATAATTTATAGTAGGTACTTAAGGGGGTTTATGCGCTACACTAGCGCCGCCAACGATAAAAAAATGATAGTGCTTAAGGCGAGGCCAGTTCACGAAATTTACTCTTTCACTATGTCTTTAGAATAAGGTTGAATATTGCATAACTTTAATTGACGCTTCGCCAGAAATTTGACGAATTTTAGTACATTTTTATTGATTTCTGAAATACTGGATCATTTATTAAAAATGTACTCGGTTATTGTGTTAGATCGATAAAAAAGCTATCCTTTTTGCATAAAAAATCATATCATTGTCGTTGAAAATTACGAAATCTGACGATTTGAAATTTATTTTTATAAGTTTTTATGGTGTTATTCAGGATTTTTTACAGAGTTACCATGCCATTTTTCAATGTTCTGTTCGGTTAATTTGCTTCTTTGTTTCTTTTTCAGTCTACAGTAATTTTTGTGAAGTAGAATTTTACATCAGCTCTTCACATTGGAAGTTCAAAAATCAGACTTTTCATCAGATCGTGAACTGGCCTCGCCTTAAATAAAGACGAAATTTTGAATTGTGTTCTTATAGTGTACTTCGAATAAGATTTGTGGTACTTTTTATCGCTTTAACAATATTTTCTAGTCTGTCGTTTAGTTTAATGGAGATTTATTGCTAAAAGTGGCCACTTTTAGCAATAAACTAAACGACAACTAAACGACAGGTTATAAAATATTGTTTAAACGATAAAAAGTACCACAAAGCTTCTTCCGAGTACACTAGAAGAACACAATTTCGTCTTTATTAAGCACTATGATTTTTTTTCCATTGTCGGCGCTAGTGTAGCGCATTAACCTTTTTAATTCAGTACTTTACTGCCTTCTTTAATCAAACTATACCTGCAAACGGGACCTACGGCTTAACGTGACTTCCGAAGCACGGAGGAACTCGAGATAATATTTTTTGTAGGTAACCCATCCCATGACAGACCCTTGTGAAAGTTGCTTAAGTAAAAAAAACATTTACGACACGCGGCGGTATTTTGGCTCAGTATATTTGGATAGGATTTATCACTTATTAACCTCCGCAATGACAGCGCTAGGCGCTAAACCACTGCGCCACCGAGCTTCTCAATATAATATAAAAAAGATGACCGTATCAAAGTATAACTCTAGGTACAGCCGATGGCAATTGTAACAGAAATTATTGTAACAAAGTATACTATCGTATGTTCGAGCCCCATAACCCGTTTTTCACATACTCTGACCCAAATAACGCAAAGCTGGCTCGCCGTTAAAAGGGTGTGGGGTTCGCCGCACCTGCCAGGTTATCTTTAGTAATTCACTACTGCAGTAGTTGTTATCTGTGGTGATTGGCAAGTAACCTTCACGGTATTTCTAAAAAGGAAGGAACATTTCCTCTAAAACCTGCTTCCAAATTTTGTAACTCGTCTCATCTCATCATTCGTACATTGTTGCTTCGACCCCCGTTTAAAAAAATTACTGGCAAAAGTGGTGCATCAAGAAAGACGATGAATTTTATCTTTCTATTTTTAATTATTTTAAAAACCTTCTCTTTCTTTGAATTAAAGTTTCTTTTTAAAAAATAAAAAAAAGCAAAAAATGGGCGATTTTCCAAGACCAAAAAAAATTAAATTAGTTAAAAAAATCTCGATAGATGGTATAATGGATAATTATACACCGTTATTTTTTAAGTATATCTAAAAATGAAAAGGGTTGTAGAAAAGTACAACAACATCGATTCGACTATAATGTATGGAACAGCTGATTTTTTTTCGCGATTTCGTGGTTTGCCCCATAGTAAAAGTTGTTCATTCACGTGGTCTGAAATCCCCTTTTAATTTTTAGATAATACCTAAAAAATAACGGTGTATATTTATCGCCGGCGCCATTTTAACTCCCCTGCCACTTTATCACTCTCCAAGGCGGAACCTACAGCATTTGCGATCAAAATTTTCAAAAAATTGAATGCGATAAATTGCTTAGTGTGAAGGTGGTTTAATTTACGGCGCGGCTTTCATAAAACGCCATCTATCTAAATTTTTAAACAATTTTTTTTCTTTTAATTTGGGCTGTCAGAAAACCGCCTATTGTTCTGTGGACGGAGAATTTCTCCATAGAGCTTCACTATCAATTTGCCGGCTTTGATGAAAGTTTACGTTGTGTTCATTAGTTAGACACGCGAGTTCAACATTAATTCCGCCCTAACCTTAATCAAACTTTAACGGCAGTCTATCATGATCATGGGATCATAGATGTCCTTCGGTTATCGTTGAGATATGCGTGAAATCTAACTCAACTATAAAAAAGCTTTTTGATTGATACTTTCGTTCACGCGTCCTGTACCCTTAGCACGAACAGCTATCGAGAAAAAAACGCGCGTAAAATTACTCGATAGACAATTATCTATGAAAAATTTCATTTCGCTTATCGGCGATAGATGGCGTTGTACAAATATCCAATACAAAATTTATCTATCGAATGATTTTACGCGAGTTATTTTTTTCGATAGCTGTTCGTGCTTAGGGTACCTACTGAAAGGGTTACTGGTGTAGGAAATGAAGCGATCTTTTGTATGGAGACCCCAACATTCAATCCTCAGTGCAGTGATGTAATATAGTATGAACCAAACCTATATGTACAAATATCCAAAAACAAAAAAATCGATTTGGATAATTTAAAAAATATGTTTCATTTATGATACTTACGGATTAAGTTAAAATATAATGAATTTTTGGTTACTGTACTGACTGACATAATGCCCAAAATACTGATCAATAACAATAGATGGCGTTGTTACGTTACCATTCTATTAGGGGAGGCCGGGGTTCAAAGTGCCGGGGGTAACTTGTTCCGATGCAAATAGCTTCGCCAAGAAAAGTGATAGCAATAAGTGCGAAGCACGTTGTAAAACGTCATGCCATAGCGCCCTTGCGGCAGCCGTTTTAGTGACGCCATGACGACCAGAAAGTGTGGCAGTCACTCAGCGGTACATAAATGGTACATTTGTAACTATTTTTGTATTGACACTTTTTGGTCTATTTTGATTAACTTTATATCTATTAATGTGTGACTTGCATTCATTTATTGGAAAATTTATAGAGATTGATTTTCTAAATATCACTTTTGATTATATGATACGTATTTTTAAATATTTTACTTAATCTAGAAAATGGAATTTGGGGCTCAAAGTTCCCCTGACATGGGGCTGGTTGTGCCGCGTAAAAACATACCCTATGATACAGAAACTGATTAATTTAAACAAAGTTTGCTGTAGGATAAGAACCTATAAAACAAAAATGGAATTTAGAATGACTTCAAGTGAATTAAAGATGCTCGAGAATTCAAAAAATATGCCATATTATGACATCTATGTCAAAAAGTTAATTCCAGTACTATTAGGGCTTGATAATCTTTTATCAGTTTATATGACTTGAAATTCTCATATTTTTAAATAAATGATACATGGATATTTTATTTGTGTCTGATCTATACATAACCATAAACTACTACTGTATCAGTAATGATCGAAAATACTACTGGAACTTTTAACCCCAACGTTGGAACAACCAGCCCCATGACGGGGTGGGTTGTTCCTTAGGATCTTTTCTCAAAAAAAGTATCCTGATCCAAAAGTTATTAATAATTTAATAAATACGTCTACATAACTAAAACTACAATAAATTCTGCATCAAATTATGCCCAAGTATTAAACCCCAGTCCCATTTTTGACATTATTTTTACGTGTTATTTAAAAATCGGCACTTTGAACCCCAGCCTCCCCTACGTTATTCAGTTGTAAATTGGGAGCAATAAAGTTAATTGGTTTACATCTCTTAATTGATTTATTTACATTTCATTAAATTAAATTAATATTCATAAACGACAATAAAACTCAAATCCGATATTAATAAGGTCGACTCTAACTTTAAAGACCAAATTCACTAATAGAGCCAAGAGGTTTTCTGAGATCTATTGATTTTTTAGATTCATAGCTATTAAAAGATTAAGAAACAAAGTAATTAAGCTTCGTCCGTGAAGTGTCTCAATTGATTGGTAGAAATTAGTTCCTTAATTCGGTATCGTTTAAGTAATTTACTAGTATTTTGAAAGGCAATTAAATATTTAATAGGAATCGTTACGTTGAAGGTGATGTCATGTCACCAGTTCAGCATCTTGGGTGGTATTTTCTGACAATGTCCTTGACCGAGAATCGATAGTGGAAGTTAAGAAACTTTCGCGAAGACCGGTGATCGGATGGGTGACCCATTTATTTTCACGAGCTCCTCCGTGCTTGGCGAAATGAGTGAAGTCTTGTCAGCTTAAAAACCTGCGCCCCACAAGTAAGGAGTGAGAAATTAGTAGGGTAAGGTTACCGTTGTCCGGACTCTTGATTTAATTAAATTTTTCGAATCCCAATGTGTTTTTCTTAATATCCGTGATTTTCCGTGTTTCAAAGTGGTATACATAATCACCACAAACCAGTAAAAAAATATAATACGAGATAATACTGTAGATACCACCTTGGCTAAATGGCCAAGTTAGTCCGTCTTGTCGTGATAATAGTATATGGTTAAAATTAAAACAATAGTACTTATACTTACAAGGTGTTCGCCAGAAAGCACCTCCAGCAGCGAAATGAGATTGAGGCCATCACGCAGGTCTTCGAACAGATCACCGACATGACGATTCACCTAAACAAATGAAAAATACATGAGATTTTATTACCTATACAATACACAGTAAATGGCACATTCATCTTTATGAAATTAGTCATACATCATTATCTAA
The DNA here is from genome assembly GCA_950108535.1 of Agriphila straminella. Classification (NCBI taxonomy): domain Eukaryota; kingdom Metazoa; phylum Arthropoda; class Insecta; order Lepidoptera; family Crambidae; genus Agriphila; species Agriphila straminella. The sequence goes on along the minus strand of OX467324.1, from coordinate 7,716,285 downwards.
GCAATGTTGCATTAAAAAAAAGAAACTCAATAATTCTTAAATAACAACTGAATTAATAATATACGCGCTGTAATCTGTAAAGTGTTTTTTTTTCAAGTTTCACTTTGCACTACCTAACAAAAGTGTTTTTTTTTCTAATCTTAGGTACTAAGCTATAGCTAGCTTGACCACCGAATTCACCGAACTTTTTACTGTCAAAAGGCAATGGGTTTTGACAGTTGAGTATAGATAATACGCTATAACACAAGATATACATCATGTATCGGTGGCCATGCTAAGGGGACAAACTCGGAAATAGCTGAACAGCACCCTTAGCACGAACAGCTAACGAGAAAAAAAAAACGCGCGTAAAATTACTCGATATAGAATTATCTATGGAAATTTTAATTTCGTTATTCGGCGGTAGATGGCGTTGTACAAATTTCCAATACAAAATTGCACTATCGAATGATTTTACGCGCGTTATTTTTTTCGATAGCTGTTCGTGCTACGGGTACTGAACACTTTATAATAGGTAGTACGTATAGTATTTATTATTATCTGTGGTAGTACTTTGTCATCCCAATTACTACGCTAGTTCAGTTAAGCTGCAACTCCGCTATGCAACGCATTCATTAGGGAGACTTTTGAGCCCATAATTAAATAGTATTAAAAGAATAGTAACTCTGGTACCCAAATATTGAGATTTTGGCAACTTTTGGTGATTATAAATAATCTAAGTAAAAATAACAAAAACAAAACAATCGCTGTGTTTCAAAACATAACTATACAAATAAGTATTGATTGAGTAGAAGACTTGATGCCTATATCTGTCTACCTACATCTTAAATTATTGAAAAGCGAATATCACAACACAACTAAATTATTGGTTAAAACTTAAAAATCTCAGGCAAACAAAATAGCAACCTATATTAAAGTTCAACATAAGCATCATCATTTCATGCTTACTTACTTAATCCTAATCAAAATGATAAAGAAACCAAAATAAGTAGAAGTCTTAAAACTTAAGAGCCAAAATAAAAATAAAAAAAAGGTCACTACAGGTAAAAGAGCTAACAAAACAAGTTAATAAAGCTAAATTATAAGATTTAAAAAATAAGATGACATCATTGCGTTTATAACAATGAAAACAAAAAGAAAGACAGTCGAACTAAACATATAAATCTCGGTAGGGTGTCAAACGATAAGTTTAATAAAAAAGACATTAGTGCAGAGCCATACACAACTCATTAAAAAAAATACGAAAAGACATGCCAACAACAAAAACTATTTGAATCTAAAGCCGTTATAGTACCGGGATATAACTTGGCAAGACAAAGATGAGACAAAAAATGTGTTTATAGCTGCTGTGCATCTTTTGTGTCACCTATGTCTTGCCAAGTTTTGTGCCGGTATCTGTGCCGAGCAGCTGAATCTCACTGAAAACCACAACATCGAAAACTTACTTGTTGAGGCGGACAGCAAGGTTGGTTGTTGACAACTTCGCAAACGTGTAGACGTGTATACGTCTGTCCGAGCAGCATGGGCAGAAAATGGGTTAAAACCTGGACGAGACACCGACGTGAGCAAAATGTAATCGTGCGGTTTTGACAGAATGAGAAAACTTAACCCTTGTTACAACACTTGCTAAATCAAGTCCTAAGACACAACGACATAGGTACTCTCAAACTTTAATGCCATTACTATCCCCGCAAATTGCTAATGCGCCTGGCGGCCATTTTTAACCTCAAAAAGGAAAAACAATAGTATTTTTTTATATACCTAGACCCTAATATCATTAAAAATAATAATTCAATAATGTTAAATTACCCATTAGAATGTGTTTGTTACATTTTTAGTTGCAGATGACGTTAACGTGGATGTTAATGTGACAAGGTTCCTGCGCATCAGCAATTTGCAGGAATAATACATGCATAAGTTAGATAAACATAACGTCTTAGTTCTCGTAAACCATTTGGTGGTAGCTTGAATACAAATAAAAAACTTAAGACCAATGGTGGCGAAGCGAAAGCAAGTCGAATTTGCATATATCAAGTTTCTGGAAATTTCTTATATTTATAAAATAAACAATAGAGCTTAATAATGGGTAGTGAAATATAAACTAAAATGATTTTGTCGAGAAAAGAATTAAATAGAATGAAATACATTTATAGAAAGTGAAAGTTTATAAAGGGGATGCAAGACGTACTGACAAATTTGAGAGAAGACGATGATGATAATAGCATAGCAACTACAAAACTATTACCTACAAAAATAAAATAGAACAAAAGCTTTAACATAAACAAAGTAATTGAGATTTTTTTGAAACTAAGTCAACATAAAGCGCTCTGGTAACGATCATTTGAGACTGCGATTGTTAATTTTTACGTGCATTGACGCTCATTGATGCGAAAATTGATCGTTTACACGTGCAATTGAAGCGATTTTCAATTCCTACAGCAATGACATTGACGGAAAAATTGACCGTTGATCGTTACCAGCGGCCTTAAGATTTTGTAAGCCATATTGAAGAAAATTAAGAAATATTTAATTAGTCATTTATGATGATTTTCGTAGCATAATGCCACGAAAAGTCATAATAAATGACTACTAATAAAAGTCATAATAAATAAAGCGACAAATAAAAGACAATTTGACAAAACAAAAGAAAAACAAAAAAACGAGGCCTTAACGTGAGTTAGAGGGGTGACAATGCGTAATAATAACAGCATCTTACTTCCTCAGAAAATTCACGGTAAAAACCCTATTTAACCGATACAGAACAACAATAAAACAAGCTATGTGTATTATACAGACCTTCACGTATTTCCAGTGCTGCTCCGTTTCCGAAAAGCGATGAAAAAATTAACAGTACTTTATGTATAAAACCACATTTTAAAAAATGCTAAAGAAGCATTTTCTTTTGACCAATTTACCTCGATGTACATTTGAAGTAAATCGATCATAATATTACATTTTATTTTTTACAATTTTATAACGCTGTCATAGTCACATATAGTTTCTTTAACTTTAAATACATAATAGGAATACAAGTGTTTTAATAAAGGGAGAAAATATTCTCTGGACGCACCTTGAGATAAGAAAAATACTTTTGAGTTATGAAATTAGGTTAGTTCCCTAATTTTATTCGTGTCCTTATCTTAAACGATAAATTACATACACGTTGATAAATCAGATGAAATATAGATTATGGTATATAAGAGTACGTGTAATTTATAAAAAAAAGCGAGTTACCAACCCAAAATATAAAATTTCTGTTTGAGACTTTCAGTGGTAAGTAATAGTACCTTACCTACCCATTTCCCTAAACGTAAGATTCTGATTCGGCAACACTCCAAAATAATTACTATTTTGTTAGTAAACTTATTTTCTTGATTAGTTTACACTATGTGAATAAGGTTATGAATAATAGTAGATTATACAACAAGTGAAAAAAGAGGTAATTCAGTTCGAGGGATACAAAGGACCGAGATGAAATTTTTTTTTCACGAGTTGTGTACTCTACTTTTTACCATTGACTGCGAGAAAACAAATAGCAGTACTTATAGTACTTAGTATGCCTATAGTATTTATAGTTATCATATTTTTATTATTTAGGTAGGTAATCAGTAATATTTAAACATTAGAAAATAGTGAAACTATTTATAAGTTTTCCAATGACATAAAACAACCACGGTAACTAAGAGGGAAACTACATGATCAGTCTGGCATCAGTCCACTTCATCAGTTTGTATAGACTTTGAATTATTACAGACTGAAGATCGTACCAGACTGATGTAATGGACTGATGCAAAACTGAACAACTTATCTCCCTCTAATATATAAAAAAGAACCCAAATATAAGACACTAAAAAGGACCTAATTGATTTGGTGGGATATTTTTTAGAAAAGAACCCAAAGATAAGACACTAAAAAGAACCTAAATAAAATTGGCGGGATTTTTTTTGACATTTAATTGTAGAACTTTATCTTTATCTATGGAATAGCTCCATACATAGATATAGTCATATATAGTATATTAAAAGGGGGCTCCATACTTTCAGCACCTTTTATTTTTTTTGTACCTAATTCATACGATGCGCGCTTGTTCCAAATTCAAAATATTTTTATTCACTCGGTGAATAAAACAGCATTTTATTCACTCTTATCGTTGAATTAAACGCACTTTTTAGAGTGGCGATGGTAAAAAATAAATAAAGCAATATAAAAACAGATGTCTTCTTACCGAATTTTGATGCAACCTGACGCCGTATTTTAGACAAATATTTTGAAATTTTCGACATGGTTTGATTCTAAAGTGTTTGTCAGTGAAGTGTGTTTTAATTCTTAGATAATATTTACTTTCGAAATACTTGCGGTTACTGATGGATTAAAAAAAACTTCTAATTTAAGAGAGGTTGAAGAGGTAAATTTTTAAGTAATCTTTTACTGAAATTACAGTGTCGCTGTTTCAAAAATATTTTTTTTACCCTTATTTATCTATGCTGTGGCCCAGTGTGTGCCGTGTTTACCTTTATTATTTATTACAACGAAATCATCTTAGCTTTAGCTATATTTTGTTTATAAACATTATCACGGATATATTATCATCATCGCTGTATTTGATAATCACTACATGCGTCATCATCGCTTGTTCGTCCATTACGTCACGCGTCATTACGTGGTACTCGTAGCGTCATTTTAGTTAGGTACTGTGTCATAGCTTATGGTATTCTTCGTAATATCCGGTATACAACGTGTTAATGAATGAAACCGAAATGGGAAAACTGTTTCTTCGGACCTTCTTCGGACCATCAAAACAACTTTTACTATGGGACTAACTCTGAAATCGCGAAAAAAAATCAGCTGTTTCATACAAAAAATAATAACGAAAACATCAAAATGTATGAAATAACTGTTTTTTTCGCGATTTCAGATTTGGTCCTATGGTCAAAGTTGTTCAGTTTGATGGTCCGAAGAAACGGTTTCCTCATTTTGGGTCCATTCATTGTAACACCATGTAGAGAGAGAATAACAGACGAGCTACAGCTTGTGACCGACAGAATTATTAATTGTTACAACCCGGGGACGGCCGTGGTATTTATGCACTCGCAGTCCCCAAGGTGTATTCTACTCGGCAGCTCAGATGGTCATGAGACTCGGGAGAGGATCGTAGGTTCTACCTTGGATGGCTGTTACACTCGGGAGAAAAGATTGAGATTAGGTCGCTATTCTAAAGTTCTTATTTCTAAGGGCGCCACCAACACAAGAGTGTTGGGATAAATCAAACAAATAAATTCTGGTTGAATACAAATACTATAATCAACAAATTCTTTTGTGTGAAGCACATAAAATCTAGAAAATATCCTAGTTCTTGAATGTAAGTACTAAATATTCTAGGTACCTAACATCACAATGTTTCCTGGTCATGACCTGGGTTCAGGAATAAGTGGAAGCGTACTCCCATGAAGCTTTTCTTTATTGAAAAGTATTAACATACATGCATTTAAACTTAAATTAAATTAATTCTAAACAAATTCTGAACTCACAGATGTGCCGACATGTTGAGGTAAGAAGTTACAAAAAAAACATACGGAGTGGATTCCTTAGCTTACTCAGCCAGCCTCCAAGATGTTGCCTGCTTTCCTCACATGCTCCAGGAAAGGTCCTCAATTATTATGTGGGAAAAGGTGATAAGATGCCACGCGGTTGCGGTTCATGTTAGGTTATGGGCACATATTTCTTATGAAGACAACACGGAGATAAAGAATTAAGTTCTAAAAAAGGTAAGAACGGCCCTCTGGAACAAGAGAACACGCGATTATTACTTCTAAAGTCCCACAAAAACGTGGTTACAAGACGGCACAAAATTATGAAAACTTACCGGCCGCTCTTTGGATTCTTATAATAAAGAATGCATTTTATATATTTTGGGGGCTTTGCCCCGAAGAGAAATATTCACACCTTTACTTCTTAAACAAAAAACCAACTTATTTCATGGAGAATCTGCAAAGCAGTTCGCCTCCTCGAACAAAAAAGTGAAAGTGGCCAAAGTGTCATCCATGGACAAAACGAGAACGCGATCATAGACAATTACTACCACATTCTAGAAACTTCTCGAAATGAATGGATCGCTGCCGATTTAATTAAATTAATTTCCTGACTGATTCAAACATTTCAACCGAATACTGAAGATATTCTGTAAATAAACTTTATATTGTTACAATTTTGAAGGATATAGAAAAATGAAGACAACGGAACGGAGCGATTAGCCCGCTGGAATATGTCATTGAAACGTCAATGTCATTTGTCACCTGTCAAAGTCACTTTCCTTTTAGGTTGTAATAACAAACATTAAAAACAATAAAGAAAATGTGAAAAACATGCATAAATGCCGGAAAATACCCTTACAATCATGAAAGGCAAAACAAATGCACATGTATGTGAGATACGGTGAGTGACCAACATCAGAAAATACTGAAAGATAACTCGAAACCATTACATTTGTGGTGTTACACTTCATGGCCATTTCTTGGTGTCACTGAAAGAATTTCAGCACACGACCTGCGTCGAGTCCTACGAATTGACCCTAAAGTACAACACCACCATGTTACAATGGTGAAAATACCACGGTTGCGAATTATATACGCAACATACCCCCCTCACAAAAGCGAAGACGGGTGTGTGAAACAAAGGCCAATTCGCTAAACAAGACGAATGGTTGACAATGTACAACGACAACAAAACAACAACAGCAACGACAACTTACACACTAATAACTCAAATGAGCAACAGATCACCAAAGATGTCTCAATGGAATCCTAACCTTATTATTTAAAACTATTTTTGTTACCAAGGAACCATAAACTATCACTTGCTATTAAGTGTTCTTATTTCTTTCTAATTCCTTAAAAATCCTAAGTGTTAAGTATACTTCTTAACTTCTAATTAATTACATAGGGATAATACCCTAGTTTCTTAAAGTGTGTTGAAACACATTCTATTTTATGAGTGCACATTATAGTGTACTTACTTAAAACAACACGATGCTAATAAACATCATTATACCCCTTAAGGAGTGTTGAATGTAAATTCTCTTTTATTTACAGTTTGTTTAACAATACTGCTTTAGAATACATAACGTGAGTAACGTTCATAACCCTTTATGAGTGTTGAAAAAGTTTATAACCTACCTACCTATACTAAAAATAAGTGTGGAGCGGAATGCAGGCCGAGAACAAATTGACTATCAATACCTAACATAACCCTAAACACTTTATTTATTTGCCAAAAATGGTACATAGCTAGCTAATAATTTTGAATCATACACACACACACATTCATATTCTCATCCAAACATGAAATAACATCCATCTCTTTCAGAAGTCTCTATCACCCTTGCTCATTCTAGTCAGCATGCTCTCGTCCCCCATCTCATTGCACAGTATATTTTCCTAACTTAGTTTACCTATACCTAACTTTCTTAAATTCCTATGACCTCTTATAAAGAGTTCATATTTTAACTCATCACTTTGTAAGTGATAGAAATTCATTTTAATCGGAGCCATTTTTAACAATGAAAATTCTAATGACAAAAAAGAAAAAAATACAAGTCAACACTAACCTCAACAACCGAGATACCAAATGTTGAACAACAACGAACGAAGTCACTTTCTAACGATGCGCTCAATCACCGGGCCACACGTTGGGTACGCCAGTTTATGTTACAACCCGGGGACGGCCGTGGTATTTATGCACTCGCAGTCCCCAAGGTGTATTCTACTCGGCAGCTCAGATGGTCATGAGACTCGGGAGAGGATCGTAGGTTCTACCTTGGATGGCTGTTACACTCGGGAGAAAAGATTGAGATTAGGTCGCTATTCTAAAGTTCTTATTTCTAAGGGCGCCACCAACACAAGAGTGTTGGGATAAATCAAACAAATAAATTCTGGTTGAATACAAATACTATAATCAACAAATTCTTTTGTGTGAAGCACATAAAATCTAGAAAATATCCTAGTTCTTGAATGTAAGTACTAAATATTCTAGGTACCTAACATCACAATGTTTCCTGGTCATGACCTGGGTTCAGGAATAAGTGGAAGCGTACTCCCATGAAGCTTTTCTTTATTGAAAAGTATTAACATACATGCATTTAAACTTAAATTAAATTAATTCTAAACAAATTCTGAACTCACAGATGTGCCGACATGTTGAGGTAAGAAGTTACAAAAAAAACATACGGAGTGGATTCCTTAGCTTACTCAGCCAGCCTCCAAGATGTTGCCTGCTTTCCTCACATGCTCCAGGAAAGGTCCTCAATTATTATGTGGGAAAAGGTGATAAGATGCCACGCGGTTGCGGTTCATGTTAGGTTATGGGCACATATTTCTTATGAAGACAACACGGAGATAAAGAATTAAGTTCTAAAAAAGGTAAGAACGGCCCTCTGGAACAAGAGAACACGCGATTATTACTTCTAAAGTCCCACAAAAACGTGGTTACAAGACGGCACAAAATTATGAAAACTTACCGGCCGCTCTTTGGATTCTTATAATAAAGAATGCATTTTATATATTTTGGGGGCTTTGCCCCGAAGAGAAATATTCACACCTTTACTTCTTAAACAAAAAACCAACTTATTTCATGGAGAATCTGCAAAGCAGTTCGCCTCCTCGAACAAAAAAGTGAAAGTGGCCAAAGTGTCATCCATGGACAAAACGAGAACGCGATCATAGACAATTACTACCACATTCTAGAAACTTCTCGAAATGAATGGATCGCTGCCGATTTAATTAAATTAATTTCCTGACTGATTCAAACATTTCAACCGAATACTGAAGATATTCTGTAAATAAACTTTATATTGTTACAATTTTGAAGGATATAGAAAAATGAAGACAACGGAACGGAGCGATTAGCCCGCTGGAATATGTCATTGAAACGTCAATGTCATTTGTCACCTGTCAAAGTCACTTTCCTTTTAGGTTGTAATAACAAACATTAAAAACAATAAAGAAAATGTGAAAAACATGCATAAATGCCGGAAAATACCCTTACAATCATGAAAGGCAAAACAAATGCACATGTATGTGAGATACGGTGAGTGACCAACATCAGAAAATACTGAAAGATAACTCGAAACCATTACATTTGTGGTGTTACACTTCATGGCCATTTCTTGGTGTCACTGAAAGAATTTCAGCACACGACCTGCGTCGAGTCCTACGAATTGACCCTAAAGTACAACACCACCATGTTACAATGGTGAAAATACCACGGTTGCGAATTATATACGCAACATAATAATCTAAGTAGAGCGAGAAAAACAGTGTTTTGTCTCTTTTTTTATTGTAAAATAGATTGACCGACAGGGGGTCGGTGTTTACTTTTCCGCTAGTACCTAAAATCATTATTTATGACAATAAAAAAAAACACTACGAATTAAGTTAATAAGATCTGCACCAAATGAGTTCAATCAAAGAGCTTTAAAACCAGTTGGTTTATGTTAAAGAGCCAAAGCTTATCTTAAGATGAATTCGACGTAACACAAATGTTTCACAAAACGTTACTGACTCAGTGATGATCTACATATGAATGTCCTATTTTAGTCTCTCGATAAAGTGTTACTCAGATGATTAATTAAATTCTGAGAAATCATCACGTTTGATGGTTTTAGAATTGTCAGAAGCGTTTATAAGTTAACTTTTGAGTTCTTTGTGTTTCATTATGTGACAAAAACATGGCAACTACTTAGTTATTACTAACGTTTTAAGTTTATCAAAATGGAATGTAAAAACAATTTTTCAGTTCTTGTAAGAAATCAAAAAAATATCAAATGCGAATGCATGCATAGTAAAATGTTTGTATGGAAAATCTTAGTACCCATTTACGATGGTAGATGGCGCTGTATAAATTCCACAAGTTCGATAAAACTTATCCAGCCACGAAAGAAAAAAAACGCACGAAAGAAGTACCTACTCGATAGATTAATTCTCTATGGAAAATCTCATTTTGCCTTTCGGCGGTAGATGGCGCCATACAAATTTCCTATAAAAAAAATTACTCTATAGAATGTTTTTACGCTCGTTATTTTTTCGATAGTTGTTCGTGCTACGGGTACAGAACTTGTGAAAATGGCCCTAAATAATATTTGCAAATCTCCTAAAGTTTATCATTATTCATACCATGGAATCAACTGGATGAAGACCGGACCCGCAGTGAAAGAATTTGGGAGAGGCCTATGTCCAGAAATGGACCCAAAGAGGCTAATGATGATGATGATGGAATTCATCTGGAAGGTTTAACAGTGATTGACTAATATGTAAATGTTATTGCAATCCGTAATTCTGTTAGAAGATGATTCATCTGAAATCGGGGTCAATCTTGTTACTGTGCAGAACTTAACGACGATTTTCGAATAAGGGAATATATTTATAATCGTCCGTGAAGTAGAAATAATTGTTTAATTGAATCATTCATTAAAGAAGAACTTGAGACGTCGATTAACAAAAAGCCCGGTTCAGAAAGAATAACACAAGTTTTTATAATGCTTGAAAAATCGGAGATAAATAACTTTTATTTTATTTTAAATAATAAAAGTAAAATAACCGTGGCATATTTAGAAACAGTTTTATAATTTTTCATACTTTTTATACGACTCCAAAGTTCATCTACTTTTAAAATTAGACCTAGTGTAATAATAACCTTAGTGAAGTGACATTTAAATTACAACACAGCCACCCAAAGTTTGAACAAGACACCAACCAATGTGGGTTCGACAGTGGGCGAAATTATGATGTATACTATCTACAATTCTTTAATCTTAATTTTGAACTTTACTACAAACGAAATAGGTCGTATTACAACTAGTCAAAATAAGGGGTGATCGACAAGATTTGGTCACATTGCCTCATAAGGCCGTCCGTCGCGCGTCGCTAAGTCGTAAAATCTAATTTTTATTTTTTACACCCACCAATTTCGTCGTTTGGAAGTTTCTGGAGTTGCGTGTGGGACGACTATGTGTAGAAAAAATATTAAATTGATAAGCTACTTTACATTTTGATACTTCTCTAATAATACATATCAACTAGGTATCAAGTTACTAACTGACTCTATTTCATAGACTTATTTAAGTTACAAGGCTCTTATCGCTTTTCTATAAATAAACGACAAATAAATAACACTTTGAAAAGCAAGCACTGCATAAAATAGATATGATAATTATTAAATTTCTCACAGTCAAACAGCCGAACTATTTTGAAGAATTTCAGTCATATATAATAGAGATACATTGGACCTTTACACAAACACAGGCTATTAAAAATCTTAAAAATTCCACGGGTTATAAAATTCTAAACGATACTGAAAACTCTATTATTTATTATCATCAGAATCTTGGCGTGAGTAAGACGTCCAGGTCACAGGTTGCGACACGCCCTGCGCATGAGTCAGACTCAATAACATCCTTTGTTACAGAGAAATGTTAGTTCAACTTAATCCTGAGTAAGCTTAGGTTGCATAACACTGGTATGTGGGTGCCAGCCAACTGCGGTTTGCAGGCAAGAGCAAAGAAATAGGTATTGAACTAAAAAATGATTTAAGAGGAGCTCAAGATAATAAATTTTTGGTCACCCATCATGACCGACCCTTGCGAAAGTTACTTAACCTCCGCAATCGCAGGTAACTTTGGTTATAAATTTAATTAATGTACCTATATGTGGCAAATTGACTCGCCTTTTTTTTGGTCGGCTAAAAGTGGTCCACTTTTCAAGGAAAAGAAGGTTGTATTAACAGGACTCATATTAGAAATCAAGAATACAAAACTTTATAATGATTTATGATGCACAACACAATCATTCTATGTAAAAAAGTTTTTGGCAAAGAGAAATCAGAAATGAAGACCACTTCAACTTCACGTACAACCATAATATCACGGGGTAAAAAAAAGGTTTTTGAGCTGACTATTCCTGTGACCATCTAATATAAAAAAAATGGAAATGGTATCCGACTGTGGGTGGAATTGAAACTATCAAAATAGTTTCAATGAACTATGAATAATGGCTTAACTAGACTCGGCTATTCAAGTCAGTCGACTACGAAACTCGTAGCAACGTTTTTTTCGTAGCAACTACGAAAAAGCCAAACGGTGTATTCTTTTAATTAATGAATAAAAAAAACGCAAGTAATGGATTTTATAAGAATGATGTAAGTATCCGAATAAAACATGAAAGATGCATTCATCGATACAACAAAAAAGCTTTCATTCATTAAATAAACACGTCTTTTTACATTTGCAATCATACAGCTTACGAAAGACTTGAGTAGCAATATACGAATTTGGCCCTTATCTGTAATTATTTAAAGTCCTTATGTTTAATATATTTTTGCAGATGTTCATAACACTTTCACATATAAAGGATTGTTTGTATGTCGATGAGTAATACTACTTTGTTCCTTGTTGATTTATCTGCAGATGATGTAACTTTTATAAGGGTAATTAAATGTGTTGATTAAATTATTTAGGGCATGAAACATTTGGTTGCTCATTTAGGTATAATAATAAGTAATCTGGGGTGGAGTTGTGTACGGTAATCGTATTCATTTGACAGTTCATATCGTATTCCATCAGCTGCAATTTGTATGGGATGACATTTAGTATGATATAATATGAACTGTCAAATGAATACGATTGACCTTACGCAATCACCTAGCTGTACCCTTAGCACGAACAGCTATCGAAAAAAAAAACGCGCGTAAAATTACTCGATAGAGAATTATCTATGGAAATTTTAATTTCGCTATTCGGCGGTAGATGGCGTTGTACAAATTTTCCATACTAAATTGCACTATCGAATGATTTTACGCGCGTTATTTTTTTCGATAGCTGTTCGTGCTAAGGGTACTGAAATCTAAATTAGCAATGCGAATGGGAAGACGAATGGGGTCGAATTGCGCATATGTCTAATTACAAGGTAAAAATATAATTCATAAGAAATCTTTAGTTAAAGACCTTTTTAGTAGGCCAAATTAATCCCAACTTTTATAAAAGTAATGCATAATATTTATTCTTAGTTACTTAGGGACTCGAATAAGTGGACCAACAATTCGGACAATATTTCTAATGATAGCTTTTGGCTAACTCTAAAAAAAAAGTTATGTTTTAGCGCCATCGCACACGGGCAACTTTTGTCTCCGCAACTATTTTTGTCTCTCACATGATTTGTATGAAAAGTTGCCGACAGTGTCGCCCCGTGTGCGCGCTTTCATATAAACCCGTGGACTTGATGTGAGAGACAAAATAGTTGCGGAGACAAAATTATTATTATTTATGATACGCAATATTATTTTTTATTTTATTTTGAACATTATATGTCCAAATTAGAAACAAATTTAAAATTGCCACCCGTACTTGACAATAAAATACGTAGGTACTTAATAAGTTACATTTTAACAGTGAATTTACACTAATAACAAAAATGTAAACATTGTTTATGATTAGAGATGAGAATCGACCAGTTATTAGTGTAAATTCACTGTAAAAATCTAATTTATTACACAATATTTTATTGTCAAGTACGGGTGGCACTGGCAATCCTAAATTGGTTTGTAAATTGGACACTGATTGGCATATTGTAATCGCGGCTTTACTACTTGCCTTGTATTTTATTTAAAAAATCACGATTTTAATGATACCAGTTACATACACAAGTAGTAGCTAACTAAACTATGTTGTCCACATTATTATTTATTCTGTGGTTCAACGAGCAAACTCCACAGAGTAAACAAACACAGGAAGGTTGCGGAATGTTGAATATTGCTATTTACATTACGGTCGGACGTTGGTTTTGTGACTTCCTTTGCCTAATATGACTTGTATTTTGTATTTTAGTGTATTTAAAAAAAAACAAGTTTTAAAGTTTCTGTAGTTTATTGCAAAAGTGCGCTGTGACTTAAGACTGGTGATATTGTATGATTCTTTACAAAAATACTTTGAAACAAATAGGTATTATAAATTAAATATCTTTTAATTGGCGGAAGTAATTACCCATAAAAATAATTTTATTAAACCAATAACGGTAGATTATATTTTGACAGGATTTCAATATCCTGTCAAAATGTGATTATTGATTAAAATAAGTTAAACGATAGGTCACGACGAAGGGTCGAGAAATAAAATAGATTTTAGAGTACAAGAGCGGACTGTAATTAATAATAACATTAACAAAAGTTAAAGTTATTATTCAATTCGATTCACCGATTGGATTAAATACTTTCAGTATTATTTGTGACTTTTGATAGCGTTATAAAACTGTGACAAATGAAGGGTGAGTTGCACCAACTTACTTCAACAAATTATGTTATTGTAAAATAATTTAAATTTAAAGGCTCATGCAGCCGTGCACCAAAAGTGGCCACTTTTTTCGTTTAATTACCGTTTTGAAACTGTTGGAAATAATGAAAAGTATTGAAGAGTTATTTAATAAAAATGATTGTTTCCTTATTAAATATTTACCGGTTTAAGAATAAAAAAAATGTATCGGTGGCGCTAGTTGCTCCTAACGGCTACATGCCCCTTAACCACAATAATTTTAATACAACTCAACCTACAGCGCAAAAAAACAGAGGCGACCGACATAAGATTCGGATACGATGCGGATGTAGATCGGATTCTTAGTCGCTTACAAAATGTATGAAGGAGATTCACCGTAAATTACACAGGAAGGATGAGTCGCGGATTCGCAAGCGATAAATCCGATCCGCGTCCGCGTCGCATTAATTCTGTGTAATTTACGGTGCATCTCGATCCGCATCCGCATGGTATCAGAATCACGTAGCTTCTGTGTATTTTGCGTCTACGATCTCTTTCATCATAAATCATTATGCCTTGGCTAATATGACAGCATTATAAAACTGAGAAGAAATAAGATACTTAATCATAATAATATATATTTTTTTACCTTTTTTAAGTGTTTGTTGACCCACTTAGTGAATGTTTTCTTTTGTATCGCGTCACGTTCGTCTGAAACAAAAACATTTTTTAAGATTAATAAATATTCATGTGACAAAGGTGTTGGAGAAAGTGACAAAACGGATGTTTGTCAGTCAAATTTTGCAATAACAAGTACTTTTTTAAGTAAAACATAGAATTTGTTTGTACCACAAAATAGTTAGTTGATCTATACAAATATAATATGAGGTCCACGGAGGTTTTAGTAGAGATTTATATTCTACAGAAAATGAGCATTAGGGTTTTCCTATGGCCATGCAAACAGTCCAACCTGCGACCTCAAACTCGCTTGCCAAGTGAGTAGATTGTTTGTAGATTATGGCCTCCACGGGGAGATGATACATCTCACAGACCTCACAGTGGACTATAAAGGATAATTCACGCTACACCGTGACGCGACCGGGCCGGACCTCGCCCGGGGCACAGGATATAATATAAATAATAGTTCCCGGGGTACTTTTCTTTACGTTCACCGTGCGTCGCCGGAGCAGTCCTTCATGCTACACGGGCGGGTCTACCGCCTAACTAATTAACTATCGCTTTGACTCTGGCTTTGGTTTATGACGTCAGTGCACTGTCCGTCTTTGCCACCGTGTTATGATATGACAATGACGGATAGAGCATTGCTATAAGCTTTGAGTTTGCTATCGCTCTGGCTAAAGCTTTGAGTTAGGCGGTAGGGCCCCGGGCTGTTTGGGTTTATTTTTTGCATGGTCGTGTCTGTTTTGTGTGATTTCATCAGTCGATACTCGTGAGTCTCGTGACGCTTGAGAAAATATAATTATGCAATTTTCAGAACTTGAAGTCCTGGCCGCCGTGTCCGGCGCGGTCGCGACACAGTGTAGCGTGAATCATCCTTAATGGGCTGTTCTGATGATAATGATGATGAGTACGAGAGAAACCAGGAAAGAAATTCTTCAATTTCTTTGGCTACATTCCAAGTAGTTTGTCAACGCTACATTATAATGACATGCGCATTAATTTCGCACTTGGCTAATTTTTACATTCAACTCTCTTATCATTTTGTCAACAATTACCCGCCAAAATACGATAGTAGCGCGGGTGAACGAACTTGGTACTTGATCGATACCATTCAGTTTGGTCTAATAATAATCGTACTATTTTGGCGCCCAAACATCGCGGCAATTGCCAATTTATATTTATGGATCGGAAGTATGGACGGAATGCTAGACGAAATTGTTGGACTTCTTAGCATAATTGGAGTATTGAAAGTTCACATTGATTGATGAAGAGGATCGAAGTTACTTTTTCTTTCTGCGTCTTTCTGCGTGGAGATTTTTTTTTCTATAATGGCTGATTTACATTATCTTAGTCTTTACTAGAGTGCTTTAGTAGCGTGCGAGTAGATTCGAATGCGAGTGCTTTAGTAGTTTTGGTGCCTTTCCAGTGAGCGTTTACATGCTTCCAGTACAGTGTCATTTGACTAAAGCACTCTACTAAATACGCTACTAAAATGTCGAATTACATGCTTCCAGTGCGAGGAAAGTGTCGCGCGGGGGGTGAGCGGGCGGCGCGGGCGCGCAGGGGGTTCTACTGGAAAGCGATGATTCCAGTTGAAAGGCTACTAGAACGTTACTCTCTTTAGTCATGAGACGACAGTTTACATGTTTCAACTAAAGCACTCTCCCAAAGCACTCTACTAAAGACTAAGATAATGTAAACCAGTCTTTAGAATCCTGTGCAAGGTAGGTAACTATTGTTCTTGGTTTTGAAAGACAAGTGGAGGTTGTACGTACAGTCAACAAAGTTATTACTAATGAATTTTTTAACCTCCCTACCCTTGGTGATACGTGGTGCTGTTTTAGACTAATCGCCCCCCTCCACCCCTCAAATCAGGTGTATGTTTTGGTACAAAGTATTACAACAATTTTCAGAGTTTTCGGTTTAGAAATCGCGTTCAACGTGACATCAACTTGCTAGGGTGTCGCTTCTTCTTTCTAGTGTTTAACAATATTTAATGATCTAAAGTAACATGTAATGTATTGTAAACGAACATGTTATTTTCGACTCAATTTCTATGGTAATCAATAAAAATTTGATCTAAACTTTTTGAAAGAGAAAGTAAGTAAAAATGCAAATGACAAAATTAAGTTTTTTAATTATTGTTTTTGCGCAGTAATTGTCTAGGAGTATTACTTATAATATATCTATTCTGTGTCTAGATGGCAGACTTGGTAGGTACCTATTATAAATGATTTAGGGCTGATTTTTCAATGCCTAGATAGAGCTTTATCCGTTTGATATCGTATGAGTATATATTCTGTGGTATTATACTGCCAAATTGAAAATGCTTGTCATTCATTTGTCCGTCACATTTTTGAATTACTTTTATTAGATTTTGTTAATATAACTTACTGATATCTGTTATCTGAGGATTGAAAAACCAGCCCTTAAGCGTCAAAATTTTATACTTCCTATTAATTCACTTTATAAAGTAAGTAAAGTGCTATTTTTCCCTAATTATAAAGTCCCAAACTTATAGTGAAATACGAATAACGTAAAGTTATTTAGTTTTAGTTCCCAAGTTTAATGACAGACTCGCACGATAGTCATAAGTTTAAACTTCTAACTGATAAGTTCGCACACATTTGCATGGCAATAGCAAATACCTGCCAACACCGGAATAATACAATCTAGACAAATAGGCTATCCTTATCTAATGAACTGGAATGGAGAGAGACAAACGATCGTATGTGCTACGTCTTAATTAAAAGCCAAGATGGATCATTAAAATAACTGGGATTCCGTTCTGTATCATATATAGTTAGCTATCTAAGATCTCTTATTTCCCATGCCGCCGTTGTGTGTTGTATGTAGTATGTCGTTAAGATTTGGATACTTATTTTGGTATGGTTCCAAAACAAATGATTTCATATTCGATTCGATATTATTGGCGTAGCGTTGCACATAAATCCTGGATTAATAACTATTAGTTTTATTTTACTATCTCATGATAACAAGGAATTTTTGAATTTGCATTTCCCGTCCCGACGAAACGATAGACGTTTCGGCGCTTTTACAGCAGCCATGGTCACGATACGAGCTACATAGACGTAACGTAACAATATTTTATGTGCGGAAATCTAAAAGCTTTACATACATATAGATTTTTTTTTTCATACTAATTTTCATTGTGATAACTGATAATAAGTATTTCAGTGAAACAGTCTTGGTTTTAATCAAACTCACATAACGCATAAATAAATTGAGTTGAAGTACCAGGCTGGCATGATACAAAGGAGCTCTCATCTCAAGAGCATCTCTTGATTGAATTGATTCAGTTCTCGGCTACATATTAGCACTTTGCAAAATGGCGGCGTGGCGAATTGAATGCAGTTCCCACGAACTTTTGGTGAATAATTTTATGAATTAATTTAAAGATCGTAAAAGATAATGTTTTTGGAAAGGTTCTTATGTTCTAAGTAACTTGTAATGCATTAACTGTTGTATCTTTTTAAAGATTTATTTGATAGTTCTTTAGTTGTTATTTGTGTCGCAAATCTAGACTAGGAAACGTTACAATTTATGTCAAGAGTGAGCAGTTTTAAAACAACTTGTATTTAGGTATATTTCATAGCAATATCACAAAGAAGACAAGAACAAAACAATTGAAATAAACACAGCAATTGTCTAATTTACGAGTTACCCCAATTATAAGAATTGCTCTTCGTTTCTGGGAATGTCGAATCAATCTTCGAAACTAACTACGAAAAAACCGGACAAGTGAGCGAGTCCAATTCTGTTTTTAGTATTTGTTGTTATAGCAGACGGAAATACATCATCTGTAAAAATTTCAACTGTCTAGCTATCAATGTTCATGAGATACAGCCTGGTGGCACGACAGATAGTCGGACAATGGAGCCTTAGTAATAGGGTCCCGTTTTTAGCGTTTGGGTACGGAATCCTAAAACGGAATGAATAGGTTTTAGTATGAATGATTAGGTATAGTTACCTAATTGTTTAATTAAAATGATCTGAAAAGATTGCGAATTCGAAAAGCAATGTAAATTATTGTTTTTGTTTAATTTGTTTAACTAGAATTTAAAAAAAAAATGAAAGGATTTTGAATGAAAAAAGGTTTCTTCCTACTTCAAAATGTCTTCAAAATAAAACTGAAATGACTTTTTCCAACTTGACAAAAAATGTTATTTGAATTCGAGTTATAAAACTGAATGTCAGACAGCTTTTAGTTACATTAGATTTCTAAATGAGGTCTTTTTAGGCACGAGTTTTCGTTGACCTTTCTTAATAAAACTTAGCGAGACCACAGAATGTAAAATAATAGTATTGCTGGACAAAAATAATAGTTATAATTCCTTCCCAGACTTAAACGTTCAATGTGCAGTAAAATAATTTATTCGTCAATATTTTAATTACGCTGTGCAAGTGTAAATATCTTTGCATTAGACCACTTGGTCTTTCAATAAGGCACAACATAGGGTTGTCGCTTATATACTTGACCCTTAATAATAGCGAATAAACGCTCGAGTAGCTCAAAAGTCAACCTCCATAAAGTTCACGAATTTTAGTGTTTTGACATTTTTACGTTTATACTTAAGGGTTTGCTTTTACCATTGAAAATGGTTATCAGATGCAAATCGCCATAGCTCCGAGGATTTTGGGAGGATCGAAATGGGAATAGTACCAAAAGTTGAGGAATTTATCAAGACACGTGTGAACGTTTGAATTTTGAAAATCCACTCGTAACTTTTTTGAATTTTGCAAAATCCGGATAAATTCGGGTTTTTTGTTTTTATTCGGGGTGTTTGTTTACTAAATTGTAAATATTTCGGAAAAAAAACCGACTTAAGAAAAAATTAAAAATAAGTCCTAGGGTATTAGTTTGGCTACAAAATAGCGAAAAAATTTTGAAAATTGGTTAATAATTGTGACCTGGTGGTCCCTTTAGATTTGGAATTGTAGAAAAACGGGTGTTTCCGTACATAAAAAGTATGTACGAGAGCTTATATGATAATTGACCGATCGTCATGGTTTTAGTGTTAAAAGATTCAGAAGCAGACGAGAAGTGCATTCGTTGGAATTTTGAAAATCGGTTTATAATATTTCGACCGCGTCGTGGCAGTCAGCGGCCGAGTGACACAATCGTAAAAATAAACTACCTCAGGTAACTTTAAAAATATAATAGGATTTTGCATTTGATTTGATTTCGGTTTTTCGTAAAGTTTTGGGTTCATTTTCAATGCTCCGATTCTTGCGGGGACTGTAAAATCTGTGAATTTTTTATTTCTTTTTTTGTGACTAGATATTGTCACAATATATTTTGTTTATTATTTTATGCTACCAGAGTACCCGACATCAGACCAAAGAAAACTGTACACTATGACCAGACAGAACAACCCTATATCTATAGCTCTATAAATATCTAGAGTTTATTAATCTAGGTCAGTTAGTCGCCTACGCCGAAACTACAGTCTTCATTTTGCAATTATCTCTTTTATTGATTCGAATTGGTTAAATAAGCGACATTCAATACTGTAACGGATAGTGTTAATGTTGCCAGTTGTGAAAACTAAAACGATGGCATCATACCAATTGATTACGGCAACACTTTGTAATCTATTGTATTCGCATGTTTTTAAATTATTACATGTTTTTACAATACTATTATTGTTTTCATACAAAAAGACGACGGTTTAGAAAATTGTACAATTATTTGAACGATACTTTGAAATATTTAAAATAAACAAAAGCTTTTGTAGAAATACTTATTTAATTGTATACTTAGTTTACCTGAACTCTAATTTAAATATTTGCATGCTAATTTTTGGCAGAATGTACTAGACCGAAAATTCCTTAACAACAATTATGTATATGTACCTACATCCTCAGCAAATAAATGATGATACGGATGAAAAAAAACTGAAAACTATAATATCCATCCTACTAATAATGAGGAGATCGGTGGCGCAGTGGTTTAGCGCCTGGCCCAGCGATTGCGGAAGTTAAGCAACGTTGGCAAGGGTCGTCATGGGATGGGTGACCAAAAATTTATTATCTCGAGCTCCTCCGTGCTTCGGAAGGCACGTTATGCCGTTAGTCCCGGCTGCATTTGCAGTCGTTAACACCCACCAATCCGCATTGGATCCGCGTGGTGGGTTATGGCCCATCCTCCTTGCTACCCATAAGGAAGGCCTGTGCCCCAGCAGTGGGGACATCAAAAATGGCAGATGGACAATATTATAAATGTTAAAGTTACGATGTTTGAATGTTTGTTACTTAATCATGCAAAAACAGCTGATCGGATTTGGATAAAATTTATAGCCTGGATTAAAAAACATAGGATTCTCTTTATCCCGGTCAAAGGTTCCCTCGGGATGTTGGAATGTTCCGAATGTCTACGCCACGCGGACGGAGTCGCGGGCGGAAGCTAGTTGCATATAAACGAATGTTCGATTCATATTTTCATACTAACTAAAAGTTGCACTGCCTAAAGACTTTGTATTCTTCTAGCTATCAAACATAACCTTATTATAAAAAAAAATATCGACAGAATTTTTTCGGCATACATAAAAAATCAAAATGCACAGCCTACCTAAAGAAATACTTTAATTAGTTAAGCATAATAATTAAAGTTGTAATGTGCAATTAACTAGTTACATGTACATCATAATAAACACCAAATTATAGTGTTTCGATGAGCATTTATCTTTTTTGTTACAACACGGCATCATTTAGCACTCAAAACATTATTTAAACTATGCTTCAATTTGTATTTTCAAAGTGACTTTACAAGTAGGTATTTCTTTGTAGATTTTTTTTTATTTATTTTGCATATTGCAGAAAAGATATATGTATGAAATAGTTTGCTTTACACAGTTACTAGCGACGCCCGCGACTTCGTCCACGCGGACCCAATGAACCTTTGACTACTATAAATTAAATAAATAAATAAATATTTGACAACATCACATACATTGCTCCAACTCCAAAGTAAGTAGATAAAGCACACTTGTGTTATGGAAATCAGAGACAACGGTGGTATGGTATCACAAACACCCAGACCTGAGCCAATCTTACCTCTAACTGGCGGAACACAACAAAATTAAATTGTTGTTAAGGCGTCAGACTTAAGAAAGATGGTGGTAGCTAGCCAGGCGGAGTTGAAATAAGCCCTACCACCAACCAAACCGAGTACAAAATTGTACCCCCGTCCTGGTAATCGAACCCGGGACCCCAATGTCTTACACGGGTGGACGAACTACTAGACCACAGGGGCCGTTCAGCCGTTGAATTATAAATGTTGTAAATAACCCGACTTTGTTTTATTTATTTAGATATGTAATTAATTCTTTTAACAAACCCTTACAACTTAGTTTATATGATTATCATTATTTGTTTGGAGTTTTCATACTTTATACCCACTTTTTGGAGACTGGTTATATTTCAAGGCGAACAGGCATAGATCACAATGACGATAATTGTTGCCCACGAGTCACCTTGGCCATAAGTTACCGGCCCAGTTTAGTTATCTGCAACTGCATTGCAATGCAATTTATAACGATGGATATCTAACTTATGCGCTTCCTTATAAGGCAGAGTTAAGTATAGACTAAGTCGCATACAATCGTACTTAGATAACAACGGACTATGAACTTGAAACTTAAGTAATTAAATATGATTCATCATCATATTCGTAATATCATAATTCATAATGTATTATGAATTATGATATTACGAATGCGTAACAGAATTCATAGCTAAACCATAATATGGTAGATAGGGACCATCAAACTGAAAAACTTTTACTATGGGACCAACTCTGAAATCGCGAAAAAAAAACAGTTAGGTATTTCATACATTTTCATATTCTCGTTATCAGTTTTTGCATGAAACAGCAGATTTTTTTCGCGATTTCAGATTTGGTCCCATAGTAAAAGTTGTTCAGTTTGATGGTCCCCATCTACCATTTTTATTCTGTGTCCATCAGCCATTTTTGATGTCCCCACTGCTGGGGCACAGGCCTTCCTCATGGGTGGTAAGGAGGACGGGCCATAACCCACCACGCGGGCCCAATGCGGATTGGTGGGTGTTAACGACTGCAAATGCAGCCGGGACCAACGGCTTAACGTGCCTTCCGAAGCACGGAGCTCGAGATAATAAATTCTTGGTCACCCATCCCATGACCGACCCTTGCGAACGTTGCTTAACTTCCGCAATCGCTGAGCCAGGCGCTAAACCACTGCGCCACCGAGCTCCACTTTATTCTGGTTAGCCCTTAATTCTGTTACACGTTTTAGCACTTGTAAAATGTAATTATTCTGGGATATAGCCGTTATAGGCCACTGAACGTACGAACGTTAAAATTCCATACTAAACACTACGTTATGCCATACATTTTATCTTTGAGAAAAATAAAACGTCTGGAGCCCTAGCATTTTAGCTCTATATGAACTAGCTACTGCCCGCAACTTCTTTCGCGTGGACATTCGAAAATCCCTGGGGAACATCCAGTGAAGATAAAAATTACCTATCATATGTTATCCAGGTAATAAACTATCTGTGTGACGAATTCATATAAATCGGTTTAGCCTTTTTTGCATGTCCATCAGCCATTTTTGATGTCCCCACTGCTGGGGCACAGGCCTTCCTTATGGGTGGTAAGGAGGATGGGCCATAACCCACTACGCGGGCCCAATGCGGATTGGTGGGTGTTAACGTGCCTTAACGTGCCTTCCGAAGCACGCAGGAGCTCAAGATAATAAATTTTTGGTGACCCATCCCATGACCGACCCTTGCGAACGTTGCTTAACTTCCGCAATCGCTGGGCCAGGCGCTAAACCACTGCGCCACCGAGCTCCTTTTTGCATGATTGAGTAACAAACATTCACATTTATAAATTAGAAAGGTTAAAGAATGGTTAAAGAATGTATGCTATATTCTGCTTATTCTACACAAATACACCAATAATCTATCTTTAGATATAAAACTGATCCGTTTAGCCATGACTACTTGCTAATCCGATTGTAGCTTCTTGCCAAGAACTTGAATTGAAGCCATACAAAACTTTATTAAATGGTTCCTTTAATCAATCGAAAATAATGAAAAAAAACTATGAACCCTACTATAAACGGGCTATGTTTATAGTTGGTATGGTTCATACGGTTCGAGGAGCTCGATGGCGCAGTAGTTTAGCGCCTGGCCCAGCGATTCGCAAGGGTCGGTCATGGGATGGGTGACCAAAAATTTATTAGGTATCTCGAGCTTCTCCGTGCTTCGGAAGGCGTTGATCCCGGCTGCATCTGTAGTCGTTAACACCTACCAATCCGCATTGGGCCCGCGTGGTGGGTTATGGTCCGTCCTCCTCAACAACCCATAAGGAAGGCCTGTGCCCCAGTGAATTTTTTAATGTCCCCTCCCCACCCAGTGGGGACATTAAATGACTGATGGACAAGGTTCATACTAGGTATGGTTATTCTTTCGATGGTTGAAAAAATAACGCGCGTAAAAACACTCGATAGAGTAATTTTGTATGGGAAATTTGTACAGCGCCATCTAGCGTCGAAAAGCGAAATAAGACAAATCCTCTATCGAGTACTTTCACGCGGGTTTTTTCCTCGATAAGGTTTTCAATGATTTTCTTTTAGTTAAATGAATTATTATTGATTTATGAATATTTGTGATGAAATTACAAAATCTATTTATTGAATCGTGTTTTGCGGTCAGTAAAATAATTCTAAGGTTTGTGAATGGGACGTAAAACGTGTTACGAAGAATACTGCAAATAAAATCATATTTTGTTGTGGCTACTTTTATGGCAAATTGAATATTAAAGTATTTGTTGAGATATGCATGCAATAATAAAAGTTAAGGCTATAAAGTAAAAAAATTAAAATAAGTTTTGGACAGTTCTCAAATCCGAATAATTACGAGTCTGACTTGCTAAAATAACTATGTTTTACTAGGGTGGGTTGCGATATCTTACTTTATCAATATTATAGCAGTATTCATTGGTATGAATAATAATAATAAATAATAAATGGTTGGACAATTTCACACAGCGCCATCTGCCCCAAACTAAGCAAAGCTTGTAATATGGGTGCCAGACAACTGATATACTACTTATATACTTTTTAAATATATACTTAATATACATAGTAACACCCAGACCCGTCACAGAAATTAAAATTCATCATTACAATTTCTGCCCGGCCGGGAATCGAACCCGGGACCTCTTGCGTGGTAGGCGGCATGTTGACCACTGCACCACTCAGGTCGTCATCGAATACGGTACCGTCAAACAGACACAAACAGCAATCGAAAAAAAAACGCGCGTAATTCGATTGAGTTGTATGAGAACCGATGGCGTATCTTCTTGACATAAACATCGACTTCAGACTTCAGTCTACTAATAGTCTAGGTCTGGACTGAATTGGTTTTTGATTTTGAACCTCGCGATCACGACTTCGCAGTCAGGATTGCTAACGTGACCATACAATCAAAGAGCCCGACCAGTTAAGGCGCTGCTTAATCGAATTTTCTGGTTTTTGAGGGGGTGCGGCAGACGAAGCGGTGTGCGAGTGCAGCGGCGCCCCTCCCGCGCCGCACCTCACCTGCGAGTGCAGCGGTGTAGACTGGGCCGCATTTAGAAAATTTTTGTTTGATTTTAAATTATTTGCTGTTATGAATAAATGTCATGTTCTCTGATCAGTCCAGGGTGAACAAAACTTTGAATTATATTTTGAGATATTACATAATAAGAACCTATACTTTTTATCACGTAAACGAGCTTTGAGAGTTATAAAAATTAGTTATAATATTTTTCTATACAAAATTTGAACACCATTTTCACCCCTTATCAATCACCAATCATGTCCACCGTGTTGGACTTCAAAATAAATGTTATTTTTGCAATCGTCATCCCAGAAAAAAAACAATAACGACATCCATATCTATTTAAAGGTTTTTTTACCCCTTTTCATTCATTTCATACGTTAGATTTCCATCCATAAGCCTAAATTATAAATTTAGCGATATTTACTTCGAAAATGAAGGATTTTCTACAATACATAACTTCATCCGCCTTTTGACCCCTTTGGGGGTAGAATTTTAAAAAACGCTGAGACCCGTATTTATTAATTTTCAATCGTCAGCCTAAACAGAAAATTTGAAGATCCTAGCTTAAAAGCTGAGGGACTTTCATACAAACTTTCATCCCTTCTATCATCTCCTTAGGGATGGAAGTTTCAAAAATCCTTCCTTAGTGGATGCCTACACTGTATAAGGTATCTGTGTGCAAAATTTTAAGTCTCTAGGTCAAGCGGTTTGGGCTGTGCGTTGATAGATCAGTCAGTCAGTCATTCAGTTTACGATTTTATATTAAGAAGATAAGATAGTAGGGTGAATATGCCTAATACCAGCCCCCCAAGGATTTTTCAACTTTGAATCTCTGTTGTTGCCACAATTGCGGTCTTAAAAATATTGTTGACACAGTTTTAGGTAGGTTGATTAGTCTTTATTACGAAAGTAGTAGTTAGTATTACGAAATTTTGTGGGAAAAAAAATAAATAAAAAAATATTAAAAACACGACTGTATGACAAAAACGAACTAAAAAGTTAAATAATAAGAGTGTCATTGCAGTCGGGGGACCGTTTCATGGAACAATTTTTGATCATAGAGGTCCCCCGACTGCAATGACACTCTTGTTTTTTAACTTTTTAGTTCGTTTTTGTCAGGCAGTTGTGTTTTTAATATTTTTTAATTTATTTATTTTTATTTCACAGATTTTAGTGACAAATTATATATTAAGATAAATATTTTAATAGAAAATACTAGAAAAAATCGACTCACCCGTCTGAACTTTTCTATTAAAATATTTATCTTAATATAAAAATAGCATTGTGAATGCCTAAAATCTAAAAATTCCAATTCCAAAACGCTGACTTGCATTTTGTCAGTATGTACACAGGGTAATATGCCTAGTTAGCCGGCCGCCTCCAGTTATCCGGCCCCCCAACAGTTTTTCGAATAAAATAAGAAATTCGTGGCAATTTCTTAACAATTTGGATATTTTCCTGGCAACACTGTTATCGATCTATCGAATGGTATGGACGCCACTAGCGAAACGTTACGTAATATTTTATAATTTGTGTTTACGTTGAAGCCCGCATCCGGGTCGATTTCGCAAGTGGAGATAAAAAAAAAATAGTGGAGAGCTCTTGCCAAATAGTCAATATTGTCCTTCAGGGCATCGTTAAAAGGTAAATATTTAGTTTGTTCTCGAGGTATATTGTTATTTATTACTGTTTTAATGTTTAATATGGCTTAATAAGCAGATATTTAGTAATATCAAGGGGCCGACAACGAAAACCACATGTTTCCAGTATATCGGCCGGGGGCCGGTTAACTGGGACTGAGCTCGATATAATGTTTTGTCTCTTTTTGTTTAAAGAGGGATTCTATAGAAGAATGTATAATGCTATCCCTTTTTATTAAATTTAAAGTACTTTGTGTCTAGTACTCGGCCGTCTAAATGTGCTTGTATATGAAGTTGATTTTTTTTTTAGAAATAGAAATATTGTTTATTTACTCTTCACAAAGGTTATTATAATACATAACTATACTAAGAGCTAAAGCTTACAGCTTTTTTGTATGGAAACGGGTGGCCGGATCTACTGGGTGCTTGCTCAGTGTACCGGCCTCCTAGTATACACTAGGAGGCCGGTATACTGGCTATCCTGCAAAATACTACTAGTACACCTGCCATCTTTGAAATTTATCTACTAATAATATTAATTGTTTGTCTCTTGTTATTTTCGCTGTGTATTTTAGCGAATTACTCAAACGATCGCTACTGCATTGAACGATGTGGTTTTTTCTTCTCGTCATGTTCTTTGAAAGGCGGCCGGTATACTGGGCAATAGAAATAGGAGGGCCGGAAATAGAAACAGGGGGGCCGGGCACTGGGCAAATCGTACTTTTTTAGAAAATAATTTCTAATAACAAAACCGACTAATGATAAAATAGTTTAGGTATTTGATCGAAGTATGGCTCGCTTTTCGACTATTTGTATGAATTTGGAATAGGGTGGATATGCCTAACTCCAGCCACCCCCCCCTAATTCCAGCCCCCAATACGTTTTTGCTTTGCTTTAATTAAAAAACAATAAAAATCGGAAACTGTTTAATGGAGCCACATCCCTAGTTAATCCTCGACGTTGGAAATCAGTATTACCCCGTCACGACACCTACAATTCACACAACGACCAAAAATGTTCACCGAGACCGAATAGAGGTGACTATGTTTGAAAAACAGCATAAAACATCGATCGATGCGAACTTTGGGAAGTGTGTTTATGAAGGCAAGATGCAATTTTTTATAGTTTTAAACTTTGATACTAGTAATAGATTAGTTAGATAACGTTTTAAGATTACAAGTTTGCAGTTAAATTTACTAATTTCGAAAAAAATTGGGGGGCTGGAGTTTGACTATGTGATTTTCCAAAACTTTCTATTATCAGCCGGGGGCTGATGTTGGGTATTTAACTTTCGTCTAAGAAATCAATCTCATCTTAATTTGCTCGTCTTTAGGTTGGAATTTGTAGTGCTATTCACTAGAATTACTAACCCTGCACCCAATGGCCTAAATACAGCCGGGTGAATAATGTTTAATTCCTAAGTTATTTGTTCTTCAAATTAGGGGCTGATATTAAGAAATACATAAGAACCTAACATCAGCCGGTCATCAAAACTTTACGGCAATATACAGGGTGTTTTCAAATGATTTTTTTTTTGTTTTTTTTTTATATTAGACTAGCTTCCGCCCGCGACTTCGTCCGCGTGGACATTCGATAAAATCCTCATGTTTTAATTTCATTAAATTCTGATCAGCCGTTTTTACGTGATTAGGCGGGTTCCCACCAAGCGCGCTGCCTCGCGAGGCAGGACGTTTGCCGCACGGGCCTCGCACGAGGCTGCTCGCTTCGTGGGAACCCGCCTAATCACGTAAAAACGGCTGATCAGAATTTAATGAAATTAAAACATGAGGATTTTATCGAATGTCCACGCGGACGAAGTCGCGGGCGGAAGCTAGTTTATAATATTCAGAATTGTATCCAGAGATATTAGTATCCCGTTCCCTCCCTGTCCCTGTCCCCGTCCCCTGGATGTGCATGTCCAGGTCCAATCATGTCCACCGTGCGACTTCAAAATAAATGTTATCTTCGCAATCACCATCCCATGAAACCTCAAGAACGACATCCACATCGATTTTCATGTTTACTTACCCCATTTACACCTTAAGGGATGATTTTCAAAATAACAAAATATGTGTTTGCCTATTTATTTTTAGACATGCTCCTACGAATTTTAAAGTTGTAATGTCTATTTTATATTATTTTACCATACAAATTTTGAACCCCATTTTCACCCCTTTAGGGGTTAAATCATGTCCACCGTGTTGGACTTCAAAATAAATCTCATTTTCGCAATCACTATCCCATAAAACCTCAAGAACGACATCCATATCGATTTTTATGTTTACTCACCTCATTTACCCCTAAGTGGTTAATTTTCAAAAATACAAAATATTATGTTTGCCTTTTTATTTTAAGATGTGCTCCTACGAAGTTTAAAGTTGTAATGTCTATTTTATATTATTTTTCCATACAAAATTTGAACCCTATTTTCACCCCTTTTGGGGTCAAATCATGTCCACCGTGTTGGACTTCAAAATAAATGTCACTTTTGCAATCGTCATCCCAGAAAACCCCAATAACGACATCCATATCTATTTTTGGGTTTTTTACTCTCTTTTCACCCCCATTTCATCCCCATAGGGGTTGAAATACTACCAATAACAATATACGTTACGTTAGATTTAAAGCCATAAGCCTAAATTATAAATTTAGTTATTTTTACTTCGAATATAAAGGATTTTCTTCAATACACAACTTCATCCCCCTTTGACCCCTTCGTAGAATTTTGAAAAACGCTGAGACCCGTATTTATTAATTTTCAATGTTCAGCCTAAACACAAAATTTGAAGATCCTAGCTTCAAAACTGAGAGACTTTCATACAAACTTTTGACCCCCGTTTCACCCCCTTGGGGGGTGAGTTTTGAAAAATCCTTTCTTAGTGCACCCCTAGACCGCAATAGGAACTTATGTGCAAAATTTCAAGTCTCTAGGTTCAGCGGTTTGGGCTGTGCGTTGATATCTCACTCAGTCAGTCAGTCAGTCAGTCAGTCAGGACTTTGAATTTTATATACATAGATGTAAAAAAAAAACATAATAATCAAAATCATACTTATTATCATCATAATAATCAATCATAGAAACAAAAAAGAAATTCGATTCAAAAATTGTATATCGATATTCACTTCTTGGAAAACGCTTTTATAGGTGGGCGTATTTGCACCCAGATTTAGTAGGACCATAGCAGGCCAACGCGCGCCGCTGCGTCGTATCATGCACTCGTATAATAATAAAATGTCTGATTTAGACATATTTCAAAAGTCTCTTAACCAGTTTAAAAATAGCATTCATTTGGAATTAGAAATTAAATAAGAAAATATAAATTTAGATAATTTTTAATTTTCTGTTTTCGTATTTTGGGCCTGTTTCAAAAGTTACACTAAAAATATATATTTAGATTACAGTATTTAATTAACTAATTTATTTTTAGGCACTTTATCTTACCTTTAGCTTTGGAATTATGTTTTATTAACTTTCGCTCAGTAGCATGCATGTTATGTATTATTTAAGTTAATATTACTCTGCGGACAATGTTGTTGGTTACATAATTAGTACTATTTTCTTATATCTGTCACATTGGTAAGCATAATTATGTAATTGTTTTTTGTTCCAAATAAATAAAAATAAAAAAAATAAAAAAAATAATTAAAACGATCTCGTACTCGTTGATTATTGTATAAGTTATTTTTTATTACGCAATATTTAATATATTTATATATTCTAAGTTGATTAATATCTACAGGAGAGGTATAAGTTTCAATGACTTGTTATGGGAACCATAATTTTAAAGCCTTTAGTATTTTATTATCATTATTAGAGTTACCAAACGAATATTCTTTAATCTCATACAAACATGGTTGTTTTATTTTGGAACAGCCTGTACCCGGCTGGAATTAGGGAACAAAGCGGCTGATATTAGGGCAAAGACGGCTGGAATTAGGGTTTTTCGCCCGTCGTGCATTTAAACGATTCTCTTTTTTTTCCACAAAACTACGTAAAACTAAGTACTATTTTCGTAATAAAGATCAATCAAGCTACCTAAAACTGTATCAACAATAATTTTAAGACTGTAATTGTGGCAGCAACAGAGATTCAAAGTTGAAAAATCTTAGGGGGGGCTGGTAATAGGCATATTCACCCTACTTGGATTTGTAATTTTTTTTTTGTTTTCTAATTCTACGACACATCCGTCGCAATTCTTTGTTCCTTTTGTTTCCCATTTTACACACACACAATACATGAATAAATAATAATAATAATAATACAGTCAAGTTCGTACAAAACTAGGTACCTATAAAAACAAGTCACAGTCACAAGACGTAAAACTACACTAAATCTATTTTATTTATTACTAAAACCTAAAACTACAAAACAAACACCTAAAACTATTACTTGGCACTAAATAAAATTATTTATTTACTTAAAACAAACAAAGTTTGGAAAGACGAGACCGACCACGCTACGATATGAAATGAAAAGTACAGCCCCATTCTCAATACCACCCGAAGCATGCCCCCGGCCCCGGGCGTTCACCCCGCCCGCCCGCGCCAGATCTCTGTGTTTGCCGAAAACTAGCAAATATTTTTCTAAGTGCATTGCTCTTTACATTTTGCAGGCGCTAAAAAACCTGTTTATTTTGATTTTAATAGTGATCCATAACATTAACATTCTTTTTTTTTATATAACTCTTTAATTCGTCTTATGTTCGATTTATAATTTGAGAAAAATATGCTAGTTGCCGCTGAAAATATCGAGTACTACGCGACAAAAAATCTTTTTAGAAAAATCATTTTTTTTCACTAACTAAGCTTTTACTTGAAATTTTTTATAGCTAAGTATCTAATTCAGGATATGTCAAATACAATTATATATTTTTCTACCTTTCAAAATGAGTGGATTTTTCTAGCTATGCGACAAAACTTTATATGTTTTCATTGACGCTACGTTTTGCAGCTCCTTAAAAACAAGCCGTAAGTCTATTGAACCAATTTGCAGCTGATTGAGCCTATTAGCCGATTGGCTATGCCTTAGGTCGGCCAGCCTTGGGGTCATTCGACATTTGAGTCGTTAGTTTCGGCTGTCACTCAACAAAACTATGTTTTTTTTCCACCTCATTTCACATTTGCTATCTCTTCATGACTTAAGGCCATACTTTCAGCTCTTAAAGCAATATCAAAGTAATGATTAAATAGATAATAGATATACTGATACTCTGCAACAATTCGAGAATGTAAGAAAAAGAGAAAAAATACAGGAAAAAATAAGTCATTTTGTAACGCACGCGCTCTGAAGTTAGTCACATAATATTATAGTACATTGTTGAACTGTATCACATATAATATTTAACTTTTTAATATTACACGAGGGCAGATCATATACCTACATTAATCTTTGGCGATAATTTAAGGGTTAAAAAGTTTTGATCATTTTTTTATGCTTACAATCACACACCAAAAACTACAAAAGTAGACGAGGAGCCACTCAAACTTTTTCATAAACCTTATTTGTAAGAAAATTCTGGCCTCGTGTGCAGCATGATCCAAGAAAATATTGCATTGTACCATACTGTGAAACTTATTTTATTTAACGGTGCAATAGTTAAAATAGGAATATTTGGCGTAAGGCCGTAATAATACAATAACAGTATTCTTTGTTTACAAACACCTTCCTTAATACCTGTGTATTACAAATTTTATCTCTTTATCTAATGAATATAAGATAAAACAAAGAGGGCTTTGAGATACTCCTCTCGTAGGTAGTAAACATAATACTAAGCTCCCTTGATAAGGTTAAATATTTGTCTGAACGTGTGACAGAGACACCATTATGTCTAGGTAAGTTTCGCACTTTTAATAAGACCCGATGCAGTATGCATGCAGTGTAACTAGCCGGGCGATACCGAAACGAAACTCGCAACACACTTGAAAGACACCTCACTGAGTTTGATCTTGGAAATTACATAATTGTAGGTTACTTTATCAATTCAAAAAATAAAATTAGATAAAAATAATAATAATATTATTTTAGACCTCTCGCAGACATTGCGCACAAAAAACACATTACAGACAAAGTGTAGGGATCACGTCGGGGTCACCACACCAGTGTAGCCACTGATAGGAAGGCCAAATGGAAGATCTTCCTCCGGGCTGGGTGGTATTAGCCCGGGGACCGCGGTCCCCGACGTGATCCCTACAAAAGAAACAGAACAAAGAAGAAAGTACACAGTAGGTGGCCTTATTGCTAGACGACAATCTCATCCAGGCAACCTTGGGAGAAAAAGATATAAGATACAGGATAACTATATAAGCAACCTGAAATCTCTTTATCTCATTTCTAATATCAAACTAAACCAACAAACTATAATATCAAACTTGTGCGAAGTGAGGTGACTTTCGAAGTGAGTTGCGAGTCTCGTTTCGGAATAGCACGGCAGGATGGCAACACACATGGTATGGCGTTGGCGTTATCATTTTACTATCAGTGGCCCTACCATGAGTTGATGCAAACTGTTTACGTTACCGTAAACTATCGGATATAGTGCTCAGTCAATGCGAGTAAAAGAGAGAAAACGATATACATATTCTTTGATACGAAAACGAAAGCGCAAATTGCATGATGGGAAGTGCCAATACAGATACAGAACTGTAACATAACTCTTTAAAAAATCCTTATAATAAGCCCTTTAATTTGACACCCATTTGCAGTACCATTCCAAAAAAAAAAATTTTTTCCACTACGTATAATTAAATAGCACCGTACAGCCGCCATGTTGGTTTTTTATAACGCCACCTTTTTAAGGTGGTACCCTGAGCGAAAGTGGCGCCGCGGTGAATTATATTTAATATTATAATTCTAATACACAATTTTAAAAATGTTTATCGTGGAGATTTTAGGGCCAACAGTCTAGTATTTTTAGACGGTATAGTTACATTCCCTCGCAGTCACTGCTAGAAGTAGATAGCAAAACTGCTAAAAGTGGCCGTTTTTGACACATTTGCTATCTACTTTTACGAATGACTACGAGGGCATGTAGTGATACCTTCTAAAAATACTAGACCATGGGCCCTAAAATCTCCACGATGAACATTATTAAAATCTTTTTCTATTAATAACTTATTAAATAAAAACCTCTGAGGGCGCCACTTTCGGTCATACAACCGCCTTAAGAACACTGGGCTGACAAGACAAATCCGATATCTTAATAATAGAAATCCGTTAAGCAGTTTGAAAGATATGCGGTAATAAAGAATATTACCTACTTTGAAACGTGAATAACGTAAAACCGTCTTATCTTGTTTTTTCGATCCTGACGATCGAATATGACGTGACGCCAAAAACACATGCTCAAATGATAACCAAATTTATTTTAATATTATGTTTCCAAAACCTGCTAAGGAATTCTCTATTCATATTAATATTCTAAAATTACGAATCGTTCAAGGCTGTGTTAGAGGGTTATGTAGTAAAATAATTAAAAAACATCGATAAAAACATAAACTTCACACAAATTCTAACACTTTAAATTAAAATGTGAATAAATGTAAATTATCAATCCACACAACAGGTTTTTTGAACTAGAATTAGTGAACTATGGACTATAAAAGTTATAGGGTTATTTAAATTCAAAACGGAAAGAAGACTGGTTTTTGGTCGTTAATGTATGGATATTGTGTATGTATATATTGACATAACCAAAAAGTTGATCAAAATATTTAAAATAAACAAAAAAACTTGGCACATTATAAATAATAGCCGGTTTGCAGAATCTTCTTCTTCTTATTTTTGTTATGGCAATCTACTCCTCTTTAGGGAGTAATTTTTGCCAGTGTCAAGTGTTAAATAATTCAGTGGTTTGTTTCAATTTACATTAAAATGCGGGTGCATCGCATTCCAATGCTGCTTGGAGCATTTGGCACGAAGTATATCAAGACAGTTTCTCGGTTAGTTCTGCCGAGGTAACCACTACAATAAAAGTCTCAGCTTAACACAACCAAGATCGCGCCTATTTCAATTATCCCACATATTGTTCAGTTGCGTAGACACTTGTACTACAAAACTGTACCGAATTTAAGACACAATATCCACTATGAAACAATTTGCAAATAATTAAAATAGCCACCGAACTGAACTCGACAAAATGGCGCCAAAAACACCTTGCAAAATCTTATAAAAAAGTTTTTCAATATTTTGAAATTGGAAGCTGCAACTTTTTAATTGTTATGCTAACATGCGCATAAACATCGTTAAAATAAAAGACAACAGGGACTCGAAGAATGTTTGTCAGTGACACCAAATCAAAACAATCGACTGTTTAAAAAAACAACTGCACGCGCATTCTCTATAACCCACCACCACGAACCTGATTGTTGTATAAAGAAACCCCAGCAAGTTGTACCTTTGAATTTAGTCAAATTCTCCTCATAAACGTGATCGTGGGTCTCAGCCCCCTGATCACCACCCCTATGCCGCTTGGCTTGGTGAGGTCCATCGTAGAATCCACCGTTGACTCCATCCTGCATCGCCTCTTTGGGGTCAAACCCAAGACGCTCCTTGTAATACGCCTGCGTCGACATATTGGTTCACACACAAACACTTTTCATAATTCGGAACACTTTCCACGGGCCAAAGGGTCGCTATCCAATGCCGTGAGTCACTAAACAGTTCCGAATCGAACTTCACACGCGAAGATTATGAAAAGATCCGCCAAAATTTTTCCACAATCCGCGCACCAGGGTCACTTTTAAACGATCCACCACTATTTTAATCCGATCGATGTCATCAAGTCACTGTTCTACAAAAGGAAAGTTGCGAACCCCTTGACACACACTTATCGCTCTTGACACAATTTTTTATGGACTTAATTTATTTACGATTATTACTCACTTTAATGTCTGGCGCTTTGCCGAGTTTAATAAAAAAGCTTGTTAACGTTAATATGGCAACTTTAATGTTATAAGTTAGTTTTTAAATTTGGAATGCTTGGTTATTTTACTAATTTAAATTCGATTCGTTTCGTTTTGTCACTTTGTTCGTAATGGGGTTTTCTC
Source organism: Agriphila straminella (assembly GCA_950108535.1). NCBI lineage: Eukaryota > Metazoa > Arthropoda > Insecta > Lepidoptera > Crambidae > Agriphila > Agriphila straminella. The sequence goes on along the minus strand of OX467324.1, from coordinate 7,680,015 downwards.
ACAAAGTTTCGCTGTCATCTGTGTAAACGAAACGTTGGAAACACGACCTGCGGAGACAAAGGGAAGGTGATTTACATATTATTTACGAGGTCCGAATCACCTCGGTAAAATAATGAGTCATGTGGTTCTTTTGGAGGTAAAGTAATGACTGATTCGTCGGCCACGAGAGCAGAGCGAGGATTTCGGTAATTTGGCCGGTGACCTTGCGCAGAAAAAGTTAATTCTGTTTATACCCAGAAACATTACGAGTTACGACTTTTATCCGTCTGGCAAGTTTGGACTTGGTAGCTTAGTTTTTTGCGGTCGGTCGGCAACATTGACTGTTTGCTCGTAGCTCGCTTCGTCCTTTATGAAATGGTTCAAATGTTGATATTCCAAAAAGTTTAAATATGTAGAAGTATTGCAAGATTTGCAAGTAGAAAACGAAAATGTCTGAATACATAATGTTTGCTTAATTAGCATACAGCCGCACCTAACATAACACGTGCGCTATCGGTACAATGTTTACTAAAGTATTTTACATAATAATGACGATACGATACGACTGAATTCTTTAACATTTAGAGTCCTAGTGACCTTGCTGATATAATTACAGATTACACAATAATTTATAAATACAGGGTTATTTGTAAAACACGAACAACTTAGCAGGAGTAGATCACTAACATCATAAACAAGACTTTTCCAAAACAGACAAACCTACTTTTCATACAAATGTCCGAAGTTCCGAACAATCCGAACAACTGGTCGAGTTTTGTATGAAAAGTCATTTTTTTGTCTGTTTTCGGAAAAGTAGTGTTGTTGTTTATGATCTTAGTAATCTACTGCTGTGAGATTGTTGGTGTTTTACAAATAACCCTGTACAAAACGAATGTCACAGTTCATTTTTATTTTATTTATGCAGTGAGACGCATTTGCTGTTTTTGAAAACTGTGAAATCTGAGTAAAGGAACAAAAAAAAATTATAATAGATCTTTAAAGGTAATAGGATCCGTTTTCCTTTAAATCAGCGATTTCAGCTAGTGTTACTGTACTTATGTTCAGACTCGTCAGATCCATCGACAGGTTAAATAGCAGGGTAAAAAAAATTGGTGATGACATTCCTGTTTTCAAATGTTAAGATAACAAACGCAATTTTTGGTTACAGATAATTCACATCTTTGAATTTTCTAGTATAAAATTGTTTCAAGTATGACCAGTAAATACTATACGAGAGGAGACGGCATGCATAAAGTACTGTCCCAACTGCGCTAATTTCCAACGATGACCTAAATACGACAACGTAACGGTTTGGATGGGGTTTTATCATGCCCACTGTTTAAAAACAACAGCCGTAGGGATCGTAGTGAAAACACAGAACAAAGGAAAAAACATCCTCGTTGAAAACTGTTTTCAACAACCTTTTTTTTAATTTTTCAACAGAATGTAATGCCGCCATTGACGCCTCTGCGTCGCATCGGTGTGACAAAACGGTCATAATTGGCCACGCAACGTCTCATTATCTTCGCATAAGCTTGACACGTTTTTTTCCTACACGCTTAGGGTTACCAGATGACAAGAATTTTCCTGACATGTCAAGAATTTTAAGCATCTAACAGGAAAACAGGGAAAAACTGTAGTTGGGTGAATCTACGCTGTTTCTTACTTCCTGCGTCATTGTCCTCACTCGAAAAAGTTTAAAAATCCAATGCATCACAAGGAATAAATTTAAAATATGCCATCATTTACATTAGAGTACAATAATAAATTGTATTAATTTGCATATTTTTGATTTATTCCTTGTGATGCATTTGATTTTTAAACTTTTTCGAGTGAGGACAATGACGCAGGAAGTAAGAAACAGCGTAGATTCACCCAGTTGTCATTTTAAAATCCCAAAAAAGAACTAAATGAATACATTTTGTTAATCATCTTGTCTTGGTGAGATTGAATTATCAAACGACAACTAAATGAAGCATGTAGATTGTATGTAGGTGTACAAAATGTCAGGAAATTTACTGAGAAGTCAGGGAAAAAGTCAGGCAAACTCATTATTAGATCTGGTAACCCTATAATACACGCTACTTTACATTTTATTTTGAGACTAGCGGCCGCCTGCGACTTCGTCTGCATGGGCAGACATTTTTCTATCCCTCGGGAACAGTACTTTTTTCTGGATGAACTCTTGGTACCCTTTTAATCCTTTTCGGTACCCTTGACATAGTGTACCAATTGAGTATGTAGTTAAAAGCGTAACAAACAAAACAAACTCAGTTTCGCATTTTTATTGTTTTATTTTGAAAATATTTTCAGTAAACAATGTTGCCCGTTTTAAATTTCATGTGATTATTAAACTGATCATTTGTTTAAGAATATATTTAAAAGTATTGTATGTGGTAGATGGTATTTTTATTTTTTTCTAATATAAGCATAATCAGGCTATAGGTATTTCTCCTAAAATAAATTTAAAACTCGATCAAAGAAAAGACTGACTTTTTCGTGAAAAATAAACTTTGGCAAAGATGATTTACGTCGATTTTCAAAAACATCACCGTTGTTTATTATCAAACTATAATACTTAATGAAGATCCTTGAAAATCAATCAACATACAAATTAGCGAGATCTAATTAATTTTGTAATTTCATTAAAATAACGTAATAATTATGATAAAAAGCACCAAAGTTATGTAGTAAATATACCGGTTCTCTATTTACATTCAGAAGATACTGGTTTTGGTCAAATTAACACACCAGTGATCGTACCTGTAGCACGAACAGCTATCGAAGAGATAACGCGCGTAAAAACATTCGTTAGAGTAACTTTGTATGGGAAATTTGAACAGCGCCATGTACCGCCGAAAAGCGTAATAAAAATTTTCATTGATAAAATTCTTGTGTTCTACTTACTTTATCGAGAAAATCGGTTTCTTGAAGGAGGTTTTGTTTTTTTTCCATATGGATACGACTATTGATAAGGAACAAGAAGGGCAAGTTTTTTAACGTAACAAATTAGATATCATGAAGGCACAGAATACATAATATTACAAGTATTTGGGTAGGTTCTCTTGTGAAAAGCAAAAAAAAATACAAAGAAGGAACCAAGATTAATAAGACTTAACTGCCAACCCTTTAATTTTAAAAACGATAGACATGAAAAAATAAAACCACCCAAAACCATAATATCGAGAAATATCCTCGTATTATAATTTTACTGGTCACCCATGTTACTCAAAATTAGCTCAAACAAACCTCTCGTAACATTTTTAGTTTCGTAAACAGGTTTCAACTTTGTCTACCTAACCAGTTCAGAGTTGTTCACAAAATCATCCAAGGTCATGCGACCTTCGTAAAATGCCCGAACTGCCCGTGGGAAACGGGAGACAATGCATGAGGTGGGGTCACGTCACTAGCAGGGTCGGACAACCGGAAGGATTTCATTTTGAGAAGAAATAATACTTTCGGATTTGTTGGTGCTAACTGCTATCCAAATCTTATGAACCATTTGCTGGTGGAGTGTGTCCAAAACTAAAGTATGAGACCGAGTGATGGCAGAACTAAACTTAAATGCAAGAAATGTAAGCATTCTGTCGTCTCCCACCAGCGATGAGGCTGGAATTCTATATGTTTTCGCTTTAAATAGTGTAACAAATTGGGCATATAAAAAAAAATATAACCCCAAATAATAAAAGAATAAAAAAAAACTTATGGACTGTGTTCCAAGTAAATATTTCTAACGCAAAAATGAAAACAGTCCGACACGGAATATTTCCTTCCCATTCAGGTTTCCAAAAGTTCGTTACGATTGGCGAAGTTACTGCTGCTCCGACTAAAAATCTTTACTAAGGCTGAAGTTCACCAACACTAAAACAGGTGATTAAATTTTAACCATCTGCTTTTGACGTTTTATGTATGGAGAAAATGTCAAAAACAGATGGTTAAACATTAATCGGCTGTTTAGGTAGTTGATGAACTCGGGTCTTAGTAATAAAGGCAAAAGTCGAGGTTCCGTTCTCGATTGTTTCCTCCTCCAAAACTTCGCCAATCGTAACGAACTTTTGGAACTTTCGGAATCGTAACGAACTTTTGGAAACACTCCCGACTGACATAGTTTAGATAGACTTTAGATTAAGCTCAAAAACGTTAAATATAAAATAATGTGATCTAATTGTGAAGATTTTCTTTTATGTTACTGAACACATAATCTGAATAAATAATTTGTATTTTGTATTTGTATTACATTCCTTTGTTTGCTCACTTTTTGTGTGCGTTTAAGTCACTGTGCTCATGTCAAAATCGCTGTCAGTGTGTCCCCACGACGCGTAAGGTCGCACAATGACACACAGGTCCGATTTCACTGCATTGTTCGTTTTAACAAATCCACGAATTAAGAACATGTCATTAGAGATTAAATTTCGTAACAGCTATTTACAAAATTGCCTCTGACCAAAGAAAAACTGAAAAAAAAAACAAGACTTTATAAAGGACAAAAATAATCACTATCACTACATATTATACACGCTGAAATTTTAATCATTTGGTTCTCGCAGTGGGGTGGTTCAACTCATGATTACAAACAACTCTTAGCGCGAAAAAAATCAGCTGTTCCATACATTAAGGTCGAGTAGGTATTGCGCTTTTGTATGGAACAGCTTATTTTTTGCGATATGAGGGTTGGCCCCATAGTAAAAGTTGCTTGTAATCATGAGTGGAACCACCCCACTGCGGGAACCAAATGATTAAAATTTCACGCTGTATAACCTTTCTGTCGGTCTGTTCGCGATAAACTCAAAAACTACTGCAAGGATTTTCATGCAGTTTTCACAAATAAATAGAGTGATTCATTATCGTTATTCTGTAGAAATATACTCAATTTGTCAGTGTAAATTGTGAAAGTATAACGTTATTATAATAAAAAGTAATTGAGTAAGTCATGACATGAGTCTATAATAATGCCTGAAGTTCTTTTATATCTTAATTATATCAACCGCTGTTTGGTTTACTAACAGTCGCCAGTATAATTTTCAGTCGCCATATTTATAATATCCCATAGATTAATATATTTTATCAATTATTTATACTAATTATTTATATACAATACTATATAATATACTAGAAAAAATACGACTCGCACCAGATCAATACTCAGACGGGAATCGAACCCGCGACCTTTGGATATCCGGTCCAATGCTCTGACCGCTGAGCTACCGAGTCACTAGTGACATCGTCGAATTTCTTCTAGTATATCCTACTCTTACGCTGCAAGCCAGCGTTATTTCACCAATGTGAGGAATTACTTCGACATTCAATTAAAATATCTTTCCAGATATTTGGCAATCGATTAAGATGAAATAACTATATAATTTTTAAATTTGAGATTGATTGATCTGGTGCGAGTCGGATTTTTTCTAGTATATTATTTAGTATTCTAATTATTTATCTTAGATGATTGCTTTCATATATACTCGTAGCAAGTGTAAACTGAGCGATTAAATTAACCATTAAGGATAAATAGTTAACATTAAACTGAGCGATTAAATTAACCATTAAGAATAGTTAACATTAACCGTATTATTACAAAAGATTTTTAAACACTGTTTAACTAAACACATGTTTAAATGTGATGCTGTCTCTGTCAAACAATATTGTCAAAAAAGTGACAGCATCACATTTGAACACGTGTTTAGTTAAACAGTGTTTAAAAATACATACATACACTCACGCCTGTTTCCCATGGGGGTAGGCAGAGACTATGGATCGCCACCTGCTACGATCCTTACACACGGTATATGTCGTTACATATAAATAGTCAGTATTTTGTTTAGCATTAAAGCAGGCATTAAGTACTGAGTCACAAACCTACACGTTCTACAACTTGCCCACGTCTCCTCTCAAACCCATTTGTACAACGTATTGTAAAAATGTTACGTAATTTCGCATCCAATACTAAAGTGCAACTTTTTATTAACAGTAGCTGTACTATAGTATTTCCTTTTTTGTATATATAGGTCGCAAATACAACAATATTGTTTGTTTTATTATTAATGGACGTTGAACGATCAGTTAAAGTGAAACTTTGTTTAAGGAAAAAGGACATGAAACTAAAAACAATACATGGAATATTTGTAAATATACTATTTTTGTATCAAACATAAATGCCAAGTGTTTGTATTATTTGTACAGCACCCCCTATAACCGTAAATGAATCTTAAGATTTCTGACACATTTTTTGCTGTATGAATTCAATTCACACTCACACAGGTTATTTCCCGCATACAAACTGTCCAGAACAGTTTTGTGGGACACTGTAATTCTGTTTTTATTATATGTTTAAGAAAAAAAATTTGTGAAGATAAATAAAATAAAAAAGACGTCTCAACGTACGACGACTAAGAAAATGTTTGTTCATATAAAGACCCGTTTCATGTTATTATACTTTTATTTTAACAATAATATTAATTCAAACGATGATGTGCCCTACTGGTAAACGAATTATCAATACAGGAAGTTAAACGACATTGTGCGATTATTTTGCAGTACCTAACTTTATTTATAATACAACTACGAGTATGTTCCATTAAACTTTGTTTTAGGTTTACGACATAACATTTATAGCTTAATGCATTAACTTATATGTCACTTTTACCTTTGAATAATCATAACGCAATAGCCAAACATAAAAAAAACATCAGATAAACGGTTAATAATAAAACCGAAAACAATTTTCTTTTCATTTGAATTTAAATGAGCCTAACATAATTACCTGTTAATTTCGTTTAGAGTTCAAATAAATGGGTCGATTTTGGAAGCTAATGGCCATTTGTGTTATTAACAAAGGTAAACGTAAATATTGGTAGTGAATCAACAGTTTTTGGCCCAAACTTTTTTGACGTAGCCCACTGTGCAGACGAACAAACACTGTACACAGTCCCACAGCCACAGCTTGAGAGTTATTGATAGGTCAATATTTGATATGTTACGCAGTATAAGCGCACAGTGGAAAGGTTGTTTGAATACTCAGAACTAAAAAGAAATCGGCATAACTAAAATTCGACCACTCCATGTTTTCGCACAGAAATGCTTTTCCCACAATTTCCAAATAATGCAAGTGAGTTCGTGAAAGTTCGCAGAAAAATATTTTCATGTTATTTATAATTTTATAATTAACAAGTGATAAATATTTTTATCACTTACAATTACAACTTAAACTAAGAATCAATGCGTGTTATTACAAAATATTTTTAAACACTGTTTAACTAAACACGTGTTTAAATGTGATGCTGTCACTTTTTGGCTACTAATATTGTTTGACAGAGACAGCATCACATTTAAACATGTCTTTAGTTAAACAGTGTTTAAAAATCTTTTGTAATAACACGGAATAAGTTTAATATATCAACGTTTAGTTTTTCAGTCTAATTTTATCAAATTTTATCGTTTTATAAATCCAATTAAATAAATAAATTTATTAGGTACCTCCTAACATCCCTAAATAAAAAAAAATACAAATTAGCAAAATGGCCAAAGCCAAAAGTCCCATTACAATTTTTAATCAACCAGAATTCATTAATCAGTCTCATTTACTAACAAGAAGTAATAAAAACCTCCGGTCAATTTGGGTCCAAAAAACCAGATTGGTCGTACTGAATTAATTACGCTGTGTTACATTTGAATATGGTTCTCATAGGAACTGCGGTGAAAAAAGTGCTAGTTTTTAGACTAACTGATGTTATATTTCAAAATGATTTGTTACTTCTTGCAATTTGGATTAAAAGCACTATGTATTTAGGTAATCTGTTTTAGAGATCCTTGTCGGCATTTTTCTTAGTTAAAAAATTTTTGTTCAATATTAGTACTTAGGTATCAAAAATTACTTATCGCAGTAAAAAATTACAGATTTTTTGAGATCCCAGCACAACTCAGCCCCTCTAGCATGACTACCGAAACGCGTTATGATATAGCGATTTATCGCGATTTACTGCCAAAACTCAAAAGACAATTGATTTTGACAGTTGAGTGTCGATAAAACGCTATGTCACGCGATAATATCGTGTTTCGATGGTCAATGCAAGGGTGCAGGGGGCTTATTGTCTAATTTCAAAATCTATCGCAATCGCTTTCGTTTGACAGATGGATGTGACACATTGCTGCATTTCTTTGGTAAGTTTTTATTTATGCTAAAAAGAAGCATCAATGTATTACATCCTGAAAGCGATTGCGATAGATTTTGAAATTAGACAATAGAAAGGCTGGTTGTATATCCGATTCAATGCAGACAATTTTTCTTTCGAAAGAACGTAAGTTTTTTTTTATTTTTTAAATTTTCTAAAGAGACAATTTGGTTGGGTTTGGTTGGTTGACAGTGACAGTGCGTTGTGTTGGTATGAGATTCGAATATTTTTGTCGTTATTCGACCCATTCTTAGCAAGTATAGTAACTTAACATTTCTGTAATAACATCAATAGTTGGGGAGCACGAGAAGCCGTTGAACACTAAGAAGGTGCTTCATTCGGATTTAAAACCGGTGTCGAGTTTCCTTACTTACCTCTAAGTTACATACAATAGCTTACTTCAACTTGCAATTAAACTTTTTACAGAGAATATGATGTAAATCGTAACGTTATAATTTTAATATACACCACATACAGACCGAATTTTGATTGATTCGGAATTCCGAAACAGAATCATTCTGAACGCGGCTAATCCATAACAATTTTATGGACCTACGCAAAAACACTACTACTTACATAAAAGTGTCATTTTCCCGTTCGGAATTTTCATACACTATCGATATTCCGATTCGGAATTCCGAATTAGACATAGATCTAGTCCAATCCAAGATGAAAACTACTCAATCATATTACCGGAAAAAAGATTGTTAGGTACCCCAAACAGGCGTGCGAAGATTTAAATTTCACAAGGCGAATCACCCATTGTGCGTGCCAACTGGGAGTTTTGGTATAAAATGCAGATATTCCGAACAATAACCGCTCGTCTGACCGTTGACCGGGCCCGTTACAGATTACAGATGGGACCGTGAAATTATTAATGTTCTCTAAAATAACGCAATTGGTGAGTCAGTGAGCTTGAGGGTTGTAAAGAAGTGGTCGGTGAAAACAAAATGTTGACAACAAATCAGAAACAATTATTCCAAGATGATAAACGTTATAACCAAGATAACAAACACGAAAGAAGGAAGGTATGAGATGAGCTGTGTTGCGTTCGGCTGAGTAGAACAGCACCAAAAACTCACACTTAGGTGTGTCGTAATATTGCATTTATAAACAGCTCTCAACGTTGAGGGTTATCTTGAGATAATACTTGAGTTCAGATGCTCTTCTTATAGGAACAGCATCTCAGGTATGATCTTAAGATAGCACTCAAAACGTTGAAATCGGTTTATAAATACGGGCCTAGAAGAAAGTAACACTTCGGTGGACCAGAATATGGGGAACAACGTTGGTAAAACGACCAATACTGTGATCTCCAACTTCAAGCGTGGAGATAATGGCAACGAAGAACGTTGATAATGGAGAAAATAAACTGTCTGTACAAGAGCCGATTGAACGAACTCAATTAGCTATTATTGTTACTAACAAATGATATGGACTATGTTTGAAATAAATGAAATTATTATTATTAATATTAGTAATCAAACTACTAACGATGCCGTCTCATCGGCGAACAATAAATTCTAATCTCGGTTTTTAAGCACCTGTTGAAACTCAATCAAAAGCACACATAATATAGGAAACAGTAAACAAAAGTAATCGATCACTGAACAATGTGCGGCACGCGGCCCCAGCTGGACCGGTTTCCCACTAACGGGACAGTTACTTACTAAACAGACTCGGAAGGTTCACTTAAGTGTACTAGATTCTCTAGCAGAATCTCACAGCATAAGGTTGATAATGCTACGGAGATTACCGATAGCAGTTGACGTAAACTTTGACGTTGCTTATAATACTCAATCACTGTCAGTTATGAAAAGGATTCAGGAAAATCTAGAGATATAAATAAACACATTCATAAGTATACGATTGATATAATGGTGGACCTAAGATTCAACCTTGAGGAGTCCTTCAATGTTTACACTTTTACGCCTTGGTGATTTATTATTTTATTGAACACTATTTTAACTATTTCACATTATTATCTAAAATTTAAAACATGGTAACAAATCTCTTGCGATTTGACGCGGCGAATTCTAGTTACGGTCAAATGGACTTGAAATGTATACCAATTAAAAACAGGCTATAAAATAAGATGTTATGGCGTTTTGCGTCGACAAGGCAGGTTTAGAATTATATTTCGTAAAATGTTACTGGTGATTTTAAAGACATTTAACTGCTACCAAAATTTAATATTTATTAAATTCCGGAGCAATTAACAACCAATTTTCAGACTTAGCTACGGCATGTAGGTATAGGTAATACAAGAAATGAGTATTTTAACAATCTGGAATCAATGCTTTAGCTTCTAATTATCAAAAAAGTCATGAGGATCGCAGCACGGTCTAACTAAATATTGTTTTAACTTTGTGTCTTTAACGGTTTAACTAAACCTGCAACTAAACAGATTGAAATCGTTTTTTAAATTATATGGCACCCTTTGGCATTTAATTTTTTTGAACTTGTTTCCTAAGTTATTCTTTGTTGCTTTTTCTTCCGCCACGGCTGGTCGTGCGCATTTCCTTTCAGTGCATGAACACCTTTCACCTTTGGGAACCACCGTTTTGCTTCTTCGTGTGCCATTGCGGTATTCATAGCTTGGGGCAATGAAAGCTTCAACATAAACACTTCTATTGCATGATTGTCGATAGTATAGATAATCGGTACCGTTTAGTATGAAACATGCATCGTCTAACATTGTTACGTTTTTTTGGGGAAACACATCGTTAAGAGAAGCTCTAATATGGAAACCGATCCATGTTGGTCAATTAATTGACATAGAAAAACAAAATAAAAAATTATCGATATTCAAACAGCCAAAAAAAATCGACGTGTTAAGCAATGAAAATAGCCTATTGTCTTGTCCAACAGTTAATATTTGCCCCACAATTTCTCAAATCTATCAGTCAATATTAACAATGCAGATAAAAATATAAATGAAATAGCTTCTGCTATTATAATTTTGTCTTCTATAATGTTTTTATGCTTCATTAAACTTGCTAGTAGTTCATGAGTATGGTTTGGTTCACAATCAACATCGTTATTTCCGCTGACTATGGTTTTGCAAAGAAGTATAATTTACAGATAGAAGTAAAATTTTCTCTTCGTTGTGATGAACCTTTGTGCCAACTGCCAGCCATTTAGCATCATTTAAAAAAAAAATAAGTCATAAGTTATCTTTTTTTTTCAATTTGAGCACAATCTAACAGGTCAACGACATCATCAAGATCTTTTAATACTTATCCTCAAATGATGTCATTATTTTGAGAAATGCGACTCTTTATTCTACAGATGAGTTTAGATTCCTCTACAATTATTTATGCGCGTATTACAAAAGCAGCAGAATTTCGAAGATACCAAGCACCTGGGGGGTTACTCTCGAAAGCGAACGAGGTTTCGAGATCGAATTGGTATCGAGTAAACGTCAAAACAGTACAATGGAAACAATGGCAACCGTTTTCAATGTAGGTACTAAAAACAGATTTTTGACGTTTATTCGATACCAATTCGATCTCAAAACCTCTTTCGAGTTTCGGGAGTAACCGCCTGTACTCGGAATTATTTTGTTTTTTATTGCCATATATTTTGTTATTTACATTATGTAATTTATACCGAAACAGCAGTCGTTAGTGGCCTATTGCTAAACTCTCAGTTTTTATTATTAAACGTAATAACGACGTGGGAACTTTTCTCCTGCTTTTAACTTTCATAAGTGCAGTTACGTTCTCATGTGTGGAGAACCTTATTTCGTAATAGGTAAAGGTTATATTGCTAATGATATGTGTTTCAAAAGAACATAGAAGAATATTATTACGAGTAGGTAAGCTGGTCAATATTGCCATGGCAATTTATAAGGGTGATATCTTTTTTTTTTAAAATAGGTTCTAGAAATCTGGATATGGCAAAAGGTTTCACAAAAAGGTTATTCGATTTAGGTTTTAAACAAAATTAAATGTTTGTTAAAAAGTTAAGCGAGCAATTGGGGAAAAGTATGGATTTCAGTTCAGGATTTCACATTTCACAATACCTACCTGCTGATATGGGAAAACCGTGACTTTTCTTTCATCAGCACTGACTAATCTTTTAGTGAGTGTATGATGACGACATTTCACCGACAAATGACCAAGTTCGAATTCTGTTTTTTTTTTTTACTTTTATGTTAATGGCATGACGACCCATCTCATAAATTGATCATTGCTAGAGTTCCTTAGCTTCTGTGTTTATTATATCACGCTTTCTTGGCAATGAGCCATCGCATTTTTTACAATATTACTAAAACATCACATAATTTACTACTAACAATATATACTCACATTTTTATATTAGAAATTTTAGATGGAACAGAAACAGAGGCGTTCAACCTTTTTTCTTCAAATCGAAATCAAAAAGTAAGTTGTTCGAATCGCACGTGTACGTGACACGCGTTGATATTGGTAAACAATGAATCCTAATCATTATTATGGATATGAGTTTCCTCTGAAATAAGTCTTTAACCAATGTCTCTTTATGGACAAATAAATTAGTATTTTTTTTATCCCCAACAGGTAAGCTTGGACATCTCACCTGATGTTAAGTGACGATAAGGCGAAGGTGGAAGGGCACTATACACCCGGAATCCTTAACTACTGAGGAACCGGCTATCGTACCTACTGCCGGAACACAACAATGTTAAGAGGAAACACCATGGTCGAGAGAATTGAAAAATTGCTATAGTTGCCAAAATCAACGTTTCGTTTGCCCGCCCCTGTTTCCTCCTCCAAAATTAGACTAAAAGAAAGGATCTGGCTGTGTTCCTATTCATAAATTAATTGTTAAAAGATATATAAAACTCTTTAAAAACCTAAAAAATGCAATTATTTAGATTAGACATCCAGGAATCAAAGACGAGGGTTATATAAAAAAGTAAAACATAGGAACACAGCCAAAGCATTTCTTTTTTTTATGAAAAAAGTATTAAAATTTGGTCTAGTTTTGGAGGAGGAAACAGGGGACTACCTTACCTACGTTGATTTTGTCAATTTTTCAATTCTCTCGACCGTGGTGTTTCCTTTAAAATTGTCGTTTGTTATCGTGATGTTATTTTTCGAGACAAAACATTAAATTACAGGGCCGGCACTTAACTATTAGTAATCTGTGGTATTCGATACAAAACATTTCTGTTCTCAAAATTTAAAAGATACATTCACTGACAGCAATAGTTTACTGTAGAAAGTAAAGTTATATCAAACAAGGCATTATCAAAACATTCGTCGGTCGTCCTTCATTGCGATATTATCAAGAGTATCAAAACTTATTGATAAATATGCATAATCATATTACTGTAATCAAGTGTAGGAATAATCATCTGATAAGTATAGCTACAAAATATTACTTCAGTTTTTAAGTTTTTCAGTGTTAAAAAAATGGTAAAGCTGCGGAATTAAAAATATTAACGCTGTTTCGAAAAATCTGTCATTTGTGTCTGTTTTCTTCCTTAATAACTTTTACATTTAAAATGTTTTAACGTTCTGAAGTGTTACTGGGAAATCATAAAATTTTAGTACGAACAGAGAGTCAGTTAAAACAATTTATCCTCGAATTAAGTAGGTATAATGCATAATTTTGTCAAAAACGTGACGTTATCAGACAGATAAAGTAAAAAAAAGATACGTTGAACCGGTCTTGGTGATATCATACGGAATTAATAAAACAACGAATTTTAATGTTTACGTTAAAAAATGTTTACCTACGCTTAAGTAGGTAAAAAAAAATCATAACGAAATTTTTGAAATATAAAGGTAGGTATTAGGTACTAATATGATATTGATTAGTTCCAAATCCCTTTTAACAAATTTCAAAGTTTTTACACTATCGTATGTTAAGTATTTCCTCTTAAATTGTTCATACCTTTTGTAAAATAAAGCGTTTGCTTTGCCAAATATGCACATCGGTTTCAATAACAATTTATGAGTAACTTATTTATGAACCGTAAAATTGTAAACAAGAAACAACCAATAAATGGAGTTACAAATCGTTTGTTTTTCTTACATTACGTTTGGCTTGTTATGACATCACTAAAATGATCACATAGTTTACTTAAGTCCTCAATATTAAGGCTTAGTAATCCAGCTTACACTTTGAACTTATCACAAAAAAGTTTTTGAAAAAAATTTAAGAAAAGAGATTTTCTGGGTAAGATCGAACCGTAGATAGCCCTCGGGCTAGATTGTGGGATCAAGAACAAACCTATTTAGAAAAAAAAAAACAAAAAAAAACAAAGTTTTAAGATGACGACTTCGCGTTGAAGTCTTTTGGCCAGCAACACTAACCTAATTCTTTGCCGTACGTTAACCGTAACCTACATTGACGATGAACCATTTTATAAAGAGAACGTTAATGAAAATAGTAATGTACCAACATTTCCTTGAGGACACATTAACGATGCTGATATCCGATAATTATTCCGCGATTTACATCATCGACAGTGACGTTAAACAGTCACACACAATGCTGCCGCGTCAAAAAACATCTCAAACACACCGCAAAACGTATTATAACCTCAAAAGAAACAACAAAACCGTTGGCAAATACCGAAACCCAAACTCTATGGTAGAAGTGTACAAACTCCTTCGCATTCCGGATTTAAAAATCGAACCTCCAAAAGAACATTCACACACTGATCACTGGCCACTTACGGTTTATTTTTAATAGCGCGATAGAACAAAAAAAAGCATTGGGAGCGTTCGTGCCGCTACGCCGTGCACCGGGCAACTGATTTGCCTCGACTAGCGAGAACTGTCAAACTGGCTTGTTTCGTCTGTGTGCGCGACGTGCCTGTGTGCGGTGAACGGAGGCAAGAGGCTTGAATGGATAAACGAACATGGTGGTTTAGCTGCCCACTGTGTGCATACGTGAGTCAGTGGTGAGTAGGCAGCAAAAAATTTGTGCTTATGCGCCCGCCCGGCGAATTCCAATTTCAAATTTGATTGGCGCTTATCTCTTTGAAGGTCACTTTCAAATAATCAAAAGGAAACAAATGACAGCGACGTTCCAAAATTAAAAAAGGTTTACTTGTGCACTTATCAAGTCTTGCAAGTTAATAGGTAAATAAATAAAATATTGGCAATCAACAACAAACTATCTAATCGCGATACAGAAAGTTAATCAGATTATGGAGAAGTAGTAAATAGATTATAAGCGGCTGATAACAGTTTCTTATATTATGAATCCAACAAAAAATAAATCTAATAAAAGTCCTATTATTAGCCAGGCTAAATCTGACCAATCCGTAAAACCAATGGACAACTATCCCACATCGAGATTTGTTTCTTGAAATGTAAGACTTAACTTAACGATAGCTAATACTATAGAAACAGCCAAGGACATCGGATATCAGCTGTTGATAACGGATATTGAACTTTATGTCTTAAAACACAGAGACGCCTTTAGAAACATTGTAGATGCATCGCATGCGCCGGAAGATCGAATTGATCATAGCAACAGGATCTGCAGTTTACCCTTTCCTTATTTATCTCTGATCCAAATCCGTACTGTTAATGAAATTCTGCACGGGCTTATCGCAACGATACAAGGTTTGGTTTCTTTGTTAGTTATTTTTTTATTTTTGAGGCAGAGTTGATAAAAATATGCTTAAAACCATGCGAAATAGCTAGTCACATGAAGTAGGGAGGAAATCAGGTACTTTCAACGACATCCGTGATGGAAAAGAATTGCTATAGTTAATTAGACGATGTTTGTCTTTAGATTTCCTAAATTTTGGACCTTATAGTTGAAGCAGCCGCCTTCGCTGTAGTTGTACTTTTTATTGTATCCTAGTTATGCCTAGATGCCACAAAATTTAGGCACACGATAAGGTCCTTATCATTGAGATATATATACGTCCTTTTATCATAAGGCAGATTGTACTTTTGTTTACATTACCAATTATATCCGCCATTATTAACGCTGACGCCAATATTGATTTATTTTTCAACAGCATCACAACTGTTATTAAGTTATTGTTTAAAATTTAGTTTAATGTTACTATTTTACGCACCTGTCCTTTCTGGGCTACGATTACCTACTTTACGATCAATTTCTTTTGAATTCTACATGTGGTAGCTTGTAAATAGCTTTTAGTTATATATATTTGTTGTTATCTGTATGTTTATAAGCTGTTAGCTATCCATAAATGATAAATAAATAAATAATAATCATCTCCCTGCTCTTATCCCAATTGATATGAAATGGGCGCAGTACGTCCTTTTAGTTTCTATTCCATTCTTTCCTGTCGCCCGTCATCTTCTATTCATATATATCATTCTGCAAGCAATCCATTCATCTTTTCTTCGGTCTTCCTCTTCCACTCCGTCCATCAACGTTCATCCCCATAACTTCTAGCAACATGCCTTTAATTATATCCTTTCCATATATACCAAGTCAGACACTTTCTTTTCTATTTTTCTATCACCGGTGCCACTTTCTAACTTTTTACTCGCATAGGGTATCTATTCGCGTCCCAAGTGAATTGTATTAAAATATAAAAAAAACTCCTTTTATTCCCTAAAAGTGAGACTACAATACAAAAATAAGTCGAATCTAATCCATTAAGATTTATTGGAGTAGAATGTATACTTAGCGAATTCCTATCTATCGGGAGATGGATTATGGAGCGGAGCGGAGCGGAGCTATAAATGACCAGATTCCAGAATGGATTACAATCAAACTGAAGAATGTGGCATAACATTTTAAAGAGCCCATGCCGTTGAATATCTATGTTAAAATGAAAAAGAAATGTGGAATTAAATGTGAAAAAATATATTATAGAACTGTCTTTATTTTACATTTCTTTTTGTAGGAAGTAAAGTTAAAACTATTGAGAATGTAGTTAGTATAAAACAGACATCGAACACTCATTAAAAACCAAACAAAAGAAACTCAGAAGTACAATCAACAGCAAGAAAACGTTTCCAAAACAAAATTTTTCGTTTGATCGATTTTTCTACTTCAGTATTTACCTAGTATAAACTAAACAAATTGAAATTAACAGTCGGGGCATTGGACTAGAAAAAAATATCATACAACAACACAGAGTATGGTTTGACAGCATAGCATACGCTTGAGCAGTTAAGTGTATCTGCAAAATCTATAGTTTCTCTCTTTGTCCCACTTCTGGTTAATTCGTCAAAAATTAAATAAGAAGGCTTAATACGCCAATCCATATATTCATCCGTACCAAAAAACTTTTGTCGTGGATTTGGTGACATTGAAACTTACATGCATGCTCTAAGTGAGGTCAAAGTTATAAATAAATACGCAAATAACAATGTTTCCGTTATGGATCATCCGTAAATTAGCACTTTTAGCACCTCTGACATAAGTAATCTGCATCATGACACCATATTTTCTTAGGTAGGTACTTCGCATTTACTTGCTTCAAATGTTGACACCAGCGAACGATGATCAGTCGAATGAAACTAGGTTTACCTGTAACAAAAAAAAAACCATTTAAGTACTGGATGCTTTAATAATAAAATGCCGATTAGCAATGCAAGTTTTTTTTCACTCCACAAAACTAAGATAATATTAAACACAACAATACCTATCTCATTAACCACTTTTGTTGCTTGATTACTGCAAAACAACAATTAATGTTGTAATTAAATTAATAAAAAAATATGTTAACAGTGTTATAAGTAAAGTTACAATTTAGGTGCTTTTAGTGACTAATGTGTCTGTGGTTAGGTGTCCTATAAAGTTCTCAAAATTTGATGTATTAAATAACGAATAAATGACGCTTAAAATGGCTTAAATGCACTTCGTTTATTAACAAACAATAAACAATTCAATACTGTGAATTATTACCGTTTTTCCTGCTAAAGTCTTGCAAAATAATGACCTAATAAAATGCAGGTCAAGTGCGATCTCCTTTTCCTTTTAAATCGTATTATTTATACGGTTTAGTGATGTCACTAGTTCTGTGGAAGAGCAGATGTCATCGAAAATGTTAGTGACCAATAGTTTTATAAATAAAACCGGCCAAGTGTGTGTCGGACTTAGCACAATTAGGATTCAGTACCAAATAGGGCTAAGGGGCGGCGGGGCTTATCTGTGCTACGCGTTTGACCGCAAAAGTATTGTAATAGGAAAATGAGGGTGTTTAAAAGAAAAAAACAGATTTATCAATATATTGGTACCTATTTGTTGGCGTACCTAATGCAATGATGAACATTATCGCTACTGAAAATTGCTCTAAGTTGCTTATAAGTATTAGTATAAATACTTAGCTTCTTCCAATTTTAATTCCGCAATGAGAAAACTTTGTATATTTAAAGCCTTCAATTGTATACAAACGATGTTGTAATGAAGATTTTTTATATTTTTTGCATTTGGCGCAACGTTTAGGCACTTAGCAGCTGCAACGCAAGTGCCTCTTTACTTACAAGTAATTAAGTGACGATAAAGCCAAAATGCTGACGTGATTCACTCAAAATTCTGCTGAGAGGTCTATCTTAAAAGATAACAGTCAGAAACAAAACAACATAATGCACTCGGGAACAACAATTAAAAAAAACAGAATTTTTGGTTACCTACGTAAAAAAAATCAAAAAAAAATACCTAACTTCGTATTTGAAAAGGTAAGGGATAGCGTATTCGAACAGCTAGGTATCGAAAAAATAACGCGCGTAAAAACATTCGATAGAGTAAGTTTGTATGGGAAATTTGTACAGCGCCATCTACTGCCGAAAGGCGAAATAAAATTTTCCATAGACAATAATTCTACAGGTTGTTTGGTAATAGCCTTATAAAGCCGAATATGGTAGATAGGGACCATCGAACTGAACAACTTTTACTATGGGACCAACTCTGAAATCGAGAAAAAAAATCGGCTGTTTCATACAAAAATTAATAACGAAAATATCAAAATGTATGAAACAGCTGATTTTTTTTCGCGATTTCAGAGTTGGTCCTATAGTAAAAATTGTTCAGTTTGATGGTCCCTATATACCATATTCGGCTTTATAAGGCTATTACCAAACACCCTGTATAGAGTACTTTTACGCGCGTTGTTTTTTCACGATGCTTAGATGGTCGTGCTAAGGGTACAGAGTGGCGCTTCTGTCTAGCTAGAACACACAGTCATTATAATTATTTTGTGATAAATAGTCCAACTATTGACTGATGACTAGAACTAGTAGCATAAATGAAGTGATTATAGTTTCCTTGCGGGCTGGATATGGCGCTGATACTCGACCTAGAATGCAATGCCCACGATGGTTATGGTAATCCCAACCTTACCCTCATATAGACGCGTGTCTGTCAGTCTGTCTGTGACAAGGCGATGTGTAGGCTTGTTTACGACTAAATAGATTTATTAGCGTTGATTACAGGTTTCAAAAGACATTAGTTAAATGGAGAGATGAGTCTTAGGATCTATAAAGTGAATTTTACACCACGCATCGGTATATTTTTACACAGATGACAGATAAAAACGACGAAAACCGAAAAACTTTCTTGCTAAAAACTTTTAGAAGCACTGTATATAATATTATCTTTCCTGTAGAACAAAAATAGGACTGTGTTGTGTTGTAACTTAGTAAGTTATTGCTAAACGCGTAGGTCGTTACTTAGTCACACGCTGCGACTGATCAGCGCACTCTTGTGTTGTGGCTAATATTCGATTGGTTTTAGTTTTGTATCTTATTTTAAAATGTATCTCTCAAAAACATTTTCAGTTCTAGCGGAAATAAAAATAACATCCTCCTGTTTGATGTCAGGGTATCCAGCCGCTAGTCACTCACATAATCATCATATAATCATCTCACTCAATCCCTGTATGCTTAGAGCAACGCGGCTTCCGTACTGGAAGGAGTAGCCATTACGAAGCGTTCCCCTCTGTCGAAATACAAGCCCAAATGGGCATACGCGTTAATAAAACCAGTTGCTCCCGGATTTCTTTCTAGACCGAGTTCAGCCGCGCATATGAACGCTGCAGTGTTTAAAATGCCCCCCCGCAAAAATGCCAGATTTATTTAAATAGAGTAATAATCGCTAAGGCTGCTCCCTTCCGGACGGAAGCCGCGTTGCTCTAAGCCTGTATGAACCGATGCATTTCCAATGTTGATCGATTAGGAATTTTTCATCCTACGCATGCTCACGTTTAAATACAAAATACTCTCCTTATAACTAACTTATAAGTAAACATGACTTTACAACAAACTTATTGAGACATACTGAACTGACGTCATCGCAATAATGACACAAGTGAAAACGAATGTTGTATTTACCGTATCAATTATCCAATGCTGCTTTCAAGCTAGGACACGAGTGGGTGGACGGAACGGAGGCGATATGATACTGTGACTAGTTAATCTGCAACTGGGATATCACTGTTCCGGTAACAGCCTACAATAATAACTACTTAATTACATACTTTTTCTGGCAGCGGATTTTTTTTAATAATTCTAAACTTAATTAAGTATAATGTAACGTAGCCGATAGCTTATAGCGGATCACATAGCTCGTCGACATTCTTTAAGTTTTTAGTTAAACTTCAATTACATTTTTATCTCCATAGATCGCCAACATTTTTAAATATTATGGGAGGGGAGCAATACAAAGAAAAGGGACTTTTTTTATGCACAACAGTATAGTGTACCTTATAACAGTATAGTATAGTGCCTTCACCTTACCTGATGTTAAGTGACGATAAGGCCGAAGGTGGAAGCGCACTACACCCGGAATCCTTATCACTGAGGAACTGGCTATGGCTATCTTACCTCTAACTGCCGGAACACAATAATTTTTAAATTGTTGTTATGGTGTCAGACTTAGGAAAGATGGTGGTAGCTAGCCGTAGCTAGCTGTTAGTATGTTGCTGGCACACTGCCTCTTTTTAATAAACAAATCCTTTGTTACTAAGGTTTGCCTGTAAGAGATATCTCC
This sequence comes from Agriphila straminella, assembly GCA_950108535.1. Lineage (NCBI taxonomy): Eukaryota > Metazoa > Arthropoda > Insecta > Lepidoptera > Crambidae > Agriphila > Agriphila straminella. Next base: position 7,658,944 of record OX467324.1, on the reverse strand, counting down.
CAGCCTTTGCCCACTGTAGTTTTAATGTTTTATTTGTATTTTTTGTCCTGTAATGTGTGAGCAATAAAGAGTTTTATTTATCTATCTATCTATCTATCCAGGCAGACTTGAAATAAGCCCTATAAGTAGGTACTACCAACCAGAACATACTGACAACATTCCTTTTTCTTTATATTGCTCCGTCCCTCTCGGCCTCTCAGTCCGCCTCTCCGTGTGGACTGTAGAGGGCCTATGATAAATTGGGATGTTGACTATTTTTTTTATTTTATGTTACATAAATTACCTCTCAAAAAAAGAAACATTGGTAAAAGAATTAATTCGCTAGCATGAAAACTGCCCGAGATATCACAGTGTGAAATGCGCACAAATGGACTCGATCAAAAACGCTCCATACTAATGGCTTGCACGTTATGACGTCACGCCGTGCTGGTTTGTATGCAACGCATAGGAAATTTGTTCAGCAGCTATATTAAATATTGTGTTTATCAAAATGGTTTCTTCGACAAATTTGCTATACATTTTACGGACTAATTAAAGGTATCATTTATTTTAATAAATTTTATACTTTTTAAATGGACTTGTCCACCCAACTTTGAAGGGTCATAAAACAAATAATATGCAATATATAAAACCAAGAGGTATACAACCTACTCTAAAAGTTTAATTATGTTTACGATTTTTATTAGTATTTCGTTATTTTATTCATTAGTCAACATCCCTATTAAACGAATATATGCATCGTAGCCAGTAGTCAACACCCGACCTCATAGATCGTCAACATTTTTAATTCAACCCGTCAAATGAATATGCATCGCCGCCCACCGCCGCAGCTGCAGATCTGTTGCAATAGCTATAAATCCTGCTGATTTCCATTTGCATACTAACTAAGCTGAACCTGTTGCTTCGCTTTCGCCTGCCTTTCGCAATACCTATAGGTCCTAGGGGCTATTAGTCTTACTTAAACCCAAATTCAAATTTAAGTACCTACTAACTACTAGGTATAATCCGGGGAAGCTACCTGGAGGTCAAGTCTGCTAATGTTATTATGTTAACGTCAAAATCGTGGTTCAATGGTGTTTCAATGATAATGCTTTTTGACATAGTTCTTGTTTCTTAAACCCAAAAACGAAACACATTGTGTTTCTTAAACCCAAAAACGAAACACATTGTGTTTCTTAAACCCAAAACGGAAAGATTGTGTCTCGATTTTGAGTTTAAGAAACAAGAACTGTGTCAAAAGAGCTAAAGAGCTAAGTATTCCCCTATGCATTATATTCAATAAATCTCTCGACTCTGGCACATTTCCTAAGCAATGGAAAACTGCACACATAATTCCCGTTTTTAAAAATGGAGATAAATCACGATGTGAAAATTATAGACCAATAAGTATTTTATCCTGTTTCGCTAAATTATTCGAAACTTTGGTCTACAGTCATTTGTACAACCATGTCAAACCTTTACTTTCAGATAAACAGCATGGGTTTGTTAAGGGCAGATCGACGGTCACCAATCTCTTAGAATACAAGAACTACCTTTGTCAGAGTTTTGCTAGAAGTGGTCAGGTTGATTCCATCTATACAGATTTTTCGAAAGCCTTCGATAAAGTAAATCACAGATTGCTTTGTAACAAACTTGCTTCTTACGGTATTCATGGCTGCCTGCTTCGCTGGATAACTTCTTACCTCAATCAAAGGAGTCAATTGGTAGCTCTGAAAGGTTTTACCTCATCTCCAATACAGGTGACGTCTGGGGTGCCTCAAGGCTCACACTTGGGGCCTCTATTATTTCTTATTTTCATTGATTATCTTGTCAAACAATTATCTTGCGAAGCATTGTTGTACGCCGATGACTTGAAAATTTTTAACACCATATCTTCAGCTAGCGACTGCATTACTTTGCAAAAAGATCTGAATACTGTCTCTGAATGGTGTAAATCAAACCATATGTGTCTCAACATTAGCAAATGCTTTATTATAACATTTAGTAACAAGCGTGACAGGATCGTTAGGGATTATTTGATTGACGGTCAGGCTCTTACAAGATCAAGTGTTGCTAAAGATCTGGGCATTCTATTTGACGAAAAACTTTCGTTCCGAGAACACTATCAATACGTCACCACAAGGGCTAACCAACTTCTTGGATTTGTTTTTAGATCCACTAAGGGCTTTAAAAACCCTCATTCCCTGCTGTACCTTTTTAACAGTCTTGTTAGAAGCGTCTTGGAGTATGGCAGCCCTATTTGGTCGCCTTACTACAAAGTACATATTGATGAAATTGAGAAGGTACAGAGAAAGTGTTTAAGATTGCTATGTTACCGACAACAGCTCGGACGTGTTATTCGCAACTACGAGGACAGGTTGGTCAGGTTTAATGTTCAGAAGCTTGCAGCCCGTCGAATGTATTTCGATTTTATCTATCTCTATAAAATTATACACTCTTTTATAGATGCCCCTGATTTATTGTCTCAACTAACTTTTAACATTAAATACAGCGCGCGCAGGTCTAATAAAACTAATCTATTTGTCTTGCAAACTTACAAAAATAATATTTCTTATTACAATCCCCTGGTCAGAATGGCTCGTCAGTATAATGATTTGGCAAAGGATAACTCTCAACTTGACATATTTATTCCTAAATTTACATCTTACGTTAAAATCCTAAAGGATATCCTCTACTCCACACCAAATGAGGCGGACTCAGCATAGGCGCCGAGTCTATTTAAACATAAATTATAACAAATTTTCTATGTTAATCTCACCAATCTAATCAAATACATTTTTGCCTTCACTTAATTTGTATTGTACACATTTGTCTGGATTGCAATCTAGTTAAGAATTTCAGCGCAGTTGATGTTATTGATTTGAATGAATTGTAATCTGTGTTGTGTATTAAAATAAATAAATAAAATAAATAAAAACGGAATACCATTGAAACACTATTAAACCACGATTTTGACGATAACATTAGCAGACTTGCTTAACTCCCTGACACTTAGAGTAAGACGCGTTTGAAGCCGTCGCTGCTCGAAGCCCTGACACTTCGAAAATGTGCCTGTACAGTACACTCAACAAAATAAATGCTGATTAAATATTATCTTCGGCGATTACAGCAATACACCCCTGTAGCACGACGAACTAAGTCGAAAGGATGGTCTACATCGAAATGTCAAAAATGACATCTCGATGTAGACATACATCAGCCATTTTTAATGTCCTCACTGCTGGGGCACAGGCCTTTCTTATGGGTGGATAAGGAGGATCGAAGGATCAATGCGGATTGGTGGGTGTTCACAACTGCAAATGCAGCCGGGACCGACGACTTAACGCACCTTCCGAAGCACGGAGGAGCTTGAGATAGTACATTTTTGGTCACCCATCCCATGACCGACCCTTGCAAAAGTTTCTTAACCTCCGCAATCGCAGGGCAGGCAGTGGTTTAGCGCCTGCTAAACCACTGCCTGCGCCACGAGCTCCTCATCTTGATGTACTTAGATAAAGGTAAAACTTTAGCACAGTGCTACAATAAAATTCGGCTATGCCAGAACTGTGTCAAAAGTAATGGGCTACAGACATTTAACATGACAAATTATACTCATTTATCATGAACAGAAAACATTAGAGGGGTGTTACACAAGGAGTAGTAGTCACATCGATAGCAGTAACCATTGGTATTCTGTGCTATCAACCCAGCCAGATTAAGGTCAGCATTCCATATCCCTGCTGATGATTTTAAACATACAATGCACACTTATATGTCAATCAAATGTCAGATTACGTCTCTCTCTATAGATCGACTGAGCTTACACGAGAAATATCGGTACACAAGTTTTTTATTTGAACTCTTTATTAGGTTAGTGTAATAGACGAAGAAAAGGTTTATTTTAATTATTATTGCTAACTTCTTGTTAAAATATACAATAAAGCAGTGGTTCCCGAATACTTTAGGCTAAGGAACCCTTTTTGGTTCACCGTTTTTGGCAGGAACCCTAGCAAGTAAGAAGTATACTAATTACTAACATTGTTTTTTTTTCGTGAAATCACACCATCTTAAGGGTGACCCCAGACCTACCGGTTTCTTTTCTTTGCTTTGCTGTTCTAGTTTGATGTTTAGACCGCCGGCCAACCAGGGTCATTTCAATCTATCGCATAATGGGACCAGACCAAATTGACAAGATAGCCATTAGCTGTCTGGGTTGCGAAGTAAGAAGCTTATGGGAGATATGCCACCCTGAACATGGTCTCCGATTGCTAAAAATAAATCGATCGCATATTTATATAAATTGTGAACAGGGTCGTGGGTGGCATCATTACCTACCTGAACTATTTTTTTGTGTTTTCATAACGATCGTTTAAGGAACAAAGCTCACAAGAACATACATATATGTGAAATGTACTTAGATTGAAAATATGCGATAGATTGAAAATGAGCCTTTTGGCCGGCGGTCTATTGCCGAACAGCAAAGCAAAGATAAGAAACCAGTAGGTCTGGGGGGACCCTATGGCTTTTCGGCTTGGTGTTTGAATCTTGTAAGTATAGTTTGGTTTGACTTTAAAAGAAGGACTTTTCAGATAAAAATATTTATTTAGCTAGATCATTAAAAGATATTTACTTAACTCTCGAATTTTCGACATAATCTTTATGTGTACCTAAGTAACCTTATTAGATACAATCTTTATACAATGCATTCGGCGCGAGCGCCTTGATGTTACAAAAAAGAACCCCGTATTTTATGCCAGTTATTAACTAGCAATCTGCTTTATTCTTTTATTTGAGACATGAACTTGTGATTGGCACATTGCGTCCGCGAAGAAGCGTTCGATGGTTTTAATCAACTTTTTGATAAGACACATTTAACATCTTTTTATTTTACCGTTCCAAAAATGTTGCACTAAATATTTCTAAGTGATCGACAAACTGTTCATGGGCTAACTAGAGAATGTCAATATACGAAAGTTCATTCACATTTCCTATTTGCAAATATTGTAACACACCTCAACATTTAACGACTTAACCGAACCGAACCCCATACTAAGCGGAACCGCTAAAGTCAGAACTGTACAACAATGATTTTCAACTTTATTTTAATGTACATACGAGCTAATTAGGTTCTCTATATATTTGATGTTTAATGTATTGGCTGGGGCAGGAAATGCAAAGTAATCAACTCGGAAATAGCAAGTTGTAGGTTTCCTAGAGTTAGCTTATCCATAGTTCCGCTGGTTCCGTTGTGTAGCCGTGAAAGGAAGATTCTGAGTTTAAAATGACCTCCAGACAAATTAATACGGTAAAACCAATTAATGTCTGGACTACTGACTATTTCAAGATCAAGCCTAATTCCTTTATTATTTTAGAAGCTTTACTTTTTTCGGTTGTAAGTAATTCTTAGCTCTTTGTAGCCGTCGACTGCGAATTTAACCCAAGTCCTTCCCAGAAAGGGAAGCAAGAGGAATTAAGTAGGTATGCCTATGAAAGGAAATAATCTTCAATTGCATTAGCATAGTATCACAGCGTGGTGGCACAGTAACTAATGAGCAAAAAAGACGATATTTGGAGATGTACAATAAGATAAATTAAAATGAAAAAGCAAGAAAAATGAAATAAAAATTGCGGTCGAGTTACCAGGCGATTCGCTAACCAATCCGAAATACGTATTTTTATGCTATGAAATTATTGTAAGCACCAACTGTGTGTTTCTGCTTTTTTATATTAATCTCTTAACATGTCACCTCGTTGTCACCGACAAGAATTCGCGTAGGACTCCGTAGGCGGAAGTGATCTAACTCTACCAAAATGGCCGGCTTTTCCTAATGATTTGTCGAAAACAATCTGCTAATAAGGCGACAGATATCGCATTAACTGAAAATGGAGATTGCTTTAAAGTTAGAACTTAAAGTTATAGCACAAAATAAGTAGGTACGAGTAAGTATGTTTTAGAGTTATATTATTTGTACTTTTTTGGTAAATGTTATTTGGAAGCATTAGGTGAATTTCTTTAATCAAAATACTTTGTGAGGTTTGCACTTAACTAATTTTAAATGAAGTCTACAAGAAATTAAATTTAATCAATCTAAAACTAATAAAGTTGATAATAAATAATACAAATTCTATCTGGAAAATCAGGTGAATATCCGTAATCAAAATACTATGAGTTATTGGCCTACAACAAATTTGGATTGGAATCTATGACCGTGCATTTCCACTAGTCAAGTAACAATGTTGTAAACATCGTTTCGAAACAGAGTTTGACAAATAGTGAGAACACAACTTATTATTGACAATGTTGGTTAACAAGTCAATGCATTGGAAACACAACGGTGAGATACTTGTGATAAAGTAAATCAACGCAGTCAATAACAAATGGAGTTTATAAAAAACAAATGAAGATGAGATGAATAGTGCTTCTTAATTATTCGTTCTAAACTTTTGGCACCAAGATAGTTAGTCTGTGTTTTCTTTTGGTTTAAAGTGTAATTTATTTTAAAGCGAAATCAACTTTTCTCATCAAAATAGAGATGTCATATTCTTGAATCGATATCAGTGTTACCAAATCGGTTGATGGTTATGATACCAATAGCTTTTAGTGTAGATTCTATCAATTGAATAATAATAAATCATACGAGATTTTATTGCAGACCGCCTAATTTTTATAAAATATATCTTGTGCATAAATAATACAAAATAACAAATATGGGACTTTATTATTATGTTGTTCTTTAGCCACTTCAACAAATGCTTTAATTGAGATAGTTACTTACTTAAAACTAGAAAATTAAATCTTTTGAGTGTTATCCGCAGAAATTGTTTGCTTGCTAGTGATATCTTGGTGGGTAACTATTAAATAAAAAAAAAACTGCCCACTTATTGTCTAGATTTTGAAATTAGTCAATGGGGATGCATACTGAGGAACTAATGGCGCCACAAGCGTTTGTCCTAAAATCGTTTGATTGGCTGTTTCAAATTTCAAGTGTCATTTCTGACGTATTTTAACCAATCAAATCCATTGATAGCGGTCGCTTCGCCGCTAGCGCCATCTAGCTTAAGCTTTGCGTGGACATCCCCATTAGCCCCCTGTTCCTCCCTATTTCACAAACAAAAGAAGTAAGGCAATTTAGGTTCAAATATTTTTCATTATTCTAGGATTGGATCATGAAAAAAAACTTTTTAACGGATAGTAGCGCGGTTTTATTGAAAGAACTTTGGTAATTAGCTGGTATTTGGTTAGATTTTTTATTTTCCCGGGATTGGATCAGATAACTACTTACTTAGTAGGATTTTAATGTATAAAATTAAGTGTAAAGTCGTGATTATATTGCACCACATTACGACTACGCCCACAGTCACCTAGTTTATAATGGCAACTAGTATACTAAGGTATTAATAGCAACAACTAGTAGATCAAGTGAACTAGGTACAGGTAGCCTCAAAAGTGACTCAACTTGTTTTTAGTACTCCTTTCCTTTAAGGGCGTGAAAAATATTTTCATAAATAACCTCTTTTTTAAATTTTTGAAGTCGGTTTCGGAAACGCAGGTTTCATTTTTTTTAAATTAAACCAGAAGGATAGGTACTTACCACCTGAACCTGGGAAGCAGTCATTAGCCAGTAAGTCTTCATAAGCAACACTTTTTTGAACGAATGCTTTTACGCACACTCTGTACCTGGTTAAGGGTGACCCCAGACCTACCGGTTTCTTTTCTTTGCTTTGCTGTTTAGACCGCCGGCCAACCAGGATCATTTCAATCTATCGCATATTGGGACCAGACCAAATTGACAAGATAGCCATTAGCTTGGTGTTATCAAATATCATCGTCTGGGTTGCGAAGTAGGAAGCTTATGGGAGATATGCCACCCTGAACTTGGTCTCCGATTGCTAAAAATAAATCGATCGCATATTTATATAAATTGTGAACAGGGTCGTGGGTGGCATCATTACCTACCTGAACTATTTTTTTGTGTTTTCATAACGATCGTTTAAGGAACAAAGCTCACAAGAACATACATATATGTGAAATGTACTTAGATTGAAAATATGCGATAGATTGAAAATGAGCCCCTTGGCCGGCGGTCCATTGCCGAACAGCAAAGCAAAGAAAAGAAACCGGTAGGTCTTGGGGGGATCCTTATAGCTCTAGACTTCACGCACACAGTTGCGCGTGTGTAAAAACGTCACTGTATAGCGTCTGTGTACGACGTATGGAGTGCCCGGGGTGTGGGAACAGGGAGGTCTGACCTTGAAAGTGACCATAATACCTATCAACCCCATTCTATGCTAACTTCAGGAGGTTACCCTGCAACTTGCAACTGACTTGACAACGAAATGACATCTCGACGTAGACAAACTTATTGTTTATCTGCCAAAAAATACATTTAGATGTAGGCACTTTTCTTGTCTATTAGAAGTTTTTTTTTTTTTTTTTGTATATTATGTACTATTATTGTTTTAGATTTATTATTCTAATTTATTATTTTTGTCAATTAAGTTTATACCTATCAGTACCTACTGCCACAGAATAATGTAACTACGTGTACCTAATCATTAAAATGACATGTGCATTCGCAGACTAGGTGTTATTATGTGAATAATCTGATTGCATTTAAATAACAATTACCTTCTGCGAAACTGAATTGCATAAATTTAAGTACATCGTAAAACGTACGAAGAGGGCGTCAATAGAAGTCATAATATTTCTACAATACAATTTTTTTTTAATATTTTTTATTCAACAAAACTTAGTACTACCATTACAGATTTAAGAAAAACCCAAGGCGATAATACCAGCAACTTCACAACTTATGTAGGTAACTATTTATTTATTTTTGTGAAAAATAATAAACAAGTCATAAAAGAAGATAAAGACAAGTTACTTTTGCGTGAACATATTTTTTTTTTCATTAACTGAAAAAATACATACTACTTATCAAAAACAAAATAACATACAAAACCCTTATTGTTGCATAAAAGGGTACCTAGTTGTAGTTTTTATTTTACTGGCACGGCATTATAATAAATTTAATAACCTAAGTAATTTTAAATGCAACTTTTTAAGTCTATTTAAGATTAGATTTCGGCATTTTCTGCTTACATTCATCTCCGAATATTCAATCATCAAGAATTCATGAAGTGACGTGTCTGTTTTTTTTCTTGACCCACACAAATGTACAGTTCCGACCGTGCCCAAACAAGGTATGAAAAAATGTGTACAGACAAAAACCTATTCGCCGTAACGGTAATAATGTATTATTGAAAATGTATCATATTTTTAATTATTCCAGATTATACATTATGCCCTTACTAATAAAGATTGTATAGCAGATGTATAGTTACACAGTGTTTTGTCACTTTCTTTTCAATGTCAAACTCAAATAGTTTGACAGAGAGTAACCATTGTGTAACTATACATCTGCTATACCATCTTTATTAGTAAGGGTATAGAGTAATAAAATGTGGAAGTTTACTCTCTTGAAAAGTTAGGAACTACCTTTTATTTGAAGCACCATAAGTAAAGTAGAATTTTCCATAAATTATTATCAAGATATCATAATAAACGAGTTAGTATAACTTGCTTATTATGGCATTATATGGATTACTACAAAACATTGGTTTGGTATGACAACCGCTAATCAAACAGTCAGGTGCAATGCAATTCACGTAACCAAGTTTACTTTTGCTATTTACAGTATTTATCTAGACAATAAAGGATTCTAAGCATCACCATATTAACCTGACCTGATTACCATGACGCCTTCAAGTGTTGGGATGACGTGATCTGATTATGTATGGAAGGAACATACGGATAAAACTCGACCGGAATGTGTGAATCTGTAAGTGGCGCTATCTATCAGGCGCAATCTTATAGATGTCTGTTTTGCATAAAAACTGGTTGAGATTTAAACCTTTAAGGGCCGTTTTTTAAGTTAAGGCGCCGTAGTACCTACTACTAGCGCCGCCAATACATTTATTTTTATTACTCGTAAACCAGGTAATTATTAAAAAAAAACTAAGCTCATGCCCTTTTAAATGGTCTATAATATTTTTTGAATAACTCTTCAACGGAGCCACTAGTCTAAAATGTCCACGCGAACGAAGTCGCGGTCAAAAGCTAGTCAACTATAAGAAGATGAAGACCAAACTTGACCAAACCAAAACCTTAACTTTCAATTTTTCAGTTTAAATGGTTTAAAACGAATAATTTAACGAAAATGTGAGTTGCACCAAAACGCTGTCAAATTTCTTCTTCTTATTTTTGTTATGGCAATCTACTCCTCTTCAGGGAGTAATTTTTGCCAGTGTCAGTGTCAAGGTGCATCGCATTGGACGCATCGCATTCCAATGCTGCTAGGAGCATTTGGCATCAAATATTTCGATACAGTTTACTGGGTAAGTTCTGCCGAGGTAGCCACCAACCACTACAATAAAAGTCTCAGCTTCACACAACACAACCAAGATCACACCTATTTCAATTATCCCACATATTGTTCAGATGCGTAGGTAGACACTTTTACCACAAAACTACACCAATTTTATGACACAATATCCACTATAAAACAATTTGCAAATAATTAAAATAGCCACCAAACTGAACCCGACAAAATGGCGCCAAAGACTCCCGCTGTCAAAGTTAAAGTTATTGAGGGGTTTTCAAAGTGACATTTAAAAAATAAAAATAGTAACTATTTGCCTCACTAGATGGTGTTGATACTCTTCGAAGCTTAGTAAAAAAATCACATTGTCACCTATCGAGCCTACAGTTTTTTGTCATTGTGAAAAGCCCTCCATGTCAAAGGACATCATGCTGGCTGGCAACCTTTTTTTTGGCTGACTTGTGCTTAACCGGTACTTTAACAAGCTTGGTGCAACTGAGCCAATCTCGAAGATAATTTACAGAGTCGTTCGTCATCAGCACTACTTTTGCCCATATATCGACCGATTCCGAAGCCCTTACGTATGACGTCAGGCAGCGTAGGCGTAGCAGAGGCGATTGCCAAACGCAGCCTCCGAAAATTGATGTCATCGTTTCGTTACACATAGTATGACAAATATTGTATCACTCGTATATCCGACGATTACATAACAAGAAACATGGAGACTTAAGTATAAGGATACCTAGTAACTTTTAACTTTGACCATAAATGGTAAAGTTAATAAAGTTGTGGTCCCAAAACAGATCCTTGAGGAATTCAATTTGAATGAATTTATTAACTTAAGAAGCATAAAGTCAGACGTAACAGTTTCAGGCTCTATTTATAAGGAGTCGTTAGACGAAACTCCGTCGCGTGCGCACCTAGCGTCACTTCATAACCTTGAACCGGATTTGAACTCAATATTGATATGGGTGCAAGCACGATCCGGCTAGTGGCAATGGCAAAGTCACGGTCAAGAATAATGAAATGAAACACATTTTCCTAATAGATGCTTGGGCATTTCGTGATGGTATTACAACAACTGTAGATTTCTAGAGTAACTTAGCTATAAGAGAAAGGACTAATAAACTATCACAAAATACTGTATAGGTATCACTGATTTTATGAAACTATACTCTGTGATAAAATATCGGTGAATTAAATACAGGTGAATTAAGTATACCTACTAATAAATAAGTATAGTGATTTGGCTCAGGTGAATTAAGTCTACGACGCGGATTAGCCAAGTTTTGTTTTAGGTAGACGTTCTAAGAAAAGGGAGTAATTTTCTTATTCCCGAGGTTGAATTTTCGTTTTAAACCAAAGGAATGGAAATAAATAACGTAGGTAGGCATTATAAAGTTTTCTTTGAGAAAAGATCCATTTATTGCGTTCATCAGTGACGGCAAAAGTAACTGGGAAAGTTTACCTTATTGCGATTGTAACTCCATGGTCAATGAAGAGAACAGCCTTTGCAAATCGGCGAAGAAGTTGTGACTACCAGCTAAAAAGTAGCCGAAAACGAAGTACTTAAGTACTTAAATACTAAATAAATAAATATTTTTTTTATTTATTCCTTCACAAATAGTAGTAACAAGCAACAGTAAATATAAACAAATAACAAATAATAAAATACCAACTAATTATAAAATTAATTGGTGATATTTTTTATGATAGATAGGCAAGTGCTTGCCCGCTATCAGGCCTGAGCCTGATGGTAAGCGACGATCTACGATGAAACGCGCTTGTCTAGAAGATACCTATTCACACGCGACTTGAAGGCCCTAGATTGTACCTATCGGGAAACAGACTCAGCCAAGGAGTTCTACTCTAGCGATTGAAATACCGTTAAAAAAAATAACGATACAAAAAAATAACGTTAAAACATTTTATCGGTAAATTTACCGGTAAAAATAACGTTAAAACTATTGTACCGGTAAAATTACCGTTAAATATAGCGTTAAACTTTACCGGTACAATAGTACCGGTAAAATTATCGGTAAAAAAGTAACGTTATTAATTGGAATAAACGTTAATTTTAAAGTAACGGTAAAAAAAGTAAGAAATAACTTTAAAATTAACGTTAACTAAAGTAACGTAATTTATTGACATAACGTTAATGTTAAAAGTAACGGTAAAAAAGTAAGAAATAATGTTACATTTAAAATAACGTTATCAATCCCTGCTCTCTAGCGGTACGCCTACGGATGATAAAATTTGAAGCAAAACGAGTGCGAGCCTTTGGAATATCCACCAAAAAACGGTGGCATTGATTCATACGTATGTCTGGTTGTCCGATGGAAGAAGGCAGTTGGCGGTAGGTTGTGCAATTCCACTGCACACTCACCGAAAAGTATCCGATAAAAAACCGATCAGCTTGCAACCTTGCGTCTATGCTCAAGACTTTTGAGCTTAACAGCAAAGATAAAATTATTTTAGGTAAGTATATTTTATTATCATTATTCGTAGCAGTATTTAAAATTTCTTAAATAATCGTTATTTAGTATTCCCAAAGGCTATAAAAATACATGGTTTATTTTACCTACCACCAAATATGTCAATTCCTAGAATGTTTAGAAGCCAGTGACCCCTCCAACGCAGTCCTTAAGGGGATCACGTCAATAATAAATAATGAATGAATTTAGAGAAGGCTGTTAATTATGTAATGCCTAAAAATAAATGCTAAGTTATATTGGTGGGGTTAATGACCATCTCTCAACTTAGGGTAAAGCAATTTTGAAACAATATTGGTATCACAGATTTGAACATTGCTGTAACAAACACCATCCTGAAAATGTAGAATTTTGTCACACTTGTCTGATCAGTCTTCAATGACAACAGCATCGTTAATTTTTTTTTTCTTTCTTACAGTAGGTAGGTAGGTACTTACTTACTTATTTGAATTTGATTTGGATGATGGTTTCAATAAGTTTCATCTGCTTTCAAAGTCAAAGTCAAATAAGCTTTATTCAAATAAACTTAATTATTAAGTACTTTTGAATCGTCTATATTTGCCTACCACCCGTTCCGGACTTTTGTAACTGACAAGAAAAACGGGCTCAAGAAACTTATCAGCTGTAACAGCCGTAAGTAACGATATTTACAAACTTGAATCGTTACCAGCAGGGTTGGAAAAAATCATGATTTTTTTCAAAAAATAAAAAATCGAAAAAATCTGATTTTTTCGATTTTTTGCTTGAGCCTTTAAAATCCACTTAATATAGTGCGTGAAACCACAACGCGCTTTTGTTTGACTTATTTAACACTTTAATTCGGAAGAAACACAAGTAAAGATCAATATAACAGTTCAAAATAAAAATTCCTGGTGAAAGTTAAATATTAGGATAGATGATTTGGCAGTTTTTTAGATGAAAAACAGTTTAAAGCAGTAATTCTAACACAAAGTTGAATTTAATATACATTTTTATGTGTCTATCAATTATTTAAAATTAAGAATTTTATATTTTTATACAACTATTTGTCTTTTCTATGAAAGAAAAAGGCAATTTGATTTAATCAATGATTTTTATTAAAAAAATCACTTGATATAAATCATGATTTAAATCAATGTGATTTAATCATGCCAACCCTGGTTACCAGACAATTACTTTTACGAAGAACATGAATCACAAAGCCTTCCCACGCATATTTCCATTTTTTTTTAATTTAATGCAATGTCATACACTGCATTTTGTGTATGTTTGCTTCTTCTCATTACTTACAGACAATTTTTCAACAGTCAAATTCGTGAAATTATGGTGACAGCTATGTTCGAGTTGAGAGCTATAAAGTTTAGCAAGGCAACTTTTCAATGTAAGTTTTCGCCAGCTTTTAGGACGAATTATAGCAATATTTCAGGTTATGTGAGCTAGTAAAAGCAATAAAAAAGTTTATTTTAATATAATTATTCAAGAACTATAATAATTTATCATTGAGTAAACTATACCTACAGATGTTGTATATAATTAAGTACAATTTTATGGATCTACATTAGAACTCCATTGAACTAACTGAAGATTATTAACTTTGAAAGGATTCCATTGATGACTTATCTACCGATTTGTATCTTTCATCCTATTAAACGAGCTTTGGTGGTCTCTTCTTATTTATATAGAAAATGAAGTAACTAGGCATTTCATTAATATAAATGGAATTCATAGACTTACTACTCATTTTAAAAATAGGGATGGAAATTACTCATACTTACATAAAATTATCTCGATTCATAAAATGCAAAGTGATTGGTTTGAAAGTTTGAACGGTCGCTAAACAAAATATCACAAATATAATAGCATTGATGTAGGTAATTCATATCAAAAACGGTTTAGAACTAAACGCTATAAAATAAAACTAAACCAGTATAAGTAATTTGTATGTACTTACGTACACATCTCATTATCAGTACCCTAGCACGAACAGCTATCGAAAAAAATAACGCGCGTAAAATCATTCGATAGTGCAATTTTGTATTGGAAATTTGTACAGCGCCATCTACCGCCGAATAACGAAATTAAAATATCCATAGATAATTATCTATCGAGTAATTTTACGCGCGTTTTTTTTACTCGATAGCTGTTCGTGCTAAGGGTACTGGAGACGTAAACTGTGCTATTAATGTAGGTTATGAATTTATGAGGAACCTAAAAATATAGTGGTATGACAACTTTTAATTTACCAGCAGAATAAAATTAAATAAGTTACTCGTAAATTCGTAATATACTTAATACTAACTTTTTTCTTTAAGTTGTTTTAATTTTTAAAGGTCAATATTTTTTTTCATGCTCCAGTCATTTTAATTAACATAAATTTTACGGCTCCCATAAATGGAATATAAAGAAATGATCATGTTTTGGCATTTAAAAGTAAGAAAGCAGTTCAAGCTAATTTTATTTCATGTTCTAAACTTCCAACACGGAATACTTTTAATGCTCCAGTCATTTTATATATATAAATGGAATTCATAGACTTACTACTCATTTTAAAAATAGGGATGGAAATTACTCATACTTACATAAAATTATCTCGATTCATAAAATGCAAAGTGATTGGTTTGAAAGTTTGAACGGTCGCTAAACAAAATATCACAAATATAATAGCATTGATGTAGGTAATTCATATCAAAAACGGTTTAGAACTAAACGCTATAAAATAAAACTAAACCAGTATAAGTAATTTGTATGTACTTACGTACACATCTCATTATCAGTACCCTTAGCACGAACAGCTATCGAAAAAAATAACGCGCGTAAAAAACATTCGATAGAGTAATTTTGTATGGGAAATTTGTACAGCGCCATCTATCGCTGCAGAGCGAAATTAAATTTTCCATAGATAATACTCTATCGAGTAGTTTTACGCGCGTTATTTTTTTTCAATAGCTGTTCGTGCTACGGGTACTGGCTCCAAAAATTAGCCTAGTGTAGTTCGGACGATAAAGCAGCAGTCTAAACTACTCTAAACTTGCGAAAAGACGATGATTTACATTACATTTAGAACCTGCGTAAATATAAATATTGGAACTGTGATAAATGATATCATACATAAAGGGACAATGAACAATTTCGTTTTATAAATGAAAGTAATTAAGTATAAATTTAGCATATTATTTGTTTAGTAAACTTAAATTAAGTTCGTTTGAACACGGGGATGATCAACAAAACAAAAGCCATTTATAAACATAAAGCATAAGATTAACTACCCTTAACCATACAAAATAATAGAGATACGAAGAGAAAGAACATCGTTTTCAAAAAGTACCTATGCATTTTGAAAAAAGAAATATATGTAGCTTACTTCCGCAAACAAAATATGCAAGATGCACCGCCCGCCCGCCCGCAAAAATATGCAGCACACCACAAAATATAAGTGCACAATACCTGCATTTAGCAAGACAGCAACACACCTTGCACCTTCACCAATTAGGCTACTCTACACGTGTTTCGCCCCAACCCGGAGCATCCTCAGGAGTTAGATCGTGCGTAAACCAACACCGAATGAGCAACTACGCCTTCCGACACCGTATTTATTGTCACTTCCTCCCCACTGCGCACAAAAGAGATGGGGTAAATCAACTCCCATAGACAATAAACCAGCCTGCCTAGCATGACCGATTTATATCGCGTGATATAGCATTTTATCGACATTGAACTGTCAAATTCCTTTGTCTTTTTGACAGTTAAACGTGATAAAACGCTATATCACGCGATATAAATCGGTCATGCTAGGCAGGCACTTTTATACTTTATTAACCTTTAACTCCAAAAGTATTAACAATAAAAGTATTATAATGTATATTAACAGCAAATTTTTGTCTTTAAAAGACCTTTCTAATGATATATCATTTATCGCTAGAGGGCGTATTAATCAACGCCCTGCTGAAAAAAATCAACAAAAAAGATGACGTCTTTGACAGCCATTTTTTCCTGGTTAAAATTGATATTTTTCTTATTGTTTAATATAAAAAAAATTTCAATAAAAGAACTACATTATTTTCATATTTTCAACACCACACAATCAATACGAAAGAAAACATCGACCTTTTAAAATTGAAATATTCCTATACATTTAGTATGGAGACTGGCCGACGACATGACCACGAACTGACAGTAACAGACGTTGCCAAAACTAAGTTCATGGCTTGGTACCAATAGAGAAGGCTATGACTAATGACAAAAATATAGGTACTGCTCTATGACAATAAAAATATTTTAGACAACGTCAAAGTCAAAGAAAACAAAGCATTTTTGTATCCTATAACTAAAAGCAATATTTAGCAACCCAACACGCAACATTATCACAAATAAACATCTTAATACGTAAACGAGCAATGTCTCACAATAGGGCCATAACAGTATTCTCGCCAGATGGGCAGCTTCTTCAAGTAGACTACGCCCAGGAGGCAGCCAGAAGAGGTTCAGCAGCAGTTGGGGTAAGGAAATGCTGTAACGTCATTGGGCAAAGGGCATGGTAAGGGTACGCCTTATCCATACATCGTCGTGTCTTTCCTTGTCCCAATATATTTGGGGTTAGTGCAGCACACGCCTTTTTCGTCTAATCTATCAACCGTCCTATTATTACTCACGTCCTTTTCCTGTACTTTCAAATCATTTCTTTTGACTTCCATCACTGACGTTGCAGTGCTTTTTCACGCCATTGACCTATATAATAATAATATGGTGTTCATGCATATTGAACTTAATTAGTATTAGACTCTCTGATTCTCTTCAGGTATAAGTACGAGGGTGGATTGATAAGTCCACGACTTTTTAATGAAGAAAGACTTTTTTTCGGAATATTATTTTGTTTTTTTTCTGTACTTAATCTTATTATAGCTCTGCGTATTCACTCCAACGAAATTCCTACCTCTTTAACCCATTATTTTTTCTTTCATAGCCTGAAAACTGGTAGCTGAAATGATGGCTCATTTCAGACACCACCTTTTAGCTTGATGAAAATCTTTGCCCGCCAAGACATTTATTCATGTTTGGTAGGAGAAAAAATCTTACTGGGGTTGAATCTAGAGAAAGGATGGATTCGCATCTTCATTCGATGAGTTTTGATGTCATGAGTGCCGCCGAGAGGGTCGTAAGGGTCATTAAGAAAAGTTAGAAGTCGCTTGAGCTTTTTGTTTCCAAAAGTAATAATCTTTTGCCAAATTCGAAAAAAATGAACTGTAAAGATGCCTTAAGGAGTAACTTTTTAAGACACAAAAATAAATTATGAAAACAAGCATTTCTTCTTTTCAAAGTCATGGACTTATCAAACCACCCTCGTACCCTTTCCATCGGACAACCAGACGTACGAATCAGCGCTACCGTTTTTTGGTGAATATTTCAAAGACTTTCACTAAGCGTTTAGCTTCAAATTTTATCATTCGTACTGCTAGACAGTGGAACTCCTTGCCCGAGTCTGTATTTCCCGATAGTTACAATCCGGGAGTCGCGAGCCTTCCCAGTCGCGAGTGAATAGGTATCTTGTAGGCAAGCGCGTTTCATCGTAGATCGCAATCATCATCGCTTACCATCAGGCGTGATAGCAGACAAGCGCTTGCTTATCTAAATATAAAATAAATAGTATAAATATAAAAGTTATGAACAATCTGCCCGCTAGGTGCGAGGACCAAATGTGATAGCGATAGGCGTGGAAAGACGAGTGGTGGAGAAGCTAGAAGTCGAGAGGACGGAGAAGAAAATCGTTACTTTGGACAAGCATATTGTGCTAGCTTTTGCTGGAATAAAGGCCGACGCCAGGGTGCTGACATCGAGGTAAATGCAGCCATACAACGTAACAATAAACTTTCAGAAGTCCATCGACTTCACCCGTGTAAGACACAGCGGTCCCGGGTTCGATTCCCAGGGGGGTACAATTTGTACTCGGTTTGGTTGGTGGTAGGGCTTATTTCAAGTCCGCTTGACTAGCTACCACCATCTGACCTAAGTCTGACGCCATAACAACAATTTAAAAATTGTTGTGTTCCGGCAGTTAGAGGTAAGATGGCCAGCTCCTCAGCGATGAGGATTCCGGGTGTCCACCTTCGGCATTATCGTCACTTAACATCAGGTGAGGTGAAGGCCAAGCACTATTCCGTTGAGCATATATGAACAAAAAAACCATTCAAGAATATATGTAGATTGATGATAATTATAAATTATAACCAAGTTTATCCGATAACTAGGTTCTTTGCACATGCTTTCTAGTGTTTTAGCTTTATGTAATTTAACATAACAACAACACACGTGGAAATTTTTGGAAACGACTTAACTAAATTGACAGTACTAAACTAAAAGTTTTCCATCCTTATCTTTATGTATCGAAAAGACAAGGATGACAGGACGCTAAAATTAAGTTTAGTCCTGTCCTGTCAATTTAGTTAATTCGGGGGTCTTCAAAGTGGGGGCACTCCCTCAGGGGGAGCGCAGAGACTTTTCAAGGGGGGCGCCACCTGTGTAGTTAAGGACCTTATAAAGATAACCAAGAAACTGCTATTAACCTAAAATTGTCTGGGTAGAGGAGGGCGCAGAATTTTTATTTAGTAGAAAGGGGGCGTCCCAAATAAGTTAGGGAACCTCTGAGTTAAGTCATGCCAACCGAATCGACGCCAATATCGAGCTATATTAAAGAATACAAGAATGTATTGAGCAGGATTACGACATTCCGTTGCAAATCCTGTATTAAGATAACTTATTTTAACTATGAAAACAGCGATAAAAAACGTCAAAAAATAAGCGACTTCTGTAACTACCATAAATTATATATCTTAACTTTATGGTAAGTACAGACTACGTTTCTTCAACATTTATTTAGGTTTCAGTATTTAATATTTAAAGCAAAAAAGGGCAGGAACCTTAACTGACAAATTATCTATAGTAACTAAGAAAACCGTGTATGATGATGTTTCCTAAAGCCGGGTCTCCTGCGCCGTGTATTTGTGTTTGCAAACAAAAACAATGTTTTGCTAACATGTTAGGGGCGTGGCCTATGAGTTTTGTTTAGCAAAAACACAAAACATGTTTGCCGAGACGAATGGATAACATCCATACATACATACATAGGGAGGGGAAGTAACTCATTTTGTGTTAGCGCTCACTAGATGCAGACGCCTCGCCTGCGTTCGGATAAAGCCGTGATTGGACGCAAACCTAACAAAACATGTTATCAAAAGAAAAAGGCGCAGCGGACGTGCGGTTATGCTAACATGTTTTAATAATAATGTTTAGCTAACATGTTTTGATAATAATGTTTAGCTAACATGTTTTGTTAGAATATTAAGCGCAGGAGACCCGATTTAAGGCATGCAAAAACTCCTGCAGAGTTCGTGATCAAGAGTGTTTTTCAGAGCCCAGATAGAATGCCAATCGCATCGACTGACAGTCGGGGATCCGGTGTCCATAGAGTTCATATCCAGGTAATCTTCCTTATACGAATTTTCTTTCCCTATTTCATCCTTTCTATGTTCATCATCGCGACAAATAGTAAGTAGCCTATGTCCTTCTCCATGTTCTAATCTATGTCTTTAACAAAATTCATCAAAGTGGTTCAGTTCAATACCGCTTTCCGTGAGAATTTTAAAATATTCTTCTTTAGTAACATTATACGATTTTTTGTGCAAAATAACAAGTTCTTCGTCCCAATAGTTTAGGCCAGGGGTTTTCAAAGTGGGGGGCGCCCCTCCAGGGGGGATGCGAAGACACTATTCATGGGGAGCGGGCCACCTGTGTAGTGTGTAGTAGTGTAGTGTGTGGGTACCGGCTCCTGCGACGCGAATGTGCCTTCCTTCACATTCGCTCTGTGCTCACCACTGTTTCGTTCACCACACAATTGCTATCTCCCTCCTACTTGCGTAGTTTTATAGTTTGTTTTCCTTAAGTTAAGATAAATAACCTTCACTTGTTATAGATAAATGTATAATAAGTTTTTACTTAGACTAGTTAAGTAGCAATTGAGTTTTTATTATCCGTTCTAAAATATCTATACGTACCTAGTAACTGTTGTCATACGTACTCTCATCACACCGCACCGGACAAATCTACGTGATTTTTGGTGCGCGTAACATCATTGTAATGTTTTATTTTTGATAAATAAATTAAAAAAAAAAAAAGTTAAGGACCTTATTTAGAGATAAACAAAGAAACAACGTCCGTTGCTTGGTTGTCTGGGTAGAGGGCAGGCGATTTTTTTTTTGGCAGAAGGGGGCGCGTTTCAAATAACTTAGGGAACCCCTGGTTTAAGCTGTGCATGCACTGATAATATTACTGTCAGTACCTATCATATTTATTTCTTTTAGATTAGTACGGATAAGTATAGTATGGATCATGTTTAATAACAGCCGGATTTATACCAAGTCATTTTGTATTCACCATCCAAATTTTGAGGATGTGTTCAGTACATGAAACTGAACAACTTTCTCTAAGGAACACATGGCCACATATGTAAAAATAACGACTATCCACACAAATCAAAGAGATCACGTGACCAATTTAGTATGGGGCGACCATAATTTTGTGGCGAAATTCGACACATATGTTTTTTAGAGAAAGTTGTTTAGTTTCATGGACTGGACACATCCTTGAAATTCGGATGGTAAGTTCAGAATGACCATACCTACATACGATCTTTAGCACGAGAAAGAGTGCGTACGTACAAAAACGTTGGAATGGGAATGGGGAGAATGAAGGCTCATCGGCACGCAATCCTGTACGTTCTTGAGAACGCGATCAGGCGCGAATCGCGCGATAGAATGACTGTGTAAAACCGGCAATTAACGCCTGTAGCATACGTCCGCCCAGGGAACACCGCGGTAGGTTCCGCCATGAGTTCGACAAGCGAAACAAATGCGAACAGCGTTCTAATGCATAGATGTTACATGTGAGATTACACCCGATCGGCTCCAACCGTTGACATGACACATGCGAAAGCAATGACTCGAAACCGCTACTCGTCGATAGAAGACAACTCATAGCGGAATTATGGCGGAACTACCGTGGTGCCGCTTGTATGATTTCGCGGTAAAGAAATGTGATACAGGCGTAAGTAAGTAATAAGTCCTAATCCAGGTACATAGCTGAACTAAAGCAGCGGTACACCCACAGCATCGGTCTTCGGCCGTTCGGGATCTCGTGCCTCGTCGCTGGGTTCAACGACGACGATGGCACCCCCCATCTGTTCCAAACGGAACCTTCGGGAATATACATTGAGTGGAAGGTATCTATGAAAATACTACGGTAGATAAGTATTGTATCAATAAATATTCAACGACGACGATGGCACCCCCCATCTGTTCCAGACGGAACCTTCGGGAATATACATTGAGTGGAAGGTACCTTTGAAAATACTACGGTAGATAAGTATTGTATCAATAAATTATCAACGACGACGATGGCACCCCCCATCTGTTCCAGACGGAACCTTCGGGAATATACATTGAGTGGACGGTATCTATGAAAATACTACGGTAGATAAGTATTGTATCAATAAATAATCAACGACGACAATGGCACCACCCATCTGTTCCAGACGGAACCTTATCGGGAATATACATTGAGTGGAAGGTACGAAAATACTACGGTAGATAAGTATTGTATCAATAAATAAATAAAAAACAAACAGATTAAACTAAATAAAACCGTTTAAGAACTAAGATAGGGTCCCTGTTGTTGTATCAGAAAATCATTGGTTATCAAGTATATTTTATGAAAAAGCTACAGCACTGATATGATATGTGATTCTCAAGATACGATCTAGGTATGTACATTAATGTTAAAAAAAACTTTAACGTGCTGCACCGTAGAGGCAAGCAAAACACGTCGGTTACCAAAAATTTTAAACGCTACAACAAGAAAACCAAGTTGTTTTAATATTGGCTATAAGCTACTGTTTCAAAATCTTTTATAGAGGATTAATATCCTGTGTGTAGATACAGTCTATGCAATGCAACTGTACATAATTAGGTATTATTAGGTAATCAGCCATTTTTTTTTGATGTCCCTACTGCTGGGGCACAGGCCTTCCTTGGTAAGGAGGATGGGCCATAACCCACCACGCGGGCCCAATGCGAATTAGTGGGTGTTAACGACTGCAAATGCAGCCGGGACCAACGGCTTAACGTGCCTTCCGAAGCACGGAGGGCTCGAAATAATACATTTTTGGTCACCCATCCCATGACCGACCCTTGCTTAACTTCCGCAATCGCTGGGCCAGGCGCTAAACCACTGCGCCACCGAGCTCTACAGTTGCATACTGTAGTATAATGAGGGGCCGCGTGTGATAACTACCGGGTATAACAAGACCCTCAACGAAGCCGAGGACTACGTATTCTGCCCATCATCAGGACCATTTCTGTTCAAAATTATAGCTGGGAAACGATTTTAGTTTTTGGTGTTAAATTAATTTTTAAAAAAAAAACAAAAAACCGACTTCAAAAAACCTACCTCTAAAAAGCAAGAAATAATATTCGTAATAATAAAAATACGTCTATTGAAGTCGGGTGGGGCTGGAGTACAAATTCCTTTTTTTTTTATTCTAAAAGCCCCACCCGACTTCAATAGACGTATTTTTATTATAACGAATATTATTTCTTGCTTTTTAGAGGTAGGTTTTTTGAAGTCGGTTTTTTTTTTTAAACAATTTTTTATTTTTTTATTTTTAGTGTAGGTACCTTGTAGGTAAGGTATATTATATAATGTAGAAAAATCGGATCAGCCAAACGTAAGATAATCGCGGAGAAACATACTTAAATACGGGTCAAACTGAGAACCTCCTTTTTTAAGTCGGTTAAAAAATTACACTTCAGATATCCCTCTTCCAACAAAAAAAATATTATCTTATTCAGTTCATAAACAAAGAAGTAATACGACCAATCATCGAGGTAATTCGCACAAAATCATACTATTTTCGTGCTTTTTTCAAAATTACAATTTTTTTTCCATTTTCCAAAAATGGGACCAACTTGGGAGTGTATCTAATGTAATAACGTTTGAATCATTTCAATCGGTCCAGCCGTCTTCGAGTAACATACACAAAAAAAAAAAACAAAAAAAAAACAGACGAACATAGAACCTCCTCCTTTTTTGGAAGTCGGTTAAAAAGCATTGCATACTACCACGCACTGTAACGCGTACAAAAGACCGCGCCTGCGAGTGAATGCTACACAGCTGCGTGCGGCCGAGTTGAAAGGCAACGTTTATGTGCGTGCTCATGAAATACATTGAGTAATGACGTTTTAAAGCCATTGTTTGTTACGAAATACATAAAATTTTGATAATGTTTCTGTAGACAAAAATAAGGAAATAACGAATAAAATAAGACTTCATAAAAAAAAATGACTTCGAAGCTATTGGTTTCCCAGGTAGGTATAGTCTAAAAGACAAAAATGATCCTGACGATGGGCGGAATGCGTGGACTTCGGCTTCGTTGAGTGTCTTGTTACACCCGTTATAATATGGTGATGATTAGATTATTAACAATAATTTGTTTAACTTTCCCTTGAACGATAGGTTCATGATGACTCACATCACAGATTTTCATTGACATCAATGATAAACTTATGAGTTGTCCCCATCTTTTAATTTGTAGTTCGAAACTAAATGATTTATTAATGTCGTCAGGCGGCATCTATTGGGCGTTGCGACAGATCAGTGAGGGATTACTTGGAAAGAAACTACACTCCAGAGGTGGTAGCTACTGATGAAGGCGCTGTTAAGCTGGTCGTTAAAGCGTTAATGGAGGTGCAGTCGGGATCAGGAGGCAGGAATCTAGATGTGAGTTCAATATCAGCTACTTAATACAGCACACTAGAGCCGCCATCGCCATTGGAAAAATATCATATAATTTGTCACAAAATTATGTGAAATAAAAATAAATAAATGAAAAAATAAATAAAAAACACGACTACCCTGCCAAAAACGAACTAAAGGTTTAATAACAAGTGTCATTCATAACATAACCCACTACACGCGATCCCAATGCACTGGGCAGGTCATCATCATCATCATCATCATATCAGCCGCACGACACCCACTGCTGGGTATAGGCCTCCCCTAAGGATCTCCACGACGATCGGTCCTGCGCTGCCCGCATCCAGCGGCTTCCCGCGACCTTCACCAGATCGTCGGTCCACCTTGTCGGGGGCCTACCCACGGAGCGCCGTCCGGTGCGCGGTCGCCATTCCAGAACCATTCCGCCCCAACGGCCATCGGTTCTTCTCGCTATGTGTCCAGCCCACTGCCACTTCAGCTGAGCGATCCTTCGAGCGATGTCGGTTACTTTAGTTCTCCGGCGGATCTTCTCATTTCTGATTCGATCACGCAGGCAAGTGCCTTCCGAAGCACTGTGCTCGAAATAATAAATGTATTGGTCACCCATCCCATTAAAGCTTGATCCACATATATCAGTGACGTCACAATTCCGCCACCGTGATAATTTTATTATTCTTTCATACATTCTCTATGAACTGAACACGCGTTCACTGACACTGAGAGCACTGTCTCGTCACTGATACTGATAGGTGTGGTGCGTCCACACCTATCAGTGTCAGTTCATAGAGAATGTAAAAATAATTATCACGGTGGCGGAACTGTGACGGAACTGAGACTACACTGATATGTGTGAATCTGGCTTAAAAAAATAAACTGTCTGTCAATGCCTTTCACAGATAGCAGTATTAAAAAATAAGAAACCGATCATGATGTTGACCAACTATGAAATAAATGCAATCATCAAAGAAATAGAGAAAGAAAGAGAACAACATTGAAACAGAAAATAGTCTCCTGTATTTTTATGATTACTTACATATAGTTTTATTTTTGGTAGTATGTTTTAAATTGGATGGTTTTTTTTTAGTAATTAAGTATGTTTTAGAATCCCATTTCGATTTATTGTTTTAAATTATTTTGCTAGATGTTTTCGGTTCCTGAACAAATACACCTATTAAGTATTTAATTTAAGATTTCGAAATATAAGTTATACCATTGCTATTGTTTTTTTTTTACTTAAGTATTTACAATCAGTGAATCAACTGAATTATAATCTTATCAGGTTTACCTACTACCTAGCAATTTCTTTTAAAAACTGATTGTCTACGTGAACTGCTTGGCAGTCTATAAATCTCTTTATTAATAAGATATAGAAATGGAATATAAATAAAGATTTGTTTATAATCTTATCCGTCCGACCGAATATTATTAATACTAAAGGTTTATTAATTATTTTTGCATTCCATGTTCATCAAGATTTTTTATTTTTCTTTAAATGTGTCCAATATTCAAGCGTGTTTGTTCTTGATTGCAATACCTGAAACAAGAGAAGTGAAAATAAATATTAAAGAAATACAAGCAGCGCCATCTTACAGCTACATTAGATATGACGTTCACAAACGTGTGCGGTTGCCGCGCTTCGCCGCACTGCGATGTGCTAGGCGTATGCTTTCGGATCGGCAAAATGAATTCTTTCATAACACACCCACAGAGAGCGCTACCTGCCCCTAGCCAAAGTAACATTTGCAAATTTTCGTTTTCGCTTCGCTTCGAAACATTGTATGGATTTGAAATTTTAAAATTCGATTGTTAACGAAACCTTATGTCAATCCCATACATGTTTCGAAAGCGAAACGATAACGAAGATCAATGTGTCTTTGGCTAGGCCCTCTGTTCCACATGTGACATGTGGAACAGGTAGCGCTCTCATGTCCTACCCTACTGCCAAAAACAATTTTGTAATTAATGTGTATCAATAAGACGCTTGTTTGTATTTTTTTCATTCTATATTTCTTGTTTAATGATCAATTGATCAGGCCCTGAAATCGGAATGTCATTGTTTACATTTTGATAATTCACCTCTCAATCTCGAGATTCTCGAGGCCCGCCCGCATACCGGACAAAAATATGGAATCACCCCAGGGGGATATTACAACCTCTTAAAACTTGCCAGGTTTAAGAATTGCTATAGTTACATCTTTTTCTCGCTGTATAGCAAATAAAAGAGACACAATGATAACCATTCAGAAAACTCCGGTTTTAAGAGGTTGTAATATGGGGGCTGTTTCTTGTAACTTATTTTCAGCATAGAATCAACTAACGTTAAAAACTGAAATTGGTATCATTATAAAGATCAACTAAAGGGCTATAAAATGATACCAAAACCAATATCACTTATTTACTTAAATTGATTCTGTGCTATAAACAAAAGAAACTGTGGTGGGTGATATATTGGAAAAATGTAGTTAGCGGCATTATTCTAAGGTTAGCGGTACATATTCCTTTCAACTTTATTTATTTTTACTTTTCGCGCCAAAAGGTCGCATTGTCCGCAATAGCACGTCAATAAATCCTTATCAAAACACGTACGAAACTTGGCAAATGTTTTAACATGTAACCTAGTGAGTTAATAAGGCAATTTATAAACAGTCTGCGGCACTCGTGTGAAATGCAAGTAGGTAGTAGGTAGCAGGATATTATATTTTTTAGGACTTTCAGGTTATACAACAGTTTTTATAACATAATAAAATGAAAAGCTAGTAGTCACATGTGTGTGAGATTATCAACCATAGACAGGACATCATCCCCTGTATAAAGTTATTAAAGGTAAATGCGTATAAACGTAAAAAAGGTAGAATAAGCATCGTTTTCCAAAAAACTAACTACTTAACTGTGGTTTTACGCTTAACGCGGAGTCGCCGGAAGAGGCATCCCGTTTGTTTATGGGGCTCAAGACCGTGAAAATGCTTAATTATCTACGCTTTAATAGTGTACCTTATGACCATGATAAGGCCACAAAGTTTTATAGCTTTAAATTAGTTTAGTGATCTTAATATTACAGAATAATTAATAATGCTGATGCTGTATTGTGTTGTGTGTAAGTATAAATATGAAATTTTTGTCAATTCAGTTTTTCGAAAATTTTCAAAAGGCCAGAGATAAGTAAGATGAAATAGGTCATTATATTTCAGCCATTTCAAAATGTAACTGAAAGTAACTAAATTCGTAACAATCAATTTAGTTCATTAGTTATTATTTGTTCAACTTTATTGTAATCGGTGAAAAGAAGCGATTTATTAAATAGCTAATAAGTATTTAATTAGGTTAATTACTTATTTACTCATTTTACACGTGCAATAATTTTGAATGAGATTTTTATGCTTGGCAACTTTTTTCCTGCAAATCAACGATGACGTGATTTCTGTATGACGTCACGTCATGCTATGCATGCACTCAAATGACGCGGCAAATGGATAACTCATAAACTCATAATAGTGTAGGAAATGAAGCGATCTTTTGTATGGAGGGAGACTTCAACATTTAATCCTCGGTCGATGAAACTTTGTAGGGATGTAATATAGTATGAACCAAAACCTATGCATACACAACTACACATATCCAAAAAAATGGTTTGGATAATTTAAAAAATATGTTTATTTTTGATACTTTATCATACTGTAAAGTTTCGTCTACTGAGGATTTATTGTGGGGGTCCACTACCTTCCTTTCCTACGCTATAAAATCATAGATTGGCTACGTGCGTACCACAGTGCATTTCTGAAGCGGGTTACTGAAAGCAGGGCAGGGCCCCTGCTTGCAGAGTCACTGCCTGCAGCCTGCCTGCAGGGCTTTATGGCACAGCAAGCAGAGTCCAATATCGGCTTTAAGTAACCCGCTTTATCAATAGCATAGAATAAATGATAGTACCTACTGGCAGCAGCACGAAAGTAACAGATTTTGAACATCACAATTCGCGGCAAGGTTTAATTAAAAATTAATTGGAGATAATTTTATGGTTAGTTTTGAAAAACCTTATTGTTGTGTTCTGCTCACTCACATTAGGGGCCGTCCATTAATCACCGTGATGTTTTTTTAGAATTTTTTTAACCCCCCCTCCCCCATGGTGAGGTTTTAGATTACCCCCCCTCCCAAAATCACGTTTAATATTTTTGGTACAAGTAGGTAGGGATAATAAAAAAATTCAGAATATTATTCAACGGCGAGTCAAGGTCAAAGTCACGCGAAGTTATTAGGTTTAGAAATTAGGCGTTCAAAGAAAAAATAAATACACGTAATATCTCACTACAGCCCCCCCCCCCTACTGATATTTGGTGATTTATTTCCGAACCCCCTCCCCCCCTTTCGAGCCTCACGTGATTAATGGACATTAATGGACGACCCCTTATCAAAAGTGTGTGTGTTCAGAATATTATTCAACGGCGAGTCAAGGTCAAAGTCACGCGAAGTTATTAGGTTTAGAAATTAGGCGTTCAAAGAAAAAATAAATACACGTAATATCTCACTACAGCCCCCCCCCCTACTGATATTTGGTGATTTATTTCCGAACCCCCTCCCCCCCTTTCGAGCCTCACGTGATTAATGGACATTAATGGACGACCCCTTATCAAAAGTGTGTGTGTTCATTCATACAGAAGCGCCGCTCTAGCTGTAGGTATTCGATTTGTTTTCACTTGTTTTGCTGCGCTAGGAGCCCTTGTAGGCAATAGTTTGTTTGCAGTACTGACTAGCCTGGGATGGCTTGAGATTGTGCAATGTGTGCGTAATGTCTGCGTGCACGGAAAACTGCAATTTGTTCCAACCGGCTCTTCTATCACTTTATATTTTGAAAGTGTCAAAAAAGGTTACGTCCTAACGAGGATGATATCAATTTTACTGTAGAGACAAGGTGGGGAAACTAAAATTGGCCATAACTATTCTAGAACGACTGCTTCCTTAATAATTGTGATTGTGAAGGATGATGACGTTTTTATGGGATAACCAGTGGGTTTACCGCGCAAGTGTCGGTCGGCGTCGCTATCGGCTTCATTTGACACATTGCTACTTTTCTTTGGTAAGTTTTTATTTGTGCCAAAAAGAAGCAATGTGTCACATCCATCTGTCAAATGAAGCCGTTAGCGATGGCGACCGACACTTGCGCGGTAGGGAGGACCCATGTTACGGAAACGGTAAAGCGGTCAAAAAAGATCTTAAAAATGTAGAATTAGTACTAACAAGTTCTTGAAAGCGTAAAACTTAATTTCATTAATATTTACGTTAAATTTATTCGGTAACAAAATGAAAACCAAAACCATACCACATTATTAAACAATGTTTCTTTCTTATTATTTTTTACTATACTATGGTAAGTATGTAATGTAATTGTGACATAGAATCGTTTTTATTTAACTTACAAGTAACCACAACAGTCTCTTGTTATTTCAACAACCTATTCTCTATAGAAATTCTGCAGGTACAGTTTACTTTATCGGCAAGTTCACACCTGCATCACCATGCAATGCACTATCGCTGTTATTTATAAAATTCACTAACGAGCTAGCTCAGTTTATTTATTGACTTCTGCAAAATTTAAAGGGGCGTTATTTGAATTTATTCGAGAAAGATATCGCGACTGTTTCTCGATAAACGCTAGCTTGTTTATCTACAAAGAATTTTGTGCTTTGGATCCTGTGGGATTTTAGTCATGGTTTAGATTGTTAAATTGTGGTTTAAAACTGAACATACCAACTACCTATCTATGTATAGTTACTAACACCTTCTTGTTTTATGATCGACTTTATAACTTTATTTATAGATTAGACACCAAACACTTAAAGGGCAAGCTTAACCTTTAGTCATAAAATTTATTACTAACAGCAAGGTGGTGGTTAAAACTTTTTTGTCTAGTTTAGAGTAAGTTCTAGATTTGATTAGCAATGGTACAGTCGAGTTCATTAATATGTTGGCATTTTTGACAGGCTGTTGACCTTTATTATAAAGCCATAAAGGTTGATGAGCTGTCAAAAGTCCCAACATATTAATGATTTCGACTGTACCTACCTACTTTTAGTTGTCTTTAGTTTAGAGTAAGTCCTAGATTTGAGTAGCAATGGTAGTAGTGGATGGTGATGTTAGTTAAATCCAAAAGACTACTGTTCAGAGTAGGATAAGGATAAGTAATGTAATGGTGCGACAGTTTTTTTTGGTAGGTAGGTAAATAAATATAAATAAACAAAATAACAAAACGCAACAACGGCACGAAAGAAAGTCAAACGGTATGCAGTAACGAAACGCAATGAGACAGACATAACAAGACAAGATGGCCGGGATCAAAATAGCGCTTCCCGGTTTGATGAACTTGACACACACGAGTTACGCGGCGTGGAATTAAAATTTATTGCCCACAACATACAGTAAACTTTGTAGTACGCCAGGAACTTTCTTTTATGTGGTTCTTTTTTAAATTACGTAAGTGTTCCGATGCTTTTCTTCAATGAATTCTCCAAACAAAGATGGCAGTTATATGTGTGATTCATTTCTTTGTCTAATTACGAGGGCCTTGTTTCTGTGACTTTACTGTTTAGAATTAATTTATTTCTCAACGTAGTTTCCTTTTAAGTACTTTGATGCATTTAGTCATGATTTAGTCCAGCGCTTCTCCAATGCCGTTACACCAGTTTGAAAAAAAAATGTTTTCTGCAACTTCTCGAAATACCTACTCATCTACGGCAACAATGATTCATCATTAATTGATGAAAAACTTTGGCCACCTAACCACTTCAAATTTGGGAACAAGTGGAAGTTGCACGGGGCAAGATCTGGGGAAGGGTTAGAACTTGTTTTGTTGTATGGTCTGTGGGAAGGGTGGATGCGAATGCGATCGCAACCATTGACGTGTTGTGAATAGGGGGTCAAGTCTGCTAATGTGTTTCAAAAATTGTGTTTCAACTGAATGATAATGCTTTTTGACAAAGTTCTTGTTTCTTAAACCCAAAACGGAAACACTTTGGGTTTAAGAAACAAGAACTGTGACAAAAACATTACCATTCAAACACCATTGAAACACGATTTTGACGTTAACATTAGCAGACTTGACCCCCAGGCGCGTTACAAGTCATGGTGGAACAAAATTTTATCACGACAGGAAAAGTACTAGGTCCTCTCGACTCTCGTGGAAATCCATCAGTTCGCGCGTAAAAACATTCGATAGAGATTTTGTATGGGACATTTGTACAGTCTAAAGGCGAAATGAAATTTTTCATACATAGACGTGCGTTTTTTCTCTCAATAACAGTACCCTCAGCACGAACAGCTATCGAAAAAAATAACGCGCGTAAAAACATTCGATAGAGTAATTTTGTATGTGAAATTTGTACAGCGCCATCTATCGCCGTAATACGAAATTAAATTTTCCATTGATAATTTATTATCGAGTAGTTTTACGCGCGTTATTTTTAGCTGTTCGTGCTAAGGGTACAGAATATAATGCGATTCTTTTTTTGTGTATCTTTTCGGAACCCTTTATAAATCTACCCTCGTAACAACGCAGGATGGGAGCTTTTTTATTTTAATTTATTGATTTGTCGAGTGAGTGAAGTAGGTACCTAGATGTATGTAGTTTTTTTTTATTTCTAAAACGTAAATTATGTTTTTGTTTGTTCAAGACGCTAAGTTATTTATTTTGTGGTTTATAAATGTCAGTATAATTTTTGTACACTTATCGAGATTATCGACATTTCTGACATCATCTAATTCTCTTGACAATCGATTAGGTGAGGTCACTTATAGGTAATAGGAAACGATAGTAATGAATGATGGCATCATTAAAAGGTACTATTTGTAGTTGATTTTTACTAACAGGTTGATTAAGTTAAAAATAACGAATTTTTTTTTATGGAACGATAAAGTTACAAAATATCATAATTTGAACTTGAGTGGTCGCAGACTACCAAGACAAGGTAGCTATACCAAGACAAGGTACTTACCTATTAGTACGCTAGTACTCATTATAATACTATGCTATTAGCACAGCTTTACCATTAGTTAGCTACTAGCTAGTCTAGCTGCTAGACAAGGAGCCGAAAAAAGAAACTAAACTTCGATTTTCCTTAGGTAGTCTACTTGTTAAAAATAGTTAAGGATAACAAGCGTTAATTTAAAAATATTTCGTCATGTTAAATCAAATTGTCTTCGATAAATTCATCAAAATCTCGTTAATAATATAAGGTTATTCGGTAAAAATAGTTGACATTGACATGTAAAAATAAACAGATGGGCTATTTCTTTATCAAGAACTTTAAAATCATATTGAGTCTTCTCTAAAATTCTTGTTCGTAATATGTGAATTCCGCCATAAAACTACCCTGAATCTTGCAGAACTGATTTGGACATTCATTTGTATGACTCCTAAAAGTACTAAGAATTAAAGAATAAGAAATGGTTTAGCGATTTGACCTTGTAATTTAGGTCTATCTATGGATTTGTCAAACGTAAGCTTTAGGATAAGAGTGAATGTTTGTAGCAAAATGTAGGTAAGTAAATAAATGAGTACTTAATGATACTTTGTAATAATAGTTTCACATAGTAATGGACAATACAACTAATGCCGGCAACATCAAAGGCTAATCTTTACGACTCTATTGGAAATCTAATCTTATTTGTACACTTAGGTAGGTATGTGTCACACTTTCTCTATTTGTTACAAAATATTATATTCTAGTAAAAATGATAACATTTACTACTAACAATTGACGTAAGTATGTGGTCGTTATTTCTCACATGGCAGATATTGGTACCTACCTACACTTTTACAATAATTAAGTTACAGTTTTACAAACTGTGGTAGTAAAACCCTAGTTGATAACTAGGCAGGTGCTAAAAAGATGTAGGTAAGTATTTTTGATATAAGTAAGTAGGTAATATGAGTTTCAACCATATTGATCAAGTTTTGTTACTGCTAATATATAATTGTTGGTTCTTTTATGATGAAAAATATAATGTTTCCTGTCACTAAACGACACGCAAATAAAATCACTTTTATAAGTACTCATTAAGTAGGTCACTGAAGTAGGTAGGTAATCAATTTTATCATGAAATCGTGCTCAAACATTCTATTTTATTTCATTCCACTGTTAAAGAAGAAGAAGAAGAAAAAGCATTTATTGACCGCAAAACATAAACAGTATGGTGATTAAAAATAAAAAGTAAAGTTGGAAAGCAAAAGAAAAGAAAACAATGTACCTAACTAAACAAACATAGGACTAATTATAGTGCGGCCAACTAGGCCCCAACCTCAGCAATGCTACAGTGGCAAACCGGAGCCACTGCAACGAAGAACATTTCATTAAAAAAATACCAAGTAAAAAAACTACCTACACCTAATTTAATAATAGTTCGAACATTTCTCACATAATAACTGGTATTACGATTTTACTTTTCAGCCAACGTAACAACGCATGGACAACACGTGAAAGTCACTGTGCGGAAAATTGGTTATGAATATGCGAGCAGTTGAAAACGACAGCCACACAGCTATAGTAAGTAATGTCATGTATGTCCATCAGCAATTTTTGATGTCCCCACTGCTGGGGCACAGGCCTTCCTTATGGGTGGTAAGGAGGATGGGCCATAACCCACCACGCGGGCCCAATGCGGATTGGTGGGTGTTAACGACTGCAAATGCAGCCGGGACGTGCCTTCCGAAGCACGGAGGAGCTCGAGATAATAAATTTTTGGTCACCCATCCCATGACCGACCCTTGCGAACGTTGCTTAACTTCCGCAATCGCTGGGCCAGGCGCTAAACCACTGCGCCACCGAGCTCCAATGTCATGTATAATAACAGCTTAACGATGTTTATAATAATTAAAATAAATAAGTCCCAAAATAATGATTGAAGTTCATACATACATACATACACTCACGCCTGTTTCCCATGGGGGGAGGGAGAGACTATGGATCGCCACCTGCTACGATCCTTACACACTTCTTTCGCTTCTTTCACATCCATCAATTTGATGTCCCCACTGCTGGGGCACAGGCCTTCCTTATGGGTGGTAAGAAGGATGGGCCATAACTTGAAAATAATTGAAGTTCCTCCTTCATTATGTTCCACAGCAGTGTGGCCATAAATAAAACACAGTCTTTCCGAAACAACGGCCTTCGGAAATGTCAGGAAATGATAATAAAAAGTTAAAAACCATCTAACCTCAAAAACCAGTTTGGTGCGTAAATTAAAAAAAAAATTGTTGCGTATTAACGTATTCGTCTAATTACGTGTTTTATTTTAAGGCGGTTGTATGACCGAAAGTGGCGCCTTATTAATAGAAAAAGATTTTAAATCAAATCAAATCAAATCAAATCAAGATTTTAATTATGTTTATCGTGGAGATTTTAGGGCCCATGGTCTAGTATTTTTAGAAGGTATCACTACATGCCCTCGTAGTCATTCGTAAGCAAATGTGTCAAAAACGGCCACTTTTAGCAGTTTTGCTATCTACTTCTAGCAGTGACTACGAGAGAATGTAACGATACCGTCTAAAAATACTAGACTGTGGGCCCTAAAATCTCCACGATAAACATTTTTAAAATTGTGTATTAGAATTATAATATTAAATATAATTCACCGCGGCGCCGCTTTCGCTCAGGGTACCACCTTAATGAGCAGGTACGGAACTTGCGAGGGATAAAGAAGTTAATACTTACCCAGGTATGACCACAGTTTTACTAATGGATTGTAAAATTACTGTAGTAGGTATGACTAATATAATAGGTAATTAATGTGTTCTGTGGTATAGGTACGATTAGCGAGTATTTCGCTGTTCGTTGAAATATATTTATACACACAAAATGCACCGCCAAAGCATTAACAAATATGTCACCGACGAGGTCAATGACACCCGAATATAAAATGCAAATTGGTTCTTGTATTGTCTTCGCATGAGATCAGATGAAGCAATTTTGCATAATTCTATGTCGTAAGCTTTAAGCGATTTTTTTTAAATTCGCTTTTTCCTCAACCTCCGTTATGGAGATATTAAAACAAACGCGTTTATACGAAAATGAAACTACTGGGGTTATATTAGGTACTACAACAAGATTCAAATTTTTAGAAAGATAGAGGTTTTCAACTTAAATTCATAAAACTTTTATATTTTGTATATCTGGCAATACCTCAAAACTAAGTAAAATGTGGCTAGATATTATTCTCTTAGAATGCTGATCAATTCAGTTGGGTGAATATAGCGATCTGAATCTACTCCATTCACTCCCTGGATAGCCATCATCAGTACCCTTAGCACGAACAGCTATGGAGAAAAAAGACGCAAGTAAAATTGCTCGGTAGAGAATTGTCTATGGAAATTTTAGTTTCGCTATTCGGGGGTAGATGGCGTTGTACGAATTTTCAATACAAAATTGCACTATCGAATGATTTTACGCGCGTTATTTTTTTCGATAGCTGTTCGTGCTAAGGCTACAGTACAATTCTCTATGGAAAATTTCATTTCGTTTATCGGCGATAGATGGCGTTGTACAAATTTCCAATACAAAATTTAACTATCGAATGATTTTACGCGAGTTATTTTTTTCGATAGCTGTTCGTGCTAAGGGTACAGATCACAGCTAGGTCAATCCTTGGTCACAGAATATTAATAGTACTAACGTCCTTGGTGGAGAAGAGAACCAAGGCTTCAAAGATATCTCGTTTGTATGAAATCGACTGGTGTCTTAAAGCCCACCGGTAACGATCAATTGCGATTGTCAATTTTTTCGTCAACGCAATTGACAATCGCTTCATTTGCACGCGTAAACAATCAATTTTCGACTTATGAAAAAAAAATTGATTTGGACTATGTCTGAAATAAATGAAATTATTATTATTATTATTAATTATGTGACCGCCAATGTAAGTACTCCAGTGAACAAACAATAACTTTTTCGTGTTCTGTGAGTGCACGACCACGGAGGTCACCAAAGTTATACATTATTTAATAATATTATAAAATAAATAAATAATAAAGATAAGTTCAAAGCAGGCAGCCGCTCATAACTCGCACCACCGGCAGTAACTCTCGTGGGCGGGCCAGTTATTGCCAATTTGCAACTTTATTGATACTGCACATTTGCACAAATCGACAATTCAGATGGCCTGTTTGAATTAAGTAACTTTATCCTTCCCGGAGTTGAGATTCGAAGAAATTATTGTAAGTGTTGTTTTTAATAAGATTACGGAACACATTTCGATAATCTCACACTTATCGTTTTTTGTATAACTTAATAAGAATAAGAGTAAAAGAATAAAAATTACATCCTATTTACATTCTTAATTTACTTATAAAAAATACACACAGAGGCAAAAGGTAGTGGCGTGGCTCAGCTAATGCCAAACAGGATCAAGCACCTGCCTCGCGCTGATTTTTTAATAAGCAACTTCTTAAAAGTCTTTGATTTTTCAAATATACTTATACTTAAGTTAAGATACCGGCATCTCCCTTTTCACTAACATAGAATGGACATTTTATTTTCTCAACGTTATTTGATTTACACATTCTACGTTATTATACAAGATACAAGGCAACAACGCGCTTCATGTTTTCATACCATTTCAGTGAAAAAATTGTGTAATTTCGGAATTGTTTCCGAAATTATTTTGTCTGAGACGTTATTCTTATTTAAGGTGTGTGGTGTGTGTGCATTGAATAGATAGGTCAGATCAAATAAAAAAGTTTTTATTTGGTCTGAGATAGATAGTAGAACACCTCAGAAGTCAGAACACATGAACACTTTATTGCACACACACAGTCACACACACACATCACTGGTGTGACCACGGGTCGGTCGTGAAATAAACAATCACAAACTAAAACTTAAATCTATGGTGGGCAAATACGCTCTTATGGCGCGATCTCTTCCAGACAACGTTTGATCTTTTCAGGACAGCTGAGAAGAGATTTGAAGGGCAATGTGCCGGCTACATATAAAAATGAAATATGTACGTTATTGTGTAATCAAGACGAAAATCTTGATCCTCTTACCGACCGCCACTGAGAGGTAAGTGACCCCATTTTTGGGCCTCATAAAACTTGGCTGACCTTGAAACCTGCCAGGGTAGGGGCTGGCAACCCATGCGGGTTTTGACCTCCAAATGTTTCTCTTTCGATGGGTAAACATTTCGATCTTCCACCTCATGATGTAATTTTCGGTCAAAATAGCGGTACGAAAACGAAAAAAAAAATATGTTCTTCCAGGATATGCGATGGCGACCCACTAAAATCCAGTGTTCCTAAGTAATATCTATTACTGTAACACATGTCTGCTGTTCCACCTTGTGAGGTAAGGTTTCATGCAGCGGGAGCTCGGTCTAGTATTAGGTGAGGTATTTTGTACAACAATAAACAAACTAACCAGGACATAACACGAATTACGGAGGTCACAGCCGGAGGATCCAAAAAAAAACCAAAATTATTTAAAGTAATTTAATAAAAGAAATTACAAAGTAAAAACTTATAACTATGCCTGATCGATGCTAGAATCAGAGTGAACGAAAGTACAATGGAATATTCCTACGAACTAAGTAAACGCGGACCGCATGGTCGGCGTGGTTGCGAAGTCAGCGCTTTCGGTCACGTAGGCACTGCCGGACGATTCGAGGCCATCGCAAGCTTGCAGTTTACGTAGAAGTGCATATTATAACACCTCCCCCCGCAGATCAGCAATTATTTTTGAACTTTGAGCTGAGAAAATATTGCTGAAGTAGGTTTCCGGATGCCAGAAGTTTGGGGTTCTGCATAAATCTTCAAAGAGGGTTCTTGCGGTGGTGACTGATTTTTCTTACAGCGCCGAGAGATAATGAAGATGCTGAGACCCAGTGCACATAGTATGATAATGTACAATGGTATCGTTGTATGGTATAGGGATTCAGATGTATCTTTCAGCTGCAAAGGATGCTGCGTTATCACCTTGCTTTGGACGTCATGAAGTTTCTTAAGATCAATCGTGTTGAGATTGACGTGTGCTGTTTCTTCAGATGGTTTCTCGCTATCAATGGGAAGCGAGGTTATTTTCAGCGGGCGCCCTTCCACTCGATCATTGGTGTTGGCTATGGTGAAGTCTGGTGTGTGGATAAAACAACCAACAGGAACGATGGCCAGGTAACTTCCTTTGACTGATCTGTAATCTTCTTTGCCGCATAAGGTATGTATCTTGGTAGCATTGGGGAATGATATGACGTAATGTTTCTCGTCCAGTTCTTCCATAGCTGTCCTTGTCAAAGTAACTGTGACAGTTTCACAGGATCGGTCGAGATGCTGGTCCATGATGAGATGCTGCACGCAGTCTGTTCCTTGTTGAAGCTGGTGGTCCATCTTCTCTTCGCAGAGATACCAGTTGTTATACTTCGGGCATTCAGCCTCTATGTACACATAACCTTTTCTGTTCGTTGCTATAAAAGGATAAGGAGGGATGAGGGCCTGCTTATATTTATTAGGAGCCATTGATAATTTATAAAAATCATAACTATTTAAAGAAAATATAGGAAGCTTGAAAACTATTACAATTAAATTTCCTGAATAATAATAACCTGGTTTTATAAGATCATAATATTCTCTCAATTCTAATTCTAAGATACTATCTTTACTATAAATTTTTATTAATCTCTGAATCATCTTATTTAGGACATCAATACTTATCATAGAATGATGTGGAGATGACGAGTGTATAAAAGCTAAAATATTTTCTATCCTATTTAATTCCATTAAAACTTCATCTATATTTTCAGTTATAATTGCAAGATGCTGGGCAAACTTCGCGTATTTTATGAGACTCGATTCTTTATAAGCTTCTTTATCTAGAATTAACTCTAAAGTGCTATTTATCTTAATCTGGTTCTCGACTAACTTAGTCATTATGTTAGAATGCTGGACCATCCACTCCTTACTAAGACTAACATGGTTATTTAATTCTTGTGCTATAGCTTCGTTATTATTTTTTAGAATTTTTATTGCATTATCATACTTTACAGCATCCGAGTGATCTAAATTACCAGTTATACCTTTTATTAACGATCCTAAACCGTCCACGAGACCTCTCTTTATACGACCTGGCTTTAACGTACCTAAATTTTCTAAGACTGTAACTAACTTATTATTAAGATAATCTAATTGAAGTTCATAAAGTTGGTAAGTATCGTTACGTAGTTGACGTCGATAATTTTTTAATTGCTCCTGTAGGAATATTATTTTATCTTCGATATCCTTAAGATCTATAGATTGCAGGAACGCATGGTAGTGTGTAATGAGTTTGGTATCACCTAAGCGGAACGGGAGTAATCCTGGGCCTTCGTCAAGGCTATCAAGTGTTATCTCCTGATTCATCCCTTGGGACGCTATCAAAGGAGCAGTCAGGACCAGTAGCACCCTGTAACAATTTGGCACTTTTAGGTATTCTCTTAAGACGATTTTTCGCTACTGGGCCACGTTTACGTGAGGTATAGATATGTATAGGTAGATTAGCAAGTACCGTGTCCTGACTGTACCTAGGGGCTAATTTTTGACGACTTGCAAGAGGGTTATTAACAAATATTCTTTGCTCAGGTTCATAATCGACTTCCGGTTCGCGATCCTTATTACGATTTTCTATAATGTTACTACGAGTTGCCAAGCTATTTTCGTTGATTGCGTCATATACTAATTTCATCTGTAAACGGTGATTATCTATATACTGTTGCATTAAATGTTTACTTAAATCTATATCAAATGGATCTCGCGGATCGAAATGTCCGATTATAATATCATACGGCCTACACTTTGTAAAACTATGGACCGCACTATTGTATGCTAAAATGGCGTAAGGTATTAAATTCACAACGTCATCGTTTTTATGAGATAGTTTGAGGATGCGCAAGTGCTCTAACAGCGTTGAATGGAACCTTTCCACAATACCGTTGTCGTTAGGCGAATGAGGTAGGGTTTTATGATGATTTATCTTATGTAAGGCGACGAATTCACTAAACAACTGGTTAGTAAACTCCGTACCGTTATCAGAAACTATTGTTAATGGCAAACCGTGATGAGAGCAGAATTTTAATAAGGCTTGTAATATACTTATAGCGGTTCCGTCACGTATGTGATAAGCCTGTGCGTACTTAGAAAATACGTCGACTAAGGTAAGATATTTTTCGCTTTGTATAGATAGCAAGTCTATGTGCACAATCTCAAAAGGTTTTGTGGCTGGCGGAACTACGTTAAACTGTGGCCTAATTGGATTACGGTCGTATTTCGCTTGACCGCATATTGTGCAATTATTTATAAATTTAGTTATGTGTTCTTTCATCTTGGGCCAATAGTAACGCTGAGAAAGAGATAAATAGCTCTCATTGATGCCACGGTGATTAGTTTTACCCTCGTGATAGTGTTTTATTATCTCTTGTTGCCTGAGATATTCTTTGACGTTTTCTACTTCAGATTTAGCTAAAACCAGATTCATTGCCGAGCTTTTAAATTTATCTTGAATAATAGGGATGATATCGTACATTGATAAAGGCGGATTTATAAGCAACGCGGTTTTTACCTTGGGGTTAACGTATTCTTTAATGACGTTAACTACATCCTCCTCAAGATTAGATTGGGATACTTGTACCGCGGTTCTAGTGTGCGTATCAAAAGGTTTGGATGCTGTGGGTCGTTTCTTAATATCACCAACAACTGTTATATAAATTTGTCTATGGAACTTATTTAAAGGTTCGGCAACGATTGGGACCTCTAATATAGGATTTTCATTACTAGTGTGAGCGGTGGCTGTGGACGAGCCGGCTACAGATGGTGGTCGCTCGGACGGGTTAACAATAAGAGAGTCAGTTTCTTCGTTATGAATTTCTACACGCGAGAGAGCATCAGCGTTTGTATTTGATTTTCCTTTCTTATAAATTACTGTAAAATCGTATTCGGATAGTTTGAGCCTCCAACTGTTTAAACGTGAGTTGGGGTCCTTCAGATTCATAATCCACTGAAGTGGCTTATGATCTGTTATGATCTTAAATTTTCTACCGAATAGGTAGGGTCTAAAATATTTGGTGGCCCAAACCATCGCGAGGCATTCCTTTTCGATGGTACTATATTTGATCTCGCTTTCGTTTAAAGTACGAGATGCGTAACATACCGGTTTATCCTGTCCTACGGTACCCTGAGATAGAATCGCACCTATCGCTACGTTAGAAGCATCGGTCGTCAAGATGAAATCTTTATTGAAATCAGGATACTGTAAGATTGGATCGTTAGTTAAAAGCTGCTTACACTTCTCAAAACAATCTAAATATTCGGAATTAAATACAATCTTTCTTCCTTTCTTTAAACATTGCGTAAATGGTTTTGTAATACGTGCGAAATCCGGGATAAATTTTCTATAGTATCCGACGAGGCCAAGGAACTGCTTAATTTCTTTAGGTGTTTTTGGCAATGGGTATTTTTGGATGGCTGAAATTTTGTCAGGGTTCGGCTTAATGCCGTCCTTAGTTATAACATGACCAAGATAAGCGGTTTCTAATTTTAAAAATTCTGATTTGTCCATTTGGACCTTAAAATTTGATTCTCTTAATTTCAAGAACACCTTTTCGAGATTTGTCATGTGTTCTTGAAGACTGGTACTAAAAACAATAATGTCATCCAAATATACAAGACAGACCACGTTCTGAAGTTCTTTGAGAACGTTGTCCATTACCCGTTGAAATGTCGAAGGTGAATTTTTTAAACCCATCGGCATGCGTAAGAATTCATAATGACCGTTCTCGACATTAAAAGCTGTCTTTGGGATGTCCACTGGATCCATCTCCACTTGGTAAAAACCACTAGCGAGGTCAAGAGTTGAGAAATATTGGCAGTTCCCTAACTTGTCTAATACGTCAGTGATGTTAGGTATCGGATATTTGTCATCATGCGTTTTTTCATTGATCTTACGAAAATCTACTACTAACCGCCATTTCTTCTTTCCCGAGGCATCGGCCTTTTTCGGAACTATCCATATGGGCGAGCTCCAAGCGGACTCGGAAGGTCTTATAATGCCTTGACTTAACATCTTACTTATCTGATCCCTAACTTCATCTCGATGCACGTACGGATATCGGTAACTTTTTGTATACACCGGAATTTCATCGGTAGTCCTAATTCGATGTTTGATCTTATTTGTAAAAGTAAGGGATTCACCGTCCAAATAAAACACGTCCGCGTATTTTTCACACAATCTCTCTAAATTAGCACGTTCTTCCGCATTAAGATGATCGGTTCGTAAACGCGATAGTACTTCGTGCGCACGCGAGCTCGGTTGTTTAGTGCGCGTGCACTCAACGTTATACGATTCCGCTTGAACGGCACGGTCCATACTAAAAATCAAGTCATGTGACGTCGGATTCGTCACTTCTAGGTAGCCACGATTATTTTTAACTGAAGTTAAACACTCGCTAATGACGCAATTAGATATAATTTGCTCATCAATAAAAACGTCACCTTCGTGGGTGTTAATAGGTAACTTAACTAATTTCGTTGAATTAGCAGGAATTATATCCTCGTACAAATTAAGATTACGTGAATTGTACATGTGAATAGGATTTACAGAGTTGCGTGTGACTAATAGTTTCTCTTTAAGATCAATTCTAGCCTCCCATTTTTCTAACAGATCTAATCCGATAAGCCCGTCGAAGTATTCATGAAACTTATAGATGAAAAATTTTGTACCTTCAGGTTCCTGAAACTCTTGAAAGCATGGAATAGTTATTGAATAGTCACTGCGCGTAGTGGCGTGTACGTTAGTTACTTCAAATGGATCAAAAGTTAA
Organism: Agriphila straminella; assembly: GCA_950108535.1. Lineage (NCBI taxonomy): Eukaryota > Metazoa > Arthropoda > Insecta > Lepidoptera > Crambidae > Agriphila > Agriphila straminella. The sequence goes on along the minus strand of OX467324.1, from coordinate 7,615,477 downwards.
TGCAACTGTACTAAAAAATCTATCGACAGCGTCCGGACTTAAAAAAGATTGATTTGCGCCGGTGTCAATTAAAAATTTCAAGGGTGGCTCAGAAATCTGTATATAAGGTAGCTGTCTTTGCGACTGTAAATTTAACTCTATTTTGACTTGTCTGATCTCCCGCGTTTCCGAAAATCCTGTTCACTAGCCGAACTAGTACTGGGTTCAGGGTCATCTGATGAACCTGTAGGAATTTCGTTACAAGAATCATATTCGTAAGGCTCGGTAATAGCATAGCAAGGCTCCACGTTATAACATTCCGGATTCCCTGCGTAATAATAATTTTCATTCGGATCATCGTAACTATAACCACTATAACACTCAGGATAATAAAAATCATTATAGCTAGCAAATTCGTTCATATTCATTTCGCGCGTTTTAAAGTAATTAGACGGCGGTGGATTGCCGTGCTTACGCCAATCATGTCCTGGCAACTGACCAAACTGAGGGCGCTCCTTAACAACATAGTGACTAACGCCACTCATGGGTTTAGGCCCTTGACCCTGGGGTTCGTTCCTAGATTGCATTTGAAACCTATTCTGGTAAGGATTATAATTAGGTGGAGGAGCCCTAAACATTTGCTGTGTACGCGAAGGCATACCTGGTGGTCTATGTTGAGCTGGTGGATGAGCCTGCATATTAGGCTTCCACATGGGCTGAGCTGGCTGCCAGTTATTCCTAGGAATTGGTTGTGGAGGAAAATTGAACGGCTTAAAAGATGGCATAGCAACTGGGGCCATTTGGAAAGGCTTTGGATTTGGAGCCTGTGGCTTTTTATCTGACCCTGGGTCAACGCGATTTTGAAGGTACATGACGTTCAATTCTTCCTGCACAAACTCTAATGCCCTTTCAACACTATCAGGACGCATGCATCGGATGCGGGAGCCCAAAGGCTCTTTTAAACCACGAACAAATGCCTGCATCGTTAATTTTTTGTATAGAGAGCGTTTAGCTTCAATAGTAGTCTCAATAGTTTCATGAAGTCTGATGTAAGTCATGATAGTGCTGAATAGGTTAACACAACGATCATAAAATTCCTGCGGCGAACTATTCTCTAGTGTAGCTAACATAAGATCGTTGTAAAGAGCGGTCTCATCTCTTTGATCGGAAAAATTATTTATAAGAGCTGTTTTAATGCAAGGCCAATTCTCAGTAATACCGTTTGAATTTATTATTCGCGCGGCTGGTCCAGTAATCTTATTTAAGATACCGTTTATAAGGCAAAGCTTATTTAACTCATTACCGGGATTAGAATCTATGTATTCGGTGACTATCTGATCACATATATTAATAAATCTAGGTAATATATGAGAATTCCCGTCGAAATCGGGCACTAGGCGCAAGGCCTTAAAAATTACGTCTACGTCAGTCATTCTGTGCCTACGGCGGCGTGGGGGTTCAGGACTATCTGACCTAACCGAACCCTCGTCTTCGTACACGATTGGATCACCCAGCGTGTCACTTAAGTTTCTATTTGAATCTAAATCTAATCTACGGGCTACCCTATTACGAGCAGGCCCTGAAGGGGTAGTTTGCCTAGGATAAAAAATGATTGCGACTAAAAATAGGACTAACAGGAAAAAGGAAGCAACACAGAAACGATTTAAGTGTACTTACATTAACTGCATTCTGGTATTTCTGGATCGATCGATGTCTTGATTTCACCCTCCAGCCGGGAACCTCAGGTTCTTCTTCCAGATACTCGGACGCCCGATCGCTCGCGACGACGGTAGCGATTTTCACGGAATACGGGATTCGATGTGAGAAAAACCCTATCCAAACTACCTCGAGACGCCTCGAGTATCCTACCGACTGCGCCAATTACGGAGGTCACAGCCGGAGGATCCAAAAAAAAACCAAAATTATTTAAAGTAATTTAATAAAAGAAATTACAAAGTAAAAACTTATAACTATGCCTGATCGATGCTAGAATCAGAGTGAACGAAAGTACAATGGAATATTCCTACGAACTAAGTAAACGCGGACCGCATGGTCGGCGTGGTTGCGAAGTCAGCGCTTTCGGTCACGTAGGCACTGCCGGACGATTCGAGGCCATCGCAAGCTTGCAGTTTACGTAGAAGTGCATATTATAACACACGTTATCTCAAGATTAATCTCCACGCACAAGATAAACACGAGATGTGACATCACTGTTTACACAAGTACCTTTTATAACTTAGACCTTATCTAACCAAGGTTTTAATTTTAAATAGTTCTGGTCCTGTTGACGGATTTATTATGTCATTCCACAAAACTGTAGGTCACCTTGATCTTAATACATAAGCAACTGACGTTACAAAATAATATGGACATTAGTTTTTAAAAGATTCCATTCATTCATACGAATGGATTTTTAAATAAAATGTCATGGCTAAAAATAAAAGTGTGAATGTAAACAAATTAATCAAAGAATTTGCATTGCCGAGACTTTAGGATTTGAATTTGATGGATTTCGGGTAAGTAGGTACGTACCTACTTATGTGTTAGATTAGGAATATTTTCAGCACAGTCCATTATAACAAATACTACGTATCTGGGGCCCAAGTCTGCTAAATATTTTTAGCGTCATAATCGTGTTTCAATTATGTTTGAATTGTAACACTTTTTGACAGTTTCTGTTTTCATAAACCCATAATCGAAACACAATTGAAACGCGAATATGACGTTAACAATAGCAGACTTGGGCCCATGATCTTCAGGAAGTATGTTTTCGATTTGACATTTATTATCTTACAATCGTTTTATACGAGCAGCCTGTGGTTTTCCTGTACAAAAAGATCGCTTAATGCGTTGCGCGTTCAGTATAATAATGGGTTTAGGATGCTGTTGGGGTTGCCCCGCTTCTGTAGTGCCTCAACGATGTTCATGGAGGCGAGGGTTGATGGCTTTCATGCGATAATACGGAAGCGGGTGGCATCATTACTCAATAGAATTCGTAACAGCACCAACAGTATCCTAAATGGCATAGCCGAGAAGTATAACTCGAATGTTATGAGGGCTTTTATTCGTGTCTTGATGGAATAGCGTCGCAAGACACTGTTCAGTCGGGGCACGGGTGAAGGTCATACGTAGCTTTTAATTAAATAATCTACAATTACAATTTAATTTAATTTTAATTTAATTTACAATTTTTTAATTGAAAGCTACTATTGAAATATTGAAATTTTATTCTAATTGCTTTGCCCTGATATACTAACATAGGATTTAAGTTAATTGTTACTAACAAAATGGATTGTAATATCTGAATATGAAATAAATTATTATTATTATTATTATTGTCGTTCTTTAATTGGTGTGTCTTCACACAGTAGCTTTGCCGTTCCTATTGAGCTTTCAACAGAGACACGCCTTCAAGCCGCCATGCAATAGCGCATGCCCTTCTAAAAAAACCGGTCAAGCAAGAGCGAGTCGAACTCGCGCACCGAGGGTTTCCGTACCACCATCATAATAAATACACTGCAGAGCTGTAGAATAATAAAATTATTATTGCAGTATGAGGGCAGCACCATCACTTGGCCGATAGTGGAACTATTTTTTTTCTTAGGCCAGCGCCATCTCTTGGCCGATAGTGGAACTATTTTTTTTCTTAGGCCAGCGCCATCTCTTGACCGATAGTAGAACTAAATAATTTTTTCTTAGGTCAGGGCCATCTGTTGACTGGTGGAGGAACTAAATAATTTTTTGTTTATTTTTGAATTTCTAAAAAATTGTGTTATATTAAGACATCGTTTTATTTTTCCTGTAATCTTTACATAAACTACTATCACATAGAATTATTTCAGATTTTTCTCTTTGCAAACTTCGGAGATAAAGGGGGGGGGACGGTATTTTTTTTACATTTTTCATCATAAGTCGAAAACTATGCGGCCTAAAAAAAAGAAAAAATGTTTTAAAATGTGCAAACAGTCTTTCATATGATATCCCACAGCCCTAGTCGCCCCACTTAAATTTTTTAAGACCCCTTTTCAGTCCCTGTTGTAAAAATAATATATTTTTTTATTTCTTTCTTATTTGCAAAATAGTTGGGAAAACGTCATCTTAAACTATTCCAAATTTAAAGTTGATACCATTAGTAGTTCTCGAGATATCCAGCTGTGACAGACAGACAACCCTAAAAAGGCATGCGTTTACGCATGACGATTTATGACGACGAAAGGGAAAAGGAACGAGAAAGCGACTCGGTGAAGACACCATTTTATTATCACTGGCCAAAGAACTTCTTTATAAATATCAAGTAAAAGGAATCAACAATTTGTAGAGGCAATCCTGAAGTTCTACGAAGCACCTGCCTTGTCAGCCAAGATTGTAATTCAGATACCGTATTTATTACTTCTGAGTAAACCCTCATCAAATCATATAAAAACCAAAATCCTCGACCTTAATGGAAAGGTACAAAACTCACTTTGTCTTTATAAAGAACAGGCAAAAACTTGTAATGCTCCCTAGAAGTGGACAGTATAAGAAGATTGCAATACCGACCTTATAAAAATGCAATTAAATACAATTCTGATTGACATTCAGCGCGCAAAGCACTTGTACTATTATGTATTCTGTGGCAAAGCTTGAAGTTACCATACAAACCTAAAAGTTTAAAAAGTAAACTCTATATTTTAAATGAGAAAGACCAATTTACCTTTGTAAAAGTTCTACATGCTTAGATATAAACTGTCAAGCGATCGTAAATACTTGAAATTAGTGTTCGATGTGGCGACGCAGAAAAAGTGATTCGAGACTTACTTTAGTTTGGCACGCGAGGACTGTTGTCTGACTTTTTGTTATTGATTGATTGACTTGACATAGAAAACGTGCTCTAGTCAATGACTTCTACGTATTGGCTCTAGAGAATATTGATGAATTGGAACTTGGAATCGATTGACTATGGTATGGTAATTGGTAGTATGGTATACCTCACTATACGTCTTACTTAAGTCTACCTATAAAAAAATATTCAGCCAATTTGATTATTTTCGGACATTCCCCATTATAAGATCAATGGCTAAATTAAGTTCTTTTTCTCATAAACTAAATCTTTGGAATTAAAATTTTTTTCGAAGTGTGAGAACTTGAGAAGTTAAGCTCAGTGGTTTCCTTCAGTTCCGAAAGATTTACAAAGTCAAAGTCAAATAAGCTTTATTCAAATAAACTTAATTATTAAGTAGGTACTTTTGAATCGTCTATATTTTCCTAGCATCGTTCCAGACTTTTTTAGCTGACAAACTTATCAGCTGTAACAGCCATAAGTAACGATATTTACAAACTTGAATATATAATTACAACAGGGTGACAGGATTATTGGCAACAACCTAGATTTATTATATTACTTATAGTAGTAAGTTATGTGTTACATCATTTCCACGCATTTTGATATTTAAGATATACCTACACACGCACAATGTATGTTTTCAGTACGCAACAGAAATATAACGCCTGCTTAATTAGATGTAAAATCTCACTCAATGTTGAGTTGAGATACAAACACGCAATACTAATCGAATACGATCAAATACACAAATAACTATTGAGTGAAAATGAAAGCAAAACACATAAATAATGTTTGATTGATCGCAACAAACAACATTTGGGCGTGATCGCGTCAAGATTTAATTGGCCATTAGCATAAGACAAGATCTTGAAAAAACTGTAAGATTCTGTGGCCCAAGTGATAAGTGATGAACAGGTGATGGTTTTTACAAAATCCTAACTGAATATATGCGAATGTGAGTTTGTATGTTACATTTTCACGTCTTATACTACGGCTCCACCTGCGTTAACGTTAACGTTAGTGGTAATGTCCAACTACGCTAAGGCGTTAAGTAAATTTAGTACTGTCGTTAGTAAATTAACACTGTTAAGTCTTGGCCACATCTGCGTCACGCCTAGATTAACGCTTTAAGCTATGCGTTAAGACGCAGGTGGAGCCGTAGCATGAGTATCATGTTGCATAAGTACACATTGTCAGGGGTACAGAAAAGGATAAAGGGTACCTTTCATCCAGAATAGAAGTACTATGTTCCCGAGGGATAGAAATAAAAGACTTCACCGTACATTGTTTTTGAGTACACAAAGCTCTTTTGTTTTCGTACGAATATCGGAAAAACTATAGAGCCTCAAGGAGTAAGATACCAGGAGGCTTACCATCACCTTTTAGAAAACCATCATGTTTTATGAACGTTTTGTTATAAGCTTACAATAAGATTATTCAAATTCGTACCACAACCTGCACAAAGTAATAATACTTTATTCCTGCCAAAGAACGAATGATATTGCGAAATTGTCTATTCCCTGCTAGCCATCACTACGACTTATTTGCTATCTACACTTGACACTGGCAAAAATTACTTCCAAGAGGAAAGTAGATTGCCAAAACACAATAATAAGAAGAGAACAACGGCCAAGAATGCGACAATGGGGTTGGCAACTGTCAAAGTGGCGCTAGCATAGCTAGTTCCCAAAACATAATAATTTTATATGGTGTATAGAAGAAAACAATTCCAAATAATATTATGACTCGCTGTATTGTACCACAATGCTCTAAAATTGGAGTACATCATATTCCCAAAGATAAAAATATTCGTCGGCGTTGGTTAAAAGCCATACGCCGTGTCAATTTAATTCCGAAGCCTAGTTAGAGGTTATGTTCAAAACATTTTGTGGATAATGACTATGAAAAAAGCAGTAAATATACAGGTAAGCTGTTTAAATTAATAATGAAATACCAAAAAGTATATATTTTGAAAGATCAGTTATAATAGAAATTCTTTTTTGGAACAATAATAATGTTGACATAATTTTTTGTTCTAGGTGTGGATCATCAACGTAAATACCTTAAGAAAAATGCTGTTCCATCTATTTTTCAATGGAATATACAACCGGTTTCAGAAAAGGCAGTTGCAAGAAAGATAGATTAGAGTCCCGGGTCCCGGAATCTCAGAAAGAAACAGCTTTTTGAAATGCAGATGCTGCATGGACAGTAATGTATCTCATGTGGTTGAATCTGAGATGAATACTACTGTTCCTACTCCACTTTCATTAGAAAATAAAACAAACCATGAAACTCAAACTCCACATATAGTTACTAAGAATATTCTCAACTGAGCTTTTGCCTTTTACTTGCAGACCAGAAATTGGCTTGTTAAAGGGTACATATCGAAAGGCTTATTGGGTTAACTAAAACATATTTGATATTGCAAAATAATTTTAACCATTTTTATGTGCCCTTAGCATCAAAAATATTTTCAATATGTGTCTTGTTGTGTAACTTTAAAGAAGGGATTTTAAATAAAAACTGATTACAATATTATAAACAAGTGTTTTATTGCATTAAGAGGTCTGTCACATTTTTTATAGAAATAAAATATTCCTATGATTAGGTACCTACTTACTAAGATAAATAATGCTTAATGCCATCCCATGACTGACCCTTGCGAACGTTGCTTAACTTCCGCAATCGCTGGGCCAGGCGTTAAACCACTGCGCCACCGAGCTCCTCCGAAAACAAGTATTTGTTATCAAATAGAAATGAAACATAATAACTATAATATTACATTCACAATGAAGAACAATATGTATAAAAACGTTTCACTTACTGTTTATGACGCAATTTCCAATTTCTAAATAAAATAACTCAAAATAGTTTTGTTTCCGTCGAGAAAAAGCAACTTTTTTAAGACTGCAAAATTTCTCAATATTTGACACAAAAACAATAATGCTAGCTGTCAAAAGACACGTCGTGGTACGGTTTAAGTGAACGATTGAACGATGACGTCACAAAACTTCCAACGGAAACATTATTACAATAATCATACTTTATGAAGGTCGTGGTACGAAATAGCATGGTAAGAATGTTATAATACTGCGCTAAGACATGGCAGTAGGCACCCTGTACAATTAAGGAAATATTAAAGCCATGACCGTTTTTTTTACTTTTTATTATGTAGCTAATGTAGCTATTTTACATTTCAGGCTACAAAATGATAAAAATAAAAGGGTTATAACAATAACAACACTTATGAATGAACATCTTAGCAATTTTTCACGTCATTTAACAAGTGTAGGTACGTACATGTAATTAAAATTTTGCAATAATAATGTTATAAGTCAAACTCTCTATAAATAATAGCTTGATTACTAAAGTTAAACAAATTAACAAAGTAACATAACATTCTGTTAATTATTGTTGCAGACGTAATTAATAACATTCTTGCATTATGTTTGAGCCAAACTCTTAGAGATATTGCGTAAAAAAACGATGCGCTGGCAACTGTACCGTGACGAGCACTTTCCAGGGTATGTTAATGATGCGCATGTGGCCGTGTAATAGTAAATTACGTGTAATGCACCTCTAGCGCCAGCCAGCTACGTCGGCCGCCATAAAAAGCAAAGAAGAAAAATAGTTCAACAAAAAATTGTTGATTTCAAGAATGGAAAAAAATGAGTTATTGCATTTTACTTTTCAAGTGACAAAACAAAAATGCGACGACGTTTGTCTACTGAGGAGCAAAGACTGGAAAGCCATTTTGTATTGTTGGTATTTAAAAAAAGAATCTGAAATATTCAGTCCACTACCATAGTTAGCTACCTATCTAACAAAATGACTATTTACTTAAACGGAAAACTTATTTAAGACAATAAGTCGACATGTAGTCCAAAACTCATCAATACGCGATTGATATCAGAAAACACTTCCAATAGCATTGCTTTAATGGCTGTTTTAATAAATATGCAACAGATTCGATCCATCGCATCAATTTAATTGAAAACATCAGATAAGCAACAAGACAGGTTTGGTAAACTGTAATGCCTACTTTATCAATTCCTCGCAGAGACAAATGTATGTACTTACGAGTTATTACTCATCCACTTGACGGAGCAGACAAGTCGTGAGCAGCTCACAACAAATCATAAGTGACAGGTGAATGCATAAAATTAACGGACCGTATCAATCAGGGGACTATATTTAACTCCGACCTACGACAACGCCATGTTGGATCATAGACTAAATAGCAGATAGACGTTTCGTTATATTTAAGCTATAGTTAAGTAGATACTGCTGACAAAACTATGTGTTTTTGTTCGTTTGATTGAACTCACAAAACTTATCACAGCCTTACCACAAAAGATTTTAAAACACTGTTTAAATGTGATGCCGTCTCTTTCAAACAATATTGTCAAAAAAGTCACAGCATCACATTAAAACAGTGTTTTAGTTAAACACTTGTTGAACAGTGTTTTAAAATCTTTTGTGGTAAGGCGGCCGTCAGTGTTTCGACATTGTTGATGCCGTAGAAAAATATCGTTATAATGCGATTAAATTAACTTTGTTCACCATTAGTGACCAATTTCAGAGCACTTGCGGTACAAAACGATGTATTTTAATCTGTAAAATAACTCTTAGGTACTTATACCTACATTCTCGAGTGAAGTTGCCGCAGGTTACTGTCTATTGTCAATTTAATCGCATTGTACTGTTGTAAGTTGTAACTATTGGAAAAAAATATTATCTTTGATTAGCGATATGTTACGAATACGATGCGATGACACTAGACGACATCAGTAACTGACTACCAATACCAACTAGGTACTACTTTATTTATCCTCAACCTTGGACGAATTACGTATTGTTACATTAGTCACATCAACAATACGGATTTACGGGTGATGACCCGTGGACCCACCGGCAATATCATAGTAGAATCAACTAAGTATTAGCAATATCCACTGGTAGGCCCACTGGTAGGCCCACGGGTAAATTGCGTTTGCCGTTCGACCCATTGCACTATAGTTGGAAACGAAATAAAATATTCTACATTGCAGGCAGTAAAAAACATAAACAAAAGAAGGATTTTATCTGCGTAGGCACAATACTAATCAAAAGCTGGCTCATCTGAACGCTACTTAATCGCATTGCGCTAGGTCAGTCACACGCGGACATGTGGGTGTTTTTTTTTGCTCGCGATGTTTAATTTATACAGCATGTTCACGTGACCGATAAACGGTCAGTAAACGGTCGTGATACTTCTATAGTGTTAGTAAACGGTTGAGATAAGGCTTAACTTTTATCTGTCGGTCGTTGGGCTGAGATGTGTCAGCATCGAATCGTATGGGTAAAAGACTGTTACGAGTCGAGCCTCTCACTATACCATAATAATATACATCATCAGCGAAACCACACATGATGAAAAGCTTTTTAAACAGGTTTCAAACTTTTTGCATAGTGTGTGGTTTCCTTTAGGACCCCATAAACTCAAATGAAACTCAAAAGTAACTGGAGTTGCAGTTTCGTCATTTTTACGTTATACCGTGTGTTCTGGTTCTGGGGTTGAGTGTTAAAAAATAATCTTTGTGAAATGAAAAAAAAGTGACACTCATCTCATTAAAGTCATCAAGACTCAGAAATAGAGACAATTTGCAGGCATATTAAATTTCCAAGAAAGGTCTGCATACTGGAACTTACTTTTACTTATCAAGTTACATAGCCACTTAAAGCTTATAAGAAGAAAGTTACACAGTTTATTCATTGTCATGTCAATCATTTTGAAATTCAAATAGAGCATAAACTTAAATCAGTATTTTTCGTATGTAGGTTATAAAGTTAGAATATCTTAAGGGTCCACGATAGGAAAACATGGTTTGCGCGGGCCATATTTTTGTATAGAAAACATTTATGTTTTACAACAGCTTTAGTTGTAGTCACACAAAAAACATACGACAAGCTAAAGAGATTATTTAGTAGCTGTCAATTATATTGAGTATAAACCTCACAGATGATTGTAAAAAAAACAATACCTATCATCAAAAGCGCTTGTCGCGGGTCATATTTTTGGCGTAAATAATAGCGGAAATGTATTGAATTCTACATCGAAATACACTTTAAGGTGGTACCCTGCGCGAAAGTGGCGCCGCGGTGAATTATATTTAATATTCTAATTCTAATACACAATTTTAAAAATGTTTATCGTGGAGATTTTAGGGCCCACAGTCTAGTATTTTTAGACGGTATCGTTACATTCCCTCGTAGTCACTGCTAGAAGTAGATAGCAAACCGCTAAAAGTGGCCGTTTTTGACACATTTGCTATCTATTTCTACGAATGACTACGAGGGCATGTATGGCACCTTCTAAAAATACTAGACCATGGGCCCTAAAATCTCCACGATAAACATTATTCAAATCTTTTTCTATTAATAACTTATTAAATAAAAACCTCTGAGGGCGCCACTTTCGGTCATACAACCGCCTTAACGTAGGTACTGTGAAGTTGCTCCAAAAACTTTTTTCAAGAAAGATAATTGTCTCTGTATTTCATTGGTATCAAAAATATCTTTCTTGAATAAACTAGGTATTTGAAGCAACTTCACAGTACGTTAAAGTGTATTTTGATGTAGAATTCAATACGTTTCCACTATTATTTACGCCAAAAATATGAACCTACGCAAGCGCATTTGGTAATTTTTAATTTTTTTACAGTCATATGTGAGGTTTATACGAAATTTAATATTTGTAGCAACTAGACTAGAGAATCTCTTTAGCTTGTCGTATGATTTTTTGTGTGGCTATAAGTTAACGTTTTCTATATAAAACAAAATCCCCTAACCATATGTTCCTATTATTACAAGGTCTCCCGCTCAGGGTTTGCGAACCGATGGCGTAGCTTCTTTGACATTCACAAGTGCTTGTAACAGCCTAGACTGAATAAATGATTTTTTGATTTTGATTTTTTTGATTTTATTATGGACCCTTAAGTTGAAGTATTTACCTGTTTTGATTCTTTTGAAGTAAAATTAAAATATCAATAAAATTCCAAACCAAAAATATTCAATTGTTTATAATTATCTATTAAAATTAATCGTAATAAAAAGGTTTAATGTCTGTCGTATCGTACCGTGACTTCAATAATAATAAAGTATTCTTTGCAAACCTTTATACGTTTGACAACAATAAATAAATTATAACTGTAGGTAGTGAACTAGCGCCGCCACTACATTTATTTTTATTACTCGTAAACCAAGTCAATATTTAAAAAAAAGCTCATGTAATAATTTCTTAAATTGTCTCTAATATTTTTTGAATAACTCTTCGAATAATTGCCAAAAGTGGCCACTTTGAGCTAAAATGGATTTTAAAACTTACAGAATGAATGAAAACTGTTGAAGAGTTATACAAAAAATATTAGAGACAATTTAAGAAATTATTACATGAGCTTTTTTTTAAATATTGACTTGGTTTACGAGTAATAAAAATAAATGTAGTGGCGGCGCTAGTTCACTACCTACAGTTATAATTTATTTATTGTTGTCAAACGTATAAAGGTTTGCAAAGAATACTTTATTATTATTGAAGTCACGGTACGATACGACAGACATTAAACCTTTTTATTACGATTAATTTTAATAGATAATTATAAACAATTGAATATTTTTGGTTTGGAATTTTATTGATATTTTAATTTTACTTCAAAAGAATCAAAACAGGTAAATACTTCAACTTAAGGGTCCATAATAGGAACATATGGTTAGGGGATTTTGTTTTATATAGAAAACGTTAACTTATAGCCACACAAAAAATCATACGACAAGCTAAAGAGATTCTCTAGTCTAGTTGCTACAAATATTAAATTTCGTATAAACCTCACATATGACTGTAAAAAAATTAAAAATTACCAAATGCGCTTGCGTAGGTTCATATTTTTGGCGTAAATAATAGTGGAAACGTATTGAATTCTACATCAAAATACACTTTAACGTACTGTGAAGTTGCTTCAAATACCTAGTTTATTCAAGAAAGATATTTTTGATACCAATGAAATACAGAGACAATTATCTTTCTTGAAAAAAGTTTTTGGAGCAACTTCACAGTACCTACGTTAAGGCGGTTGTATGACCGAAAGTGGCGCCCTCAGAGGTTTTTATTTAATAAGTTATTAATAGAAAAAGATTTGAATAATGTTTATCGTGGAGATTTTAGGGCCCATGGTCTAGTATTTTTAGAAGGTGCCATACATGCCCTCGTAGTCATTCGTAGAAATAGATAGCAAATGTGTCAAAAACGGCCACTTTTAGCGGTTTGCTATCTACTTCTAGCAGTGACTACGAGGGAATGTAACGATACCGTCTAAAAATACTAGACTGTGGGCCCTAAAATCTCCACGATAAACATTTTTAAAATTGTGTATTAGAATTAGAATATTAAATATAATTCACCGCGGCGCCACTTTCGCGCAGGGTACCACCTTAAAGTGTATTTCGATGTAGAATTCAATACATTTCCGCTATTATTTACGCCAAAAATATGACCCGCGACAAGCGCTTTTGATGATAGGTATTGTTTTTTTTACAATCATCTGTGAGGTTTATACTCAATATAATTGACAGCTACTAAATAATCTCTTTAGCTTGTCGTATGTTTTTTGTGTGACTACAACTAAAGCTGTTGTAAAACATAAATGTTTTCTATACAAAAATATGGCCCGCGCAAACCATGTTTTCCTATCGTGGACCCTTAAGATATTCTAACTTTATAACCTACATACGAAAAATACTGATTTAAGTTTATGCTCTATTTGAATTTCAAAATGATTGACATGACAATGAATAAACTGTGTAACTTTCTTCTTATAAGCTTTAAGTGGCTATGTAACTTGATAAGTAAAAGTAAGTTCCAGTATGCAGACCTTTCTTGGAAATTTAATATGCCTGCAAATTGTCTCTATTTCTGAGTCTTGATGACTTTAATGAGATGAGTGTCACTTTTTTTTCATTTCACAAAGATTATTTTTTAACACTCAACCCCAGAACCAGAACACACGGTATAACGTAAAAATGACGAAACTGCAACTCCAGTTACTTTTGAGTTTCATTTGAGTTTATGGGGTCCTAAAGGAAACCACACACTATGCAAAAAGTTTGAAACCTGTTTAAAAAGCTTTTCATCATGTGTGGTTTCGCTGATGATGTATATTATTATGGTATAGTGAGAGGCTCGACTCGTAACAGTCTTTTACCCATACGATTCGATGCTGACACATCTCAGCCCAACGACCGACAGATAAAAGTTAAGCCTTATCTCAACCGTTTACTAACACTATAGAAGTATCACGACCGTTTACTGACCGTTTATCGGTCACGTGAACATGCTGTATAAATTAAACATCGCGAGCAAAAAAAAACACCCACATGTCCGCGTGTGACTGACCTAGCGCAATGCGATTAAGTAGCGTTCAGATGAGCCAGCTTTTGATTAGTATTGTGCCTACGCAGATAAAATCCTTCTTTTGTTTATGTTTTTTACTGCCTGCAATGTAGAATATTTTATTTCGTTTCCAACTATAGTGCAATGGGTCGAACGGCAAACGCAATTTACCCGTGGGCCTACCAGTGGGCCTACCAGTGGATATTGCTAATACTTAGTTGATTCTACTATGATATTGCCGGTGGGTCCACGGGTCATCACCCGTAAATCCGTATTGTTGATGTGACTAATGTAACAATACGTAATTCGTCCAAGGTTGAGGATAAATAAAGTAGTACCTAGTTGGTATTGGTAGTCAGTTACTGATGTCGTCTAGTGTCATCGCATCGTATTCGTAACATATCGCTAATCAAAGATAATATTTTTTTCCAATAGTTACAACTTACAACAGTACAATGCGATTAAATTGACAATAGACAGTAACCTGCGGCAACTTCACTCGAGAATGTAGGTATAAGTACCTAAGAGTTATTTTACAGATTAAAATACATCGTTTTGTACCGCAAGTGCTCTGAAATTGGTCACTAATGGTGAACAAAGTTAATTTAATCGCATTATAACGATATTTTTCTACGGTCGTATCGTACCGTGACTTCAATAATAATAAAGTATTCTTTGCAAACCTTTATACGTTTGACAACAATAAATAAATTATAACTGTAGGTAGTGAACTAGCGCCGCCACTACATTTATTTTTATTACTCGTAAACCAAGTCAATATTTAAAAAAAAGCTCATGTAATAATTTCTTAAATTGTCTCTAATATTTTTTGTATAACTCTTCAACAGTTTTCATTCATTCTGTAAGTTTTAAAATCCATTTTAGCTCAAAGTGGCCACTTTTGGCAATTATGGATTTTAAAACTTACAGAATGAATGATAACTGTTGAAGAGTTATTCAAAAAATATTAGAGACAATTTAAGAGGTTATTACATGAGCTTTTTTTAAATATTGACTTGGCTTACGAGTAATAAAAATAAATGAATGGTGGCGCTAGTTTCACTACCACAGCGCCTTAAAACGCGAGCGACGATATGTGATAGCTCTAAGCGTTATTATAAGATTAAATTTCATTTGAGCCCATTTTAAATGAACAGCTGCACTGCACGCGTGCTTGCTTCGAAAACATCGACTGTTTGTGGACTTCTAATTAAAGAGTTTGGAAACAAAACAATTCCTAGTCACTCAAGTTCCAAGTAATGGAATTATTTAATTAAAAAAAATACAACAAACAAATATAAAAGAGTTTGTTCAGTCTAAATGTTTAGCACGTAGTAACTATTTAGTAATCTGAGGTTTAGCCCTTCGCACGAGAGTTTAAAAAGCGTCGTTTACCCGCTCTTTTAGTGTGCTCAAGCTCAATTCGATTTTACGTCCAACGCTCAACGTAGAAAATCCAACACTGCTCGATAAATTATTATTACTCCTTGTTATAATGACGTGCAAAATAATTATTTCAAGTAAGTACTTACACAAAAAGTTTTTTTTTTGTTTTAGTTGTTGACATTTTACTTCACATAATCGTCGGAATACATCACAATTATTTAAAATAGGTAACATGGAGCAGACGAGCGACTTATCTCTACCTACTCTACTTTTAATATTTATTTATTAAGATGTCAGATTGTTGCTTATCGGGTGTTTTATTTTGTGCTGGTTTTATTTGAAGTTAATTACAGTTTATAAAAAATAGGCCCAGAACACACGCGGTGAAACACAAAAGTGAAGAAACTGCAAGCAACTCTAGTTAGCCAGTTTCATTTGAGTTTATGCCATTGGGTCCTATGGGAAACCAAAAACGATGCAAAGAGTTAAAAACCTGTTTAAAACGCATTTCATCGTATGTGGTTTCATATAAGAATAGGACTCTAGCTAGAGCATAAACTCAAATGAAACTCAGAAGTAACTAAAGTTGCAGTTTCGTTACATTTGTTTTCACAGTGTGTTCAGGGCCTTAGGCACTTACCCGGTGTCACCTGTTTAATAAGACAGGTCGCTCGTCTGTATTCCACAACGTAGCATAATAAAAGACAGGTGTTTAACAAATGAACCGCGCCTGGTGACATCACTATCACTATAGCGCGAGTGACAAACGGGACCACGGTCCGATACCCACAATCCACAATGGGACTTTATATGAAGAGGTTAGCCGCAATGGTTCATTCATTATGAGCTTCTCATGTTTTCGAATGAATAGTATGATCACAGAATAAATAAAAATAATGGTTAGTACAACAAAGCTACTATAAATAATTAAAAAAAGTAGTATATAGAAGCATTTTACTCAAGAAACTTAAATTAATTTTAAAGTTAAAAGAAATCAACTCTTGCCATAGAGTGGAACCAATGTCATTTTTGTTGATGATTTTTGATTTAGAAATATCGTTTTATTTTTCCACTAATCTTTACATTAACTTCTATCGCATAATAACAGATGTTTTTCATTGCAAACTTTGGAGATAGGTGGGGGAATGGTATATTTTTTTACATTTTTCATCAAAAGTTGAAACTATACGGCCTAAAAAAGTAAAAATGTACAGCGCTCTTTCATATGATACCCCACATGCCTGGTTGCCCCACTTCGATATTTTGAGACCCCTTTCAGTCCCTGTTACGAAAAATATATTTTTATTTATTTCTTATTTGCAAAATAGTTGGCCAAACGTCATTTAAAACTATTCCAAACAAGTTGATAGCTGTGACAAACGAACAGGCAGACTGAGTTGCACCATAAGGGAACCTTTTTACCATTTTGGTACGGAACCCTAAAAACCGGATGAGAGACTAAGCTTGTTAGTCACTCATATCATAATGAAGTCGGTTAAAAAACACTTTATCGCTATAGATCAAACCACGCTTTCAGATTGATATCAATTAAATGGTATTCAGAACTTATCATAGGTGTCAGAATTAAATCTAATTGAAGCCATCAAGATAATCATTTCTAATCTAGTCATCTGAACAACGTGAACTGTCAGAGCCTTTCATTAATATCACTTCCCTGGACATAATGATATCATACTCGAGCCTAAATGCCATCATCTATATTCTACTTATAACTAGATAGGTCATGTCATGAACCAAGAAAACAAGGTCTGGCATTACGGGAGAAGCACTTGCTTACGTCTCTCTCTATCAAGTGGCGCGAATTTATAGTAACACAAATTAGCTTTAGAGGCGCTCGGTGGCGCAGTGGTTTAGCGCCTGGCCCAGAGATTGCGGAAGTTAAGCAACGTTCGCAAGGGTCGGTCATGGGATGGGTGACCAAAAATTTATTATCTCGAGCTCCTCCGTGCTTCGGAAGGCACGTTAAGCCGTAGGTCCCGGCCGCATTTGCAGTCGTTAACACCCATCAATCCGCATTGGGCCCGCGTGGTGGGTTATGGCCCATCCTCCTTACCACCCATAAGGAAGGCCTGTGCCCCAGCAGTGGGGACATCAAAAATGGCTGATGGACATTAGCTTTTTAAAAAAACTAATAGGTATCTGGTATCTATACTGTGGTCAAACTGTAAACATCAGGTCCTTCGCAGCTTCGCGATATCGATATAATGGACCCTACACATGTGAAGGCCCGGCCTTCGAAAGCAAAAAAGATCGAACGTAGCGTAGTCGTAGATGCGTGGCCTTCCGTTCAAATCGCTACGTGTATAGGGAGAGGCCGGGCCGCGTTCGTTCCTTCCTGCCGGGCCTACATATAGGGTCCATAAACTGGCCCGGTAAAGTAAATGTAACATGAATCTGTTACTTTTAGTTTGCTGGAAGAAGACAGAGACAGCAATCTGTTTTAATTAAACCAAGTCTAACTTTAGTCCACGTTTTAAATTTTAATTAAATTGAATTAGTTCGAATAACGGGGTTTATGTAATGATGTAAAAGTCATGCCGTCACCATATATCGTCGTTTATTAATTGTGGTAAAATAAAACATGGGTAAATAAAACCCTCACCAACAGCTAAATAAAAAATATACCTAATCATCTATGATTTTTTTTTTATTTGATAGAGAAAAGAAGTTGATCCGTATCATAGCCAACATCGAAGAGACAGAGAGCTGTAAACCATATTTTCAGAAATATCAGATACTTCCCTTGCCATGCTTATATATTTTGGAAGTTTGTAAGTTTGTACGCAAACATATGGAATATTATATTAAACGTCAAGACATACCTTCTAAATATCCAACACGGTACAAAAACAAATTAATAATTCCCAGTTCCAGGCTTAAACTAACATCTAAAAGTACATTTCACTCTTCAATAAAAATATATAATAAATTGCCAGAATCAATAATAAACGAAAATAAATACCCCATATTCATTAACATATTGAAAAAATATTTACTATCTAAATGTTATTATAGCATAAATGAATATTTGACTGATAACACCAGCAAATAATTAATAAATACATACAATAATAATTCAAAACGTCTTGTCTAACATTATAATCTACACAACTTTATTTTGTTAATTTGATTTAATTTTGTATAATTATGTAGCTTTCTTTTATATTAAGCGTTTCCTCTCTCTTATTACACTTTTGCGTGCCCGACAGGGTCCATAATGCTCTTAATTATAAAAATGTACCATCCTCTGTAACATTATGGTTGCAAATAAAGAATTGAGTATTGAGTATTGAGTATTGAGAACCTCTATAAAAATGCTATCCATCCAGTGATGAAAAAAGTACTTAATCAGGAAGCTTCCAAGGTTCGCAACTTCGCACGCCGCTAATATCTTTTTTATACACCATTTTGCTTTTGAGAACTGTATTTGTATTATAATAAGGCTAGTTTTTCTTGACATTTATTTTGATTTTTAAGTTTTAAAGTTGAGTACCTACTTTGTTACAGAATTCGCATCTAATGATACAGTTGAAAGTTGTGTTGTGTTACAAGGTTGTTTACTATAAATTACCAGTTATTCATCAACGCCCGAGCGGTCTCCGGCGACCGGACAACAATAGAAAATCTATTGTGTCTCGTTTTCCGGGCGTTGACGAGTTAAAAAGGGTTAAGTGGTAATTAATATAGTAAAAAACAAGTTTACATTAGTGAAAATAGTTTTATTTTTATTATTTTATACATTAATCTACCTATGTCATATATATCATATTTAAGTAAAAGAAGACAATATACTGTTATAACCCAACTTTGCAGGAAAACAAAAGTTATTAAAGAGTATGCGTCTCTATGTAGAGATGTAGAGACGGGGACTTTAGTATTAATGACATTTTAATTTTAACATTTGACATTTCTATATAACTCTAATGAAATTTGCAATACGAATATATCTGACAATTGTAATAATTTAATATTTGACACATATGAAAATGTTCTTGTTTGCCATTGTTTGCCATCTTTACTATTTGTATACCTTAAAATATAAGGTAGGAATGTAGTGAGTGACACTAACAAAATAATATCAACTTCCATCATTGTAATACTAACACCTGCATTTCACAAATAAATTCTATTCTATTCTATTCTGTGTTATACAAATTAAGTATAATTTTCCCAGCTTTTTAAAATTCAAACTAAAATAGCGCAATTTTTTTTTTTTAACTATCAAGAAGGCAAAGTAGGCAAAGTTCCGCAATTAACTGTCACGACGGAATTCAAATTCCGAATGCGTTTCCATGGATGATTCAGCGCACGCGCGTAATCCACCAATCTTATAGCGTAATCGCGGGTCAACGACCTGCCCAGGCCAACTGACCAATGTCCGGTCAGGGTCCCGGACTGACATTGCGTGTTCCTTTTGTGAAATGTCAAACGGATTGTTTTTTCTACGATCAATGTAATTGTTACCTTGAGGGAAAAGCTCATAGTACCGCGTGGCGTGATGCAAGTTTTTTGCATTTTTTAGTTTTGGGTTTTCCATTGTTTGGTTTTTACAGCTTTTTGTAGTGTGTTTCTATCTCTAGTTCTTGGTTCTGCGACAAAAACAAGCTATGGCCTAGGGCTTGAAAATCGGAGTATTTTTCAGCTCCGGAGTTGGGTTTCGATTTTCAGAGTTCCAACTCCGGAGTTCCGGAGCTCCGGAGTTTTCAGTCTCTATTTAAATAAAATTGCAGTGGTATTTTTAGCGTGTCTATAGAGGTTATTAACTAACCGAAAATCAAGATATACTCGTACTTTTGTCATCGATAAATTAATAAGTTGAATCACTTAGGAACTTACTTGCTTATTGCGCAAATAATTCGACTTAAAATACATTTTTCCCACATTTCACGCCACTTAAATTTGCCGAGTGTTGGTTCATCATCATATTCATATCAGTCACACCTCACACGACATCCAGCTATGGCCACATTATTTCAATGAACAAGGGATAAAGCATATAAGTTAAAGAAACGTTTTTTGAGAATATGCATTTATACAACATCAATAATTTATTGGATTGGAGTTGGACACTTACGTACGAAGTCTCTGTAATGCGTTAGATCAGCTCTATGCAGTCTAACATTTTGCAAATCTTCACTACCGTCAAACCCCCTTACTTCGCCAACTTTTAAAAGTTTTTTTTTTATTTTTGCCAATTCATTGTTTATATTTGAATCGAAACGGTTGCATGTTATCAAATCAATGACGATCTTCCTGTCTATGCTTACAACAGCTATATTACAGTAAGAAAATTGAAAAAATTGACGGTGGAAAATCCAGGCGAAGTTGAGTAGATTTTCCTAACTTCGCCTACCATCGGAATAAAGGGTACGTATTGGGATTGGTAGCATTAAAATAAGAGGGCTTATGTACTTTATGCAGTCGCATAGGAATATGAACCATATTTCAATATCGCTAAAGTATTTTCTATTTATTGTCAAGTAGGCGAAGTTTGGTTTAGTTTTACCAATACAATTTGTTTGTTTCCCAAATAAACTAAAATAAAATAAAAATAAAAAAACAATAAATACTTAATACAAATCTCAGATTTGGTTGACACTAAACACAAATTTTAAAAAAGGAACATATTTTCATAACTCTAAGATTATCAAAAAGTAACTTAATGCTCTTTATTATTATTATTTTATTTATTGCAGTAATAAAACAACGAGTTTATCAAAATGTAGTAAGGCGAAGTTTGGAACTCTTGTGTTTTTAAACTGTTACCTAACATTGCCTGACCAATTTATTCCAAGATATGTGATAGTTAATAAAATGATATATTGTATTTAGTTGGCTGACTATATGTTACAATCTACAATATAAGTATTAAAATCTTACCTTTTCAAATATGAACACAAAAAAAAACTTTTTGGGGACACTGCCGAAAATCACGCTCGAAAACGCCGACTTTTTTTGCAACTGCTTCAAATTGACTGTTATTAGTTTCCATAGACAGTAGAATGCAGTTTTGCCACAACAAATGAGAGATTATTACCAAATTCAAATTACTGGGTTTGCTATTTTATTTCCCTAGACATGGAAGTTTCTTGTTTTTAGGCGAAGTTTAGTTTAAAAGGCGAAGTTATAGGGTTTGACGGTACCTACTTACTGATTGCTTCGCTTTCGTAACGTAAGAATAGATTTAGGTAAGCCTATACTATATCTTTTATAGGTAGATATATCTTTTAAATTACCTACCTATATCGATGGTTGTTATTGTTAGCGAAAAATTATAATCGATTCAATTTTTTCACATTGGTTAGGATGACTGTATTGCAGCAAATCCATCAGTTATAATAAATAACAATAATTTGTAACTCCGATCACGAATATCACGATATACTTACACGTAAAGATAAGTATTTATTACATTGAACGATAACACTTATCTATGTGCCATACACATTACACACCTTACTAAAATAGAATGTGAGTGAACAAATAGCATATTAAAATTAGTACCTACAATTTTGTGTGTAAATAAGGCTACGAAGCAATAAGGAATATCGCAATGGCAAGCAAAGTGATCCGCGGCATCTTCACTTGAGAATGTATGGTGCGCGCGCGCACATTATATTTTTCGGAATCGGAGCGAACGGATTTGTTGCTTTGTATGGATATCTATGGCACTGCACCGTGCACTGCATCGGCATTTCCGCGCCATAGAAATCCATACAAAGTGACTGCCGAGTGCCGACGCTCCGTCCGCGCCGATTCCGATGCAGTGGACGCGCAACTTTGTACCGCATACCTACCGTGCGTATCTCACGCGCTTTGAAGTTGGTCACATTTCACAGTATTTATAAATAAACTATTTCTGTTGCACAAAGTCAAATTGTAAAGGCCAACACAAACGACTCTCTTTGTTGGCTCCAGCTAGATTTCAATCACCAAAAGAAGACCAAAAGGATAAAATGGAAATTTATGCTTGATATTCATTTAACATTTTGAGAAACAAAAAAAACTTATCGGTTTTGCAGACTAGATCAGACAAAAGTCCGTCGCCAATCAGTAGAGACTGGTCAACGAAAGATGAAACTGAAATGGTGGCGCCACTTTCCCTGTTAAATTAACGTTTAGAGGTTAAGTCATTGGAAACTGACCCCTGAAATGAGCCGCAAAATTAGTTTGCAACCGAGTCTCATCTTCATCTCAGCTTCTTCTGTGACTCAAAGGGCTCAGGTTTAGCTCAGCCACAGTATTGACTGTGGCTCAGCACTATTTTCAAACCGCCTCTTGTATGCTTCTTCTCTGTAACTGTCCTTCTTTCTGTAGTTCTTTTTATGTGTGCAATAAAGTGTAATTTATTATTATTATTATTTTATTTAGGTTTGCATTGTGTATGTAGGTAGGTGTCGGATTCCCGTTTATGTACTATTCTTCGAATGAATCAAATTCCGCCACAGAATACATAAGTTTTTCGCACCAGACTTAATCAATCCTGAGACATTTGTCTAGGACTTATCAATAAAGAGCTTAACCTAAAGTACTAGCATAGCGATACTTAAGTGCTAGGTTTTGTGAAAATCCCAAGAAAATCCTAGATACTCGGACGATTGCAAAAATCTGTCTCGGATTCTAATTATCTGGTTTTTTGCCACCATAGGTTTTTTACTAGGGTTTCTATAAAGATCTGATTTTTACGAATATCCTACTCTACGTTACGACATAATACAATCTGTACCCTTAGCACGAACAGCTATCGAAAAACATAACGCACGTAAAAACATTCTAGGTATAGAGTAATTTTGTATGGGAAATTTGTACGGCGCTATCTACCGCCGTAAAGACTGGTTAACATTATCTTAGTCTTTAGTAGAGTGCTTTAGTTGAAACATGTAAACGGTCGTCTTATGACTAAAGGGAGTAACGTTCTAGTAGCCTTTCAACTGGAATCATCGCTTTCCAGTAGCACCCACCGCGCGCCCGCGCCGCACGCTCACCCCCCGCGCGACACTACTACTTATAGTCAGGTGGGGTAAGTGAAACACCGGGGTAAGTGAAACACCCAACCATATCTAAGAAACTATCGTAGTTTATTCTCATAGCGATGTGTCGATAAATCAGGAATGACGAATTACACTGCCCTCAATACAACACAGATATCGCTGCGATCATTAAACTAACTGGTAAACCAAAAAGAAAATTAAGTTATGTTATAAAATGAAAATTACGTTTTTTTGATAAATCTTCGAAACTGGACCCTATTTTATTAGAATTTGATACATTTTGGATGTTAACGGTTTAAAATGATCCTTTTGTCCTGTTTTTAATTAAATTTACTCAATATTTAAAGCTATTTTGGCCACTGTTTCACTTCCCCCTTGTCAGGGGTAAGTGAAACACTTCTTAGCCTTTATATTCTTTTCGTGATTTTGTTGCTTAATGCAAGACTTTAGATATTTATATTCATACCGTTAAAGGCTGATTTAATGAGGAGTACATTGCCTACACAGCTACTTTAATTGCGAGTTTTACAGCTTTACTAAACCTTGTTAAATAAAAATAAAACTATAAATCAACATTTTGATTTTAGTAGCGTATTTAGTAGAGTGCTTTAGTCAAATGACACTGTACTGGAAGCATATAAAGTTATAAACGCTCACTGGAAAGGCACCGAAACTACTAAAGCACTCTACTAAAAATATTCTAATAAAATATCTGTAGATAATTCTCTATCGAGTTCTTTTACGCGTGTTTTTTTTTTCGATAGATGTTCGTGCTAAGGGTAGGTACGTGATTTAATGTTTACTACCATTTTTTCTTGGAAGGCGAGCACAAAAGAAAGTGCTCCAGTTTGTATTGTGGTCATGGCTCAGTCGTTCACACGTGAACTACTGTTTTCTACATGCATTGCTTCGTTTGTAAACTGTGGTAGCTTATGCATGAATGCGCAAGGTCTGTTCACCCTAATCTGCTTATTAGAAAGTTATTGTGATTATAATCGTGATGTGGTAATTAATCACGCTTTATACATGTTGATGATCACGCGATGTCACTTACGTTACATGTTAATTAATATCAATAAATTAACATTGTTCAATGAATGGCTGGTCAGTTTTTGTGGTTAGGTACTTTATACTACCTACATACAAAAATGAAACAACCACACCGGATCTCCGGGCCTGTAGTCAAGACGTTTTGCCAATTTGAGATCAAATGCAAAACAACCGAAATATCCCTTCAGTAGACTAAATTCACCTTGTCATTATCATCTCACAGTACCTATTAAATCCTTCTCTTTTCATAAAACTATATCAACTTCAACTAAGTACCTACTTTTGTATTTAATTTTTCCCTTTTGCGATTTCTACAATAATTTTCTCCCCGTTGGCAGGCACGTTGTCGCCACAAGAAATGACCAACTTCAAGTCCGCCTGGCTAGCTACCACCATCTTACTTAAGTCTGACGCTATAGTTAGAGGTAAGATAACCAGCCCCCCTAGCCAAAGTAACATTTGCAAATTTTCGTTATCGCTTCGCTTCAAAACATGTATGGATTTGACGTTTTAAAATTCGATTGTTAACGAAACTTTGTGTCAATCCCATACATGTGTCGAAAGCGAAGCGATAACTAAGATTTGCCAATGTTACTTTGGCTAGGCCCTCAGTTCCTCAGTGATGAGGGTGTAGTGTGCTTCCACCTTATCGTCACTTAACATCAGGTGAGGTGAAGGTCAAACCCCGTTGACCCTATTCTGTTGTGCATAACAAAACAAGTTTTTTTTAACTCAATAAAATTATAACATGTATTTATGTAACTTCAATCTGTTAATCTGTCTGTATCCTTAGCACGAACATCTATCGAGAAAAAAACGCGCGTAAAACTACTCGATAGAGTAATTGTCTACGGAAAATTTCATTACGCTTTTCGGCGGTAGATGGCGCTGTACAAATTTCACATACAAAATTACTCTATCGAATGTTTTTACGCGCTTTATTTTTTTCGTAAGGGTACAGCCGTTACAGGTTATCTTGTGCAGTTCACTAGTTCGAACGTACCATGACGTTATCCCGGCTAGGTCGGTCGGCGCCAGCCACCCAGACGCCCCTAAATATGGGCCATGTCACGCAGTGGCTATATTTCAACGTCCCACTTTGGCGGACAACCAACAACCTCCTTCGATATTGATTTTTATGAGCTATTTTTTTACCGAGCCTTTTGGTTACATGATATCTTCGAGCAACGACGGCTTCGTAGAAGCCTGTCTTACTCTAAGCATGATATAATCGTCTCGTTGGGCAAGGGAATTTCATTGCTGAGGCTTTCCCTACAAAGTACAAACATATGAGCTAAGGCGTGACAAAACAACATTTGTTTAGTTTATCTGCCTTATCATGAATACCTTACTGTTGTTACCCACTGACTCTGATCTATTAATATTAATTTTCTCACACTTTTATAATTATTTTTGTTACTTGCATCTGCTTTGGAGAACAAAATATTGTTATCTGAAAACTTGCATTGTAATGAAATAAATAAATATTATAAATTAAGGGTTTTTGCCATTTTGATTTCTCTGTTTCAGCTTATGGGCAAAAATGCTTTCATAATGTCCGTCCAGCTGTCCGGCTGACCGTCAGTTCTCCTTAGGGTTGCCAACTTTTTTTGCATCAAATATAGTATTTGCAAGATTATTAATGTAAAAATTTAAAACATTAAAAAACCCGCCTGCATAAAAAGACAAGTCGACTGAAAAGATGGAAACAAGATTAAATAAATATTAAAGGCAACATGTCATAATAACATGCAGTCGGAGGCATATAATTCAATCATTCATAATGTCACTTTCTTTATGCATGCCTCCGACTGCATGTTATTATGACATGTTGCCTTTAATATTTATTTAATCTTGTTACCATCTTTTCAGTCGACTTGTCTTTTTATGCAGGCGGGTTTTTTAATGTTTTAAATTTTTTTTTTTATTTATCTCTTTTTAGTTATTACATATTACGGTCATGTTATGATATACCTTTTTGAAATCCTTATAATAAGCCCTTTAATTTGAAAATTTTTTTTTCACTATGTATAATAGCACCGTACAGCCGCCATGTTGGTTTTTTTATAATGCCACCTTCTTAAGAACACTTGGGCTGAAAAGACCAATCTAACGATATCTTAATCATAGAAATCCGTTCAGCCGTTTGAGAGATATGAGGTAATAAAGAATATTACATACAAACATACATACATACATACATACTTACAAACATACAAACATACTTACAAGATACGCGCGAAACACATAACCCTTTCTTTGCAGTCGGGTAAAAATATAGTAGATGGCGGAAAAGTCTAAAAAATATAGTAGGTTGCCGTTTTGTATGGAGGATTTTAAAGAAGTTGTATTTTTTATACTTAAGTAACTACTAACATTTTCAATTCATTCAAGAACCATAAGCACAAGTGTTTAATCACAAAAAATATTATGCATTTATCAACTTATGTGCATATTAGTAATATTTTTTTGTTGCTTTTGTTTAATATTTTCACTTGGAAAAATTTAGGAGTTTTGCCAACTAACTCCTCTACATATCGCATTTCTCAACCGATGCTCGTGACATTTTGTAAGCAAGTTCTATAATTTTATTATTGAGTAAGTATAGTTTTTTTGTCACTCCAGTTTTTCCAAATTTTTCAAAATGGCGGAGATATGAAGCCAGGTCTACATCGCTGAGAGCCATTACCTACTTGATAAATATACCTTTTCCCCACTGCTCAACAAAACAACAATACGAAGCCGGTGACAGATCCAAATGAGATATCTATTTAGAGTGACGAGGAAGTGACAAGTATTCGATACCCCGCGACTATCAAGTTACTAAGAAGCTCAACCTCAAAACGAACGTAGTAATTTGACTGATTGAATTCTATTAATCATCAAAGTAAGTATACAGTGTGTTTTTTTGAACAGTGACAATATATTCTGTGACAGTGATCAAACTTTGTGGTGTGGCTTAGACCATCAAACTGAACAACTTTGTCTATGGGACCAACTTAATCACAGCAAAAAAATAATCAGCTGTTCCATACATTTTGGTCGAGTAGATATTGATGTTTTCTATGGAACAGCTAAAAAATTTTTTTGATCTGATTAAGTTGGTCCCATAGACAAAGTTGTTCAGTTTGATGGTCTTAGCCACACCAGAAAGTTTGATTACTGTTAAAAAACACACTGTATAAACCTTATACTTTACCTAATTAATTAAATTAAAAAGTTAGTACTTATTTGGTTGCGTATTGAAGGCATGATCTTGCACAGACAAAACATTATAAAATGAACTTTTGGAAATTAACTATCTCTTCATATCGTTTAGTCCTGAAAGTATCTACTGAAACACGTCAGAGTTGGCATCTGTTGTAAAGTCTATTTGAATGACAAAAGCGATGCGAGAGCGACAAAGGACTCGCTGAAGGCCATTCTTCAATAGTTTTCTAGCGATTTCATCGTTATTGCAGATATTATTAGGTAATCTCTAGGTTTCTTCACAAGAGTTTGTTATTTTTGTTTAAATGCTACTGCAGATCAATTTTAATTAATTCTACCAATTGATATTTTCCCTAAAACTTAATTCACCTGGGTTAAATCACCTAGGTGAATTAAGTATACTATTCGTAAACTTTAATCACCTGGGTGAATTAAAATTACCTTCACAAAACTTTATTCACCTTATTCTCTTAGGTGCATTAAGTATACTTTATTCACTTTTATGGAGATTTTTTTATCAGTGAAACTCTTTGCTCAATTAAATGTGTGTAAGTATAAGATTTACGGAGGGGATATTTTTTATATCGACATCATTTTTAAGGCCTTAAGGTGGGTCAAATCCCAATATTCAATTCAAATTATTGAAAGATTACGCGCGTGAAGCTATCATGGAACAAATATATAATGTACTTGAAATAATACACAATAGATTTAATTGAAAGCATTTATAAAAATGTTACCACTTTTGATGTAAAAAAATATTTCGTGGACCCTGTTTTTGGTCTTATTTGCAAAATTTCTCGGAAACAGAACATTCGTTTATGTTAAAACCAACCATAAAAATCGGCGATGTTAATACCTTCCATCTTAATTAACACAGTTTTTTCGAACTAACTTGAAAGCGAAGAAAAGTTATAAAAACATGTAAAAATTGAGAATTTGGTGCAAGTTCTCAACGCAACCGCCGCCGCGTTGGAACGCGCACTGATTTGAACCCAAAGTGAGTAGAGTTACGTTCGATTTCACTCCATCACGGATCGAACCGCTCAGATTGACCCACCTTAAGGCCTTAATGTCCGCACTGCTGGGGCGCAGGCCTTCCTTATGGGTGGATAAGGAGGATGGAACATAACCCTCCACGCAGGCCCAATGCAGATTGGTAGGTGTTAACGACTCCAAAATTCCAAATGCAGCCGGGTAAAACGGCTAAACTTGCCTTTCGAAGCATGGAGGAACTCGAGATAATAATTTTTTGGTAACCCATCCCATGACCGACACATGCGAAAGTTGCCAAATCTCCGCAATCGCTGGGACCAGGCGCTAAACCGAAGTGCTACCGAGCTCCTCATTTTTTATTAAAAATTATATTCAAAACAGTAGCACCGTCGTGCCTTGCTTGCGAAACTTCCTCAGGCTAACCTTGAACCCTCGACCCCGCGTTTGTTGACTCAGCCACTCTGGCTCCATATTATACTTAGGTACTGTACCTACTTCTTAACATTTGTAACAAAGAAAAAAAGCGTTATTGGCGATTCGGACAAAATAATTTCGGACACTTTGTCAAAAATTTACACTTTTTGAGTTTATTTTTTCACTGACGGACACCATTTAAAATTAAATAGTAATTTTAAGTGACACTCTTTTTTTAGGAATTCATAATAACATTTTGTCCGACTGTAAAAACGCTTTATTTTAACTTTACGGCGTGAAAAAATAATCTTAAAAAGTGTAAATTCGGACAAAATAAATATTATGTCCGAAACGGGTAATTTATTCTTATAAAACCTATTTCGAATTAAATTAATCAAGCTAATAAAATATCAAATTTACTTTCATTTTCAACACAATTATGACATAACTTTGCTCTTTAATAATTTATATTAGCTAGTAGGTACTTGCCTAGTTTCACAAGATACAATTCGTCATGCAAAGCGGAGTAAACGCAAATTATCTCCGTCCAATAGTATCAAGTTATTTACTTAACGCTTCAAGATAGTTTTTTTTTAATCTAACACGGTGGTGTTAATAGCTTAGCAATGTTAACATCATCAATCTTAAGATAACAGACCTTCAAAGTTGATAAACACATTGATAAATTATTACGTGGCTACTACCTCTCAGCGCATGCGTATTGCGAGGAAGCTGCTAGTTAAATTCAACCGGTTATTTAAGTATTTGACATGTTGTAGTTAGATACATGAACGACGCTAACTAACTTTTGTTTACTATTATACTTCCGTTCCCATAAATATCTAAACCAGTTTTTGAAGGTATACCTAGATACACACGACAACACATCAATTTGAACTGCAAAAACAGGTAATAAATAATTAAAAAATATATTATACAACATCATCAATGGTGATATGATATGTACCTCTAATATAAGTACTATAAATAATGCTTTGAAATACCAATTTTAGTTATGAAGTGCTTTGTTTTTGTTTACACTCATATTTTCATAATAAAAACAAAAGAACAAGAAAAAACATTTGTTTTAGCATTTGAATTTTCTATAAATAATATAGATACTGTAAAACTTTTGCTAAATTAATGCATTGAAACAAGTTTCTTTTTTAATTCCTGACATGCCGGCCTTTCCTTTTCAGGGCCAAAGCTGCAAATTGCAATCTTATTGCAAAGAAAGAGCTGGCGGATGTTTGAGTATTTGACAGTTTGTAAAAAAATATGGTTTAGTGCGAGTCTCCATTTTTCCTCAGCTCCAATCTAAGGATCATTAGAGCTAAATATTTGCTATTAATTTCAACCTCCACCTCAACACGTGCCTAAGAAAAAAAAGTCTTGAGCAGAGTTATTGTTTTTTTTTTCTGACAAAAAATAGCCAGGAATATTAATTATTCAAAAAAGACTTTTCATCCGTTGCTCAGTGCAGGTAGGTACTCTTTGTTTTCTGTGAAATGAGTCAAATGTGTAAATAGCGAACAATGGTAACTGCTTGCTCATTTGTTAGCAAGGTCTGTTTTCTTCGGTCGTACTTCCAGTTTCAAGTATCGTTCACCTTTCTTACGTAGTACATTATCTCGTCATTCCAAACAGTGGTACGTAGGCACAGAATACATACTGGTAAAACGTCTGTAAGCAGATTAACTATTATTTACTATGGTCTATTTTCAAACTGTATTTTTCCAAAATTAAGAATAAAGTCAAGTGGGTGTCATTGTCATGCGGTTTATTTATTACCATGACTATTCGTACTTTTATAAGTTCTATGGTGTAGCTTACAAAAAAAATAAAAAGGAATTTATAGGAAAGGATAGTAATATTTATTAATTAAACAATGAATGAGGGTTAATCCAAAGGAGGGATGGGAGGGACGGGGTTCAGGAACCAGGACGGGATTATCTGGAACAATAATTTAAAATTAGAGGCAGTAAAAAAACGTTAAATAGGTGTAGCAAATAAACATAGAAAAATATTAAAACTAATGAGATTTATATTTTGTTGTTGAAATTCCTAAACAACTGCCCCCCCCCTAACCTGCCTAACTAAACTAAAGTAACAAAAAATGTATGGGATTGACATACATTTTCGCTAAATCCATACTTTCGAAGTCATCTTTCGAAGTTCAAAAATTATATCTATTTTTTACAAACTCGTCAAGATTTTATTTCACAAATAAAATGTGTTGTTTGTATTTTGGGTTTTTGGTTAGATTTGGGTTAGATTTTAAAATCACATAATTCTAAAGTATTTTCGTCAACTTATACTAAAAAATGAAGTAAAAACAACAACAATAAATTCAAGGCGTTGTTGCGTCAGGCGTTTGACACGACCATAGACTTAGGAATAGGATCTGCGAATTCTGCGATTGATGGCTGTCAAATGGCTAAAGGCTCTTATTTATTACAATGTTTACTTGCGTGTGACGTCAACAGCGGATTTTGCGCGGTTTTGAAATTTCAAACTTTAATATTGTTTTCCTATTGAAATAGGTACTTACAAAAAAATTTCTGAATTATGTGATAAGGAATAATTTAAAATGGTTTTCCAAAATCAGTCATATAGCCTATTATTTAAAACGTATCTATTCTATTTCAAATTTCTCGCCGAAAAGAACAGATAGAACCCTTAGCACGAAAAGCTGTCGAGTTCAAATCGAATTCGTATCGAGTACACAATATCAAATTTGTATCGGAAGTCTGCAGTTGCCTTTACGGAGCTAGGTGGCGCTAATTTTTTTTAATAAAAAAATAGGTACTTAACCTACCATGTAGGTACTAGATTCAATACGAACTCTAGATTTTCGTGCTAAGGATACAGTTAACCGCCTTGATTGATTTAAGTGTTTGTTCATTGGTACGAAGTTGTAATTGTAAGTAGGTGTTAAGGGTCAACGTACGGCGAATTAGAAGCATCCTGGTCGTAAAAATGCCGTAACTTCATCATTAGATATGCGACAGTTGTCTATGAATTAAACTTTAAATCACTGAACTCTATCCGACACTTGAAACAATATTCCGCAATTCATGTACAATTTTTTTTGAACATGGTTAACAAATGCTAATGATTTGGATTTGGATATTATTTAAATCAGTAGGTAGTAGGTAATCCAAATTAACAACGTAAATATAACTCAAAAACTAAAACTGATAACAAAATGATTTAATTAACAGTCCAATGTACACCACATTTAAGTAGGGGTGTCAATACATAGATATTTTTAATTATTCAGTTTGAGACTTAATAACGACATCCAAGAATATTCACTTTTAAATATATATATATATATATAGCCCAGGATTTTTAACAAAAAACCTAGGACTAATTTCGGCGGAATGTTTTTCCTTAGGTCCACTCCACTCATTTTTCTTAAAAACTAGTACAAAGAATGTTTTTTCGCCAAAAAAATTTTTTTTTGAAATGTCTGAAGGTATATTTTAGAGATTACAGCTCACATCGAAAAGATTGAAGTGTCGACGGGTCGGATATTTTATAACAATTCAATATAGGTATATCATACGTTGAAAGCTTTCTGCTATCTTCAACCGTTTTTGAGATAAATAGAAAAAACTAAAATCAGGGAGACGTTTGAGGGGGGGAGGGGGGAGCGTACACGGGACCCACGGGTGACGGGGAACTTTCCAGATATGTTCAGGGGGACCTAAGGAACACTTTAAAAACAAAAACCTTCCGCCTGAATTAGTCCTAGGTTTCTTTGAATTTTTTGCTAAAAGTCCTGGGCTAATAGAGCTAATAAGTAGGTAAAAAGTATTACTATAATTTAACTTGTACTTGAATGAATGAAATACAATGAGTTTTTTTTTAGTATCCAAGATCCACTCCTAAAAGCAAAACAAAAGTTTATTATGAACTCAGTCAGGAATGAAAATTTGTATTATTAAAACAGAAAAAAATCTTTAAAATGAGGCGTACGTAGTAACCCTAGTTTTTAACGCTACAGAACACGTCTAACCAGTATTTTCGTATTAATTATTTTTCGCAAATTAACTGCTTTCTCACAATAATTCAGAAACCTGTTTTGAGTTAGCTAATGTTACGAAAATAGTAAAATACGTTAACTAGATCTACGATAACATCCACTATTTACGTTAATTTATTATCCCGCTGGCAAAGAATGAACTTCGCATGTTTATTACAAGTTATTTTCTGATTCGACGCTAACCGAAAAAAAGAGACCTAATATTGAATATCTGTTACGAAAAAAGATATTGAATTGAGATGCAAAACGGTATAACCATAAGAATAAAGTATAAAACCTCTATTTAATTTAGTAATCTGTGGTTTTAACATTTAAATCGGACGTAACATGATTGCGGCTATCGTATAACGCATCATTCCAATAAACTATTCCTAATCCTATGACGATGTGCATGCGGCTGATGTGATGATGATGATGAAGTAAAATTTAAGAGTTGAGCTTAGAAATGGGTTAGTATTGCCATATTTTGTGGTGTTTCCTCGATACGAAGTGATAATCAAATTATCTCTACAAGCAATCTATACTATATTGTAGCACGTGGGTTGGTGCATATTAACCGCCTCTGTGGTTAACATGCACCAATGTAAGACGCAGGGGTCCCGGGTTCGATTACCATTCAATTTGTACTCGGTTTGGTTGGTGGTAGGGCTTATTTCAAGTCCGCCTGGCTAGCTACCACTATCTTTCCTAAGTCTGACGCCATAACAACAATTCAAAAATTGATTGTGTTCCGGCAGTGAGAGGTAAGATAGCCAGTTCCCTAGTTATGAGGATTCCGGGTGCGCCACCTTCGGCCTTATCGTCACTTAACATCAGGTGAGGCGAAGGCCAAGCACTACCCCGTTGTGCATAAAAAATGTGTAGCGATCTAGTCGAGTCGAAACTTAGTAAAAATACTAAAACTTTTGAAGTATTGAAAAACATCAAACATTTATGAAATTATCAGTTAGAACTTGGCAATGACATAATTTGAAACGTATCCGTAACCTGTGAATTAATAGAAAAAAACGATTTCTCGCGTATATTAGTCGTACTAAAAATAAACCTGAAGTATCGACCCGAGGTGACCTCAATCTCAGTCAGAAATGTTAGTTAGTTATTGATTATAAATGTGACGTGAACAAAATAATGTTAAACTATTCCAAACATGATCTGTTTATTTGTAAGCCGGCAAGAGTTGCGTGGCCGCGTCACGGTTGTGATTTTACGAGACTGTTCACGGTGTTTCGTCATCATTCAGGCTACCTTACCGAAAGTGAGTGTCGGTTCGTTTGTGGACACAGGTGAAATAGTAACGGGAGAACTGAATATATTGTGGCACTTTACTAAAGAACCGTTCACACATGTATGTTACTTACAGTCAGGGACGTCGGCGCTCTCACACACATCGAATTTGTGTTCTGCGCATCGTCTCGCGCGATGTTCACAGAAGACTTGTACTATTATGTATTCTGTGACAGAAGTCATAAAGTTTGAATCGGGCTATAAAGTAACATACGCGCGCTTGATCAACCGGCGAAAACAGAGCAAAGCATTTTGATTGCAAAGTGGCAGAGCTCTGACTTCCCTGACAGCCTACTACATACAGGACCAACTCGAAATAGGTGCGGCATAAATGCAAGAGAACCTCGGGACATAAGCTGACGACCAAGACAACTGAACCTCAAAGTCACAGAATAAATTATAGTACCGAGTAGAAGATAGAATAATACGGGATTTACCTGCTTACTATGCGACTGCTCATTCAAGCTCATTGGAAAGAGATCATTTTTAACCGACTTCCAAAAAAGGAGGAGGTTCTATGTTCGTCTGTATATTTGTTTGTTTTTTTTTTTGTATGTCCACCGATTACTCGAAGACGGCTGGACCGATTGACATGATTCAAACGGTATTACATGAGGTACACTCCCAAGTTGGTCCCATTTTTTAAAATTTGGAAATCGGTTCAGTACTTTTCAAGTAATTTTGATGATGATTTTGTGTGAATTACCTCGATGATTGGTCGTATTACTTCTTTGTTTATGAACTGAATAAGATAATTATTTTTTTGTTGGAAGAGGGATATCTTAAGTGTAGTTTTTTAACCGACTTAAAAAAGGAGGTTCTCAGTTTGACCCGTATTTAAGTATGTTTCTCCGCGATTATCTTACGTTTGGCTGAGCCGATTTTTCTACATATATAATATACCTTACCTACAAGGTACCTACACTAAAAATAAAAAAATAAAAAATTGTTACTTTTATAAACATCGCAGGCCTCAACGCAAACAATAGCCCCAGGGTTTAACGAGTGAATCCTACTATAGTCATGCTTATTGTCATCTTATCCCGACTGACTCACCCTGACTTTACACGTCGTGGTATTATTAAGCAGAAGAAATTTGAAGGGAGACAACCAAGAGACAACAAAGACGTTCGCTCTTCGCTCCATATATATTATGGTTTCATATATTTATTATTATTTATTTCCACAATAACCTATTAACTAGATGCATTCATTTGCCTTCATTTTTGATCCAGTCCAGACAATGCCGTGTACGAAATAAAGGGACGGAGGCGGTTAACAAAGATAATAACTATCTTTCTCATTATTAAAAATACCTAGAAGTTCTTTTTACTTTATAACTTAATCGATAAGGTACTATCTTCTGCATTTCCGACACTTCATCCATGCAAACCAGCGTTAGGAACCGTTTCACTCGTTGGACCTTGGTGGAATTGATTGTCTCCATTCTAATGAAACGGACAATGGTGAAAGCAAGACACGGATAGCTTGGTAAAGAAAAAAAAAGACGATGTCGATGTCGACGCACTGCCTAATGAACTTTTTGATTAAACTCCTCTGCCTACTTCAGAGCATCATGGCGCCGACGCCGATGTCTTTTTTGGAGGCAAAAACACTGGCAACTTGCAAGCTTCTGCCTCGGTTATAAAAAAGCAGTAGGTTCTTAATTAGTAGGTATAGGTAGGTACTTGGTTAGCATGGATCCACAGGTTAAGTAATAAAATTGATTGTTGGCTTTGTTGCCGAAGCGCTCGGAAGTCCTGGCAAGGGAAATAGCTGCCGACTTTTGTTATAAAAATCCTACTAATATTAAAAATGTGAAAGTTTGTGGGTTCGGAAGTTTGTTCCTCAATCACGCAAAAACGGCTTAACAGATTTGGATGAAATTTGACGCACAGATAGTTTACAGCCTGGATTAAAACATAGGATACTTTTTTGTCCCAGTCGAAGGTTCCCTAGGGATTTTCCAAATGTTCACGCGGGCGGAAGTTAAGCGCTTATTACACCATCCTGAATGTCGGACCCGGAATTTAGTGTCCGATTTAGGACGAGAAATTCAGTCGCCAATTAGACCGTCCTGAATGTCGGATCCGATATCACAGCTTTACGATCATACAGTTGTTAAACGAATGTTCTTGTAGCTGTAAAAATACATAGCTAGGTAAATAGGAGGTATATGTAGGTAGCTAGGTAGGTACGTGTCATTTTCAACGCTAATCTGAACTAGTTTTTAACCGACTTCATCAAAAGGAGGTGGTTCTTAATTCGATTGTATACTTTTTTTTTTTCGTTATTCGCGCGTATCTTCGATATTTATGGACCGATTTTGATGATTATTTTGTTGTTCGATTGAGTTTTCTTGCGAGATGGTTCCATTTATTTATTTTTTTAAATCGGGTCAGTAGTTTTCAAGTAATCCCGAAAATACTATGACTTTACATCAACTACCTTGACGACTTTGTTATTTATGAACCGAATTAGATGATTGTTTTTGTTGGGAGAGGGATACCTTTGTGTAGTCTTTTTAACAGACTTCAAAAAAGGAGGTATTCAGTTTGTATATGTATGTACGTTTCTCCGCGATTATCTCACGTTTGGCTGAACCGATTTTACTACCTAAATAATATACCTACACTACCTAATACAGAAGGTACTTATACTAAAAATAAAAAAATAAAAAATTGTTTAAAAAACAAAAAAACCGACTTCA
The DNA here is from genome assembly GCA_950108535.1 of Agriphila straminella. Taxonomy (NCBI): domain Eukaryota; kingdom Metazoa; phylum Arthropoda; class Insecta; order Lepidoptera; family Crambidae; genus Agriphila; species Agriphila straminella. The sequence goes on along the minus strand of OX467324.1, from coordinate 7,578,139 downwards.
AAAAACCTGCCTCTAAAAAGCAAGAAATAATATATAAATCATTAGATTAGCATTAGCATTATCATATCATTGTTATAATAAAACACGTCTATTGAAGTCGGGTGGGGCTTTTAGAATAAAAAAAGAAAGTTGTAGGTCGGGTAGGTTGGGTTCCAGCCCCACCCGACTTTAATAGACGTGTTTTATTATAAAAATTATAATGCGTAGCTAATGATTTATATATTATTTCTTGCTTTTCAGAGGCAGGTTTTGTTTGTTTTTTATATTGATGTAGGTCAAAAAAAAAGCAAATCACAGAGTGACAACCCTTATTTACTTTTAGTCGTTGCGCCAACTGTCTATCTAGACGAACGGCGCGGCGGATTTTTTTTCGCCAACATAAAAGGCGTTGACTGACTGTACTATTTATGCTGTGGTACTACTGTGTCGGAGCCGAGCGTCCTGAATGCGATTACACTGTCCTAAGTGCTTCCGATTTAGCATCCGTTATGTCGGAGACAATTTCTATCCTAACTAGGATCCTAAATCGGATCCTAGCTTCCTGAATGCAATATCACTGCTCTGAATTTAGGAGAGACTTCATATCGGGTCCGATATTTAGGATGATCTAATTAGCTCTTTAGTAAATAATAAAAGCATATCGCTGTCACGTACGTATTCCCCCAAATACCTACGACGTTGTGAAGTGGCCTATTCGCTGTGGTTCGTCTATTTTCACGAAAAAGACAAGACAAGCACAAAAATTACCAAGTAGGTGCCTAGGTTAGCTAATAGCTACCTACCTACCTGTGCATGCACTTATTATCCCCGTCAATTGGTAATGCGCCTGGCGGCCATGATTTTAAGCTCAAAAACGAAAAACAGTTGTAATTTTTTATATACTTACCTAGACTCTTTCTTATTGAAAATAAGAATTCAATAATTAATATATTATATTAATTATTTATTATACCTATTAGAATTTTCCTGTTTTTTGTCATTTTTAGTTGCGGATGATGTTGATGTGTATGTTAATTATACACAGTTCCAGCGCATTACCAATTGACGGGGATTATACTTATAATTATTTATCTTCCTAGTTAGGCAGGTGTAGTGTCTGTGTAATTAATGTACATTGTTACCTACTTACTTGTTTTTTAACAAATTCTGTAAATAAATTACCTTATTACCTACCTACCTACGTCTACCTATTGAAATAGCTTTTTGTTAGTTTGTGAGAAATCGGAAATTGACTACCTATAGGTATTTTACTCCATCATGGTCCAATCCAAGTAACCTTAGTCAGCACCCACTATATAAAGATGTGCATTATTATTTATGACCTATTATGATTTTTAGGTTTAGGTAAGATTAACCTGAAAATGTGACATAAATTATGAATGACATGACATCTTTAGGTTAAACTTACCTTATAGAGTGCTGCTGAGTAAATTTGCGATTTCTTACAAACTCACACATAAATAAGTATACCTAAGTACCTACCTAGTTGGTTATGAAAAGATAAGGTATTATTTATTTAAGTATGTAGCTATCTATCTACTTACTTAAGTACCTTTTTTATTCGCTTTTTATAGGTAGGTATGTACACTCTTTCTGATCGAAAGTTAGTTCTTACAGGACCTTTGTTATAAATGAAGCTTTAGGAAATATTTTTTATGCTGTCCGTCGGCAGCCCAATATTATTATTCTCAGGGTAGCCCCGCGCACGCAAACGCTAGCGAAGGTAACTATTATTAAATAGCTAGGTAGGTATTCACGTTTTTCTCTTTTGTTTCGCGTAGAAAAACAATGTTAAAACGTAAAAACATTGCTACAATTTTCATATTTCTTAACTCATTACGCGAAAGTGAAATCTAAGCAAGGCCATGATCACGCGAAAAAGAAAAAAAGAACATTATCGCGATGCGGTAAATTTTATGTATGTTGATAAATTACTGTTTATCACTACATTCATGTTGTACGTTTAGGTATACATTATCGTAACGACTACAAAAAGCCAAGGCACGGTAACGTCGGTAACCGTGGCCAATGATAGGAAAACCCGACAGCCATGCCGAAATGACTTGAAATTTAGTTCTTGGAGAACTAACCTGCTATCCTGAGAACTGCACGGTCTGCCGGGTCCAGTTGCAGAATGGACAAAGGCTTGTCCTTCGCCCATTCTTTCAAGCTGAAATCGTTCTCAAATTCCATGTTTCTGTCATCCAAAATTCGTAGTCTCGCGCGAACTCTCGCACATAATTGAATCAAACTCACTGCACAACACCAACTTGAATATGGGCCACGGAAAACATATTTTACAACAACTAGGTACGTTGCACTTTACTAAAAAGTAAACAAATCATTAGGTATACACTCGTAGAATAAAAATCGATAAACTACAACGGATAACACGGCAGCAGTGCTTCTCCACAGAATCCAGACAATCAGTTACACCAACACCACAGTAATATTCTTCACAGTTTACGTTAAATAATCACTAAAAAAATAGTTATCAGGCACTAAATTAACAGGAATCGAACTCAAATTCAATAGGACGGAGTGACAACAAAGTGTTTTAGGTTATTTTATTTACCGAGCGTCATACACCGTACCGGCGGGCAGACATGATGCGACTGTCTAGTTCACAAAGCAGCCGCAACAAACGGCAAAGTAAAATGTCGCTTTAATCGCTCAGCTGTTTCAGCGCAGGCTCATGTCGATGCTAACCGACTAAAATAGGAAGTATGTTGTTTATGTTATTTTTTCGACAGAACAACGACGTTCGTTTTTAGTCGGTTATACATAATGTTGAGTTTTTAGTGCCATCTATGAAATAAATTATGAATTAAATTAAAATATGAATGACGAGAGTTGAGACGACGACAGGTGAAGGTTTTATTTATCTTACTCTATGGGTGAAGGTGACCGACCGGTCACCGGTGGGTCACTCGGGAATTTTATTTTGCTCTGATAAAAATACTGATAGAAGGTTAGTGACATCTGGGGGCTTACCATCAGCAAAAAAGAAACCATCCTTAAGCCGTTCAGTTCAAAAGCAGGGGCTGAGCTCTTATAGCACTTATAGCAGGACTTATATTGAGCTATCTTACTTTTCAGGAAGGGAATGGGATGTACGGATCAGGGGGCTTACCATCAGCAAATAAGAAACCATTCAGTTCAAAAGCAGGCCGTAAAAAAGACTGCTTAAGGCCTGCTTTCATACTAACCGTTGAGATCATGGTACGAAAAAGTAAGGCCGTTCAATATAAGTCCTGCTATAAGAGCTCATAGTAAGGCCCCAGGTCTTCTCCTTGAGGTGCTTAACCGAAAAACACCTGGCTAAGCACAAAAAGGTTTACTGTGCCTTTGTGGACCTGGAGAAGGCCTACGATCGAGTCGACAGAAATGAGTTATGGAAGGTGTTGTCCGAATACGGATTGGAGAGCAGACTGATTCATGCACTGAAATCTCTCTATGAGAATTCCCGTGCATGCGTCAGGATAGACGGCGCATACACTGATTGGTTTGGCATATCTAGGGGTGTCAGACAGGGATGTGTTGCGTCACCATGGCTCTTTAATCTGTTTTTGGACAGTTGTATGAAAGGCCTGTAAGAACGTGACTGTGGAGTGATGATGAATGGGACTCAAATCAAGTGCCTCCTCTACGCTGACAACCAAGCCATAATTGCGTCTTCTGCGCAAGAGTTGCAGGAAATGATGTCTGTTATGAATAATGATTTTGTGAGAAAAGGGATGAAAGTGAATGTATCTAAGACAAAAGTGATGGTGTTTGAGAGAGAGGAAGAATTGACTGACTGTACGGTAATGATAGGCGGCGAAAAAGTGGAACAAGTCCGGGAGTTTGTATACTTGGGGAGTTTGTTCACAAGGGATGGAAAGAGTGAGGAAGACATAGAAAGACGAGTAAAGAAAGGAAATGCAGTGAATGGTGCCATACACTCGATTATGAGTAGCCAAATCGTATCTACAAAGGCGCGAATGGCTATTCATAACGGAGTGCTGGTGCCGACACTGATGTATGGAAGTGAATCTTGGGTATGGCAGAAGAAGAATGAAAGAAGAATAAATGCAGTAGAGATGCGTTCGGTGAGGAAAGCATGTGGAGTCAAATTGAGTGATAGAGTGAGCAATAATGTGATTCGTGAAAGGTGTGGTCTGAAAGATGATATAGTGACAAGAATTGAGAAAGGAATGCTCCGGTGGTTTGGTCACTTAGAGAGGATGAATGAAAGGCGAATCACGAAAGAGATATATTGTGCGAATGTGGAAGGAACGATTGCGCAAGGGCGTACTAGAAAAACCTACGCGGACCAAATAGAGGTTTTAATAAAAAAGGCTGGTGTACGTAGTGACAAAAACCGCAGGGCATGTATGAAAAGATTGATGGATGTTAATGAAGCGAAAGAAGTGTGCAAGGATTGTAGCAGGTGGCGATCCATAGTCTCTGCCTACCCCCATGGGAAACAGGCGTGAGTATATGTATGTATGTATGTATCTTACTTTTAACAGGCCTTAAGCAGACTTGTTTAAGGCCTGCCTTTGAACTGAATGGTTTCTTATTTGCTGATGGTAAGCCCCCAGGGGGTTTACCATCAGCAAATAAGAAACCGTTCAGGTCAAAAGCAGGCCTTAAACAGGACTTTTTAAGGCCTGCTTTCATACTAACCGTTGAGGTCATAGTACGAAAAAGAAAGGCAGTTCAATATAAGCCCTGCTATAAGAGCTCATGGTAAGGCCCCAGGCCTTAAACAGGACTGCTTATAAACTAAACTCGAGCTAAAATCGAGGTCATGCATGGTTCGAAAAAGTAAGGCAGTTCAATATGAGTCCTGTTTTATGAGCTTATAGTAAGGCTTACTATGAAAGCAGGCCTTAAGCAGTCCAGGGGGCTTACCATCAGCAAATAAGAAACCTTTCAGTTCAAAAGCAGGCCTTAAACAGGACTTCTTAAGGCCTGCTTTCATACTAACTGTTGAGGTCATAGTACGATAAAGTAAGGCAGTTCAATATAAGCCCTGCTATAAGAGCTCATAGTAAGGCCCGGTTTCTTATTTGCTGATGGTAAGCCCCCAGGCCCTCCGCTGCGTCAAGCGGGATCCCGCCGCGGGTACACGGCGCGGGAATATAGATTGATGGATGCATGAGTAAGCTCTAATCTTTGTCGCCCCGCGCGCGTGTCCCGCTTAACACAGCGGCGGAGAGCCTTAATCGATCATAAAATGCTGTTTGCGATTGTCAATTTTTACGTCATTGACGCTCATTGATGCTCCAACAATGGCATTGACGAAAAAATTGTCAATCGCATCGCAATTGATCGTTACCGGCGGGCTTTACGTTAAACCGGTCACTCACATTCGCGCAAATACGCGAACCCACAAGTGTGGGACGGACATTAGCAGACATTCGCAAATGATTTTCCATACATAATTGAAAACATTCGCACAATGTACGAACCTTTGCGCGCATGTGAGTGACCGGGGTTACTGTAGAGTCTGGTCAACGAAAGATGAGATTGAAATGGCGGCGGCGGCGCCACTTTCCCTGTTAAATTAACGTTTAGAGGTAATGTTATTGGAAACTGAACCTTAAAATCAGGCGCAAAATTAGTTCCATTTCTAACCGAGTCTCATCTTTCGTTGACCAAACTCTACCAACTATTATTTATTCTGTGAATTTACTCTGTGGTGTGGTAAAGTGATTAGTCTGCTGGAATCAATTCAAGAATATTGTTCTTGGCTGGAATGCACCCATAGTTGCTATAGCAACGCAACTGTCAAAACAAAACTTGTTTACATTTTTCGGTTGTCTTGTCCAGGGGGGGTCGACTCTATTGTTCGGATTGAAATTTGCCTACAGGGGAAAACTTTGGTATTGCAAGTAAAAAAAAACATATTTTTCTATTATGGTAACCCGCAGAAATACCCGTCATGAAGTGTAAAGTACGAATGGTAGATTTTGTGTAAATAAAGGGCAGGATAAGATTTTAAGGAATCTGTTAATAATAAGAAGTAAAATTTGTAGGATATTCTTTAAACAAACTTTTTTTAGCAATACATAATAAAACGTTTGGCTAAATATAAGACAAGCAATTTATTTTCATATGTGAATAAACGGTTGGCAGAAATGTGACTATTTGTGCTGGCAACACCAAGTCATGACATGACTTTTGTAAACAATAACAATGGTCGAGTTTGTTGGTGTTTATTGGCGATCTCGGTTTCAATTTCGTTAATATTTCGAATACTTATTAATTCTGATCATTTTCGCAAGTGTACGACGTTGAGTTTGAGCTTAGGTTCCTCCGTCTGTGTTTGTTAAGTGACAATTATAATTGTTGTTCATAATAACAGTGAATACGAGACAGTGACTCTAACCTAACCGACGTGTTAAACCTTTGATTACCTATTTTGTTCAACTTGTTAAAAATGTCTGATAAGGAAAACAGACGAAAATGTTTCAAGTGCGGCAAATCGCCTGCCTCGGACAATTGCAAACTATTTCGTTTCCCAAAACCTGCTACAAGAAACCTTTTGCGGTACGTATTTGCTAATGTTATCCCTACAAATTGTTCAACTTAACTGCGTATACGAATATTTATTGGCTTTTTAGTATCAATAAATACTCGTAATCCTAATAAATACTAAATGTTGAGTGATTTCTGAATGTGTTCTGAGGGTTTTTATCATGCTATGATAACCTATATTTAGGAAACATCACATTTTCTGATTATAATACAAAGTAACTGTAGGTCGGAGAGTCAGGTTCTGTAACAATGTATAGCTAAAGAAGCATCTGGTACACAGAGAACTAATGAAATAATATGTGTTAATTTTTCAGTTGTACGATGTGGGCAAAATATCTTTTTCCATCAGAAGAGCACACTTCAATTGAGTTCCAGAAAAAGTTGTTTAGTGAACACCGAATGCTGTGTCAAGATCATTTTACTGATGATGATTTTACTGACAGTTCAAAGAAACGATTATTATACTCTGCAGTCCCATGTGATGTAAGTAATAAATTATTGATCCCAATATAATCCTTACTAAATATATTCTTACTAATATTATAAATGCGAAAGTCCGTCCGTTTGTTTGTTTGTTACGCCTTTATGACTTAACTACTGAAACGATCATTATGAAATTTTGCATAAATGTTCTTAGGGGTACAGAAATGGAAACTTTTCAGCCAGAAAAAAGTACTGTTCCCGAGGGATAGCAAAAAAACTGTCCACGCAAACGAAGTCGCAGGCGGCCGCTAGTTATTACTAAATCAAATTTGTAGCATATTATGATAATGCTTACTTTTTATTATTGTTTCAGTTTGATAAGATAAAAATATATAACTTTTACTCTTGTATTTTTTCCATAAACATTATTGGATTTTCAGAAAAAAATTACTTTGTATTATTGCTCCCTTTGCGACACCTAGAAGACCTCTTCCAGGCTTTCTTATTATCTTCATTATATATATCAGTATCTAATAAAATAATAATTAGTCTCCATAGTACTAAATCCACTTATTTTATGAATCTCAAGACAGATGTTTGGATTTTATTTTATTTATATTGATTTTTTTTACTAAGTTTGTTTTGGGATTTATAATAATAAGCAATAAACAAATATTATTTTCAGTTTTATTACATTACAGATTCAGCAAGTGTCCATGGTGATACCACATTTTTTTAACGAGCCACAGCCAGGTCCCTCACAACTGTGCAAAGAATATGGCCCTATTTCTCAAGGCCCAGAAGCTATTTCTTCTAAGGCTGGTGATTCACAAGCTGTTGAAACAACTTTTTGTCAATTCCACAACCCACTGAGGCGAATGAAGATTTGGACACAGAGGAAATGGTAGTGGAAGGTCCATTATCTACTCCCATTTTGGATATTGGTGATACTCCTGAAGTACAGGCTTGTGCCTATGTATGTGGATTTTTATTAAAAAATATAGCTAATTTAGACTGTAAACACTGTAATTCAGTCCTTGTATCGAAAAATGTAAATATTGTTCATATGTTTGTCCAATGCAAAGAATATAATGAATATAAAAAAAGTTTACATTATGCTAGCCAACCGTTAATTGCTTGTGTAGAAGCATGTGCAACAAATATTAACTTGTATTTAGAAGAGAATGGGTATAAGAAAGAATTGAAAAAATATTTAATAGAAAATTTAAAAACTAGTGTTAATTTCGAATTTCTCCATAGCTGCCACAAAAATGATAATATTAATTTTATTGTCAGAAATGTTTTTCATATATGTGTGAATAGATTCTGTACCCTTAAAAACCGTCTGTTTGCAGACGAAGCATCAGCGTCTGCACTTAAACGCAAAATGAATATAATTTTGCATAAATAAGCAACATGCCAGATTATATTCATTTTTTGTGGCATTCATGTTTGAAAACAAGTTGAACTGACCTAATTGTAAAATGTTTTATGTATACCTATTTTATTAGCTACTAGAAGTACCAGGACTACATAGTTACAAAGAAGTAACCTATTACAGGAGTAACTAATGTTAACATACTAAAATCTAACAGAAGTTAGCTTCTCAATAGTTATGTGGCCCTGGTACTCGAGAGTTTCCACTTATCCCTAAATAGTGCATTAAAATCAGTTAAATATTATTAGATAAACAAACAACCAGATATTTTCTACTTTTGCTTGCCCTTTGAACTTAGAACTCATAAATAATAGAAATTAGATAAGTTGTCCAAATTACAATTTACTATCTCTGATAGTTTTGTGATCAACCGATAACTTTTATCCAAAAGATAATAATGTCGTAGAAAAAATATGTTATCCTGTTTGATGTCATGGACACTAATAGAATATTTTGTTTAACGGGTTGACTTTACACCTAATGTTATGTTCTTAAATAAGTCATATAACTCATGGATAAATATTTATTATGCACTATTATTTCATGCAATAAACATGTTTGGGAACATTTTTCTGTTTTATTTTATATTTGATGGGCAATATTGCTTACGAATTCTATCGATGGAGGTATAGGCAATTTCACTTGTAAGGAAACTTTATGGTAAAACTTACCATAAAGTTTTCTTACATGTGAAATTGCCTATACCTCCATTGAAAGGAATCTTATAAGAAAGTATTGTTCAAATGTTCCCGCCATAGAGTTTGTGGTGGGTTGACTATAGGTGACACTAGAAGCGTACTTCCGGTAAAAACGGAAACCCATTTCTTAACAATGGAGTTGTTATTCTTCTCCGCTAGGAGTATGTGTTCTGTGGTCTTGTCTCTTCACTTGATTTCGTGAATTAATAAATTCAAATAAAATATGAACTATTTCCAGCAGTACCTAACTAATTGTAAATAATTATAAAAAAGGAGTGTTGTGTTTTATCATCTCACAGAGTACAAGTTGAAAGTCTTGTTACATAATAAGTTTGATAAGCCCAAAGTTTTATCAATACTTAGGTACTTCTTTGTGAAAAGTTCGGGTGATAATGTTATGTGTTTTATTGTACAAATTATTTACTGACTGACCTAGTTAGAAATTCGCCCTGTGACCCAGAACACGCTTCTGCTTTGTCACGAAGGTATCACAGTCGTCTAAGAATATTTTTGTTTGTTTCTTTTGCACAAAAATGATTATTCAAAAATGGATTGATTTATTGCGAAGCTGACGATGGATAGTGAAGAACTGTACCCTTTTAATTCCGAGGTAATGATTTTATTGTAAAATATAAAAAAAGTTGAGTGCTAACAAAGTAGTACAAGTTTGCATAATATTAGAAAATGACTGAGTTTGATAAAAATATTTGAATATGAAAGCAAATTGATCTTCAAACCGTACAGCCTTAATAAAAACAGAAAAGTATAGTCTTACACAAACCCTGTCTGTGTCTTTTTACTTGGACGTTGGCGGAATCAGAAATCAAACTTAAAATAAGCCACAGCCGTTCATCATAAAAATTCAAGTTGATCATCAATATATTTAGGTAGGTATCAAAAATTAGGTACCCTAAAGACTACATAAAAATTCAATCATAGTAGTGTAACTATAACTTCTTAATTTTTGATTGTTTTATCTTAAATTTTCAGAGGTATAGTTTTGACAAAGTGCCTAAAAAAAGCTCTACGAAATTAAGTCCAAATAAGTTGTCGTTTTCTGGAAACTTCACTAGAGGTCTCAAGTTATTTGACATAAACTCCCCAGAGAGACGAGCTAGTATGAAAAGAGATATTATGGATGCTGTCATGAAGAGAACGGAGTCAAAGATCATGTCATTGAAAGGGGAAGAGAGAGATCAGGAGGAGGAATTAGGGGATGATAATCCACTTTATGAAGATCCGAGAGATGTTATTGGTAATTTTTTATTTGGAATACAAAATTACTGTCTTATTCAATGTCATTAAAATACTCTTTATATACAGCTTGCGCAAAATAAAACATCATAGCAATTTAAGGTACAAAAAATATATTGCGCAAGCCTCATTATCTATGATTTGGTTAAAGTTCTATTGCGCGAGCTGAAATCAGTGTGTTCTGTCACTTTCTATCGAACTATGAATTGATTTTGAATGTAAAAACACAGAATAGATAATAGTACTAGCGCACAGAAGTTGCACTCCGCAAAATCGTTTAAATAAATTGCAACTCTTGCTCCAACACAATAAGGTGCAATCAGAGGTCGCACAGCGCTCTCTTCGCTCCAAAACGTTCATTTTAGTTGCCTCTCTTTCTATCGCGTAGGTCTTATCTTTTCTGATGTATGAAATTTGTCCTCTCAGAGGACGCCGAGCGGTTCAGACTCGCGCGCGGAGTGACAGAGCCCTGGTAAAAGACAAAATAACACTCTTAGTTAAATACTTAGGTATTTAAATTAATATTATTTTTTTATGGATAAGGGTTTGTTACGAACACTCACTAAGGTAGCTCTTAGTTAGTGTTCTGTTTTTATAGTTTAGAAAGTATATTTTGTCTATTAATTTTTGCCTTCTGGGGTCCTATTTTTGAAAGGCGTCGAGCGCTATCTCTTTACTACTCATTATCAGTGGCTGTCGAATGAAATGAGTAGTAGATAATGAGCACTCACCGCCTTTCAAAAATAGGGGCCTTCGTTTCAGGAATCATTTCCTTATTTAAAAAATATACTTAACTAAATTTTATTAATTTTTCAGGTCAGAAACCAGCAAAGCCTCCAAGAAAACGAAACCTGCAAGGCGTTGCAGTCACTTCTCCTCGTCTGAGCAAGGAAGGAAAGTCGCTTCTGAAAGAACAGAAAAGAAAACTGACTAAGAAGTATGAGAGCCTCATCACCACACTGATGGATCGGTGCGAGGAGAATGTAATCATGGTAACTGATAAAAGTGACACTACCATCAAAGCAGGGGCAGATCCAAGATTTGAATTGGGGGTGATTAAAAAAAGGAAAGACAAAAAAGAATGTGAATCTTTTTTTATTGTCATTTTCAATGCAAGTTCAATGTAATTCGCAAAGGCAGGCGGGGACTTCCCTGGATCCGCCCTTGCTTGCTTGACAGAAAAGAATAGAAAAAAATATCCTGGCTGACATGACAAGTGGATATCATTCCAACTTCAACCCTTAATTTTCCAACAAGTTCGGATGTTAAAACATATGCAAAACAAATTTCCTTAGTGTTTCGAAAAACACGTAAAACCGTTGGTCCATGCTGCATTTGCAGTCGTTAACACCTACAAATCCGCATTCGACCCGCGTGATGGGTTTATCCTCCGTATCTATTAATCAGAAAATGGATTATAAGATGACTATGGACAAAGTTTTCTTTTCAAAATTTTCAGATATCCGAAAAAGATGCAACAATAGTGAAACTAAAGGAAAAGCTAAAACCAGTTTTGGAGTACAACAAACTATTTGCTGAAGAAAACGACCGGCTCAAGACACAGTATACCACCTTGGTGAAATATGTAGAAGAATGCAAGCATGTGATTAGGGAGGAGAGAGATAGGATTAAGGAATTGGAGGATAAGGTGAAACAGTATGAACTGCCTGATAGAGGTAAGATATTTTGAAGCAACTTGAATTAATTTGGGCATCTCGCGAAGATGTGTAATCTTAATCTTAGTGCCTAAGTATGTCACAGAATACATAACCTACGAGTATGTGTTAAGTTATGGCCTAACTAATGTTATGTATGTTCAAACTGTTAGAGAGTAATAAAAAAAAATTAGAGACAATTTAAGAGAGCATGATCTTAGCTTTATTTACTTAAATATTGACTTGGTTTACGAGTAATAAAAGTAAATATATATTGGCGGCGTTAGTACTGGGTAGTAGGGAGGGAGGGATATCTAGGGTGCCTTAAAGCACTAACTTCTGGTTTAATTAAAAAATGGAACAGAATTAATATGGAATTACTCGTCAAGTACTTATATTAATTTGAACTTTGTGAAATAGGCCCTAAAACTAAGATTAGGTATATTAAAACAACTTTCCTGATAATTTGCAACACGAGGCATTAATTAACAGACCATCCGGCACCTACCACAGCCATACCTTTGGTAGAAGTATGTATGAGCTGCAGTAGTCGCCAAATCATATTGAATCAGGCGCGAGAGCAGAATTTGCGGTTACAGAAAGATATGCAAGCTCTCAAGGACGTCTTGTATAGGTAAGACGTTGGGATACTTAGGACAACACCAATAACATTAGCACGAACATCCATGGGCGTAGCAAGGGGGGGGGGGGGGGGCGATTTGCCGGTTTCAAACCCCCCCCCACGAAATAAAGACTTATGTAATTAAAAGTAAAATCTTTTTTTTTGTCAAGTGTTTTTTTTACATGCGATGCCTGGCTACGCCTATCTATGCGAACATCTATCGAGAAAAGTAACACGCATAGATGGGAAATTTATACAGCGCCATCTACCGCCGCAAAGCGAACTGAGATTTCGTAAATAAAATTACTTTATCGAGTTTTTTCCCGATAGATGCTCGTGCTAAGGGTACAGAAATACCGATCGTGCGTTGCCATTTTTAGTAATAGAATCATAACCATTAATTAACTGGGGAATTCGCCAATAACTTCTCAGTCAGAAATAGGACTTCTGAGGATTTGTTGTCTAGAAGCTGCCTAGTGCTGACCAGCGCTAATAAAGGCGCTGCCAAGGGTGCAACGATTCAAGGGGGTGCACTTTGCTGACCTACAGCTAGAAAATAAGCCTTGAGGGTGCAAAAATTAAATCTTGCCAGTGGCGCTCATGACCCTAGCGTCATCCCTGGTGCTGACAGTGATCCGTAGTAAACTTATCTCGTATTGAGGATAAGTTATTGAAAGGGAGATGTCCGAAATAAAACTTTTTCATATTAGTAGAGTCTGGTTATCGAAAGATGAACCGGAAATGAAGGCGCCACTTTACCTGTTAAGGCGAGGCCAGTTCACGATTTGATGAAAAGATTGATTTTTGAACTTCCAATGTGAAGAACTGATGTAGAATTCTACTTCACAAAAATTACTGTAGACTGAAAAAGAAACAAAGAAACACAATAACCGAACAGAATATTGAAAAATGGCTTGGTTACTCTGTAAATAAATCCTGAATAACACCATAAAAATAAACTTAAAATCGTCAGATTTCGTTATTTTCAACGACAGTGATATGATTTTTTATGCAAAAAGGATAGCTTTTTTATTGATCTAACACAATAACCGAGTACATTTTTAATAAATGATCTAGTATTTCAGAAATCAATAAAAATGTACTAAATTTCGTCAAATTTCTGGCGAAGCGACAATTAAAGCAATGCAATATTCAACCTTATTCTAAAGACATAGTGAAAGAGTAAATTTCGGGAACTGCCTCGCCTTAAATTAACGTTTAGAGGTTAACTTATTGGAAACTGAACCATAAAATAAGGCACAAAATTTGTTCCATTTCCAACCGAGCCTTATCTTTCGTTGACCAAACTCTACCTACAGCAAAGAGCTCTGTTTCAGGGTGCCTGTCCATAGACGCGGAGCGAGGCGGCGGCGCGGAGCGGAGAAACAAGGAAATATTAACCAATAGGATTGCGGTGCGGATATTTTATGCAATCCTATTGGGTAATATTGTCACGTTTCTCCGCTCCGCCCCGCCTAGCTAGGCGTCAATGGTAAGGCACCCTTAGGCCACTATTTAGTATACATTTTTTTAAGATATAGGTAGAATAGTTTCTACTCTTTGGTGTTAAGAGGATTGTCAAGCAAACGGTCTCCATACAAACGGCGATAACGTTTCCCACCCTCTAAACCTTAACCTACAGTAATTAATTTTTGGTATTTTTTTGAAATGCCTGAATACTAGGGCTGTACGTTTTGATTTTTTAAATATCTATAATAGATTTCGAAATATTTGCATTTTAGTGATTTCATACAAAACACAGAAGTGCCAATATTTTCAAATCTAGCTACAATGAATATTTTAAAAATCAAAACGTACAGCCCTAGTTTTTAGGCATTGCAAAAACATACCAAAAATTCATTGCTGTAGGTTAAGGTTTAGAGGGTGGGAAACGGTATCGCCGTTTGTATGGAGACCGTTTGCTTGACAATCCTCTTAAAATCCATAATCGCTCGCCAGGCTAAACGTCCAACTTTCCCGCTACCAAGAGAAGTTGCGCAGTGGCATACAGAATATATCAGACAAAGGAGACTTTGTACACAAGCCTACAGAAAAGTATGACGCTCTCGACTCCTTGCTTACAACAAGCTTTGGATATAAAGGAACTGGTAAGCTTATCTCGTCCTTATTTGTATAACAGATAAGTACTAAAATAGATTTTATTTTTACCGCGCCTACAGTTCATTAGAAATATAAAACACTTTTCCAATAAATCCAAAATTCTAAAATATCACCTGAATTACTAATATACACGTTGTAATCCCTACAAAGTGTTATTTTCTTATGATTTTATTTATATTTGTTATAGAGTAACATTTAAATAAAATGTAGTGACAAAGTTCTAGGTCTTTCAATACTGGTAGCGCCATCTTGTATGGAGTAGCAAAAACCGCGCCATCTAGTATGGAGTAGTGAAAACCACGGCTTCTAGAAAGAAGTTTTTCCAGTTATTTTCATTATCAAATATTTTGCTTCTTTTTATGTAGTAAAAGAGAATTACAAAAGAACGATCTGAGTGGTGCAGTGGTCAATATGCCGATATCTACCACGCAAAGAGGTCCGATTCCAGTCCGGGCAGAAATTAAAATGTTGAATTTTAATTTCTGTGACGGGTCTGGGTGTTATTAATAAGTTACTAAGTATAATAAGTATATAATTATTTAAAAAGTATATAAGTAGTATATCAGTTGTCTAGCATCCATATTACAAGCTTTGCTTAATTTAGGGCTAGATGGCGCTGTGTGAAATTGTCCAGGCATTTATTTATTTATTATTAATTTTATAGATGCTGGAAATAACGATGAAACCTATACGAAAAGCAACGTCGATGAGCACGCTCAAACTGGAAGGTTGGTAGACTTGTCCGGGCTGCTCAGCGCTCAAGCGCTAGGTAAGCAATTGTTGAGCAAGCACTCACTGAGTAAGCACTTTTATTACAAAGTTATCCTGGAGTTTAACCATGAATTCTTATGCAATGTTGTTTTAAAATGAGACTGCTGTATGTAGATTTAAGTAAAAATTTAAGATTTAATTTATGGTAAAAGGACGTGGAAATATACGCTACCCAATATATTAAACAGGCTTCCGCACACATTGCAAAATAGCATCTTAAAGAACTACAAAACGTGTAAACATTTATTAAAAAAATACTATATATTGGGATCGAGTGAGTGACATTATAATGCTGTAATGCGACTCATTCGCGCAAGTATAAACCTTTAATAGGTTTAGAGCGCGTCTAGTTTTTAACTTTTATAATTGTAATATTATGAACAAATAAATTAAAAAAAAAAAGTGGGCATTACACTATCAACTTTTTAGGAAATCCTTATGGCATCTTAAATTGGTAATTTAGCGGTTTGCACATTCAAACAGGGGCCTAATCGCGCTAATTTTCAACGATAAAACCAAAGCTAAATCGTTACCGTTTCAGTTTCGTTTACAGAAAAATACTCGCTTTAGTTTTGTTAAAATTGTTGAATACTCTGCCTAAGGAGTCTAGGATTACAATCTGGGACAATTTAAGTGAAAATTATGAAGCTAAACCAAAGATTTTTAGGTAAATATAACCTAAATGACAACGTAACGTTTTTGATTTTATCGTTCAGAATTAACGCGATTGGGCTCCAGTCTTAGGAGCCTATGGGCCTTATGGGTCCTATAAGGTTTGTAGGAACGAAATAGGACTTTTTTAAGGTGCAAACTTATAGTATAAGCCATTACGCTTTCAGATTACATTATGTTAGGATTCTAAAAATATGATAATGCTATAAAAGAGGTATAATCGTTTACAAAAGCACCATTATAGTATACTTTATTTTCAAAAAAGGTTTGTCGTAAGTACAGTGAACGGCCCGCTGGGCTATTCAATTAATTTTATACTTGAATCCAAAGCTATTAAGGTTCAAAATAAATAACAGATTTTTGACAGTTTTGTATAACATGATGTGCTGCTTACTGTACCTAATAAGGCTCAAAATATTTTTTCATAGCACCACTGTTTGACGCTTACCAAGAAAACTTACAAGAAAAGGACAGCCTTATATCAGATTACGATAAACAATTCGAAACCATGAACAAGAAATCTAAACGAATCGTCGATGAAAACAAGACTTTGACAGAAAAAGTCGCCATTTTCGAGGAGGAGTTGATGCAAGTGAGACATAGTCAGAAGAAACTGTTTGTAGAGAAAGAGACGACTGATATTGAGAAAGCTACGTTGGTTGAAAGAGCGCAGAAAGCGGAGACTAAATTGAAGGAGGTGTATGAAATGTATGAAGATAAAAGTAAGTTTAATTCTTAGTCAAGAGCGAGTCGGACTCGCGCACCAAGGGTTTCCGTACCATCATAATAAATACACTGCAGAGCTGTAGAATAGAAAAACTATTATTGCAGTATTAGGTCAGCACCATCTCTTGGCCGATAGTGGAACTATATTTTTGTCTTAGGCCAGCGCCATCTCTTGATCGATAGTCGAACTAATTTAATTTTTCTTAGGTCAGGGCCATCTGTTGACTGGTAGAGGAACTAATGAATTTTTGTTTGTTTTTTGAATTTCTAAAAAAGTGTGTTATATTGAGACATTATTTTATTTTTCCTGTAATCTTTACATAAACTACTGTCACATAGAATGGGGGAACGGTTTTTTTTTTACATTTTTCATCATAAGTCGAAAACTATGCGGCCTTAAAAAAAAGAAAAAATGTTTTAAAATGTGCAAACAGCGCTCTTTCATATGATACCCCACATACCCCACAAATTTTTAAGAACCCTTTTCAGTCCCTGTTGTAAAAAAATATTTATTTTTTTATTTCTTTCTTATTTGCAAAATAGTTGGGCACACGTCATCTTAAACTATTCCAAATTTCAAGTTGATACCATTAGTAGTTCTCGAGATATTCAGCTGTGACAGACAGACAGACTGAGTTACACCATAAGGGTTCCTTTTTACCATTTTGGTACCCTTAAAACGTGTGCATATTTACTGTAAAAATCGATAGATTCGCGCATCGTGAAACAATTGACGATTGACGAAAAAAGAAATGTTTTTTTCTAAAAATTTCATTCTTTTCTGGTATGCAACCTCACGCAGGTTTGGACTCTAAACACTCCGTAACATGGGAAGGGACAGGGACACCATGTTTTTTTTTAAATTTTAACATCCTTACCTCGTCGCAGTGGCAGCAATGATGCGAGACTACGAAACGGTGCACCGCGAATATTTCGCCACCAGGAGCGCGTTAGAAGCGTCAGAGGGCAAACTGGCCCAGGTGGATGTGTTCCGGGCCAGGACTGTCCCCGCAGACTTGCACGAGCGACGGCTGGACCACTGCAAGAGGTACGATCATCATCATAACAGCAGCCCATTGTAGTTCACACTAAATCATGAGTTCCCAAACATTGGGTCGCGCCCCTCAAGGGGGCCTAGAGCTATCCATAGAGGGGCGCGACGAGCGGCTGCAAATAGTTAGAACTTCTAAAAACCCTAAAAATAATATTTTCTCACGGCGGGAGCGGAGCCACCGATGCGTGGTGCACCTCTTACCTCTTGTGTTTGATTGTTAACAACCAGGGACTTGAATTTTAATAAAAATAAACATATCCACTTATATTTTTACGACAGCTCAGGCCTGTAGCACACCTCCGCCGCGAAACAATACCAGCGAAACCGCAGTAGTTCCGCCATAATTGGTCCGTTGTACGACAAGCGAAACAGCCTCTTCTGACAGTTCTAACGCATAGATTTAACTATGATGCTGTGCTCTCTTTCACGCTCGATTTCGCCAATCGGCGCGGACCGTTGGCACTGCTCCGCCCGCCGCAAAAATAATGACGCGAAACAGCTACGTAGATGTGATATTATTATTTGTTGACGACTCTGCATGAAATATACAGGGATGAAAAAGCAGCCCTTGACGAGATTCTTGCCGGTTCTTCTCGTAACAAGGTCACCCGCTTAGGGTGTGCGAACCGATGGCGTAGCTTCTATGACATTCACAAATGTCTAGCCTAAACTGAATAAATTATTTTTGAATTTTGTTTCGAGTTTGAGGTTGCGAACTACTGACAGGTGCCCTGCCTAGATTGGTGCATAGATATATCCAGGTTACTTGGTGACTGCACTGGTAGGTGAGTCGCTAGGACAGTCGCCTTGGTCTCATAGTCTTTGGTTGTAAGCCTCGCGCCTACGATACATTCTAGCTAGGTAGTCGCCTGGATGTATCGAGGCACCTAGCGCGCAGCGCGGCCGGTTGTGAACAATCGTGACCGTTCGTTTTACTTGGTTACATATCTAGGCTCCAGGCACTAATCTAGGTAGGCCTGTCGGTGCGTAAGCGGCCTGAAGGTTTCGTGCGATTTTACGCAGCCAGCCATCTCACGGCCAAAACGTGTAGGATAAATAAATTATTAACTTCTCTAAAATTCCGATTTTTCTAGATAGTTTATCGCGGATATTTCGACAGATAGATATGAATATGTCACGGCTTAAGAACATGTCATTGTAATGTTACACCTGTATTTTGTGAATAATTGTTTTGTATTTTTGTATAGACAGCAGCACATCAGGTAAATCAGACAAAACTGTCAAAAATCTCCAATGAATTTTGAACACTGTATGTTGGTGTTTAAATTTAAAATAGATTGAGAAAATTTGACATTATGTGGTAACCAGGCGTGCTGTTTACTGTACCATAGAGACACCTTGTGACGGCAACGCTAATGTGAATTTAGCTGCTGAACTAACAGTTAAACATAATAATATATTCATTCCCATTGTTACAAACGTATAAGTATACTCTATTATAACTAAGTAATATCAAACACAAAAAACCTTATTATTGTTTCCACTGTTTGGTTCAATTTAAATTATTTTACTGTTTGCTTAAAATGAAGTCACTTACTCGCAAAGAATAATGACCACTTTAAAACTATATGTATAATGATAATAAAATTATATTTGAATAATTGCTATGACCGGAGAACTCTAGTATTTATTAAATTTTAATTTGCCAATCAAATCAGGAAAATATGTAATGGTTTAATTGTGATTATTATCAATCTTTATTTTTAATTTTCTCAATTTTCGTATTGCCGATTTTTATTTTAGTTAGCAATTTAATAATAAGAATAAAAATGCAATTTTATGAGCTATATTACTCCTCTGTACACATTTATTATGCACAAAACGGTATAGTGCTTGGCCTCCACCTCACCTGATGTTAATTGACGATAAGGCCGAAGGTAGAAGCGCACTACACCCGGAATCCTCGTCACTGAGGTGAGGACCTGGCTATCTTAAGAGCTAATTAGATCATCCTAAATATCGGATCCGATATGAAGTCGCTCTTAAATTCAGAGAAGTGTAATTGCATTCAGGAAGGTAGGAACCGATTTAGGATCCTAATTAGGATAGAAATGGTCTCCGACGTAACGGATGCTAAATCGGAAGCACTTAGGACAGTGTAATCGCATTCAGAACGCTCGGCTCCGACACAGTAGTACCACAGCCTAAAGAGTACAGTCAGTCAACCTTTTATGTTGGCGAAAAAAAAGCCGCCGCGCCGTTTGTCTAGATAGACAGTTGGCGCAACGACTAAAAGTATATAAGGGCTGTCACTCTGTGAATTTGTTGTATTTTATAAACGGTTATTTCAATAAAGAGTTGGGTGAAGATTGTTTACCATATAAAACAATATAGACAGACTTTACCTAGATGTATTTTTACGGCCACTGTATTTTCCCTCCGTTGCTCTGCGCAAGTTCATTCGTTTAACAACTGTTTATATGATCGTAAAGCTGTGATATCGGATCCGTAATTCAGGACGGTCTAATTGGCGACTGAATTTCTCGTCCTAAATCGGACTCTAAATTCCGGATCCGTTATTCAGGAAGGTGTAATTAGCTCTTTACCTCTAACTGCCGGAACACAACAACTTTACCCCTAACAAATTGTACCCCCCTCCTAGTAATCGAACCCGAGACCCCTGCGTCTTACACGGGTGGGTGAACCATAAATTCAACATTTTGACAGGTTAGAAATGTGCGTCATTCTTGCTCACGTATGCTCAAGATAAAATATATGTTTGACAGTTGAATTAATTCCCTCTTTCTACCAGATTACTAGAAGAACTAAAACACCAATATTCGATGGAGAACGAACGCAAAACCGAACAAGTGGCGAAACTGCAAGAACGTTTGAAGTTAATCGAGGAGAAGCACATCAAGATATGCCAAGAGCTCGAGACTGCCAAGGAGGAGTTGAGTGCGGCGCTCAAGAATGTCAGGTATGCAGGACACTTACGCGAAAGACACTTACGCGAAAGACACTTGCGCGAAAGACACTTGCGCGAAAGACACTTGCGCGAAAGACACTTGCGCGAAAGACACGCGAAAACGCATGTACGAAAAACACTTGCGCGAAAAACACATACGCGAATGACACTTTCCGCAAGAGACTCGCGCGAAAGACAATGCTCGAAAGGACAGAAAAACATTGCGGATTCGCGCAAATGTACCAGATCTCATTTGAAACACCTTAACTCATTTTTGTCTTCTTTACCTAACAAGTTTCCCCTCGTAACGGTATGCTCCACAGGTATAGTTCATTTACAAACGGTGACGCTGAAAAGAGACACGCTTTTTTTACAAAGAAAAAGTAACATCACCCTACTATATTGTTTTATTATCGTGTTATAAATATGTTCTTTAAATAATTTCTATAGATTGTACCGCAAAGCAGCAGTAATATTCCGCCAGCGTGTAAAAGCAGCGACGGCGCGAGTGACGCGCGCTCGGCGCAGCGTCAAACGTGCGAAGAGCAGTGCAGAACCTCTGAAACAGGCGTTAGATGCTGTTGATAGGATCAAGAAAGAGATCAAGGTATTGGAATCGTTAGATCGGGATAAGATTAGTTAGAGAGAGAGAGACAGAGAGAGAGAGAAATTATTTATTAACACCAAAAGACCACACAAAAAAGTACATTAACAACAATCTTTAAACATTAAAACGAAACATCACTTTACTTTTACTTTTTTAACTTTACTAATTCCAAGGAACTTTAAAAAAATAAGTTTTCTCTATATACTGCCGAGTCTTTAATTTCAACATTACAGATCTTTCTATGTTGAATTAACAAGCATAGATCTACGAAAGAATACAAAGGTGTTGATTGAGGCCACTATAGCATGACCTATTATGTATTCTGTGGCATGACGTACTCGATAGGGATTTTGTCGATATTAAAACGCTGCACCGTGAATTGTTTTCTATAACGCATTTGGTCGTTTAATTTTCTGTATCCTTAGCACGTACATTTACCGAGAAAAAAAAGCGCGTAAATAAAATTGTACTCGATAATTAATAGAGTAATTATCTATGAATCTATGATATTAAAAAAAAATGCTCTTTCAAATGTTTTTACGCGCGTTATTTTTTTCGATAGCTGTTCGTGCTCAGTACCCTTAGCACGAACAGCCATCGAGAAAAAAAACGCACGTAAAATCATTCGATAGTTAAATTTTGTATTGTAAATTTGTACAGCGCCATCTATCGCCGATAAGCGAAATGAAATTTTCCATAGAGAATTGTCTATCGAGTAGTTTTACGTGCGTTTTTTTACTCGATAGCTGTTCGTGCTAAGGGTACAGGGTAGGTACAGTACGCGCGTAAAATCATTCGATAGTGCAATTTTGTATTGGAAATTTGTACAACGCCATCTACCGCCGAATAGCGAAATTAAAATTTCCATAGATAATTCTCTATCGAGTAATTTTACGCGCGTTTTTTTTCTCGATAGCTGTTCGTGCTAAGGGTACTGAACGGACAACGAAGTGAGGTGCGAGGCAAAGGGCGTACCGCTACCAGTTTGATACGTTATTTAATTACTAATCTTCATTCATCGCCGAGATGAAGGAGTTACCTCATAATAGGAAAATATATTATTACACTATTCCATGAAGTTTGCAGCGCACTGTACTAGATTTCACATATTTGTGCCAATTCTCCTTACATTGGTTGTTCATCATGCAGGTAGTAAAGGCCCGTGCTTACACCTCCCTAGAAGAGCTGGAGCGCCGAATAGTAGAACAGGAACGTCGCGCGGCTCTGGCTCAAACCGAGTATAGGCGGGAGCTTGAAAGGGCATCCCTAGCGCTGGAACACAAGGAGGGCATCATACGAAGCCTCATCGACAAGGTGGCCGATGTGGAAGAAGTCAGGTGAGAATGAAGCGTCTTATAATACTTATAGTTTAACTAAATGTAGTGCGGCTCTGGCTCAAGCTGAGTACAGAAGGGAGCTTGAAAGAGCATCCCTGGCTCTGGAACACAAGGAGGGCATCATACGCAACCTCATCGACAAGGTGGCTGATGTGGAAGAAGTCAGGTAAGAATGAAGCGTCTTATAATATAGTTTAACGAAATGTAGTGCGGCTCTGGCTCAAGCCGAGTACAGGCGGGAGCTTGAAAGGGCATCACTAGCGCTGGAGGGTGAATCTACGCGGTTTCTTACTTCCTGCGTCGT